>OZ025294.1:307767835-309035846 GCA_964019185.1 Maratus speculifer
TAACAGGGCGAAACGGGGAGAAGTATTTCCTAACTATAACAGACGACTTCTCTCGCAAAGTGTCAGTATACCCCTTATGCAGTAAAACACAGGTATTTAAGGTGTTTTCTAACCACGTAAAGAGAGCAGAAAGGTTTTTGGGCACCAAAGTAAAAGAAGTTCGTAGCGACAATGGGCGGGAATTCGATAATGAAGCATTCACTAAATTCTTTGAGGACAATGGCATAAAACACGAATTTACCAATGTATATTCTCCGGAGCAAAATGGAGTTTCAGAACGTTTAAATCAAACAATAATGGACGGGGCTCGCTCAATACTCAATGAAAGTAAACTCAGTCTCAAATTCTGGCCAGAAGCTGTCTTATACATCGCATACACTCTTAACCGAATATGTCACAAAACTCAGAAAAAAACTCCTTTCGAATATTATTGTGGTAATAAACCATCCATAAGACATTTACGACCTTTTGGTACGGTGGCATATGTGGGGGTACCTAAACAACTAAGAAATTCCAAATTCGATCCAAAGGCTAAAAAGGGTGTTTTAGTGGGTTACGCAATGTCTACAAAAGGCTACAGGGTATGGATTCCCGAAACCAATAAAATAATAGAGACAATAAATGTTAGATTTGGTGACGAATCTGCATCCAGAAGTATCCACAAACACAGTGAACAAGGTCCAAGCTATTCAATAGGCACAAACCCATTTACAACTTCGGAACAGCGCAACGGAAGCGATCTGGGACCCTCTTACATCCTAAGTTCCGAACCACCTGAAATAGACCCTTTGACTGACCTTCAACCTGACAGATTTACTTCAGAAACACCACCCACTCAAAGTATTAGACCAAGTACCTCTAAATCTTCCGACTCTGCCTCCTCACACCCATCTGAGGGTGACAGTGACGAGGATGGCGAGGATTTTTCTAGAACTCTCAGGGAAGCTGTCTGGTTCCGTAAGCCTGTAACTAGGCCTGACAAATCGAGAACCGACGTCTACTATTACGAGTTGGGTGAGACACAACGTCTAAGATCACTGAAGGAGGTAAGAGATTACTGTCATTCTAATGGTATCAAATTTAATCCGTCACTGTTCAGTTTTAAAGGAAGCAATAAGTACGAAGGCATTGTAAAGTCCACTCCTAGTCCTAGCTCAAGTCCTAGTTACACACCTCCACACACTTCTTTCTCTGAAACTCATAAAACCAGTTCCTGACTAGAAGACCCCATACCTACCACATATAAGCAGGCATTAAAATCACCTCAGTGGGAACTCTGGAGACAGGCAATGAAGGAAGAGATGGATGTTATAAATAAAAGACAAGTATGGGTATTAACATCTCTGCCACCCAACACCGAACCACTAGGCTGCAGATGGGTATTCACCATCAAACGAGACGACAAGGGACGGGTTGCAAGATATAAAGCGAGACTTGTAGCACAAGGCTACAAACAAGTCAGGGGTGAAACGTACGATGAGACGTTTTCGCCCGTAGTCAATTTCAGTCTAATTCGCTTTTTCTTTGCAGCCCTTGTCTCATGTCTCGGATGGATCCACACTCAGTGTGATGTAAAAGGTGCCTATCTGTACGCCCCTCTTTCTGATAACATCTACATGAAACAACCATCAGGATTCGAGGTAAAAGGTAAAGAACATTTAGTCTGTAAACTCCAGAGGGCCCTTTATGGCCTCCACCAGAGTGGACGAGTATGGTTTTATGAATTACATAAGATTTTAATTTCTCTTGGTTTTAAAAAGTTAGAGTGGTGTAATTGCGTCTATTCGTTTTCTAATTATGTTGTTTTATTACTATATGTGGATGACTTTGTAATATTAAGTAACCATCAGAAACATATTAATGAAGTTTTAACCCTTTTAACAAAACATTTTGACATAAAAATCCTGGGGAGAACACGCAAACTACTTGGTGTTGAATTTGAGGAGGATGGGAATGGCACTGTTTCAATTCATCAAAGGCAATATATTGATGATATTTGTACAAGATTTAAAGAATTCAACTTTCCCATTACATCACTCCCTATAACTAAAGGTACCGTATACTCCAAGTCACAATGTCCTCGAACCGAAGCAGAAACCCAGGAAATGTTACAATATCCATACAGAAGTGTTTTGGGCTGCCTTTCATTTTTAACAAGCAGGACACGTCCTGATATTTCGTACGCTGTAAATATCTTCAGCCAATTCCAGAGCAATCCTGGGATTGTTCACTGGAATGGTCTCCTGAAGCTTTTAGGGTATGTCCAAAGCACAAAACACTATAAACTGAGGTTACCTTGTCACCACATAAACCTAATAACTTACACCGACGCGGATTTCGCCGCTAATAGGGATGACAGGACATCAATGGGGGGACAACTACTAATGTTAGACAAAGCTCCTATCATGTGGAGAGCCTTTAAACAAAAATCTGTCTGTTTGTCTACTATGGAATCAGAATTTGTGGCTTTAACAGAAGCAACTAAAGAGCCTCTATGGTTTAGTAGGATCATAACTGAATGTTATAACAAACATATTTTTACAGGTCCACAAGTTAAACCAACACTTTTAGTAGACAACATGGCCTCCATTGATTTTCTTAAGTCTCCCATTGAAAATTACAGAACGAAACACATTGACGTAAAATTATTTTTTGTTAGAGACCTTTTAAACCAAGAGATTTTTAATGTTAAACACGTAGCCAGTAAATCTAATCTCTCAGACATTTTCACTAAACCTTTAACAAAGTTTGATCTTAAAAAATTTATTGATGTAATTTTTAGTTATAAGTAATTTATATATATACATGATATTTAAATGCTATGAAAAAAAAAAAAAAAAACTCCTCCTCCTTTGAACTTGTGTCAAGCATTAAGATGCTTGTTTAACTTTTTATGTTAAACCTTGAAGTTTAGCATTTTTTTAAACTGAAATTTTTGTACATTTCAGTACTTTTCTTTGAAAAAAAATGTTTGAATATGTAATTGTACTCTTGTTATTTCATATTTGTTTCATGTGCATACGTTTCATAATATCTTTTCATAGGTTTTGATATACCCTCATTTCCAACATCGCGGACAATTTAACTCCCGCTGGAATGTGGTCAGACCTCAGGATCGTTCATCCTCCGGGATCCGAGCAGCCTCGAAAAACGTCTCGTGAGGTGCCCTTGTAAATAGCCAGAGTGGTCTGCAGGGGGTAGCGGCGTTCTTGAGTGTTCTGATCACAGGAAGGCCTGTCGCGGGCATCGTTTTTTTTAAGTCTGTAAGTCCCTGTTTTTGTATAATGGAAATGTCACATAGGTCCCGTCCGTGGTGTTGAAAATCGAGTTGTATTTTGTTTTATTGCATATGTAAATATGAAATTTTTCTTCTCGTTTTAAGAATATATATAACAAGTTTTTTTCATATTTAAATTGGCCAAATCATTTGCAAATGTATATCGTTTCAAAAGCTTAAGCATATTTTTTTTTCTGTGTTGTCTTTCACGTGAGCGCTCACAGTCATTTAACTATGTCACTAACATAATCGTTATCATGATCATGATCATTGTTGTTCTCATTATTGAAATTTTCTCATTTGCATAACATGTATCTTTCATATATTATCAAAGTATTTTCATATTGTAATTCATGTATTTTTATTCTTCATATTATCCTGAATTTGTGTTTATGTGATAATCATTCTCTTTCAGAATAAATATGCAAATGTATAATTGTTTAAAATTCATTCGAATATTGTTACAAGTCAAGACCAAAGGAAAAATCATCATATTAAATTGTTTATGTAAAGGTAACTCGTAGTCACTTGCACGTGACGAGGTAATTGTACTTATCTTTCACGGTTTTTTTTTCAGGAAAATGTTATCTTTATAGACTGTTGCTATTGAACTATATTCGACGTGAAAAAAAACTTTTCGTTAGAGTTACAATTGTAACTGAACTTTCATGAAGTGGAAAGGTTGTTAATCTAGTTGTTATATAATTGTTAAAATTGTTGTTATTGTTGAATCTTGTTATTAACATTGTTGAAAATTGATGTTTTTGATTAACCCTGTTGAAGTTATTGAATTTGTTGCATTTATACTTGTTAATGTTAAGTTTCTGTTTTTACTGGTAACTATCGAAGTGTGATAGTTTATATTCTAATGTTTTACATTATTCTATATATATATAATTCACAATATCTGTTAATTATCCATTTTATTTTTAAGTACGAGTGTTAAGGGGGGGGGCGATTGTCAGCCATTTTTCTTCCTTAACACTCTGAAAATACATAATTCTAATTATATATATATCGTAATATTGTAAAATGGCATGGCTTACTATCTTATGTTTTGTTCCAACTTCCATTTTTCTTCTTTGCCGGCATTTTTCCAATCTTCCGATCTTTTGTTTACATGTTCAAATCAATCGCTTATCTTTTGTTTTTTTTAATCGTCGCTGATGGGTACGTTCATCCTGGTTTATCGTTCCGTTCGGTCGCAATTCGCAAGCATCGCGGATCGCAACTCGCAAGTGGCTGTCTTGCATTTCTTCCATCGCAAGTCAGGAACTCGCTTGCTCAACTCGGAGGGGCGTATCCAGTTTCGGATTGCCGCTGCTATTTAAACCGGCGGAGATAGATTGTGCTGGGGATTTTGAAGCGATGTTATGTTTCAAGATAGTTGACGTTAACGTCAATATGATATAGTTTCAGAAATGTTTTTTTAATTCATCCAGTTTTTAAAGTTTTAATGTTGACGTCTAGTTGCTTAGTCATGCCAAATCCATTGCTGGACATTTGATTGTGAAAAATGGTGTATCAACTTCGCCCGTGTTTCATTTTACCAGCAGTCGTAACCCATTTGTGTTTTTAATCAAGTCTTCATATTTATGTGTGGATATTATTAGCTTCAGTTAAAAACTCTACGTTTTCTTAAAACTTTTCCATCGAAATAGTTGGTGTGCCATATCATGGGAATTCTTTCAGTACGTCGATAGAAGCCGTCCATAAGTGAGTCCGTTTTGTTTTCATTGCTATCCTAGTATTGTTATATGCCATGCCATGCCATTCAATAAGTAATATTATTTCATTACATAGAATGTTTTTAATTTAAATACAGATTTGAACTTATTCTCTGTTTACATTTTACCAGTTATATTTTCCATCTAAGTTTATACATATTTTATTTAAACTTGAATATTATTTCATGACATAGAATAATTTTTAACTGAACTTGTTTCTGTTCACGTTATGCCTGTTATAATTTTCACCTGGATTTATACATGTTTTTTTTAAACTTGCACTTATTTTTCATTAATAAACGTTAGCCTTATTTTACTGAAAAACAGTTTCTTTAATGTCTTACACTACACTGTCACAATGTCACCAAGACTTACTCTCTTAGGTCACCGTAGTTGCACTGTTATAAGCTGCTAAATTTTATTTTGTTTTAGACGGTTCTTGTTACAGAACCGATCATTTTCGATCCCCTATTAGTGCAAAATTTTCCAGTTCTCATTCTTATGATGATTTGCATTTTAAAAAAAAATATATATATTTATCTAATAATAAGAGCGAAATTTTGTAATTTCCTTTTTATGACAACTGGTTGGTTGGTTGATTTTTTCGTCCGATTATCTACGCTAATGGGATATAGGACCAGGGGGAGTGCCCTCCGTGGGGGTCTTTCTAAGGGAACCTAACCCGTATTTACGCAAGGTTCGAAGAAAACCACGGAAAACTCCGAACGGTTAGGCCGACAGCCGCGATTGGGTTCGAACCCAGCACCTGCCGTCTACCAGTTGAGAGGTCCGAACCTCTCGGCCACTGGTGGGGCCTTTTTTGACAACTGATAACACATATTTATTGGTGCACTTTAAGGCATATTCCATAAACGTTAAAAAAAAAAAAAAAAAAAAAATCCAAGAAAGTTTAAAAAATTTTCTAATAATGAAAAAAGTGAGAAATTATTTAAATTCTATTCTTTTATATTTAAAAAGGACCCAGTGAATGTGTCATCAAAACCGCGATGCTTGAGTGTAAAAAAAGAAATTAATGAACTTCAAACAAGCGAAAAAGAAAACAGAAAGACGCGATAAGCAAAACGCGTTTTCTTTTTATTATTAAAAAAAAAATCGATATCTTCTCTGATAATTTACCGATTTTGTTCAAATTTTCAGCAAGTTGCAATAATAGTGAGTTAGGCTGTGTGATAATTTTTTTTTAAAATATAATAAGTTATTCAAAAGTTACAACATCCTACAAAAAGGTCCAATACAAAGCAACTCCAAAGAAAAACAAGTGCTCTGCAGTTCTCCGAAAGTCAATGGTATCAGAATAAGGCTCCGTTCAGACTGCAATACTCTTCCCTTCAACTGAATTCTTGGAAAAAGTGGGGAAGTCTTTTGTATAGGATCGACTTGCGGTTTCTTCGTAATAGAAACAAGGGGAAATAACAAAAGAATCGGCAGATAAGCAATCCACCCTACTTGACGGAAAGGTTTCTCTTTTGCCGGACAACCGCTCCTTTCCTGCAAAACTCATTAAGATTTAAAAAAAAAAAAAACGCCGAGTGTCACAACAAACGAGCCGACACCAGACTTCAAAAAGTGGTAAAATGTGTTTGAGCCTGCAGAAAGGAATAGTGCTCGGATTTTTTTTTTCTTTTTTATTATTGTTAAAGAAAAAATATTTTCGGTGGCGTGGCGGGCTTACAAAGTGATATCATTTCGAAAAATGAAATGTATTGAAAATTGGGAGCGGTGTTTTCGAAATTTCAGAGTATGTATTTAAAGTAAGAAAAACAACATATCAAAAAAATTCCGGATCCGGAAGTTCCGGAAAATCGGTTCTGTAATATATATATTTTTTTGACAATTAGTTATTTTAATAATTCAATTAGTCTAATAATTCCATTTTTTGCCGTATTTATGCGATATTTTGGGTATGTATCGCCTCCTTAATAATGCAAAATAATTTCTTCTGACTGCAGCGTTTACGACGGGTGCGGCGATTATGACGATTTTTTTCAAAACGATGTCAATATTTGAGGGTGCGGCGATTACACCGGGTGCGCCGTTTCTTCCCTAAATTACGGTAGTCTTACACACAGTCCAATCGTTTGTTAAAAACGTTTAATTTTTTTCTTTGCATATGTTGTATGCATTTGAGATCCCAGGATCTCATTCTTTTATTTTTATTTTTTTTTTTTTGTTAGAGGCTGGAGGTAATGCTAGGATGTGAGGATGATTTTCAGATTATATTTTTATTCTAAAAAATTCAGATCATTATTTTAGGAAAAATTAATTAATTAATAGTCATTTAAAAAAAAGTAATTTTAATTTTCCATAATTTCATTAATATGTTTTATAAATCCAGTATTTTCAATTTATGCATCGTAGCTTCCCTATTTGACATAATAGCAATATACAAAATAATATTTTTCTAAATTATTTTATTATTAATTATTCATTCTTAAAATTATATTAATCAGTCTTATTTTTAAATACAAATCATTTTCATGTAATCGCCTGGTCTTTTAAGCATATAATTCGCAATTTATGCTATTTCAAAAATAAGCTTAATCTCTATTTTTTTTATGACGATCGCTGTATTTTCAAATTCGCGCATCGCCATTTTTTCTCTTGCTTTGTCCGTTTTGGCCAGGCATGAGTCATCATGCTTGAGATTGCTCCGGACGCTTCTAGTAACTTCGATTTTAACACCTCCCACGTAAAATTAGGGGAATCCCCCCTGAAGAAGATTCCAGAAAACTCTTCTGATTGGCTGACAGCGGCGTCGCAGAGCGTCGCTAAAATTTTCGCGGGCTATTAGAGTAGAATTGGACAAGAGGACGCGAGAGAAATAAGACGTTGTTCTGGCGGCTCTCGGCCTTTTGGCCGAGGGTCCAATTCTGTTCATCACTTCGCATGTAAGATAACTTTTTGGTCTGCAGCAAAAAATCTCGAAGAGCTTTGATGTCAAGTAATGATGGTTCATAGGGATAAGGAATAGTAGTCCTCATAGTAAATACATCTCCAGCCCCTAAATTATATCATTTTAATTCTATGCCAATAGAGAAAAAACTGCAAAATATTCCTGATGGTGGCTTCTATATATGTCTGAGAGGAGATACGCGAGCGAAGCTGATGGGAACATCAAACTTGTTCTCATTGCCTCCATAAACTTACCTTTTGTATACTTCATTTCAACTTAAATTAACAGTTCCCTAGTTCCTTTGTTTACATAATATTTATTACAACAGTATTCAAAATTCACTTTCACTTTTATTAAATTACTTAAATATAATATCTGCTTACCTCTTTCTAATTTATTTCCACTTGTTGAATATCTTTTAATTTACGTTTTATCCAAAGTAAACTTCATTAATTTCACCGTACTTTGTCCGCGTGTTTTGCTTTCTTGTAACATCGGACGATACGATTATTTTAATCGATCGGCAGTCTTTTTCTCGCTAGATGGCAGCACACGTCTCTTTTAATTGAACTTAATCCACTTATCGTTTTTGATATTTGCATATCAAAAACGATATCGGCCGTTCATTGGCTCACGTTAGCACGTGCCGTTTCGGCCAGAGTATATATGCTGTGCGATGTCAAGACAGTTTCGCCCTTTCTTCGTTCCTTTGCTATGAAGGACGCGATGTTTCAAGAAACTTGAACGCACGAAAAGTTACCGTCGTTCATGGAGTTTGAGTTTAATTAGTATGAATGATTTTAATCTATTTTAATTGTGTTTTTCCGAATCTTTTACTGATATCATCTCTGTTAAAAACGCTGCTAGTTTTCCTGCTGTCATGAAGTTATCAAAGTGTGTAAGTTCACTTTCATGTTATTTCATCTGAAGTCATAAATAAAAAGAGGTCTTGATGTCAACTTGAATTGTTTTAATTTTAATACATTCTACACTCCTTCGCCAGACCAGCTTTCACTGTGCCCATCTCTGTTTTATTTAAGTTCACTTTTAAGTCACTAACTTAGAGTTAGTTGACAAATTATGGGTTATGGGCAGAAAGAGGAGTGTCCATAACTGAAGATAGTAATTGATGTGCTTCATTTCAAGTTTATTTTTCTTTGAAGATTTAGTTTAAGTTGGACTTTGATTTATTTTTATGATTTGAATTATGCCGTTATTTACAGAACATAATTAGTTTTCTCTGCATATTTTATTTGAACTTTTTGAGTTGCTGGACTATATATTTTGTCTTTATGAAGAATTTGATTTACGTTTTTGAACTTTTATTTGTTGAACTTTATACTTTTGAACTTTTTACTTTTGAACTTTATCAAGCCATATTTTTATGATTTGAACTTTGAATAAGAAATGAGGTTCGTCAATAAGGTTGTTTTTTTGAAAAAGTAGGGGGGGCAGGTGAAGAAAAGTGTAAAATTGGTGTTTTCTTGAAATTTTTTTTTCCTTTTGAAGAAAAATGGCGACAACGTCAATTGCAATTGAAAAGTTGAATTCCAGTAATTATGGAACTTGGTCTTGTGACATTAAATATTTGTTACTGGAAAAAGGAATTTGGGAGATAATTGAAAACGAAACTCCAATTCCAGAAGTTAGCACGACTGTCACAATTGACACTGTGAATGCGGTTAAAGCTAAACATAACCAAGTCCTGTCCCTTATCTACTTAAATATAGAACCAGAGTTTAAGCGAATAATTGATGATTGCACAGATCCGATAACAGCTTGGAAGCGGTTAAAAGATAATTTTCACCCGGATACAAGAGCACATCATATGGCTTTGTTTTCTGAGTTAATGGAGAGTAGAATCAAGAACGGCGAGAGTATAAATCTCTTTGCGACACGATTGAAGAAAATTTTTTTGAATGTCAAAGCAATTGATAAGAACTTTTCTGAAAATTATTTATCTTATCAATTTTTAAGGTATTTGCCTTCCTATTTCGACAGTTGTGTCCAGCATCTCTTGAGAAGGGAAGATAAGTCTTTTAAGTTTGACTTGATCGTAACAGAAGTGGTGGCTGAAGAGGCAAGATTGAAGTTGCGTGATTTGGACAATAGTAAGAAAATAGCCGCATTAAATATTCAATCCGAAGTTCCTGTTTCCTCTTCTACGTCTAAAAAGCAGTCATTACGTAAATTTAAAAGTAAAAAATGCTGGTTCTGTGGCCGTTCAGGTCACTTATATGCAAAATGTTTTGAGAGGAAGAAGTCACATTTTCGTCGTGCCTCATCGTCCAGAGATAGATTTCCTTCTCGTCGTTCCAGTAGCACATCTTCAAGATCAACTAGCCCTGATGGTTCCTACCGACGGCGGAGTAGCAGCGGCAGCAGTGAAGTTCCAAACCCGAACCGAAGAGAGTCCTCATCCAGCAAGTCCAGAAGGAGATTTCAGAATCACCATCGTTCCAGACCTGCTCAGTCACCCGACAGCTACCTTGATGATGCAAATTATAGTGACTCTTCACGTAAGTCATTTTTCATTTCCCAAGCTAGTATTAGTACTTGTGTTAACAGTAAAACTTGGGTTTTCGATACCGGTGCAAGTCACCATTTCAGTCATGACAGAAGTTTGTTCACTAAATTTGAACCTTTAAATGATAAATTGTCAGTAGCTGTTAAAGATGTCTTGTTCCCGATAATTGGAAAGGGTGAAATTAAGCTGAGATTTGGTCAAAGAATTTTTACTTTAACGAATGTAATGTATTCTCCTCAATTACGTAGAAATTTGATATCTGGGCCCCAATTGGACTTATGTGGTTTATCTTTTCATGGAGGTAGAAAGGGGGTGAGCATCTGCAGGGGGGACGAATTTTTATTTAGAGCCTCGCTTAAAAATAGGGTGTATAAACTTTTTCCTAAAATTCCCAAATCTAATTCCGTAAGTTTTGAAATTTCTGCAGCCAATAAAATTGACCCTATGGTTCAGTGGCACCGCCGCTGTGGTCATATAAGCCAGTCAATTCTAACTAATACCAGCCGCCTGCAAGGTGTTAGGGGTATGCCTAATTTAAAAGAGACATCTTTGGTATGTGAACCTTGTAAACTTGGCAAATTTCGCAGCGTGTCCCACAAATCATTTAAGACCATTCGTTCCACGAGGCCGTTAGAGCTTTTATACGCTGATCTCTGGGGTCCGTGTCATTCGGTGGGTCGAAATGGTGAACGCTATTTTCTCTCAATCATTGATGATTTTTCTAGACGTGTCTCCGTATATCCAATTAAATTAAAGTCAGAAGTTTTTAATATTACGAAAAATCACATTCTAAGAGCAGAAAATTTCCTTAATCTTAAAGTTAAAAATTTTAGGTCTGATAACTGTTCTGAATTTAAAAATTATGAATTTGAAAATTTTTTTGAGAGTAAAGGCATTCACCATGAATTTACTAACGTTTATACCCCCCAGCAGAACGGCGTCGCGGAACGTTTTATGGCAACCGCTGCAGATGGCATCAGAACCTTATTAATTGAAAGCCAATTAGATCCGAGTTTTTGGCCAGAAGCCTTAAAATATTTTGTCTATAATTGGAACAGGGTATGTCCTAAACTTTTAAATAAAACTCCCTTTGAATTATACGGTGGAAGGAAGCCGTCAGTCCGACACCTCAGGCCTTTTGGTATTGTAGCATATGTGGGCGTGCCTAGTCAGAAAAGATTTAAGCTACATCCTAAGGCTAGGCGCGGCTACATGGTAGGCTATGCCTTCAGGACCAGAGGATATAGGATCTGGCTTCCCGATACTAATGAAATAATAGAAACATCTAACGTAACTTTTGATGAATCGCGTTGTGGCTTGGGGCGCAGTGGAGCTGCACTGGGCACCGAGGATTATGCCCTCTTTTCTCACGATGGTGGAGTAAATCCAGAAAGCACTGGTAGAGTAGCATCTGGTTTGACTCCAGATCCTCCCAGTGAACTACCTCGTGAGGAGGGGGAGGACATGGAATCGGAGTCCAGTATGTTAGATCAGCCTTCCACTAACCCCCAACTTAGAGAGGTTAGATGGGAAAGGAGGCCTATTGCTCGTAAAACTGGGAATAGGACTGACATCTACTATTTTGAAGAAGGTAGCACCCAGCGTCTCAGGTCTCACAACGAAGTTGAGCAGTACTGTAAAAATAATAATATTGTTTTTAAACCTGAACTTTTTGATTTTTCTGCTTCTAATAAATATGCTGGTTTAGTCCCTGTTCCATCCGTTTCATCTAATTCTGATAGTTTTTCTGATAATTCTGACTCAGAATCTGATTCCTTAACCTCAAATTATGTACACCCTTCCGCATGACTAGGCGTTGTGGATGATATTCCCAGAACATATAATCAAGCTTGTAGGTCCGAAAAGAGTGCGATCTGGCGGAAAGCAATGGAGCAGGAAATCCAGATGATGAGAAACAGGAAGGTGTGGCATTTGACTGATTTACCTGTCCACGTTACTCCAGTAGGTTGCCGGTGGGTTTACACAGCAAAAAGGGATGAATTTGGAAGGATTGCCCGTTATAAAGCACGGCTTGTTGCCCAGGGCTTTAAACAAGTGAAGGGAGTCTCTTATGAAGACACCTTCAGCCCTGTGGTCAATTTCGGGGTAATCCGGTTCTTTTTCTCCCTTCTTGTCTCGTGTAGCCGGTGGTCACACACTCAGTGTGACGTAACCTGCGCCTACTTGTACGCACCTTTGAGAGAAGACGTGTATATGCTTCAACCTCCCGGTTTCGTAATCCCTGGAAAAGAGCACCAAGTTTGCAAGCTAGATCGGGCTCTTTATGGCTTGCATCAAAGCGGAAGAGAATGGTTTTATGAGATACATGAGGTTCTTTTAAAGTTAGGTTTCAGAAAATTGTCGTCTTGTAACTGTGTATATATTTTTGGATCTGAGGTAGTTTTGCTTTTGTATGTTGACGATATAGTGATTTTTGGAAAACGTCAGCATCTTATTGATAGGGCTTTATCCTTGCTAAAGAAGGAATTTGACATTAAAATTTTGGGCAGAACTCGTAAACTTTTAGGAGTAGAATTTGAGGAGACCAATCAAGGTCTATTTCTACATCAAAGTAATTATATTACTGAAGTTTGTCAAAGGTTCTGTAATTTTAAAATTCCGCATGCTTCTTTACCAATTAGCAAGGGTGTTGTCTTTTCTCGATCCAATTGTCCTACTTCAGATTCCGAAAAAGAATTTATGTCTCATCTTCCCTACAGGAGTATTTTAGGATGTCTTTCTTTTATTGCTAACCGGACTCGACCAGACATATGTTATACAGTAAATATTTTATCACAATTTCAGTCCAATCCTGGCCTTGTTCATTGGGATGGCCTTTTAAGACTTTTGGGTTATGTTAAAGATACCAGTCATTATAAATTAAAACTTTCTTGCAGTTCCAATTTTCTTTCTATTTTTTCAGATGCTGACTTTGCGGCTAATCGTGACGATCGGACCTCGATCGGCGGCCAAATAGTCATGATAGACAAAGCTCCTGTCGACTGGCGCACTTTTAAGGAAAAGTGCGTCAGCTTATCGACCATGGAGTCGGAATTTGTCGCAATGACTGAGGCCGTCAAGAACTTGGTCTGGTTTGATCGAATACGCCGCGAATGTCAGAAATTCAATATTTTTCCTGATAATGATAATAAAGCAATTATGTTGGTTGATAACCAGGCTGCAATTGATTTCGTAAAATCTCCTGTAGAAAATTATAAATCTAAGCATATAGACGTCAAGTTATTTTTCATTAGGGACCTGTTTTATAAAGGGGAATTTATTTTGAGGCATGTTCGCAGTAAGTCCAATCTTGCAGATGTTTTCACTAAACCCTTGACCAAACACGAATTGTTAAAGTTTGTAAATTCAATTTTTGTAACTTAAGTTACATTTTTCATGTAAACTTTTTATGCGTACCATTCTTTTTATGCGTCGTTAATCTCTTTGTATTGTTGGTATTTTCTGAAATTACTGCACATTGTTTTAACTGTTATGTCACTATTGAATGCACATTGTTTTAGCTAAATTTTGATCGTACATTGTTTTAAAAAATTGTACTTTGTAAATGGCATACATATGTGCATGTTTTCAATTTTTCATAACCAACAGTATATATTTTCCCTCCTTATCCTTGATCATCAGTTTTTGTGGTAACCATTTCCGTAGTCTTGTTCAGCCTATGGTACCTACGGTTTGTTCATCCTGCAGATGGTATTAAATTTAATGTAGTTTATTTAAAATTTTTAATTTTCATTTTATTAATATATTTTTCTTACTTCCAGGCATCTAGAATCACCAATTTTTGTGTATGCTTGTTTTTCTGTTCCGGGCAGAAGACTGAGTGATGATGGATAACTGAGATCTATATTCATTTTTGATGGATATGTAAGACAGGTGATGGAAGCAAGATATGGTGTAATCACCAAGTTTGAATGTGCCGTCGTCTTTTGTCATGTTCCAAATTCTGGATGCCGTAGTGGAAGTGTTCTCGCCATAAATTAGTCTTCAAAGCTTTCATGGACTTAATAAATTTTTTTTTTTTTTTTAAAATAAAGTTTAAAATTTTTTTTTGATGATCAAGGGTACTCATCGATGGAGGAAGATTTGTTATGTAATTTTCCAAATTGGAAATTGCAATGTATTTTTGGTACGTATTTAAATACTAAAACTTTTGTAATTCTAAAATGTATTTCACATTGTATTGTAAAATTTATACTGTGTGAAAGAAAAGAGTTGTGAGTGATTGTGGAGACGAGGAGATCTTCTTAAAATTTAAATTTAAATTTTTGGATCATTTTTTTTTATCTTGTTAGGAAAATTTAAAAGTTTTGATTCTTTTAGAATCTTTTTGAGAATTTGATAGTTAAATTGTTTATCGTTAAATTTTGATAAAATTAAATTTAAAAATTAGTTATTCGTGTTTTTAAATTTTTAATGTTTTTATTTATAGTAACAAAGTTTTTTTTGGCTTCGGGATTTCTTTTATTAAAGAGCTTTATTCTGTATACAGATAGCTCTTATTATATAAAGCAATGAGAGGGGGGGCATTGATGGGAACATCAAACTTGTTCTCATTGCCTCCATAAACTTACCTTTTGTATACTTCATTTCAACCTAAATTAACAGTTCCCTAGTTCCTTTGTTTACATAATATTTATTACAACAGTATTCAAAATTCACTTTCACTTTTATTAAATTACTTAAATATAATATCTGCTTACCTCTTTCTAATTTATTTCCACTTGTTGAATATCTTTTAATTTACGTTTTATCCAAAGTAAATTTCATTAATTTCACCGTACTTTGTCTGCGTGTTTTGCTTTCTTGTAACATCGGACGATACGATTATTTTAATCGATCGGCAGTCTTTTTCTCGCTAGATGGCAGCACACGTCTCTTTTAATCGAACTTAATCCACTTATCGTTTTTGATATTTGCATATCAAAAACGATATCAGCCGTTCATTGGCTCACGTTAGCACGTGCCGTTTCGGCCAGAGTATATATGCTGTGCGATGTCAAGACAGTTTCGCCCTTTCTTCGTTCCTTCGCTATGAAGGACGCGATGTTTCAAGAAACTTGAACGCACGAAAAGTTACCGTCGTTCATGGAGTTTGAGTTTAATTAGTATGAATGATTTTAATCTATTTTAATTGTGTTTTTCCGAATCTTTTACTGATATCATCTCTGTTAAAAACGCTGCTAGTTTTCCTGCTGTCATGAAGTTATCAAAGTGTGTAAGTTCACTTTCATGTTATTTCATCTGAAGTCATAAATAAAAAGAGGTCTTGATGTCAACTTGAATTGTTTTAATTTTAATACATTCTACACTCCTTGGCCAGACCAGCTTTCACTGTGCCCATCTCTGTTTTATTTAAGTTCACTTTTAAGTCACTAACTTAGAGTTAGTTGACAGAAGCTTCTGATTTTCACCAGCGCCGAAAATACTCTTTATCGTCTAACAATCCTTCATCCTCAAATTTACATCTGTCAAAGTTTTCCTGCGACACCTGCGATGACGTCTTCTGTTCATTTCTGAGAGGAAGCTCTCATAAGTACTGATCGTCACCAGAGCCGAAAGCATTTTTTCCCCCTTCTAACGATCCTTCTTATGGATATTACAACAGTGTGATCAACTAATTTTCTGCTATTCCTCCATTGTTTTTGTTCTTGAAATTAGAACTCTCCCATCTACTAACGGATTCTTCGTGCTTCCAGAGTGAATTTCTGTAGGCAGAGACTGCCCTCAACAAGTGTATTACTTAGGACTATAATATGGATTCTACAGCAAATAAGAAACTTTAGATGTATAATTAGCTAAAAAGTATCAATTTCACTTAATTTTTCTGTAACACCTCTCGTTGGCCAACGAAGTATTCATCTCTGCTAAAATAAATTCATTAGTAATTGCATACTATATGTGTAATCTTTGGGGTGAGTGTTTAACTCCTTTTACTTTTCCTTTTTTTCAGGTATTAAACAGCATGTTGAAATAACTGATTAAATTTAATTTTTGGCACAACGCTTTATTCACCACTATTCGACACGCGCCGCTAGCTGTATTTGAGGAATCTGCTTCCCGGCAATATATTATTTGTAAGTTTAATTATTTGTAAAATTAAAATAAAACAGCAATAATTGATTGTTTTTCGCCTGTTGTACAATTTATAACATGACCCGCTCATGTGATGAAAATTTGCGTGCCCGGTAAAGGGTTAATACAGACAAATCTCGTTAATGCAAACACTCAAGAAGAAACTTTTTTGTTTGTGTTATCCAAATTAAAACACATTACATACAACTGAACAGGGCAATCAGGAACAGTTTGTGCTAAAAGTAATTTGCATTAAGTGTATTCATGTTAACGACAGAGTTTCCCCCAGGTTTAAAAAAGGGCAGGGCGCTACTGTTCTGAAAAGGGCACTTTTTTGATTTTTAAGAGCACTTTTATAGAATTGAATTTAGAATCTAGCGGTTCAAAAAGTCGTGGAAAAAAAGAAATTTCATCAAAAAATTGAAAAAAAAAAAGTAAATGTTGTTAAAAGACAGTGAAAAAAAGGCATATATTGTTAAAATATCGCAAAAAAACCGGCCAATTTTCTTAAAAGATTGCAAAAAACAGATGATTTTGTTAAAAGATAGCAAAAAAGGCATATTTTGTTAAAAAAATCATGAAAAAATGACAAATCTCATAAAAAGATTGCAGAAACACGGCAAATTTTGTCACATTTAAAATTCTGGGTCCCTTTTTTACAAAAGTGTGCCCCCACTAATAATAATTCATACGGGAATACCCGCCGCACCCACCGTAAGCGCCGCACCAATGACAATCTGTTAAAAAAAAAGTACATCGACGTAAGCGCCGCACCATCGTAAGCGCCGCACCCAAGCTGCTGATATTTATACAGTATAAATCTCTAAATTCCGAAATCGTTCGTAGACGCGGCTTTTAGTTATTTCCGAATTTTAGTGATCTTCAAAAAACAACTTTAAAATGTAAGTAAAAATTATTGAAAATCATCATTAAAAAAGAAAAAAAATCACATATTTATAAAAAAAAATCATAAATGGCACATTAAGTTATTTAACAGCAAAGCCAAGCATTTAATCTTATTAAAATTAAATATACACAGAGCATTTTCACGATTACGATTTTATTTATATGTTAGTATTTAGTTGCTTTAATTTAGGCCTACTGGTCATTACTTTTTCCCCAATTACAATGATATTAGCTCAATCTCTGTAATAAAATTCCTTTGTTCCAGGCCTAATATTTTATATAAACTGTTTATGAATTTTTCTGTTGATATTTCTTTGTTTTCTTATTTTACTATATCAAGATAAATAAACTTGGAAATGAATTAGAAGAAATGATTGGTACGGCCATCTGTCGGCAAAATGCAGAATATAATCTAGATTATACTAAAAAGTTAAATACATTTTTGGTGCTGCCATCTGTCGATAAGATAGGATAACTGAACTATATAAATATAAAACATTTGATGATCATTTATGCTATCTGTATTTGAGGTTTCCAGATTTTAGAGACTGTTACAGTATATAAAATATTTTCACTTGAACAGTTAAAAAAAAAAAATTTTTTTTCACTTAAGTGCCTAAAAAATATATTTAAAATGTAAAGAAATATCGTATAGAGACACTGACGAAAAAAATAAAATAAATAAAATAAGCTGTTGAAGAAAAAAATCATTGGACGAAAGACACTTAGATTTAATGTACGCAAATGCCTTAAAAACTGTAGTAAAAATATTACTGAAAAATGTGATGTAATAAAGCGTATTGCTATAAGAAAATATTTTTTAAATGCATACTAGTTTATGTTAACTCCTCAGATTACTGCAAAAAAAGCAACATTTTGTCACTGGATCAATAACAAACAGAGAAAAATATAATAAATATCAGAAACTTATTTATAATATTATAATCTTACCTGTAAATATTGCAGAATCATTTTTCCCTTGACTGTTGATTTATTATTATTATGTATTTGTTTTTCAATTTAATAACGTTTCCTATCACTGATCCGTTATAAATAGCAGGTATGTAATTTTAATATTAAGATTTCAATTTTTTGTAATATTTATAAAATTTTCTAAAAAAATATTGGATTACATATAATAAGAGAACACTACTTCAAAATATCTTTAAAATATGAAAAATTATTATTGGAATGAAGTGAAAATATAGAAAAAAATATATACAAGATTTTATCAACATGTTTAAAAATCTTCAAATCCATCAAAATCGGAATTTTCACTGTCGGAATTAAATAGTTCTAAAAATTGTTTATCAGTTAATACGTCACAATTTTCATCTTCACTATCATCAGATTCAGATGAATCATCACTAACTGTATTTTCTATGATATTGGCTGCTTTGAAGCCCGACATAATAGTTTTAGCACTAATGTCTTTCCATGCCGATGAAACCCACGACGCTACTTCTTCGTAAGTGGCTTTGCGCATTTTTCCAGAATTTGTAAATGAATGTAGCCCTTCCATCATCCATTTTTCCCACAGTTTTCTTACTTTGGACTTGAAAGATTTATTCACAGCCAAGTCAAGAGGCTGTAAAACTTTAGTTAATCCGCCAGGGATTATTGCTGGCTCGGCTGAGACTTTTTTCAAAGCAGTTTTTACGGAATCACCTTTGTGGGCACTCATTGAGTCCATAATAAGAAGCCCACTAGGCTGAAAAAAAGAATTTTTTCTTTTCCTCCACACTTCCGCCAGCCACTCATACATGATTTCCTCCGACATCCATCCCTTTTCGTTACACCGTATTACGACGTCGGAAGGAAAATTTGCCTTAGGCATAGTTTTGCGCTTGAAAATAATTAGTGGTTTTAATTTGTCTCCATTCGCAGCGCAAGCTAAAACACAGGTAAATGAGGTTCGCTCATTACCAGTTGTTACGATGCCGATTGTTTTTTCCCCAATGGTGTTAACAGTTCTACTGGGGGGGCAATCAAAAGTTAATGGAACTTCATCCATATTAATAATCTGTGCTGTTGAAAAGTTGTTTTCCTTGATTTTTTCAGCGACATACTTTAAAAAAGATGCTTTTGTCTTTTCCCAATCTGCAGGCAGTTCTTGTCCCACAGTTGTCCTGGTTCTTACAGACAAATTATTTCTCGACATGAACCTAAAGCACCAGTTGGGACTACCTTAAAAATTTGTAAATCCCATGTTCGATGCCATAATCCTCGCTTGAAACCGTATCTGAACAGTTGAAACGGGCATTCCTTTTTCCCTTTGCTCCTTTACCCACTTGGCTAAATTTCTCTCCAGATTTGGCCAAACAACAACGCCACTTCTTCGTGCCCTCTTAGATTTTGGCATTTCCTTCAAAATAGATTTTTCAGCTCTCCATCTCCTTACGCAACGCTCATCAACTCCATATTCTCGTCCTGCAGCACGATTACCTATTAGCTCTGCCTTATCAACCACAGCAAGCTTGAAAGCGGCGGTGTAACTTTTTAACTTTTTGGGAGCCATTTTCACTTGAAAAAAAAAAATAAATTGCTTAAATAAGAGCGTCAGACAAAAAGAGCAGAACAGTACCGTAAAATAATTCTCAGCTAAAAAGAAAAAAAAAAAAACGTGTTTGTAGTACGCAATTAAAATCCAATCGGAAATAGGCGCAATTACTTGCGCCAATGAGAGGAGCGCAGCAGGATGCTAGCTTCCTCCCTAGCATCTTTTCCTAGTAGCGTTCAATTCTAAGTGCTCTTTCCACAGACTTCTAGTTCTTTCCACAAAGTTCTAAACTTTTCTTCAAATGTTGGTCATCCTTGTGTAAATGCGGTTTAGGTTCCCTTAGAAAGACCCCCCACGGAGGGCACTTATCCTAGGGCCTATATCCCTCCTGCAGATAATCGGCCGTCATAAATAACACTATTAACACCACAAAGTTCTAGTTCTTTCCAGCAAAAATCCGTCAGATTTTCGATCAAAGACTTTTTCAAATTAATTTTAATGTAGGATTTTTTTTTTTTTTTTTTTTTTTTTTTTTTTTTAAGTTAAGATATTATTTCAGTCACACACAAAGACCTCCTTAATGCTAATCCTATGGATGAAATTTATAAAGATATCGTGTTTGCATTTCAATATTTTTAAATGATTTTTGGGCATTGGATAGTTCAAGTCCATCTATATGCAGATCGTTTTATACTTTTTCGATTTTGAAGATTGTTTTCACTTTCGAAACCGACTCCCAAAATGAAAGTGCCCTCATTGAAAAATACCTGTAAGCAAAAAGCGAAAAATGTTCTTTCTACAAATCTATCAGAGTTAATCAATGCAAAAATCATTTAAAAATATTTAAATTCAAACGAAATATCTTTATAAATGTTTCCCATAGGATTAGCATTAACGAGCGGGTCGCTTGACTGAAGTAGCCTCTTAACGAAAATATGATACAGTTGAACCTCAACATTTTAGAATCAGCGGGATCACGGCGATACCGTATTTTCGAGATCTGTTAAAAAATAATTTTAAAACAATATCATGCCCCCCCCCCCCCAAAAAAAAAGCAACTTTTTCCTCAGTGTAAAGAAATGACGATCAAGTAAATTGGTGAAGTAAATAATAAAATACGAATTACATTGAAACACAGCACATATGCTAAAATTAAATTACACATGTTAAACCACAATTGATTAATAAATATATATATAACCATTGTATAATACTACAAATCATTATCCACAGCGAATACAATCCACAATTGTTTATCATGCCTGCGGCAAAAAATCGATTCTTAAATAGCTTACAGCACTACAAATTCCTTTATATAAATATATACCTGCATATCTTTATTTAATATTTTAACTATTGATAATTGATTTAATGATTCCTTTTGTGGTAGATTAGTTTATTTTTTATTTGGTACATACGCATCTATCCTTGTTCATTTACAAAAATTTTGTAAGTTTAAATATTTCTTGCTCAAATTTAGACTTTATATTCATCTTAAGTTATTTCGATGATTATATTATGTAGATATAAATTAAGAAAAGAAAAAAAAAATCCACAAATCCACTTAGCGTAAAAAAAAACTATTTTCGTTCTTTTTTTTTTCTACTGTATTCAAAGAAACAAAACAGAAGCAATGCGATATTAGCCGACTTACGCATCAAGGTCAAAGGGCAACATGTCCGCACATTGAGTCATGAAGAGGATGAGGAGAAAAGGTGACTTTAAATAACCAGTGTCTCTCTCTCTTTTTTTTTTTATTAGCAGAAACAAGAGATAACAAAATTGCACGTTTGCTTTATAGTTATAAATACTTACTTGAGTGCTTTTATTAGGCACTTCTTTAAAAATAAACATAGTAAAAGGAAAAAAAAGGATAAAATAAGTAGTTTTGTTCAGAACTTTTCGTACGAAACAATTTTTAACCATATCATAGTAAAAATTAATCTATTGAAAAAATTCACTTGGATGATGCGGATATTTTAAATTTTCCGGGTGCCGGATTGTTATTTTTATTTATTAATTATTATTATTATTTTATATGGGCCGGACCGAGCTGATCCCCCCCCCCCCCCCTATAGATCGGACTGCTTCACTCAAGTAAAAACATCTACTCGCTAATGTTAATCCTATGGATTTTTTTTTTTTTTTTTTCAAATGCGTTTGCATTTCAATATGCTTAAATGATTTCTTTGTATTTTATATCTGAGATGTTGATCCCTAAGAAGACACCTTTTCGATTTCGTTTACAGATGTTTTTAGTGGTATACTTTGACTTTTAGAACCAGTTTCGAAAGTGAAAGTATACTAATAAAAAAACCTGTAAACAAAATCGAAAAAGTAAAGACTCTTTGTGGAGATTGACTTCCGTTATCCAAAGCAAAAAATATCATTTAAAAATAATGGAATGAGAATGACACTTTTTTTTTCTTTGAGATTAACATTAGTTAGCCGATGTTTGCACGTGGGTGAAATAGCCCTTAAAGTTGCCAAGTTAACATCGACTCGTGTAGCACATTTAAACTTATTCTTGCAAAGTCATATGCATTGAAAATTGTTTATATTCTATTGGCTTCTTTTAAATGTTTATCACGGAAGTCGGCCTTTTATTATTTTTTTTATTATTCGCCAGGCCCGTTTTTGTTGTTTATCACCTGAATTAACTCATTTGGGGGAAAAAAAACTTGCTGATTCGACCGGTTTCAAAGTTTGGATTATTTTTGCCGGATAGAAAAAGAGTGAGTTATTGAAAAAAATAAAGAAAAATCTTGCTCTCTAAAGTTTTTACTATGTATAGGAAGTCTATTTCAAAAGAGTTCTATACCGGGATTTGAGCTCTCTTTGGGCAGTTTTATTTTCTAACTGGAAGGAGGATCATTAGAAGAAAAAAATGTGACAGCTGTACATTCCAATATCCTACAGGTAAAATCATTAATAGATGAGGGGAAAATATAATAATTTTTAACATGAGAACCGGTGAGACCAACATTATTTTTGAATAATGTTGATTGTTTAAAAATAAACAACTAACGCATCACGGACACCTGCGGTTGAGAGACGTTTTCAAATGTTTTGATACCAATTTGAGAGCATATAATTGTTGATTAAACGAAAAAAAAGTGTCAAAATCATTTGACAAAAAAAAAAAAAAATCATCGTACCCGCCGCCCCGGCGTAAGAGCCGCACCTACAATATTTTATACTTTTAAACTCGTATGCGCCGCGGCTCATACGCCCGAAAATACGGTATTTAGACTCAAAAATGAAATGCAATAATTATTGTTTTAATAATAATAACTAAAAAATAAAACCAGTGTTAATCTTTTTAAATTGTTTAAGAGAAATTTTCTCTACTGTTTTAAAAATAAGTGTTCAAGGTAGAAATTTAATTATGAAATAATGCTTATTTGAGTGTAGAAGATAACAAGTATCATCACTGTTCGCATTTCTTTTAAAAAGTAGCAAGACTGACTTATTGAAAGAGATTTTTTTTTTTTTTTTTTTGAAATACTTTTGTTGAATAAAATGTTCTTCTTTTTGTTTAATGAATGGGTGCTTTCAGGAGTAACATTTAGAAAGTTTTGAACAGTAAAAAACGAATTGATAACAGATCGATGCAAAAGAAGGGGGTGGGGGTGCCCCGGGCACGGAAATTTAGGGGGCACCAAATTTATACTATAAACTTAATTTTTGGGCTGTTACAAGAAAAAGTTGGGAGTGGGGAGGGCGTCAAATTCTAATCATGCTCCCGGTGCAATTTTCTCTTTGCATGCCCATGAATGTGAAGCAGGAAAATTCGCTTTTGGAGTGGATTTTCTTGATGCAGCAAAATTAGTTTTTAGAACAGAAAAATTCACTTCTGGCAATAACTTTTTTTTTGTGTCCCTTTGATGAATTTGCATTTCTTCTCCAACTTTTGACAAAATGTGCCGTTTTTCGCAAATTTTTTAACAGAATTTTCCATTTTATTACAATTTTTGGACGAAATTTGCCATTTTTTTCGCAAATCTTTTGACGAAATCTGCCATTTTATTGCAATTATTTAACGAAAGTTGCCGTTTTTCACTAATAGTTTGACAAAAATTTCTGTTCTATCGTGATTTTTGAAAGAAATTTTCATTTTTTCACGATCTTTTGAGGAAGTCTGAAGATTTTACGGGATTTTGTGATGAAATTAGTCATTTTTTCGTGAATCTTCATTTTTAATGAAATTTGCCGATTTTAGCAATTTTTTGACGAAATTACGTGTCCTGTGGGACACGTAAGAGCTATTTTTTGCGTTCCATCGCTGAAGGGCTGCATTTTTTCAAATGTGGGGTAAGAAGGGTGCTATTTTTTTTTTTTTTTTTTTGAATGAGCAACAAGAGGGGCGCTATTTTTTAAACTAAAGGGCAGGAGAGGCAGAGCACTCTCCTGAAACCTTCTGGGGGAAACTCTGTAACGAGATTTGACTATATAAATGGTGTCCATAAAAGAATGTCCCAGTTTCAATGGTATACAGTAAAACCTCCATAACGGACACTCCCGAATAGCGGACACCTCTATTTAACGGACAGTTTTCCAATCCCCACTCCCAAAACTTGAATTTTTGTATGTTTAACCTCTGAATAACGGACACTCCGAATAGCGGACACTATTTTCGGCGATAAAGAATGAAAAAAAAAATTTAACGAGAAAAAAAAAATGAAAAAAAAAAGTAAAAAGATCTCTAAATTTATCAGGACATTGTATCATAAATTTTGTGACCATAGATTAATGTAAATCGTGAGCTGGAGAAATTCCCCTCCCCCTCCATGTTCAGCGTTGAATTCAGGAAGTTGCCCGGGAGAGACATCTCCCAGAGCATTGAAATGTCCCTCCAAAAAAGTTTGAGATTTTATTCTTTTAACCCCTTGGGGACTAGTGACATGTATACGTTCCACAAAAAGACTTAAGAATTCTTGTTTATCCCCACCAGTAAAATTTTCCTTATTTAATCGGAACATTTTCTCGATTTAATAAGGCACAAATTTCCGTATTTAAAAACCGATGACAAAACATTTATAATTTCGTAAAAGGCTCCCGTCGCGAAAGGGTTTGAGGTCCAAATATGCTATCCCCCCCTCTGCTCTCGGAACTCTATAATGTCCAAATAACGTCACATTTAAAAACAAATTACATGTAATCACGAGCAAAAGTAAACTTTTGTAACACTTTTTTTCATAAAAATGTAATAAACAGTGGATAAAGGTGTGCACAATTTTATTTAAATTTTACTGCTTAAAATTTTTTTAATTTCTAATTAATCATATAATAGAGGTTTTAGGCCATATAAAAGCCAATTAATGAAACATTAAGAATTTCTTAGTGATTTTTGAATCTTTGAAGTGTTCCCAATAGCGGACAATTCCAAATAGCGGACAATTTCTACGTTCCCGAGGTGTCCGTTATTTAGAGGTTTTACTGTATTACAACAGTTTGATTTAAACTATTTACAACAAATTATACACCAAATTGAAAGTAAATTAACCTAGTGTTTCATACAAATGTTCAATTTTTACACCTATAATTTTATAGTACATATCCAACCTGAAGTCAAATTCTTTCAATACTTTGGTTAAAAAGTCTGGAATAATGGAAGCAAAGACCTCTTCAATTCCGTGTTTGAACTCTGATAAATCATTAGGCAGTGGCAGGACATAGACATGATTTTTTATAAAGGCCCAAAGGGAAAAAAAAAAAATGCACAGATCTAACAGCTTTAAAACCTCCAGCCCAGCAATGATGCTTTACTCTCTAGAATTCCGTTCTTTTGTATTATGTGACACTGCAAGCAAGCCAATAACAAAGTAGTATTCAAGCACATGTTTCTCTAAAACAAACTGTTTGAATTACTCTTTATTTGTGACCTTGAACCAACACTCTACAGCCATACTCAGCCTATTATCCTTGTGCGCTGCAAACATAAGTTTCCTAATTTAGGTAGGCCCACAAACAGATGTTTCCAACTTTAGTCAAGACACAACACACTTATAAAAAGATAAAAAGAAAAATCAAATTAATATAAACAGTTTAATAATGCAATATAACACAGTTAATATCACCACTAGAGTAGAACATTTGTCGCAGAAGAGATACCGCCTAAAAATTTAACACTACTCTTTCCAAATAATAAATTTTGCTGTTTGAAAGTAGTACTGTAAACAATTTTCAATGCAGATTTTTTTCTGCGAAAATTCAACCCTAATAAGTAGTATTAAATATATATTCAATACGAAACATAATTAAAGCAATGCAGCATTTCCAAGGAGTCTTCTAATATATTCATTTTTTGTTCAATGAAAAAAAGTAATTGTAGAAATATATACTGCAAATTTAATTTGGAATGACGTTTTATTATTGAAAATTTAGAAATATGTGCATCACTATAGCACAAATAGGACTACATACAAAATGAGCTTTTGGCTAAGGAAACAGCTTTTAATACATGTGCAAAATAACAGCAGTAAGTCTAGATTACGCCCATTAATAACTATATCGTAATATTAATAATATATATTCCACAATGAAAAAGTAAGAATTTATATTATAAGACGTTGTTGTATTAATAAAAACATTTAAAATACATTAAAAATTTTTATTTTCATGTTTCAACTTTTTTTAATCGAGCCATCTTCAGAAAGTAAATAGAAAATAAAATTACAAACATAATGAATGTGAAAAACTGGAAAAATCCATTTATTCCTGTATTATTTACTGTAGTATTTATACTGATGCAGCAAATTTTTATTATCAGAATTTAAGAAATTTTCATAGTATATTTTTGACAGTGTAAATTAGAGGTCTGCACGGGCCAAAATTTCCAGGCCCAAGCCCAGCCTGAAAGTTAAAATTTTGGCCCGAGCTCGGCCCAGCCCGATCGAAAAGAAATATTGGCTCGGTCCGGAAGTTAAAATTTCGGCTGACCCGGCCCGGCTCGGGTGAATTTCTACAGAACATTGGTCTTTACCCTAACGGAAGAGTTCAGACCCCCCCAAAAAAATCATCTTAGTCTTTTTTTTTTCCATGTTTATAATCTCTATTTATGCAGAAGTGCCATAGGCTGCGATATTTACACTTTTAATCAGGGTTTGAAAAAACCCGGGTTTTTTTTGAAAAAGCCCAACCCACTGGGCCCAGTAGTCTAAAACCCGGGTTTTTTCGGGCTTTTTTGAAAAAACCCGGGTTTTTTCGGGTTTTATCAAAATTTTTTAGAGAACTCTTCACATTTCTAATTTTCACATGCATAGTACCTAAATTTTTCATTTATCAGTGAAACAAAGGTATAATTTTCCATTAAGTATCCATTAACAATAAAAATAAATATATAAAAAGAAAATATAAATATATTTAAAAAGATTATTTTGTATCTCATAGACTAGATTACTGGAAGAATGATATATTAAATCAAGTGCAACTGAATTTCTTTATATAAATCTTAAGTTAAACAGACTAATTTATGCAATTTCTTTCATTTACTTCGATAGAAATCAGTTTAAAGCAGCAACATTTATGTGAATATTTTTATTTTTGTGAAGAAAAAAATAGAATTCACACATATATATGCATATATACTACAATTTAAGCAACATTTATATTGCAATAGTATTAAATTGGATTATCTAAAAGTCAATGTCAGTCATATCTATAAAGTTAGATCGTAAATGGCAATACACTTTTACTAGTTTAGTTTTGCTTTTGTATGCCATCTGTAAGAAATCTTTTAAAGTTTCTGGATACATTTTAGATTGGATTTTATTAGGGTTTTTTGGATATTATCAAGGTTATTTATGTTAAAGAAATATGATTCAGAATGTTTGAAAACAAGGTACTTATGCTACTAAATATAATTTAAAATAACTAATTGATTACAAAAGGTTTATGAGGTTAAAGGTTAAAAGTTTATGACAATAATAAACATTATTTGCTTTTACAAAAATTAATCATTAGTAATAATTTTAACAATGAAATTATTAAAGTACAATACTAAAACTTTTTCACTGTTATAACAGGATTCCCAGCAAAACATGACTGGCAAATTCCTTGACTTTCTATGACCAAATCTCAAAAAATTCCCTGACTTTCCCAAACCAAATCTAGAAAAATTCTTTGACCAAACGAGCATACAGCAAAATTTGAGACTTATTTTCACAATCTTTTACCAAAATTAGCAATTTTTTTCTGCAACCTTTTTTTTTTTTTTTTTTTTTTTTTTTTCCCCAACTGTTTAATGAATTTTGTGTCATTTTCCATTTTTTCAATCAAATGTTTTCCATGACTTTTTTAGAAATTATTTGTAAATTCCCTGACTTTTCCTGTATATTTTGAGATTTTCCTGACTTTCCATGATGCTGGGAACCCTGTATAATCTGTCACCATTTTTGTGTTGAAAATTACTGTATAAACTTTCATTGAACATTGAAGCAGGATAATAAATGTTGCGATTAATCTTAAAAGCTATAACAATACAAGCAAACAGGATGGGGATCACATTTCAAGCGCCATCATTAGGTATACATTAAGATTAAAAGCACTTGCATGCATTTTAAAATATAGCCATGAAAATCTTCTTTATTTACAAACTAATTTATTTTATGGTCATTTTATCAATACTTAGAAATTCTTTTAAATATGGTTAGTTTGAAATATATTTAAATTGGCATTTATCTTTCCATTCTCATATCTTAGATTAAATAATGATACAGTTGTGAAAACACGAGAAAATTTGAAAAAACCCACAAATGGGTTTTTGATGGGTTTTTTCAAGTGGGCCCGCCCGAAAAAACCCGGGCGGGTTTTTTCGGGCTGGGCCCACTTTGGCGAACCCTGCTTTTAATGAACCTTTGTTTCTTGTATGTAAATGTTTCAGTGATCATTAGTATTATTAATACATTAAAAAAAAATCTAAAAAATTATATATGATAAAAGTAAAATCTTCTAAGACATTGGAAAGAAAAAAATACGTTTCCTTCTTAGCAGATGCAAATGTTTAATGTATTTTTTTTTCTCGCGTATTGTTGTATTAATTTTGCATGAATGAACAGTTTAAAAGAAATTTGCAGTTTTTAGTTTAACCCTCGAAGAGTCTTGCAAATGAGTAAAATTATAATGTTGTTTTCTTTGCATTTTGTTTTAAATGCTAATAAAATATGATTCTTTCAACATTACAAAAAAACTTAATTAGAAATATGAATGTAACCCTTGTGAGTATTAATCATTCTAAAATGTACTGAAAATTCATTAAATCTATAGAATTATTTTTGCGCCATACACCTGGAATTAGTTTCTTCACTTTCAACAGAAAATCTAGTCTTGGCTCTCAGAAGATTTATAGCAAGAAGAGGGAGACCCTCTACTATTATTTCTGACAATGGAAGAAACTTAGTAAAAACATCTACAGATTTGAAAACAGTAAATTTTGAAAGTTTACAAAAATTCGCTCTCGAATGAAAGATTAGTTGGAAATTCAACCCTCCTTCAGCTCCCTGGTGGGGTGGGTTTTTTTGAGCGCATGATAGGAATGGTAAAAGGAATTTTACGAAGAGTTCTTGGAAAGGCCTGCCTAAACTACGAAGAACTGAATACCGTATTATGTGATGCCGAAAGTGTAATAAATTCTAGGCCTCTCACATACATTTCAGAAGATGATGATCTTGATCCTCTTACCCCTGCTATGTTCTTGCAAGAAATAAAAGATTCGAGGATTCCAGAATTTGACATAATAGATTCAAGGAAAATGAGAACAAGATTTGCTTACCAACAGAAAGTTCGTGAAGATCTGAGAAAACGCTTTAGAATAGAATACTTGGCGCAACTTCGAGAAAATACGATAAGAAAAAAGGAAACTGAATTAAAGAAAGACAATGTTGTTTTAATTGGAGAGGACAATTCCAAAATAATCAATTGGCCTTTGGGCAAAATTGAAGAATTGTATCCTGGCAGAGACAGAAAGTTCCGTGTAGCGAAAGTTAAAACAAAAACTGGTTCTTTCTTAAGACCTATTAAAAAATTATACTGTCTCGAAATTGATGGTAAACTAATGCATCCTATTTTAGTTCGTAGAATTCCTGCCCCTCTAGATGACACGCCTGTTCCTGAGCCTGTAGACTGTGCCTCTGATCCTGCATCTGTAGTTGAGCCTGCGAACAGCACCCCTACTTCAGATTCTACAACTCCAGCTGAGCCTGTAGGCCATGCTTCTGATTCTGCATCTGTAGTTGAGCCTGTGAACAGCACTCCTAGTTATGATCCTGTGCCTGAGACTTCAGATTCTACAACTCCGATTGAGCCTGTGGACCATGCCACCGATCCTGCTCCTATTCACCAGTCTTCCTTGCCTGATGATGAGAACCGAAGATCACGATCTGGAAGAAAGCTGAAGCAGCCGCGACGGCTGAACTTGTAGAATTGTTTTGAGCTTCACTAGACCTGAGCCTCAAAGGTGGGAGGATATTGCAAAACGCAAGCCTCCATGAACATTTATTTTAGAACATTAACTTTTCTCTTTTAATTTTGGCAACAGCCACTTTTTTAATGTTTTCAGATTTAGAATGTTTTTTACGATGTTAAGAAGAAGCGGATTTTATTTTCCCCTTCTAGAAAAACAAAATATGATTGTTAGAATTTAAACGAAAGTTATTTTTTGTATATACTGTAAATATAAGTGTTTTGTAAGTGTAAGTGTCATATAAATAATTAGAAAAAGAACGAAGCTGCCGATTATTTAACAAAGTTTCGATTTCGTTGCTTGACTCTGATTTCGTATTAGTGTTCTGGTCTTTTCTGAAGGCGAATAACCCTGGAATGGTAAGTATTTTACTTACCTTTTTTAGTTTGTATGATATTTTATAATTGCATCCGAAAAACATGATTATGACGGAATTTTTGTTTAACCCTCTAAGTGTTTGGAACGTAATATTCCGTTCACTAAGCTCCAGGTTTCTCTGCAATATAAGCAATATTTAAGATAATATAATTATTGCAAAACGCAAGCCTCCATGAACATTTATTTTAGAACATTAACTTTTCTCTTTTAATTTTGGCAGCAGCCACTTTTTTAATGTTTTCAGATTTAGAATGTTTTTTACGATGTTAAGAAGAAGCGGATTTTATTTTCCCCTTCTAGAAAAACAAAATATGATTGTTAGAATTTAAACGAAAGTAATTTTTTGTATATACTGTAAATATAAGTGTTTTGTAAGTGTAAGTGTCATATAAATAATTAGAAAAGAATGAAGCTGCCGATTGTTTAACAAAGTTTCGATTTCGTTGCTTGACTCTGATTTCGTATTAGTGTTCTGGTCTTTTCTGAAGGCGAATAACCCTGGAATGGTAAGTATTTTACTTACCTTTTTTAGTTTGTATGATATTTTATAATTGTATCCGAAATTTATGGTGCCCGAGAACACGGACTGATTGCCTAATACTTGAATCAGAACTGAATAATATGAAATAGAATTATTTTAGTGCTTTGTTTATAATAGATAATTGCAATTGTTTTATTTTGATAAATTGATAGTTAGAATATTGATTTAAATAATGGATGCAATTAACAAAACAAAACGCACTACCGTGAGAAGTCAAACAATGAAATTAATAGAATAGAAGCGGCAATTTCTGAAAATAGTGCCGATGAAGAATTATTAGAGCAATTTCTTGCTGAATTAGATTTAAAAGAAAAAGAGCTTCATTATCTTGATACTGAAATTCAAAACACTATTAAATTAGAGGATTTAGAAGCTGACGTTTTAAAATGTGATGAGTATAATTCGAATTTAGTAATTTGGAAAACAAAAGTAAAACGGGCCAAATTAAAATTAGAAACTAAATTTAATATGAATGTTTCTACTACAACAATGAATAGCTCTCAAGAAAGAGTTGTAATTCAGGGATTGGAATCCATTCGTATAAATTTACCCAAGTTGGTAATTGAAAAATTTGACGGCGATCCATCGGATTGGCAATGATTTTGGGATCAATTTGAAACAACAATTCATAAAAATTCTGAATTGTCTGAGGTAGAAAAATTCAACTATTTAAAGTCATATCTGACTTCTAATGCTGCTAATTCAATAAAGGGATATAGCTTAACTAACAGTAACTATTTATCAGCAATAGAAACTCTAAAAGAAAGATTCGGGAAGAAACATTTGGTAATAAACTCACATCTTAATAAATTGTTATCACTTAATTCAGTTAAGAAATCCAATGATGTTTATGCACTTCGCAGATTACTGGACACTTGCCAAACCGAAATCCGAAGTCTTAATTCTTTAGGAATACAGATTGAGAATTATTCAGCGTTACTCGCCCCCATTCTGATTAAATTATTACCTTCTGACATAGTGTTACAAATAACAAAAAAATGCGGTAATGATGAAGAATTAAAAGTTACAGATATCATAGAATGCTTGAAAATGGAAGTCATTTCGCGAGAAAGAACTATTTTTTAAATTTCTAATCAAGAATCTTCGAATGTAGATATTACATCTGGAAAGTTAGTTCGCGACAAGCAGTCGCCAAAAACGATTCCTAGCGCCTCTGGTTTGATTAATGAAACTGTATCATTTTCTAAACAAATTACATGCCCCGAATGTAAGGAAAAACATTTTTTGACTGAATGTGAATTATTTAAACATAAATCATTGCAGGGTAAGAAGGAAAGTTTAAAGCAGTATGGTTATTGTTTTATTTGTCTCAAAAATGCAGGGCACATAGCCAAAAATTGCAGAAAATTCGTTAAATGCACTAATTGTTCAAAATGGCATTATAGAATTTTATGTCCTGAAAAAGAAAAGGGTAAATCACAAGAAAATAATGAAAGCACGTCTTTGTCAAATAAAACTTGTAATCGTGCTGTGTTAATGCAGACCTTAATTGTACGTTTAGAGCTTAAAGATCAAAATAAACACATGTTAGTACGTTGTTTAATAGATTCTGGATCTCAACAATCTTATTTAACTAAGGATGTTATTAATCTTATGGGATATAAAGCTGTGGGAGAAGAAAAAATGATTCACGGCCTTTTTAGTGGGATTCAAGAAACACACCTTCATAAGAGATAAAATACATTTAAGTAATTTAGAAAACACTTTTAAATGCATTTTTGATGTCTATGATCAAGACAAAATATGTACTGAAGTTCCTAAAATAAAAAATGGGCCTTGGATAAAGGAAGCTAAAAGAAATGGTATAATATTCTCAGATTACGATGCATATGCAGGGAATCAAAAAATTACAAATCAACAGGAAATAAGTTTACTTATTGGAGCTGATATTTATGGGAAGTTATTGACGGGGAAAATTAAATCCTTAAACCATAATTTAACTGCTATACAGACAAAACTAGGGTGGACATTAATGGGACAAACTAATGAAGAAGATACAAATGATTCCACGAAAGTTGTTTTATCGCTGCACGTAAGTGAAGCCAAATTAACAGATCTGTGGAGATTAGATACTTTAGGAATTCTTGATCCAGGTGATAAAGAATCCAGTTTAGAACTTGAAGATATTGTAAAAGATCATTTCAACAGAAATATTCAAATAAACAATGAAGGATGTTATGAGGTTAGTCTTCCCTGGATTGTTGGTCATCCCCCTCTCCCCAGTGGTCGGAAAATTGCAGAACGTAGATTGAAAAACTGCGTAGATTCCTTAAAGAAATCCGACAATTTAGATGCCTATGAAGCGGTCTTTAATGACTGGCTACAAGAAGGTATTATTGAAGAGGTCAAATCAACTCCAGGAACGGAAGCCGAATATTTTTTGCCACACAGAGCGGTCATAAAAGAAAATTCAACAACCCGAATACGCCCAGTTTTTGATGGATCTGCTAGGGAAAAGGGCTCGCCCTCAATTAGCAATTGTTTATTGAAAGGTCCCAATTTAGTTGAACTTATTTCCTCATTGATAAATCGGTTCCGATTGAAGAAAATTGGTGTAATATCAGACATAAGAAAAGCCTTTTTACAGATCAGTTTAAATGAAAATGATAGAGCTTTTTTAAAATTTTTATGGTGGAAAGAGGGAAATTCTGAAAATCAAAAAACTTTCCAACACCGAAGAGTAGTTTTCGGGCTTACTTGCAGTCCCTATTTGTTAGGAGCAACTTTGCAATAATGTTTATTTTTTTCTCTCTTTTTTATGTGTTTAATTCTATTTTAAGACACTTAGTGATCTAAGATTCTTTAAAAAGTATAAATTCTAATGTTTAATTGCAGAGTAATGACGACTTAAAAGTATATGCCTATTTTGCAACAATTTTTGGACCAAGCCAAACTTTACTGATTTAAGAACAGACTTTTCCATGTCGAGAAAAGGATTTTCATACGGAAAGAGTCAACAGGAACTGATTATATTGGTCCGTGAAGACTAGGAAGAACGAAATCAGTCTCAGCTTTGTACAGAAAAAAATAAGTTAGGCTCGGCCCGACCAGAAAAGATTAGTAACTTGGGTCGGGCTCGAGCTTAGGGCCAAGGCCCGGCCCGTGCAGTTCTCTAATGTAACTGTCCCTTTTGAATTCGGCCGAGAGCCTGATTTGAAAAGACGGAATAATAGTTCCATTATTCCCACTTTTAAAAACTGATGTCATGTCAATTACAAATTTTCAAATTCTGCATCTCAACTATTAAATGCTGAATCCAAGCTCAAAATTAAAGATAGAATCTTCATTTGTCAAGAATGATCTCTTCAGATCTTACTGACCAGTATTCTTTATGCTATGGAATTTTAAAGGGATTCTTCACAGAGCTTTTAATTGTGAAACATACAGTGACCTTCCAACTCTTTTTCTTCCGTCTACCTCTCAACAACCTTGCATAATAAAGTTGGATTTTGTATAAAAACGTATCATCATTTAATCGTCAAATTCTTTGCATTTCCAGTGTAAATAAGTAAGAACAATTCTATTTATTACTATTTTCTATTTCACCAACATTCAAGAGCATCTCTATTTTTTATTCCTGCACCAAATCTTGTTAATTTCTCGTCACACCATCTGATAAATCAAAACTGTGAAACAATTAAGTACAGCTATTTAAAAATTTAAGAAAAGTTTGTAACATAAAATATGTGACATTGTTTAAATAAAGGCTACATAAAAGAAACTAAAAAATCCAGTTTGCTTGCAAAAAACAGAAAGAAAGAAAAGAAAAGAAATAAATAACTATTTTAATAAAATTTCACATTGTATTTAGATAGACTGAAAAGGATGATATTGTTGTTGATTGCATGTAAAAATGGAGAAATTACAAAATTCAAATTTAATAAAATATGAAATTTGCTTTTTTACCTTTCAATAGACACCATACAATATTTCCTCTCTACATTGCAATCTCATATATATATATATATATATATATATATATATATAATTATAATTTAAAACTTGTAATTAGTATTAAATAGTTTAACTATTTTTATTAAATTAAAAAAAAATTTTTGTCTACTTATGTTTTGTAATTAATTATTTTTGAAAATAGTTATTTAAATATCTATTATTAATAAAAACTATTTGGTTTCCAATTTAACTTCGATATTAACTGTCTAATGTGACTGAATGCAAAGTGGTATTGCTATCACATGGTCGAAATTGATATTTGTAAGTTTATCTTTTATATAACTAGGGGGGCCCCGCCCCCCCCCCCCCTGCTCGCTATGCTCGCCAACCCCCCGCGTAATCGCTTCGCGATTCCAAATTATTGCCTACCCCTACTTGCTGCGCTCGCCAATACCCCACGGTATGAATAAGCAGTTGCAGACCTTTCAAATGATGTGTCACACAATTGGTGTTGTAAAGAAATTACAAAATGCGCCCCCTCTGAGGGCAGAGGGGGGGGTTACACACAAGATATCCATAATATGAATAAGCAGTTGCAGACCTCTCAAATGATGTGTCACACAATTGGTGTTGTAAAGAAATTAAAAATGTGCCCCCCTTGGGGGGCAGAGTGGGGGATGACACACAACGCATCCATAATATGAATAAGCAGTTGCAGACCTTTCAAATGATGTGTCACACAACTGGTGTTGTAAAGAAATTAAAAATGTGACCCCCCCCCCTGGGGAGAGCAGAGTGTGGGGGTGACACACAAGACATCCATAATATGAATAAGCAGTTGCAGACCTTTCAAATCTTGTGTAACACCACTGGTGTTGTAAAGAAATAAAAAATGTGTCCCCCCTGGGGAGCAGAATAGGGGATAACACACAAGACATCCATTATATGAATAAGCAGTTGCAAACCTCTCAAATGATGTATCAAACGACTGGTGTTGTAGAGAAATTAAAAATTTGGCGAAATATTACAGTTATCGCCAAGTTGGCGTCACTTTTGACAAATAATTTTGGTCGCCAAATTTGGCGATATATTGCCAAGTTGGCGACAAACTTGGCGATTGTTGGCGATGGTAACCTTTCCTCTCTTTATGGTAACCCATACGGCGATGCATAGACGGAGCCCTTTCCTGATTGGTCTATTCGACTCATGGAAGGAGTGGACAACCCGGATTCGTTAGTTCCGGAAATCTTCCACATCAGCATCATTCCAGGAGTCATTCCTTTTAAGGCTAGTTTTTTTTTACTATAGAAGGATTAAATTACAGTCTAATTATTTCTCTTTGACATGATTTTTCCTTTGAAATCAATCAATGATAATTCAATTAGTAATGATATACAGTAGACTCCCTCAAATCTGCACAACTTGAGACCAGAGGTTGTGCGGATTTTAAAATTTTGTGGATTTCTGGTCATTGCTTTGTTTACATTTTTTAAACAGGCATTTTAAAGCCATTAATAATGCTATCAAAACTATAATGAACATATACAATATAATAAAATATTAAAATAAATAATAAACTAAAATAATAAAAATTTAAATAATTTTTAAATTTATTAATATATTAAAAGCAAAGATCAAGTTATTAATCAATAATGTGCGATTAAATATTCATTAAAAAGATGAAATTTATCTTTCCAAAATAATTCAATGAAACTTGCCTTATAAAAGCACATTAGTAATTCACATCAAAATCATAAAAGAAGGATTTTTTTTTCAAGTTTAGCGAGGCTTAATAACCAAAAAAGCTTGATTAATGCATAAATATATGCGGTAAGCAGAGAGTGATTACCAGTAATATCAGCAATATCTTGAATTTTTTCCAAAAAAACTTATTCTTCCTTCATGAAAAAAACATGAATAGAGTATTATTAAGAAAATTACAAATAAAAAATATATGGAAATGATACAAAACTAAAAAAATCAAATTTTGTCCCAATATCCAAGCTGAAAGTTTCATTGTTTACATCCATAAAAAAAAAAAAAAAGGATTTTAGAGAGTTGCGGATTTCTGGTTTGCGGATTTGAGGGAGTCTACTGTATTATTATTTTGTTTTTCCTGTTCTCAATGGCGATTACTGGTTGTGATTGATACTTGTAAGTTTATCTTTATCAATATTCAATTACAGTTTAATTATTTTTCTAATATTTTTTCTTTGAAATATTTTTTCCAATGCAATTAATATATTGATAATTCTATTATTGTCTTATTATTTATCTAATATTTTTCTTTGAATTGAGTTCCCATTTGTGATTAATTGGCAATATGGAAATCATTTTTAGGTCTAGTCTGATTTCTATTCAGAAATTAATCGCAATTAATGTGGCTATTTAGCATTGCCCTTGATAATGAGCTAAATACCACATTTCCAATTTTATTCCAAATTTTGACAATTCCTCTGTTTGATATAATTTGGCATTAACAAGTTTTTTCCAGAAATTGATGTTGATTTGTAGTATTATCTAATGGTTCTATATATATATATATATATATATATATATATATATATATATATATAAACACAAGTTAGCATTTATTAAGGTGATATAATAAAGAGTAATATAAATTAATCACAATATGACAGGCTTGGGACCTAAAAATTTATATATAAAATCTAAGAACATATCCAGAATCAAATAGCCTATATTGATGTAAAAAGAATTTTGAGAAGAGATCGAATAAAGAATAATTTAATACAATTCATGCTAAAAATCACTAAAATCAAAACTTTTAAAACAATAAATTTGAATGGAGTAACAGAATTCATAGAAAATTTCATTGAATTTTATCACAAATCATTAATAAAATAGATGTATAAAAAGTGTCATAACATACATTTTCAAAGAAGTACACACTTTTCTGCCCACAAGATGCAAAATGAGCTGAGGATAAAGGATGAAAAGTTGCATAATGCTAAAAAGAAAAACATGAATTAAAATTTTAAATAGTGGTATGAAATTAGAAATAATCAGTCTCAATATTATATTTCATGATTCACACTTAATAATAATAGAGGTAATTGTGATATCAAATGAAAAATCTTGAAAATTGTCAGTACAATATCAACCAATCTTATAATATAATGCAAGCAAATCTTGAGAGTGTCTATATGTGTATGTACATTTTATCTTAAGAACAACTCTAACAATCTTAACTAAATTTTGCAATTCACCGTTTTCAGGTATGAGAAGATGAGTCACACATTTGAGAAAATTCGATTAGTAGGTTATCTTGGATCATTATGGGCAGAGCTATCCTTAATTGTGTGCCACAGGTGCAGTCAGACAGGGCCTCGCGTCTAGATTGGCCTCGGATATGGACAAAACATTTTTTTCTTTAATTAAAAGAGAAGAAGGTATAATAGAAAATCTTAATATAAATTTTTGATTTTAGTTAAGAAGAGATAGTGGTCTTGGTATAAAATGTAGCTTATGTTGGAAGATGGACTTTCACCATCAATTTGTCATTATTACTTTTGAAATTGGCTCATTAGTTCCAGAAATTACTTCAATAAATACATGAACAAATACTACTCCTTTATAATACTCGTAGCTAGAGGATCGAATCCTGGCTCTTTGGGTCACTATATATAGGTGAAATCCATTCTTTTTTACTGATAGTATAATAGTTAAGAGTCTTAAAGGAAAGGGCCTCGCAAAATCCTTGCACCAGGCCTCTCATTAAGCCGTCCTCCATAAGGACAGCTCTGATTATGGATCAGGGTCAAGTTAATTATATCTAAAGAATGGCTCAATCGATTTGGAATACATTTTGTATCTAACCATTTTCAAGTACAAGAAAACTATTGGGTTACAATGTTCAAGAAATTTCTATTAGTGGATCAGTTATCATTGGTTTTATTAGTAGTTGCTAATTTTATCTAAAAAACAGCTCTAACAATTTTCACAAAACTTTATATTTTACTGCTTTGGATTAAAAAGAAGACCATTGGGCTGAGTAACATGCTCCAGAAAATTTGATTAATGGGTGAATTTTGAGTCATTGTGGGTCAAGTTAATTTTATCTAGAAAAAGGTTCCAACAATTTTGACTAAATTATGCATTCTATCATTTTCAAGTCCTTGAAAACCATTGTGTTTGGTTGCATATTCAAGAAAATTCGATTAGTGGGTCATCTTGGATCACAATGGATCAGGTACAAGCTAATTGGATCTAAAAACAAAAGGCTCAAAATATTTTAATAAAATTTTGTGCTACACCATTTCTGGGCATGAAAGGATCATTGAAATAAGTTACATATTCTAATAAAATCGATTAATAGATCATTTCTGGATAAAGCTAATTGTATCTAAGAAATGGCTCAAAGGATTTTGACAAAATTTTATATTATACTGTTTATGGATACGAAAAGATCATTGGGCTAGGTTACTACTGTTAAAGAAAATTTGATTGGTGGATCATTTTTGAGTCATTGTGGATCAATCTAATTTTATCTAGAAAATGACTTTAATAATTTTGATTAAATTTTGTATTCTAATGTTTTCAAGTTCAAGAAGACTATTGGGCTAGGTCACATGCTCAAGAAAATTTGATTAAAATATGATATTGAGTCACAATGGGCCAAAACCAAATTAAATGAATCTAAAAAAGTTCAAATGATTTTGACAAATTTTTTTTTATTAGACTGCTTTCCAGTACAGGAAGACCATTGGGATAGGTCACATACATGTTCAATAAATTTCCATTAGTGGTCCTTTTTTGATTAAATTGGGTAAAGCTAATTTTATCTGTAAAACTGCTTTAACGAGATTGACTACATTTTGTATGTATTCTATCGTTTTCAGACTCGAGAAGAGCATTGATTAGTCTGCAAGTTAAAAATGTTATTAGTGGGTCATTTTGGGTCACTATTGCTCAGGATCTTGTTATTTGTATCTAAGCAGTGAGAATGATACAATGACAATAAAATATTGAATCGAACACAAGGCTAATTTTGACCAAGCTTAGCTTACTCATTTCCATTAATATTAATTTACATCACAACTTATACTGTACTCACAGATACTCAAGCAACAAACAAATAACAGAAAATTGTTATTTTTTGTCATGTAAGAAAATATAAGATAAACTTTTCTTAATTCCATTGAAAATTTAATGGCTTCATCAAATGAAGAGTGAAAACTATCTTGAAAAATATAGAGAATTCAAATCCTCTAACCAGTAAACAAATTTATTACAAATATGCATGAAACAAACACAAATTATACGTTGAGTTTTAAATTTAATGGGGACTATAAATAAAATTGAATAGCTTCATCAAATGAAGAGTAAAATTTATCTTGCAAAATATGGCGAGTTCAATACTTCATTTGAAATGCTACAAGGATTATCTTGCAGTGTTTGTGTTGTGTGGTCAACATCTAAATTTCCATTTTCCATTGTAGGGATCTGTTTTTCTCCAACACTGATTACAGCATATTTCATTTGTGTAGGATTTATTCTATGCAGTCATAGACAAGGTTGATTATGTCATAGATGAAATAGCACACTTTTAGTACAATTGTTTTCATCCCTTGTTAAAAGTTGGTTTCATTTTTTTAGCATCTGATTTTAAAATTTTCCTAGATTTATTTTGGTGACCACATCGAAAAAAAATGTTTGATTGCATTTTAAAAAGTTAGTTGAATGTAGGTTTGATTGTATCTAAAAAAGTTAGTTGAATGAGAGCTATCAACAAGATTTGATGCAATGTTTAGCTGAAAAAATTTCTTTTAATAAGCTTGAATAAAGATTATTTCTGCTAAAGATTGCTACAGAGATTTAAAATTAAAAAAAATATATAGTCAAAATATAAAAAGCTAATTCTTAAAAATCATTTTTTTGTTTAAATTAATAGGAAAAAAAAAAAAAAAAAAATTACAATGGAATATTTTAATTTTATGTATTGTATTTAAATCTCTTTTATTCTTATTTATTTTTTTTTTGTTGAGAAAAATAATAGCTTATTTGGACAAGAAATTGGAAATAAAAGAAATGTCAATGGAACAAATAAAAAATATGCACATCTTTATTATTTTTAATTGAAATGTGTAAAAACATTTTTTTTATTATTATTTGCCTCAAAGTTAAAAGAACATGCATGTATTTTTAATTGCAGTTCAAAAATAACAGATTTTTTGTTTGTTTGTTTGTTTGTTTGTTGTTTGTTTGTTTGGAAGCAACATTTTGGCCAAAAATTGACCTTACTGAGAAAAAAAATAGCTTTTTAGTGCTTTCTTTTTTTGCTTATTTTTGATGCCATTTTTTAACGCTTTTTAAGGGCTTTTGTGCTTTTTTTTTGCTCGTTGTTGACGCCAATTTTTTGTGCGCGTGTGAACAAATAGATTGCTCTTTATTGCCGCATTAGCGCAACTTCTGCTGCGGTGGCATTAATGCATAAGTACCCAAACTTCTTATAAAAAATTTACTGTTCATAAATTTTTTCAAGCTTTCTTAACTTTAAATAACCAAACAATTCATTTTCAAACATTTCAATGAAAGTGGAATCCCCTTTTCATTGTATCGAAGGATTTTAGCATTTCTTCTTTTGAAGGGCTTTCAATTCCTTCTTCATTATCATCTTTATTGCTCAATGTAATTTCTTCATGACACTTTGCAATATGTCATTGTTAGTAAGATATTTGGGTGTATTAAGTGGAATAAACTTAATTATATAGAATAGGGATGCACAACCTGTGGCCCGCGGGCCAAAATGCTACCACTATTTTTATGCAAAATAATCTTCCTTATAATGAAAACAGAAACTTTGCTATTAAGTAAAACAAACGTCACTTTTCATATATTCTGGTGGCAAACGATTTTCTGGCCAAAAAGGTTGTGCACCACTAATATAGAATGTATTTTTCATAACATGGAGAATAATTTACATGCTAATGGTGTTCAAAATCACAGTTCAGCAGAAAATTTCTTCAATTAGAAAACTTCATTAAATAGGGAATCTTTTAAAAGGATGTTACACTGTACTTTATTCTGGTTTTTCATAATCAACAAACATGAGGGAAAAAAAAAAAAAAAAAAAAAACGGAAGTTATTTTTTAAATAAATTAAAAATATTAATTATCAAGCATATTATAACAATGTCATCTCAATTAACATTTAAGTGATGCATATCAATTTCATATTGACCATTATAATCAGACTACATATTGTTCAAATAAATTTTGTTCCACTTTTGTTCTAGAAATGCCATAATATCTCTCTTGTGACAAATACTGCTTCTTAAGCTAGTGTTTGCTATCAAGACAAAAACAGCAATACATATACATAGTAACAATACGGAATGTACCCAAGTCATTTTAGATACTTACTTTTTTTCTTCCTATTTTGATTTATTTGGTCTAAATATACATATAGGTTGCTTAAATTTTATTATATTACTGTAACTCAAAGTAAAACGATAGATTCCAAAACAATAAAATTTTCATATTGTTTTAAATCAACCTTAATTAAATTGGTATACCCTCACAATTTCTTATAGCATTCTTATCTGATAACAATTTCTTTATTTGCAGATCTTTAAACAAGTTACTAGAATAGCCCTTTCAAAATGATTTATAATTAAATCATATACATGAGTTATTTGAGAATTTGATATTTAAGCAGAATAAAAATTTAAATCATTGCAATTTAAAATTGGTTTTAAAAATCAGGTAAAAAGGTGGGAAAGAGGGCTTTGAGATTTAAATAGCTAAAAGGTATTTAGATAGTTTGATCCAGCACTCGATACATTACAGAATTGTAAAGAGAAATACAGAAAAAAAAAAATTATATTCAACATTAATTGCTATCAAAATAACAGATTTATTAGCATTATTATTAGGATAATTTATAAGCATAAGAGCAATGATTTACAAATATAAAATTACATTAAACAAACTAGAACAGTTACATAAAAAATCAGCTGATCAAATCTAGCAAATAACTTTTCAGAGTAATTCAAAATAACTTAATTTAAAAGTTAAGAATAAATAAAGATGGGATTAGAATTATTTAAATATGTATTATACCTGATACTCTGCCGTTTCTGCATATTTATAAGAGACATCAGGAAACATCTTTTTAGACTTCCACTGCCATATACAAAGCTCCTGTGTGTAATTAAAAAAAGTATGTTCAAGCATAAAAAAATATCCATTCAGAAAGAGGTATTAGGCACGACAGAAAAATAACAATTAATTAATAAATCAAATGAACAAACAAATATTTAAAAAACTTTTTATAGAAAAAAAAAAAAAAAACCAAAGTAGAAAAATTTTGGTACTTAGATATTAATGCGAATTTTTTCAGTGCCAAATACAATCGAAAACAGGGACAGTAGTATGACTTGATACTTGCTGTCTTTTTAGAATTACTTAAACAATGATAGCAGACAGTTCAAAAAATGTACAAATGAAAACAGTCTTTTTGTTGTTGTTATTTACATAAAGTTGTATAAGTTATGATTAGAGATCAGAAAGCTCAGGGAAAGAAATGAAAATTTGAGAGAAGAAAAACTGTTTTGTTGCTACCCCCCCCCCCCCAAAAAAAAATAATAAAATAAAATAAATAAAAAAATGGAAAATTTATGAAATAATAAATTTAATTTTTACAACAGCTACATTCTAATATTTGTTTTTTTATTTTTTCCCCCATTCCTCATGTTTATTACCCACTAGCTGTTACCCGTGACATCGTTCACGTAGCATTAAAAAAAAAAAAAAAAACGCTTTAATTAAACACAGCGTTTCCTTAACAATAATTTAAAAAATATATAACACATATCTTATACCAGGCTATGCAGTAGTTTTTTTTTTTTTTTTTTTTTTTTTTTTTTTAGGGGACTTAAAGAACTCAGTCAAATAAATGGAAAATGTGTTAGATAATATGAACAATCGCGAAAATCAAATTGCAACCATTTATACTGTAGAACAACTGTAACGCACCCCAATTGTACAGAAATCATGTTGTAGTGCATTTCAGAATTCCATATCAAAGAAAGAAAAATCATGTGTTAAACCCAGGGTTGGTATAAAAACCGGTTTTTTTGAAAAAAACCAAAAAACCGGGTTTTTTTGGTTTAAACCAGGTTTTTTTGGTTTAAACCGGGTTTTTTTCAAATCATTATTTAAATCGCATTTCCAAGAAAAATAGCTTGAGTTTTAGAAAGTCATGAGGATTTTTTGTAATTAATAGTTAATTAATGTTAAACATTCACATTAGTATTTATTTTTTTGATAATTAAATAACTAAAGCATAAAAATTTATAATTAAATTATCTTATAAGTTTAGGTTTCTATAGGGAAATATTCATTGTGTGAAAAAAAAAAACTATTAATTTATTAGTATACTTATATAAACCTTTTAGATAATAATTTAAGAAATAATTACATGCAGGTTGATAATGAAGGACATAGTAAGGGGCAAACAAACATATTTTACTAAATTAACAGAAAAAAGCTGAAATAGAAAACATTTTCTTGTGCATAATTTAGAAATTATTTACAGTATTAACATCAACAAATGATTATTAATCTCTTACTACATATATTTACTTAAAAAATATAAATATGAATTTTATTAATGCTAAAAAATACATGTGTATTGACTTACTTGATACATCAACGAATGTAATGCTTACACAAATTGAGACGTAGGCTTAGAAAAATTATTATTATTATTTTAAATACAATCTTTATTTTTTCTGTTTCTTTGTTCTTCAAAAGGTGAAGATTTAGCATTAAATTTTATTATCTGTGCAAGCATCAAGTTACATGGATAATTTTGTTTTGTAAAATTTAATGTATCCTTTTTTTCTTGTTCACATAGTTCACTTTGACTGTATTGTGGTTCAAGCATGTATACCTAAAAGGACATGGGTGTTAGGGTTATTTTATACCTGGACTAAAAAACTATGAGACTTCTTTATTGTACATTTTTTTTTCTCTTAATATTTTTTGAAGACCTGTCCAATTATAAACTGCATTAGTAATGGAACTTATTACTTTAGATATTATCCAGGGCAACTGCAATAGAATTTAACAGTTTAAACATATCTTCAACATTTCTTTTAAAATAAAAATTAGACAGATACGAGCTTTTGATATTTTTATCAATAACATTCCTATTTTCTACACAAATTTTAAGTGGGGCAATTTTTAAGGTAAACATCTAAAGCATCTGAAAATGAATCACACCTAGTATTATAAGAAAGAGCTACTTTGACAGCATTTACATTGCATGCAATTTTTACATTTGGCTCTTAAACATGTTTTTGATGTATTTCTTACTCCCTCAAATGAAAACCAGATTATATTTTCCTTTCTTCTAGTTTTAGACATTCTTTTATTTCAATATATATATATAAGTAGCTTTCTTAAAATAAAATACAATACAAAGTAACTAGAAACAGAAAAAAATAATGTAAAAACTGCAAATCCAATCTAAGAAAAACCAAAGCTTACTAAAACCAATAGCTATGGAACAGAGAAAATTCATAGCCAATCATTCATTAGCATACAGAACAAGAGTAACCAATGGAAAGAATGACTTATGATTATGTCATTATTGATGCTTTGATACATGATGCAATCCTTAGTAAATCATAATCAAGCTATCTAAGCAGTCAAATTGCATTTTTGGCTGGCATATGCCATTTTTGCATTTTTTTTTTTTTTTAAATAAAAGGTTTAAAAAAGAATTAAAACTAACTACCTTTTTTTATTCTCCACAGTTCACTTTAGAAAAATATTTTGCCATGTCAATTTATAGCTAGTAAGAAAAATTAGATTGATTAAAGATGTTTGTCACTTTAAAAATTTAATTTGTCTTTAGCTTTGCTTGTAGCTACTCCATAACTTTGATTTTGCACATTTTAATAATGTGTAAAACCATCATGGTTTTTTTAAAAAAAACCACTTGGTTTAAACCGTGGTTTAAACCACGGTTTAAACCAGCCTGGTTTAAACCAAACAACCCTGGTTAAACCTAGGCAATAAAAAAAATATCCAAAATTTCCATAATACATAACTTTGCCGAGCCATTCTTTTCTGCAGATGTGTATATGATCTATGTGTTTGTAAGTATTCTAAATACAATGTTAAAATTTTGCTTAGTTAGAAAAAGTATAACGAAGATTAAAATTCACCTTTAGCAATTTCTAATAATAAACAGAAACGTACTTGAATTCTTTTGTACAGTCCTGTATATTACGTGCAAATATTTATGCGACCGCATATTTAGATTAAATTATTCAAGCAAAAAACCCGATTCAAATTATTGAATTCATATTTCCGGGAATCGCTATTGCACAGGTGACCATATATCCAGTTTATTGTACAGTCCGATACATGATTTATTTTAATTGTACAAACATCTCTTATTATACCAAATGTAGCTGAACTTCAGGATGCATAAATTTTCCTTAAAATACATACGATAATTGAAAAATCTCTTCAGCAATCTTTTCTAAAAGACCATACTTTGGATACAATATCTGAGACCTGGATACAGGTCCAAAATCTTTTATGCGTCTCTGTAGATGAACAACAAATGTGATGCAAATCATACTTAAATGCAAGCATATTGTAGTAAATTTCAGTATTTATCATTGTATTGATTATCTCAGTATATTAATTTCATCATGTTTGAAATAGTGCAACGCAATTAAAATACGCTGGGAATATTTTTCCCCGTAGACTATTTATTATATTACCGACATTTTTCTGTGATTTTGTAAATGAATGTTAAACCTTTTCACCCCATTTTCTACAGAAATCCTGTTTTAGTGCACTTCAGAAACTGATATCAATTTCAATATTATTAATATAACCTTAATAAAATAACCTTATTAAAATACGCTGCAAATGGTTTTTCTTCACAGACCATGATATATTGAAATACTTTTGAGCTCTCTGTACGCACACTATAAGTACTATACTTAACGTATTCGATAGTAACCATGTTCTTGTGAATCTTAAAAATGCATTTAATTTCATTAAATTTAAATTATGTAACATTATCAAAATACACTACAAATGATTTTTTCGCCTTAGACCATAATGTAAAATCTCCTTTTGAGTGCTCCTGTGTTTCAGCTATAATTGCCACCTGGTTCATTTTCAATGCCGCACATGCTATGGCAAATCTCAATAACGTATGTTATTTTCGTATGAATCCCACTATAATTACTCAAGTTGAAACACGGACAAACAGACGGCAGACCCCAGGCACTCGGCATCCGGTGTACAGGCACTCGGCATCCGGTGTACAGACACCGGTGTAAGTCGTAAACACTTTTAGACCATGTTAGAAAGTGTCAAAAAGGGGGTAGTTTCCGTAAAATGAAAAAAAAAAAAACAGAATTTTTGAAAATTTGAAAATTTATACTTTGTTTCAGATATGACGTTACATTGATATTTTAAAAATTCTTAATAGAGAGTATTGCTGTGACGTCACAATTGTTAAAAAGTTGAATTTTATAGCCTCGAACCGAAAGAAAGAAAAAGGTTCATTTTTATTACGGATTAATATCTGGAAAAACTACTAAAATATTTATATTCTTGTAAAGTGTGAAGTTATATTCTTGTGAAGTCTTCTAAGTGTAAAAGAAATTTTATATAATCGTCTGCGTGATATAAGAAGAAAAACAGTATGCCTCTGACGTCACAATTTGTAAAATCGCGGTTTTTAACCTCGAACCGAAAAACAGAATAGGGTCCATTTATTTATTTCATTTTGTTTTATCGCGTGAAAATCTTTCAGTTGAAAATTAATTACAGAAAAGAAATAATTATTCCGCTTTTTTTATTTTTTGGCAACGAAAAAAGAAAGATGATTAAATATTATGGAAAATTTTTTAATTTATTCTGTATGAAAAATAGTGAAATGTTGAATTATTAAGAAAAATATTTGAATAAAATAAATAAAAATTAGCCTATGTTCATTTCAGAGCAATAATTTACCTATATACAAAAATTCAAAAACATTAATCCACCCGTTTTGAAACCAAGTTCATTCCAATTTTCGGACACACTTTCACATTTATAATATACTAGCTGACCCGCCCGGCGTTGCCCGGGTCCGTATTAACAATATTAAATGAACTTGAAATTTGTATGATTTTATCAATAACTGGAAGCATGCAGAAATGCATTGTCTGAAATACGTCGCAGCTGACTTTGTGAAAAATCGGTTTTAAAAACAACAACTAATATTAAGCTCTAGAAATACTTAAAATGAGCAATGAGAAACACGGGAGGGAACATGTATCCAACGATTGCGTTAGTTTCGTGTTAAAGTGTTGATATTTACCCGTAAAAATCACTGTTAAATCACGTAACTAATTATTTTTTTCGCATAGAAATCCCAAGTGAAAAATTTTGAATTTCAAACTAATTATATCATTCTTAAATCCGACTATACCGTGAATGAATCGATACGCGATGATAAAAGATTGGTATATAGTATTATAATTTCAGAGCCATTTAACAAAAGTGTATATTTTTAATCAAAGCATGCGTAATGTTGACTCTGTGGACAAATTCCTAACCGTAAACTTTTGTACCATAACCATAATCTGTCTGTAACCTAACTGCGACTTAACATTACCCTACCGTAACTTAAATATAACATAAATGTAACCTAGCCGTCACTTTGAAATATCAATATAGAAGCATCATTTAAGATTTTGCTTGAAAAGTTAACATTCTTTCGTTAATGTCTTAAAATCGTCTGTACTCTGAAATCTATATTTTAGACTAATATTTGTTATTTAAGTTTTCGCGCATGATTTTAAAAGAATGTTTTCATAAATATATTTTATATATTGACATAGAGTTATTAATATGTTGTTAAATTAAAAACACATTTTCATCTACGTTATAAAGTATTAAAAAGTTCTGAAAAAAAAAGAAAGCTTTTAGTAATACAATTTTTAGTTCAAATCAAATGTTTTCAATATTTTATTTAATTTTATTTTGACATTTAAATTATTTCGAATTTATCAATTTCAATTATTTTAAAAGCAAACATTTTTTAAAAATAAATAATATAATAGAAAAAAGACCATTTTAAAAAATTACTATTTCTTCATAAAATACGCTTCAGCTGTTATTCAATTCTTTCAATTCGTCTTATTAATACAAAATCCCTTCCACATGCTTTTGTTTGGGACATTAATATTTGAGCGATAAATGGTTTAATATTGCAACTCTTTTTTCGGTTTACTTCACCACCACCTATCTTTTTCCTCCATGGTTTGCAACCGCTGTGATAAAAAATCATTATTTAAACTGACAGTTTGCCAGTCTATGAATTTTAAAGGTCTGTTCCAGCTTTTTAAATTATTTATGCGAAAATTTTATGCAACCAACCAACCATAACTAAATGAAGAGAAAAAAAAGAAGAAAAAAGGCGATTTTTTATGAGAGTGATCTTTGGAATTTAATTAATTACTCAGTTAATAAATAGAATTTCGAAATTCTGAAGCTCAGGTGCATCAGGAGAGATATTGGGCTACTCTCATAAAAATTTTGAGCTTCGTACGTCCCATAGATTTTGCTAGCCATCGCAGACACACACACACACACACACACACACACACACACACACACACACACACACACACACACACACACACACACACACACACACAGACAGAGCGATTTGTTATTTTATTAGTATAGATGCATTAACAAGTTATCATATCTTGTAAGACAATTAAAAACTCCTTTTCTCATTAAAAATGAAAATTTAAATACAAAATTATATAAAAAATGCGATTATTAGATATGGCAATGTTAAAACTTAATATATCTCAGTATCCTTTGTTACAATATCATTTTATTTACCATATTTACTTGTGTATTACACACTTTTTTATTCTTCAAATAATTAGGGCAAAACTCCTAGGTGTGCATCATACACGGTATAATTTTTTACGGCTGAATATATACGAATCAAAAACTTATTCAAAGAGGGCATTATAACAATGAAAATCTTATTAATTGAATTTGAACTATTCTACATCTTTATTTCACTCCTTGCACTTTTCATACAACAGAGCTAGTAACATTATTTAAACGCAAATTAGCAATTTTCATTGCCGTCACTTATTGCCCACCCACTTATGTTTGTTTTTAGCACTTTTAATAAAACCAAATTTCATCTTCCGAATAAAGTCAAGAAATATTATTACATCTTGTAAACAATCTTTAACATATCTTTACCAATTGTATTGGATAGTTTGTCTGTATAAGCGATCCTAGAAGGGTATCCCTCCTCCCTCCGAAACCTTATTTTAAAATAGAATTCTCTCCAAGTTATTGGTGTGGCCCTCAACCATCCAAGACATATTTGTAAATGGCCCTTCTCTTGAAAAGGTTGTGCACTCCTACACTATATAATCCAAAAATACCAATAATAATTCCTTTTATGGATTTAAAATTACATGTAATTAGTTTAATTTCACAATCTAACAAAAAAAAAAAAAGGCCGGAATTGGCTTGTTTTTTAGCGATTTCGACTATTGTGCTCAAAAATGATCCCGATGCAGACCTGGTAGATACTAACATTAAATGCTCTTTGAAAAAAGTTTCTAAAAAATTCAAAATTTAAAAGGAAATAAAGAAGAAAAAGCATTCTAAAAATGTTCTAAATAATGATTTCTATGATATCTCTAGAAATACCACAGTATTTTCAAAAGTAATGATAGAAAGACTATACTTTATGTTGATGTCACTACCACCAGAGGTTTGCAAGAGTAAAAAAGGTTCTAAATTGTGATTTTTATGATAATGTTGGGACTAGAAACTTAAAATTTGGTATGGTAGTTATATGAAAGATATAAATGCTCTATAAGAAAAGTAAAAAAAAAAAAATATATATATATATTTCCACAAGGTGGGATTGTATCATCCATCTGTGCTGATCTCTACTTACATTATTATGAACGTAATACTTCTATTGTTAATTGTTTTCTATACAGGTATCTTGATGATATAATAATTTTATATTCTAAAAAGTCATCTAACTATTCGCTACCAATTAAATACCACAAAAATTTAAAATACAGTTATAATGATATGCATAATAATGCAATTAACTTTCTTGATCTTAATATTATGCTTTCTGATAATAAAATTCTATTTGATATTTAAGACAAACGTAATGACTTTCCTTTTAAAGTAAACCTCTTTACTCATTATAATTCTTGCCTACATAAATCTGTCTATGTCAATATATTACTTAATTTTGCCCATAGAATTAAAAATATTTGTTCACATAATTTTAAAATGCATAATTTAAAAACTGTACAAGAAACTGCTATAAGATATGGTTATCCTTTACATTTGGTTAAAAAAATATTATCTGTATAAACATTTATTAAGTATTAACTGTCTATTTTCTCTTCAACCAATATTACCATATGATGTTATTGATAAAAACTCCTATAGTCTTTAATATATAATAAGTTATTACATGATCTTAAAAATAATTAACACATTGCGTAAAAAAAAAAAAGTTTAAAAAAATTATAAAAAATAAAAATAATACAAAAAAATAAAAAATACAAAAAAATAAAAAATATGAATAATAGGATGGTTGGGTGGGTTAGATGTTAGATTACGGAGGAGGGCGGTGTTGTCTGGATAATATGCAATGGTTAATTATTATATATTTAATTAAAAAATAAAAAATAAATAAAAAAAAACTTTACACATAGTATTAACGTTTATGTTTACCTAAAAACTAATATGAATAACTTAAAAATGATCAAGTTATTGAGATAAGCTATGGTTGTCTATTGTATTTGTCTTAAAGAAATTATTTGTAAAATATTAGAATAGAAATTCTTTGGAAATTCTTAGCTAATAAATAATTTATTTTTTTTCCTATAATGGAGGGCAGCACCATAAGCATATAATTTAATTAATATATTAATCCTTTAGATGGCAGCACTAAAATAATTTTCCGCTAGCAGTTGTAGTAATATATTCTAGTTAATTAATTAATATAGTAATATTAATAATTGATTTAAAATAAAAATATAATATTTCTAATAGTAGCATCTATTTTTTTTTTTCTAAATATATTATGAATTATATAGTATAATATATGTTTTACTAATTTTTATAATTATTGTTACAACTTTATTTTATTATCTATGTGATTTATACTATGACCATAACCGTGACTGTTAGTAAGTCACATGTAGTTTGTATCTGATTGCACTACAAATCTTGCTAGGATATGGGTAATGGTAAATTATCTTAGTATATATATTCTTTTTCTTTTTTTTTAATGGAATAATGTATTATTGTTATTTTATCATATTGATTTTATTTTTCTTCTATGTGTATCTTTCTACTAATTTGTCATCTGAATAGCTTCCAGCCAGTCGGGTGTATTGTGAGTCGAATTCTTAGCTTTCAGCACGACTCATAACAGAAACTGGTTGGATGTTTTTGCTTTTTTGTTAAACTATACACCCCTGATGAAGTAGTTTAATGGAAAAGCCTTCTACTGCCTTTTTATCCATTTATCTTTCATTATTTTGGTAATCTGCCTTCTATTTCACTTCAAACTTCAACTGTTTTCAATAAGATGATTGTAAAAATACTGGTTCCATTGGTTTATTGTATGGTAATATATGAATTACTCTGGTTATATAATGTCCATTTATCCACATATTTCTTAGTAATTTGGTAATCTGCCTTCTATTTCTCTTCAAACTTCAACTGTTTTTAATAATATGAATGTAAAAATACTGGTTTCATTGGTTCTTTTATTGGTATTGTCTGAATAACTTTGGATGTATTTATAAAAGTATTTATATATATATATATATATAATAATTTAAAATAGACGAAAATGCAAAAAAGCATTCTAAACAGGAAGGTCTCCATTGGGGGCATACTCAGAATTTTTTGAAAAAAATACGAATTAAACTACTCATGTAGGTAATAAAGAATCAGTGAAAATTAGCGGCGGAATTATATTATTAGATATGTAAAAAAATAAAATAGTTTGGAATAATTGGCGTGAAAAGCTGAAAGCGACGCAGAATTTGGCGAGCAGTGCATTTCCTCGCCAAAAGCAGACGATTTTAACGAATCTGAAAATTGATTTTAATCGACTTCACTGTTAAAAATCTGCAGCATTTACTGCAACGTCACTCCACTATTTTTATAGAATATCTCTCTTCTGACCAATGAGAATGCTCCATAGCACGGTGAATTGACCGTTTTCTATAGAAGCGGTGGAGTGACGCTGCAGAAAATGGTAGATTTTTAGCGGTGTTGTAGCTTGTGCAACACTGTTAAAAATCTACTGCATTTTGCTGCAACGCACTCCATCGCTTGTATATAATATCTCTATTCCAACCAATGAGAAAGTTCCATTTCACGGCCAAGTAACTGTTTTCTATACAAGCAAGGGAGTGCATTGCAACAAAATGCAGCAGATTTTTAACAGTGTATTTTTCAATTTGGAACAATTTTAATCAATTTAAATTGTGTTTTAAATGATAAAATATATTAATTTCATTTTGTTATAAGTACATATAAACGTATATGACAAAATTACACTTAAAGTAAAGTAAAAATGCAAAACTAAAATTACTTAAACTAAACTTGTTTAAATAAATTGAACATAAAGTTTTTTCTTTAAAAAGTATTCTAAGCGTAAAAGCGTATTTTTCAAAATTTCGTTTTTTCGCCAACCGGAGATAAATCGCCAAATAAACGAAATTTTTATTATTTTTTTACGGACATTATAAGGAGGTTCCGCCGAAATTTTTTTTATAAACATATATAACTATATGAGAAGAACATTCTGTAATTTTTTCAGATTTTTCTGAGTATGCCCGTATGGAGACCTTCCTTGTAAGTTATAATTACTATGTAACTGTAAAAGATAGAAACTTGAAATTTAGCTTGGTAGATACACATAAGATATAAATGATCACTAAAAACAGTTACTAAAAATTTAAAACAGTTAAATCAATAAAAAACACTCTAAAAACTTTCTAAATTATGATTTCCATAAAATCTGCATGTTGGTGTGCTTCAAAAGATATTTATGTTTAATAAAAAAGGCTGAAACTGGGATTATCTACAGACTATAATGAATAAAAAAATGTGAAAGAAAAGAAAAAAATTATTCTTTTCAATTGAAAGAAAGCAAATCTCCCTTTAAGAGTAAGAATCGTCATTACTCAAACCCCTCTTTCCCCCCCCCCCCCCAAAAAAAAAATAAAATAAAAAAACATTGGTAAAATCTAAAATATTTTTTAGGTATTTTAGCTAAAGTGCTAAAAGAAATTGCTAGCCAGGGTTAAACCCTGGATTGATTCTATATACTTGTAAACTTTATGTTATACAATAAACATATGTAATTTATAAAATATATATGCAATTAGCAGATAAAAATTTTCAGTTTAAGGCAGTCAGTTTATTTTTCAACTAAAATATATTGATACAAGCTAAGATACTTTGAGAGATTTTAGCTAATATTCTAAAAAAAAATTGCTTGCCAGATTAAACACTGGATTGATTTAAGTTAAAGAGGTATATATGTAATTTATAAAATATACAATTACTTGAGGAATTTTTCCAGTTAAAGTCATCAGTTCATTTCCATCAAATGAAAAACACATGCTTACAACACCTTCTTTAGGAAAATAATCATATATTATATGAAATATTTGCCTGATAATAAACAAAACAAATAGATAAATCAACTGAAAATGTTTTACATAACATAAAATGAATTGGTACTTCCTTGTTATAGAACTCAAGAGGTCGAATTACCAAGCAACCAAGATGTATTACAATTTTACAAGGTATATAAGATGTAAGTGGTCAATTCCATTATAACGGAATAACAGTCATAGAGGAAAGATTTTATTTAAAAAATAATACTTATGTAATTCAAAGATGGCTACAATTAGTATATGAAATTAGAAGACAAAGTATGTAGTTATTATTAATAAAATATTTAATGAAAAAAATTATGTTTTTAAAAAATCTTACTTCTAACATATAAAAATAAGCTATGCTGAATATAATAGATTTCATTGACTTTGACTATTCAAAATTTTATAAAATGCATTTCAAATATAAACTAGCTGGATATGCCAATTTCAATTCTTTCTGCTATTTGATACATCTGAATATTTCAGAAATTAGTTACAGATATTAAAACTTTAATATTATTAGTTCAATACAATATCAATTTTGATTTTTATCTTAAATTTCTGCTTCAGTCAATTAAAAAGAATAAAAATGAGGTAACATAGATCACGATATTTATTAAAATGAATAATTTTTCATTATTCTATTGTACATCAGTTGTTTGCGAATAACTTGCTTAGCAAGACGAGAGTTCTTGCACTGCATGAACAGCTGGTGGACAGTAAAACAATGCAAAATTATGCAAATTATATAAAATTTGTTACAACAGTGTCCCTTCCAAGCAGAAATTTTCCAAATTCAAGGACAGCTTGCTGGTCATAGGCAAAATCATGCACAATTTTTTAAAAAATTTTTTGCTTAACTTCATACATTTTTCAATGCTATAATAACAAAAATGGTACAAAAATCGCTATTACAGCAACTAAAAATAACTAATGCAGCGCCCCCTCTTTCAAAAGAATTTTTTCAAATTCAGGGAGAACCTGTTTTTCATAACCAAAACCATACACAAAAGACAAAACTTCGATAACTATGTATGTTTTGCTGGTACAATAATGAAAATGGCACTGATATCATTATTACAGTGCTTCCTTCGAGTGGAATATTTTAAAATTGCAGGTGGATGTGCTGATCACAGGAAAAACATACACAAAAATATGGTTCAATTCTATGCATAACTTTATATTTTATCTTGATGGTACAATATTGAAAATGACAGAACAATTGCTATTACAACACTCTATTCTAGCAGATTTTTTTCACATTCAGGGAGGCCCTGGATGCCATAGCCAAAATCATTCACAAAAATTTGGTTCAATTCTATATACAACTTCATAAGTACAGTTTTTGATTGTACAATGGTGACATACAGACAGACAGACATTTTGTATAAACATGTTTTTGGGATACCTAAGTACTAAAACTTGAAAATCCGCCGAAAATTTTTTGATTACAGTACTTTCTTCTATTGAAGATAGAGGAAAGAAAAATATAGGTTCAATAGTATCAGAAAACATATTTTACCTAATTGATGTAAAAAATTAAAATACTAAAAACAGAAACATTGTCTGGAAATTTGCAAAGCATAACACATATAAGATAAGTACATGAAGCATAAATTTCTAATAAGGCATATTTGTGCTCATAAGCTTGATGAAATCATAAATGTATAGTTTATAAAACAAGGAAGTATCAATGAAATTTTAATGCATATAAATTTTAAAATACAAACAGATAAAACTAAGCAAGTTTGACCTTTCACTAGCGTGCCATATTATCAAAGCATTTTCCTCTCCACAGTCAGCAGAAACTAAATAATTTTTATCTGGAGAAGCAGCTATTGATTTTATATCATTTTTCTAAAAGAAAAAGAAAAAAAAAAAAAAAAGACAATAATAGTTTTAAAAGACAAATTTTGACACATATTTTCTTTTTATTTAGAGTTATAATTTGAAATTTATTTTCATTCAAGCTTGATCATTATATAATACAATGTACAGGGTGATTGAAAAGTCACTCAAAACACAGAAAGCAAGTAAAGGTTATTAATTTAAAGCAAGAATCTTCAGAGTTTTGAAAGAATCAGTTGCACCATTCCTTCAACTTTAGACAGTTTAGCCTCATTCAAAAGTTAGAATCATCAATCTCAGCTTGCTTGTTACTGAATAGTATTTCAGAAAACAGACAACTAATCTTGTTATAACCAAACTGTTACACATTTTAGATTCTGATATTTCAACCACAATTATGGATTAAAATTAGCATTTGTGGGCTTGAAACATTGGATCAATGAACATATATATGTATTGTGAATATATATATATATGAATTGCATATATTCAAATCTTGTAACTCTATATATTCTTATGGTCTTAATTCAGTCGTATTTAATCATACAAACCTTGTTTATACTAACACTAACAAGCTTAAACATAATTGCAGTACTTATGCTAATTTAAATGATTCAGTTCACAATAAAACTACATGTACAAAACAGGGCAAAAGTAATTTTTTATTGGATGATTTTTTTTTAAATCTTAGCTACTTAGATAAAAAATATCATTTTAGAAGTTTTTTAAGGAACCCTCTGATAAATATTATTTATTAATTATAAACATTTTAAAGTTGGGGTTGCATGATTTCCGGGTGTATTTTGCAAAAATAAATAAATAAATAAATAAATAAACCCGCAGGTGAGAGTAAATTAATTTTTTTTTTTTGGACATGTCATGTGATAGATCCTCGGAATGTTTTTGGACCACTCTTTTATATTATGAATGTTTCTCCTCCTGCAGTTGAATTTCAGCAGGGGGAGGGGGGAATTTTTAAAATCATAGCTATTTTGAGAATAAATGTCATTTTAGATGTGGGTTTTTGATTAAAAAAAATATATAAGATAGTTACTAAAGTAACCATTACAGATTTTAAAATATCCATTAAAAATTAAATACAGGATGATTCTAAATTGTTTTTACAATAAAAGAGGGGTGATAGTACACATCAAGACAAACAATATTAAATAGGAAGCCAAGGGTTCCAAACGTTTTCCAAAGAAGATAGCCGCAATTAATGTTTAGGGTCAAAATGTCAAATAAACATAAAAAACAGAAAAATTGGTCAATTGATTTGTGGTTTTCACTCAAACTATTCTTTATGTCGATATTTTCTTGAAAATGAATTATAAAGATAAATTTTGAAAAATGTCGATAGAGGACGCTTTAGACTTTACTCCAAAGTCTAAAGGACCCTCTATCAGCATTTTTCGAAATTTATTTTCAAGACAATACTGACATAAAGAATAGTTTTAGTGAAAACTGCAAATCAATCGACCAATTTTTCCATTTTTTATGCTTATTTGAAATTTTGGACCCTAAACTTTAATGGCGGCTATCTCCTTTGGTAAACATTTGGGACCCTTGGTTTCCTATTTAATATTGTTTGTCTTGATGTGTACTACCACCCCTCTTTTATTGTAAAAACAATTTAGAATCACCCTGTATGTTAATCAGTAACTTACTTGTAAATAATTATTTCACAATTAGGAAATTTAAATGAGTAGATATTTTATAATAAATTGTGTGGCACTAATTATTTTTTCCTATGCAAGTCTATATATCCTGAATGATGAAGTATGCAACAATTAATAATAAATTTTTGACAGTATCAAGCTACAATTATTTAAAATATTAAGGGGCTCTACAATCTGCAAGAGATATTCCCCTACACTTGAATAATATGATAGTAACAGGAAAGGGATAAAACAAGAATTAAAAGTACAGTATATTTTTAAAGTGATAAAGATAAAAGAAAATATTCAGTATAATAAAGTAATAAATGGATATTTCAGACAAAATATATAATATTATAAAAATACAATATAACATATTAGAATGAAATGTAAAATTTCATTGGAGGTTAAAACTACATCATATTTAGGACTATAATTGAAAAACTTTCAGCAGAATTTGGGGGTTTAACCCAGGGACACTTTATCAGGGTCCCTGGGTCTGAGCCCCGAATGCCCTGCTGCAAATCTGTCACTGGTATCAGGATTTTTTCTAAGGGGTGGGAAGATAGGAGATAAGGGAAAATATGTATTGGTACTCCTAAACATTTTATGAATCTAACAAAATGAGAAAATTAAATAAATTCTTGCAAAAGAAACTTTAAAAGTGACGCAGATATTTAAGCAATTTGCTAATATAATAACTAATATTTTAATCAAACAGAGCGTACTAACACATATTTTATGTAGAAAGAAAGGTCCTACACAGTACTACAATATAACACTAAAGGAGAGAAAAACATTTAAAAAAGAACTGGCAACAATAACTATAATTGCTATTTTTTATTAGTATGCCTTTTTACACATGCTTTTTACTTAAATTTAATTATTACTTTTTAGCATTAATATTAATAAATTTTAAATAGCTTACATGTCCTTGTAATAAGTACTGTTTATTTTTCACCCAGTTAAAACATACTGCAACTGGCCCAGCAGCATAGAATATTTCTTTTTTCTTTGGCGAAGAGAGATTAATAGGGGGAATTCTTGTTTGATATCCCCAAATCCAATGTAACATCTATCAATGAAAAACATGAATATTTTAAATTTCAGAAATAATTATTTCACATATAATAATGATTATCCTACAAAATATTTTTATACATTAAAGTGGTACTTTTATGTTAGACAAGTGATAAACTGCCGAATAATGTTTCCATAGCAATAATTCCTACTGCATTAATTTAATTAAAAATACGAACCTAGTACTCATTTAATTTAAAATATGCACATTACAGTACTTGAAATTCAAATTTTCTCAGGCTGGGAATGTGCCTCCAAACATTTATAAATGGAGGGGAATTTGACATGGAAAAAAAAGAAATCCTTAAATAACACTATTTTTTATAGGCCACTGCAGATCTGCAACAAGCCAGAATTACATAACTGATAAAATACCACTGAAATAATTTAAATCACTCAGAATACATTTTTAAAAATGTTTATTAAAATTAAGGAATAAAATCAAGCTTTGCATATACTACCATGATGTCTATTTTTCAACTTTCACCAAATGGTATAAGCACTTAACAACAGGGTACCCAGAAAAACTTAGCAGGCAATTTCTCTGTCCAAATCTCAAAAAATTCCATGATCAAACGTGCATACACAAAATCTACTATGATATAGTAATTGAAGTTTTTTAAATATATTAATTAGTACAATTAATCTAAAAGTAATATATTTCAAAAGCTTAAGATATATTTCAAAAAAATTAACACAAAACTTAAGAAGCAGTGTAAAAAAAGCAAAAAATTGTATCATAATTAGTCTCGACTCTAAAGTAAAAAAAAAAAAAAAAAGGCCGCTGTACGAGGTATTTTTCAAAGAGGGAACACTTTACTAAAAAAAGGGTGCATTTTTTTCAAAAAGATAACACTACTGTAAAAAAAAGGGCACACTTCTATTTTGTAAAAAAAAAAAAAAATTAGAACTGGTTTGTTTAGAATCCCCAAGGATTTGTGATATTTTCAAAGGATTAATTCAATTACCACAGGGTGCATAGGAAGTATTAAAAAAGGCTGCCAGGCACTGCACCCTGCTAAAACAGCTTAGAGTCGACTCTAATAATAATCATTATAAGCAAAAAATACATTATTGTAATACAATATTGTAAAATAAAACATATGTAAACTATTTCTAAAATGCATTGCAATTCCAAAATAAAATTTAAATATATATTGAAATATTTTTAATAACACGGGACCCTACTGGATAACAATGGGAGTCTATGGAAATTTGGCGAAATATTAAAAATAGTAAGAAGTTGGTGAGCAATTTTTGTTGCCATTTTTTATTTGGTGTTATATCAACAAACTGACACTTGGCAACAGAATCGGGTCTGCTCGATTGTAATCCCTCTTGCAGTTTCACAGAATCTACATAGATTTTCATTGGCCCATCTCCAAATTGTTTCTTTTTTATATATGTAGAAAGATAGTAGTGCTGTATCACTCAATTGCAGATACATTTTGATTATTTCATCAACCAATTTTAACAAATTACAGTTTGGAACCATTTATCCGCAATGATATTTCTAATATAGACTGATGTCAGAATCTTTGTAGAAAAAAGTGTCATACACTGCCTGTTTGACATATACATTGCTTAAAACAATTGTATAGTTTGATAACAGCATCTAGTATTTGAAATAGAAGCCTATTTAGTTGTATTTTGGATGTTTTCATTTTTATACAGAGAAAACAGAAGAATTTTTGCTCCCAAGAAATTCCCATAAATCACCTTCTTTCAAACTCTAACTTTTGATCTTACTTGCATCTGATTCTTAGTTCAAGTAAGATCAAAAGTTAGAATTAATAATCTAATAATTAATATAAAATTCGAAGTAGTATTACAACCACATTTATTCCATAAAACTTACCAAATGGATGCTGCTTTAATGCCCAACCAGTTAACCAGAAAAATCAGTTATCCGGAATACATCTGACCCCAATCATTCCGGATAAATGGTTCTGTACTGTATATATAAATTCAATGCTTATATGTAGAAAAAAAAAAAAATTAAATAAAAAATACTGGATTCCATGATTTTATCAATCATTCACGATGCAAAATATCATTAAATTTATCAATCAATCATGGAAGAAAAATTGAAAATATTATCAATGGGCAAAAAAATTGTTGATTAGTTATAAGGAAAAAAAACCCTGAAAATTGTCAATTGATTGCAGAAAAATATCATGAAGACCATGAATCCACAGGAAAAAATTTGTGAAATTCGCCCCCCCCCCCCAAAAAAAGCAGGAATTTCACCCAGCAGCAGAATTTTTTTCTGCAGGCCAATTCCTCGCATTACATTATATACACTCAAACCTCCCAAGTATTTGTGACAGACATAAAAGAGAAGTATACTTTTAAACATAAGCTGCCTTTGTTCTCAGAATTTTTAACAACACATACATTGCCCTAAAGAGGGGGGGGGGGCTCCCCTTAGACAAAATTTGCAGGTTTTTTATGATCTTTTGAAGAGATTTTTTTTCACGATCTTTTGACGAGATTTGCATTTTTTTCTGATTTCTTTTATGAAAGCTGCTGTTTTTCGCAATCTTGTGAATAAATTTGCCGTTTTTTTCGCGATCTCGTGAAGGAATTTGCCGTTTTTTCGCGACCGTTTGAAACAATTTGCCATTTTTTCGTGATTTTTCAAAAAAAATTACAGTTTTTTAGTTTTTTTTTTTTTTTTTTTTTTTTTTACGGAAACTGCTGTTTTTTCATGATCTTTTGAAGAAATTTGTCGTTTTTTCGTGATCTTTTGAAGAAATTTGCAGTTTTTTCACGATTTTTTTGGTAGAAATTTGTCGTTTTTCGCGATCTTTAGAAGAAAATTTCCGTTTTATCGTCATCTTTTGATGTAACTGTTTTTTTTGCGATTTTTTAAAGAAATTCGCCGTTCTTTTGTGATTTTTTTACGAAAATTGCCTTTTCTTGCGATCTTTTCACGAAAACTGACGTGTTTTTGTGATATTCTGAAGAAATTTGCGTTTTTTGCGATGTTTTGAAGAAACTTGTCTTTTTTTGCGATCTTTTGAAGAAATCTGCCGTTTTTACATGATTTTTGGATGAAATTCGCACGTTTTTCGTGATCTATGACGAAATTGATTCCTTTTTGAAGACTATTTTTCAAAATTCGCGATACATTTTATGTCCAAATTTTTGGATTTAGAACCGAAATTTTTAAAGTTTTGCTAAATTTTTAACAGTTGAAAAATAGTCTGCAGACCTTTCCTAGAGTCTGTGACGTGCGTTGCACCGATTCTGCTCCCCGGGAATTTTTTTGGTCTATTGCAGAAAAAAATCATGAAATTTGTCAATCATCACAGAGAAGAACTGGGAAAAATTTTAGTCATGCACAGAAAAACTAGTCGTTGGGGGCCACCGTAACACTTACCCATCATGAATATGCATAATATAATATAGGAAAATAAAACATATGAAAACTATTTATACAATACTTCGCAATTCCAAAACAAAATTTAAATGTTTATTTTAATATTGTTAATATACATAGTAATGCTCTATTTATGAATTGCTGATGAACCCATTTCGACAAATTATATAAAATGCGAAACTACTCAAGTAGTACCGAACTGCGTAAAAGAAACATCCTTATAACTCAAAAAATAATAACCCTATTAACTAACAGTTTACTGCGTCGGATTAAGCGTCTCATTTCCAATTTAAATATATCTCTGAATTGAAATTTGAATGAAATACAGGGTCACGAAAAATCGAAGAATGTGAAAAACACGATTGCAAATATCTCGGCTTCTAATAATCCGATCGACTTTGTTCTTTATGCAAAATTTGTGTTATTTTATTGCCTTTTAAGTCCACTCCTTAAAATACAAAATTTAAAATTTTTTTATATACCTTTCATCAGAACGAATTTTTCAAGAGTCTGAAAAAAATAGTTCCGGATAATTGAGGTTACTGATATTAAATAGGCTTCGTCCCATTCTTACATACTAAGTACACACAAAATTTCAAGTCTCTATCTCAATTTCTTCATGAGATAGAGCGTTTACAGACAGACGGACGGACGGCAAATTTTTTTTCTAAAATATGTTTTTCGGAATCTCTACTATCTGAAACGTGTAAATCCGTTAAAAAAAAAAAAAAAAAAAAAAATTCGATTTTCAAAATTATTGCAAGACTTACCCTATATTACGTATGATGGGTAAATAAAGAGTCATGAATCATGCAGTCTGTCATAAAAAAATCAATACAACACGAGTGATGTTTAACAATGGTGTGGTTTAAAATGAATATGGATACCATTAACAAAACAAGGTAGTATTATAAAAAACATTTTCACAAAAATATTTACATCTTTGACAGAGGGCTCAGTTACAGGAAATTAAACAATACCAGAAGTATGCAAAAAAAAAAAAAAAAAACTATATAAATTTATTTATCTAGTACATTTTTAAAACAAGAACATAAAGAAAGATGAGCATAAATATAACACATGAATAACAAATGAGTTAAAATGTACACATGGATAATCAAACTTACAAATGGATAACTAGTTTCAATATCCATAAGTGTCAATGAAATTATCAGAGTCCTTTATAGAAAACAATCATTCACAAACCAAAAATATCAAATTTGAATATATAATCCTATGAAAAGAAAAAAACATAAAAAGCAAGTTAAATTTTCATGATGAATTCTAAAGATGGATATTTAAGAAAATAAACTCATACAAATTATTTGATCTTAAGTCATTGAGTTAAGTTTTACTACAGTAGAAGATCTTTATAATGCAATTCTCCGTGTAATGTACAACTTCTCAGATGTAAACAATGAATTTTGCAGTGAAGAAGCACCTGAATTCCCAGATTCTAAAAAACTGCCACTGTTTAAAAAACTAAATTTAATACATTAGTTCAATTTTATCTCCTTAATTTAGAACTTTTTTAATGAAAAACTTACTATTACAATAAATGTTTCAGAAAATGAGTAATAATGATTTGGGTCCAGGTATATTTGGGCTATTTTTAAAAAGTATATTTAACAAAATATGGAATGACCTATATAATACAAAATTTTATAATTTGGATAAAGAAGCAGCATAAAGAAACTAATTTATTTTGATATGCATCAGACATACTTGGCTATATATATGAGATAAATTTAATGATGTCTGAAATATGATTAATATAACACAAAATTCTATGCAACGCAGAATGCTGTGTTTTTATGTTTGTGTTACATGGATCTTCTAGAATATTTACAAAAGCTTTGAGACTACCTTCTTAAATTCAGAGTATAATTTTTTTTAAATACTTTTGAAGAAATTACCATAGACAAATTCCAATAAAATATGAAACAGCACATCAAAAATAAAGATGCAATTTACCCCCCCCCCCCCCCCCCCCACACACACACACACTTCTTTCAGGAGAAAGATGTAACTAATTTGACCTTAGAACCAATAAGAATAAGTTTACTTTCCAGCAGTGATTTCTGAGTTTAAAAATATTCTGAAATTCATAGCAAATTTTCTGAAGGATTACAGAAGATGGGAAAAATCCCCTACTGATACTATGTGTTTAATCTGCAATCCTTTGACCAAATTTGATTTTTTCTGTGATCATTTAATGAAATTTGCATCTTTCCTGCGATCTTTTGATGAAATATGCATTTTTTGTCTGATCTTTTAACAAAATTTTATTTTTTTAATGATTCTTTGATGAAATTAACATTTTTTCTATAGTCCTTCACAAAATTAATGGGGATCCTTTCAATGAATTAAATCCAGTGATCCTATAAATCTACTTTTTTTTCTGATCTTTTGAGGAAATTTGAGTTCTTTCCACAATCCTTTCAAGAAATCTGTTTTTTCCATGATCTTTTGGTGAAATTTGCATTTTTTATGTAGGAAATACATGTTTTCCTGCAATCCTTATACGGAATTTGAATAGTTTCGCAATACTTGATTGAAATCATATTATTATTATTTTTGATGAAATTATTTGTTTTTTGTAAACAATTAAAGAATTCTTTTTTTCAAGGATCATGTCAAAATTAGCTATATTTTTTATGTCCAAATTTTCAGACTTGATGACCTTTTTTTTCTCTCAGAATCAAATACCTTAAATTCTTGAGAAATTTGGAATAGAATAACTTCTGCTAATTTTTTTTAGTACATTCAATAAAATCGTCGATCTGGACACCGAAAATTCCGAATGAATTTCATCCCTCCAATTGATATTGTTATTAAAGATGAAAAGGATTCGATACTTGGCAACTAAACGTGAATAACTTATAATTAAAAATATGGAAAGGATCAGCCAAATGTAGGATTAAAAAAAAAAAAAAAAAATTTCTCAAAGAATTGCATGAAAAAAAAAAAACGAATTTTGTCACAAAATCACATAAAAATTTCAAATTTTATGAAAAGATTGCAAATACCATCAATTGATCACAGAAAAACATGAATTCTGTGTAAAAATTGCAAATATTGTAAAAAAATTGCAGAAAAATGCAAATTTTGTTAAAAACTGTAGAAAAAAAAGCAAATTTCACCAAAAAATTATGAATTTTGTAAAAACATAATTAAAAAATATCAAATCAATAATTAAAACAAGTGGGTAAGAGTGATCACAGATGGCACAAAGGGTTCTGACTAACATTTTCCTCAAAATAACCTATATTTTAATTAATAAATCCAACTATTTAACCTTGTTAATTTATGGTTATTAAATATAAATTCTTACATATATGGTAACACTAATAAATTTAATTTTAAAATAATTATAAAAGGAAGTTATTTATTTTAATCAAATTAAAAATGTTGACATTAAATTATTTAAATAAAATCCAAATTTTTTGAAATCTAAAATAAAAAAAAATTAGCAGATATAAATAATACTTTAAATCTCTCTAAAAAAAAAGGTACTACTGTGTTATCCCGTCAACCAAAATACTATTACCAAATTATAAGATTAAATGCCAATAATGGATGATCAGGAATGTCAATTCAATGACATTAAATAGATACATGTGTATAAAACGTCATTAAGAGATTTTTTTTTTCGACTTTTTATGTGTATTCTTATTAATATTCTACTAATTATTTGTTTTTTTAATATTTAAAATAAAAATTACTTCAATATGTATAATTTAGCTATTAGTTTGGCAATTTGTATAATTTGGCGAAATCAGTCAACGGGATAACAGAGTAGGAAAAAAAAAAAATTGTTTAAACAAAATTTAAAATGCTGAATCCAGAAATATAAAATTTCTTTTAATTAAATCCATCTTAGTGGGAAAATTTCAACTTCCAGGACCGGGTTTGACCTAAGAACCTCCTGTTTGAAGCAAGATACTTTACCTCCAAGTTATGATGTCTACACAAAAAATGTTGAAATGAAAGTTTTCTTTTAAAATTTAAATTGCAAAAATGAATGACGACATTGATAAAATTGATTTAATTAAAATAATAACTTTTTCAAAATTTTATAATTTGTTGTGTGACATGAGGCATTCAGCTAAAAAACACAAAATTTGAAATATCTGACTTATACAGTTTTTGTCTATGTACTCTTTGACAGACAGACATTGCAAAGAGAAAAATAGAGTTTTGTTAGATGAACAAAACCCTGAAAAAGGGAAGAGGGATTTAGTGAAGTCGATAGCAACACAAGTATATAAATATAGTGTGACTTAGTTTGCATATAATTTTGCAGTTAACTTAAAATTCAAAATATATTGGAAATTAGTATTCCAAGTTTATTCCAAAAAATATGAATTAAAATGTTTTATTTAGTTCATATATTACTCATACTCTAAACCAGGTGTCTGTATAGACTTTTCTTACAGAATCCTGTTTTTGCGAAAAACTTTATATTTGTGAAAAATCTTGCCTTAACTTTGTAAATTTGAAATAATTGTTAGATTTATGCTTTTTTTTATACAGTAACTAGTAACAGTAAGAAGAAATTTGCAGGTAAAATACATATATTTTCATTATATATGTTGTAAATATAACAGGTCAGATTTTACTTTTGAATAATTAAATTTGTAAAAAGCTTAGTTTGGAAATAAAAACATTTTTTGAAAAGTTATTTTTAAGACAAAGAATCTTGTGAAGAGTCCTATTTTGAGGACAGGGTTAACAAAAAATCTCTCTCCCTCCCACTCCTGTGCCCTTTTTTTTGGGGGGGGGGGGGGAGAGGGGGTTAAACCATGTTTTTTTTTTAATATCCTTTTTATTACATATACAAGCTTATTTATTGCTAAAAATAGATATTGTCAGATTATGAGTAGCTTAACTTCATTTTAAAATAATTTAAATTAAATAATTATAGTGAATTTATATAGAAAATTGAAAAAAATCACATTTTTATTTAAACAGTATTAGCAAACAGTCTTATGTTCAAATAATAAAGTGCTCTACAAAGTGAAACATTGGGCACAGATGTCATATACGCACCACATTTGCGAGTGTTCTTTTCACCACCAATTTGGCGTTGCACATCTGGGCCATGGTGAAGATCCATTTAATAAGTTTATAACAATTTTAGGGAAATAAAATGAACAATTAAAGACTTCAGTAAAATGCGTTGTTTAAATAAAGCAAAAGCATGCATTCAGTATGGCATAAGGCGGCTTATTTACCAGTATACAACTCGAAATTGCAACGAGCGCCACCTGCATCCCAAATTGGCTAACTATTTGTGGGCGGATATAATTTATGACTTTGGGAAATCTCCCCACTTTTTAGCGGGAAGATCAAATAGTCAGCTGACCGGTACAAAGATGACAGATTTGGCACGTTATCTCCCATTTGACCAGTTCTCACAAAGCCCAAATATTGAATTATGTAAGCATTTTAAATGCATAGGAAAAGAAAAAAAAAACAGAAAGGCCAAACAAATAGCGATAACAAAATTGAAGTTTCTGAAGAGTTAAAAATGGACAGATCATCTAATTAATTATCTAGCAACTGTATGAATTGTTCATTCGATTTTTGCACTTTTTTGGTTTCAAAATTTGTTTCCTAGTAGCAAAACATGTAAAAACTCCAGTATATAGTTCTTGTATAGTTTTAAAATCTTTATTATTAAAATCGTAAACTATTATAATATAATAAATCATTTTGTTTTTACTGTTTTTACTTAATAACTTTTAAAAATTTTACCTCTTCAGAAAATTGTAAAACGAAATGTAAATTGCATTAGGAATTCAAACTGTCATCAGAAAATAACTGAAATTGGAAAGAAAAATATATCAAGAAATCCATACACTAGTATTAGTATAATCATTAACATTTATCATTTACCTTCTCAGGGTGGTTACGAAAAAATTATACTTGTAATATTCATCTTTTAACATTTTTTACATATTTATCATTAGATTTCGAAATGCATTCAAAACCAACAAACTGAAAAGTTCGTTATATTGTATATATATAGCTTAAAAATAGCACTTCTTTAAATTAGTAGAAAATTATAATGTACGACATTTTATTACTTATACCATTTTTACAGAATTATTAATAATGCTTGTTCTTATTCAGAAACTACATAATCGAAAAGTTTTTTCCATTTTTCAGCAAAAGCATAAAATCATTCAGTAAATTATGTCAAACTTGGCGATATGAACCAAATTACCAGAAGCGACAGTGCGGGAAAGGGAAAAAACAGCCTGGGACACATGAACTAGAAAACATGTACTTAATTTCTTTTGGCTACTTACGCTTTTCACAATGCCCATTTTTACACCTTGTAGTTACTAGAAAATTAAAATTATTTTTGAAACGAAATTATTCAAGAGTAACAAGGAATTCAAAAATCAGCTAAGCACAGAATCTGTATCACAACTATTGAAATTTAATACCATCTTTCTTTCCATGTGTATTTTTATCAGAGCTAATAAAATGCGTGTTCGAAAATGAGGGCAGTAAATTTTATTGATAAAATTGGAAAAAAATTCACAACCTTCCATGATTAATTCTATGCTTATAATATGCAGCAACAGGAGTCGAACCTGATCAAAATTGGATCTTCTTTGCGATCCTCTCACAAAATTTCACTTAATAAAAAGAGACTCTATCATAAAATTTCTTAAAAAAAAAAAAAAAGGTCTATTTACAAAATTACAGTCCATAAAAGCCAATTATTATTATTTGTAGCAGTAGTATTATCAGTATTTTATAATAATGATTATTATTTTATAAATTTGAAAAATTTTATAATTCTTTCATAAAAATGTAATAGATTTTGCAAAAATAATCTTTTTTTAAAGTCTTTTATTTTTCCTTCTTACCGCAATCAGCTGTATCACTGTTTTTTTTTTATCAAAACTCTACATTATATATGAATATGAACAGAATTAGTAAAGAACATTTTTATCACACGTAATTAAAATTATTAGTTATTGATATCTATAGAAAGGTGTTATAGTAAAAATAAAATACATTGACATGTTTCGGAACATGAGGTCTTGAATGGGATGAACCAAGTTGGAATTTCTTTTGATCATGGTCTATTTTTATTTTTATTTAATTTTTTACAATAGCACGCGTGTTTTTTATATCTCTTTGTCGCGTGTCATTTGTATTGACCGTGAAAAAGTTTGAAATTTTCATTTTTAGTTATGTTTTAGATCATGGTCTATATTTTAATTTAATTTTTTGCAATAGAGCGCGTGTTTTTTTTTTTTTTTTTTTTTTTTTTTTTGTTATTTATATCTCATTGTCGCGTGTCATTTGTATTGTCCGAGAGATATTTTGAAATTTTGTTTTATTTATATTATGACTATGGAACTTATTTGACGGTTCCGAAACATGTCAATGTATTTTATTTTTACTATAACACCTTTCTTAAGAAAAATTAAAATTGTTATTAAAATGTGTATATAAAAGGTGAATATTTTAAAATCTGATGATTTAATAATCAATTGGATTTAATTAACTTTTCATCTATAGAAAGATTTTTGATATGCCCACTTTCAATTAAATAGTTTTAATGTTTAAATATTCTTCCCTTTTTAGCACTTTCCAACAAAGTTGAAAAGTGCTTATGCATTCGGTCTGTCTGGCCGTCTGTCCATGCTCAAACTCCCATAAATAGACTCGGGTTTTCATGCAATTGATAAATGTTATTTAGGGTAACCAAAGCATGTTTGGTATTGCATAGGAAGTATGCACGATTAATGATTCATTTAAAGGGATAATCAAAAGAATTCGGTTGCATTATGGTATATGGGTGGAAATAATTTGGAGAGTATTTTAAGGATATCACGCTATTTCAAATGCATTGAAATGGTATACATCACTGAATTTCACTATGATCACTTAAAAAAAAAAAAAAACATTCATAGCTCTTTTTTTTTAATTAATTTACAAGAATACACAAGAGAAATCGGTTAAATCTTTGCGTAAAAATTGCTGGAGAATGCGTTTTAAAATTCGGTATGTGCTTTTAAATGTAATTATTTTTTTACATATTACTCTTTATGTATAAATTCTATAACTCATATACAAGGCTATACAAAAGCATTCCCATACCATTCTCTTTATTAGAGGAAATTGCAGAAGGAGAATTTTCAACTGAAATATGTGTATCTCAAAAATGAACTAAATTTTAGAATGCGTGTTGTTAATGAATACAAATCTCTACATTATATACATGGCTGCTAAAAATTCCAGATTATTTTCCGATTGCAGATGAGAGCAGCTGAAATTCGGTTTTTACATGCATCATACATTTCCATATTGTGAAATGAGACGGAACATTTTATTATTTTTTTTTAAAGGTACGTTCTTCTGAATGTGTTGAAAGTGCTTCATAATCTATGCAGGGCCGTAAAAGGGGTGCTGTGAGCGACTCAGCCCCCCCCCCCTTCTGGAAAAGATTTTAAGGTTACTAAATGAATTTCTCTTTCAAAATTCAAATTAAATTCTGTTTGAAAATCTAATTTAGATTTGAGACCCTCTCACAATTTTGCAAAGTTACTAAATTGTATGTAAAATAAGTAATTCAATGCTCCTTCATCCTATTTGTATATATGAAGCTAACATGTTTAATTTTGCACCAGTTATACACTCAAAATTTTCATCATCCTATACTTTTCTTAGTACAAAGAGAAGTTATTAGAACAGTTTTTAAGAAACATAGTACCTACAATGTAAATATGCACTAATTTATCTTTCTGTTTAAGAAAGATAGAGAAAAAAAAAAAAAAATATGAGTCCTCCCCCCCTCCCTATTGATCCCTTCTAGCTACGGCCCTGGACGCATTATTTTCTTCTTTCTTGTATTTTTATAGCAGGATGAATGGTAGTTTTCTCGTAAAGTAAAAAGAAAATAAATGGTATATAGACATTGATATACCATAAAAAGGAAACGAATTATTAACTATATAAATCTGTGAGAATTTTTTCAAAATATATATTTAATTTTTAAAACTAACTTAACAAAACTAAATTTTTTCAAACTATGTGTTTTTTTATTAGCATTAACTAAGAAATTGGTTCAATATCTTTAATATATGTATATATACATATTAATTATTACTTATTTTAATGATATCTTGAATTGCAATTACTTTGTATGAATAGCTGCAACAAGAATTCAAATTTTCCAAAATTTGGTTGCATGCAAAAAAAATTTTTTCTTATGATATCATGAATTTTTCATGATAAGTTTCTGACGTTTTAGTAGTCGTAAATAAATTCTAAAGCCCTTTTTATGTTTCTAAATTTTGAACCTTCCAGTGATTATAGTTTAATTTTTTCCGACAAACAACCAACAAATTGTAATTTGAATACAATTTTGCATTGTATCTCTTTATAGTGCAGCACCTTGTATAAACACTTTGAAATCCCGGATAACATCCCGGAAAATTGAAATCCCGAATGAAAACCCATTTTTACCTTTTTAGTTGCATAGTCTTTTCTATTAAACATTGCATAAAAGAAAAAAAAAATCTGTAGTTTCTAAACTTTTTCTAGGAAACTTGAATTCCTGGAATTTTTTATGTAACGATAACATAAAAACTTCTAAAAATCCCAGTTTCTTAGAAAAAGTTTAATAACTTTATAGATTTTTTTTTAACTGTGAATTTTCTCAATCAATGAATTTATTTTATTTTTATTTATTTATTTTTGAATAAGTAAAAATAAAGAATTTGTTTAGAAATTGTAAAAACTTCCCCAGCTTATGTTTTTCTAGTTCGCCCCTGTGAAAATGCATTCTGTTTTGTACTCAGTTTCCCTTATCTCATGGTCAGTTCACCCAAGGTTATCTTGATACAACTGAGATATCCCTAGCTGAATGTTCTCTGTGAAGTAGTGAGGGGCAAAGAGAGTTGAAGATTTCTTTTGAAAAGGAGTGGGTGAAACATGAACATGTCAAGTTCAGGGAAGTGGGGGCATTATCGGGGCTTCGTAATTGATTTAATTGACATTTGCATTTAGAATATGAATAAATAAATAAGTAAATAAAATAAAATAATTGCCCTTCTTTCTTCTTGAAATAATGTAGTTAGTAAAAAAGAAAATGTTAGCTTGCTTTCTTTCGCCTCGAATGAGAAAACTCCTAAAGTTTACGTTATTGGGAGTGCCCTGGTCAAAAGGAGGGGGTGTCATCTGACTATTTATTGCAGTCATGTGACACACGGTCAGTAAAAAAAAAAAAAAAAAAAAAAAAAAAAAAAAGAGAGGGAGAGACAGCCATATAGTGAATAACAAAGAGAGATATCTTAGAATGGCGCATTTCGCTTTTAATTATAACGGAGAAAAGCTGCATTATATATTATCCTTCTTTAGCTAAATTGAATCCTTAAAATCAATTTTATAACAATTATGAAATGTTTGCAAAAAATATATAGTGTATCTAGAGATGAATAACCATAATTTTACAGACATGTTTATAAAATAAAAAGAAAGCTTTTCTGCTTGAAAATTTTGAAAAAGTACTTCGATTAATATCAGAAATCTGTTTCTTCTGAGATTTCCGATTAGAAAAAAAAAAAATTAAATAAGAAAAAAAGGGGGGGGGGGAGTTTTCAAAATTGTATGGAATCACAAATAATAATAAATTTGGGTAAACGTTTCTTTCACTTGAAATGTAAAACATTATTTATAATTCCATTCTTCTACGACCAAAACTTATAAGAGAGTTTAAAGTTTATGAAATTTCAGAATTCTCCTGTAATGAAACCAGACATATGATTTTTGTAATATCAGATAGCTTAAACTTTAAAGTAGCATAGCTCTATGAGTATTGGATGTAAAAGAATATAATTAACTCAAGTATTACTTCTCAGAGTTTCAACATACTATTACTACGTAGTATTTCGTGAGAAAATTAATTCCATACTGTATACACCCTTTTATATGTGTGCATATTTTTTGCAGATACTGAGATAAAAATTTGATTTAGGAATTGTTTCATCCTCGTCTATACTCAATTTCCCAAACTGCAAATTTGATTTTAAGAGGGGTTATTATTTTTGCACCCTCTCCTCTCCCCCAACATCCATCCTTGAGGGAATACATGAAACAGAGTTTAATTAAGAATCATTTTATCTCAGATTAAGTACGAGAATTTATCATCTCACAAATAATTTTAAAAAAGGCCTGATATATCTCGAAGGAATTTTTTATAACTATCCCCATAACAAGGAGGGGGGGGGGGGGCGACGACGGGGAGAAGATCAAGAGAAACAAAAGTTTAAGAATAACTTTATTTGGTTCCATTCTCGAGAATTAACCATCATGCAAAATTTAACTTTAAAGCGCCTTTTAGAATCCAAGGTATGGTTTTATCGCCATCCATAGATTGGTAGCACAGGGAGGATAAATTTATTTAAAAATCATGTTATCAGTGTACAAACTCTGTGTACAAAAAAATATAGGTTACTTAAATCCTCTATGAAAGTAAGAAGCAGAAAATATTTCTGATAATATTTGCAAGATGAAATATATATATATATATAATATGTCATCATATATTTGTGTAGAGAGTGATGCCTTCTTAGCATTACTATTTTCGGAACCATTAGTTTTAAAGCATACATTTACAAATCCACTTGCTGAAAAGTAGTTATTTTCTAGCGTTACAAAAATAAAAATTCTAGATCAGTAGGTGTTATAAATTATTCTTAGAAAAACTTTTTCCCTACTTTAACAAATAAATCTATAAAAATTCAATTCTTCTACGACCAGATACGATTAGTTAGATCGTGTATCGAGTTACAATACTTTAGAGGAATCACGGAAAAAAGCGCACCAGAAAAAAGCGTCCCCGGAAAAAAGCGTCCCTTTTTACAAATCACATATTTAAATAAGTCTGATAATAGTACACAAGGTTAATCTTAGAATATAAACACTAGATTGAGACGGTTTTATGAAATTTAAGTCTTTGCTCTATCGAGACTCAGATGGGCGGGGGGGAGGGGGGGGGCTTTAAAAGTTATCTCAAAACCTGTCATTGCTTTAATGAAAAAAAAAATTGTAAGGTACGAAGAATTAGATAATAAACACTAGGTACCTAAATGATTTTTTAAAATTCAGTCTCCCTTGTTCTCCTGTGCAGTGGGAGGGGGGGGGGGAGAGGGTGTCTACAAACTTTTGAATATATCTCTTATATTTATTTTTTTTATATTATTTATAATCTGGTTATTTTTATTATAAAATTACACATTAATATTTTATATTAAATTTATATATTTACATAATATATAACATAGTATATAATAATAAATATATTAATATAATATAATAATAATACAGAATAAATAATTTATAATAAATAAGTAATAAATTAATAAAACATAAATATAAATTAAATATAAAATTAAAAATAAATGTAATTAAATATTAAAAATTATACTTATTAACAAACGTTTATTTAAAAATGATAATATTTTATTAACTCATAGTAAATCAATAAATATAAATGTATTAATAAATAAAATTAAATATTAAAAAATCTAGTTTCATCATCAAGAATTAATTTTAAAAATGATAATATTTTATTAACTTATAGGACATAATAAAAAAATGTGTATAAGGCATAGTCCATGTCAATTCAGGCAGCCAAAGAAAAAATCTTACCTTCATAGTCTCAGAAGTTCTTTGATTGAACATATGTTAAAATTCAGGAAAAAATAAAATTCCCATAATTTTTGGTTTTCCCCCAAAAAATTTCTGGACCGAGATACAGGGTGCCAAAGATGGCATCCGAGCACCTTTTCCCGCTTGCGATTTTCGAAAAAAAGTTTAAAGTGCTCTATCTCTGAAACGATGCAAGATATCTCGTTGCAGTTTATTTTATTTTAAAGATAATATTTTTCTACTTAAAAAGATATACTCTATTTTGAAATATGTATTTAATTATTTTTACAGTAGCCTTCTAAAAAATTTTTTTTTTTAAATCAAAAATGCCAATCTCAAAAATTTTGATTTTTTTACTGTTAGTCAATACCATTGAGTACTACCTTCACTGTAAAGGAGAATTTCCACTTTTGAGTTTAACAAGTTTTAGAATCATTTCAAGAATTTAGAGAATTTTACAGAAACTGCATTTCAAAAGTTCCAATAAAAGTCTCAATTTTTGTTTATTTGTACAGTAGAGGACCTATTATCCGGAATCGTCGGGACCGAGGGCTTTCCGGATTTTGGAATTTTCCGGATTTCGGGTCTGCCCGAAACCCGACACTCCCATCTCCCCCCCCCCCCCCCACACACACACCCAAAAATAAAACAAAAACACAGAAAATTTAAAAATAATAACAAAATTATAGCACTGCTATCTAAAATATGAATGAAAAGTGTGTTGCATGAGAAGTCTGTGAAAAAAAAAACACTAAGCTACAACTTTGACTCTTGTACTATAGTACAAAGTCTCAAATCCAGACATCCAAAATTCAGAGCTCTTGAAAATCCGGACGTTTTGCTAACTGGCTATATATATATATATATATATTACCGTAAAATAACGTTAATCCGCCCCCCAAACGTGACGAAAAATCGTAAAATAATTAGAGGGGGGCGCTTACACGGGATTTTTCCGCGATCGTTTCACAAAATTTGCATTTTTTGCGAGATATCTGAAGGATTTTTTCGCGATATTTGATGAGATTTGCAAGATTTTATCGCGATATTTGACGAAATTTACAGGGTTTTATCGCGATATTTGACGAATTTGCAGTTTTTTTAACGATACTTGAAAAAATTTGCGTTTTTTTATGAGGATGAATCATGATGAAATGAATGAATCATGAATCTTTGAATGAATTATGAATATTGATACTCGAAGCAATACTTGAAACAATTTGCGTTTTTTGTAAAAAAAAAAAAAAACGTAAATTCTGTCGAAAAAACGCAGAAAAAAGGTGAATTTTGTAAAAAAAAAGCCAAAAAGGCATGAAATCTATTAAAAAATCTCGAAAAAACGTACATTTAATCAAAGATTCATGATTCATTCACTCCATCATGATTCATAACGTTCTCAATCTCCTTCATTTCCGGATTTTGGGTCCTTCCGGATTTTGGAATTCCGGATAATAGGTTCTCTACTTATCATATGTAGCCTATTACATATCCTAAACAAGTTAGAAATCACACATCAAACATGGTAAATGAGGTGCATTCATACTATGACTAGTTTTATAAATATTTAGATCTTGGTGCAATAAGTATTACACTCTTGTGAAAACTGGCATGAATACAAAATTTATTATGTTTCTATATATTAAATTCATTCAGTAATACAGAAGTAATATGAATCCATCTTAAAAAGAATGTAATCACCAGGGCAACCTAGAATCATTACCTATCATGGGATATGTTTGAATTAATTATGCGTGATAGGATTTAACAGGATGAATAAAATATTTATGAGTGTCTTTTTTTCAAAGTTTTCATTTGACTTTCATAACATTTGACAACCTTTTTCACAACATTTGTCGCTTTTTTTTTTTTTTTTTTTTTTTTTTTTAGAAGGTAACTTTTTTTGTTTGAAATGATATATTCAACTTTGAAAAAAGGTATTCATATTTTCTGATGCAGCCTTTGGATTTTTTTTTATTTAAAAGAAATCAAAAATGCCAATCCTAATTTTATTTATTTATTTTTTTTATGTTGATTCATAGCATACCATTGAGTACTTACTGCCTTCCTTATTTCGGAAAACTTCCACTTTTGATTTTGACAAGTTATCGAAACACATGTAAAATTTTGCCGTATATTTTACCAGTTCCTGTATGACAATCAAATACTGGTCTCAGGAAATCAAAATCTTAGTCTTGTTTGACATATGAATTTATTTCTTAATAAGTATAAGAAACTGACAGCTTTAAAAATAGCTTACAAAAGAAAAAAAAACATGCAGTAAAGTTTACAAAATATATATATAAGTTCAAAACATATTACTTCCAGTGTACTCTGCTTAGAACTGAAATTAGAAATTCATAGACTTCATAATTTGTTGAACAGTATCTGTATCTTCCTTTGATATTTAGTGATGCCTTCCTGTTTAACTAATAGGGCCTGGGGCTTTCATAATCCTTAAAACATTGTGAATAGGAAGTGAACATTGGTGGTGATGTTGCTGTCTTGCAGGTGGAAATCTATACCCAACAGCCGATCCAAGTGGGAACATAAAGACAATTTCAAAAACAACTGATATCATTTACCTTTGCAATCCACTACTGACAATAATATACACATCCAACAAAAATTCCTTTTTATAAATTGTGAATCTGAATATTTTGCAATTGTTTCAGAGATCTTGGTTGGACAAATGAAATTTCTTTTTGCTTGCTATTCGAAGTTTGTGCAATATAGGTACTATGATTGTAATAGATGAATATACCCATCACTATGATATTAATGGATGACTGTTCATTCTATTAAATTCTATCATACATAATGAAATATCCCATGATAGGTAATGATTCTAGGTTGCCCTGGTGATTACGTTCTTTTTAAGATGGATTCATATTACTTCCGTATTACTGAATTTAATATATAGAAACATAATAAATTTTGTATTTATGCCAGTTTTCACAAGAATGTAATACTTATTGCACCAAGATCTAAATATTTATAAAACTAGTCATAGTATGAATACACCTCATTTACCATGTTTGATGTGTGATTTCTAACTTGTTTAGGATATGTAATAGGCTACATATGATACAAATAAACAAAAATTGAGAGACTTTGAATTGGAACTTTTGAAATGCAGTTTCTGTAAAATTCTCTAAATTCTTGAAATGATTCTAAAACTTGTTAAACTCAAAAGTGGAAGTTCTCCTTTACAGTGAAGGTAGTACTCAATGGTATTGACTAACAGTAAAAAAATCAAAATTTTTGAGATTGGCATTTTTGAGAAAAAAATTATTTTTGATTAAAAAAAATTTTTTTTAGAAGGCTACTGTAAAAATAATTAAATATATATTTCAAAATAGAGTATATATTTTAAGCAGAAAAATATTATCTTTAAAATAAAATAAACTGCAACAAGATATCTTGCATCGTTTCAGAGATAGAGCACTTTAAACTTTTTTTCGAAAATCGCAAGCAGGAAAAGGTGCTCGAGATGCCATATTTGGCATCCTGTATCTCGGTCCAGAAATTTTTTGGGAAAAACCAAAAATTACAGGAATTTTATTTTTTCCTGAATTTTAACACATGTTCAATCAAAGAACTTCTGAGACTATGAAGGTAACCCCCCTGCCTGAATCGACATGGATTCGGCCATAAATATATAAAATTAAATATTAAAAAATCTACACATAAACAAGAATTTATTTAAAAAATGATATTTTATCATCCGCCATTACTGATACTATTGTCATATACCTCCAGCAATCTCGCTACGTATCCCCAAGGGTCCACGTATCAAAGGCTGGGAACCGCTGTCCTACGAGAATGATATAAATGAGACATTTGTTGCCACTTTAGTTTTTATTATTTATTTATCCACAAGTTCAATATTTATCAATTCCTTGCCACTTTTTTCTGATCACTTTTTGCGCTCTTGTTTTTCCAGTCACTTTTTTCACTAAATTCTAGAAAACATTCCGAAAAAATGTTATCGTCTAAAGCAGTGATAGATTTGGAGTTTGTAGGCTTACCCCTCCCCCCGCCCCCACAGAAGAACAAGGGTGGCTGAATGAAAAAAATATATATATGAGTTGATATTACTATGAGTTAATAAAGTATTATCATTTTTAAATAAATTTTTGTTAATGAGTATAATTTTTAATATTTAATAATATTTATTTGTACATTTTTTTTATTTTTTTATTTAATTTTATATTTAATTTATAATTATGTATTATTAATTTATTATAAATTATTTATTATTATTAATTTATTAATTATATTATTAATTATTTACTATTAATATATTATATTAATATATTATATTAATATATTAATAATTAATATGTATTATATAAGTATAAATATATAATATAAAATGTAATAAAATATTAATATGTAATTTGATAATAATGATAAAAATAATAATTATATAATATATAAATTAATTATGTATAATTTAAATTATAAATAATCAAATTTTAAATATTAAAAAAAATAATGTAAGAGATAGATTCAGAGTTTGTAGAAAATCGCCCTCTTCCCCTCCTCCGCTCCCAACCACCACCACAGAAGAACAAGGGAGACTGAATTAAAAAAAATCATTTAAGTACCTAGTGTTTATTATCTTATTTTTCGTATCCTACATTTTTTTTTTCATTGAGGCAATAACAAGTTTTGAGATAACTTTTAAAGCCCCCCCCCCCACCTTCGCCCATCTCAGTCCCGAGAGAGCAAGGATGCTCAAATTTCATAAAACCGTCTCAATCTAGTGTTTATATTCTAAGATTAACCATGTGTACTATTATCAGACTTATTTAAATATGTGATTTGTAAAAAGGGACGTTTTTTTCCCGGTGCGCTTTTTTCCGGGGAGCTTTTTTCCGTGCGCTTTTTTCCGCCTACCACTTTAGAGTTCATTACAGTACCCGAGATACATATTTATTGCCACCCTAACCCCTAGAGAGGCGACATATGCATTAAATTTCAATTAAGAATAACTTTATATGTGTATGTACTCAAAAATTTATCGTCACACAAAATTTAATTTCAAAGTGTCCGATTGAACACGATAAGCGTTTTTTGCCCCTACCCATCCCCACCCTCATTCCTGGGGAGTGACAATGGTCAAAATTTTAATTAAAAAACACTATCAGTGTCTATAATTAGAAACTTTCAACTCGCAAAATATAATTTTAAAACGCCTAGATTTCAAACATTTTCTCATTTCCCCAATCTCTAATTTTGAGGGGAGGGGTGAGGCAGTTATAAAAACTTTAATTAAAAATGACTTTTTATGCACCTATTGTTTAAAAAAATACAATTCCGAAAATTTAATTTTAAAAGATCCGACAGATATCAAGATATAATTACATTTCGATACATCATCCTATAAAATAAAATACAATTTCAAACCCCAGATAGAACTCTTCCTTATTCTTTCTGCCTCTCCCTCTCCCGTAAGTGAAACATGGATAAAATGTATAATTATTTCATTCCTTTTAACCATGACTATCCATCTATCCAATAATACTATGCCAAGAATGAATTCTTTTGCAAAAGTCTGGCGTCATTCTATTTATAGTAACCCTACAACCCCTACAACGGCGCGGATCCCTTTACAATGGGAACTGAAGCAATTTATTACATGAGGCTGACAGTTTGACAGTTTTGTAAAGGATTTTTGATGTAACTAATTTTAATTTAAGAATTACAACATTTTAATTAGAATAAAATTGAAAAGTTGCTTAATTACGTAAAAGAAAACAAATCAAATTTCGTATGCATAAGCTCTAAATTTTTATATCTTTCTTCAATCCAAAGTTATAAACGAATAAAGACAACACATCTCACTTTTTGGGGTTTTTTAAAACTTTAACATGAATTTAAAAATACTTAAAACTGTTTTAAAAATATTTTAAGCTTATAATGTTGTGAAGAGCTTTCGAATTTATATGCTGAAAAAAAGAAAATTCTGAAATTTTGATATTTGAATGAAAGAACAGCGATCTATTTTCTATTATAGACTAACATGGGAATCGACAACGTAGCTTCTCTTCGAGTAAGTCCCCTTAAGTATGAATATTTACGATTCATTGTGAAAATTATATTTACTGTTTTATTACTTAAGTTTTTTATTTATTTATTGCTATTTTTCCTTTTAATTTTACAAATTTTTCAAATTATCATTTACTTATTTTTATTTCCTTTTTTAAAATACTTGAATCTCTTTCATTTTTTCACGTTATTTTAATTTTTATATTGCAATAAAAAATCTCATGCTGTTATAGCATACAATTTGCAACATATATTCAAAAGCAAAATTTTCGCCAATTTGGCGGGGAAAAGAACACACGCAAATGTGGTGCGTATATGACATCTGTGCCAAACATTGATACTCAGAAAATCTTTATAAACATTAAGATGTAGTTTGGTAAATTTAATATTTTCCACAGTTATTCAAATAATAAATTTGAAATACTTCTTGGGATTTTGTTTTTTGAGTCACAATTTGAAGTCAAAATTTTTGGTTAATAGATTCAGCAGATAACTAGGAAAAAAGATTATTATTATTAAAATACTATAACCAGCACCCAATATTTGAATTTCTCTTATTCGACTTCATATTTTCTTTTTAATTCTCCAGGATAATCTCCCCACTCAAGAAATATTTCTTTTACAATTTGAGCAAAATCTTAAAAGATCCTCATGTTATGTTATTAATTTCGTTAAATATTCTGTATTTTTTTTAAATAAAATATTTTACATTAAATCTTGAATATTTTTAATCTATTTTATCTTTGATCAATTCACATGTTCGAAGTTTTTTCTTTAGAGCAATAGATACGTTCACTGATTTTAATCCTATATTACATAAAAAAATAACCTAAACCCACTATAGCTAATGCTTATTGCTGAAATAAAGAGTTAAATGTAGAAATTATGGCTGAATTATCTTTAGAAAATGATAGTTTTAAAAAACACTGAATTTTTTCATGGAATAAAAATTTATAAAGATTAACAAAAATCCCAATCACAAACAAAGTACCAATAGAAATTCATTCAAATCCATACTTCGATTTAATTAGGATATTTTTTTACTACAATATTCTTATGAATTTGAACGGGGGAAGAGCTCTGAGAGTTGTAGCGGCAAAGAAATGGAATTGAATTAATAAAACATTTAAATAAACCGCAACCATGAAATGAAAGATCAGAATTTGGCAGAAAACAAAACAAACTTCTGTTGCCAACAAAAAAAAAAAAATTCTCAGAATTGCTCTAATCATGGCGTCATGGAGCTAAGAAAATATATCTTAGTTCCATGCATGGCATGAATGGATCACAAATGTGGACTTTATTACGGATGGAAATTCCAGAAGTAATTAAAACTGGATTCTCATATTAAAACAGAATTGGTCTGGCAAGTTATATCTTGGTAGAAAACACCTAAAAGCAAAATTTTCCAATCTTCTATGCTTTTGTACCTTTGGGTGCAGGAAAACACAGTGGTAAACCTGAGTCAACCGCTAAAATGGATTGATTGATTTTTGAAATTGCAGCAGTGAACTCTATAAGGAGATTGTCGATCTAACCAGGATCTTACAGTAAAAATGTCATTTTGAAGTAATTCTTCATTGTAAATGTGTTTTTGAAATGATTAGATATCCAAACAGGATTTTTATAGGAATTTTAATTCGTCATGTTACACATAACAACTGCCCTCCAATGCTTGTTGTCACTTCCAGTTTAATCGTTGCGCCTCTAGTGACTTATTTATTAACTAAATTTAAAGGATTGGTTTGGATCATGGATCTAAAGTTTTATTGCCTAATTCACTCCTATTTATCTACCTTCATGTCTTCTGCGCAAAACCGCTAGAAAATTTTGCAAAGTGTAAACAATTTATATATGGCGGCAGGACAATGTTTATTTTAATACATTTAAGTTGAGTAAGTATTTATCCTAATCCATGATAAACCCTTTTTAAAGTTATTCCTTCAATTTTCATGCTTATAAAAGTCTAAATTTCATAATTGTTGAATGATGTTTACCTTTTTCATGTGATCAGCTGTTTCCAGTCTTTAATGCAATCAAGCTGTTATTTCTTATAAAACTTCTTAAAATACTTAGTTCTGTATTTTTCCGAATAAAAAAGGGGGCAGATGAATACTTTTACGGCTTCCAACTTAAAATTTATTACATTACTGTTTTGTTATTACTATTTATTATGTTTCCATATTACTCTATTCGCTTTCTTATTGATGTAGTATTTACATGCCTCTACATTAGGGTTAATTTTGTGTGTGTGTGTATGTTTCATATTGCATTGTGTAATAAAAATAACGTCCACACAGGTGTTTCCATTTCTTATACTTCGTTCATTTCATTCGGTAATATAGATCTTAATATATTTTTGATTTTCCCCCTTTCGGCACAGATGTCATATACGCACCACATTGGCGCGATTTTTTTTCTGGTGCCAGTTTGGCAAAATATTCGTTATCAAATATCAGTTACATATATATTTTTTAATTATTTTCTATTATTTTAAAAAGGAAATAATAATAAACTACAAAAGTTTAATTATTAACTATAAAACAAAACAATTTATATGAATTTATAAAAGAAAATATAAAGTAAATAAACAGTTTATTAACAAATAAACAACACTGATAGGGTTACCATATGAGACATAAAAATGTCATTTTGTTGCACTCGTACAAATGTGGTGCGTATATGACGTCTGTGCCCCCCCCCCTTTCTTTGATTCTTTTGGTTTTAATTTATTAATCGTTTCTTGTTTATAAATGTTTGAAATTTATTGTTTCGAAATGCAGAAACAGTGCTCATATTTTGTGACAGATTTAGTGAAAAATATTGATTCAAAAACAGTTGAAAGCTGAAAATTAAGGGTTTCTTTTAACAAATAGGTACTACTTTTAAATTCTTTTTTTTATCATTGAAGTTCGATTTGTTATCTTTAAACTGCTACCTCTTCCATCTAATACTATAGAGTCAAACCTTTCTGACAATGTCACAAAACTATAAAAGTGCTTTCAGGAATTGATCCAAGCAGATATTGGACCCTATGTATGCTACTCCTTCAAAATATTTCATTTAATAAATGAGGTCCTTTTCACAAAATTTAATTTTGAAAAATGCGTCTCAATCAGAATTCCATTCCATAATAGAAAATTATGGTATTCTTCATGATATGAAACCATGAAATGAAATTATGGATGAGTTCTGGAAATGTGAAATGGAGATGTAGCTTATGATCATGCTTAGAACTCATAGGAATACGACAGAAAACATAGTTTGAAAGATCGTGGTTGACTTTTCTTAATGCTATGAAGTTTATATATTTATGGTGCCAAAAGTTCCCTATTTAATGCACAACTTCTCAGATGTAAACTATGAATTTTGCAGTCAAGAAGAATCTGAATTTCCAGATTGTAAAAAAAAAAATGCTACTGTCTAGAAAACTAAAGTCAATGCATTTGTTCAATTTTGTCTCCTTAATTAGAACTTCTTAATGAAAAAAAATACTGTTACAATCAGGGCTTCAGAGTCGGGCCCATTTTTGAGTTCAAGATTCAGAGTCGCTAAAAAATAAGCCAACTCTGACTCCGGCTTTTTTTTTTTTTACACATTTTAAAGTGAAATTGAACCAATTATGTATAATTTTAAATACATAAAAGGAATTATTATTGTTATTTTTAGATTATTTCAGGCTACCCTAGTTGAAGATTCCTAATATACTGCCTGGTGTACACAGTAGGTGGAAATCATTTTTAATTAAAAAGTCTAGTAGATCCCTATTTATTTCTGAGCTAGTAAAATTTACATTTTTATCTTTTTTTTTTTTTTTCATTCCATTGGATTTTTTCTGTTCTTAAGGACACAAATTAACATTAAAATTGTAAAGATTTCTTTTTTTCAATTCCACAAATCACAGAAGAATTATGTAAAAATTCTGTTTTGTTCTGTTCTTTAGATTTTGATAGTTGGATTTTTCAGATTTTGGGATGTAAAGCAGTACAACAGAAAATATTTTTCTTTCCTTTTTTATTTTCAATGCTCTAAGGATTGAATTAATACCAAAATAGTGAAAATTTTGCTTTACTTTTCTTGCATTTTCTCATAATTTTAACCAGCAACAACATTAGCATACCTGCCAGCCCAGAGTTTAAATCGGTGTCAAAGCCTCTTCAAAAATGTGCAGTAAAATATTTAATTGCTATAAAGGACATTAAATACTAATAAAAACGTTAAAAGATCTTAATAATTTTTACATGTTTTGATTGAATTTACTCAATCATCATCAGAAAAAGAAAATACAAATAAACACAAAGATGGAAAATGACAAAAAACTATTACAAATGAAATTTAAAATTTTTTTAAAAATAAGAATCACGCACGTTATATTTTAATTATGTATCACGTTGCTTAATTTTTAAATTATTTAACAATTCAATCCAAATATTTGGGATTTGAAATGACAAGGAGTCATTGCAGACCATTGAGCTTCTGACGTAAATTTCAATACTCTCTCTAATAAAAAGTTGTAAATAAAAATATGACCTATAAATTAATCTACTTTCATTAAACAAAATATCTATGTTTTCTATTTGATTTAGCCTAGATAATGCGGTTTTACCTCTATTAAATTTTATGTCTGTACTGTGTTCTTTACATCTTACTTTGAATTTTCTTTGAGTCATGCCAATATAATAATTTTTATAACCACCTTCTTTAAGAAATGGAATGATATAGACACCTGATTGGTCAAATTTATCAATGGGGTCAATTCTAGTTGTTAAAATTGATTGTAACAACTAAAATTGACCCCATTGATAAATTTGACCGATCAGGTGTCTATATCATTCCATTTCTTAAAGAAGGTGGTTATAAAAATTATTATATTGGCATGACTCAAAGAAAATTCAAAGTAAGATGTAAAGAACACATTGCAGACATAAAATTTAATAGAGGTAAAACCGCATTATCTAGGCTAAATCAAATAGAAAACATAGATATTTTGTTTAATGAAAGTAGATTAATTTATAGGTCATATTTTTATTTACAACTTTTTATTAGAGAGAGTATTGAAATTTACGTCAGAAGCTCAATGGTCTGTAATGACTCCTTGTCATTTCAAATCCCAAATATTTGGATTGAATTGTTAAATAATTTAAAAATTAAGCAACGTGATACATAATTAAAATATAACGTGCATGATTCTTATTTTTAAAAAAATTTTAAATTTCATTTGTAATAGTTTTTTGTCATTTTCCATCTTTGTGTTTATTTGTATTTTCTTTTTCTGATGATGATTGAGTAAATTCAATCGAAACATGTAAAAATTATTAAGATCTTTTAACGTTTTTATTAGTATTTAACGTCCTTTATAGCAATTAAATATTTTAATGCATATTTTTGAAATGTTTTTAATGGACGTATATGAAAACTTCTATTTATAATTAATAGAGTCAAAGCCGTTAAAATTTCTGGAATTGGAGGTTTTTCCCACCAACTCATCAGCAATGCTTACAATAAATGTTTTTAAAAATGTGTAATATAATGAATGATTTGCTTCCAGGTATATTTGGACCATTTTTAAAAAGTATATTTAACAAAATGTGGAATGCTCTATATAATACAAAAAATTATTTTAGATTTGTGTTATATAGATCTACCATATGTCAATGGATGTATCTTGATATAGGATAGATGTGCCAATAATGGACACCCATAAGGAATTTATTTTAAAAATATTTTTTAACTGTTATAATTATTATATTCTAATTTTTTCAATATTATATTAGTGTATTAACAAACAATATTTAATCATTCTCACAGGGTTGTTGGGTTAAAACCAATTTTTTTTTTTTCTTTTTAGAAACCAATCTGTAAAAAAAAAAAACGTATTCGAACTAGTGCCGTGATGGAGTTTTCACTTCATTATTAATGTAAAAGTTAAAAATATGCAGAAAATTACTTAAAAGGTGCTCTAGCACACTTTTAATGATTTTAGTGTACCCCGAGATCTTTTGAACATCCACACATTCATTTTCAAGGGGAATAAAGTGACTGATTGAAAAATATGAAAATACACCTAAGACAGGTAAAATAGTATGCTTATGCAAGCACAGTTCTCGCTGGCTTTTGATCAACTATAGTGATTTGGCAAATAAGAAATAAACAGTAGGAAAATGAAAAAAAAAAAAAAAGTTAGCAAAATAGATTTGTTGTGAAACACTGAAAGATCTACCATTAACCCCCTTATTTTTTTTTTTTTTTTTTTTTTTTTTGTGTTCTAAAATTATAGGAAGAAGATATTTATTATATTTTACAAAATTGAAAGTACATGGTAAATTCTTGAAGAAAAACAGTTTCTTCCACTTGGAAGAAACCTATTTTTTCCGGCCGTTTTTTTCCATCATTCCTTTTAAACAGTAATAAAATAGATACTTATGAAACCAGTTCTATAGAAAATTTCTCATAGCATTTATGTGGTATTTTCAATATGTTGAAGGATCACACTGACAATGAATATTAGATACTTAGAACACTAAGAGAATATAATACTGGTCTATAAGCTTCTATTCCCTGAAAAATTACTGTTTTACGAAATTTCATCTTATAAGTAACAATAAATCGTGACTAAAATTAAATTGTATAAAAAATATGTTCTATACATAAATAATAACACCAATATATCATCTCAGTTCGTATTTAATGAAATATTTGTTACTAAGAATTGGTTGTGGTTCCACAATAATGGTGTTTTCAGATTAACAAATAACTTTGATTTTTCATTGATTCTTCATTCTTGTGTTCATGTATTATTTATCTACCAAATGGGGGAGGAGTAATTAAATCACATCTCACTTATTATGATAATTCTTCAAATATTATTTAAATTATTAATTTTCAAGATTTAATTTTTCACGTTATATTGTCTTTAGCCACTATACATGATCAGCAGAAATGTGTCTTTGGATGAATTAATTGGAGATTCTGAAATTCAATTTTATTAAGTATAAATTTTTCAATTGAATCATTATTTACATTTTTTGATTTTATTTCATGTTTTAATTCATTTCATCTAAAGACACATTAGAAAAGATATGATACAAAATTTAAATGATACTTTGGTGTGTCTTTGAATTTGACTTTTTGATTTGGTTAAAATTAAAAGGTACAGTACAGGATCTATTATCCAGAGTTCTGGGGAGTAAAGCCTTTCTGGATTTTGGGTCTTCCCTGATAAGGAATTCCTCTCTTCTCTCCCAAATCTAAAAGTTTTCAAAAACATAAAGATACAAAATTTAAACAATCCCATGTAGAATGTGAATAAAAAATATCTTTTGCATGTTTTAAACAAAAATTCCTGCACTATTCAATAGTAACAATAAATAAATAAAAAATAAAATAAATTGGTAGCTTATATTTTATGTATAAATTGTACCTTTTATTTTTTCTTTTCTTACAAATACATAATTTACATAAAATATTTTGATTGATTTTTTTTAATAAACCTTATTTTTTAATTAAATTCAAAACTTCTCCCTCTCTTCAAAATCCAGAATTTTGTTGGTATTTTTTAAAAGTATAAAAATAGCAAAATTGAAAGTGACATATGCAGTGTTCTCGTTGGATTTTGACCAACATTAGCGATTAGGCGAATAAGAAATAAACAACAATAGCCAAAAAAAAAAAAATGTTAGATAAATATATTTGACATGAAATACTGAAAAATTTATCTTTAGTCCCTTATCGCTATGTAGCGATAAGGGATTAAAGATAAATTTTCATGATTTCTGTACAGAAATTATCAAAACTAAGTACATTCTAATGTGTCCTAAATGTGTGAATACTCTAGACACTGTTTTAGAATTCTAGATAAAAGTTCATGCATTAAAAATTATCAGATTTCAACTTCAATAGATAGAAAAAATTCACTAACCAATGATATTTTACATACATTTAATAAAAAGTATGGTAAATGGCTAATTTCAACGCCACATTCCAGCAAAACTTTTCTTTATTTGCACTTGTTGCAAGTAATTTTGTGTTTTTACGAGTGCAATGTAATGCCAGAGCATCGATACCGATTAACTGACCATAGGGAAATATCTATCATATAATACTTTCTGTGTCTTTGATTTTTTCTAAACTACATTAGTAATAAATTAATATCTTTATAAATAGAGCAATGTAAATGATGCGCTGCAATTAATATGTAAAGCAATATGAATCATTTGGAAATGTGAATAACAATCTCAACTACATTTTCACATGTACGCACACAAACTGCACAGAAATTGAGCATTTGCAATTTGGCGAATGTGATTGTGTATTTACTCGCCAAATGAAGAATTTTGATGCAATGGTGAGTGGCAGCGAGAATCCTGGTGACATGTAAGATATTAATAAAAACTTATCATTTGTACAGAAATTTGACTGTTTTTAACAGTTTTAAAAAAAATTTCTGAGTAAAATCAGGATACCATGACCAAATGTTTCTGGAATGTGTAAGAAGGGATAAAAGGGCAAAAAGCAAATAAATAACAAAAGGTCTGGCTATTAATTTCCAGGACTCATGGAATAACTCAGAAGAAAAAAACATTAAACACATGGCCATTTAATATGATTCTAAGTAATCCCCATCAGCCATAATGCACGTCTGTGCTCGACTGTACAAATTTCTGAAAGAAGTTTTAAAATCCTCTTTTGGAATGCTCTTTAATAGTGATGTTACATTTTTCTTGATGGCTTCGACATCCTGAAATCTTGTTAGTCAGCAAATTTTTCAGCTTAGGAAACAGGAAAAAGTCTGCGGGTGCTAGGTCTGGAGAGTATGGTGGATGCTGCATCTCAATGACACCATGCTGGACTAAGAATCGCCTCACAGGCAATTTAATGTTATTTCTTTGCTCCATTTTCACTTCGGCAACAGGAATTTTAGAGCCACGTTTTAATATGCCATTTCACGAGAACCACTTACTTCAGAATGGCACCGAGTGCACTGCAGATGTGCAAGAAAATGTTCTTCAATATGCAATCATTAGCATTATCTTGCGGCTTTTCGTTCTCATACAGTTATGTCAGTCCTGGAAATTAATAGCTGGACCTTGTAGAACTCTGCAGAGTTCTGCTATAGAACTCTGCTTAATATGGATATTTAAGTAATACAGCTGTGTAGTCTTAATAATATCTAGAAATAGGGGAAGGAAGCAAAATATCTGATGATTTTTTTTTAATGAATAATAATTTAAACTAAAATTTGACAGAATCCCCCCCCCCCCCCCCCCCGAATTTCAGAGTTACCCTGCAACTGAAGTAACATGTGTTTGTGGTTGGACATTGAAATAATAATGGAAACATTGAAAAAATAGACAGTAAGAAAATTATTAATCTGTAAAATTTTTGAAAAGTTTCAAAAAATTTATAAATTTAGATAATTTTACTTTTTATAAATTTGGTTTTTCTGGATTTTAGAATTCTGGATATAGTCCTCTACTGTATTTACACATCTAAACAGTACTTTTAACTCTTTGAACTTTCCAGTGCACTTAAATATAACTTTCATTTAATCTAAATTATGCATTATTAAAATGTGCTATTTATTTCAATAAATTGATTTATCTTCTGTGTCACAATTAGGGATGGGATGAATAGTGATTTGGCCGAATACCGAATATTCGGCCAAATTTTAGGCCGAATACCAACTCGTTTTTCCAACAAAGAAAATAAACTTTAATTATATATAATTTAAAAAATAGGAGCTCATTAATATTTATTACTCTTAAATGTGCTTTTAAATGTATTTTTAAATTTGAAAAACTTATTTTAACACGAAAAAAATGAAATTGCATTATATTCTTTTGTCCTAATGTACATCAAATTGATTTTCAGCAAGTCAGGATAGGAGGATATTTCCATTAAAATATGAAGAATGTACTTCACTTTTACTATCAAATGATACTTTTCACTTTCTTGCATCCAAAATCAATAATATTCTTAATCTCTCTCTCTCAGAACTTACAAGAAGCTATTTTCTGAAATAACCTTTAATAAAGTAATTTTGATCATTTAGAGTTTGTGTCCCTAATGATAAGCAAATTCGTAAAAACGAGACTGTTCTGAAATCAGTTGCCAAGCTTTAAATTACAAATTATGTTAAAGCAAAAGATTATGCAGTAGAATGCATATGTTGTTAAAATCTTTAACATTTCAGTTGGTGCATACAATATTCCACTTATTCAACGAGCATTAAAAGGATAAACAGAAATTGATAACAACATGAATGAAGGAACATGTAAATTAAAAGTATATACATAATAATGCTACATATTTAAGTCAGTAATTATGCAAATAATTATTTAAAAGTGAAAACTATAGAATAAAAAAATTATTTTGTTCAGTATTTAGAATTTATGTTTAAATATTTATAAAACTATTTTCATAAAGTAAGTTGTGTCATCTAATGCATATCCAGTTTGACACCAGTTCTATTTACAGATGTACTATTGTATTTAGAATTGTGATATTTGATATTTAATTTTGAAAATGAATCTTCGTTAATACACCTAGTGAATGAATTTTTTCATTTCTTACTTTATAGAAAATAAGTTATGAATTTCATAAGAGCTTTTTTTATATGTGCATGGAATTTGCAGACATTAATAAACATTCAAGTGTTTTAGAATAAAGCAGTATTTTTTTTTTTTTCTATAAGTGTTTTTATATCTTGAATTGTAATATATTATTCTCTAATGAAGACATTTCCTGTACAATTAAATCTCCAACTTGGGTAGCAATTTCTAAAATATCACTAACTTTTATAGAAAGTACAGAAAGGTGTATATTTTTTAGTATCTGAATAACTGTATATTTTGTAAGTAAGAATGAGAAGGACTTCATGAATGAAGTAGATTAGAGAAAAGAAAGATTAGAGAAATTTAGGTTAGAGAAAAGAAAATTGTAAGAAATGAAATTCTTTAAATCCTAAATTTATTTGGCAAGATATCTTTCACTATTCGGCGAGATTTTAGCAATATTCGGCAAGATATCGTTAAATATTCGGCTACAGGTATTCGGCCGAAGTACTCGGTCAACAAGCCGTCAATATTTGGCCAATCGAATATTCGGCAAAAGGGCCGAATACCGAATAGTGGCCGAATATTCGTCCCATCCCTAGTCACAATGTTCAAAATTATAAGTGAAATTTATGTTAATGTTTTCTTTATGTCATTGTATCAAGACTAACAAGGAAGGTCTCCATACGGGCATACTCAGAAAAATCTGAAAAAATTACAGCATGTTCTTCTCATATAGTTATATATGTTTATAAAAAAAATTTCGGCGGAACCTCCTTAAAACGTCCATAAAAAAATAATAAAAATTTCGTTTATTTGGCGATTTATCTCCGGTTGGCGAAAAAACGAAATTTTGGAAAATACGCTTTTGCGCTTCGAATACTTTATAAAGAAAAAACTTTCTATGTTCAATTTATTTAAATAAGTTTAGTTTAAGTAATTTTAGTTTTTCATTTTTACTTTACTTTAAGTGTAATTCTGTCATATACATCTATATGTACTTATAACAAAATGAAATTAATATATTTTATCATTTAAAACACAATTTAAATTGATTAAAATTGTTCCAAATTGAAAAATACACTGTTAAAAATCTGCTGCATTTTGTTGCAACGCACTCCCTTGCTTGTATAGAAAACGGTTACTTTGCCGTGAAATGGGCTTTCTCATTGGTTGGAATAGAGATATTATATACAAGCGGTGGAGTGCGTTGCAACAAAATGCAGCAGATTTTTAACAGTGTATGACACGTTCAGTTCACCGTGCTATGGAGCATTCTCATTGAACAGATGAGAGATATTCTATAAAAGTAGTGGAGTGATGTTGCAGTAAATGCTGCAGATTTTTAACAGTGAAGTCAATTAAAATCAATTTTCAGATTCGTCAAAATCGTCTGCTTTTGGCGAAGAAGTGCACTGCTCGCCAAATCCCGCGTCGCTTTCAGCTTTTCACGCCAATTATTCCAAACTATTTTATTTTTTTACGTATCTAATAATGTAATTCCGCCGCTAATTTTCACTGATCCTTTATTACCTACATGAGTAGTTTAATTCGTATTTTTTTCAAAAAATTCTGAGTATGCCCCCAATGGAGACCTTCCTTGTAAGTTATGATAGAAACATTGCGCAATTCGTAAATAATTTCCTCCGTTGTGCAACAAGTGACAGTCATCATGGCATCATAAATAAAGTTAAGTGCTCGTTAGAGTGACCTTGGAAGCAGTGATTACGAGCGAACAATTACAGGTTTACAAAAACTGTCAAAAACTTTCTAAATGACTCTTTTTTTATTAATAATTGTTTCTATATTATGATTTATGTATGTATCGATTTAAAATTCATTCTGTTCTCTGTTTTTTTAGCTTGCTGAGAGCACTACCCTTTTGCTGTGTTTGTTTTTCTCGCGTGTTAAAAATTAAAAGTAGAAAATGAAGAAGTGTGTATACAATAATTTGTGTGTGTGTTTTACACTTACCATATAATAATATTATACGTCTTTATTAAGATGAATTAGTGCAGTGTATAGATCAAAATGTGAATATGCCCGGTTCCCTTCTCCTATGGTGGATTTAATTCTTGGATACTTCAATGAAGAAGAATTTATCGGGTGAGTACCATTTACTCTCCTATTTAATTCTGATTAATGATAAGAAATAAAGAAAAACTATTGTATTGAGGTTATAATGACAACTCACGCCATTAATAAGACAAACGTCTTTCAATGATTATGAGAACGATTTAAAAAGTTATATCAATTTGATAACATAGTGATATACTAATTACACACAAATAAAAAATAGAATAAAAAACAAATAAAAATATAAGATTAGAATGGCTACATTAAAAGATAATTATTCAATTGAAAAATTGACAGCAACGAATTACAGTACATGGAAATTTAAAATTGAAATGCTCTTAACTAAAGAAGAGCTGTTCCATGTAATAACCGATAATCCACCGACCCCTTTGACCGATCAATGGTCCAAAAATGATAGGAAGGCCCGGGCATTGATAAATCTAACTATCGATGATTCACAGATAACCCATGTTAAGAATTTACAAACTGCTAGACAAACATGGGATGCATTAAAAGAAATACATGAAAGATCAAATCTCACAAGCAAATTGTTTCTCCTTAGAAAATTATATAGTATAAAATTAGCAGAAAATGGAAATATGATAAATCATATTACAAAAATAATGGAGCTCGTTGATCATTTGGCAGCTATAGGCGAAATAATTGATAATCACCACATTTCCGCGCTCCTCCTGTGCTCTCTGCCCCAGTCTTATGATAATTTAATTACTGCTCTCGAAAGTAAAGAAGAAGCACAATTAACTCCGTCATATATTAAAAATAAGCTAATTGACGAGTTTAATCGTCGAAATGAAAACTATGAAAGTATTGATAATACAGCGAAAGCTTTTAAAGCTCAGAAAAAGTTTCCAGCTAAAAAAGAATCAAAATATTGTTCGATTTGTAAAATGAGAAGCCATAACACACAAGAATGTTGGCACAATAAAAACAAAACACACACAACACAACAAAATCAACACAACAAAAATTACAAAAAACACTATTCTACATCACTCGTTTTTCAAAGGGGTGAAAACAATTTTAAGAATGAACAAGCATCGGAATCGTATAACAGGTTTAATCGCTATGAAGGAAAAAATAATACATGGAGAAACAGCGAAAACAAAGATTATGCATTTATAACACAAGGGATTGAAAATAAAACATTCATTGTGGATAGCGGTAGCTCAAGTCACATTGCATCCTCTGAATCAATGTTTACAGAGATAAAATCGAGGGAAAAAACAAACGTGACTATCGCAAACGGAAAAAAACTTATCGCTTACGGTTCAGGCGATGTAAATTTAAATGCGCTGACATCGGATAATAAAATTCATAAAATAACACTTAAAGATGTACTTCTAGTACCTGAAATCGAAACGAATTTACTATCAGTCAGCAAAGCAACCCAAAACGGATGTGAGATTGTATTTAAAAATGACCGATGCTCTTTCAAACTTAACGGAGAAATCTGCTTAGAAGCACAAAAGGTAAATAACCTCTATGAAGTCCAGTTGGCTAACGAAAACCACGCGAACATTACACAAACGTGCAACAATAAAAATTGTCTAGAACTATGGCATAGAAGGTTAGGACACAGAAATCTAACATCGATTAAAGAAATTACACAAAAGGAATTAGTAAGAGGTATCCAGATAAACAATTGTAAACATAATATAGATTGCGAACCGTGTATTAAGGCGAAATTAACTGATGAACCCTATCCGAAAGTTGCTCAGTATAGAGCAAGTAAAAGGCTTCAACTTATTCACTCGGATGTTTGTGGATCTTTTCAGACACCCACGATTGGGGGGAAATCATATTTCTTGACTTTTATCGATGACTACTCGCGATTCACAATAATCTATCTATTGAAAAGAAAAAGTGAAGTCTATGAAAAACTCAAAGAGTTCATTGCGCTGATAAGCAACAAATTTGGTGAAAAACCGAAAGAAATCAGAACGGATAATGGGGGAGAATTTACATCAGATGAAATTGAGAATTATCTCAAATCAAATGGGATAAAACATCAGCACACAGTCCCATATTGTGCGAGCCAAAACGGGGTGGCTGAACGGAAAAATAGGTCGTTAGTTGAGATGGCAAGGACAATGTTAAATGAATCAAATCTACCTTTAAAGTTCTGGGGGGAAGCAATCTGTACGGCAAACCACCTACAAAATAGACTGCCTACAAAAGCTAATGCAAAAACGCCATATGAATTATGGACAGAAAGACAGCCAAACTTAAGTTACGTTAAAGTATTTGGCTGCAAAGCCTTCGCTTATATTGATAAAGCCAGAAGACAAAAATTAGATAATAAAGCTGTTGAAGGTATTTTTGTGGGATACAACAATGAATCTAAGGGATACCGCATATATGTAGGAGGAAATGAAATAAAAATCGCGAGAACGGTAAAATTTCTTGAAAATAAATTCAAATACGTAAATGATAAGCCTGAAATTGAACAAAAACAAAATGAAGACGAAAAACGCAATTGTAAAAATCTCGTGGAGATAGAAATTTCGAACGGAAAAACAACACCATCTGCGTCTCAACAACAAATTGTGGAACTAAGGCGCTCAGATAGAATAAATAAAGGCGTACCTCCTGATAGGCTTATATATATTGTCAAAGACGACAAAATTAATGAACCAAAGGATTATAAGGAAGTTAAATTGATGGAAAACTCTCCGGTAAAACAGAATTGGATAGAAGCCATGGAGAGCGAAATGAATTCTTTAAGAAAAAATAAAACATGGTCAATTGTAGATCCTCCACCGAATAAGAGAATAATAGGTTGTAAATGGACTTATAAATTAAAGCGTGACAATACCGGAAAAATACAAAAATATAAGGCACGTTTAGTAGCTAAAGGATATACGCAAAAATTCGGAGAGGATTATGACGAAACCTACGCACCGGTCGTATCGTATACTACGATAAGAGCATTATTAATAGCGGCATTGCACCAAAACTTAAATGTTAAGCATATAGATATTAACACCGCGTTCTTACATGGGGAACTTGATGAGGAGATATACATGTCGCAGCCGGAAGGATTCGTTGAACCAAACCAGGAAACCAAAGTTTGTAAATTAAATAAGGCAATCTACGGACTTAAGCAAGCCGCGAGAGCGTGGCATAATAAAATAACAGAAACGCTAAAAAACATGAATTTCATTCAAAGTAAAATTGACACATGTCTTTTTACACAGAAAAGGAATAATGAAACAACCTATATAATAACATACGTCGATGACCTTTTAATTGCAGGGAAAGACGAAACCATTGAGGAAATAATCGCGAACTTAAATAAAGAGTATGAATTAAAGAATTTAGGGGACGTAAGCAATTATTTATCCATGAACATTCGAAAGGTAAACAAAAGCTACTTAATTAATCAAACTTCAAAAATTGAAGAGTTAATTAATAAATTCAATTTACAAGAAGCAAAACCATGTAGTACACCCATGGAAACAAATTACACTCACTTTAAAGATGATGACAATATTTTACCAAACAACACACAGTACAGACAAGCCATAGGTGCACTCTTATATCTTGCCACAGTGAGCAGACCTGACATTTGTGCAGCTGTCAACATCTTAAGCAGAAGGAACGAAAAGCCAAGAATGAAAGATTGGAACAGTGTAAAGCGGGTCATGAGGTATCTCAAGACAACAAAAACCTTTAATCTAGTTATAGATGGAAATTCAAAACCAACGCTAGAAGTCTACGCGGACGCTGATTGGGGTGGAGACACAGAATCAAGAAAATCGACAAGTGGTAATGTATATTTGCTAGGTAAAAATCCCATACTTTGGTCAACTAAAAAACAATCCTGCATAGCTTTATCTTCTGCCGAAGCTGAGTACATCTCAGCAGCTAATGCAGCTAATCAAGTCAAATGGCTGGTGAATTTACTTGAAGAACTCAATATCTCACAAACATATCCTATAGAACTCTTCGAGGATAATCAGTCGGCTATCAAAATGATAGAGCTTGAAAAACATTCAAGTAAAACAAAGCACATAGAACTTAGATATCATCTCATAAAACAACTGAAACAAGATGGCATAATAAAACTCGTATATTGCCCAACCAAAATCATGATAGCTGACTTATTCACAAAACCCCTGCCAAAACCTCTTTTTGAAATTCACAGGAAGAACTTGCATCTGAGTGACAACACAACTTCAGAAATTAAGGAGGAGTTGATAGAAACATTGCGCAATTCGTAAATAATTTCCTCCGTTGTGCAACAAGTGACAGTCATCATGGCATCATAAATAAAGTTAAGTGCTCGTTAGAGTGACCTTGGAAGCAGTGATTACGAGCGAACAATTACAGGTTTACAAAAACTTTCTAAATGACTCTTTTTTTATTAATAATTGTTTCTATATTATGATTTATGTATGTATCGATTTAAAATTCATTCTGTTCTCTGTTTTTTTAGCTTGCTGAGAGCACTACCCTTTTGCTGTGTTTGTTTTTCTCGCGTGTTAAAAATTAAAAGTAGAAAATGAAGAAGTGTGTATACAATAATTTGTGTGTGTGTTTTACACTTACCATATAATAATATTATACGTCTTTATTAAGATGAATTAGTGCAGTGTATAGATCAAAATGTGAATATGCCCGGTTCCCTTCTCCTATGGTGGATTTAATTCTTGGATACTTCAATGAAGAAGAATTTATCGGGTGAGTACCATTTACTCTCCTATTTAATTCTGATTAATGATAAGAAATAAAGAAAAACTATTGTATTGAGGTTATAATGACAACTCACGCCATTAATAAGACAAACGTCTTTCAAGTTAAATATATGCAAATGAACAGTATTATGCAAAGAAACCATTTACATACATTTTACTTACAATTTTGAATAATTACACATAAAAAATACAATTTATGTAAATGAGTACATTTCAATGCATGATATACATTGAAAGAAAGAAATATATTTAAAAGTATACTGAAAGCTTAAAAGTATTGTCTAGATGTGTAAATGTATTTTAACCAAATCAAAAATAACTTAAATTGAATTTTAAAACAAACCCTTAAATGTTACATAAAGATGTCATTTAAATTTTATATCATGTCTTTTGAAATCCGTATTTTGTAAAACAATTAAAAAAAAGTAAAAGAATACAATATTCATAATCGTTTTTTCTCATTCTACTTTTGAAATGATAAATTTCTTGTAAATATTAGAGCTGAAGAAACATGAAAGAATGACATCTGCTCAACAGTTATTGTAAAAGAATGTGAAAAAGAAAAAATCTAATTGGTGTAAAAATATTGAGCACAACAAGAGCTGCTGGCCGATTTCACAGTATTGTGAATGTTGTATATACGACATTTACAAAATTCCTTGAATTATTTGTTTATAAAATATTGAGCTGAATCAATAATTTGAATTGCTATTATTATAAACACTGGCCTCCAAAAGTTAAAATACAACATGTTTTTCAAAGCTCACCTGAAAAAAAAAATGGCAGTCAGATTAAACTTCATAGTTTATATGAGTGACAATAATAAGCTTTAAAAAAACTTATGCAAAATTATAGCTGCCACTTTTATTTTATAGAAAAGAATAGGTATTTGTGAATGAGAGAAAAATATGCAATTACGAAGCTTTTGTAATTTCGCGTGTAAGTTTTGTTGCATTTAAACTATTGTTGTCAGTTTTGTTCACAACAACCAGTAGAGTCTAGAAGAAATTGTTTGCCTGATTCATTAAGGTGACAGGCAGTAGGATGAATGGAAATAGGGTTTCACAGGCCGATATTGCTAGATGGCTCAATGTTTCTCACTTCAATGTTGTGTAGTCCAGCGACACTGGGATCAGTGTGAATCTGAAGATTCTGTCCAGAAAATATGTTCCAGGTCCTCCACGTGTTGTTACAACATCTGCAAAAGACCAGTTTCTAGCTCTTTTGGCCCAAAGGAGAAGACGCACTATTGTGCCGCAACTCATTGCAGATAACTTTGCAGCATCATGGAGAAGAATCTCTTCTACTATGGTGTGAAGACATTTTCACAATGCAGGTCTCTATGTAAGGCAACCAGTTTGTGTGCCCTCCTCAACAGACTACAGAGAAGGGCCTGCTTATGTTGGGCAAGAGAACATGTTTCCTGGACCAGACAACAATGGGTTTCTGTACTCTTCTCAGACAAGTCCAGATTCACACTGGAGAGCGATTCAGGACGTCTTCTGATTTGGAGGGAACAATGTACTTGATACCATCAATCAAACTCTATTGAAACATACAGGTAACCAAATGGTGGAATCATGGTATGTGCAAGGGTCTCTGTCTAAGGCCACACTGACCTGCATGTGTTCCATGGAGGAACTCTGACTCGTGCAAGATATCGGGATAAGATCCTTGATTCATATGTGTGCCCATATGCTATTGCCGCAATGGTTTCATTCTAATGGGTGATAATGCAAGACCACACCGAGCCATGGTGACTCATACATGTGACATACTCGTACAGTCATTAGAATTAAAGATAAATTTGAGATAGATGAAACTCTGTAAAAGGTTAGTAAGCAACATTTGGGAAGACTTTGCAGGCCCAATAGCAGATTTTTTTTTTCTTTATCTGAACCAAACCAAAATTTATTTGTAACCTAACAATATCTGTTACTATAAGATGTATTAGGAACCCATAAAATAAGCAAAATTTACATTTACAAAGAAAGTACATTATGATACAATAATCTAGAGGCAAATTACAATTTAGCCATTTTTCAGAACAGTATTTCTTTTTAAATATCTATATACAGTATACAATAGACTCCCTCAAATCCTCACAGCTTCAGACCAGAGGTTGTGCAGAATTTTTCAGATTTCTGGTCATGAATTTGTTTATATTTTTTAAACAATTTGAATGCAATTAATAATACAATCAAAATTAAAATGAATGTTTACAATGTAGTAAAATAGAAAATAATTATGTAAGGTAATAAACTAAAATAATAAAAATTTAGATAATTTAAAACAATTAAAATAAAAGCAAAAGTGGAGTTAAAAATTAATAATGTATCATTAAATATACATTATAAAGCTGAGATGCATTTTTCATTAATTATTCAATAAAACTTGCTCCATAAAGATTCAAAACTAATTCTTATCGAAATCATAAAATAAGGAAAATTTATTTCAGGTTTAGCCAGACTTAATAATTAAAAAAGCTTGATTAATGTATAAATACATAATTAGCAAAGAGATTGCGATTTGATCACCAGTGATATCAGCAATATCTTGAACTTTTTCAGAAATAAATTTATTCTTCCTTCATGAAAAAGCATGAATTCAGTAATACAATGAAAATTACAGGTTAGAAAATGTATAGAATTGATGTAAAAATAAAAAAAATTTCAAATTTTGCCCCTATATATAAGCTGAAAGTTTCATTGTTTACATCTGTAAATTATGTGCAGATTTTAGGGTTGCAGATTCGAGAGAGTCTACTATACTGCCCACCCGTAACGAGAAAAACACTGAAAAATATCTTTCTCCTTGTGGTGACTATAAAAACGCACTCGTCCACTTTATTTTAGGGTGATTGCAAGTATTGTTGGCTTCTTTTGTATCTACTAGGCACGAAAAAAGGGGAGGTTATCGCAGTGCGCTTTGTGTTTTTGCTATTGCGAGACTATAGGTCGTGAGTTCTGTTTCGGTTAAGTGATATTTCAATAAAAAGAAAGTATATAAGTTCAGGCCTACCTTTCTAGGAATCTTCTTCGGACATAACTTTCTTCTTCTTTAGGCCTGCGTAGAATTTACTGGAATAATAATATATTATTATTTTATTACTGTGTATTATGGAACAAATAATTTGTTCACTTCCGTTTTGGGAAAGATGACTTCTTTAATTACATAAATAAAAAAAATCACTGAACAGCATACGTAATTACACAATTAAGAACAGTTTTGAATGTTTGTAATCTTAAAGTTTTTTAAAAAGAAATGTTATCGGAGCTGAATACTTTGCTTCCGATTTAACAGTTTCAGGAAAATGTAAACATCACCAGCTTAGAATCATTTTTGACTGAGAGTAGCTTCTCAGAAAAAATGTGACGTCAAAGAAAGTTTTTAGAGAGTTCTTTTCTTGGTTTCAGGACAAGAGTTTCATGGTGCTCCCATCTGGCGAGTGATTTGAAAACAAACAGTTTTTAATGAAGAGAAAAAAGAGTCTTTTCCATCACCCCCACTTTTGTTTTCAAAGTGCTAGCCTCAGTTGCAGCTGAGATCTCAAAGTTTTAAACTGAGGTTTCGCAAGGGGTTTTGTCATGATATCAGCAATCATTTGCTTTGAAGGACAATAGTATAGACACATTGTTCCGTTTTCTATCATAGTCTTTACGTTGTAGTATTTGACACTTACGTGTTTGCTCCTTGATAGATGTTTCTCATTCTTTGAGATTTTTATGCATGGAATATTATCTTCATAGATCGAAATCGGTAAGGTTTGTGGTAGGTCTAAATCTGTTAATAATGCCAGTAACCACTCCATTTCTTGACAGGTGTTTGAGACAGAAATGTATTTTGCCTCAGTGGAGGAGAGTGCGACACTGGACTGTTTTCTGCTTGTCCAGCTTAACAAGTTGTTGCCCAATTTGAAGATATTGCCGGTAGTGGACTTCCGGTCACTTTTATCTGATGCCCAATCAGCATCACAATATGCTGTTAAGACGGGCTTTTTATTTTTATCAATTAGTAGTTTGAGATCTTTGGTCGTTTTTAAGTATCGAATAACCTTTTCAACTGCTAACCAATCTACTTCTCTAGGTTTTTCGTTTCTTCTACCTAATATGTTCACACAGGCAGATATATCAGGTCTGGTGATGGTGGAGATATATAAGAGTGCCCCCACTGCTTGTCGATAAAGGGTATTATCACTCATTAGTTTACTATCAGGATCTAAATTAAAATAATCCGTATTCATGGGAGTATAAGTTGGTTTAGAATTTACTAAGTTAAATTTCCTAACAATTTCGTCAATTTTATTTTCTTGATCTAACATTAGACTTCCATCTTCTGTTTGTTTGATATTTATCCCCAAATAATGCGATACTTTACCTAACGATTTTATTTCATATTCCCTTGATAACTCTTTGTATATCTCTTCGGTATCCCTTTTCTTTCCTGCTCTAAAATATCGTCGACATACACTATAATATAAGACAAGTTTCCGTTTTTATTTCGTTTGAACAAGCATAAATCTGATGTGCACTGTTTAAATCCCATGTTTTTGAGTGTTTGACAAATTTTTAGGTGCCAGGCTCTAGCAGCCTGTTTTAGCCCGTAAATAGCCTTATTCAGTTTACACACCTTTTCCTTTTGATCTTCTACTATATATCCCTCGGGTTGTTTCATGAATACCTCTTCGTCTAAGTTTCCGTGCAAAAATGCTGTTTTTACATCTAAATGAATTATATCTAAATTTTTATATACAGCAGCATTTAGGAAACTTCTTATTGTGGTGTGCGCCACGACAGGGGCAAAAGTTTCATCATAATCGCACCCGAATTTTTGCGAATAACCCTTCACAACAAGTCTCGCCTTGTAGCGTTCTATTTCTCCACGTGCATTGCGTTTTGTTTTAAAAGTCCATTTACAACCTATAATATGTTTTCCCGGAGGTGGGTCGACTAATTCCCAAGTTTTATTTTGCATAAGTGAATTGAATTCCTCATCTGTAGCTGCTAGCCAATTATTTTTAATTTTTGGGTCTTTCATATTTTCTATATCTTCCCAAGTTTTGGGTTCCTCAACCTGACACATGTTGGCGCTAATTCCATACCTATCGGGAGGTACTCCCCTGTTTTCTCTTCCTGATCTTCTAAGCTGCATTTGACTCTGATGTGGAATTGCGTCCGCATCATGTTTATCGCCATCTAATTCAATTTGTGCAACTTCGGTTGGGGTCAAAATATTATTTTCGTCTTGTTTAGTATCATTTTTTACGTTTTCTAGAAATTTTACTGATCTAGATATCATTACTCTATTATCCCCGATATATATTCTATATCCCTTGCTCCTTTGGTCATATCCCAAGAAAATGCCTTCAATGGCTTTCTCATCGAATTTAGCCCTTTTATATTTTTCTACATAGACGTATGCCTTGCAACCAAATGTTTTTATGTGTGACAAATTTGGTTTACGATTATTCCAAAGTTCAAATGGGATTATGTTATTGTTTGCTTTGGTTGGCAGCCTATTTGTTAAATAAGTGGCAGTGAGAATTGCTTCACCCCAAAATTGTCTTGGTAGATTTGCGTCTGACAGCATTGTACGCGCCATTTCTACAAGGGTACGATTTTTTCTTTCAGCAACACCATTTTGAGGTGAGCAAAATGGTACACTCAATTGGCGTTCGATACCGTTAAGGGTTAAATAATCTTCAAAATTTTCCCCAAGATATTCCCCTGCATTATCCGATCTAAAGGCTTTTATTTGTTTACCAAATTTATTTTTTACTAGTGCAGAGAAATCTTAAATTTTTCTAGGGCTTCCGATTTGTGTGAAAGTAAATAAACCATAGTAAACCTGCTAAAATCATCAATGAAAGTAATAAAGTACCTTTTACCTGAGAATGTTTTCGTCTTCATGGGACCGCAGATATCACTATGGATTAGTGAAAGGACTTCGTTAGATCTATTTGATGCTACCTTTGGATAAGGTAATTGTGACATTTTCCCTTCGATACATTTAGTACATATATTATCATGTTTACACTTACTCAAAGTTATACCATCCGCTAACTTATGATTCACAAGATATTTGATTGATTCAAAATTTTTGTGTCCTAGGCGTTTATGCCAAGTTGTAATACAATTCGGATTATCACAAAACATTTGTGTTTTGACAGCATATCCGTACTCATCTTTAGGACAAATTTCATATAGATTATTATTTAACTCCGCTGTTAAAACTATGTTATTGTCTTTAACAAAGTTACAAGAATCTTTTTCAAAAATGACTTTAAAGTCGTTTTCTGTTGCTCTCTTAACTGATAATAAATTACTTTGTAATTCAGGACAATAAAGAACATCTTTAAGTATAATTTGATGTGGTGAATTTGTACAAAGTTTAATATCATCCATACCATGTGAATCTAGTTTATTTCCATCCGCTATCATTATGCTACCAAAATTTCCGGTTTTAAAGTTTATGAAATTTTCTTTTGCGAATGCTACATGTCTTGTGCACCCAGAATCGATAACGAATTTATTCACATTAAGTTCTTGTGCGCTATTAGCAGACATTAAATCGCACGCGGGATAATTTTGTTCGGAGAACTTATAAATGTTTTCTTCCGAATTCGTTGAGGTAGAAAAATTATTCGTACCTATTTCTGCGTCAACATTACCTTTAAAACAGAAGTTGGAAGTATCCCTTACATTACCTTGATTACCTTTGTAATTTCCCGAATTATTTCTGAAAGAGTTTGAATTATTATAAAACTTATTTTGATTTGGATTATTTCTCGGGTTATCATTTTGCATTTTATTCTTTAAATGATAACAATTTTCGCGTACATGGTTGTCTCGTTTGCAAAACGTGCAAAATTTCTTATTTCTAGCATTTTTATTTACTACCTTATATGCTGAGTCGCGTGAGCTCAAAACAGCTTCACGATTCTCAGGTTTATTTATTGCTTTGTAAGCCGAATCTCGTGAATTTGAACTCGCATCTCTGTTTTCACATCTATGTTTATATTCATCAATCAATTTATTTTTTACGTAATTTAAAGTTAGATCCGTCTCGCTAGCTTCTAACGCGGTAACCATTGGGTCATAAGACCTAGGCAGGGAGCAAAGCAAGAGGGCACATATATGCGAGTCAGGGATTTCCTCGCCAATTGCAAATAATTTATCTTTGATGGATAAAATATTATTGATATGGGAGATCATGTCTCCCCCCTCATTCAATTTTTGAGAATGTAATTTTCTTAAAAGAAAAAGTTTGGAAGAAAGAGTACTTCTTAAATGAACGTTTTTCAAAGCCTCCCAAATATCTTTAGCATTTACTAGATGTTTCACATGAATTATTTGCGAATCTTCAATACACAGATTGATAATAGATTTCGCTTTAACATTATCTTTGGTCCATTGGGCAGTGACAGGATCCGGTGGAGGATCTTTGATTACTGAAAAAACGTTTTCCTTTTGGAGAAGATTTTCAATCTTAAATGCCCAATTACTATAATTTTGTTCATTCAGCTTTTCAATAAGGGCTATATTACTGGTAGCCATTATATTAATTCAAATCAACATCAATTCAATCGTTATTCAATTATATTAATTCAATCGTTTATTTAACAATCATATATATATTTTCAAAAGACTGTATATATTTTAATACTTTCAAATAATATAATCATGGGCAAGCTCTTTTATTTATATATAAGAACATCTCAGAACTCATAATCTATAGGTCGTGAGTTCTGTTTCGGTTAAGTGATATTTCAATAAAAAGAAAGTATATAAGTTCAGGCCTACCTTTCTAGGAATCTTCTTCGGACATAACTTTCTTCTTCTTCAGGCCTGCGTAGAATTTACTGGAATAATAATATATTATTATTTTATTACTGTGTATTATGGAACAAATAATTTGTTCACTTCCGTTTTGGGAAAGATGACTTCTTTAATTACATAAATAAAAAAAATCACTGAACAGCATACGTAATTACACAATTAAGAACAGTTTTGAATGTTTGTAATCTTAAAGTTTTTTAAAAAGAAATGTTATCGGAGCTGAATACTTTGCTTCCGATTTAACAGTTTCAGGAAAATGTAAACATCACCAGCTTAGAATCATTTTTGACTGAGAGTAGCTTCGCAGAAAAAATGTGACGTCAAAGAAAGTTTTTAGAGAGTTCTTTTCTTGGTTTCAGGACAAGAGTTTCATGGTGCTTCCATCTGGCGAGTGATTTGAAAACAAACAGTTTTTAATGAAGAGAAAAAAGAGTCTTTTCCATCACAACTTATATTATTTTCTCCTCATTATTTCGCATTTGATCATATATTTTTCCACTGATTACACTTTTAATCATTGCTTGTCATGTGAGACTATCGTTAAAACAATCAATAGCATATTTATTCTATAAAACATAAATGCCATTTAAAGTTTTTTTTCTTTCTTCACTTGAAAGCATTATATTTTTTTTTTCTGAATTTCCACTAAGCAGTTTCAGGCACCAAAATATTGTCATATTGGTTTAAGAAATATTTCCATTTTGCCCCCCCCCCCCCAAAAAAAAAAAGCCTTTCTTACCCCTAAGTAAAAAATGGCACCCTTACTGTCGTTTGAATCTAGAGAAACCTTTGTTTTATTTGATAGAAAATTAGTTCCTGTAATTAAAATCTAGCAAGTCTGATGTGGCAATCCCATAACATTTTTTTTTTCAATCAGATACATGTTAATACTTCATAATTAATATAAATAAATAATCAACTGACATAACCTAATCAACACCAGCATATGACAATATCCAACAGAATATGTAATTGGGGAATTTTGTGCAATAGTTTTAGGGCCCAATCCATGTAGGGGCATGCGAGGCAATTGCCCTGACCCCCTGCCCCCTTTTTGGGAGTCCCCATGACAATAATCAGAATTTTCATTAAAAAGTGGCAAATGTTTAAAATTAGCCAAAAAATAACCAAAATTTATATGTTTTCCAACGTTTAGGAAGGGAGTGTGGTCCCCTTTTTCTCACTGTTTTCAGTAGTCTCTTCACCCACGCAAAAAACAAATTATATCATTATAAAACTAATGATTAAAATTTTATTACAACAATTTGGTATTATATTGTTGTCAAAAATTTTTTTTATTAATGTTTCCTCGTAACAACATAAATTAAAATCATTATATTTTGATTGCATAATTAATATTTTTTAGATAAAAATATTTTTCAGATTTAGTGGAAACCTAAAAAAATATTACAGGTTAAAAAATTTATTAGACTTTAAAAAAAAGTTTTTCATCTATACTGAGAACACCGATATGATCCCCCTTACCTTTTGTTAAATTCGATATATTCGCGTTGTCAAATAGAGAAAATAGAAAAAAATAAAAATATAAAAAAGAGAGCATCAAATGTTTGCTAATCGTGCCAAGAGTGTAACCTCTTCGGATTTCAACCCACCTCTGCCAGTAGGTATCTTCCGAAGAAGCAACCCCTCTCAGAGTTTTTCTCCTGACGGTAGGTCAGTATATATAAACAAAAAATTTTTAACCCCCTTCACAACAAGCATCTTTTACAGATTTATCTATTTCAGATCTTTATCACTGGTTTTTCAAAATATAAATTTTTGCCCAGTTGAATTGGGAAAAATTTACAATAAAAAAGTAACTGGAGGGAATAATCAAGGATTCTAAGCATCTATCGTCACATATATGTGATGTTTGTCCTGAAGGAGTTTTTTTTTTCCCCAAACATTTTTTTTTAATTAAAATAATTAAAATATTTGTTTTGTGATTGCTTTTTAAATTTGAGAAGAATCTAAAAACTTTCACATGTTTTAGTCACCTGATTTTTGTTTTAAATTTTCAATTATACATAATTTGGATATTTATTTTTCACTTTTTCTTCCTGTTAATTAAATGCAATAGTTATAAATTATTAAAAATTTAAATTTTTGTTAGTTTTTAATTTAAAATTCACATCGGTACAAGAATATATTTATTAAACTTTCATTATATTAATATTCAAATTTTTATTTGTTTTAAGATTTCGATATGCATATGTATCAATACGTGTAGAAATTTTTTTTTATAAAAACAAAAATTGCATTGTAAAAATAAAAATATTTTTTTATTTTTGCTGTTACATAATAAGCATAAAAATGCATTGTTTCCATTTTGATATTTAAAAGGGGGTGGGGGGGGGAGAAAAGAAAAAATCAAACACTTGTGCTTTAAGTTTTCTAATAAACACATTGATTTCTTTTTTGAATTGGAGCATGTGCAGTAATGCAGCCAATCTTAATCTTTCTGACTCTAGCTGAGTATTGATTTTTGGGGTGAGTGGGCTTGCAAGGTGATTCTACCATTGGTTGAAGAAGGTCCCTGTTAGTTTGTATGTGGGTGAGGCTGGCTAGAATTGTGACGCAGATCACTTTATTCCTGCATCACAAAGCAGACATATTGAATGAATAAAAGATAGAAATTCTGTGCCTTTTGGAAATATTGTAGCTAATCTTGAAATGATATTTTTAGAAAGATTCTTGTTATTTTCTTCTCTAATATTTGCCTGACATCTGAAGAATATATTCTGTCATAAAATGTATTGTTGGGAGCTTATGTGACCAAAATTACTTATAAATTCAGAAGTGATATTTAGTGAGTTACTATGTTAATAACATAAGTTATTTTTATAGTAATGTATTTCATTTGAAAGAATTTATATTTTCATACTCTATTTCCATGTACTTCCATTAATTTAAAACAATAGGCTTAACATTGTATATAATTTGCATCTATTTCCATTATTATTTTTCATTATAATAGATTGTTTTGTTTTATTTATGAGATATTAGTTTATTTTTCATTTATTCATATTGGTGTTTGCTTATTTTGTTCTTACTCTTGTTTGTTTTAGCTTTTATCTAGACACTTATGTTTAACAACTGTCATCAGCCATTATTTTGATTGAATATATTTTAAATGTGGTTTGCTGTATATATCTTTCCATTTATATTTTGAATTTACTTAGTACTTATTGTCAATTATAAGCAGTTGGTATGTTATTTATATAACTGCAAGTTATAACTATATGTATTTTTAAAAATGTTTCTGTTTATTACAGATATTTTAAACAAGTAAAAAGATAAAAAGTAGTCACAATGACTTCTGTTAAAGTTGCTGTAAGAGTTCGCCCTTTTAATAACAGGGAAATACACCGTGACTGCAAATGTATTATTTCCATGTCTGGGAAAACTACAAGTAAGTTTTTTTTTTTTTTTTTTAATAAGACTTAGTAAAACAATTTCCCAAGTAATTGTCTAATATGTTATTTTTAATATTTTTTCTCAGATATTCTAAATCCTAAAGCTCCACCTAATTCCAAAGATGCTATTAAAAGTTTTAATTATGATTACTCGTATCTATCCCTTGATGTAAGTATTTTGATAGATTAGAATTTTTTTTTTTTTTTTTTTTTTTTTAATTTACATAGATGTTTTAAAAAACAATTATTTTTGCTTTTAGATCTTGTATGTGCATATAAAAAATATTTGCATAATTGTACATATTTAATCCTACATTTTACTTTATAAATATTTATCTTTAATAGTAATAATAAGTACTTTTAAGTCTGACTAATTTGATGTTGATTGATGTTATTTTAAATATCAGAAAAATTAGATACTGAGTATTTAATAAATTTAGGTAACTTAATTTATTAAATTAAGCAGTAATTTTTTAGTGCTATTTAATAAGGCTGAATTGAAAATATTTGATGCATTAATAGTAAATTAGAATATTGAAATTAAGTTTTTCTAATTTAATAATTTTATCAATAACTAAACAATATGAGTGTTTTCTATTAAATATGGAAAAATAAATTTCATACGATATTTTCAGGTAACTATTAACAAATGTCAAGAATAAGTTAAAAATTTTTTTACATTGACCTATGACCTTTATAAACATATTGCATAAGTCATAACAATATAGTTTTGCATGCTTCTATGTATTTCTGTAAAAGTAGGTAAATCAATCACTATTTATGCTGTCTTATATTTTTAATTAAAGAGATTTTTAATTATTCATCATGAAATTGCAGCCAACTGATATCAATTTTGCATCTCAAGAGACTGTTTATAAAGATATTGGTGAAGAGATGCTGCTTCATGCATTTGAAGGGTAATTATAATAAATTTTAAGTCTGTTTATCTCATATTTTGTAATCAACATGAAAATAATTTATAAAAAATATTCTGTAACAACATTTGTTATGGTGTCTGATCTGGAAAAATCAGGAAATAGTATGGGTAATTCATCATTCCTGCAGAAAAGTCAAAGAAATGTGTAACTTAAAGAAAATTTCTCATCCTAAAACTAAAAATTTGGTACTGCTGCACACACACACAAAATAAATAAATAAATAAATAAAAATCTCAAAAGATGCTCAAAGTGTGTGTTTGCAAAATATTTAGCCTGTAGAAAACATTCTCATTTACACACATAAGAGCATCAAACAATCATTAATAATGAAATGAATATTTTGGTGTTCAACAATTTTTAATTTTCAAAAAAAAAAAAAAAAAAAGTTTAAAGAATCAATAGTTTGTGCTTCAGAATCAGTTGTGAATGTTCCACTCTCAAATTAATAACTTTTAAAGTTATTTGTATCTAACATCACAAAATTTCAATGCCTGGAAAATTGTTTTTAAAATATGATTTTTGAAAATGCAAGAACTAGCCTCAAGTTGTATATGCATAGTTAGAAAATATATGACCTAAAGTTATTCTGTTTGTTTAAAAGAATCTGCTTTCTGTGATCCTGTATGCATTTTATTAAGATTTTAAAATGGCAAGACTATTGTGTTTGCCTTTACTTTCATTTTAAAGATTTCTGTTTTCTACTTCATTTACATTAATCTGATGTTAAGAGTGAATTTTTTCTGAAATCTTTTGTTTATGACCTCAAAGAAAAAGTTACTGAAATTCTTGAAACACTCTTTATTAATGATTTGTTTGGGTATGAGTGATGAAAATGCTTTTCCTTTGAGCAATTTAAAAAATCTCTTGCATTTAAATGAAATGGTTACTAGGTATGAGAATATCTCATATTGATTTTTTTTTTTTTTTAATGAAGTGTAATATGTCAAACTCTATTGGAAATTCTGATGCAAAATATGTTTTTTCCCCCTTTCAGAAGTCGCTGACTATGACATCTGTGAATAATTGACAGTGATCTAGTATTTCCTCAATATTTTCAGTTGTTTCTTATTGAAACTGTATAACTCTGCACCTTTTTAGGTAACTTTCATTGCAAATTATAACAAGTTGGAAATTGCACGTGAACGTAGCAAATGAGGTGCGTTCGTACGATAAAGAAGTTTTAAAAATATTCAGATCTTGCTGATATAGTAGAGCGTACTTTGGATACAGTATAGTAGTCGAAATTTTGTGTTTCTGTAAATATGCAGGAAGTAATTTTTATTACACCTCAGAAACCTATATCTTATTCATTAAATGTGAAATAGTTGAATATAATTAAAACACGCCCCAAACAATGTTTCCCCGTATATCATTATGGAGGGGAATTTTTTTTGTGTGGCTCTGTAATTTAATAATAAAAATTCTTTGCATCACAGATTGTACAGAATGCATATTTTAGTACATATTTCATAGATTCATGCCAATTCTATTATGTTCGAATGAGTGTAACATCATAAAAATGCATTTGAATCTTTTTTCCCATTGACCGTAATGTAATGGAATACCTTTGATTGTCCCTGTAAATGATCTATGCATCCGACTTTCATACATTTGAAATGACCCGATAAAATTACGAAATAATTATATGTTTTAACTTTCAAACGATTAAAATGCATTTGAAATTTTTTTCCCATTGACCGTAATGTAACGGAATCCTTTTGATTGTCCCTGTAATTGACCTATCTATCCGATTTTCATAACATTTGAAATTACTCGACAAAATTACGCAATAATTATATGTTTTAAATTTCAAACGATTAAAATGCATTTGAATTTTTTTTACCATTGACCGTAATGTAACGGAATCCTTTTGATTGTCCCTGTAATTGATCTATCCATCCGATTTTCATAACATTTGAAATTACTCGACAAAATTATGCAATAATTATATGTTTTAAATTTCAAACGATTAAAATGCATTTGAAATTTTTTTCCCCATTGACCGTAATGTAACGGAATCCTTTTGATTGGCCCTGTAATTGATCTATCCATCCGATTTTCATAAAATTTGAAATGACTCGACAAAATTATGCTATAATTATGTATTTTAAATTTCAAACGATTCGGTTGGGTAGATTTTGCGTTGTTATATGCAGACAGACGGACTGACTGAGCGACAACAATAGGTGCTACGTATTTACATAATTACGAACGCACCTAAAAACCTACCTATTGCAGCCATCCAGAGGAAAGCACTTTTAGTATATTTTCACTGATCATGACCCCCCCCCCCCCCCCCCAGACTACAAAATCATTTATCTCCAAATGTTGATGTATATGTATCTTGATTTATGTCATGCAATAATTCTTATATTTACTAACCAAATTTGATAACATTAAATGCATGTATAGTATGTACCAATATTTTGTTGGCCAGCTTCATCTGCCATCTTGTTTCAAAATGGCAATCATTTGAATTTTTTTTTTAATTAAAAGTGGTGCAAATAAATTAAATATTGAAAAATATTTTTTTCTTAAGAATTTCCAACTTAATTATCTGAAAAAATTTTTAAGTGTTTTTTCACAATTTTATCATAGGGTGAAAAATGATGTTTTTAAGTTTCAAGAAATCTATATTATAATCTTTAGTAAATTCTGAAAAGTCTGGGAACATATCTGTGTTAGTTTTGATTAATTTTCCTTACCAAAGTATCAATTTTATTGCTCATTGCAAAAAGATTTGTATTCTATCCCTGCAGACTTAAATCCAAATTGTTTTATAAAATGTCAGCCATGTAACTGATTTTTTCAGGTCAATATTTATTAATGAATAAAAACATATGTTTGCTTTCTACCAAAAAATACAAATTTAATTTCTCAAATTGAATATATATCGCAGTATTTTACCACTTAAGTACTGTCTGAGTTCAGTATGTCTCATACAAAGGATCCGTCTCATTGCAAAGTATTGAAAAAGACGATTTTTAAAGCTGCTGCTTTGTATATCATTAATTAAAATCATAACATTTAATTAACAAAAGACATATATAATAAGACAATGCATTTGAATAAATGCAAAAAAACAACAACAACAACAAAAAGAATTATTGGGGCACAGGGGAAAAGCACTATCCTACTATGACCAGAGTATAAATATAAAAATTAAATAGCAGGAGAGAATCTAGATTGTAAAAGTTGCAGCAAAAGTAGTTCCTATGAAACATCAGATCAACCAAAGTTGCATATGAATACAGTGAGTAAGGTAGAGACAACGTTTCCTAGATATTTGAGAAAAAACCTTAATATGTATCACAAAAAGTTGTATAAAGCAGGCAAAACAAAGAAAAAAAATCTGAACAACTTGCATGTTTCAATTTCATTTTCAGAAGTATTAATTTTTATTTTTCAATTATAATTAATAATTCCATGTGTCAAAGGCAACAAACATACTAGTTTGAATTTTTTTCTTTGTTTTACCTGCTTTGTGTGATGTTTTTATGATGCTTGTCAAGGCTTTCTCCCATATCTAGAGGACATCTAAAGAGCACCACAAACTGCACAACTACAAAATACAAACAATAAAATACAATTGTGTGTTATTATATACAGAATTGGAATAGTTCAACTAAAGATCTTATCTTGAGGAAAAATATATAGAATAAAAATAGTTTGAAATATCATATTTCTTTCATGACCAATTTTCAATTTACATTCGGTATAAAAAGAATTTGGAATTTACCATTTAAAAAATCCCTGTAAGAGATATCACAAAGATTTTTTTATCCTGTAAGAAAGTACCACTCTCCGAGTTATAATGTGGGTTTTGAGTGCCATTTAAAACTTAGTAGTGTTGACAGTAGAAAAAACAAGAAAAAAAAAAGTTAAACAAAGACTTTTGTTAAATTTTGTGCTTTAAATGAAATTTCATATGCCTGACATTTTAAAAATTACCAAAATTTCATAGTGGTTTTAGGTCATTATAATGCTACATTGCACAGTTATCGCTGTGCAACAGCTTTTGGTTAAATACTCAATGAATTTCATTGATCAAGCATTGTACTTGCCTAATATGACCCATATGAATTTTTCCTGTTACCAAAGTTAAAGTTACTACACCGAGGAAGACATTTTCAATTATTTGAGGCTATACATGTAAATTTGCTGGGCAGCTGGGGATCAAACCTCAATCAGCCTACTAAAAATATCTGGAAGTGTGGGTCAAACATTACATGGTTGTATTGGATCTAATTTGTAGGTGACAGGGAAATTTCGTGGATAAATTAATTTGTCTGTGTTTTATTTAACAATTCCAAATACTTTTTTTAACTACATATATGATGACATGCGTTTCAAAACCTGCCTTATCTAAAATTGAAAAAAAAAAATAGTAATTCTAAACTTTTGGTTTACAATGACAACCAGTAGTCACAATTGGAGGTTTTTCACAATTTTCCCAAATTTGATTTTCTGAATAAGGTGAGTTTTCCAATTCACCTTCTTACACCTTTATGTCATTGACTAAGGATATATATATGTATCTATTTTTCACTTATGAAAAAACACAGTTTAGGAAGGACAAATTCATTATTTACGCTACTTTTTTCCTGTTACTTTAATTGCAAAAAATCTTTGAACAAATATCTATTTTCTTAATAAGATTAAATTATTTAATACATTTTACATCATCTGTCATTGATTTACTATAGTAAATTTGTATAAGTTAGTCACCAATTGAAAGCTAATATATCTATTTGAAATTTTAAAGCTACCTATAAATATCTGATATCCCTTTCTTAAATTATTGATCATATATTTAATATTATTATTGTCATAAAATTAACAAATTTTAATGGAATTTTATTTCAGTTATAATGTGTGTATATTTGCTTATGGTCAAACTGGAGCTGGTAAAAGCTATACTATGATGGGCAAGCAAGAAGAGGGTCAAGAAGGAATCACCCCACACATTTGCAAAGATCTTTTTCGAAAAATCAAAGAATCTCAAAATAGTGAGACTTTATATTCTGTAGAGGTAAGAAATAGTTTTATTTCCTCAATATTTGTCTTTATATTTTTATTTAACTTTTCTTTGTTTTTTTAATTTAATTTTTTTTTTCTTTTAGTAGTTTTCAACTTTTATTTATTTTTCAAAGTTCATTTGCCAACATTTTTGTATGTTTATTATATATTTTGTAGGAAGGAAAATTAGTAATTATTTTTAACATTTTAAATAGAATTTTATTCTGGAAATAATCAATATACACAGAGTTGCTACGCAACCTGGAAAAGTCAGGGAATCGGAAAATTAGCCAAATAATCAGGGAAAAGTCAGGGAATTTCAATATTTTTTCCTAAAACCTGGAAAAGTCAGGGAATATGATAAAGTTTCATTGTGATCTCTAAGAAAGTTTGATCGTTGTGCAGCCAGAAGTGAGAATCTTCCATGATTTGGCAAACTGCATATTTAAAAATAGAAGAAAAATCCTGTACCCCCTTTTTTTTTCCAAATATTTCCTCTTTTATCCTTCACATTTTATATTTTTAATATTCATTTTTACAGATTTTAAAACTTTTTCCAGCAGTTATTTTCATGTAACAATAAATAATTATCACAAGCCTCCATCTCCTCACTCTGTTTCCCCTTCCCTTTTGACTCCCACTGAAAACAAATTTTAGCTAGACAATGATTTTGGGATATAGTTAACAAAATGAATGTTTGTGAATTCAGTGCACAAATATTTTGTAGGAAGTTTGTACAATTTGTAGGACACTATTTGAAAGTTTGCAATCATAAATTATTAAAGAGAGCAATTCTAACTGTAAACCTCAACGCAAGATTGTTATAGATTTGGGATAAAGAGCTTTAGCTCAGAGATTATTAGCAACTCTACTAGCGAGCTTTGCCTGCTAGCGGCCCCTTTCTGAAAAAAAATAATCTCTCTAAGGCCGGATTTATTTGCAATAATGTTCTCTAACGATATTTTAAAAATATACGGATTACCGAGTGTCGGATTAGTGAGGTCGCAATGTATTACTATTACACACTTTGAAAAAAACCTCGAGTATAATTTTCGTGTAAAAATATGCATATTTTGTACAAAAATTTTAATTTTTAGTTTTTTCCTTTTTCACATTTAATAATTTAAATTAAAAAATTCGCCTATTATATTATTTAAAATACAGTTACGGCCTCCCGATTTTTTCAAAAATTTTATGCAAGGTGTAAAACCAGTACCCCAAACACACATATAAAGATCATTGAAGAATACAGGATTTAAGGGCTACTTTTACCTAAAAATATGGCAGAAAAAAAAAAATCTCCCATTTTACGCCGTAATTTTGCGGTTTTGACAGATTTAAAAATACTTCTAACCGTTGTATCTTTTTGAAATTTTGACACAACTCAAAACGATATATTCACTAAGAGGTGTATAAAGATGGAAAAGAAAGTTTGAAAATTAGGTATTTTATTCATATAAATATGAGCAGAAAAAGTGTCAAAAAAGCAAACAAAATTGTACAATCGGAGACTCTTTTTCTCGATTTTTTTTCAAAGGGTTAATATTAGAATATTTCAAAAATAAACACACCGTTGGAAATTAGACAAAAGCGTTTTTGAGGGGGTATTTTTTTTCTTTGTCGTGCCTCCAAAATTAAAAAGGATGGAATCGTTTTAAAATTCGATAGTTTTCGGTTGAAAATTCTGCGGGGAAAAATAGAAAATGAAAGCTTTCGGGAAAACGTTTTTTTTAAAAGGTTAATGTTCGTATTTCTTGAAACCAAATAGACCGTCAGAAAGGTCTTTAAATTTCCTTCAAGAATATGTAATTTGTTTTAAAATCCGTGAATCTGCAGCGCGGATGCGACATTATATAAAACTCCTTAATTTTCGTATTTTCGACACCTTCGTGGTTCTTCATCCCCGGAAAGCTAGTTTCGACCGGAGAGCTCTATCAGAGAACCGTCTCGGAACTTGGATTTTTTGTCACATTTCCCGGGTAGTTTTAAATTAATATCTCGGGTAATTACCGGGCGATTTTCTCGAAATTCATTATCACAAAAGGCCGAATCGTCCCGAGTCGATAGACACACTGAGCGCCAATCCACTCGGCTGTTGAGAAAAGTTTTTAGCGGTACAGACAGACAGACGTTTACTGCGGTTAATAGTATAGATTACAGAAATTTTATTCTTTTTTGAGTAATATAACATTTTTAAAACTTCTGCATGTCCGCTACGCGCTACACTGCTAGACAAAAAATTTCTTAAAATATACCTGGAAAAGTCAGAGAATCTCATTCCCCCACATGAGTAGAAACCCTGATACAGCATCCAGTTGTTGACAAGAATATCAACTTGGATTAGTTAATAAAAATATTAGCTGGGGGTTTCTATTTTTCAAATCAAAAATTTGCTTTTGAATATTTATTTTTTAATTTGGAATATGTGTGGTGGAATCTTTAAATTTTCACATATTAAAAACAAACGTAACAATAAAAATTCTTGTATCCAAATTGTGGATAACCAAAATGTAATTATTTTATTTGAGATTTTAATTTTGGAAATTGTTGCAGTTTGATTTTTTTTTGAAATTGTTAAGAAATGAAAATAAATTGGCTTTCTTTTAATTCTTCTAAACATAAGTACAAGGGTGTTAGCTTGATATTCATTCAGAAAAAGATTAATGTAAATTTTACAAATTTGATCTTTAATTCTTGATACAACTTTTTTTTTTAGCATTGAATTTTCTAATTTAATTTTAATTGAAAAACTAATAGTGTATTCTTTGTCAAAAATATTTTTATTACAGAATGACCATAATTATAATTGACAATAACAAATTATATTTCATTAGGGACTATACTTTAGAGAAGAATTTTATTTCTATAATGTTTATTGCAAACTTATAAACAATTATCTTTGTATAAATTAAAGTTAAAATTTAAATCATTTCAAAGGTACAAAGTTAAATTGTTATTATATAGTTTTTAATTAATTGTGTAGTTTTTAAGTATTATTCCTTTATCAGTTTAAAATGTGAATTCTTTTTCAAAAATAAAAAAGTACATTTAAATATAAAAAATGTATATTTTTCTTTTCATACTACAAAAATCTTATTTTTATCAGTAAGTTTGCTATTTTAAGAATCTCTTTAATGTTAAGCTTTCTTTAAACTTACAGAATTATAACTTACTTTTAAACTCCATAACTTATCTTTTAAAATTTTTGTCGTATCTTTTAAAATCATAACTTATCTTTTAAATTTTTTGTTTTATCTGCTTGGAGACTCTGTCCCCTACAAGCTAAGCTCACCAGCCCTCATTCAGATACCACAGGTTTTAAAGACATGCTAAATTGCTGTATTTCGTAAAGATGATGCAAGATCAAATTATAATTAAACAACTAGTGGTGATTTTCTGTAATAAAGTTTCCAACCCTTTAATGAATTTTAAGCCCAAATCAACTGAACTGATTAAATAAAAGCCATTAAGCATTTGAAAATCAGATTTTATAAAATGGCTAAGAAACATAGATACTGTTTTCCAAAATTTTATAATGATGTTAGAAGAAAATTGGGTACTTACGTATTAATGCCATCACAGCAGAAGTTGCACTAATGCACCAATAAAGAGCAATCTTGTTGTCTGCAAGCGCACAAAAAAATGTCATGAAAAAAATGAGCAAAAAAAAGCACTAAAACACTAAAAAAGAACTAAAAAATGGCGTCAAAAATCAACAAACGAGAAGGCAACAAGGAATCCAAAAGATAACTGTGTGCGCTTTCAAACAACAACATTGATCTTTATTGACACAATTAGCGCAACTTCTGCTGTGGTGGCATTAATACGTAAGTACGAAAAATTATTTTAATATATTCTTTTCAATTTGATAATAATTTTTACCGAAGCTTTCCTTCTTTTTAGGTATGTTCGTAATTATATAAATATGTAGCAGCTATAGTCGTCGTCCAGTCTGTCTGTCCGTACAAATATAACATAGCAAAAACTACCCAACCGAATCATTTAAAATTAAAATATATGTATTGTTATATAATGTTGTCATTTCAAATTTTATGAACATTGGTTGTAATTACCAAGACAATCAAAAGTATTCCATTACACTATGGTCAGTAGGAAAAAATAGTTTCAAATGCATTTTAATAATATTACACTCTTTCAAACATAATAAAACTGATATGCATTTATGAAGTATGTAATAAATTATATAGTCTGTGTAATTTATGGTGTAAAGAATATTTGTTATTAATTTACAGGGCCACACAACAGTATTCCATTACATAATGGTATTGGGGGTAACATTGTTTGGGGTACATTTTTTAATTATATCAAACTATTTCACATATTATGAAATTGATATCTATTTCTGAGGTTTATCACAAGTTACTTTCTGTGTAGTAGAAAGCCGATAGTATTTATCGGGACACACAAAAGATTTTGTCTATTATACTATATGCAAAGTATTGTATACTGTTGCAGCAAGATCTGAATATTTTTAAAACTTCATTATTGTACAAACGCACCTCATTTGCTACACTTGATATTCAATTTCTGTCTTGTTTAATATTTATATGAAGTATATATTTTTTAACTGAAATGTAAATATATTTTTGAATTGAAACTGCTTGGCAATATTATAATTTGAACATCCTAAATCGGACACAACTTACTCATTTACTGCCTTTCACACATAATAATTTAACTATTATTTTAAAGTTTTATTTATTTTTTCAATAATCACATGTGAATACATTTTTTTATGATGTAACTTTTTTTTTAAGTTTTATTTCATTTTGTAATAATCACTTGTAAATATGCTTATTAAGTAGTTTGTAGTAGCTACATTTTATGAAAAGTTGTTATTGTTGACTACATTTTTCATAAATGAAGTAGTTGTAGTTCATTACTGTAAAAAAGTTTTTTTTTTTTTTTTTTTTTTTTGGGGGGGGGGGGCAAATTATTATAAGGCATTTGTGAGATGCAACTAAAAACAATGAAACATTCATAATCTCCTCATTGGGGAGACCATGTCTGCACCTCATTCAAATTATAGTGCTAGCTCTTGTTTTAAAAGAGAAAAATTGCATTAAACATCCCTGACATCATATATGGTATTTGCACTTTATATGTACTAAATTTATTATTATTATATTTAGGTGAGTTACATGGAAATTTATTGTGAAAGAGTTAGAGACTTGTTAAACCCCAAAAACAAAAACAACCTCAGAGTGAGAGAGCATCCTTTATTAGGGCCTTATGTTGAAGATCTTTCTAAACTTGCTGTTACTTCCTATCAAGACATTCATGACTTAATGGATGAAGGGAATAAAGCGAGGTATGTATGTATTATTATTTTTAAATTTTTCTCTTAACTTTTGAGAATAATGATAAAAAATAAAATTCTCAAAAATTTTGTAAATATTTGCATTAATAAATAATACAACTTTTACAACCCATTCCTTTTCAAGATGTTATTTGTTATCATTATATTTTTTCTAATTTTACATTTAACCCTCTCATGCATACAGTCCTCATATGAGGACAGATAATTATTGCATTATTAAGCAAAAAAAAATTCGAACATTCATTTATGGAGATCTGATTTGTGGAAAGATAATAGGTAGCATGCAGCACAATAATAAAATTATTTTAGAATGGGTCTTTCATTTATCATAAAAAAGATTTTTTGTGAATAATGAAAAATAATTTATGCATGAGAGGGTTAAAATTAAACCATTTTGCAAAATTTTAAGAATAGTTAAAAGGACAATTTTGAGCAGGACTTGCACTCTGAAAGTTCCACATTGCTATGTTACATTATGATAAAGCTTGGTAAAATACCTAGTTTCTTAAAAAATATAACATAAAATAAAAACTACCTCCTTATACTTTGAACTTGTAATTATTGTATGGTAAAGATGTCTTTTACTTAATCTAACTTGGTTGTGGTATGTAAAGATGGAATTTTGTAATCTATTTTTCTCTCACATCTTTATAGTGGTTACTTTCTGAATATGCATGTAATTTTAAAAATAGCCTTCACATTTAAAATTGTATCTTTTTTAAGAAGGTAACTTATTTTTTAATATTTTGCGTACCTTAGATCAAAACACCTGGTAAAAGGTATTGTTTATATGCTTTATTTTTAAATTTAGAATTCTAAATGAAATAGGATAGGGCTATATCCATAAATTTCAAAAAATAAAATTGAGATCTAAAAATGAAAAGTACCTGCAACACACACACAATTCCCAGAAAAATTATAAAAAAATTTTAATAGAAAATAAATTCAATTTGTATAGTAAAAAACATTATAAACTTTTTCCTGTTACCTTCTAAGATTTTATTTTTTGTGGTTGATTTGATAATAGGAAATAGTCACAAGAAAATTTCAGACATTTTTAGAGAGTCAAACAATATTTTTTTCTGTATCTTAAAAACTAATGATTGTAATGAGCTATAAATTACACACTTATACAGTCTTGAATTTAGGGGTTGGCTCAGATGGTACAGTTCTCTCTGGAGCATTGAAATGTCCCTCCCTTCCTCCTCACTGGAAGATTTGAGATTTTATGGTTTTAATGGTCATAAAGTTCAACTCTCCGTTCTCCTCCTTCTACCCCAAAACTCTATGTCTCCCCTCCTCCTATCCTGGAACTGTAATATTTCCCTTTCCCCTCCTAAGCCACAGACATCCCAAACTTAGAAAAATCTCACTTATGTTTTTGAATATTGTGATTCATGCAGTATGGCCAATACTGATAAGAGTTAGAAGGATAGTCTATTTGCAACTTAAAACAGGTTGGGAAAGCTGACCATCCCTGAAAAAAGAATGACCCCTCCCAGTGTAATCTGTTACACGTAAGCTGATTTTTCAGACTAATCGAACACAGCCCACACTTTTATAATGTAGAGTGCATTTAAACATGCTCTTTGGTGTCATTCATAGCTGCCAACTTCCGCTCGTTCGTAAAATACACAAGAAAAATAAACAAAAATAAACCTATACAAAATCGAAAAATCAACGTATAAACTATTTTGGGCGTTGTATAAAAGATATATTTTTACATTAAAATGAATAGGAATGAGTCGGGACCACATTAAAACATCGTATAAATGTAAACGTCATATAAGTGATCGTCGTATAAACGATGCTTTACTGTATAAGTATTAAAGTATTTAAGTATATAAGTATTTTATACTTATATTCGGTTTTAATAATGTTTTTTACTTTGTACATTTTGTAATTGTATTGTAAGTCATTTTGTTTCCTTTTATAGAACAGTAGCAGCTACTAATATGAATGAAACCAGCAGTCGTTCTCATGCTGTATTTACAATTATTTTTACACAAAGAAAACATGACAACAGCACTGGTCTTACTGCTGAAAAGGTATAAAATTTAAGGTGTAGATAAAAATACATCTTGTATAAAATATTTTATGGTATTTGTTTATTTATGTTATGGTGGTTTTATGCTTGTGATTAATTTAAACTAATTTTATTTAATTTTCTAAAAACATCCTACATGTTTATATTGCTGCAAATATCTCTCATCAATAGTTTAAGGTTTTTATTTTCACTTTTGCATCTTATTTTTTGGTGCACACTAAACCAGTTGGACCATTGTTTTAAAGTTTTGTATAATTTCCTTTGTTTAAAGATGAATTCAATTAATTTCTATTTATTGATGTTTAAAGTTATGGGGGGGGGGGGCACTTTAATTGACAACCAATTAAATTTTTCATTAAATTAATCATAATTTTCATAAAGTAAATATCTTAAGTTAACTTAATTTTATTAAGTTACTAGTTTTAGTCTTCTTTATATTTATTTTATTAAACTCTGTCTTTTTTTGTAACATTAATTTATTTCTAATTAAAATCGTCTCTTAATTGGTGTAGATTAAAAACTCTATTTTATTTTTCATTTTAAATATATTAAATTTTATATAGTTTAATGCATCGTCTTCTCGCAATTTTAAATCTCTTTATTGGAAGACAATTTTGTAATACATTTTAGACGATATCTCTGAAAATATCATACCTAAAATTAAAACATATTTTTGATTCAATGTTACAAGATCTTTTGAACAATACTCCTCACAATATACAATAATAATAGTAATAAATAAATAAATAAAACAACTTAATTAACCTGCTAAATTTTTCCTAAAAATATTTGTGAATGACTAATAATCTCTAAATATGAATGCCTAAATATATATGCCTCTGCCAAGTTTAAACTTTCCACACTGTGACAAACGAACAGACACATAATTGGTCTTATTATGGTTGCATTTTTACTTTTAAAATATGGAAGTCTAAAAATTGCATTTTTGTATGCAATGTTAAATCATTTTGCTATATCATCTTTTCTGTTTTCAAATAGATGGAAAATTTACATTCTTCTTTTCTTGTCTTTATGTTTTAATAGATTTTGTAAATTTTGTATGTTTATTTGCAGGTGAGCAAAATCAGCTTAGTTGATTTAGCAGGTAGTGAACGTGCAGATTCAACTGGTGCTCAGGGCACACGTCTGAAAGAAGGAGCTAACATTAACAAGTCTTTGACAACATTGGGTAAAGTCATTTCTGCCTTAGCTGAAATTGTAAGTGTCTTACTGCCTTTAGAAATTTCATAAACTATGCTAATATTTATCTATTTTTAAAAACTGATTCATTACTTTCCTTCCATATGCTTACATTTTTAAAGGCTGTAAGTATGATGAAACTTAAAATATTTTAAAAATTTATTGTTTTGTTTTATAAATGTTGTTGTATCTGTTATTGTTTTTCTTATTTTCTATTTCTGACATTTTTTAGGCTACAAAAAAGAAAAAGAAAGCTGATTTTATACCTTACAGAGATTCAGCTTTAACTTGGTTACTTCGAGAAAATCTTGGTAAGAAATGAGATAAGATTTTTATTGAAAGAGAGAATTTATTAATCAAACATGAGACTGTTCAACAGATCTGTAATTTTACATTTTTAATCAATATAAAATGTGAAATATTGAAAAAAGTTTAAAAATTCCTTCAAAAACCTATAAGTTTGTTTTTGAAAAATTACAACATTACATTCACATTTGTGGCAGGTAAAAAGTTGAGTTTTCTGATAACCCTAGCTGAATGTCATAGCTTTTAGTGTGTGAAGTGAACAGTGCTTTAAACTTCAGTAGAAAATGTAATGTTTGATCTAATTAACTTCAAAATATTTTCTTATACTTTATAATAATATGTATTAATTCATTTTATGATTATTGTTACCAAAAGACACAACATTTGGTACAACAGAATTTCATTTTAAACATTTGAATCTTTATTCTACCCGGCTTCAAAGGGAAATACATTGATTATTTTGTATTGCACTAAAAAATAATTTTCAATGATATTGAATGCTTTTAACAAAATAAATAAATAAATAAAATCTTTTCATATTTATCATCGGCACAGAAAACAAATCTTGTTCTTGTTTCTTATGTTATCAAAGAAATTGTACATAATATATTCACCAAATAAGACAAGCAAAAAATTTGTTGTGCCATACTTGGCAATTTCATTCGCTTTTAGTGGTAAATATGCAAGAAAAAATCCAATAACAAAAAAATTAAAAGTATAAAACTATATATTAAATATTATTTTAACCAAGAATTTTTATGTATAGGGCTACAAAATGCTCCAGATCTCAATGCTAGGTGCGAGCAACACCAAAAGAGGCTCCTTTGTTAGATGACAAAATAATAAAATATTTAAAATTCAAAATTTTCTTTAAATTTTTTATATTTGCATGTATAATTAACTGTATTTTTTAATAAAGCAATATTTGTAAAGTACTTTTTGTCACATTAGAAAAATATTTCATTCTTTTAAACAATTCCATGTTTCCACTTTTCTGTTATCTTCTTACAACTGTATGCCTGATTAATTCATTTTTAATAATTCAAAAACTTTCATGTACAAATTAAGTCATATTAATTTTACTTAATGGATTCATTTTCCATTGTAATGTGCAGGTGGAAATTCAAAAACTGCTATGATTGCTGCTATCAGCCCAGCAGATATTAATTATGATGAAACTTTAAGCACACTCAGGTAAGTTTCCATTTTTGGTGGTGTCATAATAGTATAAATGTAAAGTGAAATTAAGTTTTTTTTTTCTTTTGAAACATTTTTTAGCAATTGTATATTTCAAAATGTTATTATGTGTTAATTAATTTCCAGCTTTCTCTTAAACTCACCAGAATAAGTAAATAAATTTTTATCTGCATTAACAAAAATTAATAAATAAGAAAAAAAAATGTTTATTAAATCATTAAAAATGCTATAAAATCCTGATTCTTTACTTTTTTTAATTCAAAAATTTAAAAATATTTTAAAAGAAATGTCAAAATAGATACTGGGAAACTAATTTTTAATTTTCCTTTTATTCTTTTGTTAGACATATTTTTCTTTGAATCACATTTGGTCATTTTGAAAATGAAGTATTTTGCCACAACAGTAATAAAATAAAATCCTAGCAAAAATAAAAATCCCAAATGCTCTTAATTAATGTGGAATAATAAGTTATTACAGTATTATGTGCTAATATAAATGATTACATTTTGTTCTGAAAATTTAAAATTAATGTGAATTATTAATAATATAAATGAACACATTTTAATACTAGTGAGAAAGCAAGAATAGTTACATTTAAAACCAAATAAACATTTAGTTCATTTAATTACTGTAATATTACAAATGCAGTATTGTGTTAGCCAGTGTTATAAAAATGTTATGAAAACTAGTTTAAAACGCAACACAAAAGGAAGAAAACTGTTTAAAATTGCCATTAAAAAAATAGAAAAAAAATTGCAGCATGTTTTGTAAAAATCATGGCCATTCTTCATCAAGATTAAAAGTCATGAACTATTTTTTATAAGAACACCATATGGCTATCCATGAGTTGTCCATATGCAAAGCACAAAATATACATAAAAATTTATTGAACAGTGTGTAATGACATTAATTTGCTGAAAATTGTGTTTTTTTTTTTGCCATTTAATTGTTGTAATGTATAGTACAAGACTTTTGTTTAATATAATTTTGAATCCAGTGCAATATTGTCTTTCCCTCCCCAACATTATGCATATGTTACTTAGAATATAATATTCTAAGTTTGACTCTTAATGCTGTCTTAGTTTGCCTTGAAATCCGCTAAAACAGTTATGAACATTTCCCTTATGTTCTGAAGCATCCTTGACTTCTTTAAGTAATAATTTGGTGCCTTAATGTCTTTAATAAGTTTTTAAAATTAACTTGTGTAGAAGAATAAGAATTACTCTGAGATTTTCTTTTGTTTACCATACTTTAGTCTATATATTTAAAATTTATTTTTTTAAACCAATTTAAAAATATATTTTTTAATTTATATTGAAATTCTTTTAATTTTTTATAAGTTAATATCAACTTTTTTTAATATTTTCATTCTTATATTTTAGTTTTAATTAAAAAAGTTTATTAATATGTAATTTTTTTTAAATGTCAGCAATTAACTCACTTTCATTGTTGCAGAAAAGAGAGAAATAATGAGTTTATTTATCTTTATTATTGCTATTTTCTGATAAAAATTCAAAAATACTTTAAAAAAAAGTTTTAAACTGTTAGTTTGTTGTATAGAGTTTAGTAGAGCAAAATCCCATCATGTCATGCTCTGTCAAAATATTTTGAATGGAAAAAAAACCTACTATTTTTGAAAATAAGCAATTTTCTTCATAAAGTTGTTACAATTTAATATTTCTTTGTTTCTGCTGATACTCAGTTTGAGGCACTATGTGAAATGCTTGACTAAGTGAAAATGGCATCATATTTAATAAAAAAAAAAGCAATTTTCTTAGATAAAACTAAACATTTTACCATTAATTAGGATGAGCAAAGCGAATCCTCTACTAGGCCACTCAAATTACACTTTGTCGTACACTTTACAAAAAAACTATTCAATATTTTGACTTCAAATTAAACACAAAAATAAAATATGATCTGTAGATTTGCAGAATATAATTTTTTTTTTACAGTAAAACGTTAAAAAAATATTATTTTAATTAATTTATTTTACATGCATTTCCAATAAGGACGCATTTTAGCAAATAAATAAAAAATGAAACGCGTATATTTTCAGAAAAAAAATATAAATCATGGAGTATATGATTATAGATAGAATCATGATTAATTTAATAAATAAATAAAATATGTTTTCATTATTCAGCAAAATCGTTTGCACAGATAACACTTAAACATTTTAAAAGAATTGTATTATGGATTTTTTTTTGTAAAGTGGCAGCAAAAGAATTGTAAACAAAGACAATTAATTGTTAAATTTATTATATAAATGAAAAATTAAAAGAATTGCGGGAACTTGTTGCCTCGATTCAAGCTCTTTATAAATGTACTACAGCAAAGTTGGCCGATTCAGAAATGACAAATGGACTTCAACCATTTCTTACTTTATCATTTGTATCTAAAATAATGATACGTTCTTATTTGTGGACCGAAAAATGTTTAGTGAACGGGAATTTAGGCTTTATTGTACGTATTAAAGAAAATCACAAGCCACCAGACCAGATATTGCGAATAATCATGGATAAATTTGAATACTACAGTAATTTAACTTATAAGAATTGGTGCGTACCAATGCCCCCAATAACTGAATTCTGGAAAAAATGGAAGCATAAACTGCTCAAGGAAAGAATTTCTTCTGCAGTTAGCTTTTGCTGTTACAATTCATAAATCCCAAGGTTTAACATTAGATGAAGCAGTTGTAGATACTGAGGCTATATAGGCACCAGTTGGCTTAAAAACGTACGTAACGTTATCAAAAGTGAAAATCCTTCAAAATTAAGCATTCAATAGAAATTTTCCTTACGAAAAATTCTACAATATCAAAAATTCTCATGCGTTAACATGTATAAAAACGAAGAAATTAGAATAAAAAGTTTTACAGTTAAAAATTCATAGTATCGACGAGAGCAGATTTCAAATGTTTTTCCAGAAAATAGGATTTTGAAGAAGTAACTTTCTTCAAGCTCTCTTCAAATATATTATTCTAAAATAGCTATCAAAGATTATTTGATGTTAATTACAAAGATTGAAAACATGCATATTTCAAACAATTTTAAAAAACACCAGTGGCTATTAGAAATTATAAAAACATCTTTAAAAAGAATTTTTAGTTGAAAATTTAAAAATATTTTGTAAAAGTTTGCTTCAAAAATACTTTTTATGCCAGCCTTACATCATAAATAAAAAAATCCTGGGAAATTGAAAGTTATTTGGCTTAACTTACGTTTGTAGACTTAAACTGCACCAAAACATAAAATAACGTTTTTGTTTAATAAAGATGCAAAAATAATATTAAAAAATATTGTTACTTTCAAATATATGCTTTATAAAATAATGCTTCGCGAATCCAAACAAAGCATGGCTTTTGCTAGTGCATATAAAAGACATAAATTATAGCAATTTTCACTCTCATATATTGAGATTAGAATCTCAAGTCAAGAATGTGACTGTTAATGTGCAAAGATGTAGCTGACAAATGTAACTTTTAGTTTTTAATTAAAATGATTCAAATTTAAATGTTAAAATATTTTTTAAATGGTAGATACAGATATGTGAGGTGCATTTGTAAATTTTGAGATGGTGAAAATGATGTCAGATTTAGATTTCATTGGGTTAAAAAAACTATGATCTTGTCAAAGTAGAATAGATTTTGTGAACTTTTCATTCCGAAATACCAAATATAAGACCTTCAACTGATGACTTTATCAAAATAACTGATCTTAATTATATTTTACTGATTTCATATAGAATTAATGTTTAATTTTTCAATAATTTGCACAACTAAGCTTTTTATAAATAGAATTTTTGCTAACTTTTGATTAAATAATATTTGTTTAAAAGTTTATTCTTGCACATGTGTTGTATATGTTTTATATCTCATTTTCTGCCATTTTTGATGAGCTATCTTTCTAATATATATGTATATAGACACACACTGTTTATCTACTTATATGTTCATTCTGTTTTTCTATTTATCGATTTATTAGTTTTTTTATTTATTTATATTTGTGATTTCAATTTTATTACACACATGTATCTATCTATCTATCTATCTATATATATATATAATGGTATATCTTGCAACTCTTAGTTGAGTTATAGAATCCCACTTACCTTTAAAAAGAGGTAAACAAATGTAATTAATCTTATTAAAAGAAAAAATATATATATATATAACAAAATTTTAGCAAAATTTCAATTTGGTTGTTTGTTCAAATCATATATAGGGTGTTGTTCCCAACTTTGAAGTGACATAATTACAAAACAATAAGTGACGGAAAGATGAAACAAGTGGTTTGTTAGACAAACAAGTCTGGAATTTGTTATACAATGGTTAAGAAAATTAAAGACCATGTCATATTTCTTGGAACTACATATTTTTATCGCACTGAAATACCATTGATGACATTGGTATAGATTGGCTTCCATATTCCCTAGACCTCAATCCATGTGCCTTCTTCTTGTGAGGCTACTTGAAAGACACTTTTTTCTCTAAAAATCCTCTAACATCAGGGCAGCTTGAACAATTAATCTGTGAAGTATGTGCATCCGTTTCAGTAGAGACTTTCAACTCATGCTTGCATATGTTGTTGCTAAGAATGGTGACCCTATCGAAACCATCATAATGTGATTTAACCTTTGTTCACGCAGCAGACTTTCAGACAATATTTCAAAGACACTCCTCTGTGACTGCAGTGCCTTCTGATATCAAATCCTGGAGCAATTTCTCCAAACCAGTGTGTAGATTCTAGACTTGTGTGTCCAAAATACCACTTGTTTCACCTTTCTGTCACTTAATGTTTCACAGTTATCTCATTTTAAAGTTGAGGAGTCCTTTCTGAAACATCCCATATATATGCCCACAGTATTTAAGGGACTAAATATTACATATATAATATACAAGCCACTGTAGTCGACCTTTATATAAAATTTAATATTAATTTCAATAAGTGTCTTTCATGTTGCATTTATTTTAATTGAAGAGCAATAATGTTTTATAGGTATGCTGATCGAGCAAAACAGATTGTATGCAAAGCTGTTGTTAATGAAGACGCTAATGCTAAACTTATCCGTGAACTCAAAGATGAAATTGAAAGACTTAAAGCCATGCTTCGGGCTGGTGGTATTGATGCTGATGGTAAGAACTATAACCTTTTTAAAAAAAATCTTTATTATTTACTTCAGTATTTATATAGTTCAACTTATAATTCTAAGTAGATAAATAACTTTATCAAAACTAAATTATAGTAAAAGTAATTAAAATTTTTATTAATCTATTTTCACGAATATAAGAAAAACTTCATAATTTTGCAAAAAGAGCACCCTATAAAAAAATTCTGGACTGACCTCTGCATGCATAATAATTCAAGCAAATTGCTTCTTTAAAAGTCTATTTTATCAACTGAAATTTTGAAGTAAGTTTTCTGGATACAACAACTAAATCAGTTCTGTCTTCAGTATTGCGAGTTATGTACATTTTATTGCAACATTCATCAAGTTAAATGGATTCCATTTCTAAGATAATAAAAATATCTCTAAAATTGAAGTATTTGGAGTGATTAATATTTACCATAATTTTCAGTGTATAATCCGCAAATCAAACAATTCTGTTTGAACCCAGAAATTTTATTTAGTAATCGAAGACTAATATTTACTGCGTGGGCTGTGAGGAGAAACTTTTAGGGGTACATATAGATCACTAGTCTTGAACAGTCTAATTGTCTGGGTGATACAAAAAAATTTTCTCTGTTTTAAAAATGCTTTAACCCCCATTATTGTGAAAAAATATAAGATTTTTCTGGTAAATAATCTAGTAAAAATTTAACATTGCATGTAGGGAATTGTTGTGCTCTATGGGATCTGGGTATGATTTTTTGCTGCAGGCATATTCTACACAATTATGAATTGTATTCTGTGGATGTTGATTTGTAGCATTCTGTAATGATTATATCTATATCTATCTCAGGGTTGGCAAGTTTTTGACATGCGACAGTTTTTGACGGTTTTAACCATGGTTTAAACCGTCATGTCAAAAACCTCCCTGTCAAAAACCTCCCTGTCAAAAATGGCTAAAACTGTCAAAAACCTATATTTATTGACACATATATATATATCTACTTATATTTATATTTAATAAGTAAAATTTATTTGCTTTTAATAAGGAAAATATTTCTAAATATGTTGTAGGAAAAATAAATTTAAATTTTTGAAAAACATATTTTGAATAGTAAACAAAATCTCAGACTTTGGAAAACTTATCTTTTGTAATATTATTTATTAAATTTTAATATGTTATTCAAAATATGCAGGGATATTATAATATGAAGAAATTTATTTATAACCAAACTTAGAGTATAGTTTAAAATAAACGATTAGACAAGTTCCGTAATCGATTAGGAACAGAAAATTGTTCAAAACTGGTTATGTGCTAGCATATGCTATGTGGGGCAAATGAATTATATTATTGAACTAAATTTCTACTTTGATAATTTTATTTGGATTGATTTATATCAGGGCTGTCCAACGCGGCGCCCGCGGACGCCATGGCGCCCTTTGCAAGTTTTCTTGGCGCCCTTTTAAAGATTGCATGTTACTAGCATTTTTTTTAAAGAATAAAATTCCTTTTTAAAGCAAGCTTTATTAAAAATCCTTTATATTTGCATAAGATATTTTTTAAGCCCATTCAAAAGTATTTCCTGCATAAAAAATTTGTTTTTTCGCTGGCCCATTATCTGTTTTAAAGACGGGAAAGGGTCTGTCATTTCCTTTCTCAGAACTTTAAAATTTTAGGTAATTTTCTTTTTATTTCTAATAGCATGCGGAATTATTTCCATTCTCTTCCAGGCTCTCTTTAGAACGTCCCATAGATTGATCACTATATCGCATCTGTCTATGATTCTGTACTTTTCATACCGGCAAATGTACACCTTCAAAACAAATCAATATTTTTGCTCCCCCAAAAATCTAACAATATCGATGGTTACCATTTTATTTTAATGTACGATTTTTATCTGAATGAATATGCGAGATTTAGTTTTCTGGCTCCAAACAAAAAAATATATACATATATATATATATATATATATATATCCCTTCGAAGAAAAATGTATAATCGAAATTTCCACGATTTAGTTATTTTGAAGATATTTTTCACATGGTATTATTTCATATCCATAAGGGCCTTTTGTCTTCTATAATAGCGAAATAAATTTGCATATATGTATCACTACTAGTACCCGTAGATAATTTTGCTGCATGTTTTGAGCCATTTTAACACTGGCGCCCTTCACTGTTTGGCAAAAGTTGAGTTGCGCCCCTGCTTAGTAAAAGGTTGGACAGGCCTGATTTAGATTATGTAATCAAATTAATTGGAAATATTTAATGAATGTTTTATTTTTTAAAATTATGTATTTTATAAGATAATAAAAAAACTACATAATATTTTGAGTTTTAGAGTTATAGTTTTTCAGAAAAATCAGTAATTCTGAATTCTAAATCATCAGTCATTTTTTGAATTTATAACTAACACAAAGATATAAAAAAATATCTGAGTATCTATTTCCAATATTTAGCCTATTTATTTACTATGCTGAAAAATTAGCTTATACAAATACTTATGAGTTTCTTATTTCTTTTTTTTTTTTACTGAATGCTATAAAATTATTAAATATCTTAAGTATTCAGTTGTTGAATAATTACTTCTCGTCTTACCTTGCTTTCAAAATAAGCATTAAATAAGCAATTTCAAAATATTTGTATTCTTAATACTATTAGTGTGTTGTGGGGCGGGGTGGGGGGGAAGAGATAAAAATGGTTTATAATGTGTAATAATCATACATATAATAAATTATATGCATTATATTTAAATTCAAATTAACCTACTAGATATTATGCATATAATCAGCTCTGTGAGAAGTGGGGAGGGGGGCAGTTGCCCCGTGCACAGAAATTTAGGGGGCACTATCCAAATTTATATTACAAACATTATTTTTTGGCCTGTCACAAGAAAAAGTTGAATAGAAGAGCACCAAATTCTAACTTTGCTCCTGTCACAATTTTCTCTTTACACGCTTCTCTATATAATGTATATAGTATAAAAAAAATTTAAACACATGTATCAAGTTTTACACTTTTGAAAATCCTGCATTTATAACACTTAACTTGTTAACACTTATAAATACTAACTATGACAAAATGCATACTAAATAACTTTAGACTTTTTAAAATATTAAAATAATAAATAAACAAGATATTTAAACATAATTTTTGTGCAAATATTTCTGCATGCCCATTTCAAGATAAATTTCTGAGATTTGAAATCTATCATTTTAACCTTAATTTTTATTAATTAGAAATATTTAAAGACCTGCTAATTACCCACAATATAATTAAATTTCAGCATAATGTATGGCAACTGTTGCTAATTTTAAAATTTAACAACAAATTCTAGTGCATCACAGCAGATTGTAACTATGGGTTTTCGACAGGTTTTTGACGGTTTAAGCCGGTTTAAACCGTCGTCATGTCAAAAAACCCTTTTTGACGTCAAAAACCCAACCCTGACTATCTATATATATATATATATATAATATATATATATAATATGCATACAAATGTACATACTGTCAACTCTATGAAATCCACACAGTTAGGGACAGAGGGTTTGGTGGATTATATATTCTTGCAAATCACCTCCTTTTTTACATTTCTTTTTTTAAGGTCAAACTATAAACTAGAAACAACTGCACAAAATTGAAAAAAAAAATTCAAGACTGGTTGATTATATCTTATAACTAAGATTAAAGGAATTTTAATTTATATAGAATAAAAATTTTAAAACATTTACACACCAAAGTGATAATTTCAGTTCAGGTTTGTTGTCAATGACTTTTTCCTGCAATCTATGAGCATTCATTACTTCCTGCACGCAGGTAAAAATTTTTTACTCAAGGAAATTTAAGTATTTATATCTAATATAATAATTATATCTAATAATAATTAAATATTTATATCTACGTTATATTTAAATATTTATTCATTAGAAAATTGATTAGTGAAAAATGTATGTACCAAATATAAATTTATGAGATTAACTGTTAATGACAATTTTCATTGTTTACATTCCAACGTCTTGTGCAGATAATAGACGTTTGCGGATTATGCATTGGCAGATTTCACTGAGTTGACTGTACTGCATTATTATTAATGACTGAATACACCTAAGAACTTGTGTACTTTGTGTTGATATTCAGTCAGTATGATATAGCTCTTGTATTAATATCCAGTCAATGTGATACAGGTCCACTTTTTTCTGTTATGACAAAATTTCATCCCTTCTTGGAAGATTTTTCATTAGGTTGTGGTACCCAGTGACAGATATTGTTTGCAATTCCTTCTGCAAAACACTTCTGTAGGGGGTTGTGGGATAGGTCTGTCCTTAGTCAATTTGAATTATTTCTTCTAATTGAGCTTCAAATGCAGGAGTGTAATCCACTCTCAACTTGTTAAGTACATACCTATATATTTAAATATATCATATGTTCATCACATTTCATGTTTCACAGCAGTGGTTATTGTAAAAAAAATGAATAAAAAATGCATTATGCAAGTATTTTTTTGTGGGAGAAATCAAGGATATTAAGTATTCCACATTTTTTTTTTATCTCCATCTTTTTTATATTTTTTTCACATATATTATGGTATATACTTTATATTTGTTTTGACAATCAGTTCAAACACACAGATCTTTTAAGTGTTTGGCAGTATTTACATACATTCACCTAACAATCAATGAAATACAAATAATTTTCAAGTAACATTTTTGCTTCACATTTCTAAAAAGAGTTGTATGTTTTGTATCGTAGGTATTTCAAAAAATAAACAAAAACCACACTAGTCTAATTCCTGAACATATCACAGAAAAAGACAATTCAAACACTTACAAGATTTAAATGCTCTCAGTTGTGCTTAAAAAATACATGCTTGTAATTAATCATACATTATCTTATTAGTTATGTTGATTTATGTTTTGCACTGTAGTAAATTTAAAAGTTAAAATTTATCATATATTACATTAGTCTTTATTTTGATCTTTGTAAACAGTAATATAATGTAAAAAGTAATTATTTTTTAATTAAAATTTATTTATTTATTATTTTTATTGTGTATGTAGTTAATTTATTTTTCACTGTGGGTAGACTATGGCTTTTTCAGTACTTTATGCTTAGTTTCATCAGTTTCTAAATGCCTTTTTAAAAATATTTTTTAGTAATAAAGGAAGATTTTTTTTTAATTTATTACTCTTAACCATATTTTTTCTTAATCATTAGTAGTTTTCTTTCATTATCAATAGATATAGATTAAGATTATTTATTATCATGTTCTCTATTTAACTAAATTATATGAGAATCTTGATTTAATCAATTTTATCCAAATGTGCTTAAAAATGCCTTTTTTCAATTGAAATGAAAGTAAAAAATTTTATTTTAATTCTTTTCAGCTTTTATATACACTCTTACTTTAATTTTAAAATATCCATGTTTTCTTTCTTTGTGATATTTAAGCAGCTGAAGGAACTGATATTTCTAGCAAAGCCAGTAAGTTCTACTTTGCTGTTTAGCAGCTTGTCAATAGATAAATAGATTGGCTTTGCTTAGACTGAGATGTTTAGCATGGTATAACTGTTTCATGCCATGAGTGCTGGCATATGTATGTGGAAGCAAGTGGAGGGATAGGGAAGAGTTATGCTCTCTTTTTAGATTTTAACCTTTGAATTTTGAAAAAAAAAAAAAAAAAAAAAAAAGGTGTCAAATTTCTTTTTTCCAAAATGTTTTAAAGTAATTTAAAAACTAAAAATATTATTAACATTAAGAACAAATATTTTTTTTTATAACAAAACATGGTATTAACACAAAATTCTCCCTAATAACTTTTGCTTTCCTGTGAATTTTGTTCTGCTAGCACTCATGCTTCATTCATATGTTTAATTTTCATGATGTTTTGAAATGACAATGTTTGCAAACCTAAATATTTTTAAAATATTAAAAATAAGTTTTAAAATTACTTGTTACTATTATATGCTTTGCATTAGTAGTTGTATTTAGGGATACATTCATGATAAAGATCTTGAATTAGTCAAATGATTTTGCCAATAAATAATTTATTTACTTATTTTAAAATTATTATTATTGGAAATGTTGACAGTTTCTTAAAAAAATTGAAGTAGAGATATTTAAACTGCTAAATTAAATCTTAAATTTCAAATTCATATATTTAAACTCTGTGAAATATTCATTTGTACAAACTTACTATAAAAAAAATCAAACTTATTGATTGTTTAGCAGTATTTAATTGCTTCACATTATAGGAATAATCTTTAAGAACATTTGAAACCATACTACAGTACTATAAAAAAGTTTAAGACCACCATAAGAAAAGAAAAGGAACACACTTATTTTAATAAAAAGCTGATATCATTACAAAATTATATGCATAAATTCATGCAAGTTTTGTTATTTGTTTTAAATTAAATAATATGTTTAAAAAATAAGCCTGATAACAGAACTTGGTAGAAACAGTTTAAGGTCAGTATATTTAATATAGTTAAACTACACCTCTTAAAGATTTGTATGTGAATTTTCAGTACTTTGTTTCCCCTTAAAACTGATGACTTCCAAACAATGCTTTGGCCAGGTTTTTGCATATGAAACTGAATATTTAGTTCCATGATTGCAAAATGGCTGCTTTTTTCATCAGTTAAATCAAACTGATCTCTTTAGATATAACTTGACAAACAAATATTCCCCACAAATTTTCTAGGATTTTTAGCTTGAAAGTTCAAAGTTAATATTGAAGTTCACACAGACTTCTGAATAGAAGCACTTTCAACTTAAAAACTTTTCTCCAATTTCAGATCCACAAGTTTTTTCTTTAAATGAAACAAAATTATCAACAGGAATACTTTGATTGTCAAGGGAGTTTATCTTGGTCTTAGTGGAAATATTTTTTGCATCGCAGACTGCTCTAATCGCAGAAAAGCCAGCGACCTATAATGTCTTGACAGCAAATGTGACCCAGTTCCTAAATTATCCCTGTAATATTAAACCATTTGGTCCATCAGAATTCAATTATGTTTCATTACTAAAGACCAATTTTAATCATGAACTTAATTTCAAGACATTAGATGATGCAAATTTTAATCTTGCATGAATTGCATGCTTTTGTAGTTTTTACTTGGGTTTGAATTTAGCATATTTTCAAGCATTATACACTTTTTACTGCTATTAGTTATAACAATTCTGAACATTACTGAGAGTGCTAGAGCAGACATTATAATACAAGAACAGCCACAAACCACATTCTAATAATGTTTGGTTTACACTGGGCAGAAAGTTTTGATGACAATGCACTTCTGTTATTTCGTCCATAGTTCATTGAATCATAGAAAAAAAATTGTTCATTTTTAACAGAGAGTAATTTGCATTTCACTAAGCATGTAATCAGAAAGATTTTATCCTTTTCTTCTCCTGTCAATGATTTTATGATACCCATACTCAAAGCAACAGTTGCATATCCTAAAATTTCAAATTCAGTGACTATTAACCTGTAAGCATCATCACACATGAGTTCCACGTGGAACTATCATGATGTCATTTCATTATGTTGTATTTAAAAGAAACTACTGGTCCTAAACTTATTTCAATTTGTTAGCATTACAAGATTTTAACTCCTGTACATATTTTTTTTTTTTTTTTTTTTTTTTTTTTTTTAATTTACAATTGAATTTACTTCACATATACATGTATCTAGATACAAAATCTATAACATTTTTTGGAATTTTATTCTAAACAACAAAATTAGCATAAGCACATAATCAGAAAGATTTTATCCTTTTCTTTTCCTGTCAATGATTTTATGATACCCATACTCAAAGCAACAATTGCATATCCTAAAATTTCAAATTCAGTGACTATTAATCTGTAAGCATCATCACACATGAGTTCCACATGGAACTATCATGATGTCATTTCATTATGCTGGATTTAAAAGAAATTACTGGTCCTAAACTTATTTCAATTTGTAAGCATTATAAGATTTTAACTCCCGTACATATATATATATTTTTAATTTACAATTGAATTTACTTTACATATACATGTATCTAGATAAAAAATCGATAACATTTTTTGGAATTTTATTCTAAACAACAAAATTAGCATGTGATCTTAAACCTTTTTTTTCAGCACTGTATATTAAATAAAACCATTTTCCTTCAAAGTTTTTTATTTATTTTTAACAAAAAAACTTTTAAATAACCATGTTAATAGTTCAAGATTTTTTCATTGTGCATTTTGCAAATATTTCAGCTGAAATAAAATATAATTTATGCTTACGTATGTAACATATTTTGTACTTCCGTTAAAATAAAAGAACTATGATTATTGTTGCTACTCTTCAGGGGACAGTTTATTAAATTTCAGAATGTTAATATTAAAATAGTATACTATAATGCAAAAGAATGGTGATAGTTTTATAGAATTGGATTATTGTGCTCATGGGTTGCATTTAATTTTCTAATTCAAATTAGAAGTACAGTAAAACCCCGATAATTCGGATTAATTGGTACCGAACCCAATCCAGATTATCAAAAATCCGGATTATCCGGAGAATTAGAAAAAAAATGAAATAAAATATAACATACTAACAGAAAATCACCTTTATGTTAAACTTATTGAATATTTGCAGACAGCAATAATGTTTACTTTGCTTAATTATTCCGAAAACATGTCAGAAATAGTTTTTTTTATTTAGAATACGACGATGAAACAAGTTAATGTTATGGAAATTAGCCAATCACTTCTCAAACTTAAAGACCAAACCGATCCGAATTATCCGGAGATCTGGATTATCGGGGTCCGAATTAGCGGGGTTCTACTGTAATTAAGGAAGATTGAGAAAAAGTTTAGCAATGAGATTCAATTTCGCAAAATTCATTTTGTGAATGGTTCTGTGCCAACTGAAGTAGAAATAAAATAAACTTTAATGATGATATTGCTATGTAGTTTGTCATTAGGTAACAAATGTATTTTCTGGAGTGTTAATTTTCAGTGTTTCATTTTATGATCAAATGATCCATTTAGCTAATCAAAATTAAGAGTGTGTGCTCTTTTTAAATACAGTATGATCTTTCGATTGATGAATGAATAGCAATGACAGTTGGCTCATTTTATGATCAGGTGATGAATCCTGCAAATCAGCTTTTTGATCCAGATTACACCACTTAAACATGCTTTAGACTCCCTCAAATCTGCAATCCCAAAATACACTTATCATCCCCGATGTAATAAGTGAAACTTTTAATTCAGGTGTAGGAATAAAATTACAAATTTTTTATATCATTTTGTATGTATTTCAATTTTAACTAGATAGTGCAGATCAAGATTTGACAATAATAAATTGAATATTTCATTGGAAATTTTATTAAGAATTAGTTGCTTTTAAATTAATTAATGTGACAAATTTTTATATTGTATTATAAATGATTCCCATTTCTTTGATGCAATAGATGGTGCTGTGAGTCTAACCTTTTGAATGAATTAAAGAATTTTAAGTTTATAATTTACAACCAAATATGCTAGCTTTTTATCAGAAAATTACCTAAAAATACTGGTTAGAATATTTATTTTTGCTTACTACAGTCTCTCTTTTTTTAATTATAATATTTATTTATTTTATTTTTTAGTATTATTAACTGTATGGTCATTAAAAGCTGCCATGAATTTTATTTTTATCGGTCTCATTCTCTAAAAACCTAAATTTGAAACTTGATGCAGCTAAACATTTATAATATATATTTTTTATTACTTGAATTTATTTTATATGTTTATGCATTTTATAGATATTAAATAATGGGTATGAAGGTAATTCCTTTTATAGTTCTTATATGAATGTTTTTCTTTCTTTCAGTTTTATTTTTTATGAAAAAGAATAGCAAACTTTTCTGTCTGACAGGCATACATTCTTGATAAATGGTAAAAAATATAACAAAAATTGTAAATCAGCTCAATTTATTTAGTTGATAATTACATGCAAAATATTTTAGCTTAATTAAATATAAAATCATTTTTTTTCAAAATATTATTGAGTGTTAAATTTTATTAATTATAAAGCATTCAAATAATAACAATAATAAAATAAAAATTATGTAACTTTTCTTCCTAATAAAATATCTCATCATTGAAATTAATTATTGACAAAAATATTACAAAAATCATTTTGCCCAGCTTGGGCTCAAATCTGCACCCAATTCTGATCAGATCCAAATCTGAATTCAGAGCTTTAAACTGCTGCTTAATTCTTCTATACTAACAGGGACTTGTTCATACTTGCTGCTTAATTAAAGAAGTTCAAAAAACAGTTGACACATGCACATATGTGGGGAACATGATCTAAAAACCAGACTTAAAGAAATAGCTATGTCTTTTAATATAATGATTATTTTTAATACAATTGAACTCAATATTTCATGCTTTTTCATAAAGGAAGTGTAAATTTATTTTTTAAAGGAAGTGCAAAATCAAGATATTGCTGACATTCTTAGTAATTGTAATTTTTATTTATTAATAAAGTTTGTTTAGTTTTTAAGTCTGACCAATCTATAGTAAAACTTCCTTGTTTTATGATTTTTATGTGAATTAGTAAGGCACCTTTATGAGATTTAAATATATATATATATATATCATCTTTATTATGCATATTTAATTATACACTATTAATTTTTAACTGTGCCTTTACTTTTAATAATTTAGTCATTTTTAAAAATCTTAATTGTTATTACTTTAGTTATTACTTTACTTATTTTAATATTTTACTGTATTATTATTCATTATAATTTTCATTGTATTATTACATTCAAATTACTTTTTAAGACATAAACAAAGCAATGGCCACAAATCATCAAAATTCTAAAATCTTCATAACCTGTAGTTTTTAGCTGTGCAGATTTGAAGGAGTCTACTGTATATATACATTTTTGTTGTGGTGTGCGTAATAAATATGTAATGAGGGGTTGGAGCCTCTTAGTAATGCAAAATATCAAGTTACAAATTTTTATTTAAAGTTTTGTTATTCAAAAACTGAGTAGCATGGATGTTATACTCAAATAAGCAACACTGTCATGTTTTCTATCAAATTTTACTAATGTATAGCTCACTTGAAGAGAAATTGCATTATAAGCAATAGGGATGAATCAGATGTAAGCTATAAATTCAATTTGAAATATTTTTCTATTTTAATTTTTTTTTTTTTTTTTTTTTTTTAAAGGACATTCTACTAATTTTTATCTGATCTTTGAAATGTTGAATGCAAACTCCTAATTTCTCTTCTTTCTTTAATTTATCTTGTTAATTTTTGTTGCAATTAACCTTTCAACTTTACTCTTTTTAATTAATAGATTTTGCCTCTTTTAGCTGTATTTTCTGACATTTCTCTAGCTGATTATTTTTACAATTTTAATATTAGATAATCATAAGCATGGTATAGCATTTTATAATAAAATAAATAAGCTTAAGATTGGCAGGTTGCAAAGATAAAACTTCTATTTAAAATAAGATTTATAATATGCTATCATATAAAGAAAAGAAGATACATTGTAAAAACTTTGATGAGATATTTGATTTCTTAAAATTGCTTCTTTTATTGCATTGTTTTTGTACCAAACTGCATGAACTTTTTGATTACTTTAAAGCTGTGAATTAGCAACATACTTGAGTACAATAATGTTCGAATCTCTTTAAAAAAAAAATTTCAATCTTCTAAAAATGTGCAATATTTTTGCGTCTATGTTTAGTTAAAATAATTATAAAAAACATCTGTATGAGGATTTATACTTGAATATCTTGCATATTTATCTTATGCATTGAGATAAAAACAGTATAACTTTCAAAAATTTTATACATCATCAGCTTTTGAATTCAAAGATTACATTGTGAAAAAAGACTTTAAACAGTTTAAACACAAAATATGAAGTTCTGCTCATGTAAAATATAATATATTTGATAATATTTCTAGAATGCTATAACCTATTGTGTTGCGATTGTGTTAACATATTTTACATTTTTAATTGCTTGCTTTAAAATTTATTTATATTTATCACTGTCAAATAGAAACCTATGCTTTATTTGTTGATTCTTGTTTTTTGATTTTTTATTGTGTATGGTGGTATTCTGAAATTTCATTCTTTTTTTTATTAACATTTTTTAAGAAAACAAATGGAATAAATTCTCTCTAATATGTCTCTTAGTTGTACACATCTTCCAGTTATATGGGGAGTTTTCAATATTTTGAAGAATGATAGTTCTTTCAAAAAGTAATGCTGTTCATCAGTATTGGCATTAATACATAGTTACTATCTGTATCGTCACCTTCATAGCACACCTAAATGTTGATTGTTCTTTTTGTAATCCTTCTAAAAATGCTATTTTAAGGTAGCTTCCTCATTCTTAATAATTAGATATGGCCTTGCTTTGTATGCATATATATATATCTATTATGTACTAAAGCAGTCCATTCAACATTATCGGTGAAAAGTCACTGCATTTGTAAATCATATCTTTGACTGCTTTCTGAAGCTTTGAGGCCTCAAGATATATTTTATGATATTTAATATTACTAAAGTAAAATACAATTATTAACGTGATATTTTGATATTTAAATAATTTTCTATATACAGGCTTTTAGTTTTTGAACAAACATTAATTTAATGCAAATATCTGTGGCCCTATATCATTAGTACATGTGTATAATCGCTTTACAAATTTTCATATTTTTATAGTTCACATTTTATAGGTATTTTATTTACATCTAATTTTATTCTTAAAATATTAAGCAACTAATGTTCATAATAAATTTTAGTTTTTATTTCTGACTTTTTTAATGTTAGCAGAATTTTCCTCTCATAGTTGTAACTGAAGTTTAATGTTATTATTGTATTTATTGAAGTTTTTCAACATTTGAGTGATTAGTATTCTTTTATATATTTTGCTTTCAAAGCTATCGAAGGATGTAATAACTCTGGCAAAGCCCGTAAGTCCTACTTTGCTGTGTATCAGCTTGCAAGTTAAATATTTGGCTTTGCTTCATTTTAGATTACATGCCTTGTTGTTTGTTGCTTATCCATGAATGTTTTACCAGTTTAATTTAAGAAAAAAATTAATATTCCATAATTTTTCAGCAGCTTAAAAGTTTTACTTTATTTATTGTATATGTATATATAAATTTAATAAATTTTTTATTATTATTTATAAATATATATTTGCAACAATTTTTATATTTGAATTATGTCTCATGTTTAAGTATTTATTTTTAAGCATGTTCTTTATTGTAATATTAGTATTTTCTATTTTAATAATCTTGTTTGTGTTTTACATTAAAATATTTATTTTTTTAAGGTTTTGAATGAAAAAAACTCTAAAATCTGAATTAAAAAATATATACATATATAAATATATCAAATGAATTAAAGTCAATTAAATTTATGGAAACTATTTATAATTAATTACTTTTTGTAAGAATAGCGAAAGCATATGAAAGAGGAAAAATACGAGGCTTCATTTATAAATATTAATAAATGTTTGCCTTTAAAATTTTGTTCCTGATTATAAAATTTTAATTGCAGAAAATAAGCTAAAACAAAAAATTTGTATCATAAAAGGTTATAAGTTATTATAAAAATGAGTTATATATTTTCTTATATGAATATGATTAGTTATGATGGTTATATTATATGGATGCCTTTAGCTTATATAAAAGTTTGGGTGACATTTGTGAACTCAGAAATAAAATCTGTTTCATCCCAAAACAAAGTTTAACTTTTTAGTTGAAAGATCCTAGAGAAAAAATATGTATAAAAAAGGGTGGGAAGAGATGGAGAGAGTTCTGGCTTTTTCAAGACAACTCTGTTACATTTGAAAGATAAATATTTTCCTTGTAATACCAAGCATAAGTTTACTATTATTTTTTTTATTCATGAAATTTATAAATGTTTAAAGCAATAAAAAACTGTGCATTTAACAGTTCTCACAAATCCTTTCTTTATTTAATTTGTTATTGTGGGTTGTATCTCACTATTTTTGAAATAGCCAATATATTTTCTTCGCTAATTAAATCTCTCCAGTCTCAATAGTCTTAGACAAGATTGCAAAATTTGCCTAAAATATTACAATATTGCCATTACATAAATATTAAAAACAGATTTGTGCTCCATAGTATCGTAATAGTGGTAATAAAAAACTGTTTCTCTGAGCTTTGTCTTGTCACTATAAACTCAACAACAATTTCTCAAAGTCAGCTGTACTAGTAGTTTTTTTTTTTTTTTTTTTTTTTTTTTTCAACCAGTTAAAACAAAATATTGCAGATTTTGACAATCAGTTGTTGAAATGGATCACAAAATTTCTCGATCATTCATTTATAAAAATTGTAAATTCCAATAATCACTAGCTGTAAAAGAAAAGAAAAAAAAAATTATATTGCTGCCAAAAAAAAAAGTGAGAAGTGGGTGAGTGTGATTGCAGATCACACAGAGGGTCTCATTTAACATCTCCTTCAAAACGCTTTATCCTTAAATTAACAAATAAAGATTATCGATAAAAATAAATAAAGAAAAATATTTCACTTCACATGTCAAAATATATGATAAATATGATGTAATATGATGAAATAAAAAAAATAAGCACATTTTTCACATGATTTGTTTAATCCATTAATTTATGTTACATACATAATAATTTTTATATCAATTTAAACTTGCGTGCAACAATTAAAAGAAAAAAACATTAAAAAATGAACTGATAATAATTTTTAAAAATATTTTAATTAAAGTACTAGTCTTTTATAAAATTTTATGATTTGTTTTGTCACGAGGTATTCAGCTGTAAGTATACAAAATTTGAACTCTCTGACTTATATAGTTTTTGTGTACAGACTTTGTGACAGAGACAAATAGGGTTTCCTCAGATGAACGAAACCCGAAAAACTAATTCCTTCAGTTGTCGCAGCAAAGAAGTCATAAATTTTATTAATCAATTGCGGCAAAAATTATGTTAAAGCGCATTGTGAAATTTGCAAATTGTTTTTTTTGATAAAAATTTTTTAGGCAGTAAGTCAGAATTTTGCATAATTATGTCAATCTAGATTTTTTTTTTCTTTTAGGGATAGCACAAACATCATTCATTTTATGTACATTTATTTAAAAAAAAAAAAATAATAATAATTTGTTCTTAAAAAGTAAAAGTAAATAAAGTCACTTTTATTACAGTTATATTTATATTGTTGTATTGATAAATGCAAATGCTAAAGATTTAATGATTCAGAAAATAATTGTAAAAAATATTAAATTTAGCTTAAAATGCAACTCCTGAAACTCTAATATTTTATTTCTGAAGAGTGTTAAAAATTCCTGAAACAATCTGGAGTGAACTTTAAATAATTTACTCATGATATAATCTAAACTATGTCGACGTCTATAGCATTATATATGTAAGTGTATTAAAACATGTGTAGGTGTATTTATAAATAAAAATTCCTATGAAATTCCTATATTTTCTTGAAAAAATTCCTATATTTTCTTATAATATTTTTGAAGAAAATTACTTCTAGGCCTGGTTTATTTAATGTAATTCATTTTTATTAAAGGGAAATTTAGAGAGAAAAAAAAAAAAAGGCATGAGAATGTGATCCTAATTAATAATTTTTCCTTTTCAGTTACCCCATACTACATTTATTTGGTTATTTTTCACACTTTTTCTCAATTTAATTCTGCATCAATACAGGTTAGGAAAATTATAAGAGATTAACAGAATTATAAGTTAACAGAATTCACTTTTATCAATAAAAAATTTAGAGAGGATGAAATGCATAAAAATTTCAATAGCTAAGGATACTTTTTGAACAAGGAGAAAAAAATCACTAGCTCACTACAATAAAATATAAAAAATTGGAACATGTAGAAGTATTGTAGAATGAGTAAAATTTTTACAGAAGATCCTTAGGTATAAATAACTGCATTTCACTGATTTAAAAAAGGGCAGGGTGCATTTTGCCAATTTTAAAAAAGCCAGGTGATTGCACCCTTAAAAAAGCCTACAAGAAATTTAATTTACTATCTAGATGTAAACAATAGTCTAAAAAATAGTAAAGCATATTGGATACTAGCAAAAAATACACAAATGTTTGACTTTAATATTTAGAACTTTATTGTAAATACAATATATTTAGTATTGTTTGATGAAAAACTTGTAATACATAAATTATATTTCCTATTATTTTTATTATATTTCCTTTCTTTTTTTTTTATTTTAATAGATGAAAATAACAAGAATGCTATTAATAAGAAAAAACAAAGAACAGTTTCAGCAAGTGGTGAAGATGTTATTGAGCAGTTACAAGAATCTGAAAAACTTATTGCTGAATTAAATGAAACATGGGAAGAAAAATTGAAGAAAACAGAGGCTATACGTCTTCAAAGGTTAGTTTTCTTTTTTCATTTTAATGTAATGAGTTTAATTTTGAAAAAAAAAAAAAATGTTAATTTAAGAAAGAGTAACTGTGTGATTTTTATTAAAAAAATTATTAATATTATCACCCACATCCCCTGTGTCATTCATACTTGTAGCATTATTAATCTTCTTTTTATAAAAACTCTCGTTGATTATTATTAACGACAACAAAAAAAAGGTACTTGAATAAATTGTGTGTTTATCTGTTGTTAGTGATAGCTATATTAATTAATCCCTCATAGAGATTTGCAAATTTTGTCCTGGATAGAGGAAGATCCAAAATCCTTTCATGTTCAGATGTAGATTTTTTATTGACAAAAAAATTATGATTTTTATTTTTTATTCTTAAAATTCTATTATTATTATTATTATTCAGCCCTTGAAACCATTTTTAATGTAAAAAGTTTATCATATATAAATGTTTGGCTCTTTTCCTAGAAGTATTAATAACTTTAAACTGATTTGATATGTTTCATAACTAAGAATTATGTTTTTTTTTTCCCTGTTTTCACAGAACCCCTCCTTATTTCTTTCTTGTTTGTCCGATTTTGTCCATTAACGAACTTGTCCAAAATTTTCTGCCTCTCAATTTTATGAATCAGTTTAAAAAAAGATTGAGAGCTCAAAAATAAATCATTAAATCTTCTGTAGGCAATTTTCTATATTTAATTCAATTAACTATCAAATAAATATTGCAGAATTCATGATAAAACATACTGCTTAATCTAATAAACATCACTAAACCTAATAATAAGCTCACATTAAGCCTTAATGAAAAATGTAAATATTCCATTCTTCACTAAAGATGTTACAAAAACTGAACAATGTTTTAAAATTATGTAACAAAGGTCAAGAAAATAAACAAGATCATGTTCCTGTAGAGAATTAATGACTATTAATATCTTAATTTACTTGCCTATCTGACAAGACAAACCAAAAGAACACATCACAGAAATAATAAGGAGCAATTAATATTTGTAAGTCAACATTTCCAATATTTTTCCAAACTCCTTCAACTAAGCTAGGTAGACTAAAGTAGCCATTTAATGAAATAAAAAAGTAACGACTCCGCCATCTGATAGGAAAAAACTAAAACATATGTATGTAACCAAAACAAGAATTTTCCTAGTAAGATGTGGATGGGACAAATTATGAAAATTTTTATGTTCAAAGATTTAGAAGGGAGGAGGGAGAGAGCATTCTTGCCTAAATATATTTATCTTTCAAAGTCTCTCTAATCTGAAAATGTCTGATCTTTGGTGTCTGAAACTTTAGATTGAGCAAAGTATTTCTTCAAAAAAAAATTTTTATTGTGCATAAATTTCACTACACATATTACAGACTGTAGTGTGTGTAAAAATATTTAATGTATTTTTTGCCTTTAGAGAAGCTGTGTTTGCTGAAATGGGTGTTGCCTTGAGGGAAGATGGTGATACTGTTGGAGTATTTTCCCCTAAAAAAGTTAAGGTATGTATATCATTTGTACTGATTTGCTGTCATTGGCATTGTTGTTGGTTTTTTAATTAATTTCTTGTTTTATTTATCATCATCTGTTTACAATGCTTTTTTACTGTATGGATTAAATTTGGTGCTTTATAAACCTTTTACTACTTTTTTCTTTTTAGACTCCTCATTTAGTCAATTTAAATGAAGATCCATTGATGTCAGAATGTCTTATCTATTACATCAAAGATGGAATCACTCGGTAATTCTTTTTCTCACATAATTTTTAACATGATGTATCTATACATAGTTTAGATGTTGATGGTAATATGGTTAGAAATTTATATAAACTAGCTCTCTTGGCTGACATTGCCCAGATACATCAATTTTACAAAATAAACTGCAAATTAATAAAACCTTAATTCATATCAAAATTTTCAAAAATAAAATAAAGACTCTCTGAATGAATCTCTGAAATTGAATTTTTACACTGGTGGGGTAGAAAGATGGCAAGTGAAACTGACTTTTAAGAAGAACGAGATTTAGAATGATTGATTATTTATTTGTTATCTAGTTTGAAACAAAGCGTATGTCTGTATTTTTTATTAAAAAGTTTTACAGATTTTAAACTTTGTATTCTGTAAGGTAAGGGAGACAAGATTGTTATTAGTGAGCAACAAATAAGGTAGAAAAAGTTAAGATTTTTCATAATTTAAATTTTTATGCTGTGAGAGGATAAGGGAAGCAGACATTTCGTGGATTTTATTTTATTAAGATTATGTAAATAAATGTTTAAATCTGCCAAAAAATTCAAAATATGAAAAATTCTCTCCTTTCATTTTTTTAAATCAAATTTTTGTGCCATAAAAGTTTGTCGGGGAGCTTATATTTGGAGATGAAAACTGCTTAAAAATGAGTTCAGAACGTATAACCGGGGCATTAATGTAGTTAAAATATATGTATGAAATTGCATTTAAATATCAATAAGAAAGACTATATTAAAGTGTTAATAAGAAGTTACATTTATTAAAATTATGAATTTATCCTTAGAATGAGTTTTCCAATATTTAGATTTGTAAATATCATTATTGTAGAATTATCTATTGAATTAAAAATTTGTAGTATACATTAATTACCACAAATAGCTTTCTATTTTTAAAACTTCTTTTATAAGAAATTTTAATACTCATATTTGTAATGAAATTTTAATACTTGTATTGTTTTTTGTAATTCATTATTAAAAGTGAATTTTTTAATCTAAAGATACCCATAATACATTATTTTTATAACTTACATTCTCCAAAGTTATAAATTTTTTATTAAAAAAGTCAAGTTATTAAAACTGACTTTTTTCCCTTTTTTTTTTTTTTTTTTTTTTTTTTTTTTTTTTTTTGTTAGTTACTTCGAATTTTTTAATTTTATTTATATTAAATTGCTAGGTAATTATTTATTATTTAATCTTTGTTTAATAGTGTTGGAAGGCCAGATGCAAATGTTCCCCAAGATATTAAATTGTCTGGATCCCACATATTGAATGAACATTGTATTTTTGAAAATTTTGAAGGTATGACTTTAACTTATAATATTGATTAAAAATTATTTCATTGCAATTTCTTTAATGTATCTAGTTGTTTTAAGTAAATTTTATCTGTATTTGAAAATAACTTTACTAAGTTCTGCTAAAATATCATATTAATTATTATTTTGTCATTTTTTCCTTGATAAATCAAGATGAATTTTTTTTTCTAGAAATTTCTATGTAAATTAAATCGATTAAGAAGGCATTTATATTATGCACATGATTGAGTGCAAGACTTCCGATGAAATGGGATACATAATTTATTATTCTCTGTCATTTCTTGTATACTTTTTAATTAGGAGATTTCATTAATTTCAGTATATCAATCAAATAATTTAATTAAAAGGTATAATTAATTATTTAAAATGCATATATTTCATAATTGATTCTTAAAATTACATATATTTCAATAATTTATTAATAAAATTCATTAAACTAGATCCACATGGTGATTCAAAACTAACCTAGTAAAATTCCCTTTTAAAAACTTTTGAATCATTGTTGTTATATTTAAAAACTTATATCAAAATAAAATTCAGTACATTAAATTAATTTACAAATATAAAACACAGAATAATGAGTGTTTGAAAATTTTGCACTGTTTTTTAAAAAGTATATTTTGTTTCAATTAAAGAAGAATGAGGAACATTTTTTTGCATTATTTTGAAACTTTAATTGTAAAAGTTTATCAACATGAAATAGTCATTCTACTTTTAATTTCTATGCAATGTTTTATATATGCACACACATATATCAAAATTAGTAAAAATAGCTCCAACACTACTAGAATTAAAGAATGAGTCCTCATTGTGATTTATGGAATCAAGGTGTATAAAAATAAGATGTATCAAAGAGGTGGATCTAAATTGTATAAAATTTAAAGGCTTAAAACACAACACAGTAATTTAATTAATGCCTTGATATACAAGTTCAAGACCACTGTGGTGCTCCAGATGTTTATTCTTGAAAAAGGAGAAGACCAAGCAATGTTTAAATTCAATAAGTTCAATTAATATATTCAAAACTTTTTCAGAAAGTAACAAAGATGATAAAATCAGAATTATCACACACATGTTGCAAGAGCTACACATTTCAAAATTTAGTAAAAAAATAAAAATAAAATAAAATAAACATTGATTTACTCATTTTAATCAAAACTTCAAAGATGATTCATATAAATTGTAATTATATTGAAAATTATTTTATATATAAATAATTAAATATTTTCTAAATGTAAAAACATTAGTTGAAAAATTATTAAGAAAAAAAAAAATCTTGCTAGGTTAATTATGACTCACCATGTATAAATTTATCAGTAGCTTAAATAACCGATTTCTTAGAAACAAAAGTTAATTTACATTCAAGATACTGAAAATGGATTTATTCAAAGAAGTAATTGTTTTTTCAGGTATTGTCACTTTGAAATCCTGCCCAAATGCCATGTGTTATGTGAATGGGAGAGAAGTTGTTGATGCTGCAGTATTACAAACAGGCTCACGGGTAATTTTGGGAAAATATCATGTGTTCAGATTTCAAAACCCAGAACAAGGTAATTATTATTATTAATGAAATTTATTTTTACTCATATTAATAAATGTATAATCTGGTAATTTATTTTCTAAATTATTTATTCTAATAATCTTTTTAAATATACAATTGGAAAAATTGATATATAATGTATGTTAATTAATCTTATAAAAGAAACTGTATTTTAAGTTTTTAAAATTACTTAGGAAAGGAAAATTGTACCTTAATTTTAATTTATAACATATGCGTTACATATAAGTTAAAATGCTGTTATTTCACGATCTTAATATATATATATATATATATATATATATATATATATATATATATATATATATATATATATATATATATATATATATATATAACTTTTTCAAATCAAACCAAAGTAACTCAGATATTACCATAACAATAAGCCAATGAAACCAGTATTTATATTGTCTTTAAGTATAATTAACACAAAAATGAAATCCTGTTAAAAACATTTGAAATGGTATAGAGAGTAAATTACGTAAATTAAGAAAGGTAAATCGATAAATAGACTGTAGAAGGCTTTTGTATTAGACTTCTCTTCTGGGGTGCATAGCCAAAATACAAAAACAAAATATCCAACCAGTTTCTGTTATAGGTTGTGCTATAAGTTAAGAAATTCGACCTATAATGCACCTGACTGGTTGCATTTTATTTACTATTTCAAATTAGAAAAAGAGGAATTCAAATGAAATAACAATATTAAATAATAGCTATAATAAAGTATATATAAAGAATATATATATATAAACAAAACATAAATATTTATTAGCAATAGGATGCTGCCAGTGTGGTGTTAATAACTATTGTTGTATTAGCCTGATTATAAACTTTTGTACATAGTTGTGAAAATCTTTAAATTATCAAACAATAACTCTAATGTTAATTAATATTTTGTTCTTTAATGTTACAAAAGAAGTATTTAAAAAAGTGCATTTTACTTTTTATGTAGCGACAAGTAATATTGTAATTAAAGAACACGTTAATATTGAAATGAGGTCTTTAATGGTAACTTTAAAAGAAATTTGAAGTAATTAAAGTTTCATCGTTGACTGTGTTAAATAAAGAATTGAGCTTTGCTGGTAAAGTAGTATCTTTATTAAAAAATTGATCTTTTTTGCGTAGTAAAAACTCACTAAGTTACATTATCTTAAATGATAAAAATAATCACAACTTTCATTAATTTATTTTGAGTTGAGCTCCCATAAAATGTAACTTATGAACAATCAAATGTATGAAAAATAAGGTGATGAAAAAGTAGATGTATGAAGTTACTTAAATTCATTTATTTAATTCTGAAGGATATCAATTGCTGTAAAATATTGAAAGTAAGCTCTCTCTGAATGTAAGTCCCTTCCTTATCTGTGTAAATCCCTCCCTCCTTTTTTTTAAGTGTGGTTTATAAGATTTCCCTTTAAGTTTTATTCTAATGTTTTCAATCCTTCCTTTTTCCCGCCCTCTCCTGAAGGAAATTTCTTAAGTTTTTTTGTTTCCATACCTTCTAAATGAATATATTTTATGCATTTTATTTTTCTGTCTTTTTCAAAATCATTATATGAGTATGGTGCAATTCACTATGCGTGTTTACCAGACTTTTAAAAGGAAAGTTAATTTTGAAGGATACTATTAATGTTTCTTTGTTTTTTATGTGCTGAAATTTAACAGATATTTATATAAAGTTTAAGTTTTATAATTTTTATTCATATTTTTTTTATATCTAATCTAATTAATTTTATGTAAATTTTTTTCATCAGTTTGTTATTTTCATTAATGCAAACTATTTATCTTCTATAGAAGAGATTTTTAAAACCAAAAAATGCCACTTTGATTTTGATCTGATTTTATTTAGTAAATTGTAAAAATCCTTTGAAATTTCATAAATTCCAAGTATATCCTCCCTCCCCACATACACACACACTTCTGATTTCCCTAACCTTTTCACAAAAGTTTCAATTATAAGCCCTATTAAAATCATTAGAATTTCCTGTATGCTAAAGAAGAGCATACTTTGTATTTTGCAATATAAAATAGTTTAATCCTCTTACCTTCAAAAATCAAAATAAAAACAATAATTTGTGATGTAATGAATAATACTATTTTGATTAGTCTTTTGTTGTACATGCTTTTATATTACATAAATTAGTTTTCATTATAATTTCCGGGATTTCTGTTTAGTTCTTTTAAATAAATGCTAGTTTTTGCATTTGTTTCACAATGTGGCCACTAGATTTTTTAATCTGGGAGCCACTAGCTCCTTCCACATTTTGTGAATCTACCCCTACAGTGTTAAGAGACAGTTACAGTACTAGTGTTAAGAGAGAAAAAAAAAAAAAAAAAACATAATCAAGTCTGGTGCCAAGTTAATGTATTGTAATTTTTTTTTTTTTTTTTTTTTTTTTTTTTTAAGGAAAAACACAGTAGTGTTAAAAAGAGAATATGATTTTCAAGATGAACATTTAATGCATGAAAGAGTTTTTATTTTTTATTTTTTAACTGTTATACTAATTGAAATCTAAGTAGAGTCATGTATACATGAATTATGACATAAAAATTAATAGTACATTGAATAAATTTGCCAAATAAATTATTTGCTCTTCTGTTATGTAAAAAATGATTTGTTTTAATTCTTTATTTTTAAATTTATTTTATTTTAGCTCGGGAATGCAGGAAATCACTTATTGAAACTTCTTCATCAGGTATTAACTTATTTGTTTTTTCTTTTCTTCCTTTTGTAATTTTTAGTTGAATTTATCAATACGTTCTTGCCTTTTGTGAAAAGTTATTGATTTTTTTTTTTTTTTTTTAAACTTAGGTATTATACCTAAGGATTCTATTTTAAACCACCCAGGTGGAGATCCTGTTGACTGGACCTTTGCACAATTAGAATTATTAGAAAAACAAGGAATAGATCTAAAGATTGAAATGGAAAAAAAGTTAGTATGCAATATTTTTTTTAGCTAGCTAAGCACCTGTTTATAATAATGTCTGTGTATATTCTGAAGTTTTTAAGCACATATGTTTAAAAGCTATTTTATATGGTTAAAAGTAATCTTTTGAATTTCATTAAAAAATGTTATTAATTATTGATCTTTTATTTTTTTAAAGATCTAAATGTGGCTTTCTCACATATTGTACATCTAAAACTTCAAAATGTAACTGTATATTAACTGAACCTCAAAAATTTTTACTAGTATTTCATTTAAAAATATCGATTCTTCTTTTTAACAATTAAATGTAATCTAAGAGTGGTAGTTCTTTTTGTCAACTATTATTGATTTTCTTGAGGTAAAACTTTTTTGTGATTATTATTTTTATTTTGATAAAGCTTTAAAATAGTTTTGTCATATTCATACATAATTTAGACCAAATGAATGCCAACATTTGATCTGCTAGAAAATTTCGATTGTCTGCCAAAAAATCTACATTTATACAAACATAATTTGCAATTTTTTGTAAAAGGAAAACAACATTCTTATATTTATTTTTAGAAGTTTAGTTTTGAAAAATGAAATTATAGTTGGCATTGATAATTATTGTAATAGATGTTATTTGCTATTTATTTGAAAAATGGGTAATTTTCACATATTTCTTTAACTTGAAGGAAAAATTGTCTTTTTTTTCTATTTTATGTGTTATTTTTCAACAGAGAGTATCTTTCTGATTGTCATATCATGATAATTAAGTGCATTTCATGATTATAAAATGGAAGTTAACGGATTATTATTATACAAATGTATTAAAAAAATTCAAATTAATGGTCTGCAGAATTATAAATTAGATATTTAATGGTCTGTTACATCTGAAAATTTTGGTGTCACTGATTTAGAACATTTAATTTTCTTTTATTTCACTCTTACTCACTCAGGTTTTCTATATAAAAGTAGCATAAATATATATATATATTATTGTGTATACCTGTAAGTAGGAGTTATATAAGATGTAATATTGCAGTAGATTTCTAAATAATAAATTTTATCAGACTTTAAATGTAAAATAAAAAAAAAAGAAAAATTATATTAAATATATTCTGGAACTTTCTCTAGCAATTTTTATAAAAATAAAATATATTTTTTTATGGTGCGTGTAAATGAAAAAATAATTTTTTTTATTAATTTTTCTTGGAATACAGTTTTTTCCCTTTTTATTAGCATTCTTCAAAATAAATAAATAAAATAACTCTTATTAATTTTTTTAATTAATTGGTATAGATTTTTGTTTGAATTAGCATTTATGTCGCATGGGTCATGATTTAAATTCAGAATAGTTTAGATAAATTAATAATTTAATTTTTGGCATTTTATTATTGTATTATGGTGTTTTTCTTCCTCATATATTGAATGAAAAAGCTAAAATCTGTTTCCCAAAATTTTAAAAATGTATTTTTTAAAAGTGTGTGCAATAATTTGTAGGACAGTTTCTTTTATATTTAGAGATATTTTGTTTAAAAAATTAAATGTTTTCAAAATTAAATTTCCTTTATCTATCAATGCAGTGACAGTAAATGATGTCTATTATGTGTATAAAAAGATGTATACTACTAATGATACTACTAATGTATAAAATGTTATATATAATATATATATATAAAGAACAGGATTGCAGCTGTTAATTTGAAACTACTTAATTTAATTCTCATTACAACCAAATCACTCCATTAAAATTATAGTATGCTGGCACCTTGGGAATAGTGAGAAACTAATATTATTTATTTTTTTAGAGAAATGCTGACTACCAAAAGAGAATGACTACATTTAGCTTTTATAGCCTAGGAAATCACAGGAAACAGCATTCGAATCTCCACACATTTGTTGCAGCTTTTACTGAAATCCTTAACACATATATTGCAAGAAGAAAAAAATAGCTGGGTAAATGAATGCATCTAGGGCTTGAATGCAATTTTATATTTAAATGCAGGAGTTAAATTAAGAAAATTGTCTTTATTGTAGTTTAAATTTCACAAAAATTATGAAAAGCTGTAATTAAGTTTTAAATTTGAACAGAAGGGCTTTTTGTTTTAACAGAATTTATTGTCTAAATGTAATTTTTTACAATGCATCATACCTCAATTTTATGTATGCATACTTATTATTTCATTTTGGAAATTTATTAATAATTCCTGTGATCTTTTAAATGTACAGATTAGTTGCACTTGAAGAACAATACAAGAAAGAGAAAGAGGAGGCTGATCAGTTATTTCAACAAGAAAAAAAGGTAATTACGTTTTAAAATATGTGCTTTTTTTTTTTTTTTTTTTTTTTTTTTTTTTTTTTTTTTTTTTTTTTTTTATAGTAAGTGAAACCTTATTTAAATATTTCATCCCATTTTCTTTCTATTTTAAGTAATTTGACCACCATTTGAGGAAAAAAATATTCAGTTTTGAAAATTTTAATAAATCTATAAGCAGTCTGAAAATTTGGACACAAGCAAGAAAAGGAAGGAAGGAAGGAGGGGGGGAGGGGGGGGTGATAAAAAAAACTTCACTACACTAAATCTAATGGATATTAACCATGCATTAGTCATGTTTCTGTAAATGTTTACATGATGAATTTTCTTCCTCTGGGCAAGTTTTAATTGAAGAGCAGAGTTTGAAAAAATATTCAGGATTGCATACAAAGTAGAAAAATATCTTGTAACAAAAAATGCTACATGGAAGTATCCCCATCCTCCTCCTTTCTTAAATTCTTCCACAAGCATGCAGTTTTTATGTCAATATTTTATTATTATTATTATTATTATTATTATTATTATTTAGAAGTCATGATTTTTTGTATTTTATTTACTTTTTTTTCCATGGATTTTTGCAAAATCAATTTGTGAATTGATTATGAAAAAATAATAATTGCTAGGAATGAAATTTGTTGTATTTTGCTCGAAAATATAAAGCATGTTCCTTTTAAAAGCTCAAAAAATTGCAAATTCACATAGAAAAAAAATTACTATATTGAGTTGAAAGGTGTAATTGGATTTCCTTTACAAATGTTACAAAAATGACTCAGAACAAAACAAAAATTGCATAAAATATGAAAGTAACTGTAGAAATTCTGAATAAATTTTATTTAAAAGAAGAAAAAAATTACTATATTGGCTAAAAAATTGAAATCATATTCTTTTCACTTATGTGGAAAATTCATCCTGAAACACGAAAAAATACATAAAAAATTAGATTAAGGAAACCTTGTCAAAAAATCTAAAGACTGGCTTAGAGGTTCATAGCTTCAGACATATAGGTACCTTCCTGTCAAACCTTTGTAGTTCAGTGCATAATGGTCTCTTCAGAAATCAGCACATACAGGGTGTTTCGCTACCAGACTGACAAACTTTGAGGGGTGATAGTAGACATGCAGACACACATTATTAAACAGGAAACCATGGGGCGCAAACGTCTTGTGTAGGAGCTAGGGGCCATTAAAGTTTAAGGTCCAAAACTTCAAACGATGATAAAAAATGGAAAAAAGGGTCAAATCGTTTGCGGTTTTCGCTAAAATCATATAAATTTTAGTAAAAATATAGTAAATTTTAGTAGTTGTTTGTTACTCTAAAGTCTAAAGCGCCCTCTATCGTCAATTTCTGAACGTAAACGTTAAAATTTTTTTTGAAAAAATTCGTGATATAAAGAATGATTTTAGCGAAAACCACAAATGAATTGACACTTTTTTCAGTTTTTTATCATCGTTTGAAGTTTTGGACCTCAAACTTTAATGGTCCCTAGCTCCTACACAAGACGTTTGCGCCCCATGGTTTCCTATCTAATAATGTGTGTCTGCATGTCTACTATCACCCCTCAAAGTTTGTCGGTCTGGTAGCGAAACACCCTGTACATAAAGTAGTTGTAGGGGGGGCCACCATAATACTTACCCATCATGGATATGCACAGTATAAAATATGAAAATAAAACATGTGTAATATCTATTTATAAAATGCATCGCCATTCCAGAATAAAATTTAAATGCATATTTAAATATGTTTAGCTCATAGTAATATGCTCTATTAATGAACGGCTGATGAACCAATTTTGACAAATTATATAAAACACCAAAATACTCAAGTAGTACCAAATTGCATAAAAGAGATATCTTTATAACTCCAAAAATATTCATTATATTAATTAATAGTTTACTGTGACAGATTGTCTCATATCCAATTAAAATAAATTTTCAAATTGTAATTTGAATGAAATACAGAGTCATGAAAAATTGAAGAGTGTGAAAAATAGGATTGCAAATACCTAGGTAACTGATTTTCCGATAGACTTCATTCTTTATGCAAAATTTGTGTAATTTTATTGTCTTTTACATCCACGCCTTAAAATAAAAAATTTCAGAAATTTTTATGTACCTTTCATCAGAACAAATATTTCAAGAGTCTGAAGAAATAGTTCTGGATAATCAAAGTTACTGATATTAAATAAGCTTTTTTCCAATATTACATACTAAGTACACACCAAATTTCAAGTCACTATCTCAATTTGTTCGAGAGATAGAGCATTTGCAGATACAGAGACAGACGGATGGCAATTTTTTTTTTCTAAAAATATGTTTTTCGAAATCTCTAGTGCCTGAAATGTATAAATCTCTCAAAAAAAAAATTCTGATTTTCAAAACGATTGCAAGGTTTACCTTATACTACATATGATGAGTGAGTAAAAAATATGTGTATCCATTATTATAAATGTAGTTTTTAATTTGAAACAATGCACTGAACTAACTTTTAAAAAATGTGATTAATTCAAATCCAACTTTCTAGAATCTAAAATCCATCTCAAACTAATCTGAATTGAAAACAATTAGGATTAACACAACTTTGAGTAAAAACAATTCAGATCCTGCTGATTTGATTCAGAACTCTATTTCAGACATTTTTTTTTAAGAAGAATTTCTGTAGCTCTGTTGAAGGAATGCAATCTTCTCCTCATTCATCTTTTAGAATCTTTCAGAAAACATGCTGGAAGTTTAGAAAATGTTTTTGCTTGGAATCGTTCCTTGAAAATAGTATCATAATTTTAATCATCTTATATTCTCTCATTCAATAGCTTTTATTTTAAAATCAATGGTTACTTCTATTTTATTTTTCATTTAATTCAAATTAAGAAAACTGAAATGTTGTATGCTTCAGGAATATCATAAAATATATATATTTTTTTTTTATACATTAAATATTTTTATTAGTACAATCTCTTTTAATGCTATTTCTCGTTCACGAAAAAAAAAAAATTGTCTCTCTTCAAAAATGCTTTAAGTATGCTATAAGGAATAGCAGTTACATTGAAGAACATTGAAGGTGCATAACATGACATCAAAAGGTTTGCAAAAAATAAAAAAAATTTGTTGTTTGCTTTTTAATCTCATTTTCAAAAAAAAAAAAAAAAAAAAAAAAATATTGAATGAACACCAACATAAAGTTACCAGGATATTAATTTTCAAAAATTAAAGCATGAAGATAACTTCTATCTCTATGTATTGAAATTGAGGAGTTATATTATTTGTCATTATTATAAGTTTTCCTTATTAAAAACAGGTCATGTAATTTACAATGTGTATGAAAATAGAAATATGATTTTAAATGAATAGAAAATATTTTCTACAATACATTCATGAATAAAGATATGGACTATTATCAAAATTTAACGTTGGCCAACATAAAATTACTCTCCTCTAGAGAACTTAGCTAATGCAAAGACATGCAGGAAGGGCCGCAGCTAGAAGTGAATAAATGGGGGAGGGGGGATACTCGAGAAAATGTAGGAGGAGGGCTCATATTTTCTCTCCATTTCTATCTTTGACGCAGAATGATAGATTAGTATGTGCTGCCTGGTTGTATAAAGTCTTTCATCTCAAATTTCATAAAACATTTAAGATAATGCAACACATTTTCCTTTTTAAAATTCTTAAGATGTTCTATTTTGAAATTTATATATTTTTTGTTTGACTTGAATTTCAGAATTATGAAGCAAAAATTGAAAGCCTTCAGAGACAAGTTGAAGAACAATCTTTGATGTCTAGCATGTATAGCTCTTGTTGTATAAATGATTTAGAAGCTAGTGTTATTGAAGAAGATAATGATTACAGTAAGTTTTAATCTGATAACTTTGTTTAAACCTCATTAAACTGGTTGAGCATGTACTTGTAAAGTTTTATTTTCTAAATAATTGTAGTTGAGCCTGTTTGGACGGAACATCAATATCAACTTGCTGAGTGGGCTTTCCTTAAATGGAAATATCACCAGTTCACATCTCTTCGAGATGATTTATGGGGCAATGCAATTTTCTTGAAAGAAGCCAATGCCATCAGTGTAGAATTGAAGAAAAAAGTAAGCAATTTAAGTATAAAATATTTTAGAAATGAATATCAAGTTTTCATTTTTTTTTCAGTTAATTTAAGAAATGTTGTTTTAAATCAGAAAATTATATTAAAACAATTAGTAATTGTTTTACATTTTGAAAACTACTGCACAGTAAAGAGAGATTTTAACTAAATACGGTGAACTTCCGTTAAGATGACCCCTTTTAAGATGGATTTCTCATTAATAAATACAAAAACAAATTCCCTGATTAAGATCCATTAGAAGTGATTGTAACAGACAGTGTTTAATTTGTATAGTTTGATTTCATTTGTTAAGGATGATAAATATTTGTCAGGATAACAAAATTCCAAAGTTTTTTTGTAAGATTAAAAGAATACAAATTGGTTTGTTAAAATGCTGATTGCAAGTTTTGATAAAGAAGTCAAAACCACTGAAAAACTGATCAATCAGGTTTCAACAGACCATTCAGATCAGTTGTTCTTGATATTTTGATGACAATTAGGAAATTTTATCAATCAACTGAAAATGTTTCTGAGAGCACTTTTGAACATTTGGCTAAACTTGAATGATATCTAAAGAAGACACTTATCAAGAAAAAAATTATAAATAAATGGAAATTACTCCTTTTTTATAATCTATTATGCACTCTCGAACCTTTTCTTTCGTGCACTACTATTTTGCACTTTCAGGTAACAATGTAAGTACAGCAGACTCCCTCAAATCCGCAAACCAGAAATCCGCAACTCTCTAAAATCCGCACATATTTTATGGATGTAAACAATGAAACTTTCAGTTCAGATATTGGGACAAAACTTGATTTTTTTTTAGTTTTGTATCAATTCCATGTATTTTTTAATTTGTAATTTTCTTAATAATAGTCTATTCATGTTTTTTTCATGAAGAATACCTTTTTTTTGGAAAAAATTCAAGATATTGCTGATATCACTGGTAATCAGAATCTTCTTACCAAATATATTTATGCATTAATCCAGATTTTTTGGTTATTAATGCCAGGTTAAACTTGGGAAAAAAAAAAAAAAAAAAAAAAAAAAAAAACCTTATTTTATGATTTTGATGTGAATTAGCAAGTGTGGCAAGTTTTGTTGAATAATTTTGGAAGCAATCTTTATAATGAATATTTAATCATACACTATTAACTTGACCTTTGCTATAAGTACTTTAATCATTTTAAAAATTATCTAAATTTTTATTAGTTTATTACTTATTTTAATATTTTATTATATTGTAAGCATTCATTTTATTTCCAATTGCACCATTAATTGCACTCAAATTACTGTTTAAGAAATGTAAACAAAGCAATGACCAGAAATCTGCAAAATTCTAAAATCCGCACAACCTCTGGTCCCAAGCTGTGCGGATTTGAGGGAGTCTACTGTATTCTAAAATGTTCACTGAAGTTTCAAATATATATAATTTTTTTTTCATTTTGAAATTGTTCTTGTATATTTGTTGTTGTTATTATAGTATTTTTATGTAGTAACAGTAAAATGATTTGAGAAAACAAATTTTTAGTCATACTGAAATGTATATGTACATATAATAAGTATTTTTTACTGTAATGTAAGATGTCAGATTTATGAACTTCCGTTATTATGTGCTTTCTTTAATGCATACAAAAAATGCTTACTCTGTCCGTCAGATTATCCGTCTTAACAAGAGTTTACTCTATAAATATTACCAAATTATTCCACATAGTCCCAGTTATGCTTTGTTACTGACTTTACAAAGTAAACATTTGTTCTTAGAAAATATATTTAGAATACAAATAATTTTCAAATATATGTTAAAATGGTCACTTTTCCTTCACATATTTATGATAAACAAATAGTAATTGAAATGTATATAACAATATAGTTATGAGTATATCGCAAAGTAATAATCCTCTACTTGGCTTTATTTTATCTAATGAAATAGAGGAAATGTTGCTTCCCCTTTGCTATGACCATAAAAATCTTATTAAATTAATTTAATACAAAAACTGTAGACGAATCTTTAAAAATAGGTGATCTTAAAGTAATAGCATTGTTTATGATTAATGAAACATAAGTTTCATAATCAGGGACATAAATCATATCAGAACATTCCCGTCAGCTATTAATTGTCATAAAACTAAATGGTCTATCCTTTTATATCTAAAATTATGGGGACTCTGAAATGAAATAATCAAAATGATATCTGAATGTAATAAAAATGTAATGAAGCATCTGAGAGCATACATTATGTATTGATGTACAAATCTAAAAGATCAAAAAGAAGGACAGATGTCAACTACCTTAAAATAACAAATAAAGCCTTTGTGCAAAAAGGTTTAAAGATAGAAAACCAAAGATTATAAATGCACAAATAATGTATGAAAAGGTAGCAAACAGCTGTTTCAAATCTACTATCAAGATTCTTCATTAGTGCAAAACTCAGCGAGTTTACTACTTAAAAAAAAAAATTCTTAAGGCTCTTTTCATATTCATATTCATTTTTTGTTGTTTTTGGAAGTTTTAAGCTATTATATGTGTTTGCCAAATGAAAATACAAAAAAAGTAAAAATGAAACCAATCTATTCAAGATACTTTTCAACTTATAATGATACTTTTTGTTTAAAAAAAAAAAAAAAAAAAAAATTATACTCAAAAATATTTTTTTTTAAAGGTTGATTTCAAATCACCAATAAATTGTCTTTTGCCCCAGCACCTTTTAAAGCTACAAAAGGAAGTGGGGAAAAGAGAGGAGGGTTGTGGACATAATTTATTAATAATATTTCTTAATGAAATTCCTCCCCTAAATACATTTTAAATTACTTTATTTTGCCCTGCAGTTAACTCTTTCACTGACAAGTCTGTGCAGGGCTGCCAGTTGGTCCCTATTTCCCTAAAAGGTCCCTATTTTTTAACTTGGTCCCTAAAAGTCCCTATTTTCACTAAGAGGTCCCTAAAAGTCCCTTTTTTAATCTATACTGTGTCTAAGTTAATTTTTTCCTTACATTTTACCAAAATTTATCAAGAAGGTTTACTTTTTTAAAAATTTAATATTGTAGATGATAGCACATAACTGATCATTGTGGAAGAAATGAAAAAATTGTAGTGAAAAAATCCTGCAATTTTAGTCAGTCCTGAAAAAAACCTGCAATTTTGTTCAAAAAATCTCAAGAAAATGGCGATTTTCACTTAAGATCGCGAGAAAACCGTGATTTTTATATATGGATCGTGAATAAATGCTATTTTCATAAGGAAATTTTCGCCAAATGACCGGGAAAAACTGCGATTTTCATCTTAAGATTGAAAAGAAATGGGATTTTTATCAAAAGATTGCGAGAAAAACACTATTCTTGTCGAAACATCGCAAGAAAAATGCGGTTTTCGTCCAAAGATTGCAAAAAAAGCACTATTTTTGTTTAAAGATTGTGAGAAAAACGCATTTTTCATCAAAAAGTCGTGAAAAAACCCCAATTTTGTTCAAAAATCTCAAGAAAACATGTTTATTGTCAAAAGATTGCGAGAAAAATGAGATTTTTATCAAAAGATTGTTAGAAAAATGCTACTTTCGTCTTAAGATCGCAAGGAAGCGCAATTTTTGCCAAAAAATTGCGAGGAAAATGCGACTTTCGCCAAAATATCTTGAGGTAAATGCAATTTTCGTCAAAAGATCGCGAAAAAAAAAACAAAAAAAAAACACAATTTTTATCTAAAGATTGCGAAAAGAAACCAATTTTCGTCTAAAGATAGCAAAAGAATTTAAAATATAAAGTTTTTAAAAACTTTTACATTAAAAGATCATGAGAAAGGTGGTATTTTCCCCTAAGTATCGAAGAGAAAATACAAATTCCATCAAAGCATTACAAGAAAAAAAAACCTGAGAATGCCGTTTAAAAAAATGTATACAGAAGGATTTCCTCTCTCCCGCTTTGCTGTAACTTTTCATAAAATTTGCCGTGAATTTCAGGGTTTTTTAGAACTTTGAATTTCTTTTGCTACAGAAACTCATTTCATTTAAATTTATTGCAAAAAAATCATTTATAACCTTTATTTCAATTATGTTTGTATTTGTAAATGCAAATTATATAAGTGATGATGATTCTGAAAATAATTGTAATAAGTGTTATATATTGCTGGAAAAAACAAAGTGTACTATTGCTGAAACCAGTATTTTAATCCTAAAGTGTGCTAAAAATTTCTGAAATAGTCAGGAATGAACTTTAAATAGTTTACTTATGTTATAGTTTTTACAGTGTTGATGTCTGTGTTGATACATGTGTTAATGTATTAAAACATGTGTCAATATATTTACATATACAGTAAAACCCCGATAATTCAGATTAATTGGGACCTAACCCAATCCGGATTATCAAAAATCCAGATTATCCGGAGAATTAGAAAAAAATGAGATAAAATAAAATATACTTACAGAAAATCACCTTTATGTTTAACTTATTGATTATTTACAGACGGTAAAAATGTTTACTTTGTAATAAAATGTTTGTAATTTTTTGCTTTACCAGTTTTCTATACCTTTTAGGAGCCGAACGGTCACGTATCCACTTGAGCATAATTCATTGGGTCATCATCATCCCAATCAATTCATCAGAAAAAAGTTTTTTTTTAATTCAGAATACGACGATGAAACAAATTAATGTTATGGAAATTAGCCAAATCGCTTCTCAAACTTGAAAAAAAAATTGACCAAACCTATCCGGAGATCCGAATTAACGGGGTCCAAATTAGCGGGGTTCAATGAAATTTCCTATAAAATTCCTATATTTTCTTCAAAAAAATTCCTACATTTCCTACAATATTTTTGAAAAAAGTTGCTTCTAGGCCTGATGGATGTGATGCGTCTGATCTTATTATTTTAGTATATAACTATTATAATGACTGGCCATCCAGGTGGGAAGATTTTAGTTTTATACAGGGAAAAACTAAGTGTTCCTGCACATAGATTTATGAAACATGTGCCAAGCAGATGGTTAACTCTGGAACCTGCAGCAAATTGGTTGTTAGAACAATGGAATTGTCTCCATGAGTATTTCTTAAAATATATTCCATCTAGAAAAGAACAAAAGACACCAACACACAGTCAGCTACAAAAAAATTTTGTGTATATTTGAAGGAAAAACAATGAAATGTCAGTTACTGTTTATTGTATCTAGTGCCAAACTATTTACCCAGTTTACTGCATTTTTCCAAAGGGAAGATCCTCTGATCCACTTAGTGTATGATGAAATAAAATGCCTTATCATTAAAGTTGCAGTGCGTATTTTCAAACAAGGAAGAAATTAGAAAAAAAGAAGCTGAAAAAGATAAAAGTATAATTGTAGTTCTTGAAAAAAAGTTGGAAGATTTAAACAAAAATGTGAATGTAGAAGTAACTGTATTGGACAGATTGATCAATGAAGGCAATGAAAGGTTAAAAATTGCTTTAGAAAAAGGAAATTTGACTGAAGCTAAAGTGGTTAAAATTTGATTGCAGTCAGTATAATAGCTAACAAGAAACAAAGTGAAAAAGGATAAATCTGATAGCTTGTCTAGTGTTATAAATATAAAAGAAAAAATAATTTAATTACAAATTTTATCAGTAACAAACCTAAAGAAGGTTAATTTAAGAAATTTGTAAATATTATATTTCATTAAATAAAAGTAAAAAAAAAAATTGGCTTTTATTTGTTAAAAATTGTATTTGATTTGTATAAATGTTATGTTTATTTAACAGGTCCCTATTTCAGACTTTTGGTCCCTATAAAGTCCCTAATTTTTAATCGTTAGGTCCCTAAGTCCCTACTATTTTGTACCAAAGTTGCTGGCAGCCCTGTCTGTGTTAATACGTTCACTGAGCTCCAGGTTTCACTACAATTTAAGCATTATATAAATTACAGTAAAATCCCAATAATTTGGATTAATTGGGACAAGACCGTAATGAGAAAAAATAAAATAAAATAAAATATATTTACAGAAAATCATCTGTATATTAAACATATTGAATATTTACATACAGTATAAATGCTTACTTTGTAATTATAGTTTGTAATCTTCTGCTGTGTAAATTTTTTATACCTTTTGCGGCTGCACAGTCATGCATCTGCTTGAGCAGTAGGATTCTTTGGCCTCCACCTGACATTCAAAATAAACCATTAATTGTTCTAAATGAGACATTGCTTCATTGTGGCTAATATGGTTTCATTGATCATCATTGATAATGGTGTTTTCATCTGTATCATCTTCATTTTCACTTATTTACAAAGCAATTATTTCATCATCTATAAGTAAAGCGTAACCTTCATTATTTTCTGCTTTTAACCATTTGCCAGTGTCTCTTACATTGACATTTGAACAACCATCAGTTTTATTTAATATGCTCGCAAAACCTTCAAGTGTAATTTCTCTTTCATTCTCGCTTATTCCACCTTCTGTTTCAAATTTATTATCCAAGAAATCTCAATTTACAAGCCATAATTTCTTCCATCCCTTTCAGAAAATACTCTCAGCAACCTGATCCCAAGATTTAGTAATCATATAGATTACTTTCTTGATGCTCATTGATTTGGGAATCTCTATTACTTCATGTTCATCTTCTTCTAAAAGTTCATTCCTCATTTGTTGTTTGTAAAATAAATTAATGTTATGAAAATTTGCCAGTCCCTTCTCAAACTCGACAAAAATAATTTGGCCAGATTGATCCGGATTAATGGGATCCGAAATAGCAAAGTTCTACTGTAATATAATTCTATTTATTTGGGGAGAGTGACACGTATATGTGCCGCAAAAAGGCTTAAGAATGCTTGTTTATCCTCGACAGTAAAATAGCCTTATTTAATCGAAGAATTCTCTCGATTTAAAAAAACACAAATTTCTGTTTTATAAAAACGGTGGCCAAACATTAAAAATTCCGTAAAAGGCTCCCGTCGCGAAGGGGTTAATGCATTTTTAATACATTGAACATACATTACTCTGAAGGATTTTAGTCATATTCTTAATTAAATTTTTTTATACAATATTGAAAGATTTATTTTTTATTAACATTTAAAACAAAATGTGGTGAAAACGACATTACAGTTTTGCCTTTTTGCAAGACTATCAGAGGGTTAATATTCTTTTTGTTATTTAAGTTAATAGAGAAAGTTTGTGAATGTTTTACTGGAAATTTTTGTGGGCTTATGAATAAACCTTATTTTATTTATGTTGCAAACTTGTAAATCAGATTAATGTAACTCATTTTACATTTGTTTAGTAAACAGTGTTTGTGTCTTTAACTTTATCAATTAGACACTTAAAAATAGATACTTAAGAAATCTGTAACTGCAGTTTACTGTATTTTTGTTTATTCTTTAATTACACAGACCTGCGAAAAAATACTTTTTGAAAATTGTTCTAATTTTGATAACTAATTTTTATGTTTTTTTCATTGCTGATTACAAAAATGAAATCCATTTTTTTCTATCACGTAAGGATTTTTCACAAAACGGTTGCATAATTTTTAAAAAAAGAGGTAAAATAACGAAATTTCAACATTTCGTTTTAATTTCATATATTTATAAATCAATATAAATTACATTTATATCTGAATTAAAGTAATAGTTAATTATACATACAAGGTTGCAAGTCATCAGAGTATTTTTTTTTCTTTCCATCAAAAGTTTTTTTGCCACTTTTCCTCTTGTGAATTTTGCAAGGATTGTCTCTTTGTAGCATCCAGCAGTAGTCAGCTATCATGCTGATATTCCACTTGCCTTGATATCGCCTCTCCATTTCCTTTATATCCTGGTGAAATCTTTCACCTTGTTCCTCACTAACTGCACCTAAGTTTTCTGGAAAATAGTCAAGATGTGAATCGAGAAAATGAATTTTTAAGCTCATATTACACCCTAAAATCTTGAAATTTGTTACCATCTCTTCTACAATAGACTTGTAGTTTGGGTCCTTTTTGTTGCTATGAAAACTAGTAACAACTAGTTTGAAAGATTTCCAGGCTTTTCTTTCATTTAATTTAATTTTATTCTCAAAATTTTCATCTTTCATCAATTTCTTGATGTCTGGTCCTACAAACACACCTTCCTTCAGTTCTGCTTCGGATAAACCTGGGAACTGCTCACAAAGGTATTTGGAACATTCACCTTCTTTTGGTAAAGCCTTGACAAATTGTTTCATAAGACCTAATTTTATATGAAGCGGTGGAAGTAACACTTTTTTTGGATCCACAAGATTTTTACTTTGAATATTTTTGACTCCAGGATCTAATGTCTTCCTGATTGGCCATTCTTTCTTAATGTAATGTTGCTTTCTGTCTCGACTGTCCCATTCACAAAGAAAACAGGGAAATTTTGTGTACCCTCTCTGCTGACCAAGCAACATAGAAATCACCTTCAAATCACCGCAAACTGCCCACTTGTGATCTGAATACGATATTTTATTTAAGACATCAAGATTTTCATAGCATTCTTTTAAGTGAACAGAATGTCCAACAGGTACAGAAGCATATTCATTTCCATTATGCAATAGTACTGCTTTCAGACTTCTTTTTGATGAATTGATAAAAAGTCTCCATTCGTCAGGTTCATATTGGACTTTGAAACATGCCATGAGGCCTGGAATATTGTTACAATAAATAAGTTCCTCTTCTTTAGAAAAGAACGGAATAAAATCTTTTTCTCGGTTTCTAAACCAATAAAATGACGTACCAGGAGCTAGCAATTTTTTTTCTTTTAGTCTGGAACCTAAAACTTCTGCCAAATCCTTAGACAGATTTAAGTCTCTGACTAAATCATTTAATTCAGACTGCGTGAAAAGTTTAGGTTCATCGCTAATAGAGTCATATACTTCATCAACATCATCATCACTTTCACATTCAGGCACAGTATCTGAATATAATCAATATTTTCCACAGTTTCTGGAGGGGAAGGAACCGGAATACCAGGTCCATAAGAAACAGGACGTATAGCAGATGGAATGTCAGGATAAAATATTTCCTTTTTGTTCTTTAAATTGAATCCTTTCACATTACAAAGACAAAAATAGCAATCATCACTATGATTTTTAGGTTCTCTCCAAACCATTGGTATACCAAATCGAAATGATTGTTTCTTGCCTTGAAACCATTGCCTTAATTCTTCTACGCAAATACTACAAACTTTGTGTGGAGCCCACGGCTTATCTTGATCACCCAATTTCATGCCAAAATAAGCGAAATACACTTTTTTAACAAAATCAGAAATGCTTCTCTGTTGTTTTTTCACTGTATAATTACCGCAATATAACAGAAACAATTCGGTGAATTAACGCATCCTCTGGAAGTGGAAGCCATGTTCTATGCAGCAATAACTAGAAGTTAAAATTACAACTATTACTATTAACTCACAGCTCGGAATAAAAACACATGTGTACAGCACAGAGTAAACAAAGACACTGAATCAGGAGTAGAGATAAGGACAGTGAAAAAGGATGTGAAGAAGAGGGGGCGTACAGACACCTGCAAGCAGAAAAGATCCGATTTCATCTTGTTTCCTCTGTCTTGAATATTGTGTTTAATAGGCGGTTTGCCGGTTAAAAAAAAATATTCTGCATTGAAATAGTTTTTTCTTTCTTTTTTATTAGTTAAATACACAAATTTACTACTTAAAGTCCATAAATTTATTTGACAAACTCATATAAATAATAGTTTTTTTGTTCGAAATTTGCTAAATTCATGAAATAATAAATTGCAATTTGTGAAGAAACTGTACGTGATGGAATTTTTTCAATATTTTTCTAGTAATCAGCATCCAAATAACTATAAAAAATACCACTTACTATGCCGACAATTTTTTCATCGCAGGCTTGTGTTAATTATTAAAACTTTCATTTTTATTCTTTTAGTAATTGAAAGTGTTAATTTATTGGCTATATTAAGCAATATTGCCTTATAATAAGAAACTAAATTGATTAAAATTAACTAATCCTAAATATTCAATATAAATGCTACTGGTGGTAGTGGTGTGTCTTTGTGGGGAGGAGTGTTCTGTTTAAATAATTTATTCCCCTTCAGCTGCTATATTTTTGACGGGATTTTCTTAATTTGACAGGAATTTCATTATTCATACTATTAATTACATAAAGTTTTTTTTAATGAAATAATTTATAGCATGAAGAATATGAATGATATTCTTCTTAGACTTTGTTTTATTACTTATCGTAAATTGTTTTTTTTTTTTTTTTTTTTTTTTTTTTTTTAATAATCAGACTTCTATATGTAACAGATGATTTTATACTGAAATTAACAAGTGTGAGGACTTTTTCTAATTATAAATAATTTTTTGTAATCTATTAAACAGGAGCCTTTATCTTTTTTATATTATGTGGTAATGGGAAAATGTTTTTTTAATTCCATATTCTAGGTGCAATTTCAATTTGTTCTCCTTACTGACACACTTTATTCACCATTACTTCCTGATATGTTGAATCATGATGACCTTGAAGAAGGTATGGAAAGGCCATATCCAAGAACTATTGTTGCTGTAGAAGTCCAAGATACTAAAAATGGAGCTACTCATTATTGGACCTTAAGTAAACTTAGGTAATTTTTGAAAAGTTTTGCTATTGTGAAAATTTGACAGTTTTTTAGAATAATTAAATGACAATTTTTTAATGATTAAAAATTTAACTTTAACATCAATGCATGTTTAGCGGTTTCATATTAATAAATTTTACCAAACATTGAGTATTTTGTTACCATACTCCTTTTTAATTCACTAGTAGCTATTAGCATTTTTATTTTCATTAACTTAAAGATTATTTCATTCTCATGTCCCTCAGAAAAATTGCAATTTTTGACTGATAATATGCTGTCAATGTTCTTAATTGTACTCTTATGCTTGCAATGCTTTTAATATAAATTTCAAAAATCTCTGTTAATCTAATTATTTAGAAAAATTCATATAATTTTATTTTTAGATATGGCTACATCCATTGCTATTCTTGTGACTATCAGAACAAATTTTGATAAATACTTCAAATTCTTTTATTACAAAACATATTTAGGATAAATTTGATGCAATGGAATAAAAGTACATGTGTTCTACTCATATAAATCATACGTAATTTGTAACAAAAAAAAAAAAAAAAAAAAAAAAAAAAAAATTATTACTCTTGTGACCGCTGGAAAATGCAGTATTCAAAAACTGTGTTTGACCCAAAAATTCTGTGAATTAGATAAGAATATACAAATAAAATTTACAGAAAATAAAGGATTAATCATCAAACTCATCTGAAAACAAATGAATTTGGTACATTTGATTTTTAAAATGCTAAGCATTATTCTGAAAGTTTGTGTTCATGGTGGAATTTTAGCAAACATTCATTTTAAATACCAAAAAAAAAAAAAAATAAATAAATAAATAAATAAATAAATAAATAAATAAAAATGTTTTTTAATAAATTTATTTTTTATATAAAACATTTTTAAATGCTGGTTTGAATTTAAAATAAAAAATGCAAAAAATTATGAAATTAGATAATGAGATAATTTATAAAAATTAGATAATTTATAAAATCCTTGAGAATTTATCAGTCTGGGAGTGCTAATGTCAATCATAATTTAAGTTTTTTGTACCAAACTATGCAGTCATCAGATTCAATATTCAAACTTAAGAATTCTTTTTGATTTTCATGACTTTAAGCCCTTTATTGATAATCATCATTTACTAATTAGTTAGCAATACCATGAATATATAAATCATATTTTACTTGCTGTGACCACATGGCAACCTTTGACTGTTTCTGCCACTAAACAGAATAAATAATTGTGTTAATTACCAACTAGCTGCACCCGTCGAAGCTCGACGGAAAAGAATATATATTAAGTATGATATGTATCAATCTTATATAGACAGTAAAATACTGAGCGAAATAAACAATTGCCGCCTCTTAAAATAGGGATAACATAGCTTTTCATGATGAAAATACACAAACTTCAGAAAATAACAAAAAATAAGGAAAACAACTCATAAATTATTAGGTTGGACTTTAGCTACAAATCTTTTTTTAAAGCAGTTTCTAATACTTAAATGTTATTTAAATGCCAAATTATTTAGGAAGTTAATATTATACCCTGGAAGACGAATTCAAAAATATCTGCATAGTTAATTTTTCTCCGTTTAAATATCGCTTGATAACTGTACAATAATTATAATATCAATGAAACATTTTAATTATAATAGAAACAGGAACTTACTAAACTGCCTAACCAACCCTCTACATATTTACAGCACTTGCAATAAATTTAATTTATTTATTGATTTGTATCCTCCATGAACTTGTAAAAATTAATTTTATTGTTATGGCAACGAAAAAAAAAAAACGATATTTCTGTTATTAAAAAGAATAAAATTTTTGTATTTGTTGCTGAAATGCAGATTTTTTTTATTTTAAATAATAACTTAATACAATGAAATTACTTAATTTTTTTTATATTATGTAAGATAGAAATACAGTAATACCGGCATATCACAGGTTTTATTCTTTTTTCCTAATATGACATCATTTACACCTTCAGAAATACTCATCTTTTCTTAAATAAAAACGTGATTTATGCAGTTATTTAAGAATTCTTTAGTTTCATAAAATATTCATTATAATTAAATAGAAATGACGAAATTTATAGAAATATTTTCATTTGTGCACACTACGGACCTTTAAATTAATAAAAGTTCACTTTATTTAGATGCAGGAATAGTGCTGTGAATATGACATCATCACTGACACAGCTATAACAATGTATATTATATTCATGGAATAAATTTATCTGGTTTCTGTATGACGACATTTTCTCCATCGACAAAATTTCACTTTAGATATTATATTTAAAATTTATCTTCTGTTATTTTACTTACATAATACTTAATAATATTACTCAGTAAATAATCTCTGTATTGCATTGAATAACTATATGCAATCATTTTATTATGATTAAATTTTACGAAAACATTTTTTTTTTATTATTATTTTTTTTTTCTGTTTGAAATGCGATTATACATTCACCGATGAGATCAAGTTCCTGATTGGTGCAAAATAATGAAACAAAATAAATTTTAAGAAAAGCTTAACCTGTTGCCACTGTTTTGAATAAATGTCATGAAAAAGCTTTTAAAATTAAAAATAAAATGTAAAAATTCAAATAAATTAAAAATTAGCCAGAATGGGCACATCTACACATAAACAGCTTTCATTTAAAAAAATAATTATCAAAATCGGGCCAGTAGAAAGCTCAGGGCTGATGACCAAAAAAACAGCCAGGTGTTTTAAATATATAGATCATAGATTCCCAACCTTTTCTGGACCATCGCCCCCTTTGCACGAGAAAAAAATGCAAACGCCCCCTCTCCCACAATAGTTAATTGTACGTAATGTTAAAATATTGTTGCATGGTACCTATAGTTTATTTGTCTATCTATCTATTAAAAATGATAAAGAAGAAGTTAATTAAAACGATCATCAAATGTAGTAAAAAATTGTTTATTAAAAATTGAAAAATAAATACAAAACCAATAAGAATTTTTAAAAAATAACAAAATAGTTGAGGCTGATGAAGTTTTAACAATTTGTTCATGTTGGATTCCAATTTCTTTAACATTAGTCACAAATTGCCAGGTTCAAAATTGTCTGTTCCTTTTCTTAGACAAAAAATCAGCTACTGCATGGATCCCACTCTCAGCCAAATCTGATGAAGATAAAGAAATTAAAATTTCATGTACTCTCGCTCACAATCCAGGTTAGAGAGCTAGCTGTATTGGATTTAAAGTTATAATTCTTGGTATTCAAGTCTGAATTTTACTTTTAATTCTCGTTTGCTGTGAGTTCCACGATTTTCTCCTCCAAATATGGTGATACTGTTGTATCATTTGCGGACAGATCTAAAAACAAACTTGGTATATTCATGTATAAAAATCTTGGAATCGCTCTGAGAAAATTTCATGAAGTACATCCAAGTGTTGACAGTAAATAAGTAAATATTCCTGTTTTCGCAGATTGCGAATAATGTGGCAAAGTGGCTGTGATCTCCTCTACTTAGATTTTGTTTGAACAAAAGAAGCAGCTATAATAAAAAGAACAAAAAAGAACAAAAGAACCCACTGAAGCAGCTATGAAGTTTTTCGTCTTAATTAAATTCAACTCATTATCTTGCAATCATCTTATGTCTTATTATAGAATATTTAAATTGATTTAATTAAAGATTCTAAGCATGTCTGTTAAATAATCAATGTCATTTTTTAATGCAATCAGGTTTATCCATAGTTTTACATTTCTGTTTTCAGGTAAGTGTAATACTGAATCAAATATATCGAAAAACGATTCAGACAAATACCTTTTCAGAGACAACGAACTTCTGTGTGAGCCAGCGATTGAATTATAAACATTTGCAAGTTTGACGCAAATTGATAATGACAACTGCACAACAAAGACAAACAATTGCTTCACTTTGTTGTGAAATGATTTCCACTTAAAAGATGGCTAAATATCCTATCGGTCAATGAATTGCTTCTATTCTTATTGACTGCTCTAATAATGTAATGAAGCACGAATATGGGTGTTCATTCCAAATATTTGAAACCTAATGCTGATGTGTAGCAGAATGTACAAAGAACACATTTAGTACTGCTTATTTGAAATGCGTTAATGAAACTCTTCTGATGTCCCGTTCCCGTCGTTGCTGGAGCAGCATCAGTAGCAAATGAGAAAATACTATGAAAACGAATTTATTTCCCTTGGGCTAATTTTGTGGAATTAAATATCGATTATCTCTTTGTATCATTTTCCGAATTTTTAGCAAATAAAGCTTTTGACATTTGTTTTTTTCTTTTATGAGTTTTTGTTATTTGGTAACACTAATACATCGAGTTGAATAGAAAATTTGCAGGTCTTTAAGTAATAACATAACGATATTTCAATGCCTTTAGCCACCGAATTATTAATCAGGATTTTTTCTGATGATATTGGACGGTTTCTTATGATAAAGAACAGTTTTTATTATCTCCCCGACTACCAGCAAGATTAATTTCTCGCTGATTGTGTACGGTTTTCATACTTTTGCGAATAACAACATAATATAAGACTCTTAATGCGTCATCATCTTCTATACAAGATGACTGAAAAAGGTTTCATATACGTAGTTGACTGTTTTAAGATTTTCTTTTTCAGTCTTTGAAAAATACGACACGTCTTTGTCTTTTTTATCAGTACGCATTTATTCAAATGCTCTTACAGCCTAGGAGGCTTCATGGTTTCATTAAAAAGAAAACTTTTTGGCAAATTAAGCACATAGGTAATGGTTTTTAGGAGAGGGCATAAATCCATATTTCAAATACTCAATACTGTACTGACGGCATTTCTTCTTCGATTACTATATTTTGAAACATAAATTATTTACATATTTAAGTTTAAATAAATTTACATTTGAACAAATTTGTAAATATAAGAATTTTTATCACTTTCACAAAGAATAAACAACTTTCTTGAACTGATTCAAATTACAGATTCGTTTAAAAATCTCTGTTAAGGCATGTGTCGTCATACATCAGAATTTTTTTAAATACAGGTTAATTAAAAAGAATTCTGTTTAAAACTTTATCCAGCCAATTATCGCGAATTTTGTACTTCACAATTTTTGAATTCATAACGATTTTTAATGCGAGTCATTCGTGATTTTTCGTGTTTCTCTGTGATATTTTGATATTTATGAAAAAATTGCAACAACGTTTTTAGCCTAAAAAAAAAAAAAAAAAAAAAAAATTGTTTTAAGCAATTTTAGCCATCCTTCGTGTTCATGGCGATTTTTTTAACAATAGTAAAATAAATTCAACACCCCCCCCCCCCTTCAAACGTACGCTCACCTGTATAGATTTCCTTTTAAAGTTGCAGTTAAAGTTTTTATTACGGACTGGACAATCAATTATTTTCTCTATATTACTTCCTAAATACGTAGGTATGCCTTCACCGCCTCCCCCCCCTTGACTCTCCTAACGCCCCCCATTTTTTGCTAGACTCGCTACCACCCCCCTGGAAGGCTCCAGCGCCCATTGGGGGGCGGTACCGCCCCCGTTGGGAACCTATGATATAGATGATATCACTTGCAACTTCTATTGTACCATTATTTATTTAGTAAATACAAATTCTTTATATGAATCATGCGCTGAGTATGGTTTGTTGTAGATAGTGACAATATTTATTGCTTTAACAAATTAAATAAATTATAAAAATTAATAAATTGTAAAAATGAGTTTTCTTTTCTATTGATAGTTTGTTCATAGTAATGAAACTTGTTTTATTTCTGCATCTGATAAGTGAAGTTTGCTTACTTTTTTTTCCATGAACAATTTTTTCAAAATCAGCAGTATTCATTACAAGAACATGCACTTCCATTTTTAGCATGCACTTTTCCATAGTCACTTGTGAATTTTACCAGTTGTGTAGAATTTCATACAAAATTTCATCTTGCCTTAAAGATAATAATCTATCATTATATTTATATATAATCTACCATTATAATTTTATACATTCTTGATTTTCAGAGCAATTCTAGAGTTTTGAACAAGTATTTTAATATCAATTAACTTTTTAGTTGGAGAACTGGGAAGTATTATTCCAACACCTTTCACAATTTTCTTTAAAAAAACTGTGCAATCAAAGATTTTCTTTTTCTATTTCCACATTTGAGGTTAGCTACTTCTCTACTTTTTCATAATTTTGTCTTTCTCTTGCTGAAACTTTTGCAGTTTCTGAGACATTTTCTCTCTTTATCATAATATATTTTCTTTTGTTTAGTTCTTGTTTTAACATATTCAATTTCATTCTTGTTTTTCTCTCTGCAATATTTGAAGCTTAGCAGAATTTTCCTGCTCTGTAAAACAATCTCATCTACATGAAACAATATTAAAATTTTCCCTTTAAAATACTGTAATATCCTGTTAATACACTCCTTCTGATTAAATGCCTATTTTTCATTTTGTTAGCAAATCAGAAATTTTCAAAAGAGTTGATGAGAAAGCTCCTTCTACTCGCAAAAAAATTCCAACTTGCATGTCTAATCAATACCAAATATTTTATCAGTGACTATTTTTTGACACATCAGAAAGGTTCACCAATTCTAAACATGATATTTCCAATCCAAGAATGATTCCATTTTGAATTTTCTGAAAAATTAAGCATTCGGACTGGAAAATTTAAAAAAAATGGATATAAAAATGGTGCAAATTCCGACACAAACAAATATATATATATATTTATTTTATAATAAAAATGTAGAAGGACCACTCAAAAAAATATGAATTTCATCAAAGAATTATAAAGAAATGCACATTTCATCAAAGGATTGTTAATTTCATCAAAAGATGGCTAAAAAAATTATGAATTATATAAAAAAAAAAATCACTGTAAAAACATGAATTATGTGAAAGATTGAAGGAAAAAAAAAAACTCCAGCAAATTTTCTCATAAAAAACACAGGAAAACAAAATTTCGAAAAGAATTATTAAAAAAAATGCACATTTTGTAAAAAAAACCTATAAATTTTGTCAAATATCCCCCCCCTCCCCCCCCCCCCCCCCAAAAAAAAAAAAAAAAGATTGCTTGAAAATTCCCTGTAAGTGCTTTCTCATATTTTATGATTTTTCATAATTTCTGGGGAATGGATTAATGGGATTTTATCACATACTGTCAGAATTCTTTCTGTAAAAGTTACCAAAAGAACCTCTTTAGATCATGTATCAGAATGTACCTCGCGATTTTTTACAAAGCCTTTAAAAATAAATGATCAAAGATCGCATACTTCAAATCAAAAGAAAACATGGAAAAATGTCAAGAGTTGCTTTGTTTTAATCTATCTTTAATTATTAGTCATGATTGTTTTTTTAATCTTAAGTAATAATAACAGTTAATTAAAAAATCAGTCTATTAAAAAAAAAAAAAAAAAAAAAAAAAAAAAAAAAGAGTAAAGAAAATTTACCTTGTTAAAAATTGATAAAATACTTTTAACTATCACTAAGATTATTTCAAGAACTGTTCTAATGACTAGAAATCTTCTAGAAAACAACTAAACCTCAAGCTTTTGGTGATGAAAGTTTTATATCAAACTATGGACAAAAGCATTATCTGCTACTCTTGTGACACAGACATTTGATACTTTAGCGATAACATCCCAGATCCTATTCCATGTATTGCATTAAAAAATATTTTATGTAAAACCAGTTTTATACAACCAAATGAGAGAGTTAAAAGTCTTGAAGAAAAAGTTTAAGTGTTTTTTTATAATTTTAAAGCTTTAATATGTTTTTTGTTACTCTTGTAATATTAAATTATCAACTATTAAATAAAGTCAAAATTGCCTGGTACTGATTGCTTAGTTAATAGTACCTAGTTAAAATCTTTTAACTAGATAAATCTGAAAGATATAATAAAAACTTGTTATTTTGAATGAATATTAATTTCATTTAATGAAAACAAGTAAAAAAAGATTTAGTGTATAGTTCCGTATGTAAGCTGATCTGTGTAAGCCTAATATACAGCTTTTCAGAGAAAAATTGTCCAAAATCGGAAACCTGTACATAAGTTGATGTTATACAAATGTAATGAAAAAGTCAGCGAAAAAACTTTGCACTTTTTTAGCATAGCTAATAGAAAAAAAATGTGCTCTCTGAAATTATTGATATCTCCTCTACTGGAGATATTAATGAGATCCCCGATGACCAAAATCAATCATTTTTCTAAATGAATCTTTTAAAGACAGGCTCCATTTGAAATGTACTGAATGGAAATTACCTGCTTATGCAGCTGTAACAAATGGCAGTAATTTGAAAAAAAAAAAAAAAAATCTTTATTGCTATATCTGAATGAAGAAAGATGCTTGGCTTACTAGATACTGACGATGCTCATCCTGATATACCGGTGGAAGCAATTTTAGGAAAATCTGAAAATTCTGATAATGACTTGGATAATTAATGCTGATTTGTTGCCTTTTTTATTGTAAAATAATAGAGTATTAAAGCATTTTTACAAATTTAAGTTATATTTATGTTTTATATATATTTAAGATCCTTTTTACTTTTAACAAATTTGAAAAATTTCTTAGACTTGTGTATAAGCCAACCCCATCATTTTGGAGCCCAAAAGTATTGGGTTACATACAGAAATATATGGTAACTCAAAGTTGTCTAATTTTCTTTAACATTTTGTTTATACTCCTATATATTATATGGCACATCATTTTATTTTATTTTAAGTCAATAGCAATTGTTTCTTAGCTATTATGTGTCAAGATTTATCACATATTTATAAAAGATTAGACTGTTTATACAATCTATCTTCAATAGAAAAAAAGTATTGTCAATCAAAAAAAATTTCTTATGGATTTACATGTTTTAGATGTCAAAGATCCTTAAAAACATGTTTATGTAAAATGTTTGTCTGTATAGCATGTATTGACATTGTATCATTGAAAAGTATATGAAGTTATGCATAGAATTGAATTAAATTTTTTTGTGTATGTTTTAGCTATGGCAAGATGTGCATAAAATTGAAAAAAAAAATGTGTATGTTTTTTGCTATAGCAAGCAGGATCTTTCTGAATAATAATAAAAAAAATTCTACCTGAAGGGAATGTTGCCATTTTCATTAATGTACCATCAAAAAGCCAGCTATTTGCAAACAGCTAATCTACATAGAATAATTAAAAAAAACTATTGATTATAATAAGTATCTGACAAAGATTGACTTGTTTTTACTCCAATTAATTGACTAAAGCCGAAATTTAAGATGAAAATCAAAGTTGGTACAGTATTGAACTAACAATATTAAAAATTAGCATTTGTAATTACTTTTTGATTATTTATATCAGATAAAAGAAAGTTTTGGGATTGGCACACCCATCTAGTTTTTTAATGTATATCAATTTTTATCTATCTGAAACCATTGCTGGTTAAAGAAAAATTATTTATTTTATTTGTAATGTGTATCAAAAATCATTCATTAAAATTGTGTTTTTTAATTTTTGTTATGTAATTATTTTTTGAAAATGTGTATATTCACTTTTTAAGAGTAAAATATTATTTTAAATGGTTAATATTTTAATTATTTCGATACAGATATTATAATTTTAAATTGTAGTTATATTCACATTATTAATCAATTTTTTGTCTTTTAATACTTGCACTTGGTTATTTATTTTTTCAATAAAGAAATCTGAAATAACATTTGTGTGATAATGACTATCATGATTTTCCTGCTGAAACAATTTATGAAAATAAGAGCTCAAATTATTTTAAATATTATTTTAAAAATAAGCCAAATGTACCTTTTTTATATTATTTACTTGTTGCTGAAGTTAGAAGTATGTAAATTTTGGATTTATAACTGTAATTAGCTATATCCAGTGCTATATCCATCAGCTATATACATTCTAAAATTTAAAGAGTTGTGATATTTATGTTCTAAAATCTATATTTCAAACTTGTTTTTTTTTTAATCCTAGAAAATTATTTTCAAGATTATTTTAATTTTTGAGCAACAATTTCAAAATTCCAATTCATATCCGAAAAAATTAATTGTTCGCCTTCTCTGTTCATAGGAAATAAATAATAATAATAATTTGTAGCTTTAAGCCAGATTTTTCATAGTTAATAAAAAAAGGAAATAAACTAGTAAAATAACAATAGAGAGAGAATAGGGAGGGGGGGGGGGTATTTTGTTATAATCAAATATAAAATATCTGAAAATTCACAAATAATGAAAAATGTTATTTATGGTTTCAAGTTTTCTCCAAAATGTATTTTCAACTTAAAGAAAATAACTGAGTTTATTTGTAAATAAAATTTAGAGCTCCTCAATCTTTTTCTATAAATTAAAAAATAAATAAATAAATAAATAAACTTAACATATTAAATAAGTCCATTAATTAAAATATGAGCTTAACAAAATAAAAATGAACATATTTATTTAACATTTTGTAAAAGTAACCTAACATTTATTTATTTAATTTATTTTTTTTTTAATAGAAAATTACCAATGAAATTAAAATTAATAATATATATATGAAAAATGTAAGAAAAAATTGTAATGGAATAGGAACTGTATTTATTTTTTGGTAGGTTTTGTATGAAATACTATCTATTGCATTCTTCCTTATGTTGGAATTTCTGAAATGTTTTTGCAGATCTACAATGATCATGACCCCCAGACCCCAAAATTACTATCAGTAAAAAACTTTATATATCTGTGTATCTATCTATCACTTTTTAACGGACACAATAACTTACTAAATTCTGTTCAAATCTCTTCCAAACTGATGCATATAATTAAGGGACACAAAATCTCGGTCAAGTACATAAATGGGCAAAATCAGACCAAGAGGGTTGAAATAGGAAGGTTATTTTGGGGAAATTGAAAAAAAAACATGACTTCTTAGTGAAAAAAGATATTGAATCAGTTTGGTAGATTTTTTTATAACATTAAAAATGGGCTTGAGACCAAATAAATAAATAAATAAATAAAGTTTTTGGTAGAAAAAAATCATAACTTCATCAATTCTCAAGATATCAAATCCAATTAATTTTATTATAAATTGTCTTAATATTATTTAAAACTTTAGTATTGACAAATTTTTGATAAGACCAACTCTTACCAAAAGGGAAAAAAAAGAAAAAGGTGCTTTATTGAATTACAATGGAAGTCTGGGAATTCGGCAAAATACTGGAAATATTACCAAATTTGGTGTCACTTTTGGCTGAGTTTTTGATAGGACCAACTCTTACCAAAAAAACAAATAAAATTATAAAATTATAATGATAAAAACAGAAACAAAAAAGAGACCCTATTGAATTACAATGGAGTCTGTATTTGGAAGAAAAAATAATTCATAACTTCGTCAATACTCAAGATATCAAATCGAACTAAATTAATTATAAATCTTCTTAATATTATCTAAAACTTTTACACTGACAAATTTTAATAAAACCAACTCTTACTACCAAAAAAGAAGGGAAAAAAAAGGGACCTTATTGAATTACAATGTGAATTATAATGGAAGTTTTTGGAAATTCAGCAAAATACTGGAAATAATGTCACTTTTGGTGATTTATCTCCATGTTGAACCAGGTTTCCCCCGATGGTACCCCACCCCCTGCAGTTTGAGGTATCTACACAGAAATATAAATAAATTTAAAATTAATAGAAATATGAAAAAGTAACGAGCTAACAATAAATTATTTTCGGACTCATTTTTATATTCACTTTTGCTCTCAAATGCATACAAATTAGCAGTTTCTCTTTTTATATAATGTTGTAACCATTTTGGTCAATTTTTTTACATAAAGGTAGAATATATTTCAAAAAATGCTGTCACAGTGGGCATTTTGAACTGAGTTTCCCTTAAGGAAATTCTGATGACACCTGCTCTTACTGAAAAATGAAATTAAAAACTTTTCAAAAGCAGCCAAATAAAGTTGTTAAACTGGTTTATATCTAATCATATTTTGCTTTTTGTTCATGAAATTAGCATTTAACTTCGAAATCTACCTGCACCTACAGGCTGAGCTGACAGGAATTTTTTTATTTTATACTCCCCACAAATAAATAGCTCCTTCAAAGATCAAAAATAAGATTTTTATGTTCTTATTTATTGCTGTTTTTATAATAATTTTAATGATGTTTTGAATCTATTGAAATATTTGGATGAGCATTTTATTAAAAATTTATACCTAAACTGACATTGTACAAACTCACTTGAAGCAATAAATCTTTGAAAAATAAATTATTAAAATTGTAAAATTCAGTTACTTATCTTCTATTTATAATGATTTTATCAACATATATACTTAGTAAAAATTATAGACACTTTTGCCCTGTTTTAACAATCATATTAGAAATATATTAGCAAAGTGTTGAGGGATTTTTAAATTGTTTTGTATGTGTCTACCTATCTGTATACATTTGTGTATGTGTATATGTTGTTTAATAATATCTTATCTTACAGATAAAAGTTTATTTAACTCTTTGGAATGTGTAGATTTAAATTAGTTCCTTTTCCTTACTTCTCTAGCAGTTCCTGTAGTACATTGCTTTTATTATAAGTTTTTTAATTTATATTTTCATGTGTTATTTTCAATTTTACCTTTGCATTGTCAGTAGTTATCTTAATTAACCTTCAAAAACCCTATGCAGTTTTATCATTGCATGTACATTTAGTACATATGTTTCTAGTACACGCTGTTGCATGCATGCATAAAAAAAGAAGTAAGTAAATTGAACTAAATTGTACTATAATGACTTGTAGACATCGGCTGGAACTAATGCGCAGCACATATAATGAAGATACTTCCCCAGAATCCCCCGAGACTCGTGATGATTTTCTGCAATGCATCTCAGCGTGTGCTAAGCAACGCCTTTCAGCTGGCCTCGCCATTAACAGCTTAATTCCTTCCAGAAACAGGTTGGTCCTGTTTTTGCCCGCCCTGTCGTAAAAAAAAAAAAAAAATATTTGGTGATGCGCTCTGTACAAGTCATTTCAGTCATTGTTACACTTCTGCTTTTCCTTCTTTTTCTTCTAGGGTGACCTATTTTAAAACTCTTTATAAAAAATCAATACAGTGACATTATAACTAAAAATTTAGATTCTGTTCTGGCTTTTAAATTGGAAATTAAGTAAGAATATTAAAATGATGTTCGCCAGCTGTTATTAAAGGCAAGCGTGATGACATAACTTTTTGTACACTATCTAACTAAAAGTTATAGTTATTAAAAGAACACTGACATTTTTAACTTTTGCAATAAGATAGATGGTTTTCGAGAATAGACATTTTTATAGAATAGATGCCATATAGTGTAATATTTAAATAGCCCATGGTAGTAGCTATCTTTAGACACATCTATATATATATTTTTTTTAAAGTTGTATTTAAAATGTACAAGATTTTTATGAAATAAAACTTTTAAAAATAATTATTGTTTGTGCTGCAGTGATTATTTAAAAGTTTTTTTGTCATTTGTTTTGTTATTTATGCCTTAAGTGTTTTCAGTTTGTCTATATGGATAAGTGAAAGGTATAAAGCTGTTTTTAATAGCAATTTCAAAAACTTGAGTTTTTAAACAATTTGTTTTTAATGATCTATTAATTTTGAAACCTAAATAGGGATTTTTTTTATAGTTTAATTTTTCTATATATACTTAAAAAAAATAATTAAAAAAATTAAAAAATAAAATAAGGATATAAATGTATGCATTATATTTATTTATGGATTTATTATAATTATTATTATTATAATTTATGGGTCATTTCATACAAAATGAGCAAATTAGTTGTGGCTGACATATCACAGATTTGAATGAAAATTGGCATATAACATATTAATTTATGAGTAAATGCAAAATAATAGATTTCAGGACAGTTTATTTCAGTATGCAAACTCATATCAAAAGTTGAGTTTTTATCTACATGAAATTTCAATCTTGATTGTTTAGCCTAAGAAATGAAAAAACTATATCATAAATTATTTTTGATATGGAAGAATGAAAATAATAAATGAGAGATAGGCATACTTTACGATTTGAATTTTTATTCAATAATGAGAGAAAAAATGTGGAAAATGAAAATTTTTAAGGGATAATTTCAATAATTCTGTTACTTATTTAAACTTAAAGGACAGTTGTTATAACTTTAAAATTATTCGAAGTTGTAGGTAAAAATACGCATTTTAAATATAGGTATTTTCATATTTGTCTCTTTATTCCTTAATGTGAAAAAAAATAATAGAAAAAAAATAAATAAGGAAAAATTTGACGGAAAAATTCAATATATCTATTGCTTATTTGGACATGAAGCAAACTCTTATATCTTTTCAAACTATTTGATATTATAGATAAAAGTGTCTATTTTAAATACTGAAATGCTAATTCTTACCTTTTTCTTCTTTTCTGATTTTTTTTTTTCTTTTTTGCTTCAGGATTGTATTAAAATTGAGAAATAGTTCATGAAATTAACGAAATTGCCTTCTCATTTTTTTTATGTTAGGAATCAAAAGGCAATCTTGAATTTTTTTAAACATATTATGGACTTTATTAATCTTTATGTCTGTACAATATTGTAAATATCATACCATTCCTTTATTTATTTTTTGTGCATACATAAAAAAAAAAAAAATGATTTTTTTTTTTTTTTTTTTTTTTTTTTTTTTTAAAGTTTCTAAGTTTTATTGAAGATGGATTAAATAAATAGTAACTTTCAAACTTGAGGAAATTCGTTCTTCATATGTAGTACTACATCAAGCATCAATTTCGCGCATGTTTTTTAATTAATTTAATTTTTATGTTTCTAATTTCCTCAAAATTCACAAATTTTCTATTTGTACAACCAATTTAAAATTAATCGCGGTGTTACCAGATTATTATTACTAAATAAATAAGAAAGTAACTTTTTAAAGGTTATAATATTATAAGCAAAATTCATTTCTGTTAAATAATTTTCAAGATGTGTAACTTAAAACTTGCAATTTTGGACGATTGCACACATGCTATTATATATCACAAGTTTTTTTAAACTGTACAAATCTGTTAAAATAATTTATTTTTTGTCAAGATATTTTGCAGAGCTCTATTTGAATATAAATTGAACCTGTATATCAAATTTTATTAAAATTGGTTACTATGTGACCATGACTTTTTTTAAATTTTTGCTCATTAAAAGCAAATTGACCCCTTTGTCAAAGTAAGTTTTGAATAATGGGTTATAAATTACTGTCTCAATCATTAAACAGTATTTGAGTTTATTATATGAAAGGTTTAATTTTTATTTTTAAATTAATCTATTTGTTAAAACAACATAATTCATCAAAATTATTAATGATTACAATTCTTGGTCTTGAAAAAATAAATTTTCCACTTCTGATGAAAGTTAAAATACCGACTAGAAACTTTTCAAAGGGGGGGGGGGGGGGGCATTTCAAAGGTTACAATCTTCAGTTGTGGTTATATTTATAAATTTAATTTTTATATTCATGTTTTATACAAAAATACAGAATAGAATATGTTTTTTCAGATTTTGCATATACAGTAGAGGACCTATTATCCGGAATCGTCGGGACCGAGGGCTTTGGAGTTTTCCAGATTTCGGGTCCGCCCGAAACTCGACACTCCCCTCCACCCCCTCTCCCCTCAAAAAAAAAAAAAACAAAAAAAAAAACCAACAACAAAAAAAAACAAAAAAAACACAGAAAATTTAAAAATAATAACAAAATTATAGCACTGATATCTAGAATATGAATGAAAAGTGTGTTGTATGAGAAGTCTGTGGAAAAAACACTAAGCTACAACTTTGACTCTTGTATTGTCGTACAAAAGTCTCAAATACGGACATCCAGAATTCAGAGCGCTTCAAAATCCGGACGTTTTGCTAACTGGCTTTACATATATATATATATATATATATATATATATATATAGATGTATATAACCGTAAAATATCGTTAATCCCCCCCCCAAAGGTGACTAAAAATCTTAAAATAATTAGAGGAGGGTGCTTAAACGGGATTTTTCCACGATTGTTTCACAAAATTTGCATTTTTTGCGAGATATCTGCAGGATTTTTCGCAATATTTGACAAGATTTGCAGGGTTTTATTGCGATATTTGACGAAATTTGCAGGGTTTTATCGCGATATTTGACGAATTTGCAGAGTATTTTCGCAATACTTAAAAAAATTGCGTTTTTTTATGGGGATGAATCATGATGAAATAAATGAATCATGAATCTTTGAATGAATTATGAATCTTTGAATGAATTATGAATTTTGATACTTGAAGCAATACTTGAAAAAATTTGCGTTTAAAAAAAAACGTAAATTTTGTCAAAAACACGCAGAGAAAAGGTGAATTTTGTAAAAAAAAAAAAAAAAAAGCCTAAAAAGCATGAAATCTAAAAAAATTCTCGAAAAAACGCTCATTTGATCAAAGATTCATGATTCATTCATTTTATCATGATTCATCTCGTTCTCAACCGTCTTCATTTCCGGATTTCGGAATTCCAGATAATAGGTCCTCTACTGTATTATTTATATTATTTATATGATTTTCTAAATTAATAGAGTATATTTAGGGAAAGTTGGAATTATATTTATCATATGCTTTAAAAAAATTTTAGCAGAATAATTTAAAGTATTCTGCATATAATGATTATATAATATTCAATATAATAATTATTTGAATTTTATATTATAGTAGAATTAAGTTAATATTTTTCACATTTTAAAGCAATTGTTTTATCCTTTAAATTATAGATTATTTAAATCTATTTGTGAAGAATCCAATTTTTAAAAATTAATACTTAATATTTTGGTTTTATGTGCTTATATTATTCTAAAAAATAAATAAATAAATAAATAAATAAATAAATAAATATATATATACTTAGCTGTATCTTTATATAGTCAAATAAAACAGATTCAAAAATTAAATATGAGCAAATATAATATAAATTGGAAAATCAAAACAATTTTAAGGGTGGTTGATTCTTAATTTATTATATTTAGTGTACTAAAATTTTTCTTTTGCTTTCTATTGAAGTTTTTGATATGTGTTAAAATATATTTTTTAATATTTTTTGTGGTTCAATATAGACTTCTCAAGAAAAATTAAACTGTACACTAACTGTTAATCAAGTCTAATAGAAATTTCATACTTATTAAGTTGTACTCAGGTATGTAAAGATTGTATTCTGCTTATATTTACAAAAAAAAAAAAAAAAAAAAAAAAACAAGCTTAAAAGAATAAAACATTTTTAAAAGGTTTATTTGCTGTCACCATTGTTTCACACCTCAGCAGTGCTATTTTCTCTAAATTTAACTTCATTTTTTATGAGTTTTCTGAATAATTTTAGGGAAACTTAAAATGTGCTAGACTTTTTTTTTTTTTTTTTTGGTAATTTAATTTTCACAATAATTCAATGTTTCAAGAAGTTCACAATTCAACTGATGTTTAACTTATATTATAAGCTGGCTACTTTTTTGATGGCTACCAAATGTACATGTTATCAAGTAAATTGCAATCTCATTCCATTAGGATGAAAGAAATTAAAAATAATAAAGACAGGGGTATGCAGGCAATTTTGAATTAAAAATCTGAAAATACAGGAAAATTCAAGATTTTTAATGTTTTACATCAAAGAAATATCTTATACTCTCATAAGGTGAAAATGATCATAGCCTAAACATTTAATTTTAATCTATGCATTTTTATGTGCATATATATATTTATTTCCAGCTTTGAGTAGCAATACTGAGTAATCTTAATTTTCCTTTAAATAGTTTACAGGATTTATTTTACATTTTTAAATAAGGAAAATTTTTACATTGAATGTAAAACTTTTGATATCCCCTCCCCTTAAGCTGCTTTGCAGATCCCTTGTAGTCCATGGACCATAGTTTAAGAATTTCAAAGTGTATCCGATAAAGTGTTCTACCCTCTTGTTGAAAAAAATTAAAATACAGTAGACTCCCTCAAATCTACACAGCTTGAGACCAGAGGTTGTGCTGATTTTAGAATTTTGTGGATTTTCGGTCATTGCTTTGTTTGCATTTTTAAACAGTAATTTGAATGTAATTAATAATGTAATCAAAACTATAATGAATGCTTAATATAAAATAAGTAATAAACTAAAAGGATAAAAATTTATGTAATTTTTAAAATGATTAAAATATTAAAAGGAAAGGTCAAGTGAATAATCAAGAATGTATGATTAAATATACTTAATAAAGATGAAATGTATTTTTCCTAAATTATTCAATGAAACTTCTCATTCATATCAAAATTACAAAATAAGGAAGTTTTATTTCAGGTTTAGCCAGTCTTAATAACCAAAAAAGCTTAATTACTACATAAATATATTTGGTAAGAGGATTCTGATTACCAATATCAACAATATTTTGAATTTTTTTAGGAATAAATTTATTCTTCCCTCATGAAAAAGTTTAAATTTAGCAATATTAACAAAACTGCAAATTAAAATATATATGAAATTGATATAAAACTAAAAAAGTCAAATTTTGTCCCTATATCTCAACTGAATGTTTCATTGTTTATACCTCTAAATTTTGTGTGGATTTTAAAGTCACGGATTTGAGGGAGTCTACTGTATTTTCTGCAAAACATGTTTCTGTTGATCTTGCCTTTCATGTATATACTTCTTGTTGACAGTTGAGTTGAAAATATTCATGTTTATATAAAGTTTTTAAGTATTTCAATAATCTTTCACTAGTTTCTCTTTTTTTTAAACTGATCTCTATGCATTTAAATAGTGTTTTATTTTTAATTTTAAATAGAAAAAAAAATCCTTAAAAAAATCTGATAATATAAAAAATTTCTGATTTTTTTAAGGAAACATTTTACTCTCATGAAGTTCTAAGCTTGAAAGGAATAAACAAATAAGCAAATAGCATATACAAATTTAGAGAAATGCACATCTTGTTTTTCTCATTATGTGCTATATGTTTTAAAGCAAATGAATTCCTCATAAAGCTATAAGTGTTAATTAGAAAATTAAGTAATACTTTAAGCAAGATATTTTTGCAAAAGATTTAACAGATGTTTTGATGAGAAATAAACACTGTGTTTGACCTTATAAATTAACCCTATGAGTAAAGAGGCCATATTTTTCTACCAAATAAAATTTTGAAAATTATTGTTTTTGCTATTGCCTAAGATTAATAAATGTGTTGGTTTCTGACATATCAATAATAATTATGTAATAATACTTTTATTAGATGATATTTTATGGTGATACGAAAGAGGTATTCAAAAATATTGCATAATCTTCAAAGACTTAAAATAAAAAATCCAACCTGATAATTTTGTTAATATGTACATAAGAAATGAACAATAGAGGCATTTATTTTTAAAGCAATGTACACAAAATTGTGTCATTTTTTATAGTATGCTAAAAAAATCAAAAACAAAAATCTATCTATCTATGGAAAATAAATCACATATTTCAAAACTGTGAATTGTTTCATTAATATCAAAATGTTACAAGCAAGTTACAAAAAAGTTATTTAAAAGAATCATTATTGGCATAAAATGTTCTAAAGAATTGACCGGAAACAGTTGTTAGAAAAAAAAAAAAAAAAAAAAATCTGTTCCTTTAATTAGCCTCTATGTTTAATATTTGAGTTTCATTGAATTTTGGTCACCCTACTTTGCTTACATATATATACATATCTTTTTTTTTTCCCTTTGGCTGAGACTTTTACAAAGGCTTATAAATAGCAAAAAATTCCTTCTCAAATGTTATCACATTGTTCACTTTTATAGTGAATGATGCTCTCTATAAATTCATAAGTTTTGCTTTAAAAAGTCTTATGGCTTTGCATTTCTTTTATTTTCTAAACATTTTATGGCAAATTTATTTTTATTTATTGCTTCGTAGTATAGCTTTTTTTTTTTTTTTTTTTTTTTTTTTAAATCCCTAATTAGTTTTTCCCTTTTACTTAAGTTTAATTTGTGTACTTTAGCTATATAATATGTCACGTAACATGCAATTAATTGTTAAACACTTGTGATATTAAATGTGTGTTTTAACTTATTTTTATCTGTGAATTTTATAGTATATTATTACTTTAACCATAGCCAGTATTATAAATATTGATTTCTATTCATAAGTAATTTATTATTTAGCCTTTGTTTTTCAAACTAATTACAAATGTATAAGTCATGTTAAATACCAAATACCCCCCCCCCCCCTAAAAAAAGTATTAAAGTTTATTTTAAAAGTTCCACTTAATTTGATGACTAATATTCATGCAGTTTCAAAAAATTGCTAATACAATAAGTAAACTTGGCATATGTACCAATTGTGGTAAATTTACTGCTTTGATTTTGTGATTTTGCTTGATAGAAATTGCAAAATAATGAATTTGTTAAGATTATAAACTATGCAACTGAAAAGTATCTATTCAGGATTTCTAAATTCTTTGTTTCAGTTTCACACATAGTTAGCTTGTTTTAATGACCATGGTTTGGTACATAATTAATTCTGTTGTTGTTGTAAATCATATACAGTTATAACTGTAAAGAATATTTGCAGATTTATCACCTGTACATGGCTAATGGAAAAATGGCTTGAAATAATTCTTTAAGTTTTGATTAAGTTTTAAAAACATTAAAATGTTGTATTGGCATTGGAAACACATTTCTGTACATGAGTTTTATAATTCTAGTGTACCAGAAAGTTGAATGGAAAATCCATTATAAACTTACATCTTTAGAAACATGTAGCAAGTTCAGTTAAGAGTATAAAATGTTATTTTCTCAGGCAGCTTAGGATTATTTAGATTTATTATTAAACAAAATATTGATACTTTTCAATATTATTATCAATATATATTAAAGTTATATTTTAAACTTTAGATAAATGTATAATTTTTCCTGTCATTTTGCTTACTTTATTTTTAGATATATTATTTTAATTTTATACCAAAAATTTTGGGGGGAATTTATGGTGAGTGGCAATATTCCTTAATGAATGTTATGCATAAACTTTTTTTTTAGGTTAGTGGAATTCGGAGTAAAGATTCCTATTTTTTATTGATTTGTCTTAAATTTGTTTAGCACATAACAGTAGTATGAAAGAAAATATCACCCAGGTTATATCATACATTTACTTTGATGTATGGGTATAATATCCTTTGTCTGTTAATCATTTCAGTTATTATGTTGAGATCATTAATCTATTCTGCATTTCTATTTAAAGTTGTTAAAAGTTAGTGTATCTTTCATAAATACTTTCATGCCATCTTCAAGGTTAGCTGTTTTCTCGTTTGAATGAACCATTTTTTTTTAATCATGATTCTGTTTTGGTTTTTCTTGGAGAAAATATGTAATACCTTTCCTTTCTGGAAATTTCTGTTAGTTTTCTATTAGCATTTTAAAAAGTTGCATTTTTCCTGATGCAGGTTTTACTAGGACCAATGGTTCATTTTCAAAATAATAATTGATTTACATTATTACATCTTATTACCCCGCTGGACGATGAGTGTCATGTATATGTGATGCATAAAATGTTTAGTATTCTTGATTATTTATTAAATCCAACAATTTTTTTTAATTGAAAATTTTGCCTTATTTTATCAGAGTGTTTCTGCGATTCAATTAGGCAATAATTTCTTAAAGCTGATAAAAAAAGTTAAAAATTTTAACAATGTCTGTTTGTCACAAAGATGTTAATTATCTTTTAGTTTGATAAAAACTAAGTCTACTTAAATGTGTTATCTTCTGGCGATTTAGTAAACTGTAATTACTTTGTATCTTGTTCATACTCTAATCAGTTGGAGGTAGTTTTATTTGACTACAAGTACCTGTGACAATCAAAAAATTGTACTGTTGAAGAGTGGTTTTGTTCTGCATTAATTTTCAATAAGTTTTTTTCTTTTTTTTAATGCACACCAGTATTTTAGAAAATTCTACTTAATGATATCTTTTGTAGCTTAATCAGTATATTAGTTCCATATCCAATTCAATCTACTTTTTCTGAATTAGTCTTTTTCTCAAATAGGTTTTTAAGATATAGTTTCCATTATTTATTTTTGCAAAAAATGTTTATTCATTTATTTGCAACCGAATAATCCTTATTTTATTCAAACAATGATCACAGAAAAGTAGCTTGCTCATTGTTATGTCATTACTTTGATGTTTTTACTTAATTGCAAATTTGTATTGTTTCTTTTTCCTCTTTTGTATAAATGTCATTAAAGTGTATATACTTTTTAATAACTGAATTATTCAACACTTCAAAGAACAGTTTTTTCTCTTTGTCTGTTTAGACTCTTACTTTAGCCTTTTTTACTTGTTTTTGGAAGGATGCTTTTTCAGCTCACTTACATATATGTATGTGTGTGTCAGGATGTATACAGATTCCTTATAAACTCTTTAGAAATGAAAAACGGTTTTTAAAGTACTTAGAAATCTGTAAAATGACAAAATACTCCTTAAATCTTTATCATGAGGCAAAATTTTTGTGGCTTCAGTAGTTTAATTGAATAATAGAATCTGTAGACTATATTGTTATATGATGAATATTGCTTTTGTGATAATCTTTCTTAAAACATGTATAGCCTAAAAAAGGTTTATATACAAAGGAAGTAAAATAAAATTATTTTCATTCTTATAAATGTAAATTTCAAGTACTTACTGCAATTTATATATACGAGGGGTGATCCAAAAAAAAGTTTACAAGGCAAAGGAAAAAGTATTTATTAACAATAAAAACAAAATACAAATGGCAATCAAGAGACACATCTGGCCTTTACTTTTCCACATAGTCGCCAAACCTGTTTAGGCATATGTCAGAACGTTCGACCAACTTATTTATCCCATCTTGGTAGTAATCAGGGCCCTGCTCATTGAACCATTTCTCAGCAGCTGTTTTCACTGCATCATCTGAGGTGAATCGTGTTCTGGATAAGTTTCGCTTCAACGCCGGAAAAAGGAAATAGTCACTTTGAGCCAAATCGGGACTGTATGGAGGAGGATGATTCCAGACCTCCCACTTGAACCTTTGCAACAATTCCTGAGTCTGGCGAGCTGTATGGGGCCTGGCATTGTCATGCAGAAGAATGACTGTGAATTTCGGTTGCGGCCACATTCTTGGCCCATAGGAATCGAATTACGGCTCTCACCTCTATGTGAGACCACTTTTCTAGACATTGTGCCATTACTGTCGCTCTTGAGTGTCTGCGTACTGACGCTACTTACACTTAGAACCGCTGTAGGACAACTAGCGCCATCTGTCAACCACCATGGGGGGAAATAATTGCTCCACAATTATTACGTTTTAAATGCTTCAGCATGTAAACTTTTTTTTGGATCAACCTACGTACATATATATATTGTGTGTATTTTCCCCCTTTAAAATTTATTTAAATAAAAGTCTAAGAGCATGTGATACATGATCAACATTCTAGATTTGTCTGGCCTCAAGATTGTCAGGATACAAGACTATTGATCATTAAAAAAAATTGTTGGCTGGAAATTTTGTATTCAAATTTATGAAACAGTCAGCAATACATTATGAATTATGTGTAATTTTAGGGCTTACTATTGGCTTTTAATAGAATAAAATCTGTTTAAAATGTTTTTCTCCAATTCTTTTCTCTGAAAATTTTCTCCCAAAATAAGGTATTAAAGATTAGGATGTGCATGTTGCATAAGAGTATTGCATACACGAAAATGATAAATCCTTAAAATTTTTTTGACTGCTTAGATATGTATATACACTATATTGCCATTGATTATGGGACACTTGCGATTTTAGACATTTTACTAAATATCTAGAAAAATACATGAGGAATCATCTCGAAACTCTTAGTGTATAAATATAATAGTATACGTCTTCGTAAAGATTTTTTACCGAAACGCCATAGGGGACCATCAACAAATTAAAAAAGAATGAATATCTTTTGAATAACCCTGTCATAACTAATGTAGCAAAAGCGCTCAAACTCTAGATTATGATTGAATGCCTTATTGTAATACACTGTGTTCATTTTTATGCAAATAGCATGAACACTCGCAGAGTAATTAAGGTTTTTATAAAAATGATCCCAAATTTTTCCAAGTTTTTCCATTATAATTTTCAGAGTTCTTAATATAAAATCATTTTTTTTTCCGAAAATATGACAAACAACATTGCACATAGTACCCTGTAATCAGAATTAAAAAATAATAAAAATTGTATGAAAAATGAGACGGCTTACTATATAATTTTTTACTGCGCATGCGTCAAAGATATCAAAATTTCATTTGCATATTATGTTAGCTAAATATATAGAGCAACGTTTGTAAAAGTCTCAAAATCATAGCTTGAAAATTCTGAAAGTAATCGTCTATAGAAAAAGCACAAAATCCGTTTTTTCCAAAATGAAGCAAAAAAATGAGGGATTTTATCCAAATGCAGTAGTACATCCCATATTGTGTATTCTATATTGACACTAATCAATGAATATATGGATACAACCCCTCTTGTTTTTGCTTCATTTTGAGAATAACGGATTTTCAACTTATTCAATTGACGATTACTGTCAGAATTTTCAAGTTATGATTTTGTGACTTTCACAAAAGTTGCTCTATACATTTAGCTAACATAATATGCAAATGAAATTTTGATATCATTGGCGCATGCGCAGTAAAAAATTATTTAGTAAACCAACTCATTTTTCATACAATTTTCATTATTTTTTAGTTCTGATTACAGGATACTGTGTGCAATGTTGTTTGTCATATTTTCTGAAAAAAATAATATTTTATATTAAGAACTCTGAAAATTATAAGGAAAAAACTTGGAAAAATTTGGGATCATTTTTATAAAAACCTTAATTACTCTGCGAGTACGCATGCTATTTGTATAAATATGAACAAGGCTTATTACAATAAGGCATTCAATCACAATCTAGAGTTTGAGCGCTTTTGCTACATTAGTTTTGACAGGGTTATTCAAAAGATATTCATTCTTTTTTAATTTGTTGACGGTCCCCTTTGGAGTTTCGAGAAAAAATCTTTACGGAGATGTATGACTTACACTATTATATTTATACACTAAGAGTTTCGAGATGATTCCTCTTGTATTTTTCTAGATATTTAATAAAATGTTTAAAATCGCAAGTGTCCCATAATCAATGGCAATATAGTGTATATATATATATTTTTAGACTGTTTAGATATATATATATTTTTCCAAGACTGGTTAGATTTTTTTTTCCCGCGACTCTTCAGAAGTATTTTTTTTATAACTCTTTAGAATTTTATTTAGAATTTTTTTTCTAGATTTCTTTAATTTTTGTATTTTCTTTTCCTTTCTCATTTCGGTGTGAGCCCTGATATGTATGTGTATATGTGTTTTGATAATAATTAACAAATTTGATTGCATACTGTCCTATTTCCTTTATTTCTGAATAGTTTCTTTAAATGTTTGTTTTAATCTAGTCATTTTACATCAGACCTTATTTGTATGTTAATTATTTTAGTATTTTTTGTAATGAACTAACTTTTAAATGTAAATACTAACTACTTGAAAATGTATTAAATTAAAAATATTTAAATTATTATTTTTCCTGAACCCAACATTTATCTGATTAAATTTTGTATTTAGTATAACTGACCTTACACTATCAATTTTTACACTTATCAATTTTTATCTATTAAAATACATGAAATGCTTTAGAAATGATGTTCTAACATTATTTTTATAATGTGCTATTTGTACAATTATCTAATTATAAAAATAATAAATCAAAATTTCTGGCTTAAATTTTATGAATCTTTATCACTCCCTTTTCTTAATAAAGAAATGAAATGAAAATTACAGGATAAATTACAAACAGAAGCATTATACAATCATGTTTCAGTTATTGGTGAACTAAAAAACTAACTTATGTTGAATTAAATAGAGGCTTAATGATTTTCTTTTAGAATTTTTGCAACAGAGGTAAAACAAATTTGTGAAATTTAATGAAATATTTTTTTGTTACTAATTTTCTATGTGAAATATCGCATCGTGTAACACTCAGCATTTTAATTTTCCCATACAGCTTTCTTTTCCATATTTTGAGATTTTTTTTTTAATGCCGCACACATAGCATTTTCATACGTGGCAGTTTCATTTTGCCATCCGGCAAAGTGTTATGTAATGTCATTCTCTTGGAGTATACTTTTTTCTTTTCCACTTTGTGGGGTTTGGCTGATTGTGTCAGTCGCATGACATGTGATATGATAGCTAAGCTAGCTGTTGCACATGATGCCATTATGCCCTTGGATTGCTTTGATTGATGATTTTAAATTTTGTCACTCGCTTTTCTAGTTATTAATCTTGAAATTCACCCGTGTTTATAATATTGAGCCCTGTTCTATTAAATTGTACTTTTGAATGCTAGATTTTAAATCATTTAGCAATTTGACTATGGTCTGAGAGGTGATGTCATATTCTAAGAGAATTTGCTATTCTCTTTAAATTTTCAGCGAAAATGTTTGGGATTTCTTCCCATTTAAAATTTTTCTATTTGTTATATCCAGCATTATTTTTAAAGAAATGATGTAAAGGAACTACCTCCTTTTAAAATTCAAGATAACATAAAAGAAGGTATTTTTATTACAAAAGAGTGTTATCAATAATTTTGTCTCCATTTTCTTTCTTTCTTTTTCTTTCTTTTTTTTTCTTTTTTTCTTTTTTTTTTTTTTAGTTTGAAGGTTGAAGGTTGAGTAAGAAAATTCAGTTTTACTTTAAATTTAAAATGACATATTTACAGTAATTTTTCAGATCCTGCAACTAAAAAATTGTGAATTTTCTAGAGCTAAACAATAGAATAGAAATATTGTACTTACTGTTAATTCTATTAAATCCCTTTTTGTTTTATTAAAGAGCTATTTTTTTTACAAAGTTACTTTTGTTCTTTACTACTTCATGTTAAAGTATATTTTTTCATTTTTTTTTCTTTTTGGGCAGGGGGGGGCTTCAAGTTTAAGTGGTTTATTATCTGTGAAAGCTGTAGATGTTTATTTATTTATTTTTTTTATGAATGTGTATCTTGCTCATTTAATTAGAATAGTGCGATATATATGTTCTTTACATATTTATAAATTTTCTTAAATGATTTATTTGTTACTTACATTACTTTTCTTAAGTTTAATTATCTTTCATTTAAATAAAATTTTTTGAAATAGTAGTAACTTTAGTTGTAAAAAATAAGTACAAATTAGCATTTTCTTTTTTTTTTTTTTTATATTACATTTGGTTTTGTCTCTACAAAAGCTTAACCTATATGTTTTATTCAGTTTGGCTGTTCAAATTTTGCCTACTGCATGGCTTTAGCTTTGTGTTTGACCTTTTAATTAATTATGTTTCTTCATTATTATATGTTCTGTCATTACGATTGTTGATATGTATGATTTATTTCAGGCAACGTCTTGAACTTATGAGGGAAATGTATCATAATGAGGCAGAGTTGTCACCTACTTCACCAGAATACAATGTTGAGAGTATAACTGGAGGTGATCCTTTTTATGATCGATTTCCTTGGTTTAGACTCATTGGAAGGTAAATGTTAGTTTCTATGGTTTAATATTTAATTTGTATTTTCAAATTGTTTAAAAGCTTGTTTTCTAATATTTCAAAATTTTAAACCATTACTAAGAATTTAAATCATTATCACAATTCCGTTTTTAAAATATCGTTTCTTTTTTTTTTTTGTGTGTGTGTGTGTGGGGGGGGGGGTGAGGACATACAATACTTTGCAGTTTTTAAAAAAAAAAGAAATTGCACAAAAAATATATTTTTAAGTTTTGAGAATTTTCAGTTTTAACTAACATGATTTGAATTCACAACTTTCTGCATATGAAACCTATGAGATTACTAATGAAAAAGTAAAATTAAGATTATGTAATGTCACACAAATGGTCAAATTCACGAAAAAACTCAATAACATAAGACTTAATTTTATAATTTGTCATGTGATCTAAGCCATGTGTGATCTATGAAAATGTTCTGCTGTAAGTATGCAAAATTTTCAATTGTAGTTTCTGAAAAAGGACTGCATGATAGACAGGAAGACTTACATATGACAAAGGAGTAAGATGCATAGGGTTTTGTCAGATGAACAAACCCTAAAAAGAATAAAAATATAATATGCGTTGTAAACGGAAAATAATAAATTAAAGGGAAATAAATTTAATTAAATGAGGTAAGAATTTAGAATAGACTTAAGATAGGATAACTAGTTTTCACAGTTAACTGGATGGGCATTAAAGCAGCATCCATTTGATAAGTTTTATGGAATATATGTGGTTGTAGTATTACTTCTAATTTTAAATTAAGTATTAGATTACTTGTACTAAGAATCAGATGCAAGTAAGATCAAATGTTAAAGTTTGAAAGAAGTTAATTTATGGGAATTCCTTGGGAACAAAAATTCTTCTGTTTTCTCTGTATAAAAATGAAAACATCTATAATATAACTATATATGCTTCTATTTCAAATACTAGATGCTGCTATCAAACTATACAATTGTTTCAAGCTATGTATATGTTAAACTGGCAATGTATGACACTTTTTTCTATAAAGATTCTGATATCAGTCTATTAGAAATATCATTCCGGATAACTGATTTTTCAGTTAACTGGTTTCCGGGTAAATGGCTTCATACTGTATATGAAAATAAAATACCTTTTCTAAATTAAAATTCTCAGTTTCCTTTTTCTAACTTTGAAAACTAATGGTTAAAACTATTTTATACCTATTCAGTTTGTTTCTCCATCCAACATTTATTTCTCCAAGATCTGAAATTCAAATTAAATTTAAGATAAAAATAAGCCTAAACTTATTGCTACTCTTTTGCTCTTTGTCTGAATAATGAAGAATTAAAAGTTTCCAGACTTTCAAAGTACTTGAGAATGACTTGAAAAGATTATTAATAATTGAAAAAGAATTAACTAACTTTGAAAACTAATCTTTTCTAACTTTGAAAACTAATGGTTAAAAGTATTTTATCCCTATTCAGTTTGTTTCTCCATCCAACATTTATTTCTCCAAGATCTGAAATTCAAATTAAATTTAAGATAAAAATAAGCCTAAACTTATTGCTACTCTTTTGCTCTTTGTCTGAATAATGAAGGATTAAAAGTTTCCAGACTTTCAAAGTACTTGAGAATGACTTGAAAAGATTATTAATAATTGAAAAAGAATTAATAAAAGTCAGGTCTCAAGAATGAGAACTAGCCTTGTCATTTAGCACTACTATGCACAAAGCTGAACTCAAATGATAATGGTAAAACAACAAGATTAGTTATATATATTATTTAATATTTTAAAATTATGTTATATCTAGGATTTTGTTATATTTTAGGGCTTTTGTTTACCTGAGCAATTTGTTGTATCCAGTTCCCTTGATACAAAAAGTAGCAATTGTGAATGAAAAAGGGGATGTTAAAGGTTACCTTAGAGTTGCCGTTCAAGCAGTTGTTGGTAAGTAAGTTTGTAATAGTGTATTGATTTAAATTAAAACTAAGAAGATTTAAGAAAAAAAAATAACAAAATTATTTGACTATTTAAAAATAGTCTTTGGAGTTCTAGTTATTTATTTCAGGGCCTAAAACGTATTATTTTTTGTTCTTATTCTATTGAAATGAAATATCTTTGTTCTGTTTCTGGATAAGAATTTGTAAAATTTAATTAAATTATTGAAACATTATTTTGAACATTCACAGAATCTATACTAATATTATAAAGAAGTAACGCTTGTTTACTTATTTGAAGGGGTAATATCTGGAACTTTCAAACTAATTTCAAGAGTAATGGTGCAATTTATTGTGACAGTTCTTCTTTGAAAATAGATTATATTTTATATTGGTGTCATTCTCTCATGAGCATGCAGGAGCAAAAAATTTAAAAATTTTTTTTGGGATACTGAAGGACCTAGAAACTTGAAATTTAGCATGGTAGTTACTTAAAATGTAAACATTCTAAATTACAGTTTCTATGCAATCTCAGAACATACCAAACCAAATTAAAAAATTAATGGTTGGAAATTGATGGTGACAGCCCTTGCTCCAACATATGTTCTATTTTATGTGAGTGACATCACTACCTGGAGTATGCACGAGCAAAAATATTGAATTTCATCACATCTTAAGCACAAAAATCACATTTTAAATTGTGATTTTTGTGATACTGTAGAGCCCAGCCACTTGAAATTTTGCATGATAATTACTTATAAGATATAAATACTCTTTAAGAATGGTTTTTAAAAACATTTTAAATTTAAAAGGGATGAAAATGTGCAAAAAGCATTCTGAAAACCTTCCAAATTACAATTTCTATGAAAATGTGAAGGGGTGAAAAGTGTTTTTAAAAAATGTTGTAAATTATGATTTTTATGGAATCTCAGAAGATAACAAACCAATTTCAAAATAAAGGTTGTAAATTGATGGTGACAGTCCCTGCTCCAACATAGGCTACATTTAATTCTAGTGCCACTGCCGAAAGAAGGGAAAAGTACACGAGCAAAAAGTATTCTAAAGTAGTAATTTGAGTGTCAGAGTTTTAGAAGCTTAAAATTTGGCATTGTAGTTATTTATAAGATGTAAATGGTCTCTAAGAACATTTTAATTAAAATAAATAAAAGAATGAAATGAGGAAAAATAAATGAATGTGTTTTAAAACTTTCTAAATTTTGACATCTCTGAAATGGTTAAAGATAAAAATTTGAAAATTGGCGTGGTAGTTTGCATACAAGATATAACTGCTCTCTAAGAGCATTTTTAAAAAATCCAAGTTTAAAAAGGTGGAATGAGCAAAAAGCATTCTAAAAATGTTTTAAATTATGATTTCTGTGGAATCTCAGAAATACAAAGATAATTTTCAAAGTAATGATTAAAAATGGCAGACCCTGTTCCTGTATAGGATAGATTTTATATTGCTTCCACTGTTGCCAATGGGCTAGTAGTTTATTAATCTAGAAGCTTGGAGTATGGCATGATGATTACTTTTAAGATGTAGATCTTGCTCGGAACAGTTCTTAAAAAATTCAAAGCTTCAAATAAAAAGTGAAATGAACATAAAAGCTTCAAAATACATTCTGACTTATCATACATTTAGAATTAGTTTTTGTCCTTCTTATTAATTTCAGTTGTATTTTTGCCTTATGCAGTATTTAAAATGAAGTTTAGTCAAACTGTGACTTAATTAGTAATTTTATAATTATCTGTAGCAGTATAATTTCTTATAAAAATAGGCACACAAATACAATTTGGCATATTTCAACTATTTCCCAAGCACAGCCACAGATTTTGCTTGTATGGTTATTTTTATAACAAACTGATTTGTATGTCATGATTGAAACTAATCTATGTTAACACATTTACTTTTCCCCCCTAAAAATTAATTTCTGTGATGTATTGTTTTGTAAATAAAACTTATTTTTTTTTAAAGATAATAAAAAGACTTTTAGGTCACTAAACATGTATAATAGAAATATCTATATAGTATACTTTTGTATATTGTTGTTTGCTGCAAAAACTTTAAAATTAGTTACTTAGATAATTAAGAACTGTAAGATGGGCAAGAAATCAAGACAGTTAAATTTGAAAATATGTACTGGATTTGTATTAAAATTAGTGACAAATTTGTTTAATTTTTGGTTCTGACAAATGAAAACATAAAATTACTGTGAAGTGTGCATAAATATTAATTTATTCTCACATGTTAATAAAATTTCAGATGATGAGGAAACATCTGAAGTGAATCAGCGTGGGGTAAGACAGTCAGCTCGCATCAGTTTTAGTGATGATTTGTTTCAAAAACAAAAGAAGGTATGTATTGTAATAATATAAAACAGTTGCATTTTGTTTCCCTTTATTTCTCAAAAAAATTTTCTTGGAATACATTAATCAAGTAAAATTTATAGATTGCTGAATTAGTTGATTTACTATTTTAGGGGATGAAAAAAGAAAAAGAAAATTCAGGATCTGATAAAGACTTTAGTTCCTCCCAAGAGCGAATTGTAGAAGGACAGGGACCTACTCCAGAAAATTCAGGATTTGAAATAGGTAAATGTACTATAAAATGATGTGTGCAGATATTCATTGCAAATGTCACTTTATTTTTTTTAATTTTCAGATTATTTGAAATTATTTAATTCTAGTTTCTCTTTTTGGTTGTTCATCAATTTTTCAAAAACAAATATCTCAAATGAATCTCTAAGATTGGTTCATGCTGCTTTCAACAGTATATATTAATTGTACTAAACAATGTATTTAACCCTCTGGATCCCAAACTGCCCGAGATATTTTGAGATATTTTAATTCTTATTAATATTTATATCTTAATTCCCACCAGAAAATTAAAACAGCAATATTTGCTTTAATTAATTACAGAACATTCTGTAATTAAATAAACTGAAATTAGCTATTGAATTATTCTGGTGTAAAATCAGATTTTCTAAACTACATAATTTCTGGAACATGTTCTATCATGGGAATTAAAGGGTTGAAACAAATGTCTTTCTGAATGGATTTCTGGCATAAGTAGTCCTGTCTACAGTACCATGTAATAGGCATGCTGTACTTGCACCAAAAAATCTAAAAAAGAATCGTAAGCTTAGTTAAATGAAATTTTTTTTGTTGAAATTGGGCCCATTTCAACAAAAAATTTCCCAGTGAGTAAAATGTGCCTCATACACTAATGTGGTCATGTACAAAATTTCACTAATTTATCAAAAAATAGTCAAAGATATATTTAAACAAAGTTGGTGAGGCGTTAATCATAAATTAAAATGTAAATGTTTACAGCTAGAGTGTAAATGAGGTGACACAGAAATGCATCATAAGCAAAAATGGCTCCTGTCTTTTAGTTTTAATTATAAATTACAAATTTACAAAACTATGCTTCCTGAAAAATACTTATAATCCTACATATAAATTTTTGCATCTCAAAATATTATTATTTTACTTCAACCTGTTAACTTTGATTCAGTTGGGTGAGATCTAGTTTTTGGAATACATAAAATATTGTATTGTTAGAAAAACTAAATCATTTCTTTTGAACAAAGTTTATTTAGAATATTTTTTAAAAATTCTGTTTTGAAAAATTTTAACAGAAACTACTTATTTCACAAATTTTGAACTTGTATTATTAATTGAACTATCAGATTCCCAAACTACTAACTATTTTGAAATTTTTAGATTATTTAAAATTAGTATTTCACACTTGTTTAAAACAGAATGATAAAAAACATTCAATTTGGTGAAATATTTAATAAAGTTATATAATTATAAATGACGTGTACCTACTAAGGTGGTAACTTATCTAAAATGAAATATTTATTTGTTATCCTAAGTTATTTTCTTGTGGGCTCATCTTTTAAGAGGTTTTAATATTGCGCATTGATTATTGCAAATTATTCTTACCTATTTTGTATGTTTGTTTCATGTATTGATTTTTTTAAAATATTTGTATTTAGTGTTGATTTCATTTATAGATATGTACTGCAACGAGGAAAACAACAAGCAGTGTGAAGAAAAATGTAATTTATCAGATAATGAAGGCAAAGAATGTGACCATCCTGATCACCTTCACATAGGAAAAGAATTTACTTTCCGTGTTACAGTTCTACAAGCTATTAATATATCGAAAGAATATGCTGATATTTTCTGCCAATTCAAGTATGTGTTATTTTATACTTAGTACATTAAGAAAAATGTAATCTAATTATGTACTAAAAACATAATTTTCTTATTACCTCCATTTCTCTTTCTGAAAATAAGTGGCTTTTTAGTAAATAATATTAAATTAGATTATGTGAAAAAAAAATGCATGAAATTTTTCTAATGTATAAAATTTCTACTGTATTGAATTTAAAATCTGTTTTTTTTTTTTTTTCTCTATTGCACTTTTTCTAAGTAGAGTGAACACCTTTTAACCTGAATTTCAAACAATAGTAAAACTAATTCCTTAAATTGAATTCAGTTTTCGACAGGAATTAAATAGGTTACCAACTTCATGCTTAAAGAAACAACTTCTTTAACTTAATAGTTTAAGACAAAAAACTAGTTAACAACAATTTGTTTTGTGAATAGAAAATTACCTAATGCTAGACTTTGTCTGAGGAATCACCATCTTAGCAACACTAAAGCTGCAAAAACTTATAAAAATTAATTCAACTCAAAATCAACATTGCAGGAAAGCAAACTCCCCGAACAAAGCTAGTCCCTGCCATATAGTGGCTAGTATTTAAAAATTTAAAATTTTAATTCTCCTAAGTTAAGGATTAGTAGTGATCATTAAAATATTTAGATTTTTTGAAATGATGAAATTCGGCTGAAAAAATAAAAAAATATATAAAGGACTCACCCCAGAGTTGATCAAAACAATAAAGGCAACATAATCTTGCAGAAACACTATTTTATTTTTCTTTAAACACACTAAAAGTAAGTCGACGTGGCTACATCTACTATTACTAAATAATCATAAAAAAAGGTGTTAATGGTGTATCATTGTGAGAACATTTACAATTGCTTCATCGATGTATACCCTTATGCACTGTTCATCTTAAGATAGTCCAGTCTGCATAAAAAGCTCTTTATGGCGATATTAATTTGACTGTTTCACCTTGGTACAAAGTTCTTTAGGACAACACTGATGATCGGTGACTCAAGATGAACATCACGATTATTGACCACTTCCCTTCGGCATGATGCTCTCCATGACAACACTGATGATCGATGAATCAAGATGGTTACTATGAACTATTCGATCACTTCACCGCAGCCCAAACAACACCATGAAGATGTCGTCGATAGATGAATTGTGATGTACCCGACACAGTGAAGGCGTTCCCAGACAAAAAAGTTTAGACACATAATACTGGACGAATGCAAACTGTTTAAAAAATTACATTTTTAGAGACTAGATGCGTGCAAACTGCTTAAAAAAAAAGAAGTGACGTTTTCTCAAAAAATTTAGATGCGGCGAGAAAAAAATCTTCAAAAATTTAGACACGGCGAAAATATTTCAACCATTTATCTCAACAAAAAAAAGCCAGGGCTGACCAGGCAGGAGCCTGGCTGCCTGATCGCACTTCCTCTTCCTATGAGTGTTACCGTAAAACTGACTCGAACTGTCCACGAATATCGGCTTCTGCCTGAGACGCGCGTTAACAGCCAGTCAGCAACTCCGGTTTTTGCTGCCAATTTGTATGCTCGAAGAATCCGGAAAGATCTGGAAACTTCTTCGGTGACAGTGACTCATGTTCTACTCAAAATGGAGGCTTACATATCGCCTGGACGTTGTTTCGATGTGTGAAGAAATACGAAACAAAGATGGCTATCGTCACCTAGAAAAATTGAAGCCTGCGTGATTTAAAAATGCTGAAACAGTCACTTTTTAGATTTGCATAACTAATAAAGTAATTGTTTAAAATGCTGAAAGATTATGTTAAAATGATTTATATTTAAAACAAAGGCCGATTAATATAATTTCAAGAGTAAACAACCAATATTAAAATAATTTTGAAAAATATTATTTTTAGTAAAAAGCCATTTTCTATTTAGCAATTTTAGAAGGCTACGAAGTTTACATTGATTAAATAATAAATAAATATTAGCTTTAACGGATTTATTAATGAGATTATTGCAATTTAAGATTACGTTTTTTGAAATAGCTGTTTGTTGATTACTTAAAAAAAAAATGATGATTGAAATTTTTGTAAACCAAAAACAATGCCTAACATTTACAAACAATACCTAACACCTAAGACTATCAAAATTCGTTCCAAAAATTTTTTAATACATTATTTAACTTGTTTTAAAGTCATTTTTTAAATAATTGAACAAATGACCTTTTTACCATATTATTTTTCCTACTTTACAACATAATTGAAAATTGTGTCTGCTAAGCACATTTTGATTGGAAATGTGATTAAACCTATCACACTGTCACTGCTCAAATGTTTTCTTTCTCTTCACCATTACTACTGATATTTTTTTTTATTTCTCTGTAACCAAATTTGCATCTAAGTTGCTTTTGATGAAATAATGTACAAACCTGTTTTAATTTTGCTTGGTCAATTAAAAAAAATCTCCATTATTCAATGAGTGGTACACATTAAGCAATATAATCAAATTGCAGAAAATGAAATATCTTCATGATGTTGAAATACATTAATGAAACTCTGTTATATTATTCATTTATTTTTATAGTATGGAATAATTTTCTAATTGAATAAATTATTCATTGTTCTAAAAGGTAAGAAAAGGAACTAACCTAAAGTGTTATATTGAAATATTTATATTAGTTTATGTAAATATGATAGTTATTTTTTCAAATTTATATTCACTAATTTTATAGAAGATCATAAGAATTCAACAATTTTGTTTTTCAGTTGCAGGCATCACATTTATTATTCATTAACATTTCTGAATTATAGTAAGACAATCTAACAAATTTGCTTTTAAATATAGTGTGTGTCATAAAAATGTAATAAATTTATTAAAGAACAATTTAAGATTATAAAAATATTTTAATAACATTTAAAGTAATTACTAATTTATTTTGTATACTGTAAAGTATGGAAAGTAAGTCCCCTTGCCCCTCATATTTTGCAAGCTGTATAAATTCTGGGAAATTTATAAATTCCAAATATATTCCCACACTCACCTAATTTTACCTATCTATTTCACAAAAGTTCCAATTATAAGCATCCCTTAAAATTATTAAAATTTCCTGCCTGCTAAAGAGGGCTTGCTTTTGGTACTTGACATTATTTTATTCATGATTTACACACTTTATTACTATAATCAAAATTATAAAGTAACAATAAAAAATAATTAACTCAAAGTCTTTAAATATTAGCTTTTCCTTTTATGTACTTGCAGCTTTCTACATCGTCACGACGAAGCCTTTTCTACAGAACCTTTAAAAAATACAGGGAAAAGTCATTCCCCTGGCTTCTTTCATGTACAAAATGTAAGTTAATAATTTTTTTCTCCCAAATTTGAAAAAGATTCAATGCATAAATAGTTATTTTCTGAAAGTAAAATCTTTTTTCTTAATTTATAAATTCATTAATATTTGAAATGATATCAAAATTTAACACAAAAATTAGTCATTTCAATTCTCTAAGTGATTAGGTGCATTTCGAAATTGTAATATTTCATCAAAAAACAATTTGCTGTAAACGATCCCACTAAGACATTAACTTAAAATGTCATCCATAAAAGAAGTGATATCATCTCATTTGAGTGCCTTGGAGAAATCTATCATTGTTTACAAATGTTGCAAGGATTGTGGTACAATATATGAAAACTGTTTGTGTCATGCAGATTGTATCCTATAGTGTCCATATGACTTCATGTTTTGTATGTTAACCTTACATACCTCCTCTATTCAACTCCAGTGTAAATTTCTCCATGAATATTAATAAACTTGAATGCCCATATTATCCTAGTTATATATCCTAGTATTATCTCATATTCCTAGTTATCAATTGTGTAATCACTTAGTTTATTTTATTATGATCATCATATGAAAAGGAGATGTCAATGTATATTTATGAAGGTACAATTTTAATTTAGTTTACATTTTAAAATGTTCTGTGTATTTCTGTTCCTAGCTTATGTGGCACATGTTCTTTCTAAACTATTATCAAACATTTAAGAATCTGTTAAGTACACTTAAGAATCTGTCAGACTCATGTTTGTGATCTTCTAAAAAACTTTTAGAAATAAGTAATTAAATACAAGATATTTTTAATAATTTAAAATTTGATATTTTAGTCTCAAAATATTAATGCAGTAGGTGTAAGGAAATATAATTTGATGTTTTAGTTTTAATCTTTAAAATTTTATTATTGTACTTCTTTTATAGATTACTGTGACTGTAACTAAATCTTTCTTAGAATACATTAAAGCTCAACCAATAGTTTTTGAAGTTTTTGGTCATTACCAACAACACCCTCTTCACAGGGATTCTCGTGATTGTGTCCCTCAACAAAGGTTTGTTCTTGTTTACATATTACATTTATTTTGATGTTGTGTTAAATGCTGTGTTATGCATAAATTCTAAAGATTAAAAAAAAGTGTTTTTATTCTTTTTAAATTTAGCTATTTATGTATTTTGTAATAATTTCTGCAAAGATTTATTTAAATACCATACTTGCTGATACAAAACTATGAAATGTTTTTATTGTAAAATATTGTTAAGATAATGGAGTGAAATATAGGAAACCATTTTACTTGTATTTTTATAAATGTTAATCAAAATATCTTAAAAAATAAAATATTGTGATATATGTTAATTGTTATCATAATCTGTATAAGGTTGGAAAAGATAGAACAAATTTTACGAGATGATATCAAAAAGTCAAGAAAATTTTTGAGTGGTTTTTGAGAGCAGTTACTTTTGTCGCTTAGTTGTGGTCAAATGGATTCTGATGATGTCATATCTGCACATTCCATTCCCTTGAAGCCCCATTCTTTAAAGAGTTGTTTAGCACATCACATGTTTCTCTATCAGTTTTGTAGAAAGTGAAGTCTTTGAAAAAACATGTAGTTGGCAAAAGGGGTGTGTGAGATCTTCTTTGTTCTACAAGTTCAAATTAGTAAACAAAACTACAGAGGCTGCTAGAAGAATATGCTCCACATTATTTCAGTTAGTGAATGGACCATTTAAAAGCGATTCAGCTGATTTTCATTCTTATACAATAGCTTGAAGAGTCTTGTGTTGACCATCCATCCTTTAAGACGTCCAGCTGGATGAGGTAATCAAACAGAATCTTCATGAGCTTGTCAGGAGCTACCATACAGACTTGAAATATATGATGAAACCATTCAATTGATTCTGCATAATCTTGGTATGAAGTGGAAATACAAGTGCATCCCTCATGTTCTGTCTGAGGGAATAAATCTCTGATGGCTGAAAATCTGCTCGTCATTACTGTCATGCCACAATAAAGCCTTGTTCCTAGACCAAATATTGACATATGATAAAAAATGAGTCATATTTGATACCCAGAAGAGAAAACAACATTAGCCTGCTTTTTTTCCATTCCATTGGCTGCCGAATTGGATATTCATCAAAAAAGTTAATTTGTTATGCTTGCAAAAAGTTTCAGCTACTCTGCTCTAAAAGCTGCCAGTGATGTCAACAAGAGAGGATTTCTCCTCCTCCACAATAATACCAGTTGTTGTACAGCGAACGCAACCTCAGACATGCTGATAACACTGGGCTGGTAAATTTCGCCCTATCTCCTTTTTGTTGCTAAATTGGACTATTACCTGTTTTTGGCTGTAGATAATAAACTGTGGGAATAGTAATTGCAAAATCAAGACACAGTCGCAATAGCTGTTACACGATTTTTTCAACTCTTAAAAAAAAGATTTTTACAAAAAAAAAAAAAAAAAAAAAAAAAAAAAAAGCATTTATAAGCTTGAGGGAATATATATTGAAACCAATGGTGACTATATTCTAATTATATAATCTAATTATTTAAAAAAAGCATTTAAGAGTTTTGTGGATCTTTTTTTTTTATGTCTGATGAAAACTGCACAAGCTTTCTTGGTTACCAGATAATAAAGAATACAATAAATTTTTTTTCTATAAGAAATCAGAGCTACAATCCATTTTTCCTCCATTTGTTCTCCAATGAAGTGTCTCATTCCAAACTGAATCTACATTTTTGTCCTTAACATTAACAAAAAATAAAAATATTGTAAAAATATTTTCAGCAGATTTACTTTGTACTCTGTAAAATGTACTGACATTACAAAGAAGTTCTGGAAAAGATCATCGACCACTATTCAGATCCAAACAAGATTGAGCTAAACATTCCAGAATCCAGAATGTAGCTGACAGTACATACAGTATCACTGACTAAATTATAGTGCATTTCCAGCACTTTTTGTGATGTCATAACTTTCACATAAAAATCTTCTGTAATAAAAATGTTCTGTTGATTTTTTTACAAACCTCTTCATTATTATTAAAATTATGAATGAAAGATCTGAGTTTGGCTTAGAATGCCATATGCTCTGTTTTTGATTCAATAAGTGAATTGTAATCCTGGTTTCCTGTATAAAATAGTTTGGTTTATATTATCTCTTCTTAAAATTCAAATATGACTTATTATTCTTTAATATGTGTTCAATCACACAGAGATTCCTAGACACTGGACTGATTTTGAATTGCTAGAGAAATTTTGCATTTGGTTACTTTAGGATATTAGTTTAAATTCTTCAAAACCTAAGTATCTAACTTTTAAAGCAGAATTTAATTAGATTTTTGTTTAATACTAATGCTAAATCACAGAATCTGTTAGAACAAAAAGGAAGACAGCAGAATGATGGATATTAAAACACAGGCTTGATTAAAATTTTACTCTCTTTCACCGTCTGAAATAAAATGTCAGAATGTATAGAAGGCCTTAATTAAGAAAGTTAGCATTGTGTTAAATACCGAACATAACAAGGATATGCAAAATAATTTTTTTAAATCAGTCTTTTTGTTGTTTAAAGAGTGTGAAAACATGTCTCAGAATCAGCTTTAAAGTTAAACTTTTTGCTGGATGATCAGTTTCAGATTATAGTCACAGGATTAAAAAAAATATTTCTAAATTTATCCCTCTGTTTCACAGATAGCACAGAGTTCTAATAGTAGGGAAATGGGTTCTAAAATTTTTAACAACATTTAAATTTTGGTGAAAGCTTATGCAATTGGTGCAAGGCAGGTTTTTTAGTTTTTCATATTTGCTAGTACAATAAATTATCTAAAATAGTTTCACAATAAATAAAATGATTTAAAAAAAACGTAAAATGTAATATAAATTTTTGTATTCTTAATTTTTTTAGGGTTTCATAAAAATAAAAGTATTTAAAAAAAAGTCTTATTTCCTTAAAGCATTCTTTTGAATTTAAATTTTCTGTTTGTACTTTATTTTTCAATTAAACTACCTTGATAAAATTCTCGCAAAAATATCCTAAAATCAGAATTTGTTTTAAAAATTTAAATAGTTAACAATTAAATTTAAAAGCAAAATGTGAAGTGATATAAATAAGTGGTATAAATATAAATAAATATAAATAAGTGATATAAATATAAATAAGTACAATTAAATTTTTTTTTATTTCCAAATGTTTAATTTTTTTGCTGTACTGTGCATGCAAGCATGTGTTTGTTTGTTCTAATGTTAAGTTTAAAAAGTGCTATTTTAATGGATGCTAAATGTTAACAACTTATAAGTGTTTGTATGAGAACTAGGTATAGAAACATCAAGAGACAAATGAGTATTTTATTTAATTCAGTAGAAGGTGTTTATATCTCAAATCTACAATCAAACAAATACTTGTGCAATTAAAAAACTCCTATTTACATCTGTGCATTTTGTTTTCGAATCCAGTGAAAAATAATTATTCTGTAACAGATCCAGATGTTACAGAAGCAGAGACGAGAGGTTGTAGGGAGTTTCTATATTTAAAATAGTTTTCATGGGGGAAATCTATTTAAAATTTCTTTAAAAACAATAACTGTGTAATGAATCACATTGCAGTAACATGCCACAAAATTCAAGAAACGCTAATGAAAAGAAAGTCAAAACTGCTGAAATAATTTATAAATTGCTGAAGGAAACTAAATTTATTGCTACTGTCTTCTTAATTTATTTAGTATTGCTTATTTCTGTAAATAATAAATGCTGTTAAATTACTTTTTTGTAAATCCATACTTGTGTAAAATAAATTTATTGTGCAAAAATATATGATCTGTACAACTTCTTGTTCCAAGACGTGCTGTATAAAGATCTTCTACTGAAATATAAAAAAGTAATGAACCAAATCTCATTTTGCAATGATTTTTTAGACAACCCCAGCTTTATTCTTAAATCATCTGGGAAGTATCATTAAGGAAAACAATGTATATATTTTTAAATAATTAAAAGTTTTTACATTTCTACGTATTTCTGTAGTAATTTTAGTCAGGGTTCTCGCTGGCTTTTCACCAATATTAGCAATTTTTTCAGTCTAAATAGCAATTCAAAACAGCTATCTTTGTTCTACCATTGTGAAAATGTACGCTAAAATTGTTATGGGATTCCAACTGTAACCTATAAAAAAAGTTGTTTAATGATACTTTATATACTAAAAAATAAAATGGTAAATGGCTATTTTCAACACCGCATTCCTGCAAACTTCCAGCTTCTTTTTTTGTTGTTTGATGGAAATAATGTTTTTTGTGTTTTTACATGTGCAACATGACACGTATGAGTAGTTAGTGATTAACTGGGAACAAACAAATACCTATTCCCAAAATCCTTTTTTGTGTCTTTGGCTGTTGCTAAACTGAAATACTGTTGAGTCAGTACGTTGATAAAAAGAGCACTGTAAAAGCCATGGTGAGATCGATCATTTAAAGCACCATCAGTAGATAGTGATATAGATAGAATCTCGATTATATTGGCAAACACACACACAAAAAAAACCCCAGCAGAAATTGAGTATTCAGAATTTGGCGAGTCTGATTATTACTTTACTCACCAAATGAAGCATTTTGTAGCAATTTGGCGCAGTGGCGAGCGGCAGCGAGAACACTGGTTTTAGTGTTCCCAATTTTAGAACTGAGGCATGATATGTTTGATTTATATACTTAAAAATTACTTTTAGTAAAAGGAAAACTGCCTTAACTTATTTTATCTCCTACGTGGGGAGATTCTTATCTTTGAAAAGGTATGGAATACTTTTCTAGTTAATTATTAGCTAGCAATAAAAGTTTTCTATGTTAAAATAAAACAAAGTGTAGAATGATAAGAGTGATGCCATTTATGATTTATTTTATTTTGTGCTTCACTGATGTATCCTAATGAATTTGAAATAATTGTAATGAAACATAAATGGCACCCGAATGTAAAATGTGCCAAGGTTTTATAATCATGTTTATTTATGTATTGGTTTATCTTTCCTATTATTATTATCATTATTATTTATGATAAAAGATACAAGATTTTGTCATTGTAAAAAAAAAAAAAAAAAAAAAAAAAAAAAAAAAAAAAAAAAAAAAAATCCATCCCCTTTTTTGAAAAGAAAAATAAAATTATCTCGGGGAGGGGGGGGGGGGAAGAAATGCATATATAATATATATATTTACAGAATGTAATTTTGTGTATTATTGTCCTAAATGAAATTTAATTTATAATTTATCATGATTGAAGGCATTTCTATTCCAAATTCAGTTATAATAGCAAAACTTCTGAAATATATGCGAGCAACTAATTTAAGCAACAACAAACGTAAAAGTTTTTGAGGCCAGACAAAATGCAACATCCCTCTATTTTTATTTACTATTATTATTATTTTAGAATTTTCACACCATTATATTTGTCATATATTTGTATTGACGGTGTTCAAATAGATCATCTGAAAAAGAAAAGTGTAATTTATCAGTGAAGATACAAATACATTAAAAATGAACTTTTAAATAAGGTGTACTATGTAAAGAAAAGTAATCAAGTATGGAATTTTATTCCATTTTATAAAAATGTTTTTTGCATTTTGTATTTTTGCTATTGAATTTTGCATTTTTTGTATCTTTTGTGTTTTAAAATTTTATAATTTTAAACCATTTAAAAAAGCTAATCTTGCCTCTTTTGTTTCCTGCATTATTCTATTTTTGTGTACATTTTCTGTTTAAAAAATAATTTTTCATGTTTTTTCTTTTGTTTTTTTACTCTTTTTTTTAAGCCTTTGAAAAAAAAAAAAAAAAAAGTTTTTAGCATTGTTTTCTATTTTTCCCATATTTGTTGTCTCATTCATGAAAATTAGGTCTACTATTTCTATTAGCAAGATTAAAATTTCAAGTTCTAAACAAAAATTTTCCATTTATAAAACAAATAGTGTCACTCTTATTGTAGTATTCTAAGTACTTAGAAGTAACTCATTTTTATTTTGACATAGATTTAAATAATCCTAACTTTTTTTTTTACACTTTGCAGTAATCGACAGCCACCTAGAAGAATGTTTCCTCAATCCATTCCAATTTCGCAACCTATCAGATCTCCAAAGTTTGGAGTTTTGCAGTCTCTAAGGTAAAGTTTAATAATATATATGTATATGTATATTATTATTCTGGAAGCCATTTAATTTCTTTAGCATTATTCATTTTTTATGTTCTTATATATGAAAGAAGTAGCATTTCTATTGTAAGAAGGGGGCAGGGGGTTCATTCACTATAAAATGTTGTTATAAATCCAACTCTTAGAAATCTGATAGTGTATAATTCACACTTATCTGAAATCTGCCATTGACTTTGGAGCAAAAATAAAATCAATTGATTGTTTTCATCAATTATTATAAAAAAAAAAAAAAAAAAAAAAAAAAAAGAATTGTGTTTAAAAAGTTTTATTAATAGATTGTATAATATAACTTTAGTATAAAAGAGGGAGAAATAACCAAGCAGAATTATTAAAAGAACAGCTATAGTTTTAAGTTAACCACATAATGGAAACACTTGGTGATTAAAGATATATATTGTAATAATTTGGTTAGTCTCATTGAAATATTTGTTTGAAAAATTCTTCTACTGTTTATATCTGTAGATGATTACATTTTTATTTCATCTCATAATTATCAATAATAAACATTCACAGAATATTCTATTTTTTTTTCATAGAACACGGGAATTGAAAAAGGATGAACATAAACCGAACTTTAAATTACCATTGTGCCAATCTCTAAAAAAAAAAATAATAATAACTGCCCCTTGCTTTCTCTTTAACATACACATAAAAATTATACATACATATATATGTCAAAAGACCAGGTTTAGCTGCCAGTTATGGTAACCCTGTCACTTTCTTATTAGTTTTGCTAATTTACCCTATATTCATGTATTTCTGCAAATCCTATTTTATGTTGTAGCAAATGCATGTTTATATTATGCCACATATTGATAAATTGAAAAATGTCTTTCTTTAAAATTATTTAAGAAATTTTTTAAAAACTGGTCGTTACTCCTTCGAAAATGAATTTTTAATATCATTTTTTATATTATTGTTTAAAAAGTCTCAGATAACAATTTTACATTATAAATAAAGTTGTTAATAAGTTTACTCTTAAACCATGAAGAATTTTACATGAGAGCTTCCCATAAATTATGTGGTTTTCTTCTAAATTACAATTTATTTGGAATTGTTAAAGCCAGGAACTTGAAATTTGATGCCAATAGATTGGAAAGCTTAAAGAAAAAAAAACAGATGTCATTACAATAAAATTAAATATTAAAATATAAAAGCAAAATTTATTCCTCAAATCATTGCCATCATCAATATTATGTCAGTGTTACTCTATGACTGATTTTGCTTTAAAATATAAATCAGTAAATTACTTTAGTTTCCAATAAAACTTTATTTTAGTGCATTTTTTATTCTACTTGGTGGAATAAAAATTGAAATTATGTGATATTTAGAAGTGAGTGTTACATTGGGTCTGAATGTGTTTATATAGTGAAAGCTTGCTGTTGAATGCCATGAAAAATTACTAGAATCTAACTACAATCAATTCAACTGAGCACAGGAGAGAATGAAGAAATTAAAATTGCTCTTTCATAGTGGATAAAAGAGGTAAAAGGCAAGAACATTGCTTTAACTTGTGCAGTTATCCAAGAGAAAGTAAAGGTTTTTGTTGATGCTTTTGTGAAAGTGATTTTACATGTTCTGATGGATCCTGAGAAGATTTCAAAAAGTATCATAGAATTGTCTGCAAAAAGATATGTGAAGAAGAGTCTATCATAGATGAGAATTCTATGCAGTCTTTATTCTTAGAAAAGAGATTAAAAATAAATATGCTCTCCATGATTTTTAAATACCAATGAAACAGGATTCTTTTTCAAAACACCTCTCTTGCAAAAACATTCTTTAAAAAGAGAAAAATGCACTGAAGAAAAATTCAGCAAAGAAAGAATTTTGTTTATGACCAGCTGCAATGGTGGATGGAAGTGAAAAAATACCACTTCTTGTTGGCCAAATCGCACTGTTTCAAAAAAGCTTTATCTCTTTAAAAAGAACTTTATCTCTTGGGTATGCTTCCAGCAGGAATGTATGGATGTACAATGCTATTTTCATAAAATTGTTACTTAATCTGGATTGAAACTTCCACTGGAAAAATGAAAAATCTGTTTAATGCTTGACAACTGCATTCCTTCAGGAAAGATGTTCCAGTATTGAAAGCAATTAAGTGCATCTTTTTTCCTTCAAACACTACTGCAAAACATCAGCTTTGTGACTATATGTAAACCCATATTTGTTTGTTAATTTATTTAGCTTTTATGTGTAACACATCAGTATTTTGATGATTAATGCAGAATTCTGCATAACTGAAACTATTTCACAGAACCATCATTTTCATGTTAATGAGGTTTGACTATATATTTCTCTTTTGGTAAATTTGGATTTATCAGTGATATGTTAATTTTTTTTTCTTTTTTTCAGCACAACTCATATACATGCTAGGCATGACTTATTAGTGTGGTTTGAAATTTGCGAATTGGAGCATAATGGAGAGTAAGTATTAACTTGTTTTCAATTTAATGGAATAATTTCCAAAATTCTTCTATATTTAATTCTGTATAATTTACTTAATTTTAGATATGTGCCTGCTGTTGTTGACCATAATGATGATAGTCCTTGTAGAGGGACCTTTTTACTACATCAAGGTATTCAGCGTCGAATTAGAATTACTTTAGTTCATGAACCTATGGTAGATTTCCAATGGAAAGAAGTGAGAGAATTAGTTGTAGGTATGTTTGATTTTGAAAATTAGTTTGTTTGCATGCAACATAAAGATGTAAAATTTCTGTAAATTTTGAAGGGGCCAAGAAAAAAGTTTTGATTATTTTATTTATTTTATTATTATTTTTTTGCCAGAATAGATTTTTTTTTATCTAATAGATCCAATTTTACAGAATCTTTTATAATTTTTAATAAGGCTAAAAGTTGTAAAATGTTTTATCCATTTTTTAAATTCATATATATATATAATTTTTACAAATTACAAAATTTTAGATTGGCTACCCATCATTGTCTGGTGCATTTAGCTAAAACAGGGTTGCTATACAACCTGGAGAACCTGGAAAAGTCAGTGAATTGGGAAATTAGCCAAATTAATCAGGGAATTTCAATGTTTTTCCCTAAAACCTGGAAAAGTCAGGCAATTTGATGAACTTTCATTGTGATCTCTAAGAGAGTTTAATCATTGTGCGGCCAGAAGTGAAAATCTCCTATGATTTGGCAAACTGCTTATTTAAAAATAGAAAAAAAAAATCATCTATCCCTTTTTTTTCCCTCTTTTATCCTCTACATTTTATTTTTTTAATACTCATTATTACAGATTTTAAAACCTTTTCCAGCAATTATTTTCATGTAACAATAAGTAATTATCACAAGCATCAATCTCCCTACTTTGTTTCCCCTTCCCTTGTTGAAAATAAATTTTAACTAGACATTGATTTATAAATGTAGTGAACAAAATGAATATTTGTGAACTCGGTGCTCAGATATTTTTTAGCAAGTTTGTACAGTTTGTAGGAAACTTTATTTGAAAACTTCCAATCATAAATTATTAAAGACAGCAATTCCAATTGTAAACCTTGAAGAAAGATTGTTATTGATTTGGGAGGTAAATTGGGATAAAGAACTTTAGCTCAGAGATTATTAACAACTCCATTCAAGAAATTTTAGTGTTTTTTGAGTAATTTAACATTTTTTTTACCCTCAGAATGTCCACTACGTGCTACACTGTTAGACTAGAATTTTCTTGAAATACACCTGGAAAAGTCAAGGAATTTCATTCTCCCATGAGTAGCATCCCTGTTAAAAATCTTTCATTTTTTTATGTAACCATTTTAAGAATTTTTATTTATTTTTACTTTTTAAGTTAATAATTAAATATGCTTTTCAGGTGTATAAACATATGCTGTTACGATTGTCCAAAAAAAAAGTTAAATATTTTTAATTTGACTAAAAAAAATAATTCCAATGATTTTTAAATTAAATTTAATTGTGTTGTGTTAATCTATGTTTGAACTGAAAATGTTAGAGATTTAATAATTATAAATTAATGAGTTAGTTTTATTAATTAAAGCATAGTGTTTTGAAAAGAATATTAAACAATACCTTTTGTGCAATCTTCAATCACACTTACCCACTGGTTATTTATTAGCTTTCATGTCATTCTAATCATTTTATTTTTATTGTAAAATAGTCATTTAGGTAGGATATTTTCTTTTTCTTTTTATATATTCATTTTACTTATTTTATTGGATTCTTAAATATCAATTTAAGGAGTTTGTCAGAGTTTTAACGATGAAGATTTGAACTTCTTGCCTTTCAATTGATATCGGAAAAATAGGGCAAAATAGAGTATAGTTAGCAGTGAATATCAGACATCTCAGTTTGGTTCAATTTGAACAGTCTTCTAGTTATTAGTGGTAAGAAAGCTGGATTATGTGTTCAGTAAAATCCAAGAATGACAGAAAAAAAAGTTCAACTTAAACATCACCTTTTTATTATTATTATTATTGAATTTACTTAAATCAACCATGTAATTAATGTAAATTGCAATTAATCATTGCCTGTCAGTTGTTGGAAAATAATTAGGACTTTAAGTTTCAATGTTGAATTATTATAATCTAGAAGTTGTGGATTTTTATTATTATTATTACTAATGAGAAAATAATGTTATGTGGGATATTATTATATAAAAGTTTGTAATTTTTATGTTCACTTTGTCGTTTTGTGTAATATTAAAAACAAGAATTTGAAAATTCTTCTTAGGTCGTATTCGAACTACACCAGAATGTGATGATGATGACAGTGATACTTCAGTTTTATCATTAGGAATATTCCCTGGCGATTATTATGAAAAGAGTGGTGATGACAGGTATTTCATAAATTTATTGACATTTATTCATAAATTTTATTTTATGTTATGTGTTGCTTGATGCAGCAAAATATAAGCAAAATCTCACCTATTTATAACAATGAAAATAATGAAGTAAAAAGATTTTTGCTTAAACCTGTTTACTTTTTTCTATTCATTAAAAATTATTAGATTTGTGAAAGTTTTTGATATTCAGTTTTATACATTTTGGGATGTCCTGAATATGATTTGTCTATTTTTGGAAAACGTCTGTCTGTATCTTAAACAAATTTTATAGTTTCTCTAACTCAAGATTTAGTGCACAGAATACCACAAAGCTTCATATTTTGTTAAACATAAATTGATATTTATTAGATTTTGCTATACATCCTACAAAGGTGCATGCTGCTTTACTATGTCTTTAACAATAACAGCTATAGCATGATATCTATGATATGGAATTGCACAAAATTTAATATGTGAGATGCTTAATTATGAAAAATTTTGTCGGACGTTCCTCTCAGCGCGCACAACTTTGAAGAAAGTCTGTGGTAGTTATAGCTGCCACCACCGATATTACTAAGTGATATCGGTCACCCATTGTGAGGGTTGTGTAAATGAACACTGACACTGTCAATTAACTGAATTAACAGTTTATTTAGAATATATGTACACATTAAATATGCTATTTACAATTATATACAATTACAACTCGGATATAGGTGATCCGGTTCAACATTAAATTAAATACAGTAAAGGTTGGCTGTGTACTATTTAAATTACACCTTCCACCTCACACTCAATGCATGTTAGATTCACTTTATCGGAGATCAACTTCGAATCTCCCAACGTGTGGATACTCGGCCTGCACTTCTCGACCTAGAGCACTAAACACCAGGACGTCTGTGTCCCTGGCTCTCCAGGTACGCACTGCTCACACTCTACAACACAGAGCACTCTCCAGGTACGAAACCCAGATACCAACTGCACTAATCTGAGATGAGACTTGCTCTTCTCAAATCACTGTGTTTCCCCCAAGTCAACCCCCCTTTGGAGCTTATCCATTGGACACATTCCGCATTCCTTTCTTGATTAGTGACATGTTGCTTGTCTGCTCATCATCCACATACATCACTGACAGATGAACAGCAATCTCTCAGCAATCTCCCCTTTCACACATCACCACCTGCATGTGATTACCTGTCAATTCTCCCTTCAACAAAGAAAGAATGTCACCTTGAAAATTCTAGTACCCAGCCAGTACAATACACAAGAGATTAAGATAGAGAAATAACGGAAATTCCAATCTTTAGCAGAGGTGGTCTCAGAACCTGACAAATTTGTTGATTCATATGCTAAAATTTCAGAGTGATAAATCTGAGATCTGCAAACTTGTAAGCAAACAGATTTAAAATAATTTAAAAATTTCAAATCTCAAAAATACCACTTAGACACATAAATATTGGCCAAAAGAGGAAATGATCAAAGAGTTGTTAGTGAAATCATAACAATAATTAAATTACTTTTTAAAAAAGTTTGAAACTTGATCTTAAAATTTTATCTTATATAGTGAAATCTTTACCATTTTTTCTTTGTACAAAAAATCAATATATGGAAGGTTTAATTATCAGACAGATTAAATAATATCAAATTAAATTAATGAACCTTTTATTTGTACTTTATTGGAGTGCTGAAAATAAATAAATAAATAAAAGTAACTCACCTCATAAGCATATGTATTATGGTGAAAAAGAAATATTCGAAGAATATGCATTTAAATACATTTATTTTAACCGTCTTTTTCTCTTGATTTTTTTCTCTTAACAGAATTATAAATGATTAGCTGAATGCCCATTGACATCACAGAAAGTTACAACTTAATAATTCACTATTCATATTATATCAAATATGACTAGCAAACAATATTCTATGAAAAATGTTCAATTCTAAGAGTTTTTAGGTTTATTTATTAAATGATGTATACTTTATGAAATATTTGAAAATGATTATTGTATTAAGTATAATTTCTTAACTATTTGAAAATGTTCATTATTCAGAGTATAGATGTTTATCTTTATTTTGATTTTGCAGTGTTTCAAGTATTTATGTAACCAATTTTTACATTTAAGAAGAAAAATTATGATCATGCACTGTAATTTTGGCCCATTTGTTGAAGTACACTGTGTACAATTGGATGAATGAATCCATCATAAACAGATGGCGAACATAATTCAATTCTTGTATACACAATAATTTTGGCTATTCCATTCAAATAAGAAATATATGTATTAGTAGAGAACATAGATAACACACCTATTTATTGGCTACACATAAGATTAGCATCTCAGGCAGCCATGACAAAATAGTTAAATTATATTAAAAGCATTTCTGCACAAGCAGCTATTAATTGTTGATGACATCATCCATTTAGCCATTAGAATTGAATGTCACTGTTAGAAGCCTCATGGCGCTGCACCCCTTACTTGCAAATTCAAACAGCAATGGTACCTTTTAATTTTTGATTGTTGTATGAGAAGATACATATGAGGAAAATTGTTGTAAATGACACATTGTATGAAAGAAGCAATCGGCTCACTTAAAAAATCATGCGCTTAGTAATAATCATTGAGTTGGAAAATGCAACCTAAATGTCTTCAGAAACTGGACAAGCATCCTACATCCTAGCAACTATAATACAGTAAAACCTCCATAACGGACACTCCCAAATAGCGGACACCTCTATTTAACGGACAATTTACCGATCCCCACTCCCAAAATCGAAATTTTTGTATGTTTAACCTCTGAATAACGGACATTCCGAATAGCGGACAGTAATTTTTGCGATAAAGTATGAAAAATTGTTTTTTAACGAAGAAAAAGAAAAGTAAAAAGCTCTAAATTTGTCAGGGCGGAGATGGTACGAGGGACATTACCTCCCGGAGCATCACAATTCCCCCCCCCCCCCAAACTCCCCTCCGGAAGATTTGAGATTTTGTTTTTAAGAAGTGGCAAAATACAGTCAGATATGACACTTAAAAGATGATTCAGGAAAATCAAAACTACTGACATGGTTAAAACTTCACATTGAAAAAAAAAAATGTAATCTTTAAATGCTAAAGGAAACTTTTTAAATACGTTTTTTTTCGCTGGAATGTAATAAACAGTGTACAAAGCAATATACCATTTTATTTAAATTTTATTGCTTAAATAATATTTTAATTTCTGGTTAATCATATATTAGAATTCTAGGACATATAAAAGTCAATTAATGAAAACTTAAGCATTTCTTAGCAATTTTTGAATCTCAGAGTTTTTCTCAATAGCGGACACCTCCGAATAGCGGACAGTTTCTGCGTTCCCGGGGTGTCCGTTATTTGGAGGATTTACTGTATTACTTAGCCAAAATAGCAACAATTACATCTGAACAAAAAATGCTGGAATTTTCCCGCCTTATCATCATTAACCTTCAAAACATGTACAAATTTTCTTATGATACGAAATGAAAATACAACAAATCTAAACATGATCTAAAGATGGCCATTTACCAATATTGGGATTATGGCTGGCACATCACTTAAAAATTAGAAAAATGAGAAAATATTGTTTTTCACATAGCTGTCAAAGTTTTATTGGAAATTTTAATGGTAAGAGAGAAGAAATAGTTTTATATCTTTTAAAAAATGTAGAATCTGACAAGTGGAATTATTTCTAAGATGAAAATTTTGTTTTGAGAACTTGGGGGGGGGGGGGGATGCAAATATCTGATTTTTGGAACAGTTAAAAACTGTAAATTTATTTGTTTATAGTAATAATTTTGAAGAATACTTCATCTATTAACAAATGAAAACTTAAATGATAATTTATTAATTAAATATCAGAAATAAATATAATAAATTATGAAAATTAAATTGTTTACAGATTCAAATTATTATTTATAATTAAGTGAGCTATTTATAATTATTTTTTAAAGAAAATGTTGTAATAATCCAACCTGAGTTTTCCTGAATCACCTGAGTTAAAAATCCAACCCTAACAACAAGTTTTCATTTTAATCAATCAGTAGGAAGTATTACTATATCAAGATTTTGCAATGAACATCAAAGGTTGCGTCTCATTTTCTATTGAGTGGGAATGCACCAAATTTTATAGAAAAACTTATTGATATGTATTGATTTGATTTTGAATTTGAATGCCTAACAGAACACACTATTGTATAGAACAGGGATGCCACTTTTCCGCCAAATGGCGGATTTCCGCTTTTTTAGTTTTTAAGAATCCGCGATTTTCGTTAAGCGATCACAAAATAAAATAACGATTTTTGTCAAACGATCGCGAATTAATACAGCGATTTTCATCAAAAGACTGCAAAGTAAAACGGCTATTTTTGCCAAACGATCGCTGTATAAAACTGCTATTTTTGACAAACGATCGCGACATAAAACAGCGATTTTCCTGAAACGATCGCGATGTAAAACGGCGATTTTCCTCAAACGATCACGAAGAAAAACGGCGGTTTTCATCAAACGATCGCGATGTAAAACATCGCTTTCCGTCAAACGATTGGGATGTAAAACGACACTTTTCGTCAAACGATCGCGAAGTAAAATGGCGATTTTCGCCAAACGATCGCGATGTAAAACGGCGGTTTTTGTGAAAAGATCGCGATATAAAACGGCGATTTTCTTCAAACGATTGCGCTATCAAACGGCGATTTTTGTCAAACGATCGTGTTGTAAAAAGGCAATTCTTGTTAAACTCTCACAAAAAAAACTGCAAATTTTTCCTATTCATTCGTGGAATAATCATCTAATCTATTGCCAGATTAACTAAACTAATTTAAAATGATGCAATACATAAATTCCTCACTAAATCTGTTGCTGTTTTACCTTAATTGATGTAAAATATTGTGAACTAAAGAAAAAATCATTTTTATTTACTATTATAAATTTTCAATCATAATGAATTAACAGCATATTTCAAACTTTTTGCCAAATGCACATTTAGAACAGACTTTTGTTAAAAGTTTACAAGAGGGGAGGGGGACAGATGGTTTGTTTCTTTTTTTAAAATAGTTTGTTATAAATTTAATTCTTTATTTAGTTTATTATAAACAATAAAGTTTACAAAATTTCCACAATAAATGTCGTAAATTTTACTTTACGCGTTATTTCCTCTTTTTTGTTAATTTCTGAGTGGTATCCCTGATAGAATGATTTAGATGTTGCAATGCTCAAAAATTCAATATGTAACATGCAGCATCACTTAACTTACCAAAATTATGGTCTGAGCTACTCATTGGTTATAAAAATAAAATAAAAAATTAACATGCATAATGTGAAAGAATATGCAGAAAATTGAATGATAGCTTTTTAATGACTCTGCAATTTTAGGATATTTTTATTTATTTGTTTTGAAAATGACTCAAGTAGAGTTGAAATATGTAAACAGTCGAATAAACCTATTTTTACTAGTTTTAAAATTTTAACTTGCACCTTTTTGCAGCTAAAATTAGTATATTATTGTGAGATGTTATTTGTATAAATCAAGTTTCTATAAGTTAAATGTTTGATATCTTAAAACAATGCCCCTCTTCAAAAAAAAAAAAGGGCCTGAGAACTTTTTTTTGTTTTTCTCAGTATTTCAAGATATTGAAGTGCGTTTGTAAATATTTTTACATTTCTGTTGGTTGATGTGAATTTTAAAATCATAGAACTAATTTATATTATTACTTTTAGGACATTTTATCGATTTGAAGCAGCATGGGACAGTTCCTTGCACAATTCTGCCTTAATGAATCGATCTACACCTACTGGTGAAAGAATTTATATGACATTGTCTGCATATCTTGAAGTAAGATTTAATATTTATGTTAATCAAAAAACAATGTTTTGATTTTTATTTTTAAATTTCATATTCTATAAGGTACATTCTTTTCTTAGCTTGAAAATTGTGCTCAGCCAGCTATTATAACCAAAGATTTATGTTTAATTATATGTGGAAGAGATGCTAGAACTGTACCAAGGTAAAATATTCTATTCTTTTCTTTCTAAGTTAATTTTAATCTATTTATTGACAAAGTTTATGAAAAGCGTTTTTAGAGATTAAAATGATGTATTATGTTATTTCATTTTTGTTATGTAGAAGTTCAACAGACTTGCATCCTTTTTAAATACATGAGACATTTGATTAACTGAGATAGTCAAGAAATGTCTCATTCTAAATAATCCAATTTGTGTGAATTTTGATGAAAAAACATGGAAAAAAAGATAGAAAATGTCAAATTATTATATAATAGAATGTTAATAATTTAATTAATACAAAAGAAAAAAAATGAACATAAATGTTACTGAGATTTAAAATTAGTACAATATAAAAAATAAAATAATAATAGGAATGTGATTTTCATCATTGTTTTGTAAAGAAGGAAGTGATAGACTCGTTTTTCATTTGCTCTTTGATGAATTCTTCTATTCCTCAACATAATTTTTTCAGCAAGTGTATTTTCTTCTCCTTGTTCCAAATAATTAATGCCTCAGTATGTACTAATGCCAGGGCCGTAGCTAAGGGGGTGCTAGGGGCGCCCCTCCAAAACATTTTCAGATTCCAAGGTCATTAAATGAATTTATGTTCCGCAAATCCAAATAAATTCTGTTCTTAAATATAACTTGGTTTTGGTGCCCTTTTACAGTTTTGCAGAAATGCTAAATTGTAATTGAAATAAGTGTTTCAACACTTGCTCATCCTATTTCTACAATTGAAGCTAACATGATGGTTAATATTGCACTAGTTATACACTCAAATTTTTCATCATCATAATCTTTTCTTAGTTTAAAATGAAGTTTTTACAACATTTAAACAATAAGAAACATAGTACCTATAGTATGAATATGCACTAATTTATCTTTCTGCATCAGAGAGACAAAAAATATGATCCTCCCCTTCATTTTCTTGAGACCCCTCCCCCCAATTACTCACTTCTAGCTACGACCCTGACTAATGTGCCACCGTGACTTGATTTTTGATGAGTTACAAGATTTTCTTCATAACTTTCAGGCCATCTTTTTGAAATTCCTAGTTTCTTCTGAACAACAAATGACATGTGACATAATATCATCGTCACTTAAAACTTTGTAACATATTTCAAATTCATGTTTTCAGAATACTTTACATTTACAAATATTGTAAGATTTTTATCTGCAAATTAGTACTAACATCTTCTGTAGAAATTTTATTTACTTCATATAATAAAATTGTCTTTCATGATTTCATAACCATAGTGCTCTTCAGTAATTTTCATATAGCATTAATTAAATAAATTACATCCAAAACTGTGAGATTTTTATCATCCTGGTCAATCTGATCCCATAGATGCCAACATCCAATAATTATTCTGGAGTCTGAACCAAGAAAAACTCTCAAAACCAGGAAGCATATATAAGGAAATGAGTGTTCATTATGTAGAGTATTTATTAGATTTTATTTTAAAAAATTATAAATAAAGCATGTCTTTTTTAATTACATTTTTTATTATTAGAATATTAATACTTTATTAGCATAAGATGCCTTTTATTTATTTATTTTGATGTCAATTTAAAATTTTCCAATAGCAGCAACATATTTCATTCGAAAGCAATTTTTTACTTGTCATACACAGGAAATGTTATACAAATGTAATCTTAAATAGGGGATATTAAGGTATTTGGAATAGGAATCTCTGTTTTTAAAAGTAAACATGTAAATTTATTTATTAGTTAAAATGTTTCCCTTTTTTATGTTGGCAGAAGAAAAGTGAAAAGGTGGAAATAACTTTATTAGTCTATATGACAATAAAAAAATATGTTGAATAGTTTTTGGTGCATTGGTGTACTGTTTTTACAATCAGCAACGACTACTTAAAAAATAAATAAAAAATCTTTCTACATTAAGTTTTGGTTAAAGTTGTGTGTTTATGTATCTGACATTCTTATATAGATACAGGTTTCTTTATGTATATTTTTGATAAGGATTTCATTTATACATGCATTAAACAGTCAATATTTGATTGACTTATTCAATAACTACATTTTAATTTTTTTAACTTTATTCTCACTTTTCTCATAATTTGATTAGAAACCTTTTAAATTCTATTTTTTTTTTAAATCTAATAACCCCTCTTATTATTACCAGTATGCCAAGATTGAATGAATAAACTTCTTAATCATTTATTAATATTGGTGTAATTATAGCATATCATGGACTTAATTTTTATTGTTTTTGTAATGACACTTTTATTGCGATTTCATTGTAAACAATTCATCAATAACAAAGAGTGTATAATTTTTTTCTTATTAAGATTTCGTATAATGTGATAAAAATAAAGATGTTTGCATTTGAAATGATTTATTTATCAATCTTTTATATTTTTCATAAATATAATTAAATTCATTACCTATTATTTTCTGTTTGAAATTTGTCAAAATTTTGTAAATATTATTTTAAATTCAAGCTTTTATTGTTTGCAATAAATATGTATATCAAAAATAAATAAAGCTGTGAAATGATCATAACCTGTTTATAATTTAGAGTAGTGTTAAAACAAATTTTAATATAAGAAAACAGAAAATCATTTTCTCTAAAAAAGGTAAAGGAAATTTTCTTCTGATATTCCTACATGTTGTTCCTTTCTTATAATCACAATTAAGCCTTTTTCCTTCTAATTTTAAATATTGAAAAAAAAATACTTTTATATTTAACTAGGATATCTCCAAATGCTAGATCACTGAGACACATTTTCTCTGGATCTTATAAGAATTCAGAAGGTAATCATGTTACTGGGGTTTATGAAATTCTCTTGAAAAGAGCATCTGATTCGGGTAGTCCAGGTAATTATTTCAATGTTTTAATTATTTATTAATTTTTATTTCCTGATTTTTTAAATTATTTAATTTTATTTTGTTATATATAAAATATGCTTGAGTTTCAGATTTCATTTTTATTCTAAGTACTGTATCACATATAGCATCATCAAATTTATTTAATGTTTGTGTTGTATTTATATTTTATAAGATCTTTTGAGTTGTTTTTGAGGAAAAATATATCTAACTGATACTTTTAAAATATTTATAATATTATTAGTTTTGCATATATATAATTACATATATGTACATTTATACTAAAAATAAAGAATCGTATATACAATGTAGACAGTGGTCTAGACAAAATTTCATTTTGGGAGGGGTCCAAAAATCTTCAGGTTATATGCATTGTAAAATTTGTCAAAATAAAATCTCAAATGAGGTGAAATATTTTATTTTATGCAAGTTTTCATGTTAGCATATGTTGTGCAATTGTATAACATTCTTTTTGATAGCACTAGAAAATGTTTCTATTTAAGATAGAGTTCCGATATAGGAAGATTTCATTTTGACAAGTTTTTATGGTATTTTACTTTTGTTAGATGAATAGTAAAACCTATCAAATAGTAATTATTTAAAAAAATTCCTGCCTTCAATGGAAACATAATGTTAATATGAACTGCTATCCAATTAAATTTGCTAAATTCTGTCTGAAAGAGGATTTTCACTGTTCTTTTGAAAAACACAGTAAAACCTGTGAAAGCAGAATCTTCCTATAACAAAATCCTTTTCTCAAATGGATCAGTTCAGTATCCTGACAAAACAAGCAATTGATCTTATTGAGGTTATGTATATTAGAAGTATAATTAATTATACTTATTTCAGCAAAAACCTGTTTGAAATAATTTTTTTTTTTTTTTTTTTTTTTTTTCAGTCCCTTGCCATGTTTTGACAGGATTAACTATATTTGTATAATAGAAATATTTCAAGTAACAAAAATTTAGGTTCAAGTACATCCTTATTTAATTTCTTAATTAAAAAAAAAAGCACAGATAAATCGGATCAATTGTCATAACTGCTGCCAATAATGCATCGAAGTTACTTGATATTTGACACAGTGACAAATAACAAACAGTGACAAATATATAACAAAACACTGATGTAGAAAAATTGAGCATATACTGAAAAATATGATTTAATTTAAGACTATACACATATAAAAAATAATGAATTGCTTTTTGAAGTTGGTGCCAAGCTGTCTTAAATATAATAAGAATTGTGAATATATTGTGCCTAGTACCATAATGAAAATGGTGATGATCATTATCAATTGTGACTGTTTGGCACCGACTTCAAAAAGTAATTAATTACTTTTTATATGTATATATTCATAAATTAAATCATAAATATGTAAATTTATCTCTTGTAAAAAATATTCTCTCTAAAATCTATGTTTGGTGGATATTAAATTATGTATTTTAATTTTAACCATTTTTATGCCAGTACCTGGTATCCAATGTGTGCTTATTGGATAACATTTTGTCATTAGAGAATTTTAAAGAATTATTTACTTCTTTTTCGTGCTTTTTTTTTTAAGTTGGTTGTTTTTTTTTTTTTAGCTTATTTTATTTTCTGTTTAAATGACACTTAAATTATAAGAGTTGCCCCATTGTATTGTTAGAAAAAAATTTCCAACTTTTTTGTCATTTCCCACTTTTATGCCTGTGTATATCAACATTGCCTTACAATAATAGAAATTTTATCTAATCTGAATTTTAGGTACTTTTTTTCCTTATGTAGGCTCAAATAATAAATCACTTATTATTTGAGCCTACTACTAAATATTGCTTAATCCACCATTATTGGCATTATGATGTTAATTCTATACAATGCAAATTTTGTGTTTTGTATTTGATAAAATAACTGGAGATGAAAATTATTTAATGATGATTTTTCTTTTGTTCATTTGTTTCATAAGGAAAACCGGTAAATTTAATAATTGCTTATAGCAAAATCTATCTAATCTTCTTTAATTAGACTCATTGAACAGGGTTTCCTTCAACCGTTAACAAAACTTCCAACAGTATAATAAAAACAGCGATTGGTGGGTGGCCCAATTATGGAAGACTAGTTTACTGTCTTTGTAAAATCTTTTTAAAAGAAAGAAAGATATGCAAAAAAAAAACTAAAAAGAAATGACAAATTGAAAAGTATGACATTCATTGTGGAAAACAATCTTTATTGCAAAATGTTGGCTTTTGTCATAGTAATACATAATTGCATAAATCTTCTTAAGAATAATTTTCAGTTCCTAACTTTTGAAGCAGTGAGTTTTTCTATATGTGAAACTGACAATATTAAAGAAGAAGAAAAAAGAATGAACAATATTTGCTGATCCTAGTTCGAGGCTGTAAAAATCACATGTTTGGGGAATACAAATTGGGATTATGCCAAAAAAATTTTTTAATGTCTGAAATTGTTTTACAGTATGTGTGTATTTGACAGACATTTACACTAAAATTTAAATATTTGATTCCCAGTTTTACAACATTATCAGCTATATTGCATAATTCATATTTAAATATAAAAAAATTCTCTAAAAATGTTCTTGTACACTTGAAAAACATCATTATTGAAAACATTGCTCTAGTTGAAGTTAGACTTATTCATTTTTATCTTAAAATTCCTTTGATAACAGAAATATAAAAATTTTAAATAATTAGTCCCTATCTGTTTGCAAGCAACTAGGATGACAGATGTACATGCATTTTCTCTCTGTATATATGCATGCTAGCTAATGAGTAAGTCATTATGTAGAGATAATGAATTTTTAATGCTTTTTTATTTTTTGATGATCTTTAAAATTCTCTCTTTTAATTGATTGAAACTATTTTCAAAATGTAAACGTTCGTATCACTAAATTATCTCATTTCTGAAGTATAGTTGCATTTATTGTTTTTTTAATCTCATTTTCAATAATAATAACTTAACGGATTTTTACAGGAGTCCAAAGAAGACAAAGGCGAGTATTAGATACCTCATCTACTTATGTAAGAGGGGAAGAAAATTTACATGGATGGAGGCCTCGTGGAGATTCATTAATATTTGATCATCAGTGGGAATTGGAAAAGATGACGAGATTGGAAGATGTAATGCTCAATTTTTATATGTTTTATCTTATTCATTTCTCCGTTATTTATGTTTCTTAAGCATATCTCAACAGTTCTCATTCATTTTCATATTGCTATCATGTTATATTATTTCTGATTATGACGTTCTTTTTTCTATGTATATAAAGGGGGTATTTTTTTTTTTTTTAAGTTGTGAAAATGAAACAATCTAACAAAAGAAGCACTGATCTAAATAATCTGAATTTTTTCTAATATGCTTCCAAATTAATGAAGATTTTTTAAGTGTGTTTAAAAAAATTAAAATTGCACCAACACATGGCGCTGTAAGTTAACAGAAACAAAGAATATTGCCAGCTTGAGGAAAACAGTGGATAATACATTGAGAAAAAAAAATTTATTACATATATGAAAAAAATACAGGATGCAGCAATTGGGATAAGGAACTGTGAACACCTTTGCAGAAACAGAACAAACTAAAAATATGAAGTAAAACATCCATATTCAACATTCACAAGAGATTTTCAACATGCTGTTGAATTCTTTCAGCTACGAGTTGGAAATTTGAAACTCATGTTCCACAACAGAGCAAAAACTATCTGGCTGGATTCTGTGGATCTGGTGCACAATGTATAATTTCATATCAGCTAACTTCATTAAACCACCACAAAACATAGTATTCTTTAGGTAAATTCTTTAGCTGGCCAAAAAAAATCCTTCTATACATGCAAACAATGAATGACAATTATCTCAAAAGGTTTTGAACTGACTTTTGACATAATATACTCACATTTCATTATTTTTTAAAAAATCAGCAAATAACATTAACGATTTCAGTTAGAAAGTTCTCCATAGGTCTATTGTTTTAAAAAATTTTTGTGCTATATTAATACAAATCTTATCATTTAATCTGGTATCTTTTGTAATTCATAAAAATGATTCTTTTTAATCTGTACTTCAAAAATATTTGATGGAAAAATAATCAATAATTAAATTACTATTTTGTAAGTAAAGCTCAATATCATAATGGTCAGCAGATTGGGCATGGTTCACTTAACTTTTCATCCTTTCAGATTTGATATGAGGACCAAGCTTCTTGGGAACTAAACTCTGAGGTCCTACATTAGGCTGTACAATGATGTGTAGTATTTCAGGGTCTATGATCAAGAAAACAGAACTGGGCATGCAAAATCATGATCTTTAACATATTGTAGCAGTGCAGGTTTAGTTTAATTTTTTTTAAATAAGCATTTTGATTTATAAATTAAGGAAATTTAGCATGTATTAGCTTATCATTTTTCCCTCTTTAAATTGATTACTATTTTAATTTTTCTTTTAAAAACTATTAAATAAAACATATAGGAAATTTTAAGAGTTTTAAAATAAAAAAAAATAAAGTCACTTTCTTTTAAATCAGATACTCAACCTGCTTCATTTAAGTAAAATCTAGGATTTCAAATAAGTCTTACTGAGACAATAAGACATATTTTTAAGTTGGAAAGGAGTAAAAGCTCAATTTCAATTATTGAATCTTTCTAAAAATTACTTATCAAAAGAGTCTTCTTTTAACAAGCATGAAAGAGTTTTTCCTAAAGGTGGAATTTCACCTTTTTTACAGCAAATTTGGACATTTTCTGGACTGATACAAAAATGCAAAGAAAAATTTGAAAGGATAATTTGGGGGGGGGGGGGGGGGGCTAGGTAGGCTGCAAAATTTAGTAATTGCACATTTTGTCTATTCTAACCATTTTAGTTTGTTCTTGAATTGTTGTGCAAAAAAGACATAAAATGAAAGGTGAGTTTATATCATATAAGAATCTTAAAGCCATATAAATGAAGTTGTTTGAAGTATCTTTCAAGAATATTTTTTTTTAACTAAAAATTAAAAAATTTGAGCTTTTAAATTTTTGGAATAGAACATTTTTTACTATTATTACAGCACTTTTTGGTGATTGTTGCGATACTTTTTTCAAGATTTACTTTTGAAGCAAAGATCAATTTAATAGAGAGATTGTTTTCTTTTGAGCAAAAAAAGGAGGGGGGGTGGAAAATCTAACAGCTAAACCATTCAGAATAATATTTGTTTTAGAAAATTAATGACTGTACTTTACATAAGTTGATCACATGTATTTGGATTTACACCTTTAGCATTATTAATATTTTGTAAATAAAAACCAATTATACGTGAAATTACATTTAATTTTATTGATATAGGAACTGCAAAAGTGACGTTTAAATTCTAAGAATTTGGCACTACTGTATAGATGGAAATTTTTTTCCACCTTTTTTCTCATTTCCCACTTTCATGCCTGTTTTAGGGTGCATTTGTAATTATATAAATATATAGCTCATGTAATCATCATCTGGTCTGTCTGTCTATCTGCATGCAGCTATATGAAAACTACCTAGCTGAATGGCTTGAAATTTTAAATATATAATTGTGGCAGAATTTTGTCGAATCACTTCAAATTTTGTGAAACTGGGATGTACAGTACAATTACAGGGACATTCAAAATTATTTTGTTACATTACAGCCAATAGAAAAAATTGTTTCAAGTACATTTTAATGATGTTATACCTTTTCGAACATAATGAAATTGATATGTGTTTATGAAGTTCACTAAAATATACATTCCTTAGAACCTGCAATACAAAAAAACACAGTCAAACTTCCATGTATCAAAGTAGATATTGCCAGAAATAAAATTTATAGAAATTTCGATACATAGAAACAATCACAGTTTTACTGTAATTACTCCTAAAATATTAAAATTAAAGCTAATCTTCGTATATGAAATTTCATTTTTAATTTATATGTGAATCACATTAAATGAAAGTTAATAATTAAAAGAATAAATTGTTATTAAAGATTTATTCAATATTACATACCTTTTTAAAACAACAATAATCCAAGTAGTGGTTACAATGATCACAGTTACATTCTGTTTAAAAAGCTACAAATATTTTGCTGAACAGCCTGTTTTCCAGAGTTTATCAAATAACTGTTCATAAATTATTCAGTTGAGTATAAACTTCATCAGGAATATTTTTTAGAATTTGAAGTCCAAGATGTTTTGTTTCAAATGCCTTTTGCATTTCTTTTTTCAATGACTTAGAAATGTTTTCAGATTAATTTACTTCCCCTGGTTCTTTGGTATATTATTCAGATTCATAAAACATATTCAGTGTGTTTTCATCTGTTGTACAGTCAGCAACATTTAACTTATCAGCTGTTGGATTTGCAGGAACCACCAGTAGTGTTGAGCCACTAGTACTGTTGTTTTATACTTATTATTCTAGCTTCAATGACGATCATTGTCTGTAGGTTAGAACTCTGTTGGGTAAACACTTATAAAAGTGTCCCCTTTCATCAGCATTAAAAATATCATTGGGCTGATAATCTTTTAGAATTTTTCTCAAATCATTGCTTTGGGTTATCACTGACTGCTTCTGATATACTTTTACTTTCTCTGGAAATAACTTTTTCCTTAATAACATGCCTTTCCTTAAATTTGTCCAGCCACCTATAACTTGCTTAAAATTGATTACATCGAAAGTAATTAGCATACTTCAATGCATAAGAGGACCAAAGATTGGCAAGTTTTGACCTCAAGCATTCTTTTCCAATTTAAAACAGCCCTGTACCCTAACTTTAAAACAGCCCTAAGTAATGTAACTGCATGTTCTCGAACATTTTCTGTTAGGTTCAATATTTTCATAGGATTTCATTGCAGCATTCAAATTTATTGTAATAGTCAACACTGTGCTTGCAGGAATATCAAATTTAGCAGAAATGTCTGTTTTGCACATTTCGCTATCTACATTCTTCAGCACTTCAGTTTTATTGAAACACTAAGGAATTTTACTTCCTGTTAAATAGAAAATGCATTGTATCTCCAGGAACAAATAAAAGATTTTAAATTCTATACTGTACTTGAAATACTGTATATTAGCAGCAATTGTTGGAAGTACACTTTTAGTTGTGATATGAGTTTTTAAATTTAGCTAAATTATTGCATGTTAGATTGTGCGTATAAATGCTGTTGATCATATACAGGACTACACTAAAGAATTTGTAAAAGTTACTGAGTATGAAAAAAAAAATGCTTAAAGGCTTAAATAGTTTTTTAAATAAGATACATATTTCTACATTTAGTATACTAAGATGTTTGTAGAATATAGATAAAATAACACACAGGGTGTCTATGGTTGATAATTTCTGAAAGTGTGATTTTGCTTGTTTTAAGTGTGTTTTAGACTTAAGCTTTAGCTATATGATGGTATGTATGTTAGAATGGTATGTATAGTAGGTAAAAATCAGGGTTGTTCAAAAGTATTCAAATATGTTACTGTCTGTTGGTATATATTTCTGAAAGTTAAATTTTCACCGATTATGCATTTTTAAGACTTTCCAATATAGTTGAAAGTGTTTATGAATTCGGTTTGTGTGTCTAAACTCTAATGGGTATTGATGCTGTTGGAGTGTTCTGTAATTGATATATGTTATTCAGATTTACTTTGCCATGTTTGGTATTGAAAATAACGCATGTAGCATTCATACTTTATTTACAGAGTCATTCAAAAATATTCCATTACATTATGGTCTATGGGGGAATGTAGTAATTATATAAATACGTAGCACCTATAGTTGTAGTCTGGTCCATCCATCTCTCTGTCTGTCTGAATGTAACAATGCAAAAGCTACCCAACCAATTGGTTTGAAATTTAATATGTATAATCATTGCAAGATTTATCCAAATCATTTCATATTTTATGGAAATCAAATCAATATTATTAATTTTTTTTTTCATTGTATTATATTATACGAGGACCCCAGAAGCCAAGGGGTATAAGTGACAAAATTGAAAAAATTGAGTTAAGTGCACAGGGTATCTGGAAATATGCTTTTTTCATTTTAGGTAAAGAAATATAGGTCATTTTCTGATTATTTGCTGAGTTATAGAGATAAACCACTTTTTTCAAAAAACAAACAATATTGATTAATTATACATTTAAAGAAAATTGTACTCTATTTTTTTAACAGTTATTGAAATGAGAGTTCAAAGATTAGAATGCAACAAGCAGATGTTTCCTATTTCAATTTAGTCAATTGTTATTGATGTTCCAATGTAACATCAATTATCTTTAAACTCAATTTACTCCAAATCTACATTTTGTCACTTGTACCCCTTGGCTTCTGAGGTCGTCATATGTAATTAACTCCAAAAAAATCCCATGGTAGGTAATTATTCTAGATTGCCACAGTCATTATATCCTATTTAAGATGGAGGCATATGATTTTCTTATTACTGAATTTAATATGTATATTAGTAATAAATTCATGCATTTTTGTATAAGTGTGCAAATCTATTACTCTAAGATCTGAATATTTATAAAACTTGTTATAGGATGAACATACCTCATTTGTCATGTTTAAAATACAATTTCCAACTTGTTTTATGAGGAATGAAAAAATCTATTAGTTGTTCTAATAGGGTAATCAGAAACTTGAGATAACAAGCATTTCAAATAAAATGTTTTGAAACAGTTACAGAAAGGACTTTTAAATTATCTTATTTAAATCATATTAATAATTCCAGATTTTTATTTACATCATTTATTCCAAATTAATAATTCCTGATTTGCGTTTTTGAAATGTTTAAATCCAGCTTAATATGTCTCTGTTAATATTTTACTTTGTTTGTATCATTTTCTCTATATTGCAATTTTCGCCTTGTTTAATTATAGAAAATCTCAGACTAGATAAAGAAAAAAAAATTGTATTAAAATATTGATGTTGAAATTCGAATATTTTATGCATTTCAAATGGCACATATACTTGCCATTTGTTGTGAAGAGGTTAAACTCTAACCATTACTATTGTGATGGTCAACAACAATATTTATTTTATAAACTCTGACTTACCATGAAAAAAAAAAAAAAAATACTTTTGTTAACACTATTCTGTTAAAATGTTTGCAGTATTAACACCAAAATTGAGCTGGATGACAATAGATCCAAACTCTTGTTGAGGATTGATAAAAATATTCGTCAAAGGTAATGCCCTGAAATGTTGGCACAATTTTTTTTTAAATTTTTCATGATTGTTGGAATTATTAGTTAAAACATTAACTTCACTGTTGTAACTTATACATTTCAACCTCATTGTTGCTTGCATCATAATGATACTAATTTTACTGATGTACACATTTGTGTTTTATGTTATAGATTGACTTTTAATTGTTTTTCTTTCTTATCTATGTTTATTTTAGTGCAAAGTGACTGGTAGCCGAATTTGACTGTACTTTATTTGTAACTTCCAGATCGATATAAGTTGATTTAAATTTTACTTTAAGGGGGGAAAAAATCAATATAAAGTATATGAATTTGGATACTTCTGAATTCATTGCTAGACCACAGATAATAACTAAAGAAATCGAAAAAAATAAGCATGTTTTAATATGTTATGTTTGTGTTGGGAAATTTTTATAATCGAGTTTGCAAACTATTGATACATTTTCATGATGGTTTTTGATGTGAGCATGATGCAAATTTACTGTATTAATCTGTTTTTGTTTTACTTTCTGTAATGTAAGAAACATATCATAATCATGATAATATATATATATATATATTATGAAAATATTGGCATATGTTAACATTTCGAGATTTCTGAATTCATTTCTACTATTTTTAAATATGTTCTATTTAATTGTGATACTAACTATGGTTCAGAATTATGGCCTCCAGGCTTGCCACAGCCATAATTGTTGATTTTGATCATTATCATGGGCCATTTCTAACTGTGATTTCCCTTCATGCCTATTTCTAAACTTTGGAAAGAAAAAAAATAATAATAAGTCTCCTGTTTACGATTACAGTTGCTTTTGACTGTTGCATATGCTGTCATCATATTCAAATCCTATTGTTTAACTTTGTTAAAAATTGCTTTGGCCATTGTTCCAAAGAGCCTGTCACATGGAGCAAAGTATGTTTGTTTTTTGCAGAATTTGTTGTTTAGAAGATGTTTTCAATGAAGTGGCTCATAAAGGATAAGCTTGACTAAATTTTAAGAATGGGACACTTGCTTATAGACTAACTTTTGAGCAATATCTGAGGCCGTTGAAAACTGAATAAAAACTTAAAAATAAGATTCAACAGCTGTTATTGCTGAATTACTTTTATACTATTAAACAGTAAACATAAAAACATTTTTTTTAAATTTTAATTTTAAAATGTCATCTTTTAAGTTTATGACACTTAGTTCTCCAACATTTCAGCCTGATAGATGCTAGTTAAGTTCAGACTGTTTTAAAATTCACTAACATTGAAGTTGATGGTTCCATCTAATACATTCTGCCATGTACTGTCTCTTTATAGATTATTAGTCTCTAAAACTAAAGGCTTTTGTTTTGATTACATATTGATTAATCAAAAAAATTCTTGGGTCTAAAAAAGTTATTATTGATGAGCATTATTGTTATATATTACCTTTGTTTTTATAGTGTGAAGTATATAAATTCTGTTTTTTAATAGGTTGAAAGAGTTAGACATCTTTTGCTTCTAAGAGAAAAGCTAGGTATTGACAGTTCTATGGGGCATAGTCCTGATATTAGTAAGATGGAAAAAGATGCATGTAATCTAGTAGCCAAAGCATCTAGTGAAGGAGGTTTACCAACTGCACCCTTAGTGCTTTCACCAACATCGCCTACTACTGCAAATAGATTAATAGTTGATGAATCTGTATATGAACCTTGGGAAATGTCTGAAAGAGAAAGAGAACTTTCAACTAAAATTATAACTCTTATTAATAGTCACATTCCATCAAAACCTCCTCCTACACCATATGTAAAGGTAAGAATGAATTTTTAATTTAATATAGTGCTTAATTTTTAATTTTACTCAAAACAAATTATAGAATGTTAAGTGAAAACCCCCTATCTTTCCTTTATTAAATTCTTCCTCTTATATATTAAACGAGATAGCGATCTTCCAAAATTTCTGTTGATCTTTTGCATTTAAAATGTTTGTAGATGACAAAAAGAGTAATGTAATTAAAATAACATATTCTGAACTTTAAAAAAACCCCTTTAAACAGTATTCTGAAAAATATTCTTTTACGATGCTGAATTTATTATTTATGAAAGTTAATACCATTAGAAGAATTTTTGTTATTCTAATGTTTTTTGTTAATCAGGACGAGCTTACAACTCCTACAGAAGATGTTGATGTGATATCCAGATCATCTAGTGTTCATTCAAGTATTGCATCATCCTCATCTCAAGAGTAAGTTAACTCTAGTTTTGGGAATGCTTCAAATATTTATTATTTTTAATGTTATTGGCCAAACCTGATTTTAGGCCAAATTAGTTTATCCTAACACCTATCAGATAAACTAGTTTATCCTAATGCTCATAAGATACATTAGTTTTTCTAACACTCATAAGATAAACAAGTTTTTCCTAAGCAAAACTAGTCTATGCTAACACCCATAGGATAAATTAATTTTTCCTGGGCCAAACTAGTTTGCTCAATGCTCATAAGATAAACTAGTTTAGCCTGCTATTCATTGGTCTGAATTAGTTTATCCTTGGCCAATTCAATATGGCGTGATTTTATTGAACCCAAAGACTGCCTCGGCGACAACTTTCTAGTTTATCCTAGGCCAGTGTAATTTGATGTTTTTTATCTCATCATGTTATCAAAACCTGAAAGCCAAAATTCCTGCAGGTTATGTATGTATATATATACGTATGTACATAACACGATAATTTATGATAGAAATACCCAATTTGCTTCAAATTTTGAATATAGATTTATTCTAATAAGGCACTTCCCGAATTGGTTTTGGGAGTTCATTGGAAAAGAATAAGGGAGGGGGGAGAATGGGAAGTTACCCCCCTTAATATAAATAAATGGGGTTTTTATGCATAATTATCAGATTTCATTCAAATTTTAGATATAGTATAATTTTAATTAGGTGTCATTAGGAATAGTTGTGAGTGTTCATTGTTTAAATACAAAGGGAAGATGGAAAGAGGATAATCCTGCATAATTTAGTCAAATGTTTTTTTCATGCAAAATTTGCTGATTTGCTTCAAATTTTGGATATAGGTTCATTTTGGTAAGAGGCTTCCCTAATTAGTTTGGGGATTTATTGGTTAAGTATAAAGGGAAGAAGGGAGGGGGGCTCTCCTTAATTTTAGGCAAAAGGGTTTTTCATACAGAATTAACCGATTTGCTCCAAATTTTGAATATAAGTTCATTCTGTTAAGGCACTTCATTGATTAATTTTGTGGGTTTTTTTTTTTTTTTTTTATTAGTATAAAGATAGGATGCACAATTTATTCAATTCCTTAAGTTAGATAAATGAGTTTTTATGCAGAATTATCCAATTTGCCACAAATTTTGGATATTTCTGATAAGGCGAATCCCTGATTAGTTTTGGAGATTTAATGACTATGTACAAAGGGAAGGATAGGGGATTACCCCCCCCCCTTTTTTTTTTAAATTAGATAAATAGTTTTTGTGCTGAATTATCCAATTTGCTTCGAATTTTGGATAATTTTTCAATTTGATACAGCGTATCGGGGATTAGTTTTGTTGGTTCAATGGTTAAGTATAATTGGAAGAAATGGGGAGCTAATCCCCCTTACCTTGTTTTTCAAGGGGAATTATTCTTTAAAAAAGATAATAAAGCTGTAATATACAATTAGTGTAAACTGTCTGTAAATTCAAAACCATCAGTTTAACTGGGCTATATATTTTTTATTATTAATCCTCATTGTTGCTCCATTGCTAACCTTGTGCAAAGTAGTTTTGCTATCTCCCCTGTATAACATATTTTATTCATTGGATAGCACCGCATTGATTAATTTGGGGGGTTCTTTGATTAAGTATAAAGTGGGAACAGACAATTTACCATCTTCCTTAAATTAGATAAATGGTTTTTATGCTGAGCTATCCGATTTGCTTTAAATTTTCTATATAAGTTCATTCTGATGAGACTTTTCATTGGTTAATTTATGGGGTTTTTGGTGAAGTTATATAGATGGAATGGATGATACAAGCCTCCCTTCATTCCCCCTTATTATCATCCAGTGAACTCCCAAAACTAATCAGGAAAACACCTTCCTTATCAGAATAAACCTATATCTAAAATTTGATGCAAATCGGATATTTCTATCAAGTGTTATCATGTTACATACATACATACATACAGAATCAGCAGGCACATTGGCTCTCAGGCTTTGACACCTGTGAACTAAAAACACGTTGGATTACATCAGCCTAGGATAAACTAGAATGTTGCACCGAGGCAGTCTTTGGATTCAATAATATCACGCCAAATTGAATTGGCCTAGGATAAACTAGATTAGACTAGGATAAGCTTGTTCAGACCAATGAATTGCAGACTAAACTAGTTCATCATATGGGCGTTAAGATAAACTGGTTTGGTCTAGGAAAAACTAGTTTAACCTATGATTGTTAGGATAGACTAGTTTGGCCTAGGAAAAACTAGTTTATCTGATCTGCGTTAGGATAGAGTAGTTTAGCCTAGAATATACTAGTTTGGTCTAGAACCAGAGAAAGGGAAAATGGGACTCTACTTTTTTCAAAGCATCATTCAAGGGAAGGTGCGAAAAGCTTTCATTGGCTGTTTGCTATCAATGCCACAGGGATGAAATGTGTAAAAGGATTTTGAATAAAAGATCGTTGGAGATGTAAATTTGAATTTTATTTTTATAAATTATAATTAAAAGAATATATTATTGGGGAAATGAAAGAATTAATTATTTTATATCAAGTTATTTTAAACGATCTTTTTAGATTAATGAAATAAAAGTGCCTTTAAATAAAAATTAGATATTAGCAAATTTTATGAAAATTAATAAATATTTTAAGGGAAGGGGAATTTTAAAATTAAAAAAAAAAGTTTGGCACAGATGTCATATACGCACCACATTTGCACATGCTACTTTTACCCGCAAATTTGGCTAATATTTTGTTTTTGAATCTAAGTTGCAAATTTCAAAGAGATTCTAGTATTTTAAAAAAGGAAATAAAAATAAATAAATGATAGTTTGATGTAAATAATTTTTTATATTAGTATATAATAAAATAATTTAAAGAATTAAAATAAAAAATAACAGCAAATAAGCATGAATTTAATAAAAAAGGAAACAATAAATAAAAAGGGTACTACTCTGTTATCCCTTTGACCAATTTCGCAAAATTATACAAATTGCCTAACTAATAGCCAAATTATAAATATTGACATAATTTTTATTTTAAATAACAAAAAATAATAATAATAATAATAATAATAATAATAATAATAATAATAATAATTAGTAGAATATTAATAAAAAGTTGAAATAAAAATCACTTAATGACATTTTAAACATGTGAATCGTATTTAATGTCATTGAATGTGACATTCACGATCATCCATTATTGGCATTTAATCTTATAGTTTGGCGATAATTTTTTGGTCGACAGAATAACCTAGTAGTACCATAAAAAGTTAAATAATGAACTTAATAAATAACGAAACAGTAAATATAATTTTCTCAAAAAATTGTAAATATCAAAACTTATAGCTACATTGAATGCCTGCAGTTGCATAATTTAAACAATACATTTCACTGACATCTTTAATTTTTCCCATTTTATTTCCCTAACAATTGTTATAAACTTATTAAACGGATCTTCTCCCTAGCACAGATGTGCAATGCCAGATTGGCAGGGAAAAGAAACACATGTAAATGTGGTGCATATATGACATCTGTGCCAAAAGTTTATTGATGGAATTAAAAAAATTTACTTTCAATAATTTTTATTGAAAAGATATTATGACTTGTGACATAACACATCCCATAAAAAGAGTTTTTTTTTCTTTGTATTGAACAAACAAGATAATTTGGAGTTTATGACCTTAAAAAATATTTTATACCCTACTGTAGGGTATTTCGTATTTGAATAGTTTAGGGTGATTTAAATTCTTCTTAATGACAACAGCAACGCTGTGGACATGTTTGTAAACAACTGATTTTGTGTGTAAATTTTAACTCTCCAGACTTTCTATATTCGCCGCGTGATCGGCAGCGAATGTGTTAATATTAAGGGGATGCATTATCTTTAAAATCATCTCTTTAATTTTGAATAGTACTGTTATATATGTGGTGGCATAATTCTTAATATTAAAAATTAAATTTAAAAAAAATCTTGTAAAACAGCTTATTTGACTAAACTTTAATTAAAAACATTCATTAGAATATATTACGTACAACTGTGTATGGATTTTTAGATGTATAGAAATTTACGCTTAATATGTTTTTTTTTTCTCTTTCATGTATATAAAAAAAATCAAGGAAATTCAATAAATTTTCAATTTAAATATTTTTTAAAAATAACTATAAGCTTGAATGTTAAATCTATGCACAAAAATATTAAATACACAGGGAGAACAAGTAAAAATTCAAGCCTCTATCTTAATTAGCAAAAAAACCTTAGTATTTATCAAATAAGCAAGTTATAAAAATATGAACTTAGAAAGAAATCAATTTAAAGTTTTTTTTTTTTTTTTTTTTTTTTTTTTAAAGGTTAGTTTCCCCGGATCTATTAACACAATTTACAATATCTTGCAATATTTTGTTGTATAGGTAAAAATGAAGTGTCAAAATATTCATAATTAAAATAGCTTTCAGTTAATATTAAAAAAAAAAATGATATTTTAATCAATTTTAAGGTAATGTCTTCTCTTACCAATTGGTTTTTTATGCTTTAATGTAAAAAAAAAAAAAAAAAAAAAAAAAAGTTTACAGTATTAATCTATTAATCTATTAGCAGATGCTCTTGTAAAAAGCCGTCCATTAATCATGTGATTTTTTTTTTTGGCATTTTTTACCCCACCCCCTCCCCCTTGGTGATACATGGTGAGGTTCAAGACTATCCCCCTCCCCTACCCTATATCACGTGTATTTTTTAGTACCTACAAAGAATCTTAATTTTTTTAGAATATTTATTATAAAATACAGGTTCAAGTATCATCAAATTTTATTATAGAAAACAAAAAAAAAACTACAATAATAACCTTAAGAGGTAAACAGAAAGGTTGTAAGTTGTTTTGGACTGACATAAAAATAATGAAAGAAATGCGAAAAACTTTTTTGTAGTAATACATAAACATAATTTAATTTACAATGTCCTCAGACCACGATTAGCAAGACTTTCTTCAACACCAATAACTGGATAAGCATCTTGCAAGTTAGTTGTAGGCACAGTGCTTTGTTGAAGATTAACATCGGTTTCATCAAGCCACTCGGTGTCATCATTTTCGTGCACTACACAGAGAATCTCTCTCGATCTACTATTCGTTTGTCGCGTGAGGATGCGAGAAGGACGGACACTGTGCATCTCTAGATTATTATTGCTTGGATTCAGTTGCTTGTGACAAGAATTCAGATGTGTGTTATGCGTGAACTCCGGATGCGGAAGACTACGATACCAAACTAATAATTATGACTCAAAATTATGGAGAAATTAAATTAATTTAACATAGGAGTATCAAAAATCCCAACATATAAAGCGCACACATAATCGGCCAGATCGCATAGTGTAAATAAAAAGAGATAAATATTAAAAAAATATGTATATAAAAAATTACTAATTACCTTTGGCTTTAGTAGACAAACAAAATAAAATTAAAAGTGATTACTCACCCACCGTGTTGAGGTTTTCAGTGAATATAACTGATTTGACACTAAAATATTTTATTTTTATTTATATATATATATATATTGTTGCTGCATACTTGACAAAAAGGTTGAGAAAATTGAAATTTATGGATAACTATTGTTTAAAAAAATATTGTTCATTGATGATAGTTCCGTTTAACTATTGTCCTAAAATATTATTGTCCATAGATGAGTTCTTAATATCTTAAATAAAAACAGTTATTGTGAATTCATTATTGATAGGTCCTTTTGTCGAAATACGTTACGGATGGGCTAGCTAACTGATGTAGGACTGTATACATAGGCAGTTTCACTTTGATGTAAAAAAAAATCTCACGTTTTCATGGCCAATACAGAAGTTTCACAGAATGCGGCAAAGCTGGGAAGCATGTTCAGGACCAAAAACTTGGACAGAATCAACTGGATGTACGGTAAATCTCGCTATCTCGGCCAGTGTAGACTCTATCGGCAAATCAAAGAAGAAAATTCAGTTTCTCGGTCTACTGGAAAAGGCTTTCACTGCAGAAACAGATGTAGGTGTCTTGATGTTATATCCCTGAGAAAGTGTCCAGCTACATAGATTTTCAGCATTTAAAAAAATTATATTTTCTCTGAAGCCACCAACATTACTTTTCATCTGACTTCATCGAAGTCTTTCAAAAAACTCAGCCCCACCGCTACGGGAGCGATTCCCGAGTGGGGGAAAAAGGAATAGCGATGTACTCAGGCAGCTGCAAAAACACAGAATGATTACAATTCCAGATCCTAGCCTCGCATCCCAGCTTCAGCTCAGCCAATCAGAAGCGTTCCTGTTGCTAGCGTCTTCTAGAAAAATCTGCGGTGACTCATCTTCTACTCCACTGACCTACTCATGACGAAAAATGGCGTCTATTTTGAAGGGAAGAACACATTTTTTCACTGTCATGGCGGACCGATTCATAGCGGGAATATTTAAAAGATCAAAATATTACAACATACAAAATAACATATTTCAGCAAATACATGGTCGTTTTTGGTGTTATTTATGTCAAAATAACCAGAAAATTTTTATCTATCTATTGAATATAGATAGTATTAAAAAAAATCAGAAATAAAAATAATTTATTTCTTGCATAATAAAACAAAGAAAAATGGTGCACGTCATGTAGAACGAAATATTTAATTTTGCATATTAAAGATTACGTTATAAGATCGATTTATTATTAAATTAAAAGTGAGAAATAGATGATATCTAGAATTTATATTGTATAAAACTTTTAATTTTAAAAGACTTAATTTTAAAAGATCATTATTTAAACTGATAAGACTGAGATACTTGAGATTTTGTCAAATGTTACGAATATTAGAGATAAAGTATTTAAAACATTAAGAAAGTTATTAAATCGTTATTATGAAGAGCAACTATTTTCGAAGGATTGTTTATAAAGACTTAAAACTTAAGTAATTAGATTTTTGAAAGATCGTTTTTTGCTGTATGAAATTTTGAAAAGGAATATTTTAATTTAAGTTTTAAAAACGGAAATTTTTTTAAATGTTAGATTATTTAATATGATGTAACAATGTGCTTTAACTTTTGTTTTTGTACAAAAGTACAATGCACACTGCTGGCATGTCCTTTCCAAAAGTATCCGATCCTTCTGCTGGTTAGGGTAATACAGGTCATAGATCAATTTGCCGAAGCCTTCATACGTTGGAGTAATTTCAAGAGACCTACGCAGAAGAATAAAAAGGATTCGGCAATTTTTAGTAAAAGATCATTCGCCCACTTCAGAAATTCTTCTTTGATAGTATATTTTTGTTTCGCGTTAGCTCACAATTCATTGAATTCTTTTTGAGCTACACTAGGTTTTTTTCCCCTTCTTATACTCTGCAAATAGGTCTTTATACAGATCACCTATTTTAGACATTGTTTTAATGCAAAACGTACAAGGTTAAACAATTTATGCATGTATTCAGTGCCAAAACAACAGAATAACTGACACTGACAAGCTGAGTCCGGCAGGCGCTTGTCGCGGCTTGCGGGAACTTCACTTCGTCCGTTGCCTGGCAACGGTGAATCAAGGTCACACTACAAGCCGCTTTCGACTTTGTACGCATTTGACGAAAAAATAAATACACGAAATGGCACTTTTTGTTTCAGTCAGTACCACGTGTTTGCCGAAAGAATAAATATTTGTGATATATTACTACACCCCTCCTCCCCCCTTGTGATATTTCGTGATTTTTTATGGACACCCCCCCCCCCCCCTCTCGAGCCTCGCATGATTAATGGAGGCCCCTAAGGAGATTTAAACAAAAATGTATTCATTTTCCATGAAACTAAGTGAATGAACCAAAGAAGTCCCCAGCAGGGGTTAACTTTTTTCTAAAACTTTAAAAATAGTTTTTAAAAAAATCTTTAAAACCATACAGTTTGCTTCATTGTTTCATGTTAATTGTTTACAATTCAATTTCAATGTTAAAAAATCATACATGTTTTTTAATAATAGAAATGTGAGTGGAACCAGGGAAAAATTACCCAAAGTAGGTTAATGGTAGCATAATAAATAGCAGATATAGTTTTCTTTTTGTTCTACAACTATTGAATTAAGTAAAAATCCTTTTCTGTATATTTAAAAAAGAAATGTGCAATTTAAAATTAAATTTAAGTTTATTAATGTTGTTAAAAAAAAAAAAACTTTTCGTGCATTAGATTTTTATAAAAATTTAAACATAAAATAATAAAATGGAAAAACATTACTTTTTTTTAAACTCCATTTTTTAAGTAAATTAAAATACATTCTTTTCTCCATTGTGTCTAATTTGAAGTTTTATTGTTTAATTTGCATTTCATTTACAAACTTTTATTTGAAATAGTATAGGAAATCTAAATTAATTAGAGATAATTATCTAAGGTCCTTTTAATTTTCTACAAAATATTGCCAGAATTTGTACTTTATTATCTGTAGTATGAAACTTTGCATACATTAAAATAATAAAAGTTTGTATAAATCATCATACAATCAAAACAACATACAGGATATGCGTCACGATATATGTTGAAATTATTACGCATTTATATTTGTTAACATATATCTTTAATAAGGACAAGTAAACACAACAAGTAACAAGAAGAACTTAAATTAACTACAGTTAGAAAACAGGCTCGGGCAGTTACAGTTAAATTGATGTTGCCATAGTTACGATTATATTACATCTCCCCTTTCAAAAATGTTTTTTTAAGTTCGTTTAAAGATCAAGTCTCTTTACAGGCTTTACAACTCTTCCTGATCTTGTAACAATGGGTTTGCTGTCAGTCATATTGGGAGCAGGTACACTTAGATCCTTTCCAGTAGAAATGTTTGGTTTGTCATCGGAAGTATTAGCAGTAGGATGTTGATTTTTTATTTCTATGGGTATCCTCCTTTTCCTTTCAATTTGAAACTTCAATTTAGTTGGCTTGATTTGGCTAGTATTTCGTCTAAATTCTCCATCAGGCGTCTTCAGATTATATGATCTAGGAGCGGCTTGGGAAGTTACTGTTGCTGGTATCCAATTCCTTGGCGCTTGTTTTAGCATAACATTTTGATTCGGTTGTAATGGAATATTAGAAGATGGCTTAGCATGAAGATCGTGGTAAATTTTTTGTTTCAATCTAGCTTCCGTTAAATTTTCTGTTGTTTGACTCATAACTTTAGGCTTCAACAATTCTTCGGCAATTGGAACTGTGGTTCGAAGGCGTCTGCTGAAGAGACATTGAGATGGTGATCCTAAGTTTTCTCTTGGCATGTTTCTAAAATTCAATAATGCTAAACGTATATCTTGGCTTGATAGTTTATATTTTCTTAGTAAATTCTTTGCTGTCTGTACAGCAAGCAAGTCTGTAAATTCAGCAGATGAGTAATTAGGAGCGTTGTCACTTTCTAAAATTCTAGGAATTCCATGAACACTAAACCAGTCTTTGAGGATCTCTATTGTAGATTTGGTTGTCAAATCTTTTAAAGGTTTGAAATCAATAAAACCAGAGTAACTATCAGTGATAAGAAGATAATCTACATCTTGATATTTAAATACATCAGATGCAAGAATTTCCCATGGTAGTTTAGGAATCTCCTTTGAAATTAATGGTTCTGTTGGAGATGACTTCTGAGTTTTCTGACAAACTATGCAATTCTCTATCATCGAAATTATGTCTTTGGACATTCCCAGCCAAAACATAGATTTGCGAGCTCTTCGTAGACAACTTGTTATACCCAAATGTCCTTTATGAAGATTTTCTAATGCTTTGGCTCTGAATTTCTCTGGGATAATTATACTAAGGCCTTTAAATATTAAATCTTTTTGAACTGAGAGTTCATCCAAATATGGTAGATATTTCTTACATCCGTCTGGGACGAAATTTTTGTTTTGGGGCCAACCAGTAGATATAAAGTGCTTCAACAAAATGAGTTCTGGATCTGTATTTGTGAGATCTTGTAAAATTTTTAAACCAGCGTTTGTAGTTGGGATTGAAAATAGAATCTGATAATTGCTCTCCTGTAGCGAATCTTCATTATTGCAATCTCTAGTAAGTAAATCCGCTATATACATTTCTTTTCCACGTTTGTAGCAAACTTTTGGAGCATATTGTTGAACTTCTAGAAATATTTTTTGAAGCCGCGGTGGAATTCGATCTATTGGTTTGTTAAAAATTGATTCCAATGGCTTGTGATCAGTTTCGATGATTACCTCATTTCCATAGATGTACTGATGGAATTTTTGGCATCCAAATTTCATTGCCAAGGCTTCTTTTTCCATCTGAGGATAAGACTGTTGAGCTTCATTCAGAGCTGTAGATGCGAAATCTATAGGTCTTCCATCTTGAAGTAGTACAGCTCCTAATGCAAAAGAACTAGCATCAACTGAAATTGTAACACTTGTTTGGATTGTAGTACTTAAGTGAAGGTGCTTTCTTCAATAATTCCTTGATTTCTGCTAAATCTCTATCTAATTCATTATTCCAATTCCATACTGCATTTTTCTTCAATAACAATCTCATGTTATGTGTTTGTTCCGAAAGATTAGGAATAAATTTATGCAGATACTGAATCATACCAAGTAATCTTTGTAACTCTTTTTTGTTAGTTGGTGTCTTAATTTTATCGATGGTTTCAACTTTTTCTGGATCAATCATAATACCATCACTTGTTAGGATATGTCCTAAAAACTTTACTTTTTGAACTTCAAATTCACATTTGTCTTTATTAAGTTTTGCTCCTGCATTTCTTAGTGCTTGTAGGACTAATCGAGTATTCGAACGGAGAGTATTTATGTCAGGCGCATGAATCAAGATGTCATCCATTGAATTTTCGACTCCTGGTATGCCTTGTAAAATTTTGGCTATTTCACTTTGAAAAATTTCCGGAGCTGATTTAATACCGAATGGAACTCGAAGAAAGGAATATCTTCCCCAAGGAGTACTGAATGTTAAGAATGGTTGGGTATGAGGTGAAACTTTCAATTGCCAAAAGCCCTTTTTCAAATCTAATTTCGTGAAATATTTTGATCCACCTACATTAGCGGTAACCTCTTCTAAAGTTTTTAAGGGAAATTGCCTTCGCATGAGTATTTTATTCAAATCAGATGGATCGATGCAAATTCTTATTTTTCCATTCTGTTTTACGATAACCATGTGGTTACAAATTGGTGTAGCTTTGTCTACTTTCTTAATAATCCCATCCTTAACCATTCTATCAAGCTCTTGTTTCACGATTTTTCTTATCTTAAACGGAACTCTTCTTGGTGGTTTGATCTCTTTTTGAGCGCATTCTTCTGAAAATTCGGCTGCGTATTCAAAATTTTTTATACACCCTATTCCTTGAAACAAATCCTGAAATTCCTCTTCCAAAGCGTTAACTATTTCAATTCTTTGTATTAATCCTGCCTCGATGCAACTAACACGACCTAGGACTGGACTGATTCCCCCATGTGCTATTATTAATTTAAGTTGCATATGCTTATCTTTAATTCTGCAAGAAACTAAAGTTTCTCCTGCCACATCAATAGCATCACCCGAATATGAGAGGAGTTTGCGGATATTTGAAGGTTTTATTTCCAAATGTAATTCTTTTGCTAAGCGAAATGGTATAACATTACACTGAGCACCAGTATCAAGCTTCATAGGAATAGCTTTATTGTTAATTAGCACGGTTTCGTACCAATCTGATTTATTAACATCGACGCTTGCTATCATGAAATTTTTATCTTCCGCAATCGTGTCGACATTTTCAATTTCTTGCACTTTGTACTTTTTCCGTATTTTTGACCTACATTTTTTTGCAAAATGGTTTTGTTTTTGACAAATCCTACATTTCTTGCCAAATGCTGGACATTCATTAATTTTATGGGTACTACCACAATTTCTACAATCATTTATCATTTTAAAGAGTTAGTATTAGAATTAGGCTTATCTATCTGTGAATTAAGCTTATGCGACTGCATGTATTTTTTCGATATCGCAGAAATTACAGGTTGCGATTTATTATCATCAACAATATTTTTTAATTGCTTTGAAGCACTTTCAGAAGCTAAGCAAATCTGTACGGCTTTATCTAAATTTAAATCAGCATCACTTAAAAGCTTTTCACGAACATCGTTGTTTTCAATTCCTACAACAATTCTATCACAAATTAATTCATCTTGCATAACGCCTAGCTTACAGCGCGAAGCTTGTAGCTTAAGCCGGGTTAAAAAATCATTGAATAATTCATTTTGCTTCTGTTTAATTTGACTAAACTTGTAACGTTCAAAAGTATAATTAATTTTAGGTGTGAAATATTCAGAAAACTTACCTTTAATAATCTCCAAGTTTTGTTGTTCATCGGCACTTAAATTAAAGGTTTTATAAATTTGCTGGGCTTCACTGCCGATAATAGGCATAAATGTTGCTACCTGTACTTTTTTCTCTTTCTTCTCAAGTTGAATAGCAGCAGCGTACCAGTTAAAACTTTGCAGCCAGTCTTCCCATCCATCTTTGGAATCCGCCGTAAACATCAATGGTTTTGGAGGACGGATAGAATTTTCAGCCATTTGTATTTATTTAATACATTCAGATACGAAATTAAAAGTAAAACTAGTTAACTTTTTTTTTTTTTAACTTCTGACACCACGTTACGATATATGTTGAAATTATTACGCATTTATATTTGTTAACATATATCTTTAATAAGGACAAGTAAACACAACAAGTAACAAGAAGAACTTAAATTAACTACAGTTAGAAAACAGGCTCGGGCAGTTACAGTTAAATTGATGTTGCCATAATTACGATTATATTACAATATGTTTAAAACTGGAAAATATAAGAGCCCCTCATCAGCCAATGCAGTGTTGAATTCAGGCTTTTTTCCACAATATCTAAAACCCTTGGGCCGAAGGGGGACATCTCAATTCTCTGTGTGGGGGAAATTTGCCTCCCCTCTCCCCAGACCTACTCAGCCAATGTAAACACTTGTACATAAGGGAACAAAGTCATAAAAAATTGACCATGTGATTTAAAGATATTTTTTTGTGAGCTTATTCCTTTATGGACGTCTGTTTTTACATTGGTTGATGACGGGCTGTAATATTTTGTAGCTTGAAATGTGTTCCATGTGTTGTTTTGTTTTTATGATTTATACAAAGTTTTATTATTTTAATTTTGATTGATCACCAGTTTTTTAGTGCTGTTTTTACTCAATTAATATGTGTATGTTTTACAAGAGAACATTTTGAACATTCCTATAAATATTTTCATAAATAATAAAAATTGTCTAATTACTGTTTATTATTTTTTAAACTGAGAAAAATATTTTATTCATGAGGTAAAATTAACTTCTTTTATTTTGCAGTTCTTTCCTTAGGACTTTACCTGATAAATTTAATGGTAGTGTTGATGATGAACGCAGCTATCTTCCTGCTTCCATAACTTCAAGATCCTCCTCTAATGTGCCACCTTCTCATCGTAACTCTGGTCGTTTCCTCTATGTTGCTGAAGTGGAAGAGATAAGAGTTAGCCCAGTGGTGTCGAGGAAGGGTTATCTTAACTGCCTTGATGATAAAACCAAGGGTTGGGTCAAGCATTGGGTGGTATGTACTGTGCTGATTCATTTAATGAGAAAAAACTAGAAGTTTATAAATTAAATTATAAAAATATATAATATCATTGGCAGATTATGAATTAAACTGTCTTGAATTAAAAAAAAAGTTCATTCTAAAAATCAATCAATAAAGTTTTAGTCTACAGCACTGACTTCTGTTTGTTCTATTTAAAAGTGAAATTTAAATGCACATTAATTTTTTACACTAACAGAAAGCATATCACAAAATTTCACATGTTTAGGCAAATTAATATGGATTGAATTAAAGAAATTACTTGTAAAAAAATTATCTATTATTTATGCATGTTTATAATCAGAAAATTTATTTATATGTGATTTAATTATTCTTATTTGTATGCAATTTTTTAGAATAATTTATAACTTAAGTTTATGCATATTATGTAAGTTTAGATTTTATTTATGCACTTAATTTTAAACAGGTTGTTCGGCGGCCTTATGTTTTTATCTACAAAAGTGAAAGAGATTTAGTTGAACGAGGTATGATTAATTTAGCTACTGCCCAAGTAGAATATAGTGAAGATCAAGAAGCCATGTTAAAGGTTTGCATTTAACAAGTTTTAATATTTATTTTTGAATTTTTTAAGTATGAAAGAATAAATTATCATGTATAGTTTATTCAGATATGTAAAATAATGTGTTTCACTTATCGATAATCATTTTATAGATTTAACCATTTATGTAACTGTAATACTATACAAAATAATGAAAATATATATTCATTAGATTTATAAATAATAAAATATTTTAAGTCTTCATGTGAAACTCCATTTTTGGAAACATCTAGCTGCAATTTAATGCTAACAAAGTGGTTTAACTATACTTGTTAATTACTTATGAAGGTATCCAATGGAATACATTAAAATATGAAGTACTATATTTCATATTTTCAAATCTAAATAACAGTTGTGAATGAAATTATAGATAAAAAATGTATTTTATAAATTAAAAAAGATTAATAAATAAAAGGTAGATAAAACTTTAATTTTTATTTTCATGAAAAAATTATACCTTTTTTTGTTTATTTTCTATTTTTATGTCTATTCTTAATTTCATATCTATTTCTGATTTTGTTTTTTAAGGTACCCAACACTTTCTCAGTAGTAACCAAACATAGAGGTTTCTTACTACAGACCTTAGGGGACAAAGAAGTTTATGAGTGGTTATATGCCATCAACCCACTTCTTGCTGGTCAAATAAGGTAAGGTTTTTGTTTTTATCTGGAATTATCAGTATATTGTTGTAGTAAAACTAATGCTAAAATGTCAATAATATTTTAATATTTTTATCAATTTTTCATTTGATTAGGTTACATACAAAATTTGAAATTGATTACCCCCTCTGCTTTTACTATGTGACATGTATTTTTTTACTTAACAAAATTTTAGGCAAAAATGAAGTATGTTTTTGCAGGAAACATTTAATATAAGTTACTGAAAAAAAAAGTTTTTAACAAAAAGAAATATTCAAGAATAATATACAAGAAATTTTTATATCTCATATAACTGAATAAAATATATATCTTATTGGGCTGTATTAAACAGAAATATACTAAGGGAAAAAAAAAAAAAAAAAAAAAAAAAAAACAACTCTTAACTATGTTTGATTATCATATAAAATGATATTATGTTTATCACTAGTTAAAAATAAAATTTATGTGAAATATTCTTATTTTAAAAGCTAATAAAGATAAAGGAAATGATATAGATAAGAAAGTACAAAACTATAATTGAGCAACAAAATAAATTATGTTAAATATAATAGACTTTTATGTATCATTCAACATTTTATGCATCTTGTAACTGTTTCTCCTCAAGAAATTTGTTAAATTGTGAATTCAGATATTTCTTACTGATAATCCCTTGATTGTGTTTCTTATCATTCGATTAAAAAAGAATGGGAACAATTACTAATTACGTTGCTTTTAAATGGATATGTATTCAGTAATAATTATTTTAATATTTCTATATTAATTTTAATCTTTTTCTTGTGTTTAGGTCAAAACTCTCCCGAAAACGCCCCATTCCATCATCTACGTAAACCATTGATGTTATTACAAGCAAAAAAAGGAAAGAAGCTTTAGATTGCATTCCTGCATATGTTGAAGCATTAGCTAAATTCTGATACGGTGCTTTATGTGTAGTGATAGCTGAAATCAGAACTGTAATATTATGCGACCATTTCTATATTTATTGTGAGCTCTAAAAATTATGGTTCCTTTCCCTTAACCTTTCTGAGCCTTTTAACTCTGTACTCTCATTTTTATAGATACATATATATATATATTATATTTTCTTTTTCCAGCAAAGCCTTCATAAAGTAATTTTCTTTTCTCTCACTAAAGTAGATGAAAAGTGAATGATCACAATTGTTCTTTAAGGGAGCAAACATTTTTATTTGCAATCAAATTAGTTTGTCTAAGTCACCCCTGGCCAAACCATGTTATATGAGCTGCTTGCTACACAGATGGGGAAAGAGTTGGGGGGGGGGAGTCATTTATAATTTCTTTTGATTCATCCCAAGAAAAATACTAATAATCAATTTGATTTAGTATTTATATTGAATGAACAAAACATATGTTTTAATAATCATACATACAAAAGAATAGATCTTCTGTGACGGATCTACAGAAGATAAAGTCTTCTGTATGTATTATAACTATTTTTTTTCTTTTGCTAAATGATACATTGATAACTGTTTGCCCTATAACATGGAAATCTTTGAATTCTGTGGTTCCTTTAATTCAATGTCGAATCGGGACATTATAGATTAGCAGTTTTGAGCAAATGAAAACTTGAAAAAATATTGAAAAATACAAATATGAATTTGTCAATTAAATCATGTTGTAAATATTTGATATTAAACAAGACCTCATATGAAATTTAAATTATTTTTTTAATTTAAAATGAAGACTTAATTTTTTTTTTTTTTTAACTTTTATATTATTGCTTATATTAAGCATATTATATATTATAATAACTTTTGTATCTAATACTAGAAATTTTAATTTTATGTTTTAACTATAACATCATATAGTTTTTTGTGTGTTTGAAATTATGTAAAACTAATTAAATAAGATTTTGATTATCTTGCATATTTTTTAAGCAAGTTATATTGTTCGGTGGATTTATTCTTGCTTCCCTGATGTTTTTCGTCAGAATTATACTTTATAATCAGCCAAAATATTCTGCTCTAAATTTTTATTTTTTAACTGAATATTTTTTTACTGAATTTGACTGCTAATGTGTTGAACATTACTTTATCTAAAAGATTCTGTATCACTAAAATTTTGATTTATTACACCCCAACCTGGCAAAAAAAAAAAAAAAAAAAAGAGACATAAATTATTAATATTAATCTAAACTTTCTTAATTATTTGGATATTTTGTTACTTACAAAATGTTTACTTTAAAATTTTTCATATACATATATATTCTATAGCATTGTTTAACATTTTCTGAAAAAATATATGCCGTTGCTTAATTGCAAGTTTTTTTCCCTCTTTTTTAGTCTTTACAGCAAAATATTTTACTTTGGACTTTTTGAAAATCTAATGTATAAATTACCACCAGTGCTTGCAAAAAAGAAGCATGAATAATAGGTTGGCCAGGTTACTGTGAAAGCGACTATTCACATGGCTTCCATAAATATTTTAGTTATTGAGAAATGATTGCTGTGGATACAAAATACACTGCAAAAGAGTTTTTTTCAAACTTTTTTGAACAACTATGTGATATTTTGTTTGAATCCAAAGTATTTTAATAATGATTTTTATACTAGTAAATTTCATTTAAATGGAACATATGACAGCTATTTATTTTGCCCCAAGAACATTGAATTAGATTATATTTTCCATTCCATGTTTGTGGAATTACTTTAAACTAAATATTTTTCATAAATGAATTTTTTCATCCTTCACTCTATCTTCTTATTTAAGGCCTGTGACTTAAAGGTCACTGTGTGTTGTAAAATCCTTTGTTGGCTGCTAATTATGCTGTTAATCCTTTTCTAAATTAAAATATATTAATAAATCGTGACCACCAGTTGTTTACAGTATTTATGGATTGTGAACTGTTACATGGCTGACATTTAAAAAAATTATTTGATTGTGGTCCAGTTAATATTTAGTATGTAAATTCTGTAAATTTTTGTTTGTGGCATATTTGTTGTATTTATTAAAAAAATCTCTTTATATGATGTTTGTGTATATATATATACATGACATAAATGTATAAGATATATGTATATATTATTTATTTTTAGTGATTGTTTTAAATTATTTAAGTCAAAATTCAATAGTGATATGATGTAACACTTGTTTTTTGGTGTTATAAAGCATTCATATACAAAGATGTGTATTGGAGCAATAGTTATATTGTTATCGGCATATCACTTTGTTGTTCAGGAGTAAAACTAAGTATATATATATATGGCATATTTATTAATGAAAAGCATTTTTACTACAGAAAATAAGTATTGACAGCAAATCAGACCTCTATTTATTTATTAAATAAAATTTAGTTATAAATTCTAATTTTAGAAATTGGATGCAATTTAACTTTTAACATATTATGGTCCAACTTTTTATCTATTCTCTACATTTTTTTTTTTTTTTTTTTTTTTTGTTTGTTTGTTTGTTTGTTTGTTTGTTTGTTTCAATGAAGAATTGCATTAAATTAAATATTCTTGAAATTAATTATTTTTGAAATGCATTTTTCAGCAGAAGTTGTTTGAAAGTTTATAAAACTTCACAAAAATGTGCTGTTAAGTATTATTAAAATGCTAAAAGTGGTATTACATAAAAATATTTTGTTAGTTTATTATTAAAAGTTTGAGAGTCATGTAAACTCATGTCATCTGCCTAAAATACTTCCTAATAAAATAATATAACAAATTAATTTATTGAAAATATCTAAAGATACAAAAAAAAAGTTTATATTAATTTGCACTTGCTTTAGTTTTAATTTCTGAAATAGGGTGTTGAGTTTTTTGATAACCTGTAGTAGATTTGCTTTTCCCAATTGCTTGTTGAATCACAGTCTTATATGTTTCTGTATATTTATTATCTTTTTCTGTAATTTGTGAACATTATTTCTGAGTATATGATGTTTAAAATTATATGTTAGCTTTAACAAGTTTAGAGCTTTATCCAAAAAAAAAGGAAAGTCTTGTCACAGGTGAGCGAGTCTCACTTCTTTCGTGATACAGCATTCCTCAATCTGGTCATATAATAAATTATTTTTGTTTTAATTAAATGAATTAAGTTGATTCATATATTTGAAATTATTTGAGTTTGATCAATTCAAACAGTGTACTGTTATTATTTCAGAAACTGTGTGTGTCAAAATAATTTAAAATTAGAAAAAAAAAAAATTAAGGTTTATTCACATCTCATTTATTTACTTAAATACTTTTTATTGTGCATTAATTGGATGCATGTTTAAAAAGAAATAATAATAACGTAATCAAAATAACATAATCAAACAGTTTTTTACAAGAGTTGGTTATACTTTCCCATTATATTATCTTGCACATTTCTTTTCAGGAAATAGTGTTTCTTTAAAGTTATTTTCTTATGTTAAAATTTTTATCAATCTGTATCATTGTAACTATTCATAAACATGAAATCTGACTCTCAATTTTTTATGCAGTTATGATTACTGAATTATATCCCTTGGAATTGTGCTGTACCTCTATACGACAGTTATACAATGTGTAATATCTAAGTATGGAAAAGCAAAACTAAACATAGCAACATGTTTTTTATGGTTATTTACCACAATAAAAAAGTTTTTATTTCTATTAGTTTTTACTTATTGATTTTCATACTTAATATTATAATAGAGTTTTATTCTTTATAGCACAAATACATAAATTGAAAAAAATGTAAAATATTTTTCTAGCCAGGTGAAGTTTTGTCATAAAAAATATGTAACAGAAACATAATTACACGTCACACAGTCTAAATATATGGCAAATTTAAAAAATAAAACTGTAAGCACATATTATTTTAAAAAGCACATTTGTCAAACCATGCAATAATTTAACTAATGAAATAAGTTAGCATGCATCTGTAATTTCGAAAGAGAACATTTAAATTATTTTATCATTCGTTTAGCTTTAGATTGCTTATGATTGATTTAGCTTATGACTTGTAAAATAGTCACTGTTATTTTAGCATCAGTAGTTCTTGAAACATTTAATATTAGGACGGGGATAGTTAGTTTTGCTATATTTTACAATGAAAGTTTTTCATACATTTTATGAACAATCATGCATCAGGTGATAAATATATTTATTTTTTAAAGTCTAATTTTATTATATAAAGGGTCCAGTTAATATATCATGCTTTGAAATTGCAGTATTTGAATTTTTTTAATTTTGTTTGTTGTATTTTATGAGTTCTGTTTATTTTTTAGTTTTATATGTATATAAATGGATTTATATTTATATAGATTAAATATATGTACAAAATTATATTTCTGAAATTTATTTTAATGTATTTCATTTGTACTGTTAAAGAAAGAACTTAATATATGATAATTGATTTTATAGTATAATTATGTATTGAATATGAAAATCTAATTAGAGTTCTGGCAAAACATTTGAAATAGTAACATAAAATTTTAAATATCTTATGTTTTCTCAGCAATTCCATCATTAAAATTATAAGTTTGTTTTACATTTAAAGTCTGCAGTTATGGAAAATATTTTAAGTAAGCATTTAAATATGCACAATACTAAACTTGAAGTATTAATATATATTTTTTTAATTTTATTTTCACTGTGTTATTCTAGTCATTGTTCTGTAATTTTATGTCAATATCTTGAATTTGTGAACAGATTATCAACCAGTTCAGTTTTAATCAGTTAAATTATCTGAACACACATACACACACACAAAAAAAGAACATTTTTTAGTAGTTCTGTTAGAGGATAAAACTTTGGTGTGTGGTGTATATCCTCAATGAGCTGGAAAAGATAAATCTGTATTAGAATTATTAATTTAGTTAAAATCTATATAAAAGGAACTTAATCTGTTTATGCAGTTCTTTAACACTGTAAATTATAGCCTAAAAATGTGATGCTGAATTATGTGATGTTAATTTGATAACTAAATGTTGGATTTTATCACATATTTTGTCAATTCAACTATGTAAAATTTAGAAATCAAAACATGAAATGAATAATGTGTCAAAGTTAATTGGTATGATTAGCTATATTAAGAAATAAAATGTTTCTTGCTTCCTTTGTCTCATGTTTTTTAAAGTGAAATATTTGTTAAAACTGCAGAAAGGAGAAAAATATAAGATAAAGTAATTAATCTTTTAACCTAATAATATGGCTTTAATATTATTCAAAGATGTATCACAATATTTTTCATCTACATCTCCAATGAAACACTTCTATACCTAAGTTATACACATGGAAAAAAGAATATGAAGCCAAAATATATTTATTTTTGTAATGATAAAAACTGTAGAACATTTCTTACAAATCTATGTAGGTACATCAATATGAAATTTTCATGATTGTGGCAAAGTCTCCATTGATTTTTGACTAATGCTAGCAGTTTGGCTTATTAAAAACAGAAAAAAAAAAAAAATTACAGAGCACTGAAATATCCACCCTTCTTTTTCAATGCTTTAAAATAACCAAGTTTTGTAACTACTTATAGATCAGCTATTCATCTAAATTCAACTATCCAGTTTAGAAAATTTTTAAAATAAATACATTATAAGTGTCTTGCACAATCAAGGAAAAAATGTCCAACATGATTTAACTCATTAAGATGTTATGAAATAAAATTTTAGTTTGGAAAATTCAAAATACATGTTACATTCAAAAAACTTTTATTTATCTAGAATTATTTAGGCTTTGAAGTCTTTACTTCAAAGCCTGTTTCAAAATTGTACTGTTGACTATTGGACTCATAACACATACTAAAATTATTAACATTCTTTATACATATTGAATTGCTCAGTTTTTGTTGCTTTCATCAAAATAAAACTTCTCTCATAGTCGACTGAATGCAGTGGTAAGATTGCAGCAAAAATTTACAGGTAATTTCTTCAAATGAAGTCTGGGGTATCTTCTTAATCTGTGGTTCTGCAAATAGAATTCAAAAACTTTAAATATTTCCTATATTGACAGTACTTTAGATAAAGGAATACCTTTATGATTTAAATGTGTAAAGTTGCTAATGAATTCAATTTTATTTTATACAATGATTTTGAAAATTGACCTTATTAGTTGGTAAAGTAAGATTTCGTGGGCAAGGCACACAAAATATCTGTAGCTTGATTGAATCGACAAAATGTTTATTGAAATTTTGCAAGATACAATTAGAAAAAAATATTTGTGGAAACTCGCTTTTTTATAGAGTAGATGTTGATGCTATCAAATTTTTGCTAAATCATAAGCACTTTTTAAATTTAATAATTATAATATTCTAGTTCTTATAATATTGTAAGTACTTGTATAGCATTCATCTAAAGGCAATATTTAATCAATCTCATAGTAACTTTTTTCATTATGAATAAAAATGTAATTGACATACAAAATCTAACAACAATAAGGACACAGACATCACTTAGGACTGAACAGTGCCTTCAAGAGATCTGATTGGTTGAAATATCTGAATGTTCTTGATGAATGGAAAATATTTTCTTGAAACTAGTATAAATTCTTGTTTAATTTACCCCCCCCCCCCCCAAAAAAAAAAAAAAAAAAGTTTGTATGCTGTTTTTAGCTCACAGGCTATCAAATCCTGAGAGCTTATGTGCCCACTCATTCTGTATGTATGTACTTAACGCAATAATTCGTGATAAAAGTATCTGATTTGCTTCAAATTTTGGATATAGATTTATTCTTATAAGGTGCTTTCTCTTATTAATTTTGGGAGTTCATTGGATAAGTATAAGGGGAAGTAGGGGACAAGGGGCTAATCCTCCCCCCTTTAATTTAGATAAATGGCTTTTTCATGCAGAATTAGCATATTTAATTCAAATTTTAGAGATAATAAATGAGATATAAGATCATTGTGATGAAGTGCTCCCATGATTAGTTTTGCATGTTTATTGTTTAAATATCAAGGGAGGGATGGGGGGTAACCCCCTTAATTTAGGTAAAATGTTTTTCACACAGAATTTACTGATTTGTTTCAAATATTAGATATAGATTCATTCTAATAAGATGTTTCCTTGATTTGTCTTTGGAATTGATTGGTTAAGTATAAAGGGAGGATCAGGAGGCTATCCCTCTAAATTTAAGTAAATGATTTTTCATGCAGAATTAACCGATTCGATTCAATTTTCGAATATAGGTTTGTACTGATAAGACACTTTCCTGATTAGTTTTGGGGTTCTTTTGTTAAGAATAAAGGAGAGAACAGGCGATTACTCACCCCTTTAAATTAAATAAATGGGATTTTATGCAGAATTATCCAATTTGCTTCAATTTTTGGATGTAAGTTCTTTCTGATAAGACAAATCCTTGAATAGTTTGGGGGGTTTAATGATTAAGTATATAGGTTGAAAATGGAGCTGATGTTTCCCTCATCCTTAGTTTGTTTTTCAATGAGCATTATTCCTAGAAAAAAATAAGGCTGTAATTTACAAATAATGTAAATACTCTGTGAACTCAATGCCATCAGTTTAACTGGGCTATATTCTTTTTATTAATATTTTTACAGTAATAAATCAAATATTTTTGAAAACCGCATTCCATCCAATTAGGCACTGACTTTAGGTAATCTTTTTTTTAATTTTCTAATGCATCACTTTCATTCAAACTGTGTAACTTTATAAATAGAATCTTTGATTTCATCTGATGAATTCTCAATAAACTTTTTAAAAGTTTTTGCCATAAAATTTAATTGTAATGACTTAAGTTGAAATTTTGGAAAAGAAAATTTAATGTTCTGCTATCTTGCCCAACAGCACTGCTATCTTCCTTCAATGCAGAAACCAGCACTGACCTTTTTTGTTAAAATGCAGTTCACCACATAATAATCTTCTTGTAGATGGTTGCACACATTTATTTTTCTTAGCGTCTAAGGATTCATACATTTTTTAATACTTTCATGCATTTAGTCGACTGATTGAAATATTTATAGATTCGTGTTGGAATGTTCTGATGTTTCAAGAAATATGGTAATTTAATTGCTGCCTGTGAAAAAATTAATGGTAGCCTGTGATCAATGCAATGAATTGCTGTACATAGGAACATTATTTTTAGATTGATGAAATTCAAGACCTGATGCCTATCATATGATTTACCATATTTTGCCATTCATTGACTAATGCTTTAGAAATGTCTAATTTTCTGGCGGCTTCATAATCCTTGTTTTTTGTTGTATTCACCTTTCATATTCATTTTGGCCTTTGGATGTTGAAGGTAGTTTCAGCCAAGTGTTCATTATGATAAGACTTGTGCCATCAGATTTTAACATTACTTCTATAAAAATTCAAAAATGTGATCATTGATTCTGAAAAAAAAAAATGTATATATATATATCTATATTATAAAGACCAAACGTATCTGTGCGTAACACATACGTCATTTTGCGAATGGCAACACTTTCAAATTTTAAATGAAATTTCGATATTGCAATTTTTGTAGCTACATATTTTTATACTTCTAGACACCGCGCATTTTCAATTTTTACACCATCGTGTATTGAATAAAATGAAATTTGTTTCAAAGCTGTATCTTAATTTGTTTTTGAAATATAATTTTTTTTTTTAGTTTTTAATACTGCTTTTCCAATTGTGGCAACAGGAGTACTCCATTTCTGTTAAAAGCAAAGGAACAAAAGGAAGAAATTGATTTCTGTATCTTTATGTTGCCATTTTCTCTTTGAAAGGAAAAAAATTGAAATTCAAATATCTTCTGTTATAAAACCCGGTGAATTTTAATTTCATTTACAAAATTTGATTTACACGTAAAAGAAAATCAGCAATTTAATATCTGTGTCAGCTAATAGCATTCAGACTTCAAGTTTTGAATCAAAAAGACCAAATTAAAATGCCAATTTTTCTGGAAAGGTGACTAAAGATAGAAAATGTGCATTTGTAAATTTTGATATGATAAAAATGATGCCGGGGTTAGATTTCACGGGAAAAAATTCTATGATTGAGTCAAAGTTGAATAATTATGCTTTTTTTCATTTTGGAATACTAGCATAATTATTTAAATTGATAACTATTATAATAACAGATTTTTATTATTTTTTACTGCTTCCATGTACGATTAAAGTTTAATTTTAACAATTTCTACAACTGATAGTATTTTGTTAATTTGACATTAAATATCGTTTGTTTAAGAGTTAGACTTACTAATATAAAATGCATTTTTTATTAAATTAATTTTGTAGTTAGGTTATAAATCAATGAAATAGTTATTTTAAAGCATTTTCTTTCGTCGAAATTTGACGGGTTCTACATATATATATATGGGTGATTCTCAAAATAGGGGACAATTTCAAAATTGAAATCTTAAAAAAATTACTGTTAACAAAATTTCTGAAAAAAATATGTGTTGTTAATATAGTATTAGGTATACTTTACATGTAGTCAGCAGAGCTAAATATTTAAAAATTAACTTAAAAAAATAATTAGTATTTTTTGAGCCATGCTAATGACAAAACAAATTGCATGGAATAAATATATTAAGAAATTTTTATTTTTTTCCTGTTTAAATATTTTTTTTTCGACGTTTATTACCTTCCTTTCCAACAAATAGTTTCCATTTTTACATATATACATATAAGGAGAATAAAAACATTACCAAAGAGCAAACTTTGTTTACATGAACAACATTCTGACACTAACAGTGTAAGAAGCTGTCTTAGTGATTTTCTAGCAGATTTAATGCATATTTTAGGGATAATAAATGTAATACCTAAATTTATATGTAAAATTAAACTTTAAAAAGGATACAATATAAGTACTGGTTACATTTATGTACATAGGAGTCTTTAGCATGGACAGAAAAACCATGCTAATGACACTGATATTTGTCCATGCTAATGACAAATTTTAATTTAAATAAGATTATGAGCCATAATATAATCACAATGCATTAGTCCTTTCTGGGGCTTTTTAAAACACAAAAGTTCTATGCAAATAAGTAAAATAAAAATTTTAACTATAAAATAAACATGAAAATTATTATCCATTCTAATGACATACAATTGATGTACTCGCCTAATATTCAACTTCTATTCTTAAAATACAATACATGCTTCTATTTTCAGGCTGGAATAAAATGGCTACTTGTTGCCATGGAGAAACTTTATATTTTCAAAGTATTGTCATATGTGAAAATGAAGTTTTGATTAATAAACAGCTGTTATCGTATGACCTTGTTTTGAAAACAGAATATGGAGGACAAACTTTAATTCTCTTTTTATATACTGTAATTTTATTTTTAAAAAGAAATTTATTGGATATATCCTCTCCTTGATTAATTTAAAGAAAGAATAACATTTGTTTTATTTTATAAACATGATATTAACTCTTGAAAAAGCTAGTATATACAAGGCACAGCTGCTGTGGACATCCATGCTAATGACATTTTGAACATTTATTCTGTTATTTTAAGGTGTTTTTAACTAAAAAGTGAGTAATTCTTGAGTACAAATAATGAATAATATTAAGACAAACATATCTAAGTATAAAAACATGACAGAAAACCTCTCAATTTTTTTTGTATGCTGAAAGACATAAATTGTCCCCTATTTTGAGAATCACCCATATATGCTACAAATTGCTATAACATTTCCCCAGCCTGCTAGCTGATAGAAAAAATATCTGGCAGATAGACACTTGGCTTATAACTAATAAATAGTGATCAATGATGAATTGCTGATGTGCCATATACCAACAAATATTCTCCTGATTTAGTACCTGATGAGAGTAAATTTGTTTGTATTTCTACCATTGCATTACAGCACATTGATAGTGATTAACTAGTAAAGCAGAAATAGCTATTAGTTTGACACCTTCTGCATAACCCCTGCTGTGCTAAACTGAATTGGTGTTTAGTTCAGTATTTTTAAACATACAATGTAAATGGCATGGTGCAATTGAAAGAGATAGTGAAAAACAATCATTCAGTAAAGCAAATAATAATCACCTGTGTTGAGAGACACACTTAAAAATTCAGTACTCAATTCTGCAAGTCTAATTTCGCATTTACTCACCACATGAAGCTTTTTGTCATGATGGAGAGTGACAGTGAGAATCCTTATTGTAAGACACAAGTAACAGCTACAGTGGCATTAATGCATAACTGTACTATTTGTAAACAGTCATAAATGTATGACAGCTCAAAGAAATCGTCATTTTGACTTGAATGCTTTTTACCAATATCTATATGCCTTGCCAGTATCTATATGCCAGGAGGAACCTAGTAGCTGTGGGCTCTGAACCATTCGAGGTTTAATCATTAAATACTTTCAAAAAATTAATTTATTAGCATTTTTTTCTAATATTACTAGAAATCTGACTTGCAAGGAAAGTCTTCATGTGGGCACACTCCGAAAAATCTGAAAAATTACAAAATGTTCTTAACATGAAGATATATACGTTTATTTAAAAAAAAAAAAAAAAAAAAAAAAAAAAATCACTGGAATCTCCATACAATGCCCGTAAAAAAATAATGAAAATTTCGTTATTTGGTGATGAAATACAATTTCAATAAGTACTTTTTCTATGTCAAATATAATTTAAGGAAAAAAAATTTCATATTGAACTGGTTTAGATGAATTTAATTTAAATAACTTTAGTTTTGTCAATTTTAGTTTTTTTAAATATAATTTTAATATCGATATTTATATTCAAATTTAAGCATCAAAATTTATGATTTAAAATGAAATTCATAATTTGTTTCATGTTCAAAGTCTAATTGAGTATTGCCAATTCGATTTTGTTGCTATGGAAACATTTGGCTTTATTTTTGGACAAGCTTGAATGTATTGAAATAATTTTTCTGAATATGAATTTTTATATATATAAAATATTTTTTTAGTGATAAATAACTAACAACAAGCAATATATGTATGTAATACAATATATATATATGTATATAATAGATTAAATTCTCTCATTGTTTGTTTGAATTTATTAAATATCATTTACATGCATTCTAATCACAACAGTTTTCAGTTGTATTAAAATCGTTTGCTTTTGGTGAGGAAAAGTGTTTCCTCGCCAAATCCTGTGACGCTTTTGTCTTTTCACGCCCAATATTCAAAAGTATTTTATTTTTTTACATACTTTATGATTACATACATAAGGATTTTCTACTGTAATTCCACCACTAATTTTGACTGATCCTTTATTACATTACATACATAGGTAGTTTAATTAGTATTTTTTTCAAAAAATTCTAAGTATGCCCAGTATGGAGACCTTCCTTGTTAGCAGTGCAGAGTTTAATTCAGAAGTTGTTTTCCAAATCATTATTTGTGCATCTTTGATGTCCAATAAAATATAAATTTAGAAAAGTGATTTAGAATTTTGAAAGAAAATCATAAAATCCAACCTTTTCTTCTTCCCTTAACCCCTTAACGCACAGTGTTGCCGGGTCAGCAACAGCTAAAGTTCCCCCTGTTTGGAGACACAAAAACTCTGTGAATATTTCAAAAACTACTCTAATGGCTACTTTAAATCTTTCTTATAAGTTCTAGATGGCAGCACCACACAGATCAAACTCTACTGTTTTTAAATAATAGGTAAAATGTTTTACTGTAATACGCGCTTCACAGCAATGCTTTTCTCACTGCGCTTATCAATGCTTTACTTATGGGAGGTTACCACTTCGGCAACAGCTGTATAATTAAAATGGTTAGTGCAATCTTTACAAAACAATACCTGTGTACTCCTCAAGGCCTAAATAGATTGCCTGATTTTTTTTTATCTTTAAATTCCAACTTTAAAGAGTAGTGTGCCGGAAAGGGTTAAGATTGATTAAAACTGTCACTTGTTTGTTTACATAAGATGTGTGTGAAAGAAAGTTAAATTTTTAACAAGACTTTAAAACTGGTGTACCTGTTAATTCAGGATATTTTTGTTTTAGAACTTTTAATCAAAGTTTAATAGAAATCAAAAATGTATATTCATATAGAAACTCTTAAAATTATACTATTACCTCAATAGTATGCATTTGTGATTAAAAGGAGAAATTTGAGGAGGACTCGATATCTCCTGACTTAAGGCCCACACTAGTCACTGAAAAAGACCCGAATGAAAATGTAAAGTCTGTGGGAGCATTCATTTCAAGTATCTCACTTAAATTTTAATATTTTTACATGATTTTTTTTTTTGCACAGGATAACTGAAGTTGATCTGCAAACGGGCTAGTTTTTACTTTTTCGATTTTGCATATATTATGATAGTTTCAATTTCAGAACCAGTTTAAACCGATTTTGAAAGTAATTTAAAAAAAGAAAAATCTGAAACCAAAATTGGAAAAAGTAAAGACTATCCCGGTTGTGGATCGTCCTCAGCTATCCTATGCAAAAAAAAAAAAAAACTTATTAAAATTACTGAGATCTTGAGATTCATATTGGATGGTTGCTGCTGTGTTCTTCATTTTCATGGTTAAAATTCCCACCATGTGTGAATGATCTGAAATCACAGCATGATACCCATATGCTTTGCAATTCTTCCTTACTATTTCCTCAACCTGGTGCGCTTTTTGAAGCGGTGCAATATCACATGCCAAAATTGTCTCTTTCGGTTATCCATTTTTCAACATGAACTCAAAAATAATGAAGCATTTTATGTATATGATTTTGAAAAAAAAAGGGCAAACAATGAAAAAAAAAAAAGACAAAAAAAGATAGTATTTGCTGTTCTGTTACCTAGCAATACCAGTCATGTGAATTGCAAAAAAAGAAAAAAGGACAATCTAATAAAATGAGTTGCATGCAAAAACTTAAATACTTAGGTATTTTAGGATAAAATAAAATTCCCAGATAAATGGAGAATATTTTCTCAATTTTGAATTGTCAATAAACAATTACACATCCAAAATGGAAACTTTATTCCAGACTTCTAGGAGATTTTTAATTATGTCCTAATGATTATAGGTTACCCCGAGAATGTTTTCTCCTTTATGCTATTATAACGAATACATATCTATCATTCATCTTCACCTCACATCCACAACTTTTCAGAAGACTAAAAAGCCAAAAGCCTCGACTTCAGCACTGCTCACTATTTTATCATCATTCCTATTTATTGCAACCTGATGTGATAAAAAAAAGAAATGTGATAGCGCTCCATAAATAATTATTAAATGTTCATCTAAATATACTCTAATTTTGCTTTATTTTATTTATATTTTATTCATGTTTTAGAGGTCTACATGAGCTGAAATTTCTAGGCCTGAAACTGGCCCGATCCATTAAAAAAAAAAAAAAAAAAAAAAAAAAAAAAAGGCGGAAAAAAATATTGGCCCTAATTTTGGGAATGTACCCGGCCCGAGTGAATTTCTACAGAACATTGATCTTCACTCTTACAGAAGAGTTCCTACCTTAAAAACTTATCTTAGTCTTTTTTTTTCTATGTTTATAGTCTCCATTCATGCAGAAGTGCTATAGGCTGCGATATTTATGCTTTTAATGAATCTTTGCTTGTTGTATGTAAATGTTTCCGGCCCGAATGAAAAAAAATATTGGCCCAGCTCGCTAAAGTTAAAAGTTGGATTGTATATATTGTCAACCCATATTCCATGTAATGGAGACATAATCTAAAAAATAGTCTATGGCAGCGGTTCCCAAACTTTCTTGGTATGTGACCCACTTTTCAGTAAAAAAAATTTTCCCGACCCACCTTTCAGTAAAAAGAATTTTGCGACCCACCCAAGAAAAAGTTGTACATCAGAATAGCAATTTTTGTAACTATCTATATACATTCGGCTACCCTATCCCTAACGAAAAATGCAAACTTTAGTACGAAAGATACATTATAAAAAAAAAACAAGAATCGATAATCTCAATGAGTGTAAATGAATAGTAATTAAAATAACGCATAAAGATAGTTAAAAATACATTTAATTATTATGAAAACATAACTTTATAGTCAAAGAGATATTTCCTGTTGAAATTGTCATGTCTTTTTAAACAGATGAAATAAAAGATATATTTTGATGACAAACCTCCATTTTTCAGCGGCCCACCAGTGGGTTGCGACCCATAGATTGGGTTGGTTGGTTGGTTGATTTTTGTCGTCCAATTATCTGCGCTAGGGATATAGGACCAGGGGGAGTGCCCTCCGTGGGGGTCTTTCTAAGGGAACCTAACCCGTATTTACGCAAGGTTTGAAGAAAACCACGGAAAACTCCGAACGGTTAGGCCGACAGCCGCGATTGGGGTCGAACCCAGCACCTGCCGTCTACCAGTTGAGAGGTCCCAACCTCTCGGCCACTGGTGGGGCCCCATAGATTGGGAACTGATGGTCTATGGTAAAGTAAAACCTAAGACTGAATCAAATTGGAATGGAAAAAAAAAATGTTCCCTTTTTAGCAGGTATAAATATTTAATATATTTCTTTCTCGCGTATTACTGTATTAATTTTGCATGGATGAAGAGGTTAAAAGAAATTTCCAGTTTTCAGTTTAAAAGGAAATTCTGTCATAGATAGTTTTTCTTTTCATATGTTTAACTATTTAAATAAGCCTAGAAGTCTACAATTCTTCAAAAAAAAAAAAAAAAAAAAATCTAATAATTAATTGTAGAATAATGATGACCAAAAGTACATGTCTTTTTTGTAAAAATTTTTGGACCAAGCCAAATTTTACTGATTTTGAACAGACTTGGCCACGTCAAAAAAAGGATTTTCATACAGGATCATTCAACCGGAACTGATTTTTTGGTCAGTGAAGATTAGGAAGAATGAAATCAGTCCCAGCTTCATATGGAAAAAATAAGTTAGGCCCGGCCTGATACTCCAGAAAAGTGAGGCCTGAATGCAGTTAATGGAAATCAGCCTGAACTCAGCACATGCAGATCTCTATAGTGTTTATTTTTCAATTTACAAGATTTTATCTGTGATTGCTCATAGCATAGAATGAAATATCATGCATCCTAGACATATGAAAGTATCATGTTATTTAACACTAGAACCACAGGACTTTCGGTATACCTAAAAACGTGGAGTGGGTCAATTTGATCCTAGATAGAAAGGGATTTATAAATATTTACAAATTTTTAACTTGGTCAACTAAAAACATTATATTTTCTAATAACAAACAATATTTCTCAGCAATTACATTACATTTTATATTAGTCAGCAGAAATTGCCTACATTTCTAAAAAAAATTTCAAAATTATATTTCCGTAAGTATAATAACTAATATTTTAGACAAGAATACACTTAGACTTCATAAACTTTAATAGGAAATAGACTATCCCATTCAAATTAATTTACACATAAAAGCTGAGAATAATTTAAAGATATACGAGAAATACCAACAGGCCTAGGACCGCTGAGTCACTCTTAAAAAAGAGAGAAAAGAGACTAAATCGCAAGAAAAAGAGACTAAAAGAGACCAAATTAAAAAAAAAAAAGAGACTAAAAGGAGGCCAAATAAAAAAACATTTTTTTCTCTTCACTTAAATGTTTTTGGTATACAGACAAGTACTATAAGATTTAACACAATATGCTGAATACATTTTCAATGCATTTCAGTCGGTTTTGAAATAATTGCAAATATTGTTGATTGGTTGCAGAAAAATATCAGAAATCGCAACAATTTCATCATGAAAGAAAATCAGAAATTCACCAAATGACCACGGGGACAAAATCATGAAATTCCAGGAAATATAGTGAAATTCATCAAATTGTCTCAAAAAACAAATCATAAAATTTGTTGCATGATCTCGGGAAAAAAATTCTCGAAATTAGTCAAATGTTCTTAGGATAAAAAAAATCACGAAAATTATCAGATGGCCTTGAAAAAAAAATCACGATATTAGCCAAATGGATCTTGTGTTAAACATCGTAAAATTCATCAAATGGGTCTCGAAGAGAGGGATGAATCACAAAATTCATTAAATGATTGCGAAATTCCAAGAGCGATCATACAAATAATTGCTAATTTTGTCGAAAGTCACGGAAATAAATAGTGAAATTTATCAACTAGTCGCCAGAAAAATAACGAATTTCATAGAATAAAGCCATAAAAAAAATCAAGGATGCCTGTCAATGGGTTACATTAAAATGTGCGAAAATCAGTTACAGTATAAAACAGTGAAGTTTGTCAAATTATCTATTAACGATTCCTGCCCCCCCCCCCCCGCTACAAATTGCCGCTAATTAATATGAAAATTGTGATTTTTCCACACTATTGCTTACGGAAGTACACGATTTTTCTTCCACGATTGTTCGCTGACATTTACAATTTTTTTCCAGTAAAATTTGTGTTTTTTTTTTTTTTTTGCTTTCATTTGCCAAAATGCGCAATTTTTTTTGCCATTGTTTGCACAAATTTACTATTTTTCTGTGTTTATTTAACAAAATTCGCGATTTTTTTTTCCTGCGATCATTTGCAAAATCGCACGGAAAAAAATCGCGATTGCAAAGAAAAAAAAAATCATGAATTTTGAAAAATGATCGACTGTCAAAATTCACGATTTTTTTCTGCAATCATGGAAAAGATGAATTTCGGTAAATAAACGCGAAAGAATTTTGAATTTCGCCAATCGATCGCCGAAAAATTGCAAATTTTGGCAAATGATCGCGAAAAATATGACGAATTTTGTCATATAAACGCAGAAAAAAGCAAATTTCTAAAACAATGGCCCAAAAAATTATCATTTACAAAAAATTATCATTAAAATTATCATTCCTCGCATTACATTATTCACACTCAAACCTTCAAGTATTTGTGATAGACATAAAAGAAAAATATACTTTAAAAAAGCCTTTGTTCTTAGAATTTTTAACGTCTCATACATTGCCCTAAAGAGGGGGGGGGGGGGGCTCCTTTTTGACAAAATTTGCGTTTTTTGCATTTTGCGAAATTTGCATTTTTTCGCGATCTATTGACGAAAACTGCCGTTTTCTTGCGATCTCTTGAAGAAATTTGCCGTTTTTTCGCGATCTCTTAAAGAAATTTGCCGGTTTTTAGCGATCTCTTGAAGAAATTTGCCGTTTTTTCGTGATTTTTTGAAGACGTTTGCCTTTTTTTGCTATCTTTAGGAAGAAATGTTACGTTTTTCCGTGATTTTTTGATGAAATTTGCCGTTTTTTCGCAATTTTTCGGAGAAATTCGCTGTTGTTTCGTGATCATTTTACGAAATTGCCGTTTTTTTGCGTTCTTTTGAAGAAATTTGCCTTTTTTCACGATCTTTTGAAGAAATTTGCTATTTTTTCGTGATTCTTTGAAGAAAAATGACGTTTTTTTCGTGATCTTTTGAAGAAATTTGCCATTTTTTCGGGTTTTTTTTAACGAAATTTGCCATTTTTCGCAATTTATTGAGAAATTTTGCCATTTTTTTCGTGATTTTTTGACGAAAACTGCCGTTTTTTCATGATCTTTTGAAGAAATTTGCCGTTTTTTTGCGATGTTTTGAAGAAACTTGTCGGTTTTTTCACGATGTTTTGAATGATTTTTTTTGAGGAGATTTGTCGTTTTTTCGCGATCTTTTGAATAATTCGCGTGTTTTTCGTGATCTATGACGAAATAGATTTCTTCTCGAAGACTGTTTGTCGAAATTCGCGATACACTTTTATGTCCGAATTTTTGGATTTAGGACCGAAATTTTTTTATTTTTGCTAAATTTTTAACAGTTGAAAAATAGCCCGTGGACCTTCTCAAGAGTCTGCGACGTGCGTCGCAGCGTTGCGCCGATTCTGCTCCCGGGAAATTTGGTATACTTTTTTCCGCGACTAAGTTTCACTATAGTTCCACGGAATTTCATGGTTTCATCCTAAGACAGATTAACACAATCCATGATTTTCCGCCGGTTTCCGACTGAAAAATTTTGCGATTTTTACCCGCGAACAGTTAACACATTTCGAGTTTTTCCTGCGACAAATTGACAAGTTTTCCGATATTTCCTCACAACAAATTGTTGAATTTCACGATGTTTTTCCCGCTATCACATGAGGAAAGTTGCGATCTTTTTCCTGCGATCTATCGATGGGTAAGGAACATAAAAAAAAAAAGTGAAAAAAGAGACTAAATCTGAAAAATATAGACTAAAAGAGACAAATGCAAAAAAATAGCGAGAAAAGCGAGTTTAGCGACTCGCTCCGAGGCCTGTACCAATAATTCATCTAGACACACGGCAGTGTGCTAACCATTTCGCAAAGCAAAAAAAGTGACACACCGGTCATGGGTTATATTACACGAACCATTTCGGGCCATTCTTAATTCCAAAATTTGGCAAGTACTATAAACACAACTGAAGTGAAAAATTAGCCAGAGCCACACTCTGACTAATTTTTCACTCCAGTTGAGTTTATTGTATTTATCATACACTATATGGCCAAAGATGACCGGCCACTTGCGATTTTAAACATTTTATTTAATATCTAAGAAAATACATGAGGAATTTTCCTGAATTTCCAGGTGTGTAAGCATAACAGTAGAAGTCTTATATTACTGTAAAAATGTTTCATCAAAACTCCATAGAGGACCGTCAACAAATTAAAAAAGAACGAATGTCTTTTGTATAACTTTGTAAAAACTAAAGTAACAAAAGCGTTCAAACTGTGGATTAATGATCAAGTGGCTTATATTGTAATAAACTGTGTTAATTTTAGTGTAGATGACATGTATAATCTTAGAAAAAATAAGGTTTTTATAAAAAAAGTCCCAAATTTTGCCAAGTTTTTAGCTTTTAATTTGCAGTTTTTAATGCAAAAAAAAAAAAAAAAAAAAAAAAAAAAAAAAAAAAAAAAAAGTTCTTTTTTGAAAATATGACAAACAACATTGTACACCAAACAACATACTTACCCTGTAATCAGAATTAAAAAATAATAAAAATGATATGAAAAATAAGCAGATTTACTAAATAATTTTTCATTATGCATGCTATTGAAATTTCATTTGCACATTGTGTTAGCTAAATATATATAGCAGCTTTTGTGAAAGTTTCTAAAACATAGCTTGAAAATTCTGAAAGTGATCATCAATAGTAGTATGTGCCATATTGTGTATTCTATATTGACACTAATCAATGGATAAATGGATACAGCTCCTCTCGCACTTGACTATTTTTTTATTTTTTTAGTTTTATTTTCTTGTTTCACTTTGTGATTTTTTATAGTTTTAAGTGATTGCTTCAAACCCAAATGATGCGTTTGTGACACATTCCAGCAATTGTGAAAGCATTTGCAGAGTCTCTCACTTTCAATTTCTACATCAGAATTCAAAATTTCTTCATTTTGCAGACACTTATTCCTTCTACCTGCTTAAAACTAATACTGTTATCATATCCTGAATAATTTTCAGATAATAGTTGTCAAAATTCTAAAAGTTTCTTTGGTGTTAATGCTACAAATTTCTAAAATATCACCTTATACTTGCAATGAACACAATATAAAAGCAACTTCAGTACTTCTAAATAATTTTGTGATTTTTCATTCATTCAACCTCTCTTCACACCAAACATATACGATCTTAATGAAAAACCTTCACTATTTCACCATCTGGTTTTGCTCATTAGAAGAATTTGGGGGAAAGGCAGATGTTCTTTCTCATTACTTCTGAGAAAATGTATCTCTTTTCGACGTCTATGCTCACAACCTTATTATGGGTCAAAGTGACCTGCTTTGCGGTTCAAGGTAGAGATGGTTATAACTTAAAATTTTTTTATGTTTTTTTATTTCAAATTCAATGAGTTATTGTTTATCTCAAAATATTAAAGTCAGAAAAGGAAACTTTTTTTCAATTAAATATTTTTCGTACAGTGACAAATTAAACTTCGATTTAGGTTGAATTGATCCACTCTGCTGTTCTGATATTAATTATTGAAATTATATTAGATAAATACATATTTCACCTCAGATAAATAAATATTTTATACAATATTTTCACATTTAAGCATTTATTTCTATTAATAAATTATTTTTTTCACTATCAACACTGCAAATACATAAAATTATTGAATTCTGAGTATAATATTCCCTCATATATTCAGAAATTCAAGTTTCTAATGCCCCTTTTCTAATGGTGGCAGCCGAATTACTCTATTTCTATAGAAAATGATAAAGGTAAAATAATAGTTTATTAGATTTTTTTGTTTCAATTTTCTCATAAAAACAAAAACAAAAAAAAAATTTAACTAATATATGTGCTATGTCAAAAATATTGTCCGATTTAAAAATATATTGTAAAGAATATTTGTGCCTTTTTTTTCAGTTTTTATTTAATTCATAACAAAAAGCTGAAAGAATGCAATTTTATTAATTGCTATGTAATAACATTTAAATAGTAAAAGGTAGGATAAGTAAAAGGTAGGATTATTACTAGCAAATATGTTTTAAGATGAAAAGCTCTTCATGATTTTGTTTTATTGCATGTGATAAAGTATCTGAAACATTAGTTTTTAAAAGCGGTGATATTGATTATATTAAGTAATAATTATGCATTGATTTGAATCTGTTCTTTTAAATTTAATAAGTGACTGGTTTTAATAATGGTAGGTACTGTAATAAGTTATTTTATTAACATTCTGGGTCTAGAAAAGGGTAAGAACAAACAAAAAACAAAATTTGATTAAAAATAATTAGAGTAAGATGAAATGAATTATCTAAAAACTTTTTGGTTATAGAATTTTAATACTTATTTTAAAGAAAAAAAAAACTAAAGTGAGTGTTTTATATTATGAATAAACTAATATGTGCAACAAATTCACACTTCTACAGTGAATTTTACAATTTTTTTATTAATGAGCAGCATTTATTAGAACATCAAAAATGAGGAACATGAACAAGAATAAAACTTTTATGTTGGAATAAAACAGTCCACAGACATAAGTAAAAAATTGATGATCCTAACAAATTCCTTTTTCTTCTTTCTAGAAAATATTATCATGGCAACAATGGATTATTTGGAAGGTAGTAAAAGCAAGTCTACATGATATTGCACCATCTATTACTACTTGAACGATTTTCTTCAGATCTGAAACTACTAGATACATTATTCTCATCTTTTTTTACTTCCACAGGATTTTCATTTATTTCATGCCCCAATTCATATTCACAAACAAAATATTCTCCTTCAGCACTACAAAGCAAAAAAAATATTTTTAATTAAAAAAAAAAAAGAAAACCTTTACAATCAACAAACATTAAATATTAAAACTTATAAAATAACAGCACTTGAAAAGTTTATTTCAAAACAATCATATGCATAATCTAATCTAAACATGAAATTTAAATGTTTTGTCAGAAATATTTTAAATGATAAAAAATCGGTAAACATATTAAGCTGCATCAACAGCAAATTTTGTTGTCTTTAACATATTACAATGAAAAGTTAAAAATAAATAAATAAAACACTCTATTGTAAATTCTTTTAGCTTTTTTGAAGAATAAAAATACAAAGTAAAAATAAAAATCACTTGATGACAAATACAATGCATTTAATGTCTTTGAATGTGATATTTACGATCCTCCATCATAAGCATTTAATCTTATAGTTTGGCGAGAATACTTTGATTGACAGGATAATCAAGTAGTGCCCATTTCTAATGTTATAAAGGATAGGGGGAAAAAAAGGCTATTCAACTGGAAATTAAGTCTTCCTTTAATTAATGTTACACATACTATTTATACACACACATTATTTATATGTATGTATAAAAGTTTACAGGATTGTCTTCAAATTGTACCGTATTCTGAAATTTTGAAAACATACACCTAAGTTTAACATGTACCAGGTGCGTCAAATTCTTGCAAACTTAAAAAATCCATAACAAAAGAAGTAATGCTCGGAAAATTTTTCTGTTTGCGCAAGTATATTAGACAGATTTTGGATTTTTTTTACATGTATAATAAAAAAAGATTCCAAAAGTGGCTGACAGAGGGCACTCACACATCATATTGAACATTTCATGCAAATCAGGCTAGTAATGAAACACCTAGCTGGAAATGGATTTGTTATTTGATCTTAGCAGCATTCTATCGTTACCAAATCGAGTGCTGATGGTTAAACTTTTCTATAAGAATGGTGAATCCACAACTATTGTATTATGAGTTTCACACAGAAAAAGGACTTAAGTGGCAAAAAAGCTCTATTTTATTGAATGGGATACTCAATTTAGTAGAATGTTCGGAAGAAACTGATTGTCTGTTCGCATTTGCCTGATTTGCATAAAATGTTCAATATGACGTGTGAGTACCCTCTATTGGTTATTTTTCGAATCATTTTTATTATTGGAAAAAAAATCCAAAATCCATCTGATCATTTTCGTCCAAACCGAAAAAATTTCCGAGCATTACTTCTTTAATTATGGATTTTTAAACTTTGCATGAATTTATGATGCACTCTGTATTTGGCTTTCTTTTATAATCAGGATACTAACCAGATAATCATTTATGCAAGTACTTCTGGCATTATGAAGGTTTAAAGTTTGGAATACCTAATGTTAAATTCAATTGTAATCTTTACAAAACAGATTGCAAAGTAGATAGGTTTGTCTATATAATTCAAAAAATATTTGACAGAATGAGCTGTAATTTTTTTATGTTTGAAGCTTTTGAAAACAGATTTCTGAATTATAATCAATTTCACAAAAAAAATATATATATATATTTGAAATAAATATCAATGATGTCCTTTTGAAATTCTAGATCATTGGGATCAGATACTTTAAAAAAATTGAGTCTTCATTTTAGAAATAACTGAGATCTGATATATTTTTAAGATGTAACAAATATTCGGCCACAATGAATTTGGTCATTCTATTATTCATATAATTTTCAATTATATATATATATATATATATATATATATATATATATAAATCTATATTGCAATTTGTTTTGCAATTTACAAATAAATTTATCATTGGGAATTTCAAACTTTAAACCTGAATATAATTCTTTAAGTACTTGATTAAATGACTTTCCATTTGGTATCCTAATGTAAAATTTATCAAAAAAGCCAAATATGATATCAAATTAAGGCACTGCTATTGAAAATTTTAAAGTTTGGTACATTTTCACTATAAAGACAAACCCTAATATTTTAACAACATAAAATCAAATGAAACTTAATTTTTAGTTGAATGGCTATTTCTGTTTTAATTTGGAAAAAGAAGGGAGGCAAAGCTTGTACATTTTTACAATATTAATTCTGAAAATGCAATGTAAAATCTTACCTTGGAGGTTTTGAAAAATCAAATTCACAAATAAAAAGTTTATCACCACCTGTGATAATCTTCAACTTATTTTCTTTCTGCACAACTGCTAAATCATTAATTTTGGGAAAAGCACCAGCAAGTGTGCAAGCATAAGCCATTTCAGGTAATTTCCAAGCTGAAATAATAATGAAAAAAAAAAAAAAAAAAAAAAAAAAAAAAAAAAAACTATTTAGATACTGAAATAAACATAATACTTAGGTTACATAAATCTAATATTAAAATATATTTGTATTTTATAATTATTTGAGGAAATTATCTATCTTTCTATCGTATGTCTATCATAAATGAGAGGCTCGCAACCATAATAGACCAAGTATGAAGAAAAAGTTTAGATAGTCCATTTAGAAATTACATAAAATCTATTATACCTACTTTCACATAAAACTAAGTCTGTAAAGAAATAATTGGTACAAATATACAAAGTATTTGCACTTAATTTTAACCGGTTGAAACCGGTTAAAATTAAGTGCAAATACTTTGTATATTTGTACTGATTGTACACATGTACAATTATGCTTTTTCAAAACTTCAAAAATTCACTGGACAAAATACTCAAGTAAATGACAATGATGTCATATTTAAAAGAAACTTTCTTTGATAAAACTAAACATTTTAACACAGATACAAATTGAAACACATTTACAACTTTTAGTCTTTGGTACAGATATTAGAATCAGATGTTAAGAGAAAGACTCTTCATAAGCAAAGATGTTGCTCACAATCGTGACTTGAAGGGATTTTTAAATGGTCAAACTAAAATATCATGAAAAAAAAAAGTTAATATGGATATGAGAGTTGCGCATATAAATTTTGAGATGGGGAAAATGATGTTGGGTTTAGATTTCACATGGAAAAAATTCTGTGAATTCTGGAAAAAATTCTGTGATTGTGTTAAAATGGAATAAATTTTCCTGTTTTTTGTTTTGGAATACAAAACATGGCAGCTTTGATTACAGTACTTTAATAACAGTTCTTTATTATATTTCATTGCTTACACATACAATTAAAGTTTAATTTTAATAATTTCTACAACTGAGTTTTATGGAAATAGTATTTTGTTAACTTTAGGATAAATCCTTTATTTGAGAGTTAGATTTACCAATGTAAGATGCATTTTTTATTATATTTAATTTTGTAGGTTAGTTATAAATCAATAAAACAGTTTGTTCTTAAAAGAAAAAAAAAGTCAAAATTTGACAGGTTTTACCTTGTTATAATAATTTCAGCTTTTTCAATTAAAGAGTACAACTGGTTGTATAAATTTAAAGTGTATTTTAAAAATAAAAGTTTTTATTTTTAAGAATGATTAGAATTCAAGTTAAGAATGTTGTCTTTATATATTTTCATATTAAAAAAGTCAGTTCCCATAGCAACAATAATTTTCTCTTGTTATCTCTGACCCTAACAATATGAAAGTCTAATTGACAGTGTTCAAAATAGGTCTTAATTTCGTGTTTGAAACAGTTTCAATTAATTTAAAATTTCTTCTAAACTGTATAAAGTAATTGTTACATTTTATTATATACAGTCGAACCTTGTTAGCATGAACCTCAAGGGGAATCAAAATTTTGTTCATGTTATCAGTATCAAACCTTTGTATTCGTCTTTATAGGGGTCTGGGAAAACAGTTCATGTTAAAAGTATTTCACATTAAACATGTTCATGTTAACGAGGTTTGACTGTACTAGAATATAACCCCATCAAAAATGACTGAATTTTGAACAGCATTTCATTTTCATAAGACTTCATACAAACAAGTAGAATGAAGATTTTACTATTGAAGATTTTTCATTGTAATAAAGCATATTTCAAAAATAGCAATACAAATAAGATTTTTTTTTTCCTTGATATTAAATTTTTAAATAGTTCAACGACTGGTCAAAATAAACACCAGTATTTATCACAACAATAATAATAATTAAAGTAAAACACAATTGCTGAAGATTTCATTAAACATTAAATATTGATTTTTTTAAAATGCATTATTTTATAGAAGGCAACGACTTGGCAGAGATTTTAGTCATATATATAGGAAGGATATAAGATAGATTTCTAGTTCATTGATTAACGAAGCTTTATGCTTTGTTTATAAATATGGTTTTGGCGCCATCTAAAAGCGATTAATAGAAGCCAAAAATCTTTTTGGTAAAATTATAGTTTTATAAAATATATGCAAAAGCAAAAAACATTGATTTAGATTTAAAAAAAAAAAAAAAAAAAAAAAAAAATTAAATCTCAGCTATGTAACTTTAAAAATTCATTTTGTATTAATGAAAAACCAAAAGTGTTATTTCTTTCGTAAAATTTTAATTTAATTACGCCAATTTTTAAAAGCTTAGCTTATATCCACTTGAAATGTTCTTGCATTGTAAACAAAATTTATATTTCTAATCAAATGTCATTAAAATGTATAGAATATACAATAATTTATTACATTTATTAATTACATCAAAGCAGATAAAATTTTGAATTTTGGCATAGTAATTTTTGAATATATTATGATTAACTTTAATTGTATAGATATAATTGTTATCTCCAACAATAACAATACGAAAGTCAAATTGACAGAGTTCAGAATAGGTCTTAATTTCAAGTTTGAAACAGTTTCAATTAATTTAAAATTTCTTCTAAACTGTATAAAGTAATTGTTACATTTTATTATATACAGTCCAACCTTGTTAGCATGAACTTCATGCTATAAAAATAATTTTACAACAATTTTATATAATTTTACTTTGGAAAGTAAGCAAAATTATAATTTAATAATAGTATACGGTAAAATAATTTTCAGTTTTATTAATGCAGTCATGAGAATATTTCATATATCCATTACAGCTTGAGAAAAAAAAATATATTATCTTTATAATAGAAAACAAAATGAAAAAAATTTAGTTGATAAATATTGACATATTAAAAAAATTAATAAAACTAAATTTAAATTATATCAAAGAAATAACAAAGTTTCCATTTATTTATACCTATTGAATGGTAATTTAAAATTATGTAACGGAAACCTTTAAAAGAAATCTCATCACATTATTACATCTTGCAATTTTCATTACTATTAATTTTTTTAATTGCAATGGAAAAAATTATTCATTTATATACAGGCCGACAGATGGCAGCACAACATAAGTTGAAGTAAGCTCATAGAGCATAATCAATGAACAAACACTTGAGAAAATCATTTATTTATTTATTTGAAATGTTTTAACCCTTTCGGGTCTTGTGTACTACTAACAGTACATCATCTTTCAACTAACATATTTTTTAAGTATTTAGTAATTGCTTTCAAAGAGCCTTGTATTCTATTTTAAAGACATCTTTTAAAAGGGTGTATTTAATTTTTTCACTAAAAGATAGCTTTATAAGTCTAGGAACACTCATTCAAGATGGATTAAACTTCGAATGCATGCCAAACAGTGAATTTTTGTGAATTTGCTCTCATTATTGATATTATAAATAATTGGAATTATTTGAAATTATTTTCACAAAATAGGTTATTGTAGCTGATGTTTGATGTAATTTTTGTAAACCATTGAAAAGTTATGATATATCAATCTTTGAATATGTGTACAGTGGTCTTTAAAGAAATTAATTTTGCTAAATTATGCAGTATATTTATTAATCATTAGAAATGAGAATTTGTGGAAACTTAAGTTGAATTTTTCTGCTTTATAACAATATTTTTCTTTTTTGTCATTTAATATTGTTACACAATATCATTAGCCTATAATTTGTAAAAAAAAAAAAAAAAAAACAGTTGAAAATGCTGGTTTTCAAAAACCAAACTACAATCTCCGTGAAATGTGGTTGTCCAAGTAATTTACCCACCATTCTATTATTACTATTCCTTATAAAAAAAAGAAAAAGTTGAAACCATCTATTCGCCCAATTCAGGATGTAAGATATGATAATACTGGCCATATGACAGAGAGAAGTTAGGTGCAACAAAGGTGCAAATTAGGAGGATGTAACTTTTATAAAACATCTTTTTCTTAAAAATGCAACGTCTACTTATGCTTCCATGGTGACAAAAATTACTTCAAAACTTTTTATACCAAATAAGAGAGGTCACCAACAAACATTTCTTTAAAAAGAAATGTGAAATATATGTACACTTGTGATACCCTAATCTTTTGAAGCTATTTATTCCAAGGATTTTCATAGGCTTTTGAACAATAGTACAATCAAATAACAAACAATACATGGTTATTGATGGTAACAAAACATTTACAAAAGGAAGCCAAATGCGGTATATCAGTCTAGAAATAATGTGCAAGTGGATAATAAAAACTTGGAATGAAATTAAAACCTGACCTAATTCAAAAGTCATTTAAAAGATATAGTATATTTAAAAATCTAGATGTAACGGAAGATGATTACTTATTTATGGATTAGAGTGACAGTGATGATGAAAATGAAAGAGAATTGGATGATATGTCTGAAGATATAACAGAAAACGAATATGCCAATTTTTTTCATGTTATAAAATTTATATGGTAATGTCATTTCTTTAAATAAACAGAATTTACGGTGCATGTAGAAATTTGATTTTTTTATGCTTATATTTTCCTTTTTAAAAAAATCTATCATTTTTATATTTGCATATAACACACACCTATACATTTCGACATTAGTATACATATACATTATATGCTGGATTTTTCAGTACATATAAATGTGTATGACAAAACTACAGTTATCAAAATGCATATATTTAATTTAAACTTTTTGAACTGATTTAGTATAAAAGGGAGCAAAAAGTTTCTTATTCTTAAAGGATTTTTTTTTAAAGATTAGATAAGAGTATACTTATTAAGATTTCAATGTGTCACCAAACAGGTGATAAATCAAGAAAAACAAATATTTTTCTTTTTAAGTGAGTGTAAGTTAAGTGAGAGAAGCCTTTTTAATATCAATAACCTCAATTATCCGGAACTATTTTTTTGGACTCTTGAAAAATGTTTGTTCTGATGAAAGCTACATAAAATTTTTTGAAATTTCTTATTTTAAGGAGTGGAAGTAAAAAGCAATAAAATAACACAAATTTTGCATAAAGAACGAAATCAATTGGATTATTAGTTGTCAACATATTTGTAATCTTGTTTTCCACATTCTTCAATTTTTCATGACCCTGTATTTCATTCAAATTTCAATCCAGAGATATGATTTAATTGGAAATGAGATGCTTAATCCGATGCAGTAAACTCTTAGTTAATATGATTACTATTTTTGGAGTTATAAGGTTGTTCCTTTTACGCATTTTGGTAGTACGTGAGTAATTGGGCGTTTTATATAATTTGTCAAAACGGGTTCATTTGGAATCCCACTGCATTTTATAAATAGTTTACACATGTTTTATTTTCATTTATTATGCACATCCATGATGGGCAGGTATTACGGTGACCCTCCCCAACGACTAGTTTTTTCTTTTTACATGTATAAATACTAAAAGAGGGAGAGAGAGAGAGAGAGAAATTGGTGTGAATGGAGCCAAACAGGTAGTAGAACTAAACAAGATAACAATTTATTCCTTATAACACTCTTTTAGCGAGATAGGTTTATATCAAAATGGCTTGCAACAAAAATGTACGAAATTTACAGAAAGGAAAATATAAAAAAAATTTCTATGTGTCTTTATACCATTTGTAGAGCCCATTAGAAATAAAAAAATATTAAATGCATAATTATTTCACATGTTTCATTATTTTGCAATGTAAAAATAATAATAATAAAAAAAAATTCTAACAAATTGTCAAAAAATGCACTTAGTGATCCCTCCATGTATCAACAAATTTCATGTACAAAAAATAAATTTTTTCACTCTTGAATTTTTCTTAGTTATCAATTTGTTAATATAAATTCATAACTAAAGATTAAAAATATATAAAAATAAACTCTGGGGTCTAAAGCCGTTATAGAAATAAGCTCAGTTCTAATATGCTATTGGCAAATTAGACAATTTACAAAGCAGCTTGATTTTGACAAAAGTATAGTAAAACATTGTTTGAACATAGAATAACATATGCAACATCAAAATACCTGTATGTGTTAAGAGTAAGGGAATCTACTGAGAATGTTCTATAAATACTTAGAAGCTGTTAAATAAAACTAGAATTCTAGGGAACTGTTCCATAACATGTATAGAGAGAATGCTAAGAATTACACAGAGGATACCACATTCTTTTCACTAATAAAATATCAATAGTACTGTTAAGTACAAAATGTTACATAAGTGACTGTGTAAATAAAAAAAAATTATGATTGTTTTGGAAGCTTTGATTATTAAATGATATGACAGAGCTGTGACCAGCTAGAGATACATTTTACATTAATCTCATCACTTAGGACCAGAAATACATTTATGGCAACTATTTTCCCTAAACAATACATATATATATGCGACAAACAAAGACAACTTTTTCTGAAATTTTAAAAGTTTGTGAAAATTTAAATGAGTATTCTTCGATTAAAAAATAAAACACATTGTTCAAATAAAGATTAAGATAACAGACAAGTCTTAACTTTTTTATTTAATCAGTAGTTGGAAAACATCTAAAAGTTATTAATAATAAGCAAAAATTGCATTATATGTTGATTTTGCAATTGTATTTTTTAAAACTTTTTTTTACTGTAATCTAGAAATAAATATTCTAATATCTATCGGTCGTAGTTACAACTGGAAAGATAGATAACAACCTTTTGCCTTCCAGCAGTTTTAACTTAGAAAACAATTTAATGCACAACTAAATTTGAATACAATAAATGATTGTTCAACAAGTAGCTAAAATTTTGGTATTACAATATTATTTCAGGCTTTTAATTAATTGACAATAATTATGAAACAAATCAATGAGAAAAAAGTTGAAATCATATACAATGAAATACATTTAACTTGAAAAATCTGTTAATTCAAAATGATATAGTGATTTGGATAATATACAATGCAATTTTTTTTTCTTTTTTTTTTACAAAACAAAAATTGTTTAATGAGAAAAAAAATTCGCTTTCGATCTTAAGTGGCATGTTTGCTACAAATCACTGTAGAATTTGTTTAAGGAATTATTGAACTTTTGGGGACATGTTACTCTTCCTATGAGAAATGAAAATTGTTTGTGCCATGTAGAATTCTCCAAAGAAGCAAATTCTTTTGCACCTCAAGAAGCAGATGATATTGAAACTGTACTGATATTTAATGATATGTTTGAGAACGTCTCAAGATTACTAGACTGTCCTTATGTAATATTATTAAATGAATATGTTCCAGTCGATGATGATGTGACTATAGCACAGATTCTGAGAGATAAAGATATTTTGAAGATCATTCATAATCAAAATGATTTCACTTATGTAGATTCCGAAGACGAATCTGACAACAGAATCAACAATGCAGTTCCTGTCGCCTTTACTTCAAAAATGCAGAAAATGATTAAAAGAATGAACAGTTATTGTGATGCACATCTTATGGAAAGATGGATAAAACAATGGATGATTTCTAACAATTTATGGATGATTTCTAACAATTTATGGACACTATGGTGCTGAAAAACACATTTCAAAAAAATATATTTTTCTACAAAAAACAATATTTTTTTTTACTTGCTTTTTTGCCCTAATGGGTACAATCTATTAGTAGTTCAATAGGAAATCAAAATAAAATTTGATGATATCGAAAATATTGATGAGTTTAGATCCCCCCCCCCTTTTTTTCTTTACAAATCTTTTATCACTAATTTCTTTTATGCTATAAAGAATTTTTGGTCCCCTCAGTTTCATGTTAAACATATTTCACTTGTATATTATTTCTGTTATCAACATCCTTTTTTCTATCCATCTATAAAACTGCAGATTAAATAAGGTACAATGCGAAAAGATTTACAATTAAATTCTGACATTGTACAATCATATTTCATTAAATCTTCTTTTAAATTGAAAATTGTAATTAAAAATTGAATCAGCATTATTTTACAATGCAAATTATGAGTTCTCTTAAATCAATGTTGCCACAAAAATTAAATACTGCATAGTTATATATTTACATAAGTACAAATAAAATGAAGTGTGATAAATTTGCAAAGGATTATTTTATATTTATAATTAAAAAACAAAATTGAACTTGAAACGCTTAGAAAAACAGATACCACCAATCTAACAAAACAGTGGTATTTCACAATCAATTTAACCTTTTGGGGACAACGACCAGTATAAGTGCCGCATAAGATGCTCAGAATCTTTCATTATTCTCTAAAATTTCATTGTAATCTCAGCATTTCGCGATTCAGTTAGGCAAAATTTTCTGCTTAAAAAAAACCAGTGACTTTGCTTCTTATTTAATAAGTTTTACAATCATTCAACACATTAAGAATCTTTGGTAATCAATCAGTGTATAAAGCATTAAATAAAAGAATAAAACTAACTGCTTTTAATTATTCAGTAAACTAAATTAGCACACTATTTGGGAAAAATAAACTTTTCAAAATTTATTGAGAGAAAATTATGTTTATCTTACCATTTACACTGCTAGTTTTGGTGAATGAGTCATAACAGCAGCTGAACAGCACATTTTCCCCAGCTACTATACAGTTACAAATACCTTGTTTTTTTAATTGATTCCTGAATAAAGAAAGCCTGCCTACAAAAAAGAAAAAGGAATATGTTTTATTAATTTTTTTACCGATATTACAGCTAGTAACTATAAAGAAAACATAACAATGGCAATGTTTATTTTTTATGCATTTATTTCTATTTCTATGCTATCAACATCAAATTTCCTCAAAAAGAATGTAGTAAAGAAAACTCCCCCCCCCTCCCCCTCCTATGATTAAAAAGATGGGAATCTTTAAGAAAAATATTTCTATAAATATTAAGAAAATTTGATCAATTTTAAAAGGGAATTTTTGAATTGAGTGAATTGTAGGTACTACTTGATTAACCAGATTAAAAAACTGTCAACAAACTGCAAGATTAAAAATATCAATAATGAGTGATCATAAGTGTCACATTCACTTGACATTAAGCATGGTATATCAAGTCTTTTTGATTCAATATTTTATTTGTATTTTTATTAATGTTTTACTAATATATTTGTTCTTTTGTTATTTAAAATTACTGCAAATTTTTTTTTCTCCGAACCTATATTTGTTTAAATACATTTTGTAATTATATCCATTTATGTTTTTAACTAAATAAGGAGAATTGGGTTCCTTAAAATTTTCTGTTATCACTGATATTTATTGTATTCCTTAATAAATTCACTTTTTACATTTAAAATTCTTACATTTTATTTACAAATGCAATAGCTTAAAAATATCCGTTTGTTTATGGTTTAAATTGATAATTCTGCATTTAAATGCATAAACCATTAATATTCTTTTGCCCAAAATAAATCAAATTTTTAATTTGACATGTTGCTATGCTATAAGTAAATGTCATCATTAAAGTACTTCTATTGTTTAGTGATTTTTTAAAGTTTAAATCCATTAATTTTCTTATCTTAAAATTTTGGAATAGAAACATTTTGCCATGGTATAATTTGACGATTTGTATAATTTGGTGAAATTGATCGATAGAATTATCAAGTAGTACCGAATTTTATTATTTATTTTTAAAAAATAAGTACATAATGCTTTTTTAAAAAAAAAAAATAAATAAGGAAATACTAGTATAGTTTTATCTAGCTAAGAATACAGCTGGTTTAATAAAGAAAAACCTGCAGATGTCAAAAAATTGTAAATAACATGCAAATTTTGTCAAGAACTCACGAAAAAGTGTACATTTTGTCAAGAAATATGTGCCAATTTTGTCAAAAGATTCCTAAAAATGACAAATTTCATCGAAAGATCATGAATGAACTTTTGAAAATTTAGATTTATGGGACAATTTAGTTTTCATGCAGACAGATATCGCTTGGCAGCAGTATGACTTTGTCTCTTTATCACATCTTATTATTGGTTTAAACATAGCCTGTTTGGCAACAATTTAATATTGTTGGTAAGGTGAAAACAGAAATATTTTTGCATAGAGAAAAATTTCCCTGATTTTTGAGTATTTTTTTATAAAGTTCCCTGATTTTTCCAGATTGATAAACTTCCCTGATTTTTCCCCCCGATTCCATGATTTCCAGAATCTGTAGCCACCATGTAAGATTGTTGTCTAAAACATTGCATCAGAAGAATCAGACTAAAACAGCCGCAAAAATAGATTTATATAATATACCAAGTATTGCAGACTTAAAAAAAAAAAATAAATAAATAAAAAAAAAAATTAACTTTTGCAGACATTTGAAGATAGTTCTGCCACTGGGGTTGTATAGTTAGAAGATGCATTTGATAATATCATCTGATTATCCAGCAAGTTTAATTTTTTTACATAGTCCTGTGACTGTTGGATAATTTGAAGACTATATACAGCTGTAACTTCCCATTATCTTAATAATAAAAGAACAACTAAAATAAATTACAAATTTTAGGCAAGATTTAAGCAATGACAAGGAAAATTGTACTTTTTTTAAATAACAGTTTTGACACTTTAGCACAATAAAGGCTTACAGAACTGAGACTGATTATGAAATGTTACAATTAAAAAAAAATTAAACTGGAGTATTGTTGCTTGTTTATGTAAATATTAAATAAATTGCTTCAACATTAGATAAAGTGTTTCTATTTCTATGAATTAAATAAATTGTGTAAATGCTGGAGATATGGGTTGAACAGCAGACTGACACAAATTAAACCCCCCCTAAATTTATTGATATAAAATAGCAATATCAATTTATACCACATCCTATACTGTAATTAATATATTCAAAGAACATAAAACACAATCACTGTTATTGTTTGCAATGTAAGAAAACATAATTTGATAAATTTACCTTAATTCCATTAAAATTTTAAAAGCTTCATCAAATGAAGAGACAGAATAGCTTTGTTAAATAGCGAAAGTTCAAAGTTCTCTAATCAATACTGACACTCATTCCAAATATCCATGAAACAAGCACAAATTATTTGCTAAGGGTCACTATTACATTTATTTACATCACAAATGATAGTTTTATCTAATGAAGCATAAATAAAAAAAATTTAATATTTCACCGGAAGTATTTTTTCTAAACATACATTTGGAAAAAATTCTCTCATTTTCATTTTCAATAAAAACAATTTCATTTCTTAGGGTAGGATAATTTAATTAATAAAAAGTTATCTAAAGTTTTTTTTTTTTTTTACTTTTCACACATATGCTGCTTGTGTTATGCTTATTGTTGACTCTAGAAAAAAAGGTTGCTGGATGGGAATTTTTCAAAAAGGAAACACTATTCTTAAAACAGGATACATTTTTTTCAATAAGGGATTACAAAAAAGTGTGCATTTTTTCAAAAACGGCACACTACTCTTAAAAAAAAAAAGCACTTTTTTTTCAAAAAGGGAACATTTGTACCTTGTTTACAAAAAATATTTTGATCTAGTTTGTTTAAGAATGCCTGAGAATTTGTGATACTTTCTCCAGGGATCTATTGAATTGCCATGAGGCACATAGTGAATGTTAAAAAAGGACTGTCGGGTGCATCAGAAGGTATTAAAAGAGCTACCAGGCACTGCGTCCTGTTACAATGACTTAGAATCAACACTAGTTATGCCATAGCAATTAAATAGTTAATTTAAAGTTTACTACATTGAAATACATTTTAAACTATTTTTTATGTAACATACTTTTCTGTGCTTACTATCCTCAAGTTAAAAGGAACATACGATTATGTGATATCATTGTTTTTTGTCAGACCTTTGGTAAATACATTAATTTTTATTCTGGAACTACGATTATACAATCATTAGTTTATCACCATTCACAACAGTTGCTTGCATTATAGATGTCATCACTTGACAACAAATGGCATTTTGCATACATCATTATATAGGGAAGTAGTAGCATACTATATTTATATTTGCTTACACAGATAGTGTGAAGCTGTAATGAAGATGTTATTCGCCTTGTCTTCCTTTACAAATTTTCCTTTTTCGGTAATGTAGCTTTTTGCTATACTTTTAAAAGGTAGTGTTTTGTTGATATGTGACTCACACTGATATACAGTCGAGCCTCTATATAACGAAATCCATCGTTCCAGTAAAAAATTCGTTATATAGAGAAATTCGATGTATAGAGTATGATGTTAAAAATGGTATTTAATGTGTAAATTTTGAACAATTATTTTTGATCTTTTTAATTAAGAATTTGAAATGTTTAAAAGTATATATTAACCTAACATTTTATTTCTTACTTATTTAAGCAGTTTCAAAAAAGAGAAAAGACATTTATTTGAAAGCTTAATGAAAATCAAATAAGGAAGACTTACATAAGTTTCAGAGGAAGAAATCTGTAATTTTTTGTTGTTTTGATTTTAAAATTACAATTGTTACGCTCTCAAAAAAATTCTCAAATTTTAGCAAAGAATGAAAAATTGTAGTTGATATTTTCCTCCATTTGAAGGTCTCTTTTATGTGCTCTCATTGATTCCTCTCTTATATGTGTAACAATTCAATTGACTGTGTTTTGAGAAGGATGTTGAAAGGTGTGTGGGAGGTGGGATGAACTTGTTAGATTTAAAGAATAAGGAGAGAAGTAATAAAAAAAAAATAAAAAAAAACCTCTCCACTGAACGATAAATCAAAAATAAGTGATGGAAAATTGATTCCATATGATTTCGAAGCTTTTTTAAAACTGAATAAATTAAGATCAATTTATGGAAAAATTCTTTATATGGAGATAGATATTTCGCTATATAGAGTCTGTTTTTAATGCAATCATGCGAAAAGGGGACCGTTCTTACTAAAAATTCGTTATATGGAGAAATTTGATGTATGGAGTTTCGTTATATAGAGGTTCGACTGTATATGCTTTTTAAAGACTTCAGCTGTGATTAACACTGTTTGATATTATGAAGTTTGAATAGAACAACTGGTAAATATGAAATAGTCTTGTTTTCAAACTTCCTTATATAATAGTTTTCTTTCTTTCTTTCACTCAGACTTTTTTCTTCAGATCTGAAGGACCCCAACTAATGCCAAAAATAGCAAAGTTACTCCCCCCACCTTCCTTTGTTTTCATCTTCAGAGATTTTGGGATAGTGAGATCCAAAATAACTCAGAAATTATAAATTTTTGCTTTGATTCAACAGATTTATGACAGTCAAAGGTAATGCTGATACTGTAAAATTTTGGACTTTCTTTGAGTATACAAAACCCAAAATAAAGCAGAAATGGATTTTTTGTTGTTGTTTGTTTCCTTTCTATTCCCTTATTTCTGGTCTACACAACAACATCAAAATTGTAATTATTTTATACTTCCAGAGTCTGCAGCATTCACATTTTCAAGATACATATTTCAGTTCTGTGCATAGAAAAACAGACTTATGTCTTCAATTGATGCAGAGCAACAAGTTTGTCAGTTTTACTCTGATCAGACTCTGCATAAAAGTTGCTATAAATAAAATTATCACTATATTCAGTAAAAATTTTACATTTTTGCAGCTCATTTTCAGTTTTGATTAACTTTTTCACTAAATGTAATGACTTATAAATCTGAAAGAAACAGAAAAATCTGGAAATTTGGCATACACAACAATCATCCCTAGAATAGGTTGACTAAGTGGTTGTGAAACTTTTCCTACTCTTATTTTCATGTCCATATTGTTCTTTTATCTATCATTGTTTGGTGTTGATATTAAATAACTGCTTCTATATGCATAGAATCAATATATTAATAAAAATTTTAAACAGTCTGCTAATAAGTATAAAGAAACAAATAGAACGCTAGTAAGTATTTGTTAAAATTTTCCCTTTCTTGTCAAATTTATATTATTGATCATGTTCAATCTTGCTTTAGAAAAGAAATATCAAATAATTTATATTCATAAGATATTAAGAATACACTCTACATATAAATGACACATTCATAGATTATTTTAAATTCATAATTTAAATTTTTTTCTGATAGTTTTTTGTTGTTGTTTGTTAATGCTAATAAAATTACAAAAATAAAGTAAATCCATATATAACTCTTAGAAATTTTTCTGCAGGAAGTTTCTCACACCCTGCAATTAATGTTTTTTCAAATGTGAAATAATATTATTAAGTAGTTGATTTGCAACTTACCAGCTCTCCAATCCAGCATTTTAATGCTACTAGTATTATCCCCAAGGTACATTATTTTGTCAAAGACTGCTACTGTTTCCCATTGAGCTGGTTTGAATCCACTTTTATCAGGGGAAATTTCTTTACGCTTTCTGGAATAAACAGGTAGGAGATCTTCATCTTCATATGACCAAACTTTTACAGCTCCATCAAGTGACACAGAATATATATAGTTATCAATGACCTAAGAAAAATGAAAAATTAACTAAGTAATAAGTTGCAAAGTTAACAAAAATTGTTATTTATAGAAGTAAGGAACTAGTGATTTAAAAAAAAAAGCATCATAAAACTAGATATACCACATGTAATAATGTACTTTGTTTTATGATATAAAAAAAATAATTCACCAGCATCATTATTTAAAATGTATCTATCTATATTATACTACAAGGGAGAATCCGAAAAAAAGTTTCCCCTGGCAACTTTGGACAGAGGTTTGTATGAAAAACAAAACATATAATGAAACATTGAAGATAAGACGTAACTTTGCTTTTCTACATAAGTGCCAAGTGAGTTGAGACACTTGTCATACCCCTTTGTAAACTTAAAAAAAAACCTCCAGAAAAAAATCAGAACTGTGCAAATGAAAGAAGCATTGAACCGCTTGCGTGATTTCAGCATTGCTTTAGTCTATAGTGGCCGTGCATGCCTGTACAACACTTGTTGATGCCTCTCTGTGGAAGTCTATGGGCCAGATGTGATGTTGAAACAAAAGGTGTGGAGACAGTGCTGTCAATTTAGTGAGGGGCACCATCAAGAGTTGGACAGACCGAATCCTCGACAGGTATGCATGGCCAATAATGATGAATAAGGATGGGACGAATAGTGATTTGGTCGAATAGTCAAATACCAAATATTCAGCAAAATTTTAGGACGAATACCAACATTTTTTCAGAATAAAGAAAATAACATATATATACAGTAGACTCCCTAAAATCCGCACAGCTTGGGACCAGAGGTTTTGCAGATTTTAGAATTTTGCGGATTTCTGGTCATTGCTTTGTTTACAATTTTTAAACAGTAATTTGAATGTAATTAATAATGCAATCAAAAGTATAAATGAATGCTTACAATATACTAAAATATTAAAATAAGTAATAAACTAAAATAAAAATTTAGATAATTTTTAAAATGATTAAAATACTAAAAGCAAAGGTCAAGTACATTAATAATCATTAATGTACATTAATGTACATTAATAATCATTAATGTACAATTAAATATTCATTATAAATATGAAATGTGTTTTTCCTAAATTATTCAATGAAACTTGTCTCATTAAAGTACATTACAAATTCACATCAGGATCATGAAATAATGAAGCTTTATTTTAGGTTTAGCCAAACTTAATAACTAAAAAAGCTTGATTATAATACATAAGTATATGTGGTAAGATTGTGATTACCAATAATATCAGCAATATCTTTATTTTTTCAGAAATAAATTCTTTCTTCATGAAAAAACATCCATTCAAAACCTTGACAAAAATTACAAATTAAAAAATGTATAGAATTGATATAATACTAAAAAAGTGAAATTTTGCACCTACATCTGAACTGACTGTTTCGTTGTTTACATCTGTAAAATATGTGCGGATTTTAGAGAGTTGCGGATTTTAGGAGTGCAGATTTGAGGGAGTCTACTGTATATATAAATATTGTACACAAACACATACATTATTTAAAATGGAAGAAATTAATAAAAAACAAAATTATGTTCTATTATTAATCTTTTTCAAACATTTAATAACTTAATGTATTTCATGTTCTTATAATGTTTCAAACACCTTGATACTGCTAACTAAAACATTTTTTATTACATCTAATAGCATAATTTTAACTACAAGAAAGTAATTCCTAAACATTTTACCTAAAATAGGAATTCATTTATTATTCTTAAAATGCACTACTTAAATTTATTTTGAATTTGAGAAATTTATTTTACCACAAAAACTACGAAATTGCATTTTATTTTTTTGTTCTAGCATATATCAAATTGACTTTCAATAACTAAGTTATTTAGAATTAAATAGAAATAAGTAAGTTATTTCTATTAAAATATAAAGAGGGTACTTCACTTATTATTCATAATATGTATTTATATTTTCTTACATTCAAAATCAATATTCTTACTCTTTCTCATAATTCATTATGAGATATTTTCTGAAATAACTTTTAATCAAGTAAATTTTATGGTGGAGATTTTTATCCTTAATGATAAACAAATTTGTAAGAATAAGCATTTGTTCTGAAATCAGTCTCCAGGCCTTAAATTATAAATCACATGAAAGCAAATGTTATGATTAATATAGGATATATACATTAAAATTTTTTTTGACATTTGAACCAGCATATAAACTACTCAACAATGTTTCACTTATTCAACAAGCATTAAAAGCATAAACAGAAACTGATAACTACATGACTGAAAGAAGATGTAAATATAAATATATATAAAATAATGTCACATATTACAACCAATAATCACGCAAATTATTTAAAAATGAAAATTAGAATTAAAAAAAAAATATTTTGCTTAATATTTAGAATTTATATTTCAATATTTATAAAACAGGTTGTGCCATCTAATGAATATCTAGTTTGATACCAGTTATGCTGTCAGATGTATTGTTGTGTTTTTAACAGTAACATTAGAGTATTCAATCTAGAAAACAAATTACTTAAATTTTATTATATGCTCTACTTAAACAATTTAATAAAATCTAAACATATAAATAAAATAACAATGAGTAGAGTGATTAATGTTTTAAAAATATATATTTTAAATATAAAATTACAATATTTTGCATTCAGTACATTTTTAAATGTCCCTTAAAAAAGGTTGAAAATTTTTTTATTCTTTAATAAATCCTTTTGACATATTCATAAAGCCTTTTTTATATGTGCATGGAATTTACAGATATTAATGAATATCCAAGCACTTTAGAATGAAGCAGTGTTTTTCTTTTTTCAATAACAGTTTATACATCTTGAGTTGTAGCGTGACATTCTCTAACAAAGTCATTTTCTTGACAGTTGAATCTCCAAGGTAAGTTTAATCTCTAATTTGGAAACATTTTCTATAAGATCGTTAACTTTTATAGGAAATACAGAAATACTGTAATTTTTAGTATCCAAATAACTGTATAGTTTGTAAATAACTGTAATTACAAATGAAAATGATTTCTTAAATGTGTCAGAAAGTAAGCGTTAATGGATTAAATTTTAAAAAATTGCAAAAAATGAAAAAAAAAAAATTCTTATTCTGAATTTGTTATTTTACAATATTCAGTTGCAGGTATTCGGCAACAAGCCTTCAATATCCGGCTAACCGAGTATTCAGCAAAAGCGTTGAATACCAAATAGTGGCCGAATATTCATTCCATCTCCAATGACGAAAACAATGTTTGACTACAACTTTGGATGCAATGACGAAATCACAGAAACAGTACAATGTTTCTTTCGTATGCAAAACTGATTTTTTCCTGGACGTCTTTTGAAGCTTATAAAGGGGTATGCCAAATGTCTCAACTCACTTGGCACTTACATATGAAAATAAAGTCTTATCTATATTTTTTCATTTTTTTTTTTTTTTTTTTTTTTTTTTTTTTTTTGTCTTTCATACACACCTTTGCCCACAGTCACCACGGAAAACTTATTTTCGGACTATTCCTCATAGATACACTTTAATTTTCAAAAGATTCATTTTAGCTCATACAAAAAAAAAAAAAAAAAAAAAAAAAAAAAAAAAATAGAAAAAACAAATGTGACAAAAATAAGCAAGAGAAAATAAAATTACTTCAAAAACTGGAATTGTCAGAGAATGTTTTACCTAGATATGTACTGTGGAAAAATGTTTTAAAAGGAAAATGCAAATTATTTTCATATAAATTGTGAAAAAATGATTCTTGCAAATCAGATTATTAAAATTAAAGATCTTTGAAAAAGCGATGTCAAAATCAGTAAAATTAGTCTGAACTAAACAATTTTTTTTTTTTTTAAATTATTTTTAAGGTAAACATATGAGCTATACATTTCATTTCATTTCACTTTTCAGCATCTCCAGAATACTAAATTAGAACTTCACCAGTTAAAAAGGTAAAAGTTAATATGATACAAAATTTATATATATATATATATATATATATATATATATATATATATATATATATATATATATATATATGTATATATATATATATTCCCCCTCCCCTCCAGATAATGGTGCTTTAGGTTTTTTGTTCACTCATGTTCAGAATATCATAGCATTTCAAAAATCTATAATGAACTGTTTTGTTTTCTTTCATACATTTAGTTTCTTTAACTTAATTTATATATATATATACATATATATATATAAAATCATTTGCTAATTAAAAGATCTTATCCTGCTCATTATTTACAGATTCATATAAAAATAGATAAAAAGATTTCTGCATATCACAATTCAGTTTTTTATAATTTAAGGAAGCATTAAAAACAGATTATAAAACATAGCCATTCACTCGTGTTTATACTTACTTATACAAAGAGAGGCATAAATGGTTAGGCTCATCTCCCATTTTGGCTTTTTACCAAAAAGAACCAATAAATCCTATGTTTTTTTTTATAAAAGTCCAAATGAGAAGTGTTTAAATGAATATTTTAAACTTTTATCAACTTATTTTAATAAATATTAGGATTATCAATATAACCGAGGGTGAGACTTTGGACATTTACAATAATATACACATATAAAAATATATTGCGAGGGGGCTGGGACTGAAAATTTTAATCATGCAACAAAACAAATTAATTTGTTAAAACTCTGTTGTTAAAAACACAAAATTAAAAAATAAGTATAGTCAAAATAGGAAACACTTGAAAATGTAAAAAATTCAATTTCTGGTAACACAGAATTTTTTTAAAAATAAAATCCAACAAGGGTGACCCTAATGTCTTTCAAAGTCATGTGTTCATTACCATATCAACCATTTCCTCTCTTAGGGCAGAACTTTTTTCATTTTCCAGATGTGACAAAAGCTTACTTAACTGACACATATTGATTTAATTCATGGAAAAAATTGCATTTTACTAATTTTTGTTAATTTTTTAATTAAAAAATTCCAGGTTTACAAGGGGAAAAAAAGAAAGAAAAAACACTATTCCCGTGAAAGAATTAAAAGAGAAAAATGAAACAAAGCATTTTTATTATGCAGGATTTCCTAATTTTATGCACAATCCTATCACAATATTCTGCTGCAAAACCCCTCTTGAAATGGCAGCCATGCATCCAAGGATGGGAATTTGTTATGTTAACATTCACAGAAATATGGATATCTAATAGTTAATGTGCATTATGAAGATATTATGTTAAGAAAAAATTAGGATTTTTTTTACATTCAGTCCATTGATTTTTTAATTTTTTCACAACTGAATGCCTTAAATTTATGAATGGAACTACCCATAGTTCTAAAAAAATCATCAAAGAACTTAAAAAAACAGTACAGCATTCCTAAAAAATAGCAAACTACATTTAAAAAAAAAAAAAAAAAAAAAAAAAAAGATGCATGGTGCTATGCTAAATATGCTTAGTTTAACCTAATATATGCCATATACCCTCTGGACTTTTTAAAAAAGAAGCTGCATATCCTTTGTTTCTTGGAACTATAGATAGTTTCATAAGAGCTATAGCATACATCCCTGTCTATAGAGCATACCTTTTTCTTGCAACTACTGAACTGACTAAAACAATTTGATAAACAAAAAAATGCTGAAAATTATTATTATTAGTGTTTTTTTTTTTAATATGCAAAAATTAGCTGTATTCATACTGAATAAGATTATTGAAAATAAGACAAAATTTATTACATTGGGTTAAAAAATTAAAACCAGGTTTATTTTACTGCTGTAAAATTATCACATCAAAATATGAAAAGACACTAAAAATAATTAAAATTTAATAACTAAAATGTAATTTTTAAAATCCAAGCACATCTGAAATGAAATTAATCCGAATCAGGTTTTCTTTTCATATTAAGTTTATTTTAAATGTTGAAATATATTTCTGTACAGATATTTACACTACCATACAATCTGGTAATTCTAAATTATTCAATAAAAATGACATTCCAAGCATGCATAAAATTCAACCATTCTAATAAAAAACTAAACATTCCAAAACATTGCGATCGTCTAGGTAACGAAGAATTGGTTGCCACTTAGCATCGTATAAATACATCGCTCGCAGGCGATCCATGTCACATGAAAACTTTCATCAGAGGAGATTTCGCAACAACATCATTATATATAAAATCCAAGCATAAGGTACATTTGAATCTTTTTATCTAGAATCAAATTTAGAAATTTCTATGTATGATAAGATTTCTTTAGTTATTGGCAACAAAACACATAGACATCTTTCTTTTATTTATATAGATACCTTGATATCTGTAATTTTATCTTCATGGGCTCTTTCTGAGATAACAGCTTCTTTCAAAGATAAGTTCCATAGTTCTAACTTGCCACCTTCTATAAAACAACAATAATAATTAATTTATTTTAAAATCATTATTAAAGTATCAAAATTATTTTCTCTTTTTCAATACAAACTGTATTTTTTATTCATTTTCGGGTGCTAAAACAGAAAATTTTAAATTTTATCAGTCTCCAATTTTAAGATGTTTCACTTAACATTTTCAGTCAACTGCTTAAAGAAAAAGAAGGTAATATTTTTGACTGTGAGAAATGCAAGATTTTTTTAATCCCTGACAAAATAGGAATGGATGGATTTTTAATTACTATGGTACCAAGATAAGTCTTCGCTCTGAATGTCATAAACTATAGCAGAGACGACTAACCTATGGCACATAAGAAATTTCTCTGGCACACCAAAAACTTACATAAAATAGTTTAGTTTAAAGCTGTGCAGAGTTTATCATACTTAATATCTCCTTTATGTTCATTCTTTTATATACTTGCTATCAGTGTTCTCGCTGACATTTGACCAACGTTAGTAATTTGGCTAATTAAAAATAAAAAACATTCGCCAAATGAAAAAGTGTTAGCCAAATAGATCCACCGTGTAACACTAAAAAATTATCTTTAATCCTTTAATGTACCCCCTTTTATTCAATATGTTCCAAAATAGCCTCAGTTGTTATAACTGCGACCAAGGCCCCCTTATCATAATATCAAGGCCTCGCATTCAGGAGAAAATCTATTGTTGAAATTGTCCCTATAATTGCCAACTTATTATATGACTGTCTCGTATGTAACGCCACCTGGTGCATACTACTGCTAATAATCCCATAGGAAATAATGGAAAACATTTCAGTTTCTAACATTAGATGGCGCTACCAACGTGAAAATCATGTAGTTCAGCGCCCCCTGTACTGCGGTCAAAGGAAACTTGGTGAATGACAAGCCTTTATATTATGATAAGTTAGCCTTGACTGCGACAATGATTGTTATTAATCTAAATTCAACTATTCGCTACAAATATGTTAAAATATTTATAAATTCATACGTATAAAAAACGAAGAAAGAAAAAAAATTGAGCACTAGCAATTTGGCGAATCTAATCGCTTGTTTACTCGCCAAATAAAGAATTTAGTTGCAATTTGGCGCAATGGCGAATGACAGCGAGAACACTGCTTGAAATACTGATTTCATATAAAAGAATGATTAATGTGATAAGTAAAAGGAAATGATGACATTACAAATTATGCATTATATGATTTAAATATTTTAAAATGAAATGCTTTTTTTATGCCAGATAAAAAAATTGCTTAAACTTACTGTACTTCTTTTTTCTTTACAAATCTAAAGAATAGTATAAATGTTTAGAAATGTAATTATTTAAAACTTTTAATTGGTTAGTCATAAAATACCTATAGAAATTTTCCAAATTAAGTTCACCTTAGACTTTAATATTTTATGTAATTTTAAAATATTTAGAAAATTTTGTAGCATTGGCACAATCTCTTTTGAAAGAAAGATGATGATGTTTTCTTTCTTCCGCTTCTTTAAATCAATGTTTGATATTTAAATTTAATAATATGGCCCAAGAAATTACAAGTGTTATTTTATGTGAAAGAAGGAATAATATATTAAGTTGCTAAAAGTTAAATGGAACAGAACAAAATAGTTTTTTAAAAGAGTATTATCATTTTAATTAAATAACTTACCAGTTCCAACTACCACTAAACATTCAGATTCAAGGTACGCAAGGCAGGTAATACCATTAAAGGTATAGACTGAAGCCAATTCTTTACCTAAATTAAATAATTTAAAATTATATTTAAGCTATTTTAAACATATAATAATTCTAGATTAATGTATGGCACAAAAATTAATGGGTAAAGTAATAAAATAGAAGAGAAAAAGAACTGTAATACATTAAAAATACTTTATTTTTTAATATTTACTCTAAAAACAAAAGAGGCAGGATAGTATTTCCTAAAGAAAGGTACTACCGAAGCAAAAAAGGATACTAATTCAGCAGAAATAGAAATGACCATTTTGTCAGAAGAAAAGTTTTAATTATGTTTAGAAACATAAAAAAGAGAAAATTTTTAAACATATATAACATATAACATCAATTTTGAATAATTTTATGAATAATACATAATATATATATAAACTATAACATGATTAAATTATCTCCTGTGTTTTTACTAAAGAAGTTCTATGATTTTCAAAACTTCTTTCACAACCAAATTTGAAGATACTCTGGTAAGAAGATGTTTACAAAAGATTTCTGGTTACAACTCTGATACATGTCACCAGTTTTTAAAAAGGAAGAGGCATTTTGAGAAAAAAAAAGGGGGAGATTGGCACAGAACCCTTAATAATCTAGGGCAGGAACAGCGGACTTATGGCACACAATATAATAGTTTCAGTACAGTGTTGAATGAGATCCTAAAACAAAATAGAATGAAGGTAAGCAAAACATGCAAATTTATATAAACTGGGCTTTTTTTTTTTTTTTTTTTCCCAAAATCAACTAATTGAATTTCTAAACTATTTCAATGTAGGCTAAATAAGGTATCGAATTCAGAAACAGTTGAAAGAATATCAAAAAGAAAAATATCAGGCATTATAAGTAAAACTGCCGCTAATGGGACTATAGTAAATCATTATAAAATTTGTAGTTTTCACAATTGTTTGCTTATATGTTTTCTGTGTTTCATTATTTTCAGAAATTATACAAAAATCTTAAATATTAGAAACCCAAATGCCTTATCAGATGACTCTAATTAAACTTGTATCCTGCTAAAGTAATTAGGTTTAACATCACATTAATTTTTGGTATAACTGAAATTGCATTCATCATTTTATTACTTTATACAATATATTAGATATATTTTATCCCATATTTTTAATATAGAAATTTCAGTAAACAAAAAACCAAAAAGCTTGATTCACTAAACTATTTTTTGGTGCTTGGCACATCATGGTAACGTAAAATCTTTTTAAAATAAGAAATTGGGCACATGAATGTTAAAAGGTTTGCCAACCCTGGCCTAGGAGAAATATTATACTTATTATAAAGATATAGAGGCTTTTTAATATTCAGTTTGAACTTAAAGTAGATGATAAAAACAGTTATGAAAATAAAACTGGTAAATTAAAAAAAAAAAAATTGTATATACATAAAATAAATGACCTCTGTATGTAAATGTATACATTTAATAAATTATGCATAAATAATGAAAAAATTGCTTGTATGTATGAAACAGTGAACAACAGGCAGGGTTCTCATTGTCGCTCGGCATTGCGCCAAATTGCGACTAAATTCTTCATTTGGAGAGTAACCATGCAATTAGATTCGCCAAATTGCTAATGTTCAATTTTTACTTTTACTTCTTTTACTTTTACTTTTTTTTCTTTTCCATTTTTCATATGCAATATATACTTATTTTTAATATTATTGTAGCGGATAGTTGAAATTAGATTAATAACAATTGTTGTCGAGTTATAAAAATTTATTTTAGAACATATTGAAAAAGAGGATACATTAAAGGATTAAAGATAATTTTTTTAGTGCTACACGGCGAATCTATTTGGCTAATACTTTTTTCATTTGGCGAAAGTTTTTTATTATTAATTAGCCAAATTACTAACGTTGGTCAAATGTCAGCGAGAACACTGACAACAGGTTGTTAAAAAGTACATCTCTGAAAACTTTTTCATTCTTGTTGAGGTCATTTTCAATATAAATATTTATACATTTTCCATATAAAATGAAAGTACTGTTACAATTCTTTCATATTCTTTTTTCATTTTTGTGTGTTAGTGTATAATTTTTTTTAATAACTAATTAAATTAAAAAAAAAGTTACAGGAAATAGAATGCATGTTTCTGAAAAAAAAAAAAAAAAAAAAATATTGGAACAGAGTTAAACGACACATAGGATAAATCAACATTTTAATATTTATAATTGACTTAACACAAGATTATAGTTAAATTTTAAAAAATTACAAAATCAAATTAACTATTTTAATTTACTTTAAAAAGATATTTACTTGCCTTCCAATACCGACCAAAGCTTAATGTGGCAATCTAATGAACCAGTAATTGCAACTCTTGATACTTTTGTTAAGGACATCTTTTTTTTAATTTTTTTTGATTGATTTGGATTTAGTAGTAGTACAGAAGTGACACTATTGCTATGCCCAGAAAATGTGCTAATAACATTTTGGCGTTCCATGTTCCAAACTTTTGTAGTTGTGTCTGCACTAAAGGAAAAAAATATTTTATTTGAAAATTAAATAGTAATTATTGACAATAGTAAATAATACTCTAACATTTAAAGCATAGATAAATTGTTAGGTCAGGGCAGTGTCCAGCCATAAAAATAAAAAAATAAAAACCCCAGAGGGAAGAACCACTCTAGAATAGACATGGCAAACTCATTTAATGAGGGTCAAGGTGAGCATTAAATAAAAAGCCATGGGCCACATTAAAAAAGTAAATAACATTCTAGGGATGCACCGAATAATGATTTTGGCCGAATACTGAATATTCAGCCGACAGCTGAACCGAATACCGAATATTTGGCTAACTGAATAGTAACTGTTGGCCGAATACCAAATATTCAGCCAGCCGAATAAGTAACTATTCGGCTGAATACTGAATATCCGGCTTTCCTAGTACTTTTTATATTTCTGAGTTTAAAGGTATGAAAATGTTGCTTTTTAAAACAATTTTACATAATATTTAATAAAAGAAACTTAGATTTTGATAAACAATAGCTTTTTATAAGAACATTTACTATTGAAAAAAAATCTGCCTTGAGTTATTTAAGAAGCTCAATTATAAGAATTTTTTAATTAATAAAATTTTGAATTTCATGGTTTCTTCAAATAATTGAAACAAACATTTAAAAGTCAAATAGAAATAATGAAAAAATGGTTCAAGAAAAACTGTACAGTCTCATAATTTTTTTGTTAAATAACTCAAGGCAGATTTTTTTCAACATAAAGTATAAATACTTTCAACTTAATTCTGAATACAGGAATGTCTAGCTCATAGTTCTTTTCTTATGAATGGTGGCATTTTCCACTCTTTTCATCATATCATATTTTACAGAATTCAAAGCATGTAAGGTGAAAATGTAATTATGGTATTTTATTTATTGTTAATGCAACAAACAAAAACACAAGTTTGACCTAGAGGGAAATGAAATACAATGTACTTAAGACTCAATACTATGATTATGGTTTCATGAACAAAAATTGTCTGCCTTGATAGCTATTACCAAGCCTAAAAATTTTTCTTTCTTGTTTAAGGACTTTTATTTGGGAAAAGCAAGAAACAGATTATTTACTAAATAAAATTTAGGAACTTGCATCTGCACTCGCATCATTTATTCCTAAGGAGAATCCTAATAAATCACAATTTTAATCCTTCTCATGGTTAATTTTCTTAAGTTATACTTTACAAACAGAAAATAAATAATGTAAAAACATTCAACTTATTTAAATATGATTTTCTTTCTAATTATTTTAAATATATTTATAAATTGACAGTTAAAAGTAAAAATTGTAAAAAGTTTTGAAAAATGTGTTTTAAAAAGCTGTACTTTACTAAGTATTGGATTCGGCAGGCCGAATAGTTTGATATTTGGCCAAGCTGAATATTCGGTAACATGGCCGAATACCGAATATTCAGTGCATCCCTAAATATTACTATAGCACAGAAGTGCGCAAGCACACATAATAATTTGATCTGTCTGTCCACTAAATTTCAATTGATTTAATTTGAATTATTTAATAGCTGAAAAGAAATGTTTTTATTAACACTCAAATTATTTTTGTTTGAAAAATAGTAAGGATATCAATTGGACTTACAGGAGCACTGAAAAATCCTTCAGCAGACATAAATTTCTATTTAAATTTCTTAACAAATTTCCTGCCAATTTGGCCATCTGTTTTGATATTTTAAATCGATAAATAGAACATAAGTGTCGAAAATATATGCCTTTCATGATGTTTAGTATTTTGCACTTTCAGTAGTTCCAATGCTATTTAAAATAAACATTAATAATTTTTATTGAAGAAATTACAAGAATTTAATAAAACTATTTGTAAAATTATAATTAAATTATAACAATTCAAAAATTTGCTTAGAAAAAAATTTCACTTCAAATTATCATATTTAGTCATTTGCTCCTCTTCTCTCTGTGTACTTACATACACACTAAGAGAAAAAATTGTGTTATTTTCTTTACTCAGAAATTTTTGAGTCCAACCAATATTTTTTTTTTAAGTTAACACAATTGAACCTTAAAATGTAAAAACATGTATGCATTCATATTTTGTTATAAATGATATGTATAAGTGTAACACATTGTATTATATCTATAAGGATTTGCTGTTTTTAAAATGTACATAATTGTTAAAATAGCAGAGGAAAAATTTCAAATGTAAAGACATGCTTGTATGTATACTTTATTATAAATAGTAGGAAAATAAAAAAAAGTTTCATTGCATACATTTTTTCAAAATAATTCGTTCGTTGTAAATTACATTTACAAAGTGCAGAAATGTTTTTTATAAAAATTACAAATTTATATTAAACAATACAATAAAATAGACTAATTTTAACAACATAGATAAATTTTATTTAACACTTACCTAGATGAGAGAATAAAATCTTCATCTGCTGCAATAGAAAGGATTTCTTCCGTATGACCTAACAATTCTCTTACTTTTAATTGTGACAAAGTAAGATTATCAACATCAATAATTTTTTTTACATTTGATTCATACGAAAAATCATTTTCAAGATTATTGTCCTGTTCATGACTAGTGCGCTTTTCTGAACTTTCATAGTTTGTGCCAGCATTAGATTTCATTGAAACTTCATGTCTTAATTCATCTCTATATTCCTCAGAAATTTCAGAACTTAAATTGCCTGTATGTTTCTCAGAAACTTCACAGTTAGAATCGTCTTTATGTTGTTCTGCAATGCTATTTTCAGCATTACTTTTGACACTCTGAGCATCAAAAACTTCAGACTGAAATGAGTCCGTTGATTCACTGTTAAGCAGATCATGATCATAATGATTTAAAGAAGGCGGCTCTAAATTTTTATTATCACTCACTGTATTATCTTCAGAATGTTGAATAGAATTTTCAAGAGAATGTTTATGATACAACTTGGGTACAGTTTCAGAATCACTAGCTGAAGCTTCTACAACAGCTTCATCAAATGAGCCATTACAATTATTAATTTCATTTAGGCAGACATGGGTTGATTCAATCTCATGGGCACCTTGAATGGAGTCATTTTTGGGAGAAGTATTAGCAGGTTTACTAGGTGATACACCGTTTGAAATGAATGGGTCTTCATCTTGAGAGCTGTGACCATGAGAATCTATTAAAATAAAAAAAAAAAAAAAAAAAAAAAAAAAAAAAAAAAAAAAAGGAATTTTTAAAAAATTTCATAATTTATTTATTGTTTTACAAAATATCATTTGAAAAAATAATAAACTATTTAGTGAAAATTGACAGAAAACATTTCGTTATGCTAAAAATCAGGCATGAATAGAGATGGGAATGCTCGGAAAAAACCGTTTTTTTTCCCAAAGGCTTATTTTTCAATTTTTCTGAACTGGAAAAATTGAAATTTCATTTATGAAACAATATAGTGAAAATTTTATAATAGCTACATTCTCAGACTTTATTTCATTTATTTTTATGTTGAGTGTCCCACATGAAAACTTTAATGTGAGTAATCTGATCTCTGAGCAGAAATCTGTTTGAGAAGACTTGGATCCTTCACATTTTTTTCTTGTCTGAAACACAAGACCCTTTGCAAAATTTCGCTTGAAAATAGACATTTCAGAAAAAAGTTTAATCTACAAATTGAATCTTTCGCAAATGCAGTGATTGAAGAAAAAAAAAATCTCATGCCATATAGCAGCTGAATCTTATCAAGTTGTATATATGCATAAATAACCTTATTAAAAATGTCTAAATAGGACTCTAAAAATTGTAATAATTTCTTATTCACAAATTCTGAATATATTTTGTATAAGTATATATACAAGAAATTCACAATTTCACAAAAACAGGATTACATGAAAAAAATCTAGATATATAATTAAATGAAACTTCTCTTTTTAAAAATTAATTCATGTGCAAGATTATTTCAATAATATGCAGATTAGGGATGCACCGAATAGTGATTTTGGCCGAATGCCGAATATTCGGCCAACAGGTGAACTGAATACCGAATATTCGGCTAGCCGAATAGTAATTGTTGGGCCGAATACCGAATATTCGGCCAGCTGAATAGTTAACTATTCGGCTGAATACCGAATATTCGGCTTTCCAAATTCTTTTTATATTTTAAAATTTAAAGGTATTAAAATGTTACTTTTTAAGACAGTTTTACATAATATTTAATAAAAGAAACTTACATTTTGATAAACAAGAGTTTTTTGAACATTTAGTATTGAAAAAAATCTGCCTTGAGTTATTTGAAGCGCAATTATGAAACTTTAATTAATAAAATTTTCTAGGAATCAAAAGAAACATTTTAAAATCAAATAATGACAAAATGGGCGAAGAAAAATTTTACAGTCTGATAATTGTCCTTTTTAAATAACTCGAGGCAAATTTTTTCAATATAAAGTACAAATACTTTTAACTTAATTTTGAATAAAGGCATGTTTGGCTCATAGTTCTTTTCTTATGAACCAGGGTTGGCATTTTTGCCGGCAAAAAGGTATTTTTGCCAGGACAGTGGAAAAAACTGGAAAAAACCAGGGGAAAAATGGAAAAAACCGGCAAAAATGGAAAAATCCTATATATCTTTAATATGTAATAAAATCTGCATGCTAATAAGGATAGTAATGGTATAAACAATTAAATTTAACAGTGTACTATTTAAATTTTAATTTCATTTGCTAATTAATTAATATTAAATATTTTAAATCTTTAAAAAATAGGTGGGATTCAGTCTTACTTAGGAATTTAAGAAGAAAATAAAAAATTACATATTTAATTTTTTTTACTTTAAGTCAGGGATATGTTTAGGAAAATTTTTGGTCCTTTAAAGGACCCTTCATAAATTAATTTATCCTGAAACAGGACCCTTCACAAAATTCTTTAACCTCAAACAGGACTCTTCATAAAATTTTTTGTCTCTCAAATCGACATTTCACCTTTAAACTGAACTTTTCACAAATTTAATCATTTTAAAATAAAATCTGGCCTGTTAATAAACAATCGAACTCACCAAAAAATATATTACTTAGCTTATGTGAAGGGTAGAACCTGAAAACCTGATAATTTAAAATTCACAAAACTGTCTTGAATTTTCACAAAGACGAGAAAAGTCCAGACAGACCACTGTAAGTAAAGTATTTTGTCAGTCATTAACATACATATTTTTTTAATTATCAAAAGATTTTCACTTTCAAATATGTCCAGCAAGCAGTGCTGCTATTGAAAGATTTTTTTCAAATTTTTCATTTGTGCAAACTGAGATTCGAAATACTTCAACAGATACTCTTTCAAAACTTGTTTACTGTTATGCCATGCTAAAGCAGTAAAATTTAGGTTGTGAGAAAGATATTGCTGGAATATTTGAAATTTAATAGTTTTCCGCTTTAAATATAATTTTATAATAAATTAAATTTAGGTTACTATAACTGTTTCTTTGAATTTCTAACATATATAAACTATAAATATAAATGCTTTACTCAGTCTCAACAGTTCTATTATGTGAATTAATAATTGTATAAATATGAATAAATGAAGTTTCTATTTATTTATATTAAAATTGGTATTTTTTTCATTTATAATCTTGTTATAAAAGTTAGTATTCTTTCATAAAGTGCATAATTATACCTATTTAACTTAAAAGTTAAAATAAATTTAGAATAATATTGATTTTTTAATTAAGTATGTAGTTTATTTTTTCTTTTGTGAAATATTTTTCTCTTTCTGGAGAAAAAATTTAAATGGACAGCCTATTTTTGCCACCTCTTTGGCAAAAACCTATTTTTGCCGGGACGGTTTTTACCAGGTTTTTTCCGCGGTTTTTTCCACCTTCGGCAAAAATTCGCCAACCCTGTTATGAACGGTGGTATTTTCCACCCTTCCCATCATATCATATTTTACAGAAATCAAAGCATGTGAGTTGAAAATATGTTATCTTATTTATTGTTAATGTAATAAACAAACACACGAGTTTTGACCTAGAGTGAGATAAAATACAATGTACTTATGACTCAATAAGTTGATTATGATTATGGTTTCATGAACAAAAATTGTCTGCCTTGATAGCTATTACTAATCTCAAAAGTTGTTTTTTTTCTTTTAAAGGACTTTTATTTGGGGGAAAGCAAGAAACAGATTATTTACTAAACAAAATTTAGAAACTTGTAACTGCACATAATTTATTCCTAAGGAGAATCCTAATAAATCACCATTTAATCCTTCTCATGTTTAATTTTCTTAAGTTATACTTTACAAACAGCAAATAAATAATGTAAAAACATTTTTTTTTTAAATTAAAAAATGATTTTGTTTCTAATTGTTGTAAATATAAATTAAAAAATTGACAGTTAAAAGTAGAAATAGTGAAAAGTTTTTATTAAGTATTGAATTCGGCCGAATATACTTTGATATTCGGCCATACTGAATATTCGGCAGGCCGAATAGTTTCATATTCGGCCAAGCCGAATATTCGGCTCAACCGAATAGTTTAATATTCGGCCTAACCGAATATTCGGTAACATGGCCGAATACCGAATAGATACCGAATATTCGGTGCATCCCTAATGCAGATTAATAGAAATGGTAATATTTAAACATTTTAGAAGGTCCTGAACACGATTTGATAGTTTTTGGAAAATATCTGTCACTCTGTGAGTCTGTATGGGACAAAAATTTTACGGGCACTCGATCTCAAGAACTGATGCACATAATTTCACAAAACTTCAGATTCAGTCACACCTTGATATAAACTCGAGATGTTTAGTTATTAGTGTACATTGCCCAACTGATGGCGCTGCTATGGGTCATTATTCATAATTTCCACAATAGCTCTATCCCAAGAATTAATGTATGTATTTTCATAAAACTTCAGATTAAGTTAATCTTTGATATAACTTTGTGCATATTACTTTTTGGTGTAAATCGCTCAACAGATGACGCTGCTACGCTGCATTATTCATGATTATCGGAACAGCTCTATCTCAAGAACTAAAGGACGATTTTTATCAAACTACAGATTCAGACAGTTCCTGATATATATTAATGTTGTTTAGTTTTTGGTGTAAATTGCCCTATAGGTGGCACTACTATGCTGCATTTTTCAAGATTTCGTTATAGCTGATTAATTGAATGTTTTTTCAAGGTACTAACTATGTTCCAAATTATACATTCCCTCTTGATTAAACTTTGAATTTTTGTAGTTTTTTTTTAAAGCACACTAGAAGTTTATCTCTGTATGTAACTGCTTTTGTTAATTCCTCAAATAGCGAGCACTTTCTATTTGTAGTATTCTGTTTTTATAACTTTTGAGTTCCATTCTTAGAAATATGAAAGTACCGGAGACATTATTGAATATGGTTTCTTACTCAAGAATAGAATACCAGATTTCAGGATAAAAAGAAAAAAATTATGTTTAATTAAACTTAAAAAAAAAAATATTTTTCTGGTTTCAGTGAGTAAAAATCTAAGTCAATAAATCCTATGCTATTTTTTAGTTACAGACCTGAGTAAGCCAAACTAAAACTTAGTTTTGTTTGAATTTAGATTATAAAACTAAATCAAAACTTTGAGTTGATATTGGAAAGCTATACCAAAACTAAACATATTTTTTAAAGGAAATAAAATTATAATTGTAAGAAAAAAGTGTAATAATGTAAAAATATACATTTTTTAAACAGATAATGGAATTTTTTAATACTGATATTCATAATAATGACAAAACTGCAATAATTTCTTTAAACTAGTATCATTTACTTAAAAGCTATACTTATGTAAATGAAACGCATAATTTATTTCATTCCAAACTGCAGACATATTTTGCCTCAGGTTCTTACATTAGGTCAATTGGTAGTTAAACATGTAACTGAAAAATCATTTCAACAGAGATATGATAAAACAAACAATAGTGTTTTAAAAATTCTTAGGCTGTGGAAAAAAAAAAAAAAAAAAAACTAAACTTTTAAAAGCAGGCTTTGCTACTTTCTTTTTATTTTGTAATATAAAGTGAAAATAATTTTCATTTAATACAAATAAATGGGGAAAAATGTTTATTATTAATATTCTCTAAGAAAATATAATTTATTTGGGAGAAACAGTCATGAAAAATAAATTTTTTCCGAAAAAAACCTGGTAAAAAACCAGTTTTTTTTCTGCCACTTATATTTTTCCAGAAAATTTACATCTCTAGGCATAAAAGTAGGAAATCTGAAAAAAGTTGGAAGATTTTTTTTCTCCATCTGTTAAATAGCATAAAACTCCAAGTTAGACACATTTTAACAGGTGTTTGATTTCTACAATAAAACAAAATATAACTGTATGTGTGATTATTATTCTCTTTTTGTAACTTAAAAAGTATTTAAAAAGAAATTTAAAACAGATAATAAATGTATAGTTATTTTCATTACATAAAAAAAAAAAAAAAAAAAAAAAAAAAATGAAGACAGGTTTTTATAGGTATAAATCCAAATATATTTCATGAATGATATGTTTAATACTTGTGAATTATAGTAATTAGTTTTTTATATAAATACTTTTAATGAATAGTTTGGATTAAGGTTTTCCCAGATTTTTTTTAAAGGAAAAAAAATGATAAATATATGTATATTACATTAATCTTTTCTCCAAAAAAACCATATTCAAAAAATACATCACTAAAATTACCCAAAAAAGTTATTCATATTAGCTAAGAAAAAAATATTCTATTCAAAAAAAGAAAGAAAACTTAATTGAGGCTTTTTTTTTTTTTTGCCTTTTAAAATCTAAAATAAATTTCAAATATGGAAAGTAACTTTAAAACACTTCATTTATATAGTTTGAGATGCTTAACCCCTTAACGCGCAGTGTTGCCGGGTCGGCAACACCTAAAGTTCCCCCTGTTTAGAGACACAAAAACTCCATGAATATTTCAAAAATTGCTCTAATGGCTACTTTAAATCTTTCTTATGCGTTCTAGATGGCAGTGTTGTCGTTGAAAAATCAAGGACAATTCTTAAAAGGATATTACACTAGCAGAGATAATACGCAGTGTGAGTCTTTGCTGTAGAGATTGCCCATAGAATTTAAGAAAAATGTATTGAGGAAAAATAACCAAACAGATTTATAAACAAACAACTTTTATTTACTTCAAAGATAAAACATAAAATCAAATTAAAACCAAATTATATAATAATCAAATTAATAGTCAAATTATATTATATGCATAATTAAATAATAAACCGGAGCACCAAAAAAATAAACTATTACATTTTAAATTCTATTTAATAAATGTATATCTTAAACTATGAATTTATAATTAATTTTAAATTCTACTTTAAATTAAACTGACCTTTCCAATCTAACCCATATTAGACTTTCAATTAAAGTGACAAAGTATATTATATTAATGTTTTTCTCCTCCCAAAAGATTCCACTAACGATATTAAGTTACAACAAGCTTTCTCTAAAGCTGGTCCTCACTGCCACTAAGAACGCTTTCCAAAACACCGTCTACTACCACTAGCGTTGCACTCCAAAATATCCCGTTTCTGCCACATGAGACAATATTTGGAGGGAGAGAAAGAAAAGTAATGAATCTCCATACCATAGCAAAACTAAATTTTAAAAAAGACCTTTAGCGAGAACCGTCTGTAGAGTCCCAAAAAGAAATTGACCTGGTTCCCTTTTGGCCTGGTCACATTACCACAGTACAGAAAAATCATTTTAAGAAGGAAAAAATAGCTTAAGGGAAGGAGAAAAAGAAACTTTAAAAAGAAACTATTTCCAATTTAAAAGAAGTATAAAAATGAAATACCGATTAATAAAAACAACATGTCGCTGGTGATGTGGCTGTCTTCGCCTATTTTGTGAAAATTAAAGTCCCAGAATTGCCGAACTCACGATGCACTATTCCAGGAAGCAATTTCAACTTTATAAACCAGGTGCTGACACAGAGAAACACAAAGTTCATCTTTTGTCCCATAGACTACTCAAAAAACTTTCCATTCAATATTATACATGCACCGGTAACAATCTTTACACTTTCCTGTAAACAAACATAATTGAGGACAGCACGAAAACGAAACCACGACAACAAACAAGCAGGCAAGGTAAGGTACTCACGGCCTTTCCACTGAGCTATAAATAGCTCTCCCATCCACCGTCATTGCCCACAAACGTCATTTCCTATGACGACATCCAAATGCCACCTATAGCATCTAGAACATACCTGAGCAGAAGAACCAATAGCGATCGACCACGATAGGTAGGCATGTGTACTTAGACAGGTAACGCCATTTACGTTTTACCATTACGATGTTCGCCGCTGTTCATGTTGACAGGATGGAAACAAGATTACTGTGATACAAGACAGCAAGTGAATGATGAACGTAAGTTAAACAGAAGTGGCTACACATTAAGTTATATTTTATTTAGAATAAAGTTATATTTAACTACTGAAATAAAGATAATGGAAATATTTAAATTAGACTTACACTATTGAAACTTAAAGTAGTTTAACCAGAAATTATTTAATGATAACTATAAAGAATAAATAGGTTTGTAGAAGATAAATTGGATGAAATGGGGATGAATGGAATGGGACAGAGTTTGAGTGGAGTGATAAGAATAGAGGGAAAATATAAATATATTTTCCTAACAGGCAGCACCACAGAGATCAAACTCTACTGTTTTTAAATAATAGGTAAAATGTTTTACTGTAATACGCGCTTCACAGCAATGCTCTTTTCACTGCGCTTATCAATGCTTTACTTATGGGAGGTTACCACTTCGGCAACAGCTGTATAATTACAATGGTTAGTGCAATCTTTACAAAACAATACCTGTGCACTCCTCTAGGCCTAAATAGATTGCCTAATTTTTTTTTCTTTAAATTCCAACTTTAAAGAGTAGTGCGCCGGAAAGGGTTAACAAGGTTGCCAATAAAGCAATGTATGGCAATTTCCCTGACCAAATCTCAAAAAATTCCATGCCGAACAGGCATACAATATTTGTTTTTTATTTCTGCTTTTTTTTTTTTTTTTTTTTTTTTTTGTTGCCTGCTGCTGGGAACCCTGCTTAAAATAAAACTTAACTTTGACCTGATGTTTTTTTTTTTTTACCATCAAGCAATCTAGAAACAAACTTAGGGGATTTTTATAAACAAAATGTCTGATTATTAAAATTTTCACACACCTCCTCCCTATATGTTTCCAATATCTTCTTTACATTTATGCTTCAATTCAAAGTAAGTAAAAATTCCTTCTTCTTACCCCCCCCCCCCCCAAAAAAAAAAGTAGAATTCTTTTAAGAGGAACTTTTTTATGTCTGTAAAATATGACTAAATGGCAATAAACTTAAATTTTTTATGATACACAGAAAAAATTTTAAATTTTGACACAGGATTTCAATATGCATTAGCATAATGTAACCAATGACTTAATATCAAATAACAGTTATGAGTATTTCAAATTTACTTTGAATAATTACTCATAACTATTGTTCCAAACTTTTTATATAAGTTAGTTTTTTTTTTTAAATACTAGGAGGGCTCCGCCCCCCTGCTCGCTACGCTCGCCAACCCCCCGCGTTTGGCGATTAAAATGTGGTAGGCTACCCCTGCTTGCTGCGCTCGCCAATACCCCATGGAATCACTTCGCGATACTTTATTTTCCATACACTCAATTTTGGTATTCCTCTCATAAACGTACACTTATTAAAATACCGAGCAATAAATATCCATAAAAACCAGGAAAATCTACCAAAATAGCATCATAGGGGGAAAAAAAAGGAAGTGTACTCATTTCCAAGTCTACCCAGGAGGTAAAGTACAGGACTCGTTTTAGCCCAGGTAATGATAAAAAATGAGTTGTCACTCTAAATGTGAGCATTTTAAAATTTTTTATTTTTACCTTTACAGCTAACTGATGCAAAGTAAGGGGGTTCTCCAACTTCTGACCATTCTGAAAGAAAATCTTGATATTATTTGAAGAAATGCATTGTGATAGTGCCATATAGAACTGAACTTGTGCAAAACTTCAACAATCTTGATATTTTTACGTTACAATACTTCCTTGTATACAATGTTCTCCAACTTGTGACCATCCTTAATGAAAATCTTGATATTATTTGAAGAAGTACATCGTGATAGCGCCACATACAACTGACCATGTGCAAAAATTGGCCGGTCAATGTAAAGTCCAACTCTTTCAAATGTTTGTCCTTGGGATTTATTAATTGTCAATGCATAAGCTAGTCTAACTGGAAACTGTCTGCGATATAATACAAATGGCAGCTGGGCATGACCTCCTGATGTATCTAGTTGAATTCTTGGAATATTAACTATAGTTCCAGTTTGATCACCAGTAATAATTTTTGCAGTTAAAATCCTAGCATGAATATTTTGAACAAGTAAACGTGTTCCATTACATAATCCGTCAGCTACTGATAAATTTCGAATCAACATGACTATGCATCCGACTTTTAATTTTAACTTGTGAGGTGGCATACCACAAGGGGTGAGTGAATGCAAGTATTCATCAGGATATCTGAGTGTTGCTTCTTCTTCTCGAGTGTCAGTTCTGTCGATTCCAGTCAAAGTTGCCTTGTCAATGCTGTAGCAAATTATTTCTTTTCCAGGTATCTTATCTAAAATTTTTTCATTAACTCTGTTAACTTCATCATTTTGAGGAGACAATATAATTCTTGACAGAAGATCAATAGCAAAATCTGTGACATCTTCAAAAAACCACTGTACCAAGTTGGAACAAAAAAGAGCAGATGATGTTTCAATTTCAAGCTCATTGACATCTCCATTACCAATCTGTAGCAGCCATTTTGAAAAATTCCCTGTCTCAGTTGCTACACGCATGTTAATCTTCAGATGATGAATTTCAAACAGTTTCCAAAGGGTGGATGATTTCAAACACTGAGAAATAATTTGTGCGCGGGAAGCTTTCTTTACAACTGGTAGAACTTGTCTGAAATCCCCACCAAGTATAATTGTTTTTCCTCCAAAACGTATATCACAATTCATAACATCACGTAATGTACGATCAATAATCTCCAATGCTTTCCTTGGAATCATACTTGCTTCATCCCAAATAACTACATCAATTTCTTTTAGTCTAAGCTTGTCACGCTTCTTAAGAAAGCAAATACCATCTTCTCTAAGATCTATAGGCAAGTTGAAAAATCGGTGAGAAGTTGTCCCACCTGGTAATAAAATGGATGCAATGCCAGTCCATGCAATACATATGACTTTCTTCTGCAATGTTATAAGTTTGTGATACATCCCATTATACAGAAAAGTTTTCCCAGTTCCACCTGGTCCATCTATGAAGAAACACTGAGCTTGATTTTCACTAATGCAATGTATGATCCTGTCATAAACCTTTCTCTGATCCACATTAAATTTACTCTCAATGTCTGTGCATTTCCTTAGATGACTATCGAAAGAAAAATGATCTGGAGGATTGAGGAAAGAATGTGGTTCTGGCAATCCAAATTCCTTACAAGACCTATTATCTGCATGAAAATGAGCTTCAATCTCAAATAAAGCTTCAGATTCACTACTGTTTCGATCAGTTAGATGATGCTTGAAAGTATCCCACAGTTGCAAAGCATTAGACGGTTCATCTCCTATAACATAGTATACAAAGAACTTTCTGAACTCTCTTGGCATTAAAATAGATGCAGCTTCTTGTAACACAGCAGTAGCTTCTTCACTGGTTTCTGTTAATCCCATTGCAATTGCTGCTTCTCTATAAGTGCAATAAATTACTCCTTCATGTCTGCGAAGATCTTCAAAGCATGTCGCTCCAGCAACTCTATTTAAAATTAGCTTTAGGAAGAATCGTTCTGAATCTTTTGGGGAAACATTAACAATCCGTCCAATTACTTTATCAGCTCTCTTTCTTGGAATCCACTTTTTGCTTCCTGCATTCCAGGAATAATGTTCAGGTATGTTACAATAATGTATTTTTCTTGCAGATTCGCATTCTTTATTCAAATTGAACCATCCAAGTAACATAGTTTTGCAATCTTTATTTAGAGCTATTTGTTCTGATCCTTCTTTAAATGTGACGTACTGTTGATTCTCAAGGTGCACTGGTAGTCTTATAACAGTGTGACTTCTATCATGCAAGGGCAGTGAATTTAATCTCCAAGCTGCTTCCATGGAACTTATATATCGACTGTCAATATATTTTTGAACCTCATTAGTGTCTCCAAGCTTCATCTCCATTCTTGCACGATCATGTCCCTTATGAATGTATTTATGAATGTATTTAACTGCCATAACTGAAGCGCAGTATTCCACATTTAAATGACAATCAAACTTCTTCAATAAGTATGGGTTATGTGGAACAACCATTCTGTTGTCAACATAGTGAACTTTGCCATTTACTTTGGAATGATATGCATAAAGTCTATCTGTATTGTTTCTTCTTCTGTACTTAGGAAAGCCATCTCCACTCATATCAGTCTCTTCACAGAAATTTTTTGGAAATTTTTTTGAGCATTCATTCTTCTGTTTATCCCAACAAAGAAGACCTTCTACATGAGGACCATGCATCATGTGTCTCAGTTGGTAGTAACGTAGAGAAGAGTCCTCATCAGATAATTCTGCACATACAAATCTATCTACATCCTGTGGCTGAAGAAGCTTGCAATCAGTTCTCAATGCTGCTAAGATATGGGCATGTGGAAGACCTCGTTTCTGGAATTCGATTGTATACACATATGCAACAATGGGTCCAAGCAACTGTCTTTCTACAATATCTTTAATCAATTCCTTTACTTTAGCCTGAAAAATATCTGTTACTATAGTTGGAATATCATTTACAGTTGTTCCAGGAGAAAAGTAATTTTTAAGAACGTTTGTAATCTCTGTCCATTTTGGGTTACAAGTCATTGTTATAAAAAAGTCGGGTCTTCCAACCTTTCGGCATATTGCCATGGAATCTTGATACAATTGTTGTAAACTTCGAGGAGAACCAATATAAGTTGCAGGTAGAATAACAGCATTACCAAGTCGTACTGTATTTTCCTCATTTAATACACTTCTTTCTAAGTGATCGACTAATCCCTGGTAACATTCCGATCTGAGTTGTTGCTGGTTAAATCTTATGAAATCTAAACGTTGACGTTCAACTAATACATAACAATTAATGATATACTGCTGTGTAAGTTTTCCAGCATTTAGCAAAGGATTAAATTTATTCTTCCGTAATGCTAAACGATGACCAAAATATTGTAAAGGTGTAATCTTTGTACCCTTTTTCGACAACATATTGTAAGTCCATCCTAGATCACCATGAGGAAATAATATGGGAAATGTCATGGGATCTGCATGTTGCGAGGTTTGACTGATAATGGTGGTCTCAGTGCCATTTTCTTGTTTTGAATAAACTTTAAGATCCACACATGGGATACAATTATCTTTTGACTCAATTATAAAAGCAACTTCTGAAGTTGTTGGTTTATTATACCTTCGCTGATCATCAAACTTGTAGGTTATAAAATTTAAAACGTATTCCGGTCCATCAGTTGTATTTAATTCACGTAACATTCTGTAATTTTTTGCATAAGGATTTATACGTCTGAGAAGTTTTTCAACTTTAAGATTAATTTCTGAATATTCAGAATTCATGCGCAGATTTGCTGCCTTTTCTTCATCATCATAAATATAAATCTGTCCATTTCGAGGTCGATTTCCTTTAAAGTTTTCAAGTGAAGTAGATGCATAATGATAAACCTGACCTTGAATTTTAATAAGGGGAGGACCTCTTCCTTGCACATCTTCGATATTAGCTGCAAACGTAGCAAAAGCAAACGATGAGTTGTAAGCCCTAATGTTTGCTCTAAAATGTTTTGCGTCTGGATTATTTGATGTAAGTAAATCTTTAAGTTCCGTTGGATACTCAGAAAGAGGAGGTATATTAACAACACCACCATGACAACAAGAATTCACAGTTCTTCCTTTCTGTTCTTTAAAATGAATAGCTCCACAGTGAATACATTCCATATTATATTCACCTAAAGAATGTTTTTCAACATTGCATACTGAGCAAAGACTGATATCTGCAGCAAAAAGATATTTCTTTTTAGAGACTCTGATTTTTTTTTCTTTATGAGAAATAGCTTTGTATTCTTTATGAGAAATATTTCTGATAGAACTGTTTAACGGTTGCAATATTATAGAATTGTGTGCAGAGTGTCCAACTTTTTCTTCTAGAACATTTATTCTGTCTTGAGACTGAGCTGCTACAATAAAATTTATATTTCTTTCTTGTGTTACTACTTCAGACATTGTCTCCTCAAAATGTGAAAAATTGGTTGTTTTTTCTGTAAGATTTGTAGCATATGTTGTAGTACCCAAAATATGAAGTCTATTTGCTGCTCTTGCTTTTTCCCTATTTGCAGTTAGTCGAGCCTTTGCTTCTTCAGAAGGTTCATTTTCTGCATAAATTTTCAAACCTTTATGCCTTTTTTGTACTATTTCTTCAAGAGAACTTTCAATAAACTTCGAATAAGGTTCAGTGTTGCATATTATAGAAGGACCTACTTCAGGAAAAACTGTTGTATTTCTACATGATGTGCCTGCATTTTTGAATGGCAGCAATATTATTGAATTTGAAGAATGTGAATCTTTTTCTTTTACATTTATTGACTCCTGCGATTCCACTATGCATTCTGCAGCACATATTGAAGAGGTCAAAACATGAAGTTTGTTTGCCGCTATTGTTTTTTTCCTGTTTGAAATTAATCGAGTCTTAGCCTCTTTATAAGGTTTCGTTTCAGCACTTATTTTTAAATGTTTAAATCTTTTTTGTTCCAATTCTTTTGCAGTATTTTCTAAATAGCTAGTGTTGCACAATATTCCAGAAGGACCTACAGCACATGTTTCAGAAGGTAAAACAGAATGTCTTTTTGCTGTTGCTTTTTTCCTATTTTCTGCTAGTTGTGCCTTTGCTTCTTCAGAAGCTTCACAATCAGCAATAATTTTCATACTTGTCCATCTTTTTTGTTGTATTTCTTTTCCAGCATATTCAGTAGAATTAAAAATTTCCTGATATTCTTTATTAGAAGCATTTGTCACCGAACTGTTTAATGGATGCAGCATTGCAGAATTGTGTGTACACCCTATTTCTTCAAGAGCACCATTTCTAGAGGGACCAGCATTACACAAAATATTACTTGTACTTTCATTAGAAATCTCCACTTCTACAATATTACTTAATTTTCCAGAAGGATTCTCAATAGATTGCTTGAAAGATATGTTTTTCTTTTTGGCAGCATACCGAGCCTGTGCTTTTCTACCTTGAGCTTGTTTTTTTTCTAAAATATTGTGAGATATGTTCTGTACTCTTCTATTTGTACATATTGTTTCTTTAGATTTGTCAGTTAGTTTTGCCCTCCATATTTTTTTATATTCATTGTTTAATATTCTTTTTTGTTGAATCTTCCTTTCTTTTGTTATTTCCTCAGAAGAAACTGCTTCTTTAAAAACTGGAAAAGTATTTGTTTGATTTATTTTGTCTGTTTTATTTTGAAATTTTTGTTTTTCTCTCCATCTCTTTTGACGTTCACTGGATAATCTTCTTTTTCTTTGAATCTCTGTTTCATCCATTTTAAATACAATAGATAATCTAATAATTAGCTGAAATGTATAGTGGGGAAAAAAAGCTTATATACAATGAATGCATTGTGAGGAAGAACAAGAATAAGTGGGATTCCATGGTAACCAATGTCCTGTTTGATATTTTCGCCAAACTGACATAAAAAAATCTCGCCAAACCCAGTATTGTCGGGTTGCGTGTTATTTATTTTAAACTATTAAAAAGATCATTCGTTTATATAAAATATTATAGTTACTTACAGACGTAAAAATAGCCACCTCTCTCATGGATGACTCTTTAGAACAACAAAAAATAAAAAGTCAGTTGCCATGCAAGGAAAACAACTTAAATATTAAAAGAGAAGTGCGTGCCGATAAACAAACCATGGACGCAACACCCAGTGCTTTTATCGCTTTGAGCATTTTATTTATGGATAATATCATTGTTTTATATACCATTTACTTCTTCTTGTATATAAAAATAGGTAAGTGTCTTTCTTGCGCAGAAAAAGTTGTATAAATCTTTAAAAAATAACCCCCATTGTACCAATTAGTTGTCGAATTAAGAAAAAAAAAATCAATGTCCAATTCCTGTATTGCTCCCAGGTATTCATACGTATTCCAAATTTCAAAGCTCTACAGCAGGAAATTTGGTGAAAAATGAGCACAGATGTCACATAATTGGCGTGAAAATGGGATTATTTTGTCCGAAATAGTAACCCGGCTAATATTGTTTTTTCCTAATAAAATGCTTATTTATATTCATTTTTTTAATTATATAAATTATTATTTTTCTATAGTTATTAATTATATATTTTTTTATTTACTGTAAGTTCCTTTTGAAAATAATAGTAAATAATTTAAAATGTATATGCAAGCGTTATTCCACAACGACGTTTTCGCCAAATGGGCTTTACAAAATATTGCGCCAAATCTGGTGCATCTATGACAAACGTGACGAAAAATAAGTGACAAGAATTGACTTCCACACGCAAACAAAATGTAAGTTAAAACGAAACATGCACTAAAAATAAATAAAAAAAGAAAATGATGTCATAAAAAGCAATATTTTATTAAAACACGTAATTGTTTCTAATTTTCACACGCGAAGTATAAAAAAATCTTTTAGTGATTAAAAAATGCTATTAAGAGATTACCACAAAAGCTCAAAATCAAAGTATTTTTTTTTTAAGTAACAGATTTATTTTCCTAGTTGATTAATTTTTAAAATGTTTCATTGATCATCAGTATTACTGCGTGCGTATTTTTATTATTATTTTTTTTATAATTACTCCATGTACTCTAATTAGGTTGTCGACCGAAAACACCAGCCAGTGAAAAATGACGCACACCAAATTTAACAACCCCTCTCCTCATTAGTCGAAGCATAGCATAACCCCCCCCTCTTTGATTTTCAATAGATTGATTGAAAGATATGATTTTCTTTTTTGGCAGCATACCGAGCCTGTGTTTTTTTACCTTGAGCTTTTTTTTTCTTTCTAAAATATTCTGAGATATGTTCTAAACTCTTCTACTTGTACATTATTGTTTCTTTAGATTTGTCAGTTAGTTTTGCCCTCCATGTTTTTTTATATTCATTGTTTAATATTCTTTTTTGTTGAATCTTCATTTCTTTTGTTATTTCCTCAGAAGAAACGGTTTCATTAAAAAGTGGAAAAGTATTTGTTTCATCTGTGGATGTTACACCAGATATTTCTAAAGGCAAAACATGAAATAAGTTTCTTGTTTTGTTTTCTTTCTTATTTACATGTACCTGAAGCTTTGGATCTTCCGAAGGTTCAATATGATCACTGATTTTAATACGTTCAATTGTTTTATTTTGAAATTTTTGTTTCTCCATCCATCTCTTTTGACGTTCATTGCATAATCTTCTTTTTCTATGAATCTCTGTTTCATCCATTTTAAATACAGTAGATAATCTAATAATTAGCTGAAATGTATAGTGTGAAAAAAAACTTATATACAATGAATGCATTGTGAGGAAGAACAAGAATAAGCAGGATTCAATGGTAACCAATGTCCTGTTTGATATTTTCGCCAAACTGACATAAAAAAAATCTCGCCAAACCCAGTGCTTATATCGCTTTGAGCATTCTATATACGGATAATATCATTGTTTTACATACCATTTACTTCTTCTTGTATACAAAAATAGGTAAGTGTCTTTCTTGCGCAGAAAAAGTTGTATAAATCTTTAAAAAATAACCCTCATTTTACCAATTAGGTGTCGAATTAAAAAAAATCAATGTCCAATTCCAGTATTGCTCCCAGGTATTCATACGCATTCCAAATTTCAAAGATCTACAACAGGAAATTTGGTGAAAAATGAGCACAAATGTCACATAATTGGCGTGAAAGTGGCATTATTTTGTCCGAAATAGTAGCCTGGGTAATATTGTTTTTTTACTAATAAAATGTTTATTTATATTCATTTTTTTTATTATATAAGTTATTATTTTTCTAAAGTTATTAATTATATATTTTTTTATTTACTGTAAGTTCCTTTTGAAAATAATAGAAAATAATTAAAAATGTATATGCAAGCGTTATACCACAAAGACATTTTCGCCAAATGGGCTTTAGAAAATATTGCGGCAAATCTGGTGCACCTATGAAAAACGTGAACACACAAGACATCCATACAATGAATAAGCAGTTGCAGACCTTTCAAATGATATGTCACATGACTGGTTTTGTAAAGAAATAAAAAATGTTCACCCCCCTCGGGGGCAGAGTGGGGTGGTGACACACAAGACATCCATAATATGAATAAGCAGTTGCAGACCTTTCAAATGATGTGTCACACAATTGGTGTTGCAAAGAAATTAAAAATGTGCTCCCCTGTGGGGCAGAGTGGGTGGTGACACACAAGACATGCATAATATGAATAAGCAGTTGCAGATCTTTCAAATGATGTGTCACACGACTGGTGTTCTAAAGAATCAAAAATGTGCCCCCCCTGGGAGGCAGAGTGGCTGGTGACTCACAACACATCCATAATATGAATAAACAGTTGCAGACCTTTAAAATGATATGTCACATAATTGGTGTTGCAAAGAAATTAAAAAGTGCCCCCCGGGGGGCAGAGTGGGGTGGTGACACACAAGACTTCCATAATATGAATAAGCAGTTGCAGACCTTTCAAATGATGTGTCACACAATTGATGTTGTAAAGAAATTTAAAATGTGCCTCCCTGGGGGGGACAGAATGGGGAGACACAAAATACATCCATAATATGAATAAGCATTTGCAAACCTTACAAATTATGTGTCACACGACTGATGTTGTAAAGAAACTAAAAATGTGCCACCCCTGGGGGGGCAGAGGGGAGGATGACACACAACACATCCATAATATGAATAAGCAGTTGCAGACCATTCAAATGAAGTGTCTCACGACTGGTGTTGTAAAGAAATTAAAAATGTGCCCCCCTAGGGGGGCAGAGTGGGGGTGACACACAAGACATCCATATTATGAATAAGCAGTTGCAGACCTTTGAAATGATGTGTCACACGACTGGTGTTGTAAAGAAATTAAAAATGTGCCCCCCCCTGGGGGTGCTGACTGGGGGATGACACACAAGACATCCATAATATGAATAAGCAGTTGCAGACCTTTCAAATGATGTGTCATACGACTGGTGTTGTAAAGAAATTAAAAATGTGCCCCCCCTGGGGGTGCAGACTGGGAGATGACACACAAGACATCCATAATATGAATAAGCAGTTGCAGACTTTTCAAATGATGTGTCATCCGACTGGTGATGTAAAGAAATTAAAAATATGCCCACTGGGGGGACACAGTAGGAGGGGAAACACAAGACATCCAAAACATGAATAAGCAGTTGCATACCTTTCAAATGATGTGTCATACGACTGGTGTTGTAAAGAAATTAATGTAAAATGTGTAACAGTAAAATGTGAAATAGTAAAATGTGCCCCCCCAGGGGGGCAGGGGGTGTGAAACACAAGACATCCATAATATGATTAAGCAGTTGCAGACCTTTCAAATGATGCGTCACACGACTGGTGTTGTAAAGAAATTAAAAATGTCTTCCCCTGGGGAGGTAGAGTGGGAGGTGACACACAAGACATCCATAATATTAATAAGCAGTTGCAGACCTCTCAAATGATGTGTCACACGATTGGTGTTGTAAAGAAAATAAAAATGCCCCCCCCTGGCGGGGAAGAGCGCGGGGGTGTGACACACAAGACATCCATAATATGAATAAGCAGTTGCAGACCTTTCAAATGATGTGTCACACGACTGGTGATGTAAAGAAATTAAAAATGTGCCCCCTGGGGGGACACAGTAGGGGGGGGGAAACACAAGACATCCAAAACATGAATAAGCAGTTGCAGACCTTTCAAATGATGTGTCACACGACTGGTGTTGTAAAGAAATTTAAAATGTGCACCCCTCTGGGAGGTAGAGTGGAGGGTGACACGCAAGACACCCATAATATGAAGAAGCATTTGCAGACCTTTCAAATGATGTGTCACACGACTGGTGTTGTAAAGAAATTAAAAATGTGCCCCCCTGGGGGTCAGAGTGGGGGATGACACACAACACATCCATAATATGAATAAGATGTTGCAGACCTTTCAAATGATGTGTCACACAACTGGTGTTGTAAAGAAATTAAAAATGTGACCCCCTGGGGGGCAGAGGGGAGGTGACACACAAGACATCCATAAAATGAATAAACAGTTGCAGACCTTTCAAATGATGTGCCACACAATTGGTGTTGTAAAGAAATTAAAAATGTGCCCCCCTGGGGGGCAGAGTGGGGGATGACACACAACACATCCATAATATGAATAAGCAGTTGCAGACCTTTCAAATGATGTGTCACACAACTGGTGTTGTAAAGAAATTAAAAATGTGACCCCCTGGGGAGAGCAGAGTGTGGGGGTGACACACAAGACATCCATAATATGAATAAGCAGTTGCAGACCTTTCAAATCTTGTGTAACACGACTGGTGTTGTAAAGAAATTAAAAATGTGTCCCCCCTGGGGAGCAGAATGGGGGATAACACACAAGACATCCTTTAAATGAATAAGCAGTTGCAAACCTCTCAAATGATGTATCAAACGACTGATGTTGTAAATAAATTAAAAATTTGGCGAAATATTACAGTTATCGCCAAATTGGCGTCACTTTTGACAACTAATTTTGGTCGCCAAATTTGGCGATATATCGCCAAGTTGGCGACAAACTTGGCGATGGTAACCTTTCCTCTCTTTATGGTAACCCATATGGCGATGCACAGACGGAGCCCTTTCCTGATTGGTCTATTCGACTCATGGAAGGAGTGGACAACCCGGATTCGTTACTTCCGGAAATCTTCCACATCAGCATCATTCCAGGAGTCATTCCTTTTAAGGCTAGTTTTTTTTTTACTATAGAAGGATATATAATGCAGAAAGAAAGCCTAACAACTTCTGATAAAATATGTATGTATACATTATTATGTAAATATGTATATTATACAAATATATAATATATGTATTGACAAACCTACAACTACAAAGTGGTCACAAATATTGCATGTTAAAATTCCTTGATACTTATGGGTCAGCATTAAAATAATGAAATTTTCACATACAATTCCTTTTGTAAAACTACTCCAATACATGCAGTCATTATTTACAGGGTGGCCACAAATACTTAACATTAAAATTTTACAATATTTCAAAGTCAGTAATAAAAATTTTCTGTTGAGTATTTTGGGTACTTACTTATTAACGCCACTGCAGCAGAAGTTGCGGTAATGCGCCAATAAAGAGCAATCTTTTGTTTGTGCTTTTTAATGCTTTCTTTTTTTGCTCATTTCTGACGCTATTTTTTAGCACTTTTTAGTGCTTTAGTGATTTTTTTATGCCATTTTTTGTGCGCATGCGAACAAGATTGCTCTTTATTGGTGCATTAGCGCAACTTCTGCTGCGGTGGCATTAATACGTAAGTACCATATTTTGTTATAAATAACATCACACCCATGCATATTAGTCATAATTTATTAAATTATTCATTATAAAAATTATTCTCAAGATAAATAGAATCATATAAAAGTAATTTACAAATGAATTCATTTTTGAAACTGGGATAGTCAAAACCAAAGATGTGGAGTTAGTGAAAAAAAAAAAAAAAAAAAAATTGCTGAAATTTTAGAGATCAACTTTGACTCAGATATGGCTAAGTACTAGTGTTGGGGTGATTCTTTTAATTCAGATTGCTACCATTTGTTTTGCAATAGTAACATTCACTTTATTTAATTTGTCATTAAATAAGAGAAATGTCACTATTTTAAATAACTAATAGTAGTCAAACAGTATAGATGAATTAATAAAATATATATGGGACCTTATTCAAATTTCGCTTACATATGCTGTCCAAGAGTAACAAGTTGGAAATTGCACGTGAACGTAGCAAATGAGGTGCGTTCATACGATAACGAAGTTTTAAAATATTCAGATCTTGCTGATATAGTAGAGTGTAGTTCGGATACAGTATAATAGTCGAAATCTTTGTGTTTCTGAAAATATGCAGAAAGTAATTTTAATTACAGCTCAGAAACATATATCTTATTCATAAAATGTGAAATAGTTGAATATAAGTAAAACACGCCCCAAACAATGTTTTCCCGTATAGCATTATGTTGTGGAATACTTTTGTGTGGCCCTGTAATTTAATAATAAAAATTTTTTGCATCACAGATTGTACAGAATGCATATTTTAGTATATATTTCATAGATTCATACCAATTCTATTATGTTCGAATTAGTGTAACATCATAAAAATGCATTTGAATATTTTTCCCCTTTGACAGTAATGTAATGGAATACCTCTGATTGTCCCTGCAAATGATCTATGCATCCGACTTTCATTACGTAATAATTATATGTTTTAAATTTCAAATGTTTAAAATGCATTTGAAATTTTTTCCCCATTGACCGTAATGTTTTGATTGTCCCTGTAATTGATCTATGCATCCGATTTTCATAACATTTGAAATGACTCGACAAAATTACGCAATAATTATATGTTTTAAATTTCAAACGTTTAAAATGCATTTGAAATTTTTTCCCCATTGACCATAATGTAACGGAATTCTTTTGATTGTCCCTGTAATTGATCTATGCATCCGATTTTCATAACATTTGAAATGCCTCGACAAAATTACACAATAATTATATGTTTTAAATTTCAAACGATTAAAATGCATTTGAAACTTTTTTCCCCATTGACCGTAATGTAATGGAATCCTTTTGATTGTCCCTGTAAATGATCTATCCATCCGATTTTCATAAAATTTGAAATGACTTGACAAAATTATGTTATAATTATGTATTTTAAATTTCAAACGATTCGGTTGAATAGTTTTTGTGTTGTTACATGCGGACGGACAGACAGACAGACGGACGGACGGACTGAGGGATAACAATAGGTGCTACGTATTTACATAATTACGAACACACCTAAAAAGAAGAAAATTCAAACATAAATTAATATTTAAAGTTTGATTTCAGCTATGCATTAGCTAAAGAAGACTATATTGAACATTTCTCACATTAAAAATTTAAAAAACCGATAAAAATTTTGGAAATATAAACCTTTAAAATTGTGATTCTTAGCAAAAATGCCTGTCCAATTTCAAATTTTATGTAATTAACTATTATTTTTTTAAATCTAACTTTTTTAAATAAAGAGATTTAATTATTTAAAATATGAACTGTTAGTGTTTTATAAAAATGAAAAAATTTGTTTACAAGAGATATTTTCTTTAAGAAATTAACAGAAATATTTTGTCCCTCACTTTGTGTCAAGTCCGTTACCTTGTGATTATTTTAGTCAAAATAAGTTTCTAATACTGCCTAAAGTTAGCAGCAAATATTCGGCGATATAGTTAAACTATTCACGCAACTACTACTTACCATTTTTTACTCTTCAATTGTGAAGCAATGTAATAGTGGCAAGAATTTCATCAAGCTTTCATCAAAGTTGGAATTTTTTTTTCACTGTCAAGTGTTATTGTAAATTTTAATATTAAAATAATGATTTTTGCACTTTTGTAATTAAATATTGTTTACTAAATAGTTTCAGAAGGTATATGTATTATTATCTAAGTTAGAAATTATACAAGCTAGTTCATTTCTAATAGTTTTATTTGAAATGTCAAGTCTTACTTGTCATGTCTGTTACCATGTATGTAAGCGATGAAATGTAAGCTGCTAAGTAAGTTTACTAAGAAGGTATGTAAATTATTATCTAAGTTAGAAATTATACATCTAGTTCATTTCTAATAGTTTTATTTGAAATGTCAAGTCTGTTATCATGAAATGTAAGTGAATGGTGAAAATGGCCCATACAGTAAACTCTAAGACAGAGTCGATTGTGACCCAAAATTTTTTTCATAATAAACAAATTTTACTCTATGTCTATGGATTTCACAGGGACTTGAAAATTTTCCTGAGTTAGATTTCAGTCTTATACAGAGTTTATTGTATGCATATACACAAATGGCAACATGATCTTTTTACGAAATTCATAATTTATTTCATGACCATTTGTCTAAATTCATGATATTTTTGCTGCGATCAATTTAATGAATTTTGGCATTTTTTTCTATGATCATATGTTGAAATTAGTTTCCTTCCCTCACACCAGATGACTGACAAAATTTGTGGTTGTTTTGCATGATGAAATTCTCAAATTTTTTACTTGATTTTTTGACTAAATTTGCAATTTTTAACGAAATCTTTTGACAAAATCCTTGTTATATTCAATGATAGCCATTTGAAATTCATGATTTTTTAACGCAACAAATAGATTTATTTATTTTATTTTATTATTATTTTGTGACTGAACCTTGAAATCTGATTTTTTTCCCCCCTTTAACCAATTGAAAATAATCATGCTTGTTTCTATGATTTTTTCATCAATATTTTTTTTATGGTCCTTTTATGAAATTATACTTTTTCTGTTAATAATTTGCCAATTTAACTATTTTTTCCAAGTCCACCTGCAACAAAATTTGCAACTTTTTTTTTCGGTGGTTAATTGACAATTGATTTCACATAGTTCCACAAAAGAGAAATAAAAAAAAATGTAGTGTTCCATGAATGAAAGTTATAAAATTCTTGGGGAAAAACCCATGCTTGTGAATTGAGTTAATAGGGCAAAATTACACATGCTATTTCAAACCTTTCCCTTCAAAGAAAACTTTGCTGCTCCTCTCCAAGAACCTCTTGAAATGGCTCCCTATCTCTGCAATAAAACCTGCAAAGAAGTAGTTCAGAAAAAAAATTCCATTTTGAATGGGTCTTTGTCTTAAAAAATATATAGTTCCCACTCCCAGTTTTTTTTTTACAGGTTTTGTTTATAAGTTTTACAATATATGTAATATATTTAAGCTTTTCAAACATGTACTATAAAAGAATATTTTAAGAACCTTAAAGCAGCAATTCCCAACCTTTTATTGGTATGCAATTTGAAAAATCAAAATTGATATACAATTTTTAATATGTAGGTAACTTCTATTTCCAAAATTGCATAATAACAGAAACCTCATATGTTTCTTTTTCAAATAGTAATTTTCACATATTCTTAGAATAATTAGATAATGAAATATAACACAGTAATCACCCATTTCTCATTGACTAACTGTATATACGAGCAAGTAGTAAATCTGCTTATAGTTATACAGATATTTTTAAATGTTGCAAACTTACTTTCACATAAACTGACATCCATCATAGATTTTTCATTGTCATGATCGTCTTCAAAACTTTCTTTATTAATTTCATTATTTTGAAGCTTTATTCTTTTATTACCATTTTCCTCAGTATGTTCTATATCATCACTTAACCTAGAATCAAACACAACATTTATATTAATTTTTAAAAATTAAATCCACATTACCATAATCTAAGATTTTCTGTTATGAATATTAAATTTTGGATGAAAATACAGTAGAACCCCACTAATTCTGGATCAGTCTGGTCAGTTTCTTTTTTCAAAGTTTGGAAAGCGATTGGCAAAATTTCGATAACATTAATTCATTTAATTTTCGTATTCTGAATTAAAAAAGTTGTTTCTGAAATATTTTCGGAAGAATACTTTAATCTTTTTCATTTAACTCCTTGATGTTACCTTTCAAAGAAAAACCATGCATAACTACGGTTTGCAAGCAGGTTGCCAATAGTAATCTCCGAAAGTCATGGAAGAATTTATGGTTTACAAATTGTGATTTCTTGAATAACAAGCAAGCTTGAAACAGAAAGAAAAATAGGCAAAGATCAAAGGGATCAAAGATTTTGTAAGCTTGTTAAAGAAAACTGAATGTTCTGAGACGTTGATATCACCGACATTAGCAATTGAATGAAGCAAAAAATAATGAAGTTTACGCCTCAGTTACAGATGATGAAACAATCACTTTATGTACAACTGAAGAAGTTGAAAATGAAAATGATTCAGACGAAAACACTATTATCAATGATGATCAACCAAAAGTTATTAGCTATAATGAAATAACAAATCATTTACAACAATTAATAGCTTATTTTCAACATCAGGTGGAGACTACAACCAATAAACTAACTATGCTCAAGTGGATGCGTGATCATGCGGCCTGCAAAAGTTATATTAAACTAGCACAGCAGAAGATTTTATAATTACAAAATAGGCATTTTTACTGTCTGTAAATATTCAATTTGTTTAATATAAAAGGTGATTTTCTCTGTAAGTATGACTTATTTAATTTTTTCACATTCTCTGGATAATCCAAATTTTCAACAATCCGGATTGGGTCTGGTCCCAATTAATCTGAATTATTGGGGTTTTACTGTATATTAATTTACACATTTATAGTTTCAAATTTAAACACAAGACTTTACCGGAAAAATCTTTTAGTGATTCAAATTAACAATTTCTATAAATAGTTAATTTAATTGAAATGCTTAGTATCAAATAAAAAGCAGAAAATGTTTATTAATAATTCTTTTAGTAAGCCTAGTAAATTTTCCAAATATTTTTTGAATGATTACATGAAGAAAATTATAAATAAAACTTAAACTACTACTGATCGATTATCTTTTAATATAGCTTTTGAATCTTGAGATTAAATTTGTACTTCTACTGTAGTCAGTTGGCAAGAAAATAAAAAGTTGTTACACCAATTGTTATGTATGTCCATACTTGTCACAGTTTTTTCTAGTTATGAGTTTAAAAAAAATTAAAAATTCTAAAAAAAAATAAAATAAAAAATTACAAAAACATTTTATTTTTGTGTCTAAGAACTTAAAAACTAAAGCTGGTGATTACCGCATATACTCACATATAAGTCGACCCCCTAACTTATGTTACCAAAAAAAAAAGGAAAAGTTTAAAATCCGCATAAGTCGACCCACTCCTCCAAAGAAAAATAAACAAGTCTATTATTTTTTCGAATTTTTTTTATGCAAGAAAAATAATTTATATATACAGACAAGAAACAGATTTTTTGTATAACAAGCACTGCGATTGAAAAAGAAAAACTTATGTAAAAGGTCATTGGCTGAAAAGTACTGAATGCATGCCGAACACCATGGCATCAAACTTCTGATCGACTGCTGTGAATAGCGAAATAACTGGTGATATGACGATCACAGCTCAAGAACACTATGAAGTCGCGCATTTTGAAGTATCGGCATACTGGCAGCCAGCTATAATGGCACTCCAACATAGTTTGCCGTTGATTTGGAGAGGGTAAAAACAACAGTATATCATGTTACCTATTTTAAACTTACTTTAACGTTAACTTTAATCAGTATTTTAAGCAGGTGTGTAGCCATAAAACCAACAGAGGTAATACGCTCTAAGCAGAGGGTATACCCTAGAGTGCGTAAACTATAGCTTTATTGAGAAAAAGAGGACATATGGTGTTCTTTTAAAAAATCTAGAAGGTATACGGTGTATACCTCCGTATGCCCTCCACTATATCCCTGATTTTAAGTCAACATAAGTTTTTTATTGGAAATGCATTCTTGTTATAAATTATGCACTATTTTTTTTCTTTATTTTCTGCAAATGGATAAGGTAGAATTTTTTTTGACAAATAAACTAAAAATAATCTGAAATTCGGAATTTTCAAGGTTAGGAGGGCTGCAAATTTTGGATTTTGTACTGTACAAATTTATTTTAATGCATATCAGATTGAAAAACAGTAAAATTTGTATATATTTTTTTAAAGCTATTATCAAAATTGACCACCCACAACTCAAATCATGTGCGGGTCAGATGGAGTCCAACTTTTGAAATCTTGAATGATAACTTACTTTTTATTGCAGATTCACATTGTAAGGGAAAAAAAATGTTACTTTTGTATTTTTTTTTTTTTTTTAACTAATTATTGTAGATGGCATTGCAATCCAGCAAAATGCAATCAAATACATATTGCTGTTTTTTTTCCTCCCAACCATGTTTTACCATCTCATAATCTGATTTTACAAAGTTTTCATCATCAAAGTGACTAATTTTTGCTGTAATTGTATCAAGCAAAAATTATCTGAGACCTTTTTATTTTTTAAATGACAAAGTGATTTTTATATATTCGCTATAAAAACTAACAGAAACATTAGTTTTCTATTCGTATATTTTATACAATCAATCAATTCTATACATTAGCCTGAGTTTTTTTTTCTTTAATATTTTAATGTACAAATATGCTCCACTTCTCTCGAACAGGAAAAGATAATCTTTACTTATTCAGGGGCATGGATATTCTGCATTTTGATGTCATTCTTCTGTTTTTAAAAGACAATTTAACTTGGGGTAGGGGTAGGGGTGGAGTTGTATGAATTTTATTAATTTTTTTTTAAATTAGTATAAAATAACATACCGGTAAAAATATTTAAAAAATATAATACAGAATCATTTATCAGAAATGGGTCAGATCAGATCTATTCTGGATAACTGATTTTTGCAATCATTTATCAGGAATGGGTCAGGTCAGATCCAGTGTTCTCGCTGGCATTTGACCAACATTAGTACAGTAGAACCCCGCTAATCCGGACCACATTAATCCGGATCGGTTTGGTCTTTTTTTTTCAATTTGAGAAGCGATTGGCTAATTTCCATAACATTAATTTGTTTCATCATCGTATTCTGAATAAAAAAAACTTTTTCTGAAATCTATACTACTGATTTTACTGATCATACTTTTTGCAGACATTTTTGCAGTTAACTGGTAGGGCATCAAAGCAGCAACCATTTGATAAGTTTTATGGAATAAATATGATTGACGCATTATTTCTGGTTTTAAATTATTACAATCAAGTGATTTTTAATTTGTCACTTGTTTTCTTCTTAATCGTTTTTACTGAATTATTTAAGTAAAAATTATGTTTGATTTGTATATTTTGACAAAATTGGTCAATGGGATAATAAAATAGTACCTTAATTAGTTACCAGAACCACAAAATAATAAATAGGGCAGAAAAGTTTTAAATAATTTTAATAAATATATTTTTTATTTTTTTTTTTTTTATTTAACAATTTTTTTTTCAAAAATTTAATAATTTTAACTGTCATGAAATAACTTCAATATATAAAAAAAATTCTTTTAAGCTCTAATGCTTTGCTGGGGGAGAATGTTTTATTTTTCATAAGGGGTGAGGAAACGTAGAAAATTGATTATTTATTTATTACTTTCTTTTATCTTTACAAGAAGAAAGTACTGGATTCGTACAAATTTTCAAATTCTGGTTTTTGACAGATCTGTACATTTTAGGGGTCAAAGAACACAAAAAACATGCTTTTACGAAATGTCTGTCACTCTACATATGACAAAAATTTGGTGGGTGCTCTATCTCAAGAACTAATGCAAAGAATTTCACAAAATTTTAGATTCAATTAGCTGTAAGAGCCAATTAGTTTTTGGTGTAGACAGCCCAATAAATAACACTGCTATGCTGCCTTTCTTAAAGATTTTCATAAAACTTCAGATTCCTTTAGTCCTTGATATAATATGGTGCTGATTAACTTTTGGTGTATATCACCTCACAGGTGGTACTGCTATGCAGCATTATTCATGATTATCGCAGTAGCTCTACTTCGGAAATCAATGCACAAATTTCATTAAACTTTAGATAGAATTAGTAATAATAAATAAATAATGCATTTTCTATTATTAACTAAAAAATTTACATATTACCCAGATTTAGATTATTTTGTAAAATACAGCAGAAGCCATCGAAATGCAGTATATCATATTTGATTGATTGAGATACCATTCAGCAGATAATATTCAGTATTCCATAAAAAAAAAAAAAAAAAAAAAAAAAAAAAAAAAAAAAAACAGTATAACCATGTAATTATACTTTTTAAGATGAAAACCTAGCCTAAAACTAAATTTTTCCCACATGCATGGGATTCTATCTTAGTAGGTTTGATTACATAATATATGTAGGGGGTGCACAACCTTTTCAAGAGAAGGGCCACATACAAGAATCTTTGGGTGATCGAGGGCCACATGAATAACAAGGAGAAAATTTATTTCAAAGAGGTGATCTGATCTATGGCCTATAATCAGATAAAAAAATATGGTTTCAGAGGGAGGGTATCCTACTAGGTCCGCTTACCCAGTCAAAATATCCAATTCAGTTGATAAGGATATATCAACATATTTTATGTTTGTATATATTGAATATTTTCAAGATGTAATAATGTTCTTTTACTTTTCGGGAGAGTAAATTGTGCTTTATTAAAATTGCTAAAAAACGCACATGAATGGTTAGTGCCGAAAAAAAGTGCGCTTCATAAATAAAGATGAGAGAAAGAGCTGATCTACAGAATTTTCCCATGCCTTCTGAAGGAAATTTCCGATTTTTTCGATCATGTCCGATTAACGGAATTTGCAATTTTTCCATGCCTGATTCTCCAAATTTGCACTTTTTATGAAGCCGATTGCTAGAATTTGCGATTTTTCCTCGTCTGATCGACAAAATTCGCGATGTTTCCTACCCTCACTGAAATTTGTGATTTTTTCGACCCTGATCGAAATTCGTGAATTTTCTTAGCCTGATCGACGAAATTTAAGATTTTTTTTGCGAATGATCGGCGAAAAATGTGCCTTTTTTTCGCATGATTAAAAAATTTCGCCATTTTGCGAAGTTTGCGATTTTCTTGTACCCGATCGACAAAACTCTGAATTTTTTTGTGCCTGATTGACGATATTTGTGATTTTTCCCTGTCTTATCAACAAATTTGCAATTTTTACATTCCTAAACAACCAAATTCTCAATATTTTCGAGCCCTATAGACAAAACTCACGATTTCTCAGTGTGCGAATGACAATATTTTCAATTTTTCCCTGCCCAATCAATGAAATTCGCATTTTTTCGCACAATAAACAGATTAAAAAAGCAACTTTCCCAAATCCCTTAAACAAAATTTGCAATTTTTTCAAACATCATAAAAAAAAACTGACGATTTTTTTTTTTTTTTTTTTGCCCAATCAACGAAATGCGAGATTTTTTGTGTCCGATCGTTAAAATTCGTGATTTTTCCATGCATGATCGATAAAATTCAGGAATTTTCTGTTCCCGATCGCTGAAACTTGCAATTCTTTCCCTACCTAATTGGCAAATTTCGTGATTTTTTTCACGTATCATTGAAAATTTCGCTATTTTCTGTACTCGAACAACTAAATTCGCGATTTTTCCGTGCCCGATTAATGAAATTTGCGATTCTGAAGTGACTGACAAATTTTTAAATTTTCTCGTCACAGATTGACGAAAATTACGATTTTTTCTTGCGACCTATGTACAAAAATTGCAACATTTTCCCGTCATAAACTGACGACACATTCGCGGACCACACGTTAACCTATCGCAAGCCAGGTTGTGCATCCCTAATATATGGATTAACAGATAAGATAAAAACTGTTTAAGGTGGAGTTTTTCCGATTATTTATGATTCCACCTCAAGAACTTTTACTTTATCTCAGCCCCTGCCGAAAAGTTAAGTCTAGATATGCTCCTGGGTGGACTCGGTAAAATTATAGAAGTAGATGGAAGTATAAAACCATATTTCACCATAAGAAAATTCATTGAAGTACATAGTACATGATTCCCCCCCCCCCCCTGCTCAGAATCATTCAATGGATGTTAGGTAGTTTTTGCCGCAAAACTCAAGGATGTTTCCTTATTGACTATTTTTAATCATAGAGTTAAAACTTTAATAGCAGCAATTCAGAAAAACGTAGCTGATGAGAGTTATCTTCACAGATTGCTGGAGGGGAGGAAAAACTAATGATTTGAAAGATTAAGATGGCAGCTACAGACTTTCACAGTAAATCACAATATAAAATTTTGTTGACCCTAAAACTAGATGTCACAGTCAGTAGGGTTATTCTCTGCAATAGTGCAAAAAGTGTTTCCCAGCCATATAAATGCTCTAAATTTCATTTCATTTTTATTTATTTATACTTTTATTAGAAGGTCTAAAGTTTGTTTATTAGAGACAAGGGCGTAAAATTTAAAAATAAACAAATTTAATATTTAAAAATGTAAGATATATCATGCAAATATCATTCCTTCACCTCTCCCCTACCCATACTACCATACTTTACTGCCTGATTTTTTCCATTCAGAAATAAAAATAATTAAAAACACCCTAAGCAAAATAAAGTTCTTAATTGGTACCTTACAAAAAATAATAAAAATATTATTTTTTACTATAATTATGTAGTCTACTCAATCAATTATGTGTCTCCCCATGTTAGACCATCATTCCCCCACATCTTGCTATTATCGCAAATATCCTATCACTAAAGATGAGCAGCAGTCTAGCATTCTTCACAGAGAGGAAGCTAATTTGAGTACTTGTCAGTCCAGCAACATAAATTGGTAGTATAAGTTTTTGTTAATTTTCTAGAAATTTTTTTCAATCAGAAAATCGGGGAGCATTTTTATTAGCAGTCATTCCCTCACACAGAATGGTAAATTTTTAGCAATTTTCAAAATTTTTAATTTTATCATACATTAGGGATGCACAACCTGTGGCCCGCGGGCCAAAAGTGATTCGCGTCGCGATGGGTTAAAGTGTGGCCCGCGAGTTCTGTCAATTTACAACTGTAAAAAATTGTAATTTTTGTGCATATATGACAGAAAAAAATTGTAAATTTCGTCAATTTTCTGCAGGAAAATTTAAATTTTTGCCACATAAGAATCGCAAATTTCATTGATTAAGTGTGGAAAAGAGCGAATTTTGTCGATGAGGCTTGCAAAAATCACAGAAAAATCGCGAATTTTGTCCATGAAGTTAGGAAAAAATAGCAAATTTCCCTGATCGGACACAGAAAAATCGCGAGTTTTGTCGATCAAACATAGAAAAATCGTGAATTTTGCCGGTCTTACGCGAAAAATCGCATATTTCATTGATCAGGCAAAAAAATCGTCAATTCTGTATATGATGCTCGAAAAAATTGCAAATTAAATTCATTGATTGAAAAAAAAAATTGCATGTTTTCTCGGTTCATCGCAAGAAAAAAACACGAATATCTTTGATCGGGCATGGACGAAAAAATTGCAAATTTCTTTGATAAGGAGCGGAAAAATCGCGAATTTATCGATGATGCGAGAAAAAATGAAAATTTCGAAACAATCGTGAATTTCAGTAATTTATCCAGAGGAAAAAAATCGCGAGTTTCATCTTACCGCATAAAAAAATAGAGATTTCGTCAGTTAGGTACAAAAATCCCAAATTTCATTGATCTGGCGCGGAAAATGTTTATTTTGTGAATTAAGGGTGAAAAAGTGCACATTTCATCGATCGGCCACTAAAAAATCACGAGTGTTATAGATCGGATTCCAAAAAATTGCAAATTTCATTGATAGGAGACGGGAATACTGCAAATTTTGTTGATCACACGCTTAAAAATTGCTAATTACGTTGATTAGGTTCTAATAAAATCTCAAATTTCCTCGATCGGGAGAAGAAAAATCGCTAATTACGTTGATCAGGCAACTAATAAAATCGGGAATTTCCTGGATTGGTGTGGAAAATCGTGAAATTTGTCGATCAAGCGAGAAAAATCGTCGAATGGCTTTATAAAAATCATCAATTTCGTCATTCAGGTTCGGAAAAATCAGGAATTTCGCTGACCTGGAACGAAAAAATTGCGAATTTCGTCGATCGTTTGCGTAAAAATTGCGGTCAGGCGCAGATCACAAATTTCGTTGATTAGACACTGAAAAAGTGTGATTTTCATTGCTCATGCAAGAAAAAAATCGCGAATTTCGTCAATCAGATTTGAAAAATCGCGAATATCGTTGATCAGCTCTGTAAAGAACGAATTTTGTTGATCAGGCGAGGAAAAATACCGTATTTTCGGGTGTATAGCCCGCACCCTGTGTATAACCCGCACCCCTAAATCGAGCAGTGCAGTAAAAAAGTTCATGTATAACCCGCAGAAATGCATCGGTGTATAATCCGCGGGCTATACACCATTTACGAAAGTATATTTCGACCAGGGTTCGAAATTAGAAGCCATTAGTCATGATTTTTAACACAAATTTACCAAATTTTTTCGTGATGCATAATATCTACAGTAATTGGGATTTAGAATTAAGATTATCAGTACCGTAATTTTTGGAAGAAACGCCGCGGCGTTTACGGGTTTTAAGATAAAATTTCAAGCGATGCGGCGTTTACACGCATTTTTTTCCAAACAAGCGTGATATTTTTTTACAAAAATTTCCAAAAATTAAAAAAAAAAATCTGTGATAAATTCAAAATTTTGGACATAAAATGTATACGTATCTTAGGCCATTGGTTCCCAAAAGGATCGAATCCTCGGAATCGATCCGAAATGCACCAACTCCGAAAAGGAACGATCCCTCGGACTCTATCTGAAATGAAAGGACTCCGGAAAAGTTCGATTCCTAGAACTCGTTCCGAAATAAAACGACTCTGTAAAGGAACGATTCCTCGGAATCGTTTCGAAAAAAACTGACTGCTCTGAATCGTTCCGAAATGACATAAATCACGCACTTTTTTTATTCTTTGCAACAGGGTAAGGTACCAACTCCGAAAAGGAACGATTCCTCGGACTCTATCTGAAATGAAGCGACTCCGGAAAAGTTCGATTTTTTGAACTCCTTCCGAAATGACACGACTCTCTAAAGGAACGATTCCTCGGAATCGTTTCGAAAAAGAACGACTACTCTGAATCGTTCCGAAATTATATAAATCACGCACTTTTTTTCTTTACTAAAAATGATCTTAAATTCAGATTGGAAGGGTTCCGGATTTTGGATTTTGTACTCTACAAACACAATGGCTATTATACATCTATCAGTGCAATACTTGGCGATAGTTGCGACTGCGACAGTTCTTCCAAATCCAGAAATAACTGTATTTAAGCAGTAAAAAAAAAGCCTTCACAAACATGGGAGAACTCTCTAAATTTTGCGGCATAGCGAAAAAAAATTACAAATTTCGATGTTTTTTTCAAAATCTTTAAGGTTTAAAAATTGTAGAAAAAATATCACGATTTCCAATTTAAAAAAATCTTTGTATAACCCGCAGCGGCTTTTTGGAAGGTTTTTTTCTTGTATAACCCGCAGACTATACACCCGAAAATACGGTAGTAAATTTTCTCGATCAGCTTCGTAATATTTTCGAATTTTGTTGATCAGGAGTGGAAAGGTCCTGAATTTTTTCGATCGGCCTCATAAAAATTGCGAATTTTGTCGATCAGACTCGAAAAAATTGAGAATTTTGCCGATCATGCGAAGAAAAGTCGTCTATTTCGTCGATTTGCCAAAGAAAATTGCGAATTTTGTCGATCATGCAAAGAAAAATCATGAAATCGGTTTTGTAAAAATCATGAGTTTTTTCGACCAGTTTCTGAAATATAGCTAATTTCGTCGATCGGCTTCAGAAACAACGTGAATTTTGTCGATGAGGTTCGGAAAATCGCGAATTTTGTCGATCATGTGCAGAAAAATGGCGAATTTCGTCGATAATGTGCGGAAAAATCGCAAATTTCGCCGATCAGGTTCGGAAAAATCGCAAATTTCGCCGATCAGTTTCGGAAAAAGGTACCAACACAAATTTCGCTGATCATGAAGGAAAATCGAGAATTTCGTAGATTTGCTTAGTAATAATTGTGAAGTTTGTTGATCAAGCTCATAAAAATCGCGAAAATCGTTGTTCAGGTGCGGAAAAATCACGAATCTTGTCGATCATGTGGGGGGAAAAATCGCGAATTTCATTGATTATGTATGGAAAAATCACTAATTTCGTCAATCAGCTTTGTAAAAATAGCGAATTTTGTTGATCAGGTGCAGAAAAAATCCTGCATTTTCTCGATCGATTTCATAAGAATTGTAAATTTTTTTGATCAGGCAAGGAAATGAAGAAATTTTCTCGATTAGCTTCATAGAAATTGCAAATTTTGTTTATTGGTTTTGTAAAATGTGCAAATTTGGTCAACCAGGCGTGGAAAAATTATAAATTTCATTGATCGGACACAGAAAATCGGGAATTTTGTTGATCAGCTCCTTCTCTCTCTTTCGTTCATAAAGTTGACATTTTTTTTCAGTGCCAGCAATTTATGCTTTTTTTAAAGCATTTTTAATAAAACAACTCTCCTGAAAAAAAGTCAAGGAATATTTTTATTTACATCTTGAAAATAATCCTTGCTACATCTGTTATGTACAAACTAAAATCTGCTCACATATCCTTACCATGTGAATTGGATATTTTGACTGGGTAAGCAAACTTAAAGGAGTAACACCGCCACCCTCCTCTGAAATCATATTTTTTTATCCGATTATAGCAGGCCATGGATCACCGCCTTTAAATCGAATTATTTCCTTGTTATTGATGTGGCCCTCGACCACCCAGACATATTCGTAAGTGGCCCTTCACTTGAAAAGGTTGTGCACCCCTATCATACATTATATATAATGTGTTCTTCTTTTAAGGAATCAGTTTGGTTTTTTCCATAATTTTGTATTTTTCATGACAATTAGTAAAAACATCTTAATTTCATCATTCTCTCACATTTATTGTTATGAGTTAATGATAAAGTGAATGGTGAATATGTACTTTTGTTTAAAATTTTATAACGATTTCTGCTGCTATTAAAATCTTCAACAATTGACCAATTACTAGTAATTTATCCAAAATTTACCTATGTAACATTCAAGTCAGACTGCTTGGTCAAATTTGCAGTATTGTAGAGAATAACCCAGTAATGTAATCATAAAAAACAGATTATGTACACTTTAGGCAGAGGGGATACGCTCAAGGCTGATACCTTGAGATAGAAAATGCTATAGTTTTATGAGAAACAGAGGCTATATGGTGCTCCTTAAAAAAATCCAAAAGGTATATGGCATATATCTCCGTATGTCCTCCACGAAATCCATGGTCAGTTTCCTGCCTTTAAGAATAGAATAAAGATCCCTTTTCCTACCAACAGCGCTCTATATTTTGTAAACCTGTGCCGAAAGAAATTCTGATGAAATATCCTACAAAATTTATTGAGATTAGAGGGCATTAAAAAACAGTGTATGACACTGTTTATTATCATTTACAATCTCAGGTTGATGGGGCAAATCTTCATTTGAAAAATGAGATAGTTACTGTATGGTAAGAGATATCAGAGGTATGTTTAGGAAAATTTTAGGTCCTTTAAAGGACCCTTCACAAAACAATTTATCTTAAAATAGGACCCTTCACAAAATCTTTTATCCCCAAACAGGACTCTTCACAAAACATTTTATCCCAAAACAGGACACTTCATAAAATTATTTGTCTCTTAGACCTTTCACAAAATTTTTTCACCTTCAAACTGAAATTTTCACAAATTTAATCATTTAATAATAAAATCTGGCTTGTAAATAAGCAGTTGAATTCACCAAAGAGTATATTACTTAGCTTTTCATCTATGAAAAATACAACCTGAAGACATTGATAATTTAAAATTCACAAAATTCTGACTAGAACTTTCACAAATATAAGAAAAAAATTCACAATTTCAAAAAAACTGGACCCTGTGAGAAAAGTCTGGGCAGATCCCTGAATATTTACAATTGCATGCCTTAGATTTAAACAGGGTTTTATTTAATTGTATAATATTTTACATATATTTGTATTGATTTTAATAAAATAGTTCATGAAAGTCTTATTTTCAAATATTTCTTTTATTACATACACTTTTGAGTTCAGCAGTTTAGCTACAATGATGTCGGTGTAGTGGAAAAGTAGCGAAAATAATTTCAATATTCAGCAACATTATATACCCAGTAATGACTAAATAATCTTAAATTAAGTGCATCTTTAAACATAAAACATTGAAGGAAACCCACAAATTCTCACTTTAAATGAGGAGTTAAAACAAGCATCTAAAGGAGGTAATTGAAATTCCAAGAAGGCCTGAACAATTTCAAAATAATACAAGACTAACATATGATTTTGTTTTGTTTTAAAATGAAATGTTAGAATGCTAAACATTAAAATAAATTATTTGAAAAAATAATTTTTATAACTGGAAAAAGTCCTATATAATTGGTATGATTATACATTATACACACATACAAATAAATACAAAATACAAATATTTCCCAAGTTTGGAAATGAATATCTCAGATATTTCTCTAATGCAACAGTACATATGCATAGTACATAGTCTATATAATTCAATCTATTCAAAAATTTAATATATAAAATTAGCTACAGAAATATAAAAAAAATTCATATAATAAAATTGGTGTAGAACTTTTAAAAATACATTAATATCTTTCTTTTTATCAATAGCAAAAATAAATAAATCTTTAAATTTTAAAGCAATGCATTTTATTAGAATTGAAGGTAAATTCTATAAGCAAAACGTGTAATTTACTGATTAGAAAATAAACTTCAAGTTTCACTGTAAACAAATGACAGAGCCTATAAAATTAAATTCTAATAAGGTTGAAATTTTAGAACTGTAATTCATTCGACCAACAAATCAAGAACACTTGAGAGCAATGTCTCTGCGCATCAGTACCTTACTCCATCGGCTTGTCGTTTCATGCTTGGATTTGTAAAGTTTCGTAAAATCTTGTAAGTTATAATAAAAAATCTCGTTTAAAAATTGATAAAATGTTCACAAATTAACGTAAAATAGAAACGTAATCACAATTAAAAACCTTTCCCGATGCTAAAAACAACACTAAAATTGCAGAAAAGAACGAGCCGGCAAAAACACAACAAAGATTCTATTTTGTTGCGATAGACATTTAAAAACGCTGGTTCTGTTTTGCAATCGGTGGCCGATTGTCGGATCATGAAGAAGATTAAACCATATGGAGCTAATCTTTCGGCAGAAACCTTCTCTAGTGTAATTTTCCCTCATTCGTTTTGTGGCGTCACGGTAACATGGCGGAGTAAATAATTTATTTGTGCTTTTTGCAAGAGAACGGTCGTTACAACAACTGAGAACCAGCATCATGGATGTATTATTAATTATACATCCATGACCAGCATGCACACCAGGAATCATGCTTTTCGTCTGCTTGAAGATCGAATTTGAAAATAAACGGTATTATCAAAATTTTCCAATTTTATTTTTTGTGGGTTAGTTATTGTTATTGTATTGAGGAAAAAAATATTTTTTTCAAAATAAGCCTATTTTAATTTTTAATTTTTTTTTTCCAGATCATATCACCAATGAAGAAAATATCCTAATTAAGAAGAAAGATATCTTAAATATATAATATCTTGGCTCCTATTTTTATGATTACTAAATAAATGCATACTAATTAGTTAAATGTACATATGGATATTCAAAGTATAACAAGGGCGAGTCTGGAGAGTCCTTTTTCAATCTCCAATCACACCTGCGGCTCGGGTCTATATTGGGGGGGGGGGACCTGCGGCTAATTTTTTTTCATTGTGGGTTGGGTCAGGGCTAATTATTTTGGTTGCGGGTCAAGTTTGGGTCCAGTTTATTTTTATATTTTGTTTTTGTTCGGGTTAACTTCTATTCTTTTTTCCACGAGTCGTGTTTGAGTCTGGTTCACTTCTAATTTGTTGCTGTGAGTCGGGTTTGGCTCCGGTTCACCTACTTTTTTATTGCTGGTCGGGTTTGGGCTTGGTTGATTTCAACTTTTTGTTATGGGTCGGTTGACTACTAGGTTGGGATTAGGTTCGGTTGACTTCAATTTTCCGGACCATACTGGTCCGGTACATTTTACATTTTTGTTGCGAGTCGAGCGGAGTTTTACTTTTTAGCTGTGCATTGTTTTCGGGTCAGTTACATTTTGTTACATTAATTCGAAATCGGATCAGTTTCAGATTGGGTTTTCAGCCTTACAAGAAGGATTCAGGTTGGCCCGATTTTTCATATGAAAATCTAAATATTTTGCTCGATGATAACTATGTACGGTAAAAGCGCCATAACAGACACTTTCAAATAATTAATTATGAATATTTTTAAGCTTTTGCATTGAAAACTGCTATTTGTAAATGTTAGCATGTACATTAAAATTTCCATACGGATTTTCCTGAATAGTAGACACTTGTATTTAGCGAACACTTCTCAACAATTTAGACACCTCGTTCGGCTGCTACTGTTATTTAGAGGATCTACAGTTACTTGAATATTAAAGTAGAAATTCAACATTGATTTTTCTAAATAAAAGATAAAATTAATATTAAAGCAAACATCGGAGCTGGACAGAACACATCAACGCAATAAAATTACACTGAGCAACACTTCACAAAAATATTTGAAAATTAACATCGAAATCGTGGGGCGTTAAGTCCAACATGCTAAAAATATGGTACCACACAATTGTGGAACGGATTATCTTCTACGACGAGGGCGTCTGGAGAAGAAACCCTTAGATCAGGAATGACTAGATAACGGATCCCTTTGTTCTCTTCGGGGATTCTTGAAGCATGGACCTCCGAAATTTGGCGAGATTTTCCTCGCCAAAAAGGTGTCTTTTTTGGCGATGATCCTTTCTTGGCAATTTTCTGCTTTCATTCTCATAATAAAAGAAACGTAACCAGTCGAAAAAGGTCTTGGTAGCGGTAGTTGGCGGTATCGGCGGGAGAAACCGTTTTGGCGCGCATTTTTCCCACTGTCACGTGATGGTGGGGAGGGTGATGAATGCTTCAAGAAAAAGTTGCTATTTCTGAGTCCAGTTATATGAGAAGTCTATGAAGAAACCTCACCAATAGAATGAAGGACAAACTTCTCCCACTACAAAGCTCCCTCGCGAAGTCTTTTTATTGGTGGGGGAGAGAACCTAAAATTGCCAAGTCAAAATTCAGTATTTGCCAATTCAGTGAAAAGCAAACATAAATAGTTCTCAGCGTTTGCCAACTAGTTTTATAATTTTACCAAGTTATCACAATTAGAAAATCTAATCTAGTTTTTATTTGTGAAAAGCTTAATAATACTTCTAATTATATTGGTAACTTTCGTCAAATCTATCAGAAATAGAAAGTATTATAGTTTTTTATTAAAGTTTTGAACTAATTTGCCATTTCACTTTGTAAATTTGCCAACTTTAACAGCATGTGCAAATGTTTAAGGGGGAGGCTGCCCCCTGCCCCCCCCTAGCGAGGCCCCTGTACAAAGTATGTTTCTCCTACGAATGGCGAGGGTGTATAAAACAATTTCCACAGATTGCGCTCGCAGTACTTACGGATATCCCTCCCATAAAATTAACACTAAATTATGAATGCACAAAAAATAGAATCCTTCAACTTTATCACAAACAAACACAAGATGCGCACTTTCCACAAACAGACATATAGGGGAAAGTTAGCAGCTGGTTCCTGAATCCTGCAAAAGAAACATCACATCTGCAAGTCAACCCCTCTAAACATTCATTTATACCAACAAGAATTAGAATCGTTTACACTAATGGATCCCGCACGGAATCGGGCGTAACGTCAGCATTCTGCGTCATGCAGGAACGATGTGGTGATCCATTTTGGGCCTGTAGAATAGGGGATAATAATTCTGTATTCCAAGCAGCAATATTTGCGATTCTGCGGGCCCTAGATTGGATTTCTTCCCAACCATTTTCATTCACCAGGCTTGCAGCGATAGTCTTTCAGGTCCACAGGCAATCATCGCGCACAGAATTAAGAACCCTTTAGTCCTTAACATAAAATTTAAGTTGTTCCCTCTCATTCGGAAAGTAGCCCTGGGTCACGTGTCGGCACACATTGGCATTGAGGGCAATGAACGTGTTGTCAAGTTGCAAAAAAAAAAAAAAAAAAAAAAAAAAAAAAAAAAAAAAAAAGCAACTGCAAGAACGTCGAAGATTTTACCCCTCCCCTCTCACACATTCGTAGAAAGTTTATTCTAAAAATCATCTCAAAGTGGCAAAATTATTGGGATCTGTTTACCAAAGGCAGAACACACCTGCAATCTTATATCTGTAATGTCTAAAGAAATGAACCTTCTCTAACCAGCCACTACAGCATTCTTTTCTGGTCATGAGCCTTTCAAAAAATATTTTAAATGTTTCGATCGAACAGCCAACCACTTCTACGACTGCGGCGAGGTCGACACCTCTGGGCATAGCTACTATCACTGCATACTTACCCAAGCCTGGCACATTAAACGCTCCTCCATCCTTCCCAAAAATTGGCTATCTAATATTTTATCAAGACCCCTTCTTATAGGAAAATTAAACAGGTTTTTTAATTTACAAATGGAACTAACTATCATCACTTCATAGATCTGCACGGTGCTGCAACCCACTTCAATAAGCACCAACCTTGTGGCTACTCCTCCAACTCAACTTTATATAATTATTTTTACCCACTCTGCTCATCCGCCCCTTGTCACGATGGAGCAGTCTATGCTACGGTAGATGGAGCTTGTTTTGTACGTTTAAAACTAATATTGTCTTTTTTGGCTAATTGTTAACGAATTCCCGCAAGCCAGAGAGCCTCTGGGTGGGGCAAATAGAATCTACATTGAACCCTTGCAAGGGTTCGATGTAGTGATGTTCCGATGTAGGTCTAGTGTTTCTGCCCTATTTAGGCAATAAATATCATGGTCGGATCTAGAGAATCCTCAAGGGGAGCGATCTATAAAATTGGAGGTTCGGATTGAAGGTAATGTTTTTCATTGCAGGTGGAGTTTATTTCTACTTTTTTACAGTGGGTCTGGTTCAGATCGGATTGATTTATTCTTTTTACTGTGTGTCCGGTTTGGGTCAGGTTGACTTACATTATTTCAAGTTCGGATCTGTCCCGGATGGGATTTTACTTCTGAGAGTAGGATTCAAGTTGAATAGTAAGTTCGGGTAGGGCGCAAATCTTTTACTGCGGTCGGGTTCAATTCTACTTTTTTGTTGTGTGTTGGATAGATTTATACTTTTTTCGGCGGACCGGGTTTGGGCCAAGTTGACTTGCATTATTTCGAATTCGGGTCTGTTCCAGAATGGGTTGAATTCTTGAGAGTCAAATTCGGTTTTTCAAAAAAGATCTGAATATCTTTTTTCCATAAAAACTTTATATATAGTAAAAGACCTATGACGGACATCTCCAAATAGCGGAAACCTTCATTTAGGATATACTCTTTAATCGTTTATATAATAAAACCCCTGAATATGAGACACGTCGGAAGCGTGAAATTCGTCCGCTATTCAAAAGTAATAACATGTACTGTAAAATCTTTATGCAAATACTCCTGAAAAGTGCACACCTCTATTTAGCGAAGACTTTTCAGCCTGCATTCTTTTTCCTGTAAATACCTAATATTAGACAAATTCAGAAGTCCCGAATAGTCCATTATTTTGAGGTTTTGCACTAAAGAGTGTATTAGATGTTTACTTTCCTATATAAAAGATATTATAAAGATATATTTGTAAACTGCATTTTATAATTTCTTTAAAATATATGAATTCATTTACTTTAATTTCATTTTCGGGTCGAGAAAACTATTTGTACTGGGTTCGGGTAAGGTCTCGGTTTGATTTCCAAAGTAATTTTTGGGTTAGGATTAAATTTATTCGCTGTGGGTCGGGTTGACTTTTAAAGTTTCGGATTCGGGACTTTATTTTTGGGTTTTGACTCATTCGGTTCAGATGATATGTGGACTAATTCTGCCCTTGTCGAATCCTCCGACGAAACGAAAATTTCGCATTCTGCCCCTAACGTCTTGGAATCCTTTCCGGATAGGCAGCCGGAAAGACAGTATCTATGGCGGTGCTTATATAGGCAGCTCTTGTATGTGAATATAGAGACTTTTTTTTTTGTTAAATGTATATTAGCAAGCATTCTATTATTTGTATTTTTTTGTTTTAAGTTTTATGTTCATAAGTAGAAATAATTTTAGCTTCAATTTAATATAAAATAAATGTAACTGAAGCATAATTTTTTAACTAGTTGGCTAGTATTGCTTGTATTTTGAAACATATTTTAAATAATATATTTATTCCAAAATATAGTTAAAATATATTTTTGAGGTTAAAACTTATCGTACTAATACAAAAGTGTAATTACAAATAGTTTGTGCTTAAAAAACTTCTTGATTTTGATCTAAACAATAAAAAATATATAATTATATATATGAAAGAAAGAAAAAAAAAAGAGGAGAAATAAAGCTTGTGTTATAAAAGTTAGTATAACAATGTGTAATTACATTAAAATAAACTTTCATGGTAAAATATATTTTTGAGAAGATTTAAACTTATTTTACTAATCCAAAAGAAAGAGTATTTACAAACAGATTTTGTTTAAATACGAGTAATTCCTTGATTTTACTTTAACCTCCTGACAGCCGCCGGCTGATTTTTTCACACACTAAGCTGCAGGTTTCACTGCAACATAAGCAATATTTAAATTAGTATAATTCCACAAATAAAACCCAGTTCTGAGAAATTAAGTTAGGATTGATGCTATCAAAGATTATACACCAATACTAATAACATATTTTGTATCAGGTTGGAAAAAACATCTTTTTTTTTTAATATTTTTAATAAATTACAGAGAAAACAACATTCAATATTACCCTTTGGCTGGGCAGTCAGAGACATAGTACCTTTAAAACCCTCTCTTCAATTTTGAATAATATTGCAACATATATGGTCTCATAATACTTAATACTAAAAATTAAATAAAATTAAACATGTTTTATTTATTTATTTTTGTAAAACAGCCTATTTTATTAAAATTTATTTATTATTATTTTTTTAATTATCTTTTTAAAAATCCTTACTGTTTTTTATAAATATGCGTATTTTGGCTTCGATTCCCCCCCTCCCCCCACATTCCTTAGAGTGTGGTTCTGGTTTATTGTGGTTTTTGTATTGGTATCTTGTGTTTTGGTATCTTGTGCTGTGCATGGATTTTTAGATGCATGGGATTTTACATTTAATATGTATATTTTTTTTCTCACATATATATCAAACAATGAAGGAAATTCATTAAACTCTCAATTTAAATATTAAAAAAAAAAAAAAACAATAATAATAATAGCTATAAACTTAAAAATTAAATCCATACACAAAAATATTAAATATCTTATAAAAAAAAAAAAAATAAAACCACTATTTACATTAGAAAAAAAAACCTTAGTGTTTATCAAACAAGCAAATTATAAAAATATGAATAGAGAAAAAAATCAGTTTAAAAATTTCATTAAGTATGGGTAATTGCGCTAGATCTATCAATAGAATTAACGCTAATAATATCTCGTGATATAATTGTCGTATAAATAAAAATGAGGTTTCAAAACAGCAGCGTCAACTTTTCAAAACTACTGAGTGGGCTCAAATTTTTTTTAGTAAAATAACGCATATAATTTTCCTTTCTTAGTGTGTATGTGTGTTAAGAGTAAGAGAGGGGGGGGGGGGAGCAAATGATTAAAGATAATTAAAAATTAAATTAAGTTTTTCTGAGCAAATTTTTAAATTATTAGAATTATATTCTATAAATAATTTTATTAAATTATATTCTTCCAAATTCTTCCTTATATTAATATTTATTTTAAATAACATTGGAATTGCTAATTATTGAAAGTGCATAAAACAATTTTAAGAAAAATATACACTTTAGTAAAAGTGTTTTAACAATTCAAGACATCAAGGCAGATGGCAAAATAGGAAGGAAATTTTTTCCGTGCGAAATTTAACTATACAAATTTTCAGCGCTCCTGTAAGTCTAATTTGTGTAAAATAAACAGTTCCTGTTGAATCATCCCGCATGAAAATCCTTTTTCCGACTTGGCCAAGTCTGTTCATAAATCAGTAAAATTTGGATTGGTCCAAAAATTTTTGCAAAAAAAGGCATATACTTTAAAGTCGTCATTATTCTACAACTAAACATTAGAATTTATTCTTTTTAAAGAATCGTAGTTTACTAGGCTTATTAAAATAGAGTTAAACACATGAAAAAAAAAAAAAAAACATGGTTATGACGGAATTTTTTTTAAAACTGAAAATTGAAAATTTCTTTTAAACTGTTCATCCATGCAAAATGAATACAACAATACGCGGGAAAAAAATATATTAAACATTTACATCTGCTAAGAAGGGAACGTATTTTAACGTATAACTTTCGAATGCGATTCCGTCTTAGAAGATTTTACTTTTACCATATACCATTTTTTAGATTTTTATGTCTCCATTACATGGAATATGAATTAATAATACTAATGATAACAGAAACATTTACATACAACAAATAAAGGTTTGTTAAAAGTATAAATATCACAGCCTACGGCACTTCTGCATAAATGGAAATTATAAGCATGAAAAAAAAAAAAAAAAAAAAAAAAAAAAAAGACTAAGATAAGTTTTTTTGGTCTGAACTCTTCCGTAAGAGTAAAGACTAATGTTCTGTAGAAATTCACTGGGGCCGGACCGGGTTCGGGCCAAATTTTTAACTTTTTTCCGGGACGGGCCGATTTTTTTTTCGATGGATCGGGCCCAGTTGGCGTCAGCGCAATTATAAAGAAAAATATTGTTTCCATGGGAACGACTCCTCTTAAATCGAAATGCGTTAAACAACAACATTCGAGATATCGTCTTTTATTTATTAATGATTTTTTTTTTTTTTTTTTTTTTTTTTTTTTTTTTTTTTTTTTACATTCCAAGAAAATTAGGATTTTTTAAAACAGGGCACCTTATTCATCTATTTATTTATATGGGCATCTTTTAAATCTTATTTAGGTCACCAAGGCATGTTCTATACTGTATATGAGATATGTCAGATTAACAGTTCATTTACAGTTGCACCCAAAATATTCCATTACATCATGGTCAATGGGGAAAAATTATTTGTAAAATATATTAATGACTTACACTTTTTCAAATGTATTGAAACTGATATAAATCACTGAATTTCATTGCAAGATGATTATGATAGAATAAGGTATTCATAGCATTTGTAGTTCATTTACAGCGACACACAAAAATAAGTCGATTACAGTACTGTTTTTAGATAATTATTACTGGAGATGCATTTTCAATTTCGACTTACGATTTTAAATTTAACTGTTTTTTAGATACGTTCGTAATTATATAAATACGTATCAACTATATTCGTCGTCTGGTCCACCCGTCTGTCTGTTCGCATATAACAGTGCAAAAACTACTCTGTCGTATCGTTTGAAATTTTAAATACATATTTGTTGAGGAATTTTTTCGAGTTATTGCAAATTTTATGAAAATCGGATGTATAGTTCCAATACAGGGACAGTCAAAACTATTCCGTTACATTACGGCCGACGAGGGGGGAAAAGTTTAAAGTGCTTTTTAATGATGTTACACTCGTTCGAATTTAATGAAACTGATATGCATTTATGAAGGATATTAAAATACAAATTATGTAGAATATGCTGCACAAAAAATAGTTATTATTCATTTACAGGGCCACTCAAAATAATTATGTAACATAATGGTACAGAAGGGAACATTATTTTAATTTTGTTACACATTTAATAAAATTGTTATAAGCTGCTTAGGTTTATTAGAGTTACTTCTTGTGTAATAGAAAATACGAAGTATTTATAGGGACACACAAAATATTTCGGATACTATGCTGCATCAAACATTCTGTACATCAACGATAATTGCTCAAAGTTTTTAGTTTTGGTATGATTTTTTTTAAAGTTTTACTAAATTTTTGCATGTTACGTTGAATGTATAAATGGTGCAAATCATATACAGGGCTACACAAAAGAATTCGTATTCCTTACTGAGTGTGAAAGAAAACATCCTAAAAGTGGTTTGTAAATGAGTTATACATTTTTATGCTGAACAGCTTTAAGTATACTACGATGTGTTTAAAAAATAGAAATGAAATGGTATACAGAGTCACGCAAAAAACTGGATACATAGCCGGCTCTGGATGGTAATCTCTGGAAGTGTGATTTCATTAGTTTAAAGCATGTTTCCGTTTTAAATAGATTTTAGCTAAATAATGGCTTATATTTAAAGATAGTAGGTATAATACAGGGCTATATAAAAGAATTCAAATACGCTTTCGTCTATTTAAATAAATTGCTGAATGCCAAATTTCAACCTAACATGCGTTTTTAACTTTTTCCAACATAGTTGAAAGTGTTTATGATTTCTATTTAGCTAGCCGTCTGCCTGCCTGTCTTTCCAAGCTCTAACTTGCGCGGAAATAGTGAATTAGTCTGTAACTGATATGCGTTATTGAGATTTATTATGCCGTGTTCGGTTATGAAAGCAAAGTATGCAGCGTTATGGTTCATTTACAGAGACACTCAAAGCTATTCCATTATATTATGTCTGTGAGGAAATTTCGTAATTATATAACTACGTAGCACCTATAGTTGTCATCTGGTATGTTCGTTTATTTGCCTGCATATAATAGCGCGAAAGCTATCTAACAGAATGGTTTAATTTGTAATATATATACTCGTTGCAGAATTTTTGTTACTTACTTCATATTTTATGAAAAGCGAATAAAAGCTTAAAAGGATATTAATAAAAGTTTTCTTCATTCTTTAAAAACCTATCGTGCGTATTTAATTCAATGATATTTAATGATAGGTAATAATTCTAGGTTGTCATAGTGATTATGCCTCATTTAGGATGGAAGTCGTATTATTTCCACAATACCACGAATTTAATATACATAACCGTAATAAATTTTGTATTCAGGCATTTTTTCAAAAGAGTAAGGGAAGTAAGTGGTGCAACAGCTATTGCACCGAGTTATGGATATTTTTAAAACCAGTTACAGTACGAAGGCATTTTTCACGTACTTTTGACTGTCCCTATAAATCGAACTATGCATCCAATTAAAAAAAAAATTGAAATGACTAACGAAAATTTTGCAACGACTATACATATAAAAAATAAAACCATTATTCTGTTAGGTAGTTTTTGCGCTATTATGTGCGGACAGATAAACGAACATACCAGATGACAAATATAGGTGCTACGTATTTATATAATTATGAAATTTCATCACAGACCATAATATAATGAAATAGTTTTGAACGTCTCTGTAAATGAACGATGAACGCGGCATAATTTGTTTTCAATACTGAACACGGCATTATAAATATCATTAACATATATCAATCACAAAGGAATTCAACAATTTTAACGCAAGTTAGAGTTTGGAAAAACAGACCAGTTGACGGTTAACTAAATAGAAATCATAAACACTATCAACTATGTTGGAAAGTGTTAAAAATTCATGTCAGGTTGAAATTTGACATTCAGAAATTTATTGAAATAGACGGAAGCATATTTGAATTCATTTGTATAGCCCTGTATTATATCTACTATCTTTAAATACACGCCATTATTTAGATAAAATCTATTTTAAGCTGAAACATGCTTTAAACTAATGAAATCACACTTCCAGAGATTATCATCCAGAGCCGGGTATGTATCCAATTTCTTGCGTGACTCTGTATATCATAGGAAACAGTGATAACGAATAAAGTAATCAATGAGAGCCTTGTAAATAGTTTTGATTACTTTGAGATTTGAAATATTCAATTCTAGTCTTCGAAAAAGTTGAAGAAAAAAAAATCATTCATGCTGAAACGGTGTTGGAAAAATTACTTGAGATTGCAAGTATGGTATAAATGAAAACTTTACGAAAAGAAGTAATTATTTTAACTGTGTATAAAAACATGTTTTATAGGTTTATATAAATAAACAGACAAACAAACAATTATTAAGTTTTTTTAGCTCATGCAACAATGAGACTATACAATACAAAATCAGAAATAAAATGACAACTTGTAACAATGAACAAAGCGATTCCTTCATTCAAAGTAAACCATTCCATTGTTATGTAGTATAACATCATTTGTGTAAAATTTCACTATTAAGATAGAAGTGTAAAAAAATAGTTTTTCGATCGAAATTATCATTCATATATCCCTTGGAATTTTTATAATAAATTTTTAGAAAGATTCTACATTATGTCTACAAATAAAATATCCTATTTTACACCTAGAGAAATATCACTCCATGTTACAGCAGATGATCTTTGGGTATCACTGTTGGGGAAAGTGCTAGATTTATCACCACTATGTAAAGATTTACCTGAAGGTAATGATTGTCACTAAAATTAAATGTTAGATTTTGTATAACAATAAATTTAGATTTTGTTTACATATTGAAATACATTTTAGTTTTTCAACGTATCTGATAGCGTACACACACACACATCCATTGATTAGTGTCAATATACCATACACAATATTGTACGTACTACACTGGTGAAATAAATTAAGAGAATTTGCATATTTTATCAAATTGCATTAAAAGAACTGAACTGAAGGAAAAAAACGCTGCTTCTAGATAAAAATGCAAATCTTGTACAACAAATATGTAAGCATTATATTTGTGTGTAGACGGAACCAGCAGAAAAATAGGCTTTATAAGTGCATGGAGTGTAAGACGAATTGCGTTCGCTAGGATACCTCGGTGTTACCTTGCGTTGTCTTGGTGTTACCTTGCAGTAATCGGTTAAATCACATTGGAACAGTAAAAATGAGTAAACACTAACGTTTAGATGATAAAATGAGGTGGCGCATTATGGGGAGGCTAGATGCAGGCCGATTACAAGTCCAGAAATGCAGAGAGTTTAATTTAACACCCAGCGTCGTGTGTAACCTATTGAAACAGTTCCAGAATATTGGATCCATCGAGAGAAAACCTGGGCAAGGTCATCCAAGAGCCACAACGGCCAGAGAAGATCGTATTTGTCCATTTTAATGAGGGATAGCAGAGGGGCTACAGCTTCTTAGCTTGTTCGGAACCTGTATGCAGCCACATGAATCCATGTAACAAGAGTGACTGTTTCCAAAAGACTGAATGAGAGAGGGTTACTTTCCAGAAGACCGTCTATTTGCATCCCGCTCACGTCTACGAACAGGAGAGTCCGATTAGTATGGTGCAGGCATCATAGTGATTGGAGTATAGAGCAAAGGGCGACCGTTCTGTTCACCGAGGAGTCCTGTTTTAGCATAAACATCGATTTCCGCCGTACTTTTATATGGAGAGAGCCAAGGGCCCGCTACCTACACTCCAATGTCCGTAAAATCAACAATTACGGTGGTGGTGATGTAATGGTCTGGGCAGGGATCATATTGGATGGCCGCACACCTCTCCACGTCTTTGTCAGAGACTCTGTGACTGGTGTGAGGTATAGGGATGAAGTCTTGGAGCTCCTATGTTCGCCTTTTCGGCGTTGCAGTGGCCCCGAGTTCATCTTACAGGAAGATAACACGAGGCCACATAGAGCTCTTCTAGTCGACGAATTTAAGAGAGAGGATATTCCCCGGATGGATTGGCCAGCCTGGTCTCCAGACCTCAACCCTATAGGGAATGTCTGGGATACTTTGAGGAGTGCAATTGCATCTCGCAACCTCCCTCTGAGAACCATTGAGGAACTGAAAATAGCGTTGCTGAAGAGGGGCCAATCGCCACATGCACTGATGAACTGCCTTATTTCCAGTATCACAAGATGCTGCGCGGCCTGTATAGCTGTAAGAGGGGACCATACCCTCTCTTAACCCATTTCTTTTATGTATTCTGCAACTGCTGTTTCAAAACCTCAGACTCCCATGAGTGTTACGCACGAACATGTGTGTCTATTATAACTGTTGAAGTTTATTTTGTTTGCATTATATCAACTTATGTTCACACCGAATTTTATTAAAATTTATCCAGTAGTTCTGGAGATCGTAGATCAAATATGAAAATTCTCTTAATTTCTTACACCAGTGTACTATATTTAGATACAGCTCCTGATACCTTTGTTTCCTTTTGGGAACAATGGATTTTTATTTTATTCTATCGAAGATAATTTTCAGAATTTTCAAGCATTTTTTTGAGACTTTCACAAAAATTACTCTATATATTTAGGTAACACGTTTATATATACAATATATTTTGATTGCGTGATTATAATAAGCCGCTTAATCATAATCTACAGTTTGAACGCATTTTCTATATTAGTTTTGACAGGGTAATACAAAAGATTTTCCTTCCTTTTTAAGCTGTTGATGGTCTCCTATAGGATTTTTGGAAAAAATCGTCGCGAAAATATATGACCTGTACTATTCTGTTTACACACTTACAGTTTTAGGATAGTTAAATCATGTATTTTGCTAGCTATATAACAAAACGTTTAAAATACCAAGTGATCAGTCACCTTTGGTCATGTATTGCATATATATATATATATATATATACATAAATTGCTCTGAAAGATAACCTTTTTTATCCTTTGGATTTTGCCAATCTAATTACATCTTAGATTGCTGTGCCCTGGCGACATTTTATGAACTAGTGAAAACTGAAATTTTTTTCAATTTTTAAAATTTCGCCACTTTTCCGTTTTTATATTTTCTGTAGTTTCCATAACTACGCAATATTTGCTTTACTAAACCATAACTTATCCTTTTTATTAGTTAACTATTCATATATTTCTCCTTAAACTTAATCTTACACAATTTTTTTAATTAAAATCCCTTTTTTTTTTAATTTCTATTTTAAATTTCTTAACGTTAACTTCAACCTTATAAGTTTTTTAATCTACAGCTATAATTTCCCTAGTGGCTCACGTAATAGCAAAACAATTCATTCGACTGGGTGTGAAGTTGGCTATAACTAGGAAACCCTCGATGCTGCTCCAGCTCAGGTGAGATGTTCTTGGAGCTTCCTAGTTGCGAAGCAACTCCATGCCCCGTATATTAGTAATGACAGGGCTTATCATAAATCAAAGGAATATTGCCCAGTTAAACTGATGACAATGAGCTCACAGGCTCCGCATACTAATTGTACATTACAGCCTTATATTTTCAAGGGTTGATTCCGTTCGAAAAAAAATTAAGAAGGGGATACAGCTCTCTCCTTTCCTCTTTTTTATACTTAATCATTGAACCTCCTAAACTATCAAAGACATGCTTTATCATATAAAAAATCTATATCCAAAATTTAGAGCAAATCAGATAATTCTTAATAAAAACCCATTTAGCATTTATATAATTTAAGAGCAGTTATCCCAATCTTTTATACTTAACCATTAAACTTCCAAAACTATTCAGAGATTTGAACGAAATCTGAAAATTCTGCTTGAAAAACCCATTTATATAAATTAAGGGGACGGACATTAGAACCCCCGTTCCCCCTGTTTATACTTATTCAATGAATACCTAATAACAGTCACGGAATCGCCTCATCAGAATGATCCTATATCTAAATTTTGAACGAAAACTTAATTCTGCATGAAAAACCCATTTATATCAATTAAGGGGAGGGGCATGAGCCCCCCGTCTCTTATACATATAGAATGAATTCCAAAAACTAAAGCGCCTTGTCAGGATATATCTATATACAAAATTTCAAGTGGATCGGATATTTTTATCATGAGTTATCGCGTTACGCACGTACGAACATACATACAGAACGGGCGGGCACATAAGCTCTCAGGCTATGATAGCCTGTGAGCTAAAAAAGAAGTATGTACGTGAAAAAGAAGTGAAACTAATGTTGTGCGACTACTTAAAAAAAAGTGTAGAAAGTCGAAATAATAGTAATAACACAAAATAGAAAAATGTCGACAACACATCAAAGCATCTATAATCTCGCGTCAAGTCAATGCAGTGCTTAAAGCCTTTGCGACGAGAGCATTATGCTTTATTTTTAAACTTTTACCATAGAACAGTACTATAGCTCACCAATTTAACTACAGATACTACATTAATCAAATTTGCAATTTTGTTTTGTTTCGAGCCCTAGCACTATAGTCACGGACTTTTGAATAGGTCAAATTTAATTATAATAGTCCTGTACAAGTTTAATACAAAAACAATATCATATGAGTTAATCGAGGCTTTTATTTATTTTTCGATGGAGCGATCTCACTGCTTAAAGTAACATGCCACAATTTCTGTCACAGCAATTAAGCAATTATAGTAGGGTTTGAAATGTCGTAAAATGTGGGTCCAGCTGGACTGACGTGCTAAGTTTGATATTTTTATTTTATTCTGCAGGTTTTGACGTGTAGATTCCAAATATCTTAGGTGCCATTTTTTTCTTGCACATTTTTGTGGTGATTTTCAAGATGGCGTCCAAGATGGCTGCCATTTACTAACTTCTTTAATATTTGTGTATATTATTGACCAATATGTCAAATTATATGTTTTCGGGGTCAAGGAACACAAATCTACAATAATATTAGAGATAAATTGAGTTTTTCAAGTGTTTTAAGTGATAAGATGCAGATAAAGCACAAAAATATGGAAGCCATCAGCTACACTAGCGTTTTATTAACCAGTTATACACAACCATAACAATAAGAAAATGAGCAAGAATTTCGTTATCTTCTCGAATTTTAATCAATTTATCACCAATATTAAATGCAGTCTTCTTGTTACAAGTACTGAGTGTCTTTAATTTAATTTTTTTCATTAGATGCTAAAGTGACAATTTAGCTTATTTTCTCTGTAGTGAGTCTCTTGTAAATTCTTTAAATTTCAATTAGCTTTTTTGGTCACGATTCAGAATATCATCTTTCGCAGATGCTGGAACTTTCATAGATGTTGCAATATTCATTAGTGTGGTATTATCTTGGGAAGGATTTCCACCAAAATGATTCTGAATACTCTTCTTGACGATGGCTGCATTAGGAAAAATTCTTAGTGACATGGGGTCTAAAGTTGATAGTGTTTCCTGGGCTGCTTAGAGATTTCGTTTGGACAGTACTTTAAAAAAAACTTGAAACTATAAGTAATATGTCTGGGGCACACAAGAAATACCTTTCGAGGGTGCTTTCATTCTGAATTAAACCAATAATTCCACCAATGTTCTTCAGTTCTTTGATTTTCTGTTCCAAGTTCTGCCTGAAAATAGTTTCGCAAACGGCACATTAAATTTGGATTCTGCAAAACAACCAGATTCAAGAGCACTACATACTTCTATATATGTTGTTTAAAGGATCTTTATCTGTGCTATGTATAATGTAATGCGTCTAGCATGATGAAATAAGTGATTAGCAAAATAATATTTGATTTTTTTCCTATAATGACGCGAGATGCAATGCCCAATCACCTTGACGAGTGGCACAGATGAACCGTAGCGAAGACCCAAATTGGCTCATTACTGTCACATGAACTTTGCCATGTCACCACTGATTTGTGTAATATGTGGAAGAAAATCTATTTTAATTACTGCTTTGATCTCTTCAAACAAATTTGTAGTTTCAACTTCAAAATTGTGCAATTTTTCACGTAATTAATAGCCTTTTACTTGCAGGGATATAACCTCTTTAGAATGCGGTAGTGTTTTAAAGAGAAGTTCTTAGCATGTAAAAACGATTGTCATGTGAAACTCGAAGCCTCTAGTGTATTTCTTCCCTCCAAAAATCTGAAGTATTGTTGCAGGAAAGTATAGACCAATTTCAGTACAGAGATCAAGGCCAATACCATCAATGTATTTTCCTAGTGCATGGGGATATGGAACACAAAATGAAGCTCTCTCACTCGGAGCAGCTATTTTTGATTGCCGGTAGATAATTGAATTTACAGCGTAGACAGAGTGGAGCTAACTTTAACTCACTAAATTTTGCTCGCTTTGCAGCATATTCTTTCATTTTTTCGAGATTGTCTATACCAGGTTTTTAACATAATTGTCCACCTTTTAATCACACTAAACAATTCATAGTGTATTCACAACACAGTCATTCTTATTAGTAAATATCTTCGTGTAAGTTTTAACACTTGCATCAAAAGAGAAAACAAGCAATATTAGTAACTTTGAAGTAAATTTATAAATAAATAATACATAACGTAATTTATGCCTATCTTAATTGTAAATTTGTATTTCTTGACCCCAAAAACATATAATTTCACATACTGGTTAATAATATCACACAAATATTAAAGAAGTCAGTATATGACAGCCATCTTGGACGCCATCTTGAAAATCACCTCAAAAATGTGTCAGAAAAAAATGGCACCTAAGATATTTGAAACCTACATGTCAAAAGCTACAAAAGAAACTATAAATATCAAACTTAGCACAAAAATCCAGCTGGAAAACATTTCAGACCCTACTATTAAGCTTATTTTTCTTTTGAATTATCCATTTAGTTTGCAGTTTTATATACCGTCTTAGTGGAGAAATCCGCTCTCCTACTTTTTAGAATTTGTACATCTAATATAAAAAGGAGACAGGCGTGCAGTTAATTCCTTTTAGTTTAGATTAAATAAGTTTTGTCTTCGTTGGAATTGTTGAATAAGTTCAATTCTTTTTTTGAAAAATATAAAACATGCATGAATTTGATTTAAATAAGATATTATAAAACAAATGCAAATGTAGTTTTTGATTTATAAGTGTTAATTACTCATGCTTTCTATTCTGTTACGAAAGGTGCATCTATCCCGATCAAGTGGAGCGTCTAACCCTGAGATCCGGGTTAAATGACTGAAATCATTGTTTAGGTTTTTTGAAAAAAATCTTATTTTACCTGCTATTTAGTTTACAGTAGTATTTTTTATTGTATTCCATATAAAATTTAGAGCAGATAGGTTACATATGCACTGCAAAACACTTTACAGTAAAAAAGAAAAAATAGGGGGGAGGGCTTAAGTGGTGCAACTATACCAGATTTACCCTATATCTATTTCTGATATGTGATTTAATTATTTACAAAAGAAAATTATTGATGTCAAAGTAATAAAAAATACCTTTTAAAATTTAATTTTGAACTTTATTTGTATCTGCTGCTGATCGATTAATTTATATGTAAGATTTAAATTAAAAAAGATTAAATTTTATATTTTTAGTGTAATTAACATATTATTTGAATTTCTTTTAGATGACGATGAAATATTTGCTCTGCTTGCATTTGCTGGAAAAGATATCTCTCATCTGTTTGACGAGCAGCTAGAAGTAAGTTTCAACTCAAACAGTATTCATAGTTTATTTTAAATAATGACAGTCAAATCTCGATACATCAAGGTTTAATTTAAAATAAATTTTAAAGTAACAATTCATAGAAACTTAAAGATTTAAAAAAAAAAAAACTGTTGTTGTAAAGCCATAATTAACACGGATATTTTAGGATAAGAGTATTTTCGATAGATTTTTAGGAAGGGTATAACGTATTAACAGTAAAGATCGATAAAAAAATTCGGCTTCGTTTTCGGCGGAAATGCTGCTGAAAATTCGGCCGGACCGAAAGTAATCTGCTTTCTAAAAATCTCGTTTCTTCGCGGTAAACCTGATTTAAGAGTTGATTGGTAGGTTTATTTTTTGTTTCCATACCTTTAGGCGCAGAAAAAAGCAATGGTAAACTTACCGATCTACCACTAAAATTGAGTCTCTAATGGTTTCCACCAAGATATCACTTGACATATTAGTTGCATTATAATATGCAAATCAAGTTTTAATCATTTACTATCGAGAGGGGATTTTCATTGACCACTAGTTCGGCGAAAATGGATGCTCCAAATGTTTTGAACACAAGTATATTAAATTAATTTTCTTCATCTTATCTAATGGCCAAATAATCTGTGATAAAAGATGGCGAAAATAAACTGTACGATATTAGTGGCGTCCAAAGAATTTGGCGTCCCGCTTTACGAGGGGGCACCTGACAACACTAGTGGTGAGTTAGAGTCACCTCTCGAGTAAAAAGGGTTAACTAATTTTGGTATTAAAGCCCGCAACTCAATGAGAGAATGGTTTATACAGCTTCCTCTAGGTCTTTTAGTTTCAAAATGTTTTAATATCTTAGACATAAATAGGTAAATCTTTTTTTCTTTTTGCACTTAGGTAAAGCTTCATGTAGATCCCAATACCAACAAAGTTAGCCCTTTTTTGCCATTCAAGCGATTTCTTGAAGCACCATCTCAATCAGATTCCGAGGCACTTTTTTTAGAACGCCGCAAACGGGATGAAAAGCTGGCAGAAACTGTAATGCTGAAGTATAATAGCCAAAGATTGAATACGAAATATGATCTTTTAAAGCCATCCGTTTCTGCAGACGATAAAGAACTAGAAATGAAATCAGCATCACCTCCCTGGTGGAAAGACGATAAATATGTAGTTGGATTGCTTACCAAGAAACCGCGATACATTAAGGTCATGAATACGATGATCATGAGGGATGTAACGATTGAGGTAAGTCTTGTCTCTGTATATATGCTATTGAAATTAGAAATAAAATAGGGTAGAATCTATGGAAGAACGAAATCTAAGTAAAGACAGGATTTAGAACAGATGCGCCTATTGCCCACAGTTCAAGTCGTATTTTATAAAATAGAGAATATAAACATATAATAAGCTACACTAATATTTTTTTGTCAAAACACCTCGTGCAAGATAATTTTCAAACGATAGCATACAAATCAGTACAGAAATAAAAATAAAAAATTATGCCCTGAAATAAAAAAAAATAAATATTCAAAAATAAATTTCTGTTATTTTAAAAAACGAAACTGAAATTTTAATTTATTTCTTTGTCAGCAGGAGGGAAAGGGGATTGTTGGCTGTGACTGCCTGAAGCTCTTGTTTAATGAAAATTTTAAACACATGGAAGTAAAGAGAAAAACTAAAGTAAAAATCGATTTCCACTGGTAGGAGGGAACGAAAAGATCCTTCTGAGGGAAATTTCTCAGTTCCCTTTTCTCTTAGGTATTACATATTTGTAAGCAGCGTAATAAGTTCATTAGAGAAATGTACTACCTCTGACAATAAAGTTCGGTGAATAGTCTTGTAACATTAATGTAGATGAAATATTAATAAAAGTTACTATACCATACTTCGAAATAGTCACCTCCCATAACTATGCACCGCGGGGATCTCCTATACATGTCCTGGAAAATTTGCAAGAGGTGTTCTTGTGGGATGGAGTTCAAAAACTTCGTCATATTTCGTTTGATGTCAGCAATAAGGTCAAATCTCTTTCATAGAGAGTTTGAGACGTGGAAATAGGAAGAAATCTGGAGGATTGAGATCTGGCAAGTATGGTGGATGTTTAATTTGCACCACCCCTCATGAAATTCTTTCGGTATTTTGCAAATCTTAAAACCAAACTTTAAACTGATCTTTTGTTCTTTCATTTTCCTGTTCTCAGTTAAGAACCAACACACTGAACAAGCACTTTGTAAACAGGGTTGGTAAGTTTCTGCCAGTAAGTGGCAAAAACTGGCAGAAACTAAGAATTAATACTAAAAAGAACTTTAACCTGCAATGATTCATAATTCACACGTGTATTTAATATATAAAGAATTTAGTTAAAAAAAATAAGCTAGCATAAAAGCTAACACTGCATTAAATGAGATTTGAATCTTGCATTTGTGAGTTTAAATGATATTTCCATCATTAAATAAAGCTAAGTTAATTTTATGAGCAACTGCAATAGAACAATCATGTTTTTTACTTTATCTTTAATCCAAATTATTATTTGTTATTTATCATGAATAAAATGTATAAGCAACTGAATACTACTAAAAATGTCTCAGATTAAGTCTTGAAATGAATTTATGCCAGTTTTTGCCGGTTAAAACCACTTTCTGCCACCGTTTCTGCCGGCAAAAACCCAACCCTGTTTGTAAAACACGTCTTACTCAGAACATAAACGACGTTCAACTGAACAACGGTGGGGGAAGATGGTTAACACTTGCTTCTATGCAGGTGCAGCGTTTTGTTTCCCTAGTGTTGCTAGATCGGCCGTTCTGAATTCATTCACCGAACTTTATTGTCAGAGGTAGTATGCTTTTTAGATAATTTAAAGCATATTGTTGTTGTTGTTTTTTCGAATTTCATCAGCTTGACATATAACATAAAACTAGCTATAAATGAATAGTTGAAAAAAATCTGACGTAACAATATGTGGGATTGTTGTGGATATCACTCGAGGGTTACAGACTATGACATATAGGCAGGTAGGGGCACAAAATCCCCCCAATATTTGCGTGACATAATTAATAGATGAAATTTTATGGACATTTGGAAGGCATAAATAATGGATGGCCCAATATGGGTATTTGAGTGATATAATTAAAATATTCATCAATCAATAAACAAAACAATAAAATATAAATAAAATACAAATTTAAGACATGTGATCAAAGTACGAACCACCACCAAAAACCAAAGTTAAACCACCAAAATGATCAGAATAACAAGTAAGAAAAATCATGCGTTAAGCATAGATTATGAAACTCTTTCCAACGCTTCCTGAAATTTTTAACAAAACTTTGTTATTTAGGGAAATAAGATGCTACTGTCCATAGCCAAATATGTATTGAAATACTTTTGAACAACCCTGTGTTTGATCCGTCGGTTGATATTTATAGACAATATAATGGGAAAATTCAGTTTAGCAAGAAAATGCCTAACTGGCTGGAACTTCTCTTGCAGCACTTTATTCTAAAAGATGGAAAATACTTCAATACTTTTGTTCAGCCCTGTAATTTATCCAGTATCTTTACTACACGCCAGTATTTTGTAAAAATTTAGTTCAAACAAACATAGTCTTAAAGCTACTTAAATCACATTTCCAGAAATTATCACATATGGGTGACCAGGTAGCTAATTCTTTGCGTGACCCTGTATGTCATTTTATCTATATTCTGCAAACATTTTTTAGTAAACTGAAAGTAGTTCAACGTAAAAGTGCATAACTACCACCTTTAGGTTAGTTACTCTCATATTCAGTAACCTTTATGAGCTCTTTTGTGTAACCCTGTATATCAACTATAACATTTATATACACCATATAATTTGCAGACATTTTGTAAAATTAAAAGCGCATATCAAAATTGAAAATGCATTTCAACCATCTATCAACTATCATCAATAATACACAGTATTTCGGATAAAAATATAAGGTTTGAAATATTTTGTGTGTCCCTGTAAAAGCTATGCACTTCATGCGTTAAATATTAAGTCTCAGCGGCGTATATCAATTTTATGATACTTGAAACCGTTTAACATTATTAAAATATGTCGCAAACTATTCCCTCCTTTATTATTGTGTAATGGAATTATTTTGAGTGGTCCTATAAATGAATAATAACTATTATTTTGACAGCATACTTTACAGAATGCGTATTTTAGTACACTTTGTGAATCCATGTAAATTTGAATAAGTTTAACAGGGTGTAACACCTTTAAAATTCATTTGAAATGATTTTTTCCCATGGGCCGTAACGTATCGGAAAACTTTTGACTATTCCTGTAAATAAACTAATCATAGTAGAAACATCATTTTCAATAGGGTTCGTGCTAGGGTAAACATCAATAACATATAAAAATATCAGAGCAATCCGAGTATATTTACGGGAGTTAGAGCGCGGTCAGACGGCCATACAAACCGAATGCATAAACACTTTTCAACTTTGTTGGAAAGTGTTAATAAAAAAAAGAATGATCGAAAATAGTGATATTTGGTGAATTTTTTAGACTTTAATATCTAGTGGCCTCGAGGCTCATACAAAAGTATCGCTTTTAATAAGTTTTAAAACTTCATTTAAATACTATTTTTCATATAAATATGATTTTTGGTATTGTTAGAACATATACTGAAATAAAACGTTAAGTGTAAGAAATCCAATATAATTATGAATTAAGTAAATAATTTTCCTCAATATTATGTAATTCGGGTAGTCCGGGTACATCTCTTTGTTTATTTAAATAAATGATTTATCAAAACTAACAAATTTTTACTCTTTTAATTTGAAATAAAATTTTCAATCGGAAACTTTATTTAATGAAAGAAATCGATTAAATTTCAAATAGAAATAAAAAAGCCTTTTGTAAAATAAATATTTTGGTATAAAACTAGTTTATTAGATGCGGAGAAAAAAAAAAAAAGAATAAAAATTGGCAGCTATGAAATCTTTTGAACTACGAAAATTTTTCGATGCATCTGAAGATGTTATTATTATTATTATTATTTAAGTATTTGAATTAATTAGTACTAGTCTCCCATGACTTACGGGACGTGGAATGAAGACTATGCTCATATTCAGCATCTACCTCGACCTCAGAAATCTGAGTCGAGCACTCAAATGAAATTCCTGATCAACCTGATTGGACCAGGTTTTCTAGATTGAAGAAGATGATGAATGCCAGCATAAGTATTGTATGTTAATCACTGATTTGGCCATGCTGTTACTCTATTTTTATTTTTGTTTAAATGATCTTTTCGTCAATTCGAATTTTGGATAATTCGAGAACTACTTTTGGTATACTGTTATGTACTTTTGTGTTTGAATTAACCCTTTTCTAGAGCGGTTGTCACACGGCATAATTACCTTATATTAATTCGAAAACTGACAAATCGCATTAAGAATACTTTAATAAAATTTTGCTTTTATAATAGCGGTACAAAAGAGTAGGTTTTTATTTTGTAAGAAATTCGTTCGAAAATTCTGGTGTCATTCAACTACTTCGTCATTTTACTACCAGAATTTTTCTGACTTTGGTCGTGTTAAAAAAACAACTACATTGTATTTTGAAATAAAAAGCTGATCATTAAAAAAAATTCTGTTAATTGTGTTATTTTATTTTTATATTACGATAAATAGGTGTGCAGTGAAGAGACAATCGAAGACATTCTGGAGCGTTACCGGAAAATTAATTCCCACGCACGCAGTTACACTTGGAAGTATTTTGGAGAACCTCTGAACATGAAACAGACTCTCGAGATGAATGGCATTCCAGACATCGATGAAAAAGTTGAAAGTTTGAGGCTTGATTCAGATGATTTCATCCCCACATTGTCGCTTTATTTCAATAATGACTTGACAGAAATGTAATTGGAACCAAAATAAAAGCATAAAATCAATCGCTTTTAATTTTCTCACTTTAGATTATAAATTGTAATAAGTAAATGAGTAAATAAAAGTTAACATGTAAAATTGTCAGAAAAAAAACCTGCCAAATGAAATGAGAGGAAAATATTTATTATTTTATATAAAATGTCTGTTTTTAAATCAGACTTTGTACTTTAGCTGTCAAATACATTATTTATGTTTTTTAATCATAAATATTGTGTTTGACTGTTAAAGTACAGAGAGTACATCAGCGCAACAGATTTAAATAATTTGTGACTATATGGTTTTATAACTATATAGCGACTGACATGGGAATGGTGTTCTAGGTTTCAAGACTCGAGGCCTCCTCAAACCGATATGTTTTTATTTTTGTATGTAATCAGAATAGGATATGAGGACTAGATTGCAGTTTTGTTACCACAGTTCATTAATTGATGGCATTTTAGGCATTTACGAGAAAATTGAAAATTTGAGGATCTATATTGTCATTTTATTTCGATTATAATTCAACCGAAATTTATCCGAACAAAAATAAACGAGGAAAAATATGAGTGTAAAAATGTGATAGTTTCTGGAATTTAACTTTTCCAATATAGGTGAAAAGAGCCTGATTTTAGCTAGCTCATCTATCTACTCACTTGTCCATACTTCACGTTATTAAGAGAAAGAGAGAGAGAGAAAGAGAGAGAGAGAAAGAGAGAGACTAGAATCGGGATGAAAATACAATTTGCCGTCAGACATATAACATATTGTTGCCGCGTATATGGTTCTTTTGATCTTATGGTTAGAGAACTTCAAAACTCTTTTCTCTTAGAAAAGTAGAAAATAATTTATTTACAGATCTTCAGAACAACAGAGTATCAAAACTCACAAATATTACTGGATATTCAAAAATAACTGCTCAAATCTATCGTATAAGTACAGCTTTAGATCCCAGAGACTCTTTATACAACGTCTCAACACTTAATAACATTCAAAACAACATAAATGAAACTCAAGCAAACTCGCTTAACAAACGCCTTGTTCACTCAATGCCTGACTGGTAAATAATAACAACAACAGCTCGTATCGCTCTCCTTATATATAGTCTCGCCGCATGCGGTGGAAATTTCTACAAACTTCTAGAAAAAAACTGGAAAACCACGGAACAACATTCAATGTATCAGTAGACCTAAGGGGGGGGGTTACCATAAATAGGGAAGGGTTACCATCGCCAACAATCGCCAAGTTTGTCGCCAACTTGGCGATATATCGCCAAATTTGGCGACCAAAATTAGTCGCCAAAAGTGACGCCAACTTGGCGATATGTCTAATATTTCGTTAATCTGCCGTAGACATACACTGAAAATAATAGACAAGTTTGCTTGATAACAGAGACAATGTAACAAAAACTAATATTAGTAAAGAAATGGAGCTTAATAAGATTATTTACATCATTTTACAGTACAAACACAAACTATTTACAAAATTCGTAACACTACCCCCTCCTCAAAGACTGCACGTCCCGGGCAGTGCAATCCTTGAGTTAGAGGAAAACACTTAAAATAAATAAACAAATAAATAAATAAATAAATAATAACAATAATAATAAAATTTACATAAATAAGAACTAATTACTATTTACATATTTACAAAAAGTGACTTTCATGACCATGGTATGAAATTCCAGTTTTAAATTTTTAATCAATTTGGCCAAAATAAGGGGCTAGCCGGTTATAATGTACGACCTTGGGTTTGGTATGTGGCGATTTTCGTATGCGTACGACGACGTCATTCAGCCTGTTGACGACTGTGTAAGGACCGTCCCAGTTTCTTTGTAGTTTTGGCGACAGTCCCTTACGACGTATCGGATTCCACAACCAAACTTTGTCACCTTCGTTGAACTCATGTCCAGTTGCCTTTGTGTCGTACCGTGTCTTCATCTTTTCTGATGCCAGTCCAATTCGGTTCCTCTCTAGACAATGAATATTCTCAATCCGTGCCTGGAGTTCATCGACATATTCCTCAGGCGATGAAGGAGCATCAGGAGGACGGCCAAACAAAAGATCAGCAGGCAGACGAAGATCACGACCAAAGAGCATTTGAGAAGGGGAGTGACCAGTGGCCTCATGAGTGGCACTCCTGTAGGCAAGCAGGAAAAGAGGCAATTTTTTGTCCCAGTCCTGTGGGTCTCTAGACACCAGGAGAGAGAGGCTATTTAGGATGGTACGATTGAACCGCTCCACCATGCCGTCCGATTGAGGATGTAGAGGTGTAGTTCGAGTTTTGTCCATGCCGAGTAGTGCGCACATTTCCTTAAACACAGCCGAATCAAAGTTTCTTCCTTGATCGGAATGGATTTGAAGAGGAACTCCGTATCTGGAAACCCAGTGTTGAACTAGTATGTCTGCTACGGTTACCGCCTCTTGATTAGGAATGGCATAGGCTTCAGGCCACTTAGTGAAGTAGTCCATGACAACGAGGATGTACTTATTGCCATCAGATGTTCTAGGAACTGGACCCAGGATGTCTAGAGCAATTCGTTCGAAAGGATCTCCTACATTATAATGTTGCAATCGCCCACGGGTTCGCCTCTTAGGACCTTTACGTGCTACACAGGTGTCACAAGTTCGACACCACTTCTCCACGTCACTGCGAACATTATTCCAGTAGAAACGCTCTCGAACCTTTTGCAGGGTCTTCATTACACCAAAATGACCTCCTGTGCGACTACCATGCAGTTCTTGAAGGACCATAGAAATTCTCGACTTAGGGAGTAATAGTTGCCATCTACATGTCTTTCCATCGTCAGACTCCCATTTTCGGTACAAGATGCCGTTCTTCAAATGTAAGGAATCCCAGAGAGCCCAATAACGTTTAGTCGTAGGATGGTAATGGGCCATGTCTTGCCAGCTGGGCTTCCTGTTGGACTCCTCTTTCAGCTCTAGAATTGGCTTAATTTCAGGATCAGCAAGTTGATCTTTACGCAGGCTCTCGTCACTCCACGGATCTTGCGATGATGTAGACCCAGTTGTAACTTGTCTTACTATAGGACCTTTGACATTAAATTTCTCCTCAACCCGGTCGCAGTATCTACAATTATCTGAGCAGAGTCTTCTTGAGAGAGCATCTGCATTTCCATGTGATGAGCCTTTTCGATGGCGTATCTCCATATCGTACTCTTGAAGCTTTTGTATCCACCTGGCTATCTGGCCTTCTGGGTTCTTAAAATTCAATAGCCAAGTTAGAGAATCATGATCAGTTCGGATCAGGAATTTTCGACCGTAAAGATAGTGATGAAAATGGTCTGTGGCTTTCACTACAGCAAGAAGCTCTTTTCTTGTTACGCAGTAGTTTCGCTCGGCCTTTGATAAGCACTTGCTGAAATAGGCGATAACACGCTCCTGGCCGTCGATTTCCTGGGACAGTACAGCGCCAATGCTTTCGTTACTTGCATCCGTATCAAGTATAAACTGTTTATCGATTTGAGGATATGACAGAATTGGAGTGGATGTTAAGGCCTCCTTAAGCTTTTCGAAAGCAGCGTCACATTCCTGTGTCCACATAAATTTTTGATTGGCTTCTGTTAATTTATGAAGTGGTCTTGCAATCATCGAGAAGCCTTTGACGAATTTCCTGTAATAGGTGCATAATCCTAGAAAACTTAGAAGCTGGTGAACATCTGCTGGACGATTCCAATTTTTCACGGCCGATATCTTCTCCGGATCAGTCCTAACTCCTTCCGCTGAAATGATGTGTCCAAGGTAGCCGACTTCATTTCGAAACAAACTGCATTTCGAAGGGCTTAACTTCAAATTAGCTTCCTTTAATTTTTGTAGCACCCGCCTGAGGTTGTTCAGATGTTCATCAAAAGATTTTCCTACGATTATGATATCATCTAAATAAACAAGACATGCTTCATATGACAGCCCCCGGAGAACCGTTTCCATAAGCCGTTCGAAAGTTGCAGGTGCGTTACACAGACCAAAAGGCATTACCTTGAACTGCCATAATCGTGTCCCGTTGTAAAGGCAGTCTTCTCGCGGTCGTCCGGATGGATCTCTACCTGCCAGTAACCACTCTTCAGATCCAGAGTCGAGAACCAAGTGTTGCCCGCAAGTGTGTCGAGAGTGTCGTCGATCCTTGGCAGAGGGTAACTATCCTTTATAGTGACGTCATTCAGTCGGCGGTAGTCTACACAAAATCTTGTAGAACCATCCTTCTTTCTTACTAATACAATGGGAGATGCCCATGGACTTGTCGATGGTTCGATGACGTCATTTTCTTCCATATCCTTAATTAAATTCTGCACCTCTTCTTGCTTGGCAAAAGGTAATCGTCTAGGGTGCTGTTTAATAGGAGAGGGATCTCCCGTGTCAATTCGGTGTTGTGCCATTTTAGTTCGTCCAAAGTCTTCAGATGTTTGGGAAAATAAACTTTGGAATTCTCTAATTAAAATTTCCGCAGCTTCCATCTGTTTTGGATCTAAGTCTGTATTTTGTAACAAATCCTTGACTAAATTATCTGAAGATTTCTCAGAGTGTCTGGAATTTTGACTTATGCACGTCACAGGAGCACATGACGCTATCACCTCTCCTTTCTTGATAGTCTTCGTCTTATTACTGATGTTAGCAATTCTGACTGGAATGGTCTTCTTCGAGAGGTCCACCACAGATGAAGCCACCAATACTCCTGCTTGTTTACTATTGTCCTCGGGATAATCTATATGGCCAAATCGATAATTAGTTTCATTGTTAATTACAGCTGGAACTAAAAATTCTGTTCTTGGATCTAGATGGATGTCTTCTTTGGCTATTACTATTTGTTTGCATTCAATTTCGTTATTTAATTCGAAAGGGCTTATTTCTTCAAATTTAGAGAGCATTTTATTATTTTTGAAATCAAGTTTGAAGCCAAATTTCTTCAGAAAATCTAGTCCGATTAAGCAAGGATCTGTTATGTCAGCCACATATGCCGTATGGTAATATTTCGTTCCTCCAAAGTTGATAGTTAAATTTGCCTTTCCATATATGCCTATTTTGTCGCCGGTCACAGTTTGCAGGGTAACGCATGGAGGATTCCAGATGAGTTTACATTTCAATTTTCGAGCCAAATCTTCTCTTATTATTGTAACATTGGCTCCTGTATCGACAATCATACGGCACTGAATTCCGTTAATAAAGCCTATCACATATAATTCATTATCGCCGCCACTCATTTTCGATATTTGAAGGATCTTCAGGTGGGGCTTTTTATTCTCTGGTCTTGAATTCATCTCACGTTCGTGGACTTTGGGGCAGTTTCTTCGGAGATGTCCTGTATCACCGCATCCCCAGCACCTGAGATTCTGTCTTCTTGAGCTTGTTCTTCCATATTTTAAAGCTTCCAGCTCTTGATTTATTTTCCTAATTTCTTTCAAGACGTCGCTCTCAGTGTCTGAGCTTTTGTTCACCGTTGACCCTCGGACTGAATGACGATCTCTTCGGCTGGCTTGTGTAGCTGCTTCCAACTTTAAGGCATATAGTAATGCAGCCTTTAAATCCTGCACATCTGCCATTCGTACCGCTCTCTGCACTTCTGGATCTTTTATTCCGTCTACGAAGTACTGCAGTGAGAGCATCTCCCGTACATTTGTTGGACAGTCAATGAATGCTAAATTTGCCAGCCTTTCTATTTCTGAGGCAAACTCTTGAAGGGTTTCACTCAATTTTTGATGGCGGCTCTTCATTTGTATTCTCGTATAATCCTTGAAGAATTTTTCGCCGAATCTCATTTCAAGTGCACAACTTAGAGTCTCAAAATTGAGTTGTGTCATATCGGGCAATGTTTGCAGCACTTCGGCGGCTTCTCCTCTTAAAGATGCTGCCAGTTGACAAGCTTTCACCTCGTCACTCCATTTGTTCGCTTCGGCTACAATGGTGAATTGGGTCTTGTAAACTTGCCAGGAACTCTTTCCGTCGTATGTCGACAGCTTGATGTGCACGGGAGAAGCAGGCGGATTTCTAAATTCTTCATAATTACCACTGGACGCCGAAAGCTTCTTCTCAAGATCTTGAACTTTTTTATTTAGCTTTTCATCTACTTCACCTAGTATTTTCTCTTCAACGTTACTGATTTTCTGTTCAACGTTACAAACTTCATTCTGAATTTTCTCTTCTACTTCCGCCATTTTCCTTTCCATTTTCTGTTCAACATTACTAACTTCATTCTGAATTTTCTCTTCTATTTCCTCTATTTTCTCTTCTACCGAGCCTATTCTTCTCTCTACCGACGAGAACTTTTCTTCTAAAGTTTTCTGAATTTCTTCTTGGCCTTTATTAATCTTTTCAGTCACATCTTCTTGGCATTTATTCATTTTATCCGCCAACTCTTCTTGGCCTTTATTCATTTTTTCCGCCAACTCTTTTTGGCCTTTTGATAACTCTTCTTGGCCTTTATTCATCTTTTTCGCCAACTCTTCTTGGCCTTTTTCGATTTTATTGGTCAGATCTGTCCTTAATCCGTTAATAGCTTCTAGCAGTTCTTTCAGTTGTCCGTCCATCGTTCTTGTTTTCGCCATAAGATCCCGACTCCTGACACCAAATGTTGCCGCGTACATGGTTCTTTTGATCTTATGGTTAGAGAACTTCAAAACTCTTTTCTCTTAGAAAAGTAGAAAATAATTTATTTACAGATCTTCAGAACAACAAAGTCTTCAAAACTCACAAATATTACTGGATATTCAAAAATAACTGCTCAAATCTATCGTATAAGTACAGCTTTAGATCCCAGAGACTCTTTATACAACGTCTCAACACTTAATAACATTCAAAACAACATAAATGAAACTCAAGCAAACTCGCTTAACAAACGCCTTGTTCACTCAATGCCTGACTGGTAAATAATAACAACAACAGCTCGTATCGCTCTCCTTATATATAGTCTCGCCGCATGCGGTGGAAATTTCTACAAACTTCTAGAAAAAACTGGAAAACCACGGAACAACATTCAATGTATCAGTAGACCTAAGGGGGGGTTACCATAAATAGGGAAAGGTTACCATCGCCAACAATCGCCAAGTTTGTCGCCAACTTTGCGATATATCGCCAAATTTGGCGACCAAAATTAGTCGCCAAAAGTGACGCCAACTTGGCGATATCTCTAATATTTCGTTAATCTGCCGTAGACATGCACTGAAAATAATAGACAAGTTTGCTTGATAACAGAGACAATGTAACAAAAACTAATATTAGTAAAGAAATGGAGCTTAATAAGATTATTTACATCATTTTACAGTACAAACACTAACTATTTACAAAATTCGTAACAATATTTACTATTTATTTTGAATCAAACTATTTTGGGTGTAGACGAATAAATTTGGAAGTTTGAGACTGTTTTGTATATCATTGCAAATGCGTTGCATAGAAAATTAAGTAAGTTTCATTTTTTTCATTTTTGATGAAATATTTAAAAATATTCATCCGGCTGTTGAGATTTTAATACTGAAAACGTCTGCAAGTCCAAAAATTCAGTGAAGAACCGGAAATCTTTAACTTCTAAATGTCGCGTAATTTACCTTGATTGCATATCTGAAACTTTCAGTTGGCCGGTTAACCCTTTGAGCTCTGGGGTGAAAATTTCTTCAAAATTCTAAATGTGACATTGGCATCAGCATTTTGCAAAGAAAAAAAAACCGGTTAACGATAAACACGAAAAAATGCATTAAACCTTTTTCAAATAAATTTGGTCGAATTTTCTGGTGCCATTGTGACATTCGGAATTAAAATTATGTGGTAGAAAATTCTACCATCAGATCTCAAGGGGTTAAACAAAACGGAATTCGCCTCGCCATTGCAGATTTTTATCCGAATCAATGAGGAAAAAACTTGCTGGGCAATGTTTTTTAAAAATTACGATTTCTTGCGAAAATAAAATTTAGGAGAATGATGGCTAATGTTGATATTGAATATAAGGCTTTTACCCTTTGAGGCGCAGGACAAATTCATTGCTTAAGTGTTGAAATTAATGACTGACACCGGAATTTGAAAACAACTTTATTTGTAAACAAGAAAGCGCTATATTTCAAGCATTCAATAAACCGTAATTTTTTTAAAACAAAATTCCGGTGCCAATGTGGCGTTTGGGAATTAAAATTAAGTGGTATATCTATGAAACCATGGCGCCGCAAACTGTTAAGGTAACGTGTTGTTCAGCCAATGTGTTCGTTCAAAGCTAAAATTTAAGGAAATCGACGTCTTTACCCCTGCCTATTCTATCTTCACCTGAAAATAATAAGGTTCTAACAGCCCTTTTTATTTTATTTTTTTTTTAATTTTTTTTTTTAATAAAATGACATTTTGGCGGAAGATTTTGTTTGTATATATGAATGCATTCCTGCATCGAAACTACGTGATATTTAATTTACATCCTCTTGTTATAGAGAATAACTTAATTCTATCGGAAATTTTCGAAAGCAGACATAATTTTATGCTTAAAAATCATTTTTTTTAAACGGCTGTTAGAATCTTATCTTATTCTCAGGTGACGCTTTGTCTAGTTATTAAAATCGAAAACAATTCACAAGTAGTGTATAAGTATTCTTCATCTCTTATTTCTTAATAATTTATTGAATTGTTCCCTTGATTGTATTTCAAGACACACTAAATTTCTAAAAATTAAAAAATAGATTGTCTGAAGTTGCGGTATTATGTTGCGGGAAAACATTATAATACGCATTTACAGTATTTGACATCAGAGAAAAAACTCAAGTACATAAGACAAATAGAGATTTCAAAACTTTATTTGATGCATAATACACGCTAGAAATTACTCTTCTTTCTTTATTTTTCCTTTTGAACATTTCTGGATACACATAGTATGCGCTATTATTATGACACAAAAAAATGTATAGTCAGTGATAAAAATATTTGTACTTTGTGTTTAACACAGATTTGGATATCGCTTAAATTTTTATATAACATACATTTCTTTTCAGCATCACCTTCATTTGTAATTTTCTGATAAGATGAGTCAGAAACATAGAGGACTGACTCACTTTATTTTAAGAAAATCTTTATTTAACTTGTCATACTGGAATTGTTCATTTTATAGTCATAAATTGTGTTTTATCTAAGTGATTATTAATTAATATATACATTTTCAAGTGGAAAACAATCGTATTTAAGGATATAACCTTGCTTTTTTTTTATACAAGTTGTATCGAGCTTCTGTAGAAAGACCCAGTGCTGGTAATCTGTAATTGGAATAATTCATCATATTTCTCAGTCTTGCTCTCGTACTATTCACTGACATCAGGCCTTTTCTCAAATAATTGTCTCTGTAATAGACTGGCATGATACTTCTTGAATACCAAGGGTAAATGTCATCAGGATACATCTAAAAATGAAAATTTGCAAAATCAGATACATAAATTGGTTTTGTATTTTTTTCATTATAGATTTTTTTGTTTATGTTAAAAAATATGATTATCTCATTAAGAAGTAGATTTTAAAGGATTGTTTCGAGCATTTTTGAATGTACATCATCATTATGGGAGAGTACCGATATTTGGACTGCTGCAATTTTGCCGTCAATTATTGAAAGAGACGCCATCAATCGTTGAAATCCTAGTCATCAGGATGGCGTAATTTATGATTAAAAGAAACACCCGCTTTCCGCGTTCTGTGTTTTCAGACAATTAAAAAAAATCCCAAAATTAATTGCTCTAACGAAATTTGTCCCTGATAAACTAGGATTCATACGGGTCCTAGAATTTTATGACCAGGAAATTCTTAGGTACCAGTATTTTCTTATAGAAAATCTCTGATTAAATAAGACGAAATTTTGCGCTTTTGAACTATATTTATTTTTCGGTATACTGGTATTTCATCTTGAAAATAACGGTATCCGTACGAACCATGTAAACGTAAAAGAATACTTTAAAACTAAAGTAAGTTGTTGTTTCCATATACATGTCTAAATTCATGTGTTTATTATGCATATTTTTCACGCAGATTTGTTTGCTTTCGTTTTTAGGTGCGTTCGTAATTATGTAAATGCGTAACTCCTATAGCTGTCGTTCAATCCGTCCGTCCGTCTGTCCGTCATTATTAAATTGCAGGGCCACACAAAAGTATTCAACTACATAATGCTATACGGGGAACATTGTTTGGGGCGTGTTTTAAATATATTAAACTATTTCACATTTTATGAATATTATATACGTTGCTGAAGTGTAATACAAGTTACTTCCTGTATATTTACAGGAACACAAAAAAGATTTCGACCGCTGTGCTGTATCCGAAGTACTGTCTACTATAACAGCAAGAACTGAATATTTTAAAAACTTCGTTATCGTACGAACGCACCTCATTTGCTACGCTTCACGTGTAATTTCCAACTTATTTTTCTTAGTCTTGAGATTATCCGTCTTTAAAAAGGACGCAGCTGCCTTAACTGGGTCAATTTGAGTTGCTTAAATTGGACCAGATATATATACGATCACACATTAGAAAACTACCGTAATTTCGGGTGTATAAGCCGCAGATCAAACAATTCTTTTTCGACCCAGAATTTTTTAAGAAACAAATATAACTAGTTAGATCGCCGTAAATATTTGTCTTCAATCATTAAATAAGATTTCTGGGTCCAAAAAGAATTGTTTGATCCGCGGCTTATACACCCGAAATTACGGTAAGTAAGATATTTCGAGAACTGTATGCTTTGGATACCTTTTTTAATTTTTTAATATTTCATAATGAATTACTATCTCCATGCAAGGTTTGAAATATTTTAATTTAATTTTTTTTTGTATGTCTGGATCAATTTCTTTATTTATGCTAGACTACATAAACATAAAAAATATCTTTTACATGTTTATGCAATAAATTTTTTTTGCAATTTTTTTTCCTAAAATTTTGCATATATTTGTATTTATTTTCTTTGAATGCTTATCCTACGGAACATTTGATTTAGAATTTTGATTTCAGACATTTTCCTCCAGGAGGATGTTAGCGGTTCCGTGTGTGCGTGGGGGGGGGGGACTCTTTTTACAATTCAAATTTCAAAAGTCATCATTTTGTAGCTACTTCATAGACACTGCAGATACATTCGTTGGTTCTTCTGCTAGTGAGATATCTTAGTCAGAGTCAACAATCATAAAATCTAATAAAAAAAAAAAAAAAAAAAAAAAAAAAAAAAAAAAAAAAAAGATGCCACAGTTAAACATTCTAAAAAACACCCCATCAGGTACTGCAAATGTTGTTAAAGATATAGAAAGCAATAGCATATAGAGTTTAGGGTCCAAAATTTCTAAATATTATAAAAAAATAAACCCGTAAAAATTCGTCGATTTATTTGCGGTTTTCACTAAAACAATTCTTTATGTCTGTATTTTCTTGAAAATAAATTTTAAAGATAAAGTTTTAAAAAATGTCGTTTAGACTTTGGAGTAACGAACAACTATTTTTTTTATCGTAATTTTTGTATCTCATTAAATGCTTTGAAAAGCTTAAACTTAAATTGTGGGCTCAAAATCTGAATAGTATGGGATGGTTAAGTAGTGCAAACTGAATTGTGTTCAGGAATTGAAATTTGAAACATTCCTCCTTCCCTGACCCTCAGCTAAAACTGTATAGAACTTTTCTGACTTTTACTTAGTTTTTTTTTTCTTATTTGTTAGGCTTGGTGTTTATATTAGTTTTATTATATTTTTAGTTTTTGTTTTGTTTTGGAACATGTGTGATTTGTTTTTACATTTTACTTTATTGTGTATGTGTCTTGTAAACTTTGTTAATTATTTTTTCATTGTTCCGACAGTCAGACATTTGTCAAATTGTTAACAGGTGTTTTTCATTTTTATCATTTTGTGTATTTTAGTGCCAGGGCACATTATTGCTGTATATTTTACTTATGTTAAGGAATGGCCCGTTGTTTGTGATTTGGCTGGTTGGTAGGGGAGAATTTCCTCCGGGGATTAAACACCTATGTCAAGTTTTTGGTGGGTGCAGCGGGTGGGTGATACACCCCTCCTCCTGAACACAGTTCAGTTTGCGCTATTTAACTACTCCCAATGATTTAGATTTTGAATTCAAAATTTAAGTTTAAGCCTGAGCTTCTGAAGGCATTAAATGAAATATAAAAATAACGGTAAAAAAATTGTTGTTCGTTACTCCAAAGTCTGAAAGCGTCTTTTATCGATGTTTTTAAAATTTTATCTTGAAAGTTTATTTTCAAGAAAATTCTGACCTTTGGGACCCTTAGTTTCCTATTTAATAATGTTTGTCTTGATGTGTACTATCATCCCTTAAAGTTTGTATCATTAATTTAGAATCACCCTGTATAAACTTCACAACCACTTCCAAACGTTTTATTAATAAACATAATTGCTGTCATATAGAGTGATGTGCGTTTGATATACTACAACCATGTATGTTTTAAAATTATGTAGGTTGTCCGTAATGAAATGTTTCAGTTACAGTTTTTAGTAGTGTGAACTATGATATTAAAATATCATGTATTATTGAAAGATACGATATCAAATTCATAAATTAATAAATTCTTTTTTAATTTTCTTTCTCCATTTAAAAGACCCATTTCGTTTAAAGTAACTTAAAGCTGTTATCGCAATAAGGCCTATATTACAGAATTACGAAAATTAACTCTTTGATTCTCCATTCTATGGACGGCATTGAAAGAAAAAACATGTGTCAATACAAGCAAGAATTATGCAGGCAAGCAGAAAAGACTGAATATACATCTCTGGCTTATTCAAGGTAACGCTATATTGTTGCAGCGTATATGGGGTTCTTTCGATCTTATGGTTAGAGAACTTCAAACTCTTGTCTCTTAGAAAAGTAGAAAATAATTTACTTACAGATCTTCAGAACAACAAAGTCTTCAAAACTCACAAATAATACTAGATATTCAAAAATAACTGCTCAAATCTATCGTACAAGTATAGCTTTAGATCCCAGAGACTCTTTATACAACGTCTCAACACTTAATAACATTCAAAACAACATAAATGAATCTCAAGCAAACTTGCTAACAAACGCCTTGTTCACTCAATGCCTGACTGGTAAATAATAACAACAACAGCTCGTATTGCTCTCCTTATATATAGTCTCGCCGCATGCGGTGGAAATTTCTACAAACTTCTAGAAAAAACTGGAAAACCACGGAACAACATTCAATGTATCAGTAGACCTAAGGGGGGTTACCATAAATAGGGAAAGGTTACCATCGCCAACAATCGCCAAGTTTGTCGCCAACTTGGCGATATATCGCCAAATTTGGCGACCAAAATTAGTCGCCAAAAGTGACGCCAACTTGGCGTTATCTTTATTATTTCGCCAATCTGCCGTAGACATACACTGAAAATAATGGACAAGTTTGCTTGATAACAGAGACAATGTATCAAAAACTAATATTAGTAAAGGAATGGAGCTTAATAAGATTATTTACATTATTTTACAGTACAAACACTAACTATTTACAAAATTCGTAACACTACCCCCTCCTCAAAGACTGCACGTCCCGGGCAGTGCAATCCTTGAGTTAGAGGAAAACACTTAAAATAAACAAACAAACAAATAAATAAATAAATAATAACAATAATAATAAGATTTACATAAATAAGAACTAATTACTATTTACATATTTACAAAAAGTGACTTTCATGACCATGGTCTGAAATTCCAGTTTTGAATTTCTATTCACTTTGGCCAAAATAAGGGGCTAGCCGGTTATAGTGTACGACCTTGGGTTTGGCGTGTGGCGATTTTTGTATGCGTACAACGACGTCATTCAGCCTGTTGACGACTGTGTAAGGACCGTCCCAGTTTCTTTGTAATTTTGGCGACAGTCCCTTACGACGTATGGGATTCCACAACCAAACTTTGTCACCTTCGTTGAACTCTTGTTCAGTTGCCTTTGTGTCGTACCGTGTCTTCATCTTTTCCGATGCCAGTCCGATTCGGTTCCTCGCTAGACGATGAATCTCCTCAATCCGTGCCTGGAGTCCATCCACATATTCTTCAGTCGACAAAGGAGCGTCAGGAGGATGGCCAAACAAAAGATCCGCAGGCAGACGAAGATCACGACCAAAGAGCATTTGAGAAGGGGAGTAACCAGTGGCCTCATGAGTGGCACTCCTGTAGGCAAGCAGGAAAAGAGGCAATTTCTTGTCCCAGTCCTGTTGGTCTTTAGACACCAGGAGAGAGAGGCTATTTAGGATGGTACGATTGAACCGCTCCACCGTGCCGTCCGATTGAGGGTGTAGAGGTGGTGTTCGAGTTTTGTCCATGCCGAGTAGTTCACACATTTCCTTGAACACAGCCGACTCAAAATTTCTTCCTTGATCGGAATGGATTTGAAGAGGAACTCCGTATCTGGAAACCCAGTGTTGAATCAGTATGTCTGCTACGGTTACCGCCTCTTGATTAGGAATGGCGTAGGCTTCAGGCCACTTGGTGAAGTAATCCATGACAACGAGGATGTACTTGTTGCCATCAGATGTTCTAGGAAGAGGACCCAGGATATCTAGAGCAATTCGTTCGAAAGGAGCTCCTACATTATAACGCTGCAATCGTCCACGGGTGCGCCTCTTTGGACCTTTACGTGCTACACAGGTGTCACAAGTTCGACACCAGTTCTCCACGTCGCTGCGAACATTATTCCAGTAAAAACGCTCTCGAACCTTTTGCAGGGTCTTCATTACATCAAAATGACCTCCTGTGGGACTACCATGCAGTTCTTGAAGGACCATAGAAATTTTCGACTTAGGGAGTAGTAGTTGCCATCTACATGTCTTTCCATCGTCAGACTCCCATTTTCGGTACAAGATACCGTTCTTCAAATGTAGGGAATCCCAGAGTGCCCAATAACGTTTAGTCGTAGGATGGTAATGGGCCATGTCTTGCCAGTTGGGCTTCCTGTTGGACTCCTCTTTCAGCTCTAGAATTGGCTTAGTTTCAGGATCAGCAAGTTGATCTTTACGCAGGCTCTCGTCACTCCACGGATCTTGCGATGATGTAGATCCAGTTGTAACTTGTCTTACTATAGGACCTTTGACATTAAATTTCTTCTCAACGCGGTCGCAGTATCTACAAATCTCTGAGCAGGGTCTTCTTGAGAGAGCATCTGCATTTCCATGTAATGGGCCTTTTCGATGGCGTATCTCCATATCGTACTCTTGAAGCTTTTGTATCCACCTGGCTATCTGGCCTTCTGGGTTCTTAAAATTCAATAGCCAAGTTAGAGAATCATGATCAGTTCGGATCAGGAATTTTCGACCGTAAAGATAGTGATGAAAATGGTCTATGGCTTTCACTACAGCAAGAAGCTCTTTTCTTGTTACGCAGTAGTTTCGCTCTGCCTTTGATAAGCACTTGCTGAAATAGGCGATAACATGCTCCTGGCCGTCGATTTCCTGGGACAGTACAGCGCCAATGCTTTCGTTACTTGCATCCGTATCAAGTATAAACTGTCTATCGATTTGAGGATATGACAGAATTGGAGTGGATGTTAAGGCCTCCTTAAGCTTTTCGAAAGCAGCGTCACATTCCTGTGTCCACATAAATTTTTGATTGGCTTCTGTTAATTTATGAAGTGGTCTTGCAATCATTGAGAAGCCTTTGAAAAATTTTCTGTAATAGGTGCATAATCCTAGAAAACTTCGAAGCTGGTGAACATCTGCTGGACGATTCCAATTTTTCACAGCCGATATCTTCTCCGGATCAGTCCTAACTCCTTCCGCCGAAATGATGTGTCCAAGGTAGGCGACTTCATTACGAAACAAACGGCACTTCGAAGGGCTTAACTTCAAATTAGCTTCCTTTAATTTTTGTAGCACCCGCCTGAGGTTGTTAAGATGTTCATCAAAAGATTTTCCTATGATTATGATATCATCTAAATAAACAAGACATGCTTCATATGACAGCCCCCGGAGAACCGTTTCCATAAGCCGCTCGAAAGTTGCAGGTGCGTTACACAGACCAAAAGGCATTACCTTGAACTGCCATAATCCTTGTCCCGTTGTAAAGGCAGTCTTCTCGCGGTCGTCCGGATGGATCTCTACCTGCCAGTAACCACTCTTCAGATCCAGAGTCGAGAACCAGGTGTTGCCCGCAAGTGTGTCAAGAGTGTCGTCAATCCTTGGTAGAGGGTAACTATCCTTTTTAGTGACGTCATTCAGTCGGCGGTAGTCTACACAAAATCTTGTAGAACCATCCTTCTTTCTTACTAATACAATGGGAGACGCCCATGGACTTGTCGATGGTTCGATGATGTCATTTTCTTCCATATCCTTAATTAAATTCTGCACCTCTTCTTGCTTGGAAAAAGGTAATCGTCTAGGGTGCTGTTTAATAGGAGAGTGATCTCCCGTGTCAATTCGGTGTTGTGCCATTTTAGTTCGTCCAAAGTCTTCAGATGTTTGGGAGAATAAACTTTGGAATTCCCTAATTAAATTTTCCGCGGCGTCCATCTGTTTTGGATCTAAGTCTGTATTTTGTAACAAATCCTTGACTAAATTATCTGAAGATTTCTCAGAGTGACTGGAATTTTGACTTATGCACGTCACAGGAGCACACGATGCTATCACCTCTCCTTTCTTGATAGTCTTCGTCTTATCACTGATGTTAACAATTCTGACTGGAATGGTCTTTTTCGAGAGGTCTACTACAGAAGAAGCCACCAATACTCCTGCTTGTGTACTATTGTCTTCTGGATAATCTATATGGCCAAATCGGTAATTAGTTTCATTTTTAATTTCAGCTGGAACTAAAAATTCTGTTCTTGGATCTAGATTGATGTCTTCTTTGGCTATTACTGTTTGTTTACATTCAATTTCATTATTTAATCCAAAAAGACTTATTTCTTCAAATTTTGAGAGCATTTTGTTATTTTTGAAATCAAGCTTGAAGCCAAACTTCTTCAGAAAATCTAGCCCGATGCAAGGATCTGTTATGTCAGCCACATATGCCGTATGGTAATATTTCGTTTCTCCAAAGTTGATGGTTAAATCGGCCTTTCCATATATGCCTATCTTGTCGCCCGTCACAGTTTGCAGGGTAACGCAGGGTGGAGTCCAGATGAGTTTGCATTTCGATTTCCGAGCCAAATCTTCTCTTATTATTGTTACATTGGCTCCTGTATCTACAATCATACGGCATTGAATCTCGTTAATAAATCCTATCACATATAATTCATTATCGCCGCCATTCATTTTCGATATTTCAAGGATCTTCAGGTGGGGCTTTTTATTCTCTGGTCTTGAATTCTTCTCACGTTCGTGGACTTTGGGGCAATTTCTCCGGAGATGTCCTGTATCACCGCATTCCCAGCACGTGAGATTCTGTCTTCTTGAGCTTGTTATTCCATATTTTAAAGCTTCAATCTCTTGATTTAATTTCCTAATTTCTTTCAAGACGTCGCTCTCAGTGTCTGAGCTTTTGTTCACCGTTGCCCCTCGGACTGAATGACGATCTCTTCGGCTGGCTTGTATAGCTGCTTCGAACTTTAAGGCATAGTAATGCAGCCTTTAAATCCTGCACATCTGCCATTCGTACCGCTCTCTGCACTTGTGGATCTTTTATTCCGTCTACAAAATATTGCAGTGAGAGCATTTCCCGTACATTTGTTGGACAGTCAATGAATGCTAAATTTGCAAGCCGTTCAATTTCCGAGGCAAACTCTTGAAGAGTTTCATTCGATTTTTGATGGCGGCTCTTCATTTGTATTCTCGCATAATCTTTGAAGAATTTTTCGCCAATTCTCATTTCAAGTGCACAACTTAGAATCTCAAAATTGAGTTGCGTGATATCGGGCAATGTTTGCAGCACGTCGGCGGCTTCTCCTCTCAAAGATGCTGCCAGTTGACAAGCTTTCACCTCGTCACTCCATTTGTTCGCTTGGGCTACAATGGTGAATTGGGTCTTGTAAACTTGCCAGGAACTCTTTCCGTCGAATGTCGACAGCTTGATGTGCACGGGAGAAGCAGGCGGATTCCTAAATTCTTCATAATTACCACTGGACGCTGAAAGCTTCTTCTCAAGATCTTGTACTTTTTTATTTAACTTTTCATCTACTTTACCTAGTATTTTCTCTTCAACGTTACTGATTTTCTCTTCAACGTCCGCCATTTTCCTTTCCATTTTCTGTTCAACATTACTAACTTCATTCTGAATTTTCTCTTCTACTTCCTCTATTTTCTCTTCTACAGAGCCTATTCTTCTCTCTACCGACGAGAACTTTTCTTCTAAAGTTTTCTTCATTTCTTCTTGGCCTTTATTAATCTTTTCAGTCACGTCATCTTGGCATTTGTCAATTTTATTTGTCAACTGTTCCATTCTTTCTTCGTTTTTATTCATTTTTTCCGCCAACTCTTCTTGGTCTTTATTCATCTTTTCCGCCAACTCTTCTTGGCCTACATTAATCTTTTCGGTCACTTCTTCTTGGCATTTGTCAATTTTGTTTGTCAACTGTTCCATTCTTTCTTCGTTTTTATTCATCTTATCTGCCAACTCTTCTTGGCCTTTATTCATTTTATCCGCCAACTATCCTTGGCCTTTATCAATTTTATAGGTCAGCTCTGTTCTTAATCCGTTAATAGCTTCTAACAGTTCTTTCAGCTGTCCGTCCATTGTTCTTGTTTTCGCCATAAGATTCCGACTTCTGACACCGAATGTTGCAGCGTATATGGGGTTCTTTCGATCTTATGGTTAGAGAACTTCAAACTCTTGTCTCTTAGAAAAGTAGAAAATAATTTATTTGCAGATCTTCAGAACAACAGAGTCTTCGAAACTCACAAATAATACTAGATATTCAAAAATAACTGCTCAAATCTATCGTACAAGTATAGCTTTAGATCCCAGAGACTCTTTATACAACGTCTCAACACTTAATAACATTCAAAACAACATAAATGAAACTCAAGCAAACTTGCTAACAAACGCCTTGTTCACTCAATGACTGACTGGTAAATAATAACAACAGCTCGCATCGCTTCTCTTCTTATATAGGCTCGCAGCAGGTGCGGGAAATTTCTAGAACCATCTCGAAAAATCCACGGAACAACAAACAATGTATCAGTATACCTAAGGGGGGTTACCATTGAGAGGGAAAGGTTACCATCGCCAACAATCGCCAAGTTTGTCGCCAACTTGGCGATATATCGTCAAATTTGGCGACCAAAATTAGTCGCCAAAAGTGACGCCAACTTGGCGATATCTTTATTATTTCGCCAATCTGCCGTAGACATACACTGAAAATAATGGACAAGTTTGCTTGATAACAGAGATAATGTATCAAAAACTAATATTAGTGAAGGAATGGAGCTTAATAAGATTATTTACATTATTTTACAGTACAAACACTAACTATTTACAAAATTCGTAACAATATTATTAGTAGTCAAATAACTGAACGAAAACGGACTTCTCTTTAAAAAACCACGGAATTTTCTGAATGACTCATTATTTATTAAAAGTTATAAAAATATGCTTATTATAAACTTAATAATAATAATACAGTAGAGTCTTTCTACAACGAAACTCCATGCATCGAATTTCTCTATATAACGAATTTTTAGTAGGAACGGTCCCCTTTTCGCATGATTACATTAAAAACTCTCTCTAAATAGCGAAATATCTATCTCCATATAGCGAATTCTTTCATAAATTGGTCTTAATTTATTCAGTTTTAAAAAAAGCTTCGAAATCATATGGAATCAATTTTTCGTCACTTATTTGTAAGTTATCGTTAAGTGCTGAGTTTTATTTATTTTATTTATTTATTTTTTATATTATTTCTCATCTTCTTTAAATCCAAGGAGTTCATCCCACCTCCCACACACCTTTCAACATCCTTCTCAAAACAGAGTCAATTGGACTGTTACTCATATAAGAGAGGAATCAATGCGAGGCACATAAGAGAGGAAATCAAATGGAGGAAAACGTTTACAACAATTTTTCATTCTTTTAAAAAATTTGAGCATTTTTTTTGAAAGCTTAACAATTTTAAAATCAAAACAACAAAAAGTTACAGATTTCTTCGCCTGAAATTATGGCAAGTCTTCCTCATTTGATTTTCATTAAACTTTGAAATAAATGTCTGTTCTCTTTTTTGAAACTGCTTAAATAATTAAGAAATAAAATGTTAGGTTAATATTTACTTTTAAACATTTCAAATTCTTAATTAAAAAGATCAAAAATAATATTTGTTCAAAATTTACACATTATATATGATTTTTAACATCATTCTCTATACATCGAATTTCTCTATATAACGAATTTTTTACTGGAACGATTGATTTCGTTATATAGAGACTCGACTGTATGTTAATAATGTTAGACACTAACGAGAATCAATAGAGAATATATGCAATGATTCAGCCTCCATTGAGTTAGCTAAAATTTGAAAAGAGATTCTCTACCGAATAAGAAGCAATAGCATGAAATTATTCGCGTTTACCATTTATCCATACGCGTTTATCCTTTTTTTATTGCACTTGAATTCGTTATATATGAGATTTCGTGATTTTTGTTTGCCAGTTTTCAATTAAATTTTCTTTTGCGAAAATGCTTGTATCATTATAGATCTTGAGCATGTAGCTGTCTGAGTGATGAAACATTTCGATCTGAATAAAGCTATACATTTGCCTTGTAAGTGAGTGTATTTTTAGCAAATATTAATTTAGTTTACTAATACGTAATGAAATTTTCTCCGCACATTTTGCAACTTTACATTCTCTACTCTTATTGCAATAGCGTTCTTTAAGTTCCTTGCGTGTTTTCGGCTTCACAAAACAGATCTTTCATTTAACCCCCCAAAATAAAAGCAACATGGCGTAAAATTCGATTATCTTGATGTCCATGTGAATAAGAGGAAATCATTATTATTCCAATTGAAAGTTTTATCGATCCTAGTCATTTATTATTTTATCGAAAAAATTATTTATCTCTATTTGCTCGTTTGTTACATTTAAGCTGTACCGAATATTTGTTGTATTCATTGAAATACTAACAATAAGGCAATAACATAAAATAACACATCACACATACAAAATGTTGAAAATAAATTTGAACTCATACATATTTGTTAGGTTGTTTTATTTTCGCAGCAAAAAGTACTTTATTCTATACTATTTTAGATTTTACTTTTAGAAAGCTTAACTAGCCACAAAGAAAACGTTTTAAAGGATGTTATTTAATGGCCATAATATTCTTTAACGTTTTCGGTTTTCCTTCTACGTTTTGTAAAAAGTAAAAGTTTTTAAAAATGTGTGAAGTCAATTTTGTACAACTAAACAAATGCGGTCAATAATAACATATTAGATTTTACAATTAGGAAGCTTCACCAGTCACAATTCCAAAAGACGTCAGTTAATGCCAATTTTAAAACAACGATGTAAACTCTATTTTGTACTAGTAATAAATTCCGCTAATAATAATAATAATAATAATAATAATAATAATAATAATAATAATAATAATAATAATAATAATAATAATAATAATAATAATAAAGAAAATAGCTTTAAAATCTAATTTCGTTTTGAAGGGCTTTTCCTTGCATTTTTACTTTTAAGTGATGAAGAAACGAATTGAATTATGTTAAAAAAAAGGTTTATCTGATACTAAAATCTCGGATTGTTTTACCCCTTGGAGACGACCGACAGGTATACGTGCCGCAAAAAGGCCTAAGAATCCTTGTTTATCCCCACCAGTAAAATTTTACTGTAAAATTTGCCTTATTTAATAGAAGCATTTTCTCGTTTTAATGATATACAATTTTCTGTTTTTAAAAACCGGTGACAAAACATTAAAAATTTCGTAAAAGAATCCCGTCGCGAAGGGGTCAAAAGCTGCTATAGCAACAGAAAGTCAGGTTCGAGTTGATGTTTTAGATTTGTTCTATCTGAGGACAAGAAATATAAATATCAAAGTTGAGATATGAGAAAGGTCATGTTTCATTAGGAAGAAAATTATATTTCCGATGCATTTTAGAAAGATTTGTGTGCATTTTTTAAGAAAGAAAAAAGATATTCTGTGAAATGTTTCTTAGTTCAGCAGAACATCCATGATGCTCTCTTGATCCAATTTTGTGTTGAGAAAAGTTTAATTTCAAATTACTCACACATGCGAATACTTATCTTGTGTTCCAAAAGTTTAATATTTCAAATCACCCATACATGTGAATACTTATTCAAAAAAATAATAGTAATAAAAAAAAAATACCTGAGCATGATTACTAAGAAACAGAGTTTCGGTAAATACTACGAAGACATTTTAAATATTTTCTGCAGACTTATATTTGCAAGAGATTGTGTTGATATTTTCTATAAATGGTATAAAGAGTCTGTTTTCATTTTGGATACCAAGAGTGATTTGGAGATTGAAAAGATTTTATTCTCTTTAGATATTTTGTAACTACAAAAAATATATAATATGATGAAATCTTAATAAAAAAATTTCTAAATAACAGGCTCATTTTCAGTCTTTAATGAAATTAGTATAAATTATATGGGAAAATAAAGCGATGTACTTCAAAATTACGAAGAAATTTATTCTGTTTCCATTTCAATATTGGCTGACATTTCTGCATTCTTTGAATACTTTTCAAGGGCTCTCTCAAGCGATTCTTGATCCGTTGAAAATGCAATCGCTTCCAGTTGAGCCTGCGAGAAAATAATCGATTAAGGTAGATAAATTTATGCTACACATGGTGATTCTAAATTAATAGTACAAGCTTTAAGTGGTGATAATACAGATCAAGACAAACAAGATTAAATAGGAAACTAAGGATCCCAAACGTCTTCTGAAAGAGATAGGCGGCATTAAAGTTTAGGGTCCAAAATTTCAATTGATTATAAATAACGGAAAAAATTGGTCGATTCGTTTGCGGCTTTCACTAAAACTATTCTTTATGTCAGTATTTTCTTGAAATTTTTTTTTAAAGATAAAGTTTAAAAAATGCCGAAGAAGACTTTGAACTTTAGAGTAACGAAAAACTATTTTTTTACCGTTATTTTTGTATTTCATTAAATGCTTTCAAAAGCTTAGACATAAACTTAAATTTTGAGCTCAAAATCCGAATCGTTGGGAGTGGTTAAGTAGCGCAAACTGAAGTGTGTTCAGAAGGAAGCGGGAGGGAGGGGGGATTCAAATTTCAACTCTTGAACACAGTTCAATTTGCGGTACTTAATCACTCCCAGTAATTCAGATTTTGAGTTCAAAATTTAAGTCCTGTTGGAAGCATTTAATGAAATACAAAAATAAAGGTGAAAAATAATTATTCGTTACTCCAAAGTCTAAAGTGCCTTCTATCACACTTTTTGAGTTTTATCTATAAAATTTATTTTCAAGAAAATAATGACATAAAGAATAGTTTTAGCAAAATTCGCAAACGAATGGATAAATTTTTCCCTATTTTATAATGATTTGAAATTTTGGACCCTAAATTTTAATGGCGCCTATCTCCTTTGGAAGACGTTTGAGACATTTGGTTTCCCATTTAATATTGATTGTCTTGATGATTATTACCACCATTTAAAGTTGTACCATTAATTTAGAATAACCCTGCATTAAATTTTAGCACACTGATATTTTATGGACAATCTTTAAATATACACAAATTTGCTGAAGTCGATAAAATTAAGTGAGAATGTAATTAAAATGTATCAAACAATATTAAAATGTTGTCACGAATTTATAATAATTTTGTAAATAGCCTCATAAATATTAAAAGGAATTAAGTTAACACGTTCGCTGCCACTCACGCGAAAGCGCGTGATATGGCGCCAACGTTAAGGGACCACTCACGCGCCAGCGCGTGATGTAGGGTGATGTCACGCGCTGGCGCGGGAAATTTTTTCACTGATTCTTTGTTATAAAAAGTAAATCGGCTTCTGGGAAAATCCCACTTCTACAGTACGGCATTAACTATCATCACATCTTCATGTAAGCGGCAGCGAACGTGTTAAAGGATAGGTATATGAATTAGATGAAAATATTTCATAATATAAACGAATGAAATACTTTACAAAAGAAAAAAAAATGCACTCTACACAAATTTCTACTCTTTGATGTTTATCCTTTAAAACTGCAATATGTGAAATATATCATATGCAGTAATAATGTAACTCATTGCAATTGAGAATAAATGAAGGTTTATTAGCTATACAGTAGATTTCCGACTAATCCGCGAATCTAAATATCATTTTTTGAAAAATGTCCCAAGAAAGAGAAAGAGTTGTATTATTCAGAATAAATTGAAATTCATTTATCCAGGGTTAGCGGATACATGATGCGGGCTTCGAGTATGTGAATGATGAAGAAACTGTAAAATAAGCATTAGGTATGAATTTTGAAGAGAGCGACGAAGAATAGGGTAAAAAACAAAAGGAAGTAAGCCACGACACAGCTTTAGTGTACGTTTAAAGCCTTATACAGTATTTAGAAGGAAAAAAAAAAAAAAAAAAAAAACTTTTGATTGATTGATTTTTTAAAGAAGCAAATCAATAAATTTGTAAAAAGAGAATAATTTTATTATTCCTTAAATAATATGTTTTTGTTACCTATTGTGCGTATAAATTGTTCAAATGTGTGTTTATGTTACCTGTTGTGTGTATAAACTGTTAAATTGCATACGTATGTTGATTTGTTCTTTTTTTTCATAATTTTGTGGATTATTTGCAAAATTGGCTTATCCGCGTTGCCGCGTCACTCATTTCTGCAGATAAGCGAGAATTTACTGTATAAAGCCAATAAAATATAATAAACATTTAGAAATATTTAATGTCTAATAATTAAATTTGAATTATAGTATTAGGCCACTTAGAATACTCGAATTAATATACAGCCAATGTTCTCGAAAAATACGCTACCAGATTTTTTTTTTAAATTTTAATTACAAAGGTAACTCATAGAACAAATTAAAATCTTGTTAGCAATAATTTAGTTAGACATACATTTCAGATAAATCATGTAAAAATATATTTTAAGTTTTATAAAAATGTTTTATGGATTATTAGATTAGTAAAAAAGTAATAAAACGCCTTTTTAGATCTAAAAATTGAGTGAGTTCAAATATTTTTTTCTCCGAAGAAGAAAAACAATGATAAATTTAAAAGACATAATGATAAGGTTGAAAAGCATTTGTGATATTTAATGTTAAGAGATTAAAACCAAATCTTTTATTTTTTATTTTTTAATAACATTAATTTTTCTGTTTGTCTTATTTTTTACTTCTTGGTTTTCCTTGTTACACTGTTAAAAATCTTGTTCTAGTTTGAACCAAAGAAGTTTGTTTTTTGGTGCTCAATATCTGCCACCGTAAGATGGTGAAATCTTGAACCAAAATTTGGAGCTCCCATTGAAGCATAGTTCCAATACTTGGAACGAGGTTGAACTAAGAAGCTCCAAATGTTGGTACGAGATTTCACCATCTTACGGTGACAGCTATTGAGCACCAAAAAACAAACTTGTTTGATTCAAACTAGAACAAGATTTTTTAACAGTGATTACATACATATACATTACTACATTTACGGCTTTTTACTATAAAAAATACTTTTTTTCCGAATATTTAGATTTCAAACTGATTCAGAAATTGAAAGCAAGAATAAATTTAACAATTTACCCTTTACTTTGTAAATTAACTACACGCAAATATTCTTGAACAAAAGTTGATTAAGAAAAAGGTGTATATTGTGAAGCTGTATCTGCGGCCTATTGAAAACATCTAGGAATGAACAGTCCTAAAAAAAGATCAAGCTTTACTAATTCTGCTGTAAGTAATAGTATAAATGAACAACATTTTGATTCCCCTTGAAGTTCATGTTAGCGATGTTCGACTGTGTTACGTGTAATAATGATTATACGGTTCGCAGTTAAGTTTGGCAATTGTAAGATAAACAGGAAAAATATACTATACTATTTACAATCTACTATATATTGTACATATTTTTATATCTAATAAATGATGCCCAAATTTTGCCCCTGTGAAGCCACACTGAACCTAAAGTTTGCAGATTGAATTTTCGTGTGTTGCCCTCTGTGAAGCCACATTGAGCCTGCAGCCTGCAGATTGAATTTTCGAGTGGTCCATACATCTCATGCAGCTCCATACATATAATCATTATCCATATTTATAAAATTTTGAGATCCACATGAAAAAAGTTTAGGCGTGCTGCAATTTCTAACTGTATGCTATAAAACTTTTAATTATTGACATTTACTTTGAAAATAATTTTTTCGCTTATTTTTTTTATAGCAAATAATTATTTCTATAAGTTAAAAATGTTTAAGAATTTCAATATTGTCTTATCTGCCCTGTGATTATAATTAATGTAAAATTATTCTAAAATATCCTAAATATATTTGAATTAGAGATTTTTTTTTTTTTTTTTTTTTTTTTTTAGCTTTTTATTTTTATAACTTTAATACACGTTTTCCTTACGTTTCATATTATATAGGAAATGCTCATTATAATAATTTTGTAATTTTATTTTGTTATAATGCTACTTTAAGGTTTCCACTTCTTTTTAGATTATTATATAAATATACAAAAATTTTAAAATAGTAAGATTATAATTTTTTTTTTAGAAATTTATTTCTTGATATCTTATAGTGAAAATATGTTTTCAGATTTTTCCCGCTTATTATTTAATACTTTTCTTTTTTACAGTTCGTGATTGATTTTTTACCTTTAGCTGAGAATTAGCTCGTTGCAAAAGTTCTATCCTAGCCCCTAATTCTCTCGTTTCTGCCTCTCTTTTCTGTTCCCATTCTCTCTGCATCAAAGCGTACTTAGCTTCCTGATGTTTCAACTGCTTCCTCAGATCTTCGTTTTCTGCGGTCAAAAATTCCAACTATAACAAAATTAAAGCCCATTCATTATCAAGACAAATGCTTCTGTCAATTATTTGTACAATTTAGAGATTACGATGAGATGAATGAGATTACGATTTATATCTTGAACGATTTATATCTATATATTTTAACCCTTTATCTACCGAATTATGAATTCAAGAAAATTTTACGTTCTAAAGCATTTTACATAAATTTTTTAAACTAAATTAAAATATTTACATAGTCATTTAATACATTCTTGAAGGATTAGGAGGATTAATTAAATTTGAATTTACAGGGATTTTGTGCAATACTTATAACCCCACTCAAATCCTTTATTTTAAATTGTTTTCTTAGTATCTTGTAGAATTATAAAACGTACAAATATGATATTCTTAAAATATAAATATTGAAATATTTCCAAATTGAAAAATCCCCACCCCCCTTCCTCTGCGCCAAGAAAGCTGAAAAGATACAAAGGCAAAAGAAACCATTCTTTTAAATATATTTTTCTTTTGTGTAACCAATAATGCTTTTGGAACAAAATGTTTCTGTAATTCATTCTAAACAGTATTACAACTAATCGATGTATTAAAAGAGTTTTATAATAAGTAATTTTAATGGTACTTACAAGTACCGTCTGCAGATAAAGGGTTAAAATCGCGTATAGATAACATAAAGACAAAAAAATCTTTTTTAGGAATGCTAATGTTATTATTATTATTATTATTATTATTATTATTATTATTATTATTATTATTATTATTATCATTCAAAGGATCATGTAGAAATGATGCTAAATGCGAGAAAATGTTAATTCGAAGCAATACAAAAACAAAAAACTGCGCATAAAATAAAGTCTAATTTAGGTAAGATACTTTTTATTTCTTTATTTACAATGATTTAGACATAAGTTTCCAAAATTACTCTTTAAGGAAAATCAGTTATTTTACTTTGCATCCTGTCGTTAGTCAGTACATCACAAATCGCATTCTTAACATATAAGTTTTCTGTAAATTTATAATTTTTTTTTTAAACTTTCTTTTAGTCAACCTATTTGCCTTGAAATTGTTTGCGAAGTTGAATATGAAATTATAATTAACTTAAGAGAATCAACTTTACTGCCATTTTAATTTTTGGCTTTCCTGACGATTTTTACTCTTTCAAGCGATGGAAATTGCTTTCTGTTTGACGCGATACTTTAACATCGAAAGCTACTGAAAAATCTCTTACGAATGCTATTAGTTCCGTTCCAATACAAAAAAATAAAACTACAGTAGAACCCCGCAAATCCGGACCCCGTAAATCTGGATCTCCGGATAATCCGGATCGGTTTGGTCAAGCGATTGAGAAACGATTTGGTTAATTTCCATAGCATAAACTTGTTTCATCGTCGTATTCTGAATTTTAAAAAAAAAACTTTTTTCTGAAATCTTTTAATAATCGAATACCTTAAGCTTTCTTATTTAAACTCTTATTTAAACTACACCCACGAACTACTTATGCTCAAGCAGATGCGTGACCATACGGCTCACAAAAGGTATAGAAAACTGGCACAGCAAAAAATTACAAACTTTTTTATTGCAAAGTAAACATTTTTACTGTCTGTAAATAATCAATAAGTTAAACATAAAGGTGATTTTCTGTACGTATGTATTATTTTATTTCATTTTTTTCTTACTCTCCGGATAATCCGGATTTTCGATAATCCGGATTGGGTCTGGTCCCTATTAATCCGAATTATCGGGGTTTTACTGTATAACGGAATAAAATAAAAGGGTATTGGAACAGATGGAAGAGAGGGGGGATTCCGAATATTGCACCGAATATTATTAATAAGAAAGGGCGAAGAAAGTAAAGTTTCCGAGTTTAGCAAGTGTTTATAAGAAAGTTTTAATATTTTTATCACCATTTCTAACGATTTAAGAAAAAAAATCATTGAGTCTTTGCTTCTAAAAAAACGTTAAATGCGGGAATTATTTCAAAATAATATACTTAAATTGAGAATGTGTTAATGTTACACCAATATTATTATTATTATTATTATTATTATTATTATTATTATTATTATTAATATTATTATTATTATTATCATGTTTTTATCTTAATTAAAACAGAAAATATTATTTTTTATGTTTTGGTTTGTTTTCAAAATCTAGCTTTCAAGCAATAGTTGTTATCAAAATGACTTTTTTTGAAAATGCGTTTTTTTCCTTGATGTTTTTTTTCATAATTTCTCCTATTTAAATTGTTATAACTCAAGAAAGGTTTAAGATAAATGATTCAAGCTGGGAACACATGTTTTTCAGTTATTTTTTGTTAATTTTGATTCAGCAAATTTGAAAAAAAATTCTTACTTTTAAAAATATGATTAAAATTTTTTTCATAATTTCTTTTCAAATTTTTATTTTAAATATTTTTAATTTTTATTTAAGTTAATATTTTTAAAAACGCTGAATAAAAATTAAAGCTTATATTTTTTTACTTATTTATATAAAAAAAATTGGAATTCTACAAATAATGTTTTAAGTTGTAATGAATTTAATTTACCCCACTTAATTTTTTTTTAATTAAAAAAAAGTTCTGATAAATTTTATCATCTGATTTTGTTTATTAATAATATGATTAACCACCATGAAAAAATTCAAAATTTTAACTCAATAAATAAAAATTATTTTAAAAATGTGCTCCGGACTCCCTTAAATAATTATCAGTATCGATATGAGTGAACGATTACATGTAAACTCAGATCTTACGTCCTAGAACTTCTGTCGGCGGTCAACTTCCCATGTGCACATTTGATCTTTTAGCCAATTTCGTTTATGGATTTATCCACAATATTTACAAACATATCAGCTGTCCGTATATGTGGATAAACATACAGTATCCGACATATATAAATGGTGAATTGATGTAAGGTATATATCCCCCCTTCATAAAATAAAAAAATAAATCCAGTTCTAAGATTAACTCATCAATTTTTGTAACAACAAAAGATACAGAGAATGAAAGAATATATTGTTTTGGAGTACTATATACGAAATTTACACAAAATGGAGTGTATCACAACACAACTATTGGATCAATCTTGTTAATAATAATAAAAAAAAAATATCAATATAATTTACTGGAGCTTGGACCACTTTAAACAATTTTTATAAAAAAGAAACATTTTTAAAAGCCTGCTAATGTAAAAAAAAAAAAAAAAAAATAGGTCAGAAATACGATATATTTTTTAAAATCTCTGTGACTTTGTTTAATTTTCAACTTTTTCATCTCAAAGTAGTTGAAACTCCAGACAATATCATCTATTTTTATAATCCTTAAGGGGACAGTGGACATTAAAAACCAAATCCGTCTATTTTCAATGGATTCGCTTGAAAATTGGCGTAAGCGTTAATTGTAACCTCAAATAGTTATGTTCAAAATTTGGTAATAAAATAAAAATAAAATTTTTAAATTATTCAATTTTTAAAGTGACGAATAATTGTCATTTGTTAGAGTGTCCCTGTGATGTAGAATCACACATAGTATTCTTAAATTTTACATTTTTCTAAATTACAGTTAAAACTAATCTTTAATTAAATAGCTATTTTATCTTAACACTTTATTTCGATTCCACGATAACTTTCCGTTCAAAAGAAAAGAAAGAAAAACATCTAGCATTTGCCTTATTACTGAAAAACGGCTGTCAGATAAAGAGAATTCATTAAGATGAGTATTTCACCCTTGCTGGAAACAAATAAAAAAAAAGAATAAATATCGACTGTGTTTGCGGTTAGTGAAATTTCATTTTCCTCTCTGCCTAATTTTAAGTCTAACTTATTCGTTTCATAATAGTCTGAATGTACATGCTATTTGTTATGTCTTTTGAGAACATTTTCCCCAAATATGATCCTAACGTACGAATTGGCAGTCGGATTCCTTTTTGGCGTATTTTTTAGGGCTGCTGTTTTCTGGTTGCCCTGCTGTTAAATTCAAAATCCTTTTATTGTTTAAGCGTAACAGACAATTTTGCGTAGATGATATCAGTCATTTTTCATATGCTTATTGTCGCCAATTGTGTGATGCCAATGTGTGAATTTTTCAGTGAGGAATTAATTGCCTCCCTCTCGCTTCACGAGGCAGTCATGTGAAGACTGTTTTCTTGATAATGCGTTCAGGCACCATCCCTAACTTTTTCTGTATGAAAGCTTTAAATTTATAAGTTACTGCAAATAAATAGTTTTCTTAAAGAGCATTTATTTTCTTAAGCGATCATAGCCTACAACTCTAGCGAATGCATTTAAAAAAGAACCTGGTAAATATACTTAAAAATACAAGATCTATAGTACAGTCCCATGCGCAGTTCTTTTGCATAAAAATAAGACAGTATTTACTCTAAAGATGCTTTTCATAAATTTCAAGGGGAGTTGGCATGTATTGTAAAGGTTCGCTGAATATATAAGTATAAAAATGTTTTTTGACAATTATGCTTGTTTTTTCCAAAAATGTAGCTATATATTTTTTAATCATATTCACTTAAATTTCAACATTAAAATATTCTTGAAATGCAAGTTTTTATATTAAGTTTTATTTATTATTGTACAGAGGTTATAAAATAGAAATTATTAAAGAATGTGATATTTAGGATTGCGCTTGGAACATTCAAAGGTTAGAAATGTGTAAAATTTTCAATTTTTAGAAAACAGCATTTTTAGTAAAACTAACTGCATAAATATGTGCAGTTTTTTAAAATTTAAAAGCTTATAAAGCTTGTAAAGCTTATATAAGCTCCGAAGTAAGCGCCAGAATTAAAAAAAAAACTTTTTTCATCATAAATTTGAACGTCTAATTTCATAATTCTCGAAAAGAAAAAAAAAATCTACTTCTTTGTAAAATTTCTTGATTTTTAATGTTCACTATCGCCTTAACGGAAATTGATTATAAACAAATCTAATGAACGATCGAATACCGCCGATAGAAGGGCATGATGCGCATTCTAGGACATCCACCCACGTAAATCTACAGACACAGCATCATTTTTTTATTAAACAAAAATGAAGTGCTTTTAACTGATAGCAAATAAACTGAACCCCCCCCTTCCTAACTAAAATCTCTATTCGTATTTAAAAGGAAACAAGTTGGAAATTGCACGTGAAGCGTAGCAAATGAGGTGCGTTCGTACGATAACGAAGTTTTAAAAATATTACTCTCATATATCAATCTCATAAAATTGTAAATAATGAATTACAATTAAAACGCTCATCAAACAATGTTCACCTTATACCATTATGTAATGGAATGCTTTTCTGTGGCCTTGTAAATCAATAATAAATGTTATTTGCACCACAAATTATGTAAAATGTATATTATAATATGTACTTTATAGTTGCATATAAATTTTATTAAGTTCGAATGAGTGTAACACCATTAAAATGCATTTGAAACATTTTTCCCCATTGACCGTAATGTAACGGAATACTTTTGATTGTCCCTGTTGTTGGTCTATGCATCCGATTTTCATAAAATTTGAAATAACTCGTCAAAATTATGTAACAATTATGTATTCTAAATTTCAAACGTATAAAATACATTTGAAGCTTTTTTCCCATTGACCATAATGTAATTGAATACTTTTGATTGCCCCTGTAATTGATCTATGCACCCGATTATCAAAAAATTTGAAATAACTCGACAAAATTATGTAATAATTACGCATTTTAAATTTCAAACGATTAAAATGCATTTGAAACATTTTTCCCCATTGACCGTAATGTAATGGAATACTTTTGATTGCCCCTGTAATTGATCTATGCATCCGATTTTCATAAAATTTGAAATGACTCGACAAAATTATGTAATAATAATGTATTTTAAATTTCAAACGATTCGGTTGGGTAGTTTTTGCGTTGTTATATGCGGACAGACGGACGACAGACGGACGGACTGAACGACCACTATAGGTGCTACGTATTTACATAATTACGAACGCACCTAAAAAGCTAAAAAACACCTTTTGTACTTATACCGCCCTCCCCTAATTAAGCTGCGTAATAGTATTCATACATGCAAGAGTAACAAAATAATATGCTGCAGGACTTCCAGCATCATGAAAAGTCAGGGAAATTTCAAAATACATGGAAAAAGTCAGGAAATTTACAAATATTTTCTGAAAAGTCATGGAAAAGTCTTGGTGAAAAAATGAAAAATGACTTGAAATTCATAAAATAATCTTAGGGAAGAAAAAAAATTAGAAAAATCATGAAACAATTGCCCTTCCCCCTTCCCCCCTCCCCCCAAAAAAGAGACCTTTGAAGGACGATTGCAGAAAAAAAAAATAACTAATTTTGGCAAAGGATTTTAAAAGTAAGCAGCAAATTTCGTTGTATACCCGTCTGGTCAGAGAACATTTTGAAATTCGATCATGGAAACTGAGGGAATTTTCGGAGATTTAGTCATGGGAAGTCAGGAAATTTGCTAGTCATGTTTTGCTGGAAATCCTGTGCTGTTAATTGAACATGTTTGTCTGTTGAACATGTTTATTGCAGATGATGAGAATGTTTACTTGAGAATTGATAGCAACAGGGAGACCGATATTCTTTGTTGACACCTGGTCGAGAAAACGGATTAGCAACTTCTAATCAAAAACTACTTCTAATCAAAAATTACGGAAGCACTTTTGGAACTTACGACAACTTTTTTTTTGGAAATGCTTCTTTAAATCTCTGTAATGGATTCAGATTTCCGAAGATAGAGGAGAACTTTTTGAATCATGATTAACTTCGGTTACATTATATTTTGTAAACATTTTAGCTACATCAAAGATCATTCCTCTTTATTTGGAGTATATAGATATGACTGTAGTATGTATACTAATATTTTCCCATATCCATAATCTAATTAATAAATGATTAAGTGCATTTCTTAATTATATATACAAGGTAGAACCCTTCGAATTTCGACGAAAGAAAACGTTTAAGAAAAATCTGTTCATTGATTTATATTAAACCAACAAAATTAGTTTTAATAAAAAATGCACATTGTATTGGTAAGTCTAACTCCTAAACAAATGATATTTAACCTATAGTTAATAAAATACTGTTTCTGTAAAATTCAGTTGTAGAAATTATTAAATTTATACTTTAATCGTATATGTAAGCGGAAAATTATAATAAAGATCTATTATTATGATAACGTTATCAATTAAGATTCCAAATAAGATTAAATATTCCCAAAATGAAAAGTAGTAAAATTTATTCCACTTTGACTAAATCACAGTGTTTGTAGCCCGTGAAATCGAAACTCGACATCATTTTCACCACCACAAAATTTACATGTGCACCTCTCATGTCCATATTCATCTTTTTTTTTTATTGTATTTTAATTTTATCATTTTAAAATCATTTGAATTTGAAACTTGAATCTCGATTGCTATTAGGTGGAAAAAGGTATTAAATAATTAACATTATTTTAAGTGAAATGAAATATCTATTTCGAAATAATCTGCATGCAATAAATACGATAGAAAATATTCCTTTGACGTCACATAAGGTAAAATATCATTTTTTTTTTCTCTGCAGTCTCCAATTAGAATTATTACCAAGATCTTCTTTATTGCTTGTTTAACTCAGCGAAATGAATTCATCCAGTTGAAAATCTTCAAGTTTTGTAACATAAATTGCTATTTGTTGGACAAAAACTTCTGACACCATGGTTTTTTCCCCAAAGAGTAAAAAGAAAGAATAGAGATGAAATACAGTAGCTGGGGGTGACGCCAAAAATGCAAACCGTGAAATGCGCTACATTAGACCAAAACGATAACGCACGTCATATTAAAACCGATTTTATGGCATACTACACCCTCATTTATCTTTTATCTCCATTTCTTTTCCCCCTTTACTTTTAATAGAAATGAAGTACGTCTGTTGCCACGATTATAAAAAACATATTTAAAACTGCAAAAAAATTAATATCTCAAAAACAAATTAAGATACAGTTTTCAAACAAATTGCATTTAAAAGTGCATTTTTTTTCTATATATGATGGTGTAAAAATTGAAAATGTGCTATGTTTAGAAGTATAAAATTTGCAGTACCGAAAATTGCAAAACCTCATTGCATGCGAAAGTGTTGCCATTCGCAAAATGACGTATGCGTTACGCACAATACGTTTGGCCTTTATAATATAGATACGTATCGCCTATATTCGTCGTCTGGTCCGTCCTTCTGTCTGTCCACCTGTACGCATATAACAGTGCACAATTTACTGAAACGAATGGTTTGAAATTTAATATATGTAGGGGAGAGGGGGGCACGTTTGAACTGGGGGCACCTTTGAATACTCTAAATATTTTCCTTCAAATAAATTATTTTTTAAAAATGTACATAGCAATGCAATACTACTACTGCCAGGTAATAATTACACAAAGCTGCACCATTTTGTATGCACAGTAACTGTCTAAGCAAGATATGTATTTTCTCGCTCTTGAATCTAAACTTAAGAAAATAAAGTTGTAAGACTTTTGTTGGCAATTTTGCATTCCTAAAATTTTTATTTATTGTTCAACACTTAAATAAAGATGCAATCTTTAGTTTAAAGGCTTTGTTTTATTCAAATTCTTCAGTCGAATTGAGTAAACAGTTGTAATGTTGAACTCCGTGTGATGGGGCACCATTGAACGAAAAAGCTGGGACACTTTTGAACATCTAAAACTATGAAGTAAAGAGTTGTTGATGTACCTAAATACTATAATTTTTGGAATTTTTTCTATCGAAAAGAGGTTAATTAAAAATATCAAAGAACATGGACTTATACTGTTAACAATCCCTCCGTCTGCACACATGTATTACAATCTCTGGATGTATCTATGATGGGAAGTTTCAAATATAAATTGATGATGGCCTTCATTTATTTGATAATTGCAAATCCTGGATTAAAGTAATGATTCATGATTTAGTAGGTTTGTTTAACAAAGCCTATACTCATTCATTTACTCTTTCCCAAACATTATTTTTGGTTTTCGTACTAGATAAAATGGAATTTAAGTCAGATTTTTTTCATAAAAAGAGTGAATGAAAAATTTTAATTTTCCAGAAGCATCAGATATCATATTGGTGTATAGGAATATCATATTGGTGTATCAAAGATATTGTAAAAAAGTTTTCATAACCGAACATAACTGGGGGGTTACTCTGTGTTGTTTCAACAAGGATTTTTGACATCAACTTTGATAAATTTATGTTTGGTTAAATAATAGAAAAATGATTAGTTTCAATAAAATATAGTTATTTAATTTTATTCATATTACATTATATTTCTGAATCATATGCAGCTTTTTATGAAAAGTCTCAATATTTTCATATTTTATTCATTTGTTCAAAGGTGTTTCTTGCTTGTTCAAAGGTACCCCTTACATGGGGCAAATTTAAACATAAATCTTTCAGTTTTTAAATCCTCACAACTTTTTTAATTTACATGGAAAACTTTTAATTACTGGTTTATATGATGGAAAAATGCATTATTTTTATTATGCAATACTTAAAACGCAAAAAATATAATTCAAATAAGAAATGTATTGATTTTTTAAAAAATTGTTCAAAGGTGCCCCCCTCTCCTTTATATAATCTTTGCAAAAATTTGTCGAGTCATTTCAAATTTTATGAAAATCCATTCAAAGTTAAAAAAAATTCTTCATTCTTTTAAATTTTATCATACGTAATTAATTCAATACTAGTCCATGATAGGTAATGATTCTAGGTTGCCGCAGTAATTACTTATTAAATATTACAATGCGTAATTAGCTCAATAAAATCACATGATAGGCAATGATGCAAGTTTGCCATGGTGATTACATCCTATTTAAGATGGAGTTCATTTCCATATTACCGAATTTAATATGTATAATCGTAATAAATTTTGTATTCATGTATTTTGTATAAGCTTCTGCTGCTGGACAGCTATTGCATCAGGATCCGAATGTATACAGAGCTTTTTATAGTATGAACGCACCTTATTCGCTAAGTATGACGTGCAATTTCCGGCTTGTTTAGATTTCATATAAAATATTATAATATAACAAAAATACATAATAAAAAAAATAAGCTTCAGTAAATTAGATAGTATGATGAAATTATTAATATTTCACGGTTATTTTTTATAGATTTTAAATCAGTGTTGAATTCAGATCCTTCTCTCCGGGAGAGACTAAATTTTTCGGGGATAGGACATTTCATTGTTCCGGAGGGGGGCAATGACCCCCACTGGGCCACCCCCTGAATTCAACACTGTTTTAAACGCTTTTCTAAATATTTTACTTTAATAAAAACTAAAAACAAAATCCTTGTTAATAAATGTACAGCCTTGTTCAGAGCGCAAATATAATGGTGTAATCCCTTAACATTCGCGAGAATTTGGTTCGCGAAAACTTCCGCGAATGTCAAAATTGTGAATCACGGCAGTAGCTAGAAGCGAACTATAGGGGGAAGAGGGGCTCAAGAGAACTTAGGTGGTGGGGGGGGGGCTCATAATTTTTTTCCTTCTCTCTGATACAGAAAAATAAATTAGTGCATATTCACATTGTAGGGGTTATGTTTCTTATTAAACTGTTGTAATAATTTCATTTTATACTAAGAAAAGTATATGATGATGAAAATTTTGACTGTATAACTAGTGCAAAATTAAACATCATGTTAGCTTTATACATGCAAATAGGATGAGCAAGTGTTGAAATACTTATTTTAATTACAATTTAGTAATTCTACAAAGTGTGAAAGGATCTTAAAAGTAAATTAGATTTTTGAACAGAATTCCATTTGAGTTATCGGAACAGAAATTCATTCAGTGAACTTGGAATCTTTTCTAAGGGGGGGGGGGAATCAAAATATTTTAGGGGAGAGGGCTGAGCCGCTCCTAGCACCCCCTTAGCCCGCTAGCCCCTTAGCCCCCTAGCAATCCCTTGCACGGCCCTGTCGCGAATGTTGAGACTATCTTCCTTTGCCTTGATTAGGCCTTATGATTTCTTTAAATGGAAAAAAGTAAATATAAAAACACATTTATTAAGGAATAAAAAGTTAACAACTGAAAACATATTTGAATAATTATAATATGTACAAAGTTTAGTTACTAATTGATAGCTGAAAAAATTTGTCGGCATACGATTGTTTGGAAGAACATATTTCTTGTTTATGAATTTCCATGTAAGGAAAAGTTCCGGTCTTCATTTCTAGTTTCACCCTTACCGGTGCGGAGTAAATCCATTTGAAATAATTAATTTACACCAGAATTTATAAAAGAATTTATTAGATAATTAGTCCAGGCATTAAGTGCTCAAAAAGGACAAATAAATGCAAGTTTTGGTGTAGTTTTGATTTTTGGTTCCTTTTATGTTTTTTGGGTCGCTGAACACAAATCTGGCATTATCCAACAAAATTTCTCCCCGGAAACACGGTTTCTTGGCAAAAAACGTGCAAAAAAAACGTGGCTTTTTTTCGTTTTTTCTAAATAACTTCAAAATTATGAATTTTACATAAAAGTCATCCATATATAAATTAAAGAGCACAAAATGTCCTACATTTTATGTATTAAAAGTTTCTTTCTTTGATCAATGATTTAGCCATGAGAGAGCCGCAAAAAATGGGTGTGAAAAGCAAAAAATTCTGCAAAACGTGAATTACAGCACCGTATGTCGATGAAACACGGAAAACATCCATTTTACGCAAATTTTCCCCACTTAATAATATTAAATATATTATTATTGACTATATTTTATTAATTTGATGTTCATTGTTTCTTTCATAACAAAAAAATAAATAAAAATGAGCATATTTGTGATCAAAATCTTCATTTGCTATTACAAAATAATAATAGCAATAATTTCTTAATTTGACTTTTAAATAATGTAAATAAAATAACTAAAACGGGCTTTAAGATATAAAAGCTGACACGGATTCCAGTTCTTAAAGTTCTCGAAGTCCAAAATGTGGGTGTGAAAATAAAAAAAATCCGAAAAATAGGAATTATGGCACTGTACATAGATTTAACATGAAAACTGACCCTTTTTCGCAAAAGTTGACTTTAAGTGAAACAGAAGATATTATGATCGACTATATTTTACAATGAAGTTGCTAACAATAAAAACGACGACTCATTATGAATTATTATTTAATTATAAATAATTATGTACATTAGTAAGTACATTTACTTAAAAAACAAAGTACTATTTACGCTTTCTTTTATTTGAAGGTCCCTGCTTTTCACCGACATCTACAAAATAGAAAATAGACGAATGGAATGAGTGGGTGTTTTTATAACAATCAATATTATAAATAAAAGTTTATTTAATAGTAAATATTTGATACCTGGCGGCATGACTATTTCCCCTTCCATTGGGTTCTCTGATTCATTGTGTGGGCAATCCATTTCCAGATCGGCATCAAAGTCTAGCTCATCCTCTTCGTCTTGACACACAACTGCGATGTTGTTGCAGTTTCCCGAAGCAAATCTTCTATCTGATATCTTCACAAATAATTTTTGCTGCTACTTCAACCACTCGCAGCCTCTCATCTCGATCAGATTTACATGTTTGCTGATACCATCATGCATTAGTCAGTATCTTCCCTCCTATATTCTTGAAAAACACAATGGACTTTTTTTTCTGATTCTTTGTGATCAGTATGTCATCTCCATATCTTTCAATGAGTTTAAACTTTACAGTTCTCATATCAGGTTGCTAGCTCCCTGTAACCTGTTTCATTAGCTCTTCCATGGAGAATTGATACTCGTCATCATGATTTTCAAGGTAATCGTACATACTTTGCATTGCTTTGTCGATTGACTCGGCAAATGGACAACGTTTCTTCTGTTCTCTAACCTTCGGCCTCCCATAAATATATTTAAAACAATTGATGTAGTATTGAGAATCTGCTGCGATCAAATCATTGACTGGTTCGATGCGCTGAATTATAGCCTGTCCATAATCATCATTGCGAGCTCTTGCGGCTTTCAGAATTGTACTTTTGAATCTCATGTGTCGCACACTGTATACAGTATTGCGTTCGCTTCGTGGAATTTTCGCTTGTGTTGTAATGAACTCTTCCGAAATGCACAGTCCACATATAAAACAATTAGTTCAAAAATTAAACTGAGGAGTTGATGATCTTAAAATTTGAGAAGTGCTAGTATTTTGTTCCTCAATCTTCTTCACATAAGCAGTAATCATCCGCTCATTTACGTATGCTTTTTACACTTAACATGCACATCTACTGAGGTTTTCCCCTTTAAGAAAATTGCCTTTCCATCCTTTCTTTCTGTGCTTGCCTTATTAACGATGCAATACCTCGACTAACTTTCACTGACAGCTCCTCTTCTAAAGGCGAGTCACAAATAAAACACAGCGACATCGCGCAAAATTACTTTAGATATTCACTATATTCACGAAGACACAAACAGTGATTTATTAAATTATAAGTAAGCAGTTGCATATGGAAACTGAGAGGAATGTGTCCTGATAAGCTAGTGATCTGTGCGATGCATATTTCTAACAGAAGCGAGACTGGTGGGGAAGGGGGGGGGGGGTTAGTATTCCACTGTACGTGGACATGGGATGCAGGGGGTGGGCGTTTGACCAACGTTATTTCATACTTTCACCCCTTCAATCAAGGGGGAAAGTGCAGATGGGATCAATTAAAGCCTGTTTTAGTTATTTTATTTACATTATTTAAAAGTCAAATTAAGAAATTACTATTATTATTTTGCAATAGCAAACGAAGATTTTGATCACAGATATGCTCATTTTTATTTATTTTTTTAGTTATAAAAGAAACAATGAACATCAGATTAACAAAATATAGTCAGATTAATAAAAAATAGTATAGTACTATATAAATAAGTATAGTATATAAATATAGTAATATATAATATCTTTAGTATTATTAAGTGGGGAAAATTTGCGTAAAATGGTTGTTTTTCATGTTTCATTGACGTACGGTGCTGCAATTCACGTTTTGCAGAATTTTTTGCTTTTCACACCAATTTTTACGGCTCTCTCATGGCTAAACCACTGAACAGAGAAGAAAACTTTTAATACATAAAATGTAGAAAATTTTATGCTCTTTAATTTATGTATTGATGATTTTGTGAGTATTGATGATTATGTATAATGCATAATTTTGAAGTTATTTAGAAAAAACGAAAAAAGGCCACGTTTTTTTGCAAAAAAAAAAAAAAAAAGTGTTTCCGGGGAGAAATTTTGTTGGATAATGCCAGATTCGTGTTCAGCGACCCAAAAAACATAAAGGGAAGCAAAAATCAAAACTACACCAAAACTTGCATTTATTTTTTACCAAATGCCTGGACTAAATAAGAACTTGCTTATTTTCAAGTATATTATAAAGGAAAATTTTTATGAAATATTCTGGGTGCCAGTAAAAAAAAAAATTAGGTGTCCTTTAAAGGATTAAACTTAAGACTCCTCCCCAGTCAAGGATTACATTCTATTGCTTTCTCAAGTAGTTGTTCTTAAAGCTTTAAATTCTCCCATACAATTTTTGCAGAAAAATTTTCACTTGTAACTAAAAGTTTTGAATTTTAGAAAATGCAGGTTTTATTATTATTTTTTTAAGCATAAGTTATGTTTTGGGTTTTTCGGAATTAGTGATCTATATTTTGTCTCAATACATACATTGGAATACTCAGAATTTAGACTATACAGTACAATGCAGCTATCCAGTGTCAAATAATTTAAGTGATTGATAAAAAAAAAGTGAGTTTATTTTGTCCCCCTCCCCCTAAAAAAAAAAATACACATATATATATATACAAAAAAGTTACGAATAACCAAGTTAACTATTGGCGAATGTTGAAATGTTCTTCATTTTTAGGTGCATTTGTAATTACGTAACACCTACAATTGTCGTTTCGTCCGTCTGTCCACATATAACAACGCTAAAATTACCCAACCGAATCGTTTGAAATTTAAAATCTATATTTATTATAAAATTTTGCCGTGTCATTTCAAATTTTATGAAAGTCGGATGTATAGTTCAATTACAGGGACAATCAAAAGTATTCCGTTATATTACACTCAAAGGAAAAAAAAAGCATCAAGCGCATTTTAATGGTGTGAAATATGCACCTATGAAGTACATCTATAACATATATTTTGTATAATCTGCAGTGTAAAGAATACTTTTTATTCATTTACAGGATCACACAAAAGTATTTTATTACATAACAGTATAGGGGAAACATTGCTTGGGGCGCATTCTGATTGTTTTAAACTATTTAACATTTTATGAAATTGATATACGTTGATGAGGTTTACTACAAGTTATTCCTGCATAATAGAAAGCAGATAGCATTTACAGGGACACGCAAAACATTTCGGCTACTACATTGCATCTGAAATACTGCGTACTATTACACTTAGATATGAATATTTCTTTTAACTTCGTTATAGTACGAACGCACCTCATTTGCTACGCTTGACATCCAATTTCCGACTTGTTTATTTCACGAATAATCAAAATTCGCGAATATTAACTCCACGAATCTTAAGGGATTACTGTATTTATTAGGCAACTAGCAGATATGTTCGAGATGCGAAATTAAAGAATTATGAATCCCAAAATAATAAAATATATGTGTGTGTAAGAAAGACGCACTGTTTATGCCATTTTATGGTTTGCGTATTAAGTTATACGATGAAATGCATGGTATTCGTCTTCTATTTATATAAACTTTAATAAGTTATATCGAAATTTGCAATATCCTGAAATAAGATACTGCAACATGAGAAGTGAAGTAAAAAACTTCAAAACAGGATGTCTGAAAGAAGTTCGTCCTTTTTTAAAAGTTTATACGTTATCACAAAATATGTTTTTAAAGTCAAGACAGGAAGAAGACTGTGATGAAAGGATTTAAAATGAAATTGGACAATAGAAATAATAGTGAACAAAAGTTTAACTATGCGTTTTAATTACATGCTTGTGTTTCCAATAAACAATTCTTAAATCAGTAGTGAAATAAAATAGCCAAAATAATAGAAATATCTGCACAATATTTATGCAAAACATAATTAAATATTTTTTTAAAAAATAAAAGGTATTTGGGAAAAGAAAAACGTATACCCTATATTTAGTAAAATAATTGTAAAGTACCTATATTACCTTTAATATAGCAATGAAAACACAAATTAAAACATTTACTAACCTGAAACTGGCTACTGTAATTTAGAAAAAAAATCACTATAAAAGCCGCATTTTAATAATGCATAAAATATGCATTATTAAGTATGCATAAATATATATTTTTTAAATATTTCTTCAATTAAAACGCTAGGGAAAAAAAAAAAAAAAAAAAAAAAAAAAAAAAAACTTTCGAATTAGTGTGTAAAATGGAAAATTTTCTCTACAGCATTAATAACTTCTGTATATTTATACTTTATCATGCATATATATTAAAAAATAGAAAATAGCAAACAACTTTTACTATACTCTTATTAGTAGGCTTATGTACATTTCTTGATAAAATTCCGTTATTATCTTATACTATAATGCGAGCAAAAATTGTGTGTGTGTAATTTTTATCTCAAAAACGGCTCTAACGATTTTCGCAAAAATTTGGATTTTACCATTTTCGTGCACGAGAATACCATTGGGCTAGGTCACATGTTCGAGAAAATTCGATTATTGGGTCATTTTGGGTCATAATGGGTCAGGATCAAGCTATTTATATCTAGAGAACGGCTGGATCGATTTTAAGGAAATTTTCTATCCAATCGTTTTTTGGCACGAGAAAACTATTGGGCTGGGTTACATGCTCGAAAAATTTCGATTAAAGGGTCATTTATGGGTCAAGCCATTTTTATCTAAAAAACGGCTCTAACGATTTTGACCAAATTTTATATTTTATCATTTTGGATTACAAGAAGACCATTGGGTTAGGTAACATGTTCGAGAAAATTCGGTTAGTGGGTCATTTTTGGGGTCATTGTGGGTCATACTATTTTTATCTAGAGATTTTCTCACGCAATTTTGACTAAAAATTGCATTCTGTGGTTTTCGGGCACAAGAAAAACATTGGGCTAGGTTACATGCTCGAAAAAAAAATTTTAATGGGTCATATTGGGTCATTAAGGGTCTGCGTCAAGCTATCTATATTTAAAGAACGGCGTGATCGATTATAACGAAATTTTGTATGTAACAGTTTTTTGACAAGATAAAACTAATGGGCTAAATCACATGTTTGAGAGATTTTGACTATGGGGGTTATTTGTGGGTCATGATGGGTCATAATGGATCATGTCAAGCTATATCTAATGAACAGGTGGATCGATTTTAACGAAATTTTGTATATAACATTTTTTTGGCACGAGAAAATCATTGGACTAGGTCACACGTTCGAGAAATTTCGATTAATCGGTCATAAAGGGTCTGGGTCAAACTATTTATATTTAAAGAACGGCTGGATCGATTTTAACGAAATTTTGTATGTAACATTTTTTAGACACGAGAAAATTAATGGGCTAAAACGGGCTAGGTTACATGTTCGAGAAAAAATTTTAATGGGTCATATTGGGTCATTAAAGGTCTGGGTCAAGCTATTTATATTTAAAGAACGGCGTGATCGATTTTAACGAAATTTTGTATGTAACAGTTTTTTGACACGAGAAAACCAATGGGCTAGGTCACATTTTCGAGAGATTTCGATTATAAGTTGCATTTGTGGGTCATGATGGGTCGGGACATAATATATCATAATAAAGCTGTATCTAAAGAACGGGTGGATCGATTTTAACGAAATTTTGTATACAACATTTTTTGGTAAGCGAAAACTATTGGCTACACTGTTAAAAATTTAACCCATTTGCTGCAGCATCACTCTACAACTTTTATAGAATGTCTCTTTTATGAACAATGAGAATGCTCCATAACACAGTAAAGTAATCGTTTTCTTTAAAAGCAGTGGAGTGACGCTGCAGCAAATGGGTCAAATTTTTAACAGTGTAGGTCACATGTTCGAGAAATTTCGATTGGTCATTTTGGGTCGTAAAGGGTCTGGGTCTAGCTATTTATATTTAAAGGACGACAGAATCGATTTTAACGAAATTTTGTATGTAAAAGTTTTTAGACACGAGAAAACTAATGGGATAAGTCACATTTTCGAGAGATTTCGATTATAAGGATAATTTGTGGGTCATGATGGGTCATAATGGGTCATGATCAAGCTATATCTAAAGAACAGGTGGATCAATTTTAAGGAAATTTTATATATAACATTTTTTGGCACAAGAAAACTATTGGGCTCGGTCGCATGTTCGTGAAATTTCGGTTAGTGCGTCACTTTTTGGGAAATTGTGGGTTAAACCAATTTTATATAAAAAATGGCTCTAATGACATTGACCAAATTTCAACTCCTGAATACATAAATCTAAGTATAATATTAAGTCTAAATTTTTGAAAGCATTTAATAAGATGCAAAATGTAACGATAAAAAATACTTGGTCGTTACTCCAAAGTCTAAAGCGCTTTCTATCGGTATCCTTTGAATTTTATCTTTAAAATTTATTTTCAAGAAAATACTGACATAAAGAATAATTTCAGCAAAAATCGCAAACGAATCGACCATTGTTTCCGTTTTTTTTTTTTTTTTTTTTTTTTTTTTTTAATAAGCATTTGAAATTTTAGATCCTAAACTTTAATGGCGTCTATTTCCTTCGCAAGATTTTTAGGACCTTTAGTTTCCTATTTAATATTGTTTGTCATGATGTGCACTATCATCCCTTAAAGCTTTGCCCAAGAACTTAGATTCACCCTGTATAAAAATTAGCTTGAAGCATCATCAGTTAATCAGAAATCAGAGAAAGAAAAAGAAAATTATATGAATAAGGAAAAACACATATATCCTGCATAAATTATGAAACCCTTTCTTGTGTGAAGGTGAACAGTTTCTATCAAAATGTTGCTACAAAATTATGGTGAAAAGAATTATCGAAATAAGTCATATAGAAAATGCATAACGCAGTTAAAAAATCCAATTTCAGAAATTATACCCGGAGGGCGGTAATGTATTTGAAACCTTTTACACACAGTGATTTTATGAAAATTTTATACATAGCTCTTACATTTCAAAATAAACATGCATCGAAGAGCAAGATAACTTTTATTGCCAGATTCTCCACTGAAATTGAAAAAAAAAAAAAAAAAAAAAAAAAAAAAAGAGCTTTAAAAACAAACATTCTGACACTTACGTGTTATTTTGTTTCATGTTTTGCGAATGAATTGGATCTTATAAAAATGATACAACACTGAAAAAAATAAAGTACTCATATAATGAAGCATTGTAATTTGACAACATTCTTTAAATATAATATTTTCTCTTTCTTTTATGTGTTCAAAAATACGCATATCAGTTTTTATTCCTTAAAAAAGAAATTTTCCTTCTCAAGTTCAAATACATCTGATCATGTTTATTAAGGGTTATAAATTTTCGTTTCATTTGCGCTAATGTAAATAATAAAATATTAAACTGATCGAATAAGTTCTGCTTTTTTTAACAGCTGCATCAAACGGAATTAAAAATATAAAAATATTTCCGATAGCTATTTTCTGATCGTATTCGGTATAATTTTAACGTGATCTATATTTATTTATATAATTTATGATTGTAGTTTTGGCATCTCATTCGATAAAATTTAAAAATGTTCTTTTATTAACGTGTGTTATCACCTAGCTATTTTATTAATTTTCAGTGAATAAATTTATCGCAGATGCATTTCTGTCTGTTTTAATGCAATGAATCCTGGTCACGGCACTATATGTATGTCTAAACACTGTCTAAATTAAAAATTTGGCAACATAATAATCTTGCGACATTGATATACATGCATACAAATAGGGGAAAAAAATAAGCCACTTAACCTTGTCAATGACATCCATTTTCCCTTTTTCGGACATTAAAGATTTTCGAATGCCGAAAGCCACTCCACTTTCGTAAAGAGTTTCATAAGCAGCAAGTGTCATTCTCAACTCATCTCTCACACGAACAAAAAGAAGGCCTCGCTCTACACAATTTAAGGTCTCTTGACGAATCAATTCATCTATGGTGAAAGAAAAAGAACATCATAATTATAATTCTAAAAGTAACAGTACACATCAACAAAGGGAATAGTAATTGCAATAAGTTTGCTAATATTTTACATATGCTTAAAATAAACAGCCATTGTCTTACAAGGAACCATCTATATCAGTAATCAGTATGAAAGCAAAAGCAAAATTGATTCCATTTCTGTAATAGTCGTGCATGTTTTAGTCTCAAGATGTTCGAAAGATTCATGTTCTTTCGAAATGCGTTGTGCGTTCTGTACTACTAGGATAAAAAAGTTCGAAGGCTGAGTTAAAATGTCCGGCCCTGATTAGAAAAGAAGGAAACTTTTTTATCTTAAGGAAGCTAGTCACTCAGCAGCCGAATTTCCCTCGGTAATGCTAAGTCTATGGGTGTTTAATGCATTCTTATATTCAAAATATCTCTTCGGGGATTTAATATTTTTAACTTCTTTTTACAGCGTTTACTTCTTAAAGGATGTCACTTTTTTTCTTAGTTGCCAAAATATTTCTAAAAAAGTATGCTCAATTTAATATTTAATGCTCAGTGGTGAAGTCGTAAAAACAACAGAAGGGATACGGTCTAAACAGAGGGTATACGCACAAGGCAGAAAGTATTCCCTAGACTATATACTATAGATTTCTTGGGGAACAGAGGATATTCGGTGTTATTTAAAAAAATCTAGAGGGTATACCCTTTATACCCCCGTATATCGTCCACCACGTCTCTGTTAATTCATTCTCGCTTTAAAAATTGACGAGTTGGAAGTAAAATGTGAACACTTCATATATAATTATGAATATGTTAGAAATATTTTGAAAACTATGAAAAAAAAAAGATTCATCCTCTAAGAAGAAAACACTGAAAAAAGAAATTAAAAATATTAATTTACCGAGAAGATATTTTGAATATAAGAATGCATCAAACGCCCATAAACTTTACATTCGAAACAGGAATTCGGAAGCTGAAGGACCAACCGCCTTAAGGAGGCTGGTAACTCAGCTTCCGAATTCCCCTTACTAATGTAAAGTTTATGGGCGTTTGATGCATTCTTATATTCAAAATATCTTCTCGGTAAATTAATACTTTTAATTTCTTTTTTTTTTGAATACACGTCTTAAAAAATGCCTCGGTTTTTGTTAATTTTCAAAATATTTCTAAAGTATATACTTAATTTTAAATGCAATGTTAAAATTTTACGTACTGTTCGTCAGCTTTTAACTGATAAAATATTAAATTTAAACTTACATTTTAAGAATATTTTGAGAACTAAAAAAAGAGAAACAAACTTTAAGAAGAGTACACAGAAAAAAAAGACGTTAAAACGATTAATTTTCCTAAGAGCTATTTTAAATATACGAATGCATTAAACGGCCATTACGGAGGAGAAGTCCGAAGCTGAGTGACCAGCTCCCTTAACATACAAGAACACGTGATGCGATACCTGGTGAAACAGAACTATTTCCATAGCGTAGGATTTTTTGAGATAATGTGGATCATCGAACTCTTGTCATAAGCAGACATGGCATTTGAAGAATAATATTGCGAATATCAAACTCTTTGTTGTGTTTATAGAAAAAAATCGCAAGCAGTAAAATTGCACATTGCTGCAAGGGGTGTAGTCGTAAAAAATAACAGAGGATATACGCTCTAAACAGAGGGTATACGCTCAAGGCCAAGGGTATAACCCTAGAGTATGTATACTATAGCTTTTTTGAGAAACAGAGAGTATTCGGTGTTACTGAAAGAAATTCAGAAGGTATGCGGCGTATACCCCCGTATACCCTCCACTACATACCTGATTTGATTCGCTGTGAGAGAGCAGTATTTTATGTGAAGGTATTTTCAAAAGAAAGAAGTCCTTTGGAGAATGCATCTAAGGTTGCGGAAGTTGTGATGACCGCATTAAAGACTATTTCTTCCAATGTCAGTAACACATAGCTAGAGAAAGCGTGTTCTTCAAAGGTAATAGTGGGTAACACATATGGATATGAGTAAATCGTATTCTTTAAGAAATCCCATCTCCAAACTTTTTTTTAATCCCAGTTACATATTCTATTTCTATGACTGACACTACAAAGTTTGCAATTTTATTGCGTTTTGCTCTGATTTCTTTCATTATTTTGTTACGCGAGACGTAAATCAAACTAACCTGGGAACCATTGGAAAAAACAAAGAAACAGAAGAATAGCATTTATAATTTTAGAGAAAATTTTATTTATAATTACTGGGTGAAAAAAGTTTTTGAACAACATTTGAGGTTTGAATTTAACAAAAAAAGAGAATATTATCAAAAATTGAAAGCATATTAAAAAAACATATTCTGAATGAAACTTTACTCAGTTTTTCTTTTTATATGTTTGAAGTGATATACAGATCTGGTTTTACATTATTATTCGCATAAAAATGATAAATAAAAAAGAAGAGAAAAAGTCAGTCAAATGTGACTGTTATACATGAAATACCTTTTTACCAAATAAAATTTAAAAGAGACAGTTTATCCTTTAAAACCTTTAATAATAGCTTTTTGTGACAAAATGCGTTCAATAATAATATTGTTTCCTTGCGTTTGCATGGAAGGGGGTGGCAAGCAGAAATTCTTATAAAAATACCTGACAGACAACATTCTTTCTTCTCTTTTTACTAATAAACACAAAAAAAGCGTTATTTCAAGTGTACTTCGTATCTGGTTTTTCCAACAGCGGATTCTATTTTGAAAAAAAAATAACCATTCTATGGTTTTAATAATAAACTTATGGTTAACTAAAGAAAAAGTTACACATATACACATACAAAAAAGAACAAGTTGGAAATTGCACGTGAAACGTAGCAAATGAGGTGCGTTCGTACGATAACGAAGTTTTAAAAATATTACTCTCATATTTCAATCTCATAAAATTGTAAATAGTGAATTACAATTAAAACGCTCATCAAACAATGTTCTCCCTGTACCGTTATGTAATAGAATACTTTTGTGTGGCCTTGTAAATCAATAGAAAATTTTCTTTGCACTACAAATTATGTAAAATGTACATTATAATATGTACTTTATAGTTGCATATAAATTTTATTAAGTTCGAATGAGTGTAACACCATTAAAATGCATTTGAAACATTTTTCCCCATTGACCGTAATGTAACGGAATACTTTTGATTATCCCTGTAATTGATCTATGCACCCGATTATCAAAAAATTTGAAATGACTCGACAAAATTATGTAATAATTATGTATTTTAAATTTCAAGTGATTCGGTTGGGTAGTTTTTGCGTTGCCATATGCGGACAGACGGACGGACGGACGGACTGAGTGATCACTATAGGTGCTACGTATTTACATAATTACGAACGCACCTAAAAAATGGTTGGGTAAAAAGTTATACCGATATCAAGTCAATCTTCCCCTCCCCTAGAGATAGCTTACGATATCAAGTGCCAGAGTCTTTCCCTTAATGTGAAAACATGACATATGTATAGCTCCTAAATGCTGTTTAAGGGTGTTTCTGTAAACAGTGAAATTTAAAAGAATAAAACAGATAGAATTGCATTGAAACCATTCTATATTTTGATATTTTGGAACTAATAGAGATAGAAACATAATTTACACGACAGTTACTTTTACGATATAAAAGTAGTGCAGAACAGTTTCTAAAATTTAAAAATTTAAAAGTGTGAAATGAGTGGGGAACATTCTAACGATTACTTTGGAACTACTAAACCGATTACAAAGCTTCTTTTAGGATAATAAAAATAATCTCTTATGTAATGGAATACTTTTGTGTGGCCTTGTAAATCAATAGAAAATTTTCTTTGCACTACAAATTATGTAAAATGTACATGCTATTGGCTATGTTTTATCTCTTTACAAAGTACACTTAAATTGGTGGAAAGAATGAAAAACTTATTATTTCACAATTTGTTTTAGCACCAAAGGATGGTTTAACCCAGGATAGATGTTTTAGCAGTGTAATCATGCCAATACCAAGTGACATATTTCAACAACTACTCATTATAGTATAAAGACTTTAAATCGGCTGACTCAATAAAAAAGCATTAAAATTTTTGAATAGAAATATTTACCAAAACATTGATCATAAAGTTCTCTTCTGATGGGACATATTCCTATTTCTCTGGCATGCCTCTCCAACAGTTTGCTGTCCAGCTTTTCTGCCAAATTGACAACGTCAACTCTTGTAGCTGGAGTCCTTGAAACGGGCTGTATCCAGAGCTTGCCATCTTCTTCAAATTCTCTGGAACAAGAGCATAACATAACTTTTATCTTCTACCAAAAATGAACACATCAATGTTTTTTATTAATTTTAATTACATTGTCGAGTAATGAATGCAAAAAATACATTCTAAAAAAAGATGTTTGATTGGAAATTTGCTAAGACTGTAAAAGATTGGAAGACCTGCAAAATTTATGGAATAAAAAATGTGAAAATTCTTATAAGTGTTACATATTTATATTATAAACTAGCTGATCCGCTCAGTGTTGCTTGGATATCTGATGCATGACTCTTAAATTTATCTTAAATTTGTATGATTTTATATCTTTAACTCCATTTTGTCTGAACTTGTATTTTTAGAAAAAAAAAATACTGAATTGATAATATATGTAATATGATTTAATTAACAAATTCTATTGCTTAAGAAAGGTGTTATAAAATATATTAAAAAAAACATTTTTGACATGTTTCGGTTCCAATCCAGATAGGAAGCATAATCATAATATAAAATGAAAAGCAAATCGTCTCACGGTGAATACAACTGACAAACGACAATTGATTGTACTAACCGTGAGACGAATTTTATTTTTATTTTATATTATGAGTATGGTTCTTATTTGGATTGGAACCGAAAAATGTCACAAAGGATTTGTTTATAATATATTTTGTAAGTCCTTTTTTAAGAGTAAGAAATTATTTATTAAATATTTATGAAAAGGTTTCTCTTATATTTTATGATTTTAACAAATTAATTAATTTTAAAAGCTTTTTATTATCACTCTTAAAACGAAAGAGCTGATTTGGCTTCTCATGAAAGAGCTGTAATTTTTTCGATCATAAAAGAGTTGTTTTTCAAACGATTAAATCTTCTTGATCTAAATTGGTTATTTAAATAGCTCAACTTCATTTAAATTGGTTAAAACTCGAGTTATTTCAACTCTTTTTTGAGAAGCTGCCTTTCAACATTGAGACGAGTGGATTTCAGCTCAACTTGAGCTATTTTGTGGCTGACTTTTTAAGAGAGTATATAATGGGGTATTTTAATTTCTGCGTAATTTGCTTTTTGGAGTATATTCGGACAGAAAGTGAGGGAAATCGCGATGAAACACTCAAGTTTTTTTTTAGCTTTTTGAAGGGCAGTGAGCTATATTATATCCTAACTAATTTTAATCAAAATTTCTGCCAGAAAATTTTAATTAAACTTTACTTTGATAACATTTTGGTGGGTTTGGTTTAGGTTTTATTTTTGACGTCCGATTATCTGCGCTAGGGATATAGGACCAGGGGGGAGTGCCCTTCGTGGGGGTCTTTCTAAGGGAACCTAACCCGTATTTACGCAAGGTTCGAAGAAAACCACGAAAACTCCGAACGGTTAGGCCGACAGCCGCGATTGGGTTCGAACCCAGCACCTGCCGTCTACCAGTTGAGAGGTCTGAACCTCTCGGCCACTGGTGGGGCAACATTTTGGTGGGAAAAAAGTTATAAAACTGCTTTTCCTTATTTAGAAGAAAAAAAAAATTGATTTATCCGATGTGAATTCAGCATTAAAAAAACACAATTACTTGAATGAATTGATTGTGGCATTTAGACGTATAAGTACAATCTTTCAGAATATGTCTTTCGTTTTTGACTTAACTAAGCGGTTTGGTCGATGTACATTAATAATGATTTAGTAGAAATTTTTACGCATTTTATTTTGCAAAAATTGATTACTACCTGTCCGAACATTAAAAAATTTTTGTAAGTGATATAAATCTGGTTTATTGATATATTTTAAAAAGACATACAAATTATATATCTTTGAACGTTTATATCTGAAAAGATTATATTCGCATAAAAGCACGGACATATAAAGCTTGTATTCGCTCTACCATCACTCGTGCCCCCCCGATCTGAGGTTTCGGATTAAAATTTAGTCTGAAAAATAGGTCTAAAACTAAAACTCATAATAAAAATGTTAAAATAACCAGAAATGTCTTCAGATTGCAGAATTCGTAACACCATCATTAAATATGATTTCGATATATGCTAATTTATTATTCAATTGGTTAAAAATTTTTTATATAAGTTACCACAAAAATATCTTTAATACTTTCGATGACCACCTAGATTACGTCGTCTGGATCGTTCAGGATGGATTGAAGACAATATCTGATTTTCTTCTTTTTTGACTTTTTCTTTATGTTTAACAGTTATTTAATTTAAACTTATGATAATTTTTATTTTAATATAAAGATTAATAAATATTTAAAATTAATACACTTTATTTTATGCTTTTATATCTATACTGTTTATGCTAAAGGAAAAAAAAAACATGGTTATCAGATTTTTATGAAGCTTTATCAGAATGCATCATGGATGTCTCAGGCCCGTAGCCAGGATTTTCTTTCGGGAGGGGCTCAATCTTGAATTTTTTTTTACCATCTGACAGTAGTAACGAGCATAATTTAAAGCGTAAATAAAAATTAAACAAGGCTTAATGTATGATATAATCCTGCATAATATGACCTTCTAAATGTTGACCATTCCAAAAATTGCTATTTTTTCGATTTCTTTTACCATTTTTGGTTTCTAAGAACTCATCAGTACCTGCTTAAAAACTAAAAATGTTTTTAGGGAGGAAAACTACAATGAAAATAAAAAAGCACTTAGAAACTTTTGCGATGAACCTCATATATCTTTATGAGAATTTTTTTTAATATTTGAAATGCAAGCAAATAATTTTAATGGATTTAAAATGCAGATTTAATATTAACGTACAAGTATCTTGCATTGCGGTTGAGAGTCTTAAAATGATTAATCTGTACATAAAATTAATTACACATTTTTTTTTTCAAAGAAAATAGTTATTAAAAATTGTAGATGATAATAAAAATTATATTTATTATTCTTTGATTACAAAAGTTATAAATGCGGTACTCTTGGTACAATAAATTTACTAGAGCTACAGAAGCAATATTCGAGATTTCTTCGCAGCCATGATGCTGATTACTTTATCAGAAATGTAATGCCCCGACGAATGAACATCATTGCAAGGCTGCTCAGTCTCTGAGCAGTAATTGGTACCTACACAGCCTAATCGTTTGGAGTTTGCCATAATTTTCTTCGAACCTGGGATTTAATTGCGTAGTTTTGGGCTAGGTTCTCTTTCATCGACTCTCATGGAGTGCACCCCCACATATCTTTAACCCTATATTTCTCGTGTAGATAACTATCCATCATAATCAACACCGACAGTAGCCTTTCATCAGCCATAGTGCTGCGAGGCAAAAATTTAATTTTCTCATTGTTGAAAAAAATCTTTCAACCCTAGTTATTTTTACCGGAATGGTAGCCAAGACCGTCAGCAAGTCTTTCATTGTATTGCAATGCATTGCATTGCATTACAGTACTCTAAAACTTTTAGGACTTCTTCATTTCTATCAACATTATGAATTCTTTCGCATCATACTTCATATCCAACTTTCACTTACGACATTAATACCTTGTGTTCGAAATATTGAGAGAGATTCTCTAATTTTCTTGCTTATTCTAAAAAAGCACATCCTGAAAAAATATTTGAAAATCGGTTAGAATGTCTTCATTTGAAATAAAATAGTCATTCAAACTATGAGTTACAGCCGAAATTGTGTCACGAGATTTTTCACGAAGATGAGCTAACAATGGCTTTGTCAAACTGAAAAGCTTGTCACAAACAGACTTGTGAAAAAAGTACTCTTTCTCATTCCTTGACTGCTAAGAAAGCTGTTGAAGAAATATTTCCTGTGGTTTCCGAAATATTTTCTAAGCTAACGTAAATTTATTCAAACATGTTGATAAAAGTTACCATATTTTCATGACTTTCTATAAATTTCGAATTTCAAATGCGGAGAAGTCATTTTCTTTTGTTTTTTGGGGCATAGGATGAAATTGCATTTTGAGGGACCAAATTTGCCTAAGCGTGATTTCTAAAAAAATTGTTAACTCTTTAACTGTTCAAACAAAGCTATTGATGGCAGGAATCAGAATGCGTTTTTGAACAATGCACGGTTTAAACAGTGGCTTGCAAATTGCAGGTAACTAATTTTGGGACACTTCTGAAGAATTGTAGATTGGATCCTACTAACATGTCCAACCATATTAGTCTCTCTGCCATATCCTTGTATGATGCATTTAGATATCATTACGTAATTCATTACAATTACAATGTTGTACTATTGCTTCTGTTATACTACCCCTGACAATAAAGTTCGGTGAATAGTCCTGTAGCGTTAATGTAGATGAAATATCAACGAAAGTTACCATACCATCCTTCAAAATAGTCATCTCCTATAACTATGCACCGCTGAGATCTGCTATGCATGTCCTGGGAAATTTGCAAGAAGTTTTCTTTTGGAATGAAGTTCAAAAGTTTCGTCACGTTTCGTTGGATGTCAGCAATATGGTCAAATCTCTTTCAAAGAGAGTTTGAGTCGTGAAAATAAGAAAAAGTCTGGGGAGTATAGCGAGTATCTGGCGAGTATGGTAGGTGTTCAGTTTGCAACATCCCTCATGAATTTCATTCGGTGTCTTGCAAATCTTAAAAACTAAACTTTAAACTGATCTTTTATTCATTCATTTTCCTGTTCTCAGTTAAGAACCAACACACTGAACAATCACTTACTAAAGAACGTCTTACACAGAACATAAAAGACGCTCAACTGAACAACGATGTTAGAAGATGGTCTACACTTGCCTCTAAACAGGTGCAGCGTTTTGTTTCCCCAGTGTGACCAGATCGGTCGTTCTGAATTCATTCACTGAATTTTATTGTCGGAGGTAGTTTTTTCGGCAGACAAATCATTTACTTGAATGAACCTAAAATAATTTTGCGAATTATTGGGTTTTGTACATTTTAGAAATACTAGTCCGCATACAGTGTGTCCGGCAAATAACACCCTGATTTCAAAATTAAATTTCTCAAAAACAAAGATCGATAGAATTATGCGGTAAACGGTTTGTTTATTAGGTGAGCTGTAAAAATCTTACACAGAAGTTTTGAACGGTGAATATTTTGAGAAGATAGTGTTCTGATTGCAAAGAATACTTGTCTTGATATTTTTCTTGTTTTAGATTGCTTGTAGTGAACGAGGTTTTTGCCTTACAGTGCCATATTTTAATGATTTTTTGGATTAAATTTTTGAAATTTCAAAATTCCAAGAAATTTAGTTCGAAAAATCGTTAAAATGTGGTACTGTACGCTGAAAAACTCGTTTTCCGCAAGCAATCTAAAGCAAGAAAAATGTCAAGCCAAGTATTCGTTGCAATCAGAACACAATCTTCTCAAAATATTCACCGTTCGAAACTTCTGTGTAAGGTTTTTACAGCTCACCCAATAAACAAACCGTTTACCGCATAATTCTATCAATCTTTGTTTTTGAGAAATTTAATTTTGAAATCAGGATGTTATTTGATGGACACCCTGTATCTAACTTAAAGGGCGAGCAATTCTGTATTTGAAGTGTCCTATTTTCATCAGTATTCAATTTAAAACAGATCGTGTTATTTATTTTGGTAATCAGTTCTTCAGTAGCTATATCCCAGTGTATTTGAATGATTTCATTCTGATTGTCGATTGTTAGAATGTTAGATGTTGACACTTAGAACTACCTAAAAAAAATCCCAATTCATGAATATCTATCCCTGCAGTTGATAATTCTACCAAAGACAAATAAACTCTTCCACACAAACAAACTACTCTGTGCTCATTCTGTTTCTATCAAAGATTTATACGGAAATAATTTAACTCAAATTTATACAGTGAAGAGACGAAAAATGCCGCGCCGGCCGCTATGGTGCCTTTGAAAGTTCGTTAATACCCTATCGTTTTCCGTCACACCATTTCTTTTCAAAATTTCCAACTGCTATTTTTTTTTATGTATAAAAAAACCTTTTATAAAAAAACGTTTTAAAAAAAATCATTAATTTCTACATAGTTTTATATTACAAGGTCTATTACAGTTTTGGCTAATTTTACTACAAAACATTTTAACATTGATCGCTCTAAGTATTTATTATATAGTGATATAGAAGTATGATAGTGAGTATAGAGGTGATATATGATAATAAGTATAGAGGAAATTAAGAAATATAACACGAAAGTAAATATTTTAACTTTGACTCTTTAAGTTAAATGGTATGCCACACCAAGGCTATTGCTAGAATTGAATAGAGGGGGGGGGGGGGCTCAAGAAAATGTAAGGCTCATATTTTCTTTCTCTGGGTGTGTGCTGCAGAAAGATAAATTAATGCCTATTCACACTGTAGTTACTATGTTTCTCATTAAACTGTCGTAATCACTTCATTTTATGCTAAAGAAAGGAATAGGATGAGGAAAAATTCGAGTGTATAATGAGTGCAATATTAAACATTATGTTAGCTTCATATCTGCAAATAAGATGAGGGAGTGTTAAAACACTTATTTTAGTTACAATTTAGTATTTCTGCTAAACTATGAAAGGTCCTCAAAACTAAATTAGATTTTTGAACAGAATTTCATTTAGATTTTTGGAGCATAAGTTCATTTAGTGACCTTGGAATCTTTTCCAGGGGAGGCTCAAAATGTTTTAGGGGGGCTGAGCCGCCCGTAGCAACCCCTTAGCTACGGCCCTGTACCACATACGTATTAAACATATATATTTTTTAATTAATGATATGATACATACGTTATACTTATCCAATTTTATTTTGCATAAAGTGAAAATTGCGCTTTAAGAAGAACTGATATTTTTAATGGTAGATATAAATAAAGATAAATCTGTTTGAATGAAAGGCATAATGAGGAATTGCTATAACTTTAGCTGAATAAATTTATATTTTTACAACTAAAAATATACGTAGTTCTAATGTAATGGAAGAAAAAAACAAGAAAATTCTGGAAGATTTTACTATCATTAAATCTAACTAAATTATTTTTAACTTTCGGGAGGGGCTTCAGCCCCCTTAGCCCCCTCCCTGGCTACGTACCTGGATGTCTGGTGTTTAAATTTATTTTAGATAAAAAGTTGGAAAAGGAACATTTTTTGCACATTTTTGTGAAAATAAAGAATACTGGGTCCCTTTAGAAAGTTTTGTAAATGCATGATAAAAATAAAATCTATGAGAATGTGTGCTTCTGTTCAAAACATTTGAGGGTAGTCATTAGGATACCTTAATCACAAAATTTTAAAGAAGTTAAAATAATAATAATAATAATAACACGAAAAATGTGATCGACTATATGCAGCGATGAAGTAATTATTCAAAGTGATCAATACCATAAGAGAATAAAACAGCCTTTAAATTATGTAAGAGTTAACAATATATGGTAAAGATTCAATCATTTATCGTATTGTATCTTGGGGCGTGGATAATTATTTCATTTCAACTATATTTTATAATTAGTTTTCTATTTAAATTTGGAGCAGGTTCAAAGGAGAAGGGAAAATTGTGTTCAGCCCGTATTTTCTTAATGAAAGCATTGAAAACAGCATTGGCCATGGACGAACCTGAGTATCTTATAAGATTGGTCCACCGATGACTGCCTTATAAAATTATGTACAATCTTGCAGATAAACAGTTTACGGAAAAAGGTCGATGGAGGGCATATACCTTACAGATGATGCATCTCATACTTGTGTTACTGCCCCGTCATTTGAAACCTATTACAAACGATGCTACATTGTTCAGCAATATGACCTTCTAACAGCCGCAGCAGAATTGGATTTGTTTTTTGTTTCCAAGTCGCCTGCACATTTTCAATTGGCAACTGTCATCAGACAATGAATTGCGGTTATTTTCTAAATACTGACCATTGCTTGTTCAAAACGCTTGGACCAACTACCATTGAAATTTGTAACGCGCCCCCGATGTTTTAGTATCATTGTCAATCTTTGTTCGAGGGCCAGTTTCTGATGGATCACGAAAAACCATAGACTCTAATGTTAAAACATCTAGGGTATCCTGCAAATCTGCAAAAAGTCGAAAGTTATGGATTGTGGACCAGGAATGTAGTGAAGGGTATACGGGGGGTATACGTTGTATATCGTCTGGGTTTTTTAAAGGAACATCGTATACCCTCTGTTTCTCAAGAAAGCTATGGTATACACTCTTTAGGGTATACTCTCTGCTTTGAACATATATCCTCTGCTTAAAGCATATATTCTCTGTTATTTTTACGACTACCCCTCTGTTATGGCGTTACCATCACATACTTTTGGATGTGTGGACATGTATTGACGTACATAAATAGGTACTGGTACAACTATACCTCGGACGAATTGCATGTATTTCATTAAACCTCAGTCTCCAAAGCCTGCCACATTTGACCTTTTATATTTATTTTAATCGCGTTACGATGGTAACATCAATCAGTTGTACATAGGTCTAAAACAACTTTTTTTTTATAAGATCACCCAATGATAAAATGCCTGATCAGCAAGGGATTTCTTAATAAATGCATGTCTTTTGTATTTCATAGCTCGATTTCAAAGTTACGCTTAACAGAAATGTCCATTTAAAGAAGAGACTTTCTTCCCTTCGATTGTGCAATTGGTTTTGAAAAATACGAATTTTAACCCTTTTGAAAAAATTCATGACTTTTCATCATGATCCCTTTGTGCCTTCCGGATACGATCTTTTTTCTATGTTAAATGTAACTAAACGCCCGTATTTTGACACTTATCTTTTAGAACATTTCGGTAGATCGAATTTACTTCACCTACAAAAATTTTGAAACATTCAGATTAGTACAAGTATTTTTAAAGGAATAATAACTGAGAAATTTTCGATGAAAACATGATAAATATTTTGATGCAGCTTCGTTTTATATTTTCTCTACTAAATATGCATAATTTTCCAGGAAATTAAAAAAAAGATGTTGGATGTAGTTATATTTATATTCAGTTAAAATTTATGAGATTTCGTACGATAAGAACCATATTTTCGTTATGCTAAAGGATCCGAGGCAGAAAAAACTCACGAAGAAAACATATTTATTTTAGAACTATGTATCAATATTTTTTCACGAAATTTTTACACGGCCTACAAAACCGTTATATTCATAACCGACAAAGATTTCAATGAACTCGGGCAACAAGATCTATTATTTTTGAAACTGTGAAACGACCTTACGTGAAAAAACAAGAAAATGCCTTCTTACAAGCTTGAGTTACTTCTTTTACAAGCGCTTTTAACATTAAATATCATTATCGTTTGCGCAGGTCTTTCTTTATGAAAATTGAAATTCATGCAAAATAAAATATAAATTCCAATAAAAATGTAAGTTTTCAATAAAAATATAAATTCGTATAAGATACAAATATTAAAGATATAAATGCATATAAACTTGCGATTCATTTAAGTTATTTTGTCAGAATAATACAGAAGAAGATTTTATAGTGACACAACAGACTAATTTTCTTTTTGAAGTGCGACTGGATTCTCTTGAAACCGCATCCTTCCCAACTTCACTTTAAGTTAGCCTAACTTTTGGTGAGGATCTAGGTCTAAAATTTTAATGAAAGACTCGTTTTCGTTATATTTGAATCGCATTATATTAATTATGCCTACATTGTGACTTTTTACATTATATGCACATAATTTCTTCCAGATTTTCAGAGAATTTATTTGAAGGAAAATTTTTACTTATGTTAATTATAATTTCTCCCCTGTCTTAACTGACGGAATTCCATCAAATTTGAACTAAAATTCTAAAGACAAATCATAATAATATGTTCACAAGAACTTTGAAAAGCAATCACCACTGAAGAAATGAATTAATATAAAACAAAATGGATGGTCTATGAACATCACTCTCCAGACGAAAGGAGGATTTAGCTCTCTCCTTTAAGGGGGTAGTAAGGTTAATTCGAGGGGAAAAAAGCATATTTTCTATCATTTTTTGTAAGGATACAATTAATATTTATTTATTTGTATAATTATAGTATAATTATATGTCATTTAAAGAGTATTCTGTGAAATTTTCATTAAGAAATATTAAAAAATGAGCCGATGACAGCGAATCTTCGAAGACGTCCCAAAAAAAAGTTGATTCGTGGTGAACCGCATAACTCATGACTGGATCAACTGAAATTAAAAAACCAAATTAATTTAATTAGGTGATAAGTTTCCTCAGGGAACGCAGTCGAGTTTTTTTTTATTATTGATTTTTCAATTTTTCACAAGGCTCGGAAGTCAAAATGCTGATTTTTCATCAAAAAAATCTGATATTTTGTTTTTTAAAAGTAAGTTAAAATAAAAAAAAATAAAAAAAACTCGACAGCGTTATCTCGTAATTTATATAAAGAAAGAGTGTGTAAAATTTTAAAAAGATCGGTTCAGTAGATTTTGAGCTACAGAGTTCACCGCGAATCAACTTTTTTTTTGGGGACGTCTTCGAAGATTCGCTGTCATCGGCTCATTTTTTAATATTTCTTAATGAAAATTTCACAGAATACTCTTTAAATGACATATAATTATACTATAATTATAAAAATAAATAAGTATTAATTGTATCCTTACAAAAAATGATAGAAAATATGCTTTTTTCCCCTCGAATTAACCTTACTACCCCCTTAAAAATGAACCGAAAAGATTAATATATATATATATATATATATATATATATATGTATATAAAACCATTAATTGTATTGCAATACATGAACCATTGAAATTAATATAAAATTACCACATTGAAACATGGGCGAAAAAAAAATAAATATTATGAATAAACACTAATATTATTTATAAATAGTATATTAAATCCCAATATATATGTATGATTAGACATTATATTGCTATTCATAATGGAATATCCTATTAACCCTTTGCGGCGCAGGGCAAATTCATTGCTTAAGTATTGAAATTAATGACTGACACCGGAATTTGAAAACAACTTTATTTCTAAATAAGAAAACGTTATATTTCACGCATTCAATAAACCGTAACTTCTTTAACAAAATTCCGGTGCCAACGTGGCGTTTGGAAATTAAAATTAAGTGGTATATCTGTGAAACCACCGCGCCGCAAAGGGTTAAGTGGCATCAGCAAACTACATAGTAGAAATCATATATATGTATGGGCCTAATGATTCTGCTTTGGTTCTCCAAATTTCCTTTGTATTCATTTAAATTTTTACTTTCTTCTGTCTTCAATAGAAGAAAGTATTGTAATCGAAATTTTTTTTTCGACTTCCGGTTTTCGATGGATTTACACGTTTTAGGGGTCAGAGATTCCAAAAAACATATTTTTACAAAATGTCTGTCTGTCCATGTGTCTGTGTGTCTGTGTGTCTGTCTGTGTGTATGTCGCCATTCTACCATCAAAAAGTGTATGAAGTTATGCATAGAATTGAACCAAATTTTTTGTGAATGTTTTTGGCTGTGGCAAACAGGTCCTACTTTAGTTTTGAAACATTCCGCCGGAAGGGGGCGCTGCAATCGCGATTTTTGTGCCATTTTCAATACTGTACCGACCAAAAGTATATGAAGTTATGCATCGAATTTAACCAAATTTTTTGTGTAAGTGTATGACTATGGCTAGTTGGTCCCCCTTGAATTTGAAAAAAAATCCGCCGGAAGGGGGCGCTGCAATAGCGAATTTTATGCCATTTTCAATATTGCACCGCATAAAAGTGTATGAAGTTAGTTTTAGAACTGAACTAAATTTTTTGTACATCATTATATTTTGGTAAGGCAAGTAGGTCCTCCCTGAATTTGAAAAAAAATGCGCCTATCATTCTATTGTCCATCGGCTCGTGCAGAGACGGATATTCTTTTTTACTCCGATTAATTGATTGAAACAGAAATTTAAGATAAAAATCAAAGTTGGTATGGTATTGAATTAAAATTATTAAACCATTAAAATGAGTAACTATTTTTTTTTAAATATTAAAATGTACGTATGAGATAGAAGAAAATTTTGGGATTGGCACATCCAACTAGTTTCCCCATATTTCAATGTGGTAATTTTGTATTTTTCAATGGTTCATATATTGTTTTACAATTAATGGTATTATATATATATGCATACGAATTCATTTTAATCCTTATAAGAAGTATACCTTGGGGGGAGTATTGTGTCCAAAATTTCGGCAACTTGGTGTTCTTTGCTTTTATTTGCGTCTCCTCTTTTGGATCGTGCTGAAGAGGATTTTTCCTGGATGCTTGGAAATTTGATATCTTTCTGTAAGAGACAGAAAAAAGAATAATTGAATTCAGGAAAAAAAAAAAAAAATCACTCACGGGCTGTGACAGAGAGACGGACAGACATACATAGAAGTGATCATATAATGGTTCCATTTTTACTTTTTTAAGTACAGAACCCTAAAAATTAAGATCATTTTTCAGATTAAGCGACAAAATATTGAAGAATCAGTTATCAAAAGTTAAAAAATATGACAAAACCGAAATTATGCAGGCTAATATATTTTTTTAGGTTGATAAAAGAAAATGATTAGGACAAAATAACTGTAATAAATGTATATGTATAGAAATTTATTTAAGTACCACTAACCTTAAATAAAAGAAAAAAAAAGATTATTCTGAAACAACAAAATTTGTTTCACAATGTTTTTACCGCACGTATTTTTCTTAATTGTTTCTAGAATTCAATTTATTTAAATACTTTTATTTTCTATCATTTCTCAGAAATGAGAGTCAATCTTAAATTTCAATATCTGCAAATGAAAGGAATTTCGTTTAAAGATACCATTGATTTATAAATATTACAATACTAACATAACACATTTATCACAGGAAAATATTAAAAAGATTAAATATTTCAATAATTGCTTTCAACATCATTCTTAGAAATGAGAGTCATTCATAAAATTCAATATTCTCAGTCAGTTATATGAGGCAGAGCAGAAGCGGCTCAGCCTCTTCCCCCCCCCCCCCCCCCCCCCGAAAGCATTTTGAAACCGCCCTGGAAAAGATTCCAAGATTACTAAATGAACTAAAGATTCGAAAATCCAAATGAAATTCTATTAGAAATCTAATTTATTTTTGGGGCCCTTTCACAGTTTTGCAAAAATGCTAAATTGTAACGAAAATAAGTGTTTCAACACTATTTCATCCTATTTGCACATACGAAGCCAACATGATGTCTAATGTTGCACTATTTATACGCAAGAATTTTTCATCATCAAATTCTTTTCTTAGCATAAAATGAAGTTTTTACAACTCTATTATAAGAAACACAGTATCTAAAGTATGAATATGCACTTGTTTATGCGTCATAGAGAAAGAGAGAGAATATATAAGCCCTCCTTACATTTTCTTGAGCCCCCGTTGTTATTCACTTCTAGCTAAGGCGCTGAAATGAGGTTTCCTTTAACGATATATTGATTTTATGAATATTACAACGCCAACATAACAGATTTATTGTAGGCGTAGGTAAACATTAAAAAGATTGAGCATTTCAATATTTGTTTTCAACTTTTTAACACTTTCCAAAAAAAAAAAAAAAAAAAAAAAAAAATGAAAAGTGTTTATGAATTCGGTTTATTGAAAAATTGTTGGAAAATAGAGATTATTACCTCTCTTGATAGTCATTTTCCGATAACAACACACACACAAAAAAAAATGTATTAAAATACGTGCTATGTTGGAAAAATACTAATCTATGATTTCTGATAAAACATGCAGTCATTATAAACTATATTTAATTGTATGTATCTATATTAAGTCACAAATATATGAATCATTAAAATTCATGACTGTTTTTTTTTAATGACGAGTTTCTTCAAGAACGACACCACTTTTTAGCCTATCTCCCGACTGTCTGTACTCTAATTCGCGTAAATATAGTACGACTGTCATGAAATTCTTAGATTTATTGAGTATCACTATGGCATATTTGGTATTGAAAATGAAGTGCATAGAATTTGCGGTTTATTTACAGATACACTCAAAAGAATTTCGTTACATGACGATCTATAGAGAAAAGCTGTTTGTAGTATATTTAAATAATATTATAGTGTCTTAAATGCACTGAATTGTGTATATATCACTGCGATGTGCTATATATAGCGCTTATTGTGGAATAGGATGTGCATAGAATTTTTCTTTCATTTACAGAGATACACAAAAGTATTTTCCTGCAAAAGAAGTTGAACAATGATTGAAATATTGGATCCTATGAGCAATAATTTCTAGTGGTGAGTTTTCAGTTATGGTACGCGTTTTTAAATTGAACTATTTTTAAATATTACTTGGAATGTATAAATTTTATAGGTCGCATACAGGGCTGAACAAATGTTTTCGAATACGTCTCCGTTTTTTTCATGAAAATTGTTGAATAGATATTTTCAACTGTGCTATTTGTTTAACTGAACCAACTTGTAGTATACCACCAAATAGACATATACAAATAACTTATAGATCATATGCAGGGCTGATCACACACACACACAAAAAAAAAAATATATATATATATATATATATTTCAGATTATTGATGGTAATGGCAGAAATTAAGTTTTAAAATACGTTATGTGTTTTTCAGATTGTTTCATTAGGCATTATCATTCACATTAATACACTGTGAAGTTATTTACAGTATTCTCAACATGCTGGAAAATGCCAAATAGTCTATGTTGGACGAATGATTTTTTGTTCTTGTTAAATTTTTTCTTTAATAATTTTTAAATGAATATTAAAAGAAGTATCATTAATATGTAATAAAATTTAAATAATTATTTTTTCTTTACATTGGTGTGCAAAACCGAACTTGAAAGCTGACTCCTGTTTTACTATGTAAATATTTGCTTGCTTTTTACGTGCGTTCGTATATATATAAAAATACGTAGCAGTTATAGTCGTCGTTTATTCCGTTCGTCTGTCTGTCTGTCGGTCCGCATATAACAATGCATAAACTACCCAACAGAATTATCTAAAACTTACAATATAAAATTTTTACATAATGGTTTATATTTTGTTGAGTCATTTCAGATTTTATGAAAATCGGATTATAGTTCAATTATAGGGACAATCAAAAATATTCCATTATATTACGGTCAAACGTTACAAAAAAAAAAAAAAAAAAAAAAAAAAAAAGTTTTAAGTACTTTTTGATCATGTTACACTCTTTCAAACATAATGAAATTGATATGCATCCATACATTAAAATATACATTCTGTACAATCTGTTGTGCAAAGAATATTTGTTATTAATTTGTAGGGCCACACAAAAATATTCCATTACATAATGATATAGAGGGAAACATGGTTTGGGGTCGTTTTAATAATATTAAATTGTTTCATATTTTACGAAACTTATAAACGTTGCTGAGGTTTATTACAAATTGCTTCCTATATAATATAAAGCAGATAGTATTTACAGGAACATACAAAAGTTTTCGCATACAATACTGTATCCGAAATATTGTTTATTTTTACACCAAAGATCTGAATATTTTTAAAGCCTTGTTTATGAACGCATCTCATTTGCTAAGTTTGACGTGCAACGGACTTGTTAATATGCTGTTAATAGTGATCTATCTATCAAATTTAAGTGTAAGAAATTTTTTAATAACATCACTTTTTGAGAAAAATAATTTTAAGGAGAGCCATAAGTGTTAAGCAGATAAAAATAATAAATAATCACACAATCTTTCTATTAAAAAAATTCAATTAATTACAGATATGATCTTTATGTTTATCAGGAATTACTCACTTATAAAAAAAGGTTTGAAACATTGAAAAATCTATAAAAACGCTATAACATTCTGAAGAAAAAAAGTTGAGTACGTAAGAAGGTTTTATTCACTGTTAACTTTCTTTATCAGAATCTTAACACATACATCCCCATACTTGGTTATATTCTGGTGAATGACCCGCGAATGAAACTTGAGAACATTTTTTCTAATTTTAGGTATATTTACTGATTGCCCCTTTTTTATGGAACCTCAAGTAGAGTATGAAATTACAATGAGGAACATTAAAAAGTATAATAATACAAAAAAAAAAAAAAAAAAAAAAAAAAAAAAAGCATGATTAAAGATACGAGAAAAGCATGAACAAATGCGAAAGAAGAATATACGACAGGTGCAAATTAATGTAGAAATGTGTAAATTTTTACGCTCTTGATTTTCGTATTTTTTTTTACCACTTAAATTTTATACCCGTGCCCATTTCTAGTGCCCATTTTTAATTTTTGACGAATTTAATTGTAATCAAAAGTTCACTTTACATACCGTAATATATGGTAAATATAATACGCATATCTATTTAATCCTTTTTACACTCATAATACTTTTAAGTACTACTTAAAACTAGTTGGATGTGTCAATCCCGAAACTTTCTTCTATCTCATAAGTACACTTTAATATATATATATATAAAAAAAAAAAAAAAAAAAAAAAAAAAAACGTGGTGATTCCAAAGTTACCCACTATCGAATTTCCTCGAACATTTGACCTAGCCTAATGAGATTCTGGTATCCGAAAAGCCTAAAACGCAAAATTTAATTAATATTCTGAGAAAATGAGCTTAGTAGTGCCGCATGTTGGGTAATTTATACTAAAACCTAATAAGCATCTATTGATGTCAAGACCTAACAGAATCTGAAATTTGATGGAATTTCGTCCATTAGTTCTTGAGATATAGTTATAACAAAAATTTTGCAAAACGTAGCACAGCAACACTATATCTTGGACAATTTATGCCAAAACGTAAAAAAGCGTCTAATTATGTTATGGTGTAAAAGAATCTGAAGTTTGATGAAATTCTGTGCATTAGTTTTTGAGATGCAGCTAGTTTAAAAAGAACCGTGTAAAATATAGCACAGCAGCACCATCATTTGAAGGATTTATAACAAAACGTAATCGTCGTGTAATTATGTTATATGTCATTTTGTAACAAAATCTGAAGTTTGATGAAATTCTGTGCGTTGGTTGTTGATACATAGCTATCGGAAAAATCGTGCAAAATGCAGCATAGCTGCACCACCTGTTGCAAGGTTAATACCAAAATGTAATCAGCGCTTAATTATGTAATATATTCTAGTGTAAAAGAAACTAAAATTTGATGAAGTTCTCTGCATTAGTTCTTGAGATATATCTATCGCAAAAATCGTGCAAAATGCAGCATAGCAGCGCCACCTATAGGGCAGTTCACACCAAAACCTTATCAGCGGCTATGTATCTCAAGATATCGCGGAATCTGAAGTTTGGTGAAATTCTGTGCATTAGTTCTTGAGATATAGCTATCATGAAAATCATGAAAAACGTGGCATAGCAGCGCCACCTGCTGGCCAATTTACACCAAAACTTAATCAGCGTCTATGTATATCAAAGGGTCACAGAATCTGAAGTTTGGGGAAATTCTGTGCATTAGTTCTTGAGATATAGCAATCTTGAAAATCATGAAAAACATGGTATAGCAGCGCCACCTGCTGGCCAATTTTCACCAAAAACCAATAGGCACTAATTCATATCAAGGTCTAACTGAATATAAAATTTTATTAAATTTCGAGCATTAGTTCTTGAGATAGAGCGCCCACAAATTTTTTGTCACATACAGACAGACTCACAGACAGACAGACTGACAGACTCACAGACAGACAGACGGACAGACTCACAGACAGACATTTTCTAAAAATAGTCAAAATGTGTTCAGGACCTTCTAAAACGTATAAATCCGTTGAAAACCGGAAGTCGAAAATTTTCATGAATCCAATACTTTCTTCTTGTAAAGATAGAAGAAAGTAAAAAAAAAATATATATATATATATATATATGTATATATATATATATATGTATATATATACTTTTAAATACAAAATGTCTTCTTTGATTCCGTATAGAATCTACAGCGAGATAGTTGAAGTTGAATATTTTAAAACTGGTTATTTTCTAAACATTTTAAGGAGATGTAGCTTTTATCTTATTAAAAAAATAATTTTTTTTTTTTTTTTAAACTAGCAACTTAAAGAACATTTTCATTTACAAATAAAAACACAATACAGTTATTTCTACATTTTTAATGAGTATTGTGAGATTTTTATAACAATATATATTTAACAATTCTTGTAAATAGTTTACAGACAAAAGCTATAATTACAGATTTAAAATATCAGTTTCAACGAAAAAACTTATCTAAGTTTCATATTATTATTACATAAAGTTTCTAACATAATTTCAGACAATAATGAAGATAATTATTGCAGTATTAGGTTACAGATTTATAAAATCAATTTCAATGAACAACTTATCTAAGTTTCCTATTATTGTTACAAGAAATTTTCTAATATAATTTCAGACATTAAGGGAGATAATTATTGAGGTAATTAGGCTACAGATTTTTAAAATCAATTTCAATGAAAAAACTTATCTAAGTTTCATATTATTGTTACAAGAAATTTTTAATATAATTTCTAACAATAACAAAGATAATTATTGAAATAATTAAACTACAGACATATAAAATTAGTTTTAAAAAATATATAAGCTTCATATCATTATTATGTAAAATTTCTGATAAAAATTTAGATGCTAATGAAGATAATTGGTGAGATAGTTAGAATACACATTAATAAAAGCAGCTTCAATAAAAGAAACTTGTTAGTTTCATATCATTATTCTATAAAACTTCTAATAAAATTTTAGATATTGCAAGGTAATTATTGAGGTAGTTAGACTACAAATTTATAAAATCAGTTTCAATGAAAAAAAAAAAAAACTATCTTGTTTTCATATCATTGTTACATAAATTTCCTAATATAATTTTAGACATTAAGGGCGGTAATTATTGAGGTAGTTAGGCTATAGATTTATAAAATTAATTTCAATGAAAGAAATTATGTAAGTTACATATCATTATTACACATTTTCTAATATAATATCAGACATTAAAAAAGATAATTATTGAAGTGGAACTATTTATTGATTAATATTTGGTACATAAAGAATTAAGTGTAAAATAAAATCACTAAATGAGCTTGATCTTTCATACCAAATACAGGATTAGTGCTTGTAAAATATTTATCGATTTCATTCTAATAACAGAATTATCCTGATGTTTTACTGAGGTTTATTTTAATTTATATAAATAGATTTAGTGAAAAAATTGCAGAAACAAAAGTTTTGTTAATCTTCGAAACTTAAGTTGGTGAAAATCATTGCATTTAATCAAATAAAAAGTGAAGAAATATGCTAAGCTTACCTTTATTCCTTTTTCGAATGCTTCTCGATTGGTTACAAGTGTTGGAGTTTCATATTTTACCAATGATTGCGATGGAGCAGCTATCATCTCAGAAAGCGATGTAGTGGCCATAGTTATCTGAAATAATTAATATTTTAAAGATATAAAATGAAAAAAAGAAAATCACGAGATTAGCATAACTGAGATCTGGTGCGCAGTTTTTTTGAATTGGCCTTCTTTATTGTGACTTGAATGTTATTCAAAATTAGGTAATGACTATTTCTCTAGTCGAATGTAGGATGTCTCCTGTAGAAAAGATGAAATGTATAAAAGATATATGAGTGGACTGTTGTCATTCGTTTCCTAGGTAACAATGAAATGGACATCTTCTCGGCTGACTTCTTCCGTTTTTGTCACACTTTACTGCATCATGGGTTCAACCTTGTACTTACTGAAGTCTGTATATTAGAACACACATACGCATAATAATTTTTTATTACACTTTTTTCTCTCTTCTACGTGCGGTGGTTTCAGTGATACTTATTTAAAATTTATTCATTCGATGCATTTCTCATATATGTTAACTGAGAAATTAAGGCACATAATTTACGCATAAGAAAATAGGTAGTTTTCTAAAAAGTGCCCTACGTGAAATAGAAATTCAAAAGAAAAAAGAAAAAAAAGGGGGAGGGGTATTACGTTCTAGGTCCATCGTTTGTTAGCGCCTGTATGCACGGTTAAAATTTTTGCTTTTTTCTTTTCTTCCTCCCCCTTCTTCCTATCTATTATTATTTAGTCATATTTGTAATTCTCTATGCTGCATAGTTTTATTTTTGAACTTTTAACCCTGGTAATTGTTTGCAAGTTAAATTCATGAAAATAAATTCAGAATGGAAAGGATAACAACAATTACATTTTACATTACAACATAATTTATATTGCAAACACATTTATATTGCCAAAAAAAAAAAAAAAAAAAAAAAAAAATAGATCTGAGTTAGAAAGCATATCAGTGCTCAAAGAAAAAATGAGAAAATTTTGCCACATAAGACGACTTGGTCATTGGTGGTATTTTTCTTAAGCATTTTAAGTTTTTTTTTTAAATTAAAAAACACTTAACAATCAACATTTAGGGTAAATTGGGTGAAAATGCCTTAGTTTTTGATTTAATTGTTTTAAAAAGCGTCTGTTGATTTTAATTGTTATTTATTAATGTCTTGCTAAAGTTTGCACTTTTATGTATAATTTAAAACATATTTCATTTTACAGATATTATAGAAAGCATCGGAAATTTTGTTAGGTATCTTACACAATATTACCCCCAAGGTATGGGTAAGATGGCTAACGGGAAGATCCCAGTCCCCCCCCCCCCTCCACTGACATGAAGAAGTGATATCCAGCGGCCAGTTATAATTGCAGAAAGGGCAGATGCCAGAGTACTCTCTAAGAACATCAGATTTATTTATCTGATATTTAAACTAAGACTTATATAGGCAAATAGAGAAGTCACGTAAAATATTTTGTACATTTACCAGAAATGTTAAGATGAAAAAACAATAAAAAAGGTACCACTAAAAAAATTCGTAAAAAAAACCCGGAAATTAAAGTATTAACAGGAAATTCTTTTACTTGCAACTGATTGGCGCGGAGTTTCCCTACAACTTACCTGTAATCAGGGCATCTCACCTCACACCCAGAAAAAGGAATTGACTAAAGCTACAGAACATGTTTTGTTGAGTACATTTTGGTTGTTATAAGCGAATTTTCGAAAGTAAAAAATCAATTTTGTTGCTCAGACAAAAAAAAAAATAAAAAAAATAAATAACACTTTTAATTAATTTTAACAAGATGTCATCAATTTTATTTGAGTCTTACTAAAGTCTTGTATTTACAATTTGTAATTGCAACAAAATTTTGAATGGGTGTGCATTAGCCAAAACTCTCTCACGTAATTTTGTTTAATTGACTCATATAGCTATAAAGGATTAACATAATTTTTGAATAATAAAAACTTTTCAAATTGAGACAGATTAAGGACGTTATTATTACGTTATTATGCATTTCGGATTAAAATTGTGGACGAAAAATTGAAAAAAAGAAAAAAAAAACCCCAACAATATTATTATTTTTTATTCAAACAAAATTTCCATTGACCGATATTTAAACAAAAAAATTTCTTGGACCAAATTTTTGTTGATTCAACAAAACTTTTTTCTGGTTGCAGGGCAACTCACCTCAAGCTACCCTACTCTCTCTGTTTTTAAAATTAAATTTTTTATAATGTTAAAAAAAATTAAACATGTATTTTTAATTATTGTTACATATTATTTCATTTTTATTATTGTAAATGATATATTAAAAGGATTTTTATTTTTTATTTTTATGTCATTGAAGTACGAAATTAATTGAATTGCAAAAAAAGTATCCAAAATTTCATGTTCTTTCTGTTTAGTTTCAGCAATAGATAAATTATTTTGTCTTTGTTAAATTCTGATTGATCTGAAGTATTTCTGATTTTTTTTAAAATGTATTAAAGTATGAAATAATTTAGTAATGTAAATATTTTTACTGTATTAAAAGTAGTAGGGGATCCAACTGAACCACTCGGGTTTCAGAACGTAGGTGAAAACGATATTTTCAGATAGTTGAATACTTATCTTGTAAAACACGGCACTTTCCAAGGCGGAGTGAAACATTGCGACCTCATTTCGAAGTGCTTTTAGCCCAATGCCAAGTTTAAAGTTTGTACAAACATTTTTTTAGATATATTCTAAAAGAAGACGATAATTGCAACGCTGAATTTAGTTCTATGAAATGCCAAACAAAGTTTAAATATGCCCAACTTTTATTTTCAGTACCGAATTAAGTTCATAAAAAATCCAAACAACAAATTAGAATAAAAATAAAAATAAAAATAGAGTTATGGAGAATAGCAATGTTTGGTATTACTTAGGCTTCATATCTCTTTAAACTTTTATAGTATACCCATTCATACTTTTCTAGTGTATACAGCTGTACTCAATCCTACGCTGTATAATTTCTTACAAAACAATTTTTTTTAAATAATACAGATAATATTTCATATATTTATTCATGGAATCCTCTAATCGCGAGTAAATACTCGCACTTGTCTATTTATTTTTCTGATAATTTCAGTAGTTCAAGCTCGTAGTCCAATTATATATGCATGAATAATATTTTATTTATATTATTTATTTATTTACAAATGAAGTATTATTTAGTGAAGTTTTCTTTTTATTATGTAATATTAGTCGAAAACAAATGCTGATCTATATATCATGTGTTAAGAATATGCGGAATAATACTTCGTAATCGAGCCGTCCGTGATAGAAATAGATTTAACAATAATTCATGCTTGAAAATTATTTTAAAAGCCGTAAAGAATCAGTAAACTGAAATACTGTTTCAAACAAATTATCTTTGATAGTATATTTTTTTTCGTATTCGGTGGCATAAAAACTGAAATTATTCGATTACTTACATGGGAAATTTGTGTTTTATTATTTAATTAATCTTATTTTCGTCATGAAAAATAAGCTGGAGACAAATTGTGAATTTTTTATATTGTTTTAAGTGCAAATGGTTTTTATTCTTCTAAAATGAATCCTGCCCGCATGCGGTAGAGATAGATATTTTAGAAAAATCGCGCTTGAATATTGTATTAAAAACCAAAATAAATATGTGAATTAAGATATAGCTTTCAAACAAAGTGCATTTGAACATATACATATTTTTTTCTACACAAGGGTGTAATAATAATGAAAATGTGCGATGTTTAGAAGTTTCAAAAACTGTAGCAGCAAAATTTAAAAGTCGAAAATTGCACGTCAAATGCAGCAAACAGTGTTGAATTCAGACACTTTTTTCCGGGAGAAACTTCTGAGGCTCCGGGGGGGGGGGGGGGGGTACATTGTAGAATTTCGGAGGGGGGGGGGATTGCATTAAAAATCCAAAATCTATAATTTTCAAATGGGTAGGACGTAGCATTACACCTAAATCCACCCCCTGAATTCAACACTGGCAGCAAATGAGGTGCGTTCGTACTATAACGAAGTTTAAAAAAATATTCAGATCTTTGTGTAATAGTATACAATAATTCGGATACAGTACAGTATCCGAAGATTCTTGGGTGCTGCTGTAAATAACTATCTGCTTTTTATTATACAGGAAGTAATCTGTTGTAAACCTCAGAAACCTGTGTCAGTTTCATACAATGTGAAATATTTTAATATAATTAAAATGCGCTCTAAACAATGTTTCCTCCTATACCGTTATGTATTGGAATACTTTTGTGTGACTCTGTAAATTAATAACAAATACTCTTTGTACTACAGATTGTACAGAAAGTATTTTTTTAGTTTATGCTAAAAATTTGAAATTTTTGCTGCATCGTCACTCTACAGCTTTTATAGAACATCTCTATTTTGACCAATAAGAATACTCCATAAAATGACTCTGCATATGTTCATGGATGCATTTACATTTTATGTTATATATTTACATTATATAATATATAACAACAAATAACATTATATAATATAAACAATATATTTTTGTTTAAAAAAATATATATGCATATATTAAAAATTAAATATTTTATTATATATTTTAAATTTCAAACGATTCAGTTGGGTAATTTTTGCGTTGTTATATGCGGACAGGCGGAGAGACAGACGGATGGACGGAGTGAACGACAACTATAGATGCTACGTATTTACATAATTACGAACGCACTTAAAAAGAAAAATTTAGTGTCAGCTGTTGCTAATTTCAAAATGACATCAGCGTGACGAACACAACTGTTTGTTCTTTATAATGTAGAATTCGGCATAATTTACAAGGGAGCTCTCCATACTGGGCATACTCAGAATAAAAAATATACTAATTAAACTACTTATGTATGCAATAAAGGATGAGTCAAAAATAGCGGCAGTATTACAATAAAAAGTCTGTAAAAAAAATAAAATACTTTCGAACATTTGGCTTGAAAAGACAAAAGTGCCTGCGATTTGGCGTGTAGCACTTTTCCTCGCCAAACGCAAACGATTTTAATGCAACTGAAAACTGTTGGATTTTTAGAATGCGTGTAAATAGTATTTAATGAATTTAAATATAAACAATGAGAGAGTTTAATACATTATATACATATACACACAGACACATATATATATAAATATACATTTGAGTCTCTCTATAACGAAATTCCATCCAACGTATTTCTCTATTCAACGAATTTTTTATAGGAAGGGTTAATTTTTTTTATGATTACATTAAAAATTATCTCCATATAGCGAAATATATATTTCCATTTAACGAATTTTTTCGAAAATGTTCTATCGTAAGTTCAGAAAACACTTCAAATTATTTTTAGAATAATTTTTTTTCATTGATTTCTGGTTTATATTTCATAACTAATTTCCTATACCTTATTCTTCATGTTCAAAAAAAGGCCTGCAACTCCCCCACCCTCTCATAAGAAAAACATCTTTTTGCATGGTTACACTTGAGTCTGTTTCAGCCAAGATGAGTATGCGTTTTTGGAAAAGATTGAAACATTTGCTTGCTAGTGGGTACATTTGCAACTATCACAAACCATCCTAAAAGATAAAACTATTCCATTATTGTCTTTAAAATGGTGTTTGTTTTTTGGTTTAGATAGTAAGGCAGGAATAAGCGGGAATTGCAAAAAAGGTCGTTTTTCAGCAGGTTTTCATCTAGTTAAATTAACTCGCATTACTTTTAGAGTTTAAAGAGGATGTTTGTTGTTTGTGGTGACTCGGAACATTTTTTGTTGTGAGAGATCAATTGAATGAAGAATTGTTACTAAATGTCATCTTTGTTGGTGATATCTTCTACTACATTTGCATAAAACGCTTCTAGTTTAAACACAACTCTCTCTGATAAAGTAATAATTTTGAAAATAATCAATAGGACACAGGGGAAAAAAATAAAGTGGCGAAAATGTTTGAGATTCTGAAAAAAAAAAAAAAATCCGTTAATTAATTAAAAAAACTTAATTACACACCTAAAAAACAATTCTGTTTCAGAATTTAAACATTAAATGAAAATTGTTTACCGTTCTCCATTCATCGAATTTTTCTATATAACGAATTTTTTGTCTGAACGATAGATTTCGTTATACAGAGACTCGACTGTATTTATATATTGTATTTCATACATATATTGCTTGTTGCGATAGCTATTTAATTTGTCACTGGAAAAATTATTTTCATACATAAAGAAATTCATATTGAGAAAATATATTTTCATATATTTAAGCGTATTCAAAAATAAAAGCCAGATGTTTCCATAGTAACAAAATCGAATTGACAATGTTAAATTGGATTTTGAGTTTGAAACAATTTTAATTAATTTAAATTATGATTTTTTTCAAATGTCAAATTTTGATGGTTAAATTTTAATATAAATACATATAAATATCGATATGACAAAATTATACATAGTTAAACAAACTAAAACTGACAAAACTAAAGTTATTTAACCCTTTCCGGCACGGTCAAAATATGTAATAAAATGAGAAATTATCGACTGACACCGGAATTCACAAACGAATTTTTTAGATATTTTGAAGCCCTTAATTTCAGCTTTTGTTGTAAAAGCAAAATTTTACTAAAATATTACTGGTGCTGTTTGCAAGTTAGGCATTAAAATTAGGTATCCCAGACCGGGCACAGTGTGCCGGAAAGGGTTAAATCAATCTAAACAAGTTCAACGCGAAACCTTTTTTATCCCTTAAAGTGCATTTGACATAAAAAAGAATCTTTTGAATTTGCTTTTCATCGCCAACCGATGAATTATCGCCAAATAACGAATTTTCCATTATTTTTTTCTACGGACTCAGCCGAATTTTTTTAATAAACGTATACACCCTCTTAAAAGGAACATTCTGTAATTTTTTCAGATTTTTCGAAGTATGTCCGTGTGGGATCTTCCTTGTTAGATGCATGTATTACTAGTAATGTAAGCAATGTCCTATTCTTATTGTATATCATTGCGTAGCTGCGGTCTATATCTAAAAAGACATCTTTTTTTTTTTTTTTACTTTTTAATTTTCGATAGATTTTTATTTATTTATTTATTTATTTTTTTATGAAGATACACTTTTGGAACGTTCTGAAAGTAAAAGTACCTCTATTATAATAATTTCTAAAATTCAATAGGTTTACTTATTGGGTTACCATTGTGTTTTCCTGCTCTTAGTCCTTCGAATTTTCATACCTTCAGTAGTTGTATTAATTTTTGGCTTACGCACCACTTCGCTTCCGGTAAACATAGCTCATAAGATTCCTCTATTACTACTCTTCCATAAAACAAAGGAATTTTTCTTGTGCTCGATGACTTAGGGTTTTGTGCGGTCGGCTCTTGGATTATATGAGTCAATCGTTAAACCGGTTTTTGGGTGTTTTCCACCAAGATATGACTTGGCAGACCGACTGCGTTTTAATATACGAATCGAGTTTTAACCATTTCTGGAATTTCAGTCGTGTAGATGTGATGATTGTTTGTGCTGCTAGTTCTCGGTTTACCAGTATTTGTGTTTTCGGCCTCCTTTTTAGCGCATATTAGTTCTTATGTTATATATTTTAAACTTCAGTTCGTTCGCCTTCCTTTAAAACTTTTCATTGGGGCCAAAATTCATCTATACCCGTACCAACCATTTCCACGATAGATTGCAACACATTATAGACCGGGAGGCGGCAGCAGAGACAATCATTATAATTTCATCGAGTTCACGGCTGAAATTTTAGAATTAATTAAAACTCGATTCGCATATTAAAACGTAATCGGTCAGCCAAACCATATCTTGGAAGAAAACACTTGAAAATCCGCTTTCAGCGGTTGATTTATAGGTTTGCTATTGTGTTTTACTGCCCCTAATCCTCCATGTTTTCATATCGCTTGGTGCAGAAAAATATAATGATAAACTACGATTTAACCGCTAAAATAGAGTTTTCAGTTGTTTTCCACCAAGATTGGACTTGGCAGATCGATTGCGTTTTAATTTGCGAATCAAGTTTTGACTAATTCTGGTATTTCAGCCGTGAACCTGATGAGGTGATTGTCTGTGCTGACTCTTGGCCTACTAGATGTTGCTCTAATTACTGTCATTATTATTCGATACTGCGTATTATAGAAGTGGAAACTTTATTGGGACAAATCTAAAGCTTTATTTTTATTTAACGATCGAATTTAAATATTATATTTTAATATGGATATTATTCAATTCTAATATGAAAATGTAGTTTAAAACGTAATGATCCAAGTTAAAAAAATTATTAATTTAAAAAAGAATCAGTCATGAAAATTTAATTATAAAATCGTCTGCTATAATAAACAGAAGTCAACTGATGGACAATGAAAAAACTCTGCTAGTCACAAAGCAACCATTTTTAGCAGATGTCCAGAAGACAAGTACAGGATTTATTTTATCAGTCAAAATTCTAAAAAATATGTATTTATATTATTTATATTTAAGGTAATAATAACAAAATGTGGCTGAACAATCTTCATGAGGTATTCTATTCTAATATCACTGTAGTAGTCAGTGTAACCGTCATGAAGCCTCGTTGTGTTCTTATTTTGAATTTTACCCTATTTGCCAGTTTCTCAACAAGAAAAAGTTTGGATCCCCATTACAAAGGTATGTAAATAATTTGATCTAATAAAAGAAACTCTCATGGTGTTACGCATTAAAATTATTATTATTTAAAAATAATGAGACATATTCATATATAGGTTTTTAAAACGTTGTTGTAATTGCGAAAGTCACTAGAATAAGGAATTATCCTCTTTATTGCTTTCTCCTTTCTTTTTTTTGAGGCTATTCTGCATTGTTTTTGTTTTTGTATTATTTTTAAACGGTACGTTATATTCAGGGGTCAAAAATCGTGTCTTACAAGTGTCAAAACTACTAGTTTCACTTTTTTCTCATAATTTGTAGCGTAGCATGCTGTTTTCTGAAAAATGTAATGTAACGAGTAGTGCGATATAAAAAATTAAAGTACTACTTGATTATCCCGTTGACCAATTTAACCAAATTATATAACTCGCCAAACTACTTGCCAAATTTTACAAATTGGCATAATTTTTATTTTTACTAGCGAAAGAATAAATAAATTAGTATAACATTAATAAAAATGTAAAAGAAAATAGTCGATATAATAATAATAATAATAATAATAATAATAATAATAATAATAATAATAATAATAATAACAACACTGCATGGCATAACAAACACGTGTTACATATTTAATGTCAAGTGAATATGCCTCTTGTAGTTAGGCGATAGTTTTTGATCGATAGGATAATCATGTATGGTACCAAAATTAGTAATAGGAGTTATTTTTAACATTACATAAAAAGAAAAACAGTGTCATCAACAAATCATATAATTAAACCTTTTTGTGTGCATAATACTATGTTATATAAAAAAAATTTGGTACTTACGTATTAACGCCACCGCAGCAGAAATTGCGGTGATGCGCCAATAAATAGCAATCTTGTTGTTTGCATGCGCAGGATTTTATCTCTTAGATTCCTTGTTGCCTTGTTGTTTGCAGATTTCTTGACTCCATTTTTTAGTGCTTTTTTAGTGTTTTTTGCTTATTTTTACGCCATTTTTTGTGCGCGAGCGAACAAGATTTTTCTTTATTGGGGCATTAGCGCAACTTCTGCTGCGGTGGCATTAATACGTAAGTACCAAAAATTTTATATGCGGGGGGGGGGGTAGTAACAGCGGCAATATTTTTCAACACATCATTTCATATTGTCACGAACTGTCGAATATTGCGAGTATAATTAATACTCATTAGGTCGCTGGTTCAATTAATACTACTAATAATACTTAAAAATTACTTTATATACAAATAATTTACACATTATTTACATTCCGAATAAAGAATACAGATCCAGCTAACACACGATAGGTTCGCTAAGATCGTCGAAAACCAAAAACAATAACAAAAACGATATTCCAGTGTTGCCAAAACGGCAAACCTAAAGTACAGTAGAATGCGCCAAGGAGACGCACGGCATCCAAGGTTGTGGTGAAGCCGTTACAAAAGAATGCGCCATGGAGACGCGATATACATGATTATGGTGAAGCCGTAACATACCGGCCACCGTTGATATGTGCCAACATTCAACAATAATACTAAATGTAACAATAAACAATTGCAAATAATAGAAATTTCAATTCTACAATCAATAATACAGTATTTTCGATAAAATACAATATACTTCTTCAATATTATTACTTAATGTATTACTTAATATAAGTTTACCAAATGCAATAGATAAGTTATAATTCAAACAATAATTACGCTTGAATAGTATGCAAGATAGTTATCAAATTAACACTCAATAAATGTAACAATCTAATAAATTTAACAAGTTAATAATAGTTAATCAAGAATATATAGAGACGAAGACACGTAAGTTTATACTTTATGTTATGAAGCTAAGTTACCAAATTATGAAACTAAGAATTAAAACAAATTTTAAATCTCAAATGGTATTGCTATACATAATAAACAGTTCAATACAATATACAAAAATGGTAACTATAATATAATTATTTAAATCTTTCAAAATAACAGAATTCATCAATTCTCTAAAGGAAGTGGGCAAACTTTAGAGACACACCTCGTAACTATACCTGTTGCTGTTTTTATTTCTAAAACTCTAACTTTTTTGTCAGATCCATATGTTACTTTAATGACACGAACTAATGCCCATTTGCCAGGAGGTAAATTGTCCTCCTTTAGGATAACCATACACCCTTCTTTTAGGTTGTCCTTCTCAATATACCACCTATTCCGTTGCTGTAAATTAACTAAATATTCAGTGTTCCATTTTTTCCATAAAATTTGGGTCATTTTTGTTAATTTTTGCCAATGTGATAATTTATTATCATTAATTTTTGTCAAATTCGGTTCAGGAATTGAAGTTATGGGTCGACCTACCAAAAAATGGGCAGGGGTCAAGACTTCAATTTCATTTGGATCTGATGACAAAGGTACTAAGGGACGAGAATTTAGAACCCCTTCGATTTCGGTGATTAATGTCCAAAATTCTTCGAGCGTGACTCGAGAATTGCCCAAAGTTCTTTTGAGGTGATGTTTAAAGGATTTCACCCCAGCCTCCCATAATCCACCAAAATTTGGTGCACGAGGAGGGATGAATTTCCAATCGACAGCCTCGGAAGCCAAAAAATTTGACAAAGCTTCATCGGGTTTGCATACAAGAGCATGTAATTTCTTTAACTCTTTATTTGTACCCACAAAAGTAGTCCCATTATCCGACATTATGGTTGAGCTTTTACCTCTTCTAGCGAAAAATCGTTTCAGTGTGGCAATAAATGATTCAGATTTTAAATCTGTCACTATATCTAAATGGATTGCCTTTGTGGCAAGACAAACAAAAATTGCGACGTAAATTTTATTATATATCCCCTTTCTCTGATTTTTATACTTAATCATAAAGGGTCCACAAAAGTCAACAGAACATTTTTGAAATGGCGGGCTAGGATTTACTCGTTCAGCTGGCAAATTTCCCATAATTTGATTTGCCCCTATTGGTTTGTTTTTAAAGCACGTTACACATTTGTGAACTATTTTACGAGCCAAGGATCGCCCATTTATTACCCAATATTTTTGCCGGACATGATGTAACAATGATTGTGGCCCTAAATGGAAAAATTTGGAATGAAAATATTCAAAAATCATTTCACTTATTTTATGATCATGTGATAACACTATAGGGTGTTTCATGTCATAGGTCAGACTGGAATTGTCTAAACGACCTCCAACTCTAATTAAATTATCGGAATCTATATAAGGATTTAGAAATTTGAGTTTACTGTTACCTGAAAGGCTCCTCTGGTTTTTCATATGCTTAAGCTCTTCAGAGAAGGCTGAATACTGTACCTGTTTAATCAGAAAAATTTCTCCTAATCTCAATTCACTTGCAGATAAGGTGCCACTTTTTTTCTCCTTACCCTTTCGACAATTGTTTAGAAATCTAAAAATATAACTAGTAATACGAATTAATTTCAAAAAATTATTAGTTAAAGAGAATAAACAATTATGAAAACAGTTTTCAGTTCTAAGTGAAAAGTTACTGTTGATTTCAGTTCTAAATTCGGACTCATAGTCAGTGTTGTTTTCCAGTTTTACTGGATAATCTTCTGCATACTGAATTCTGTCCCGAAGAAAATTTGGTCCACTAAACCAAAATTTGCAGTTAGTCAGTTCTTTAGCATCTAGACCTCGAGATAGGACGTCAGCAGGATTATTTTCCGATGATACGTGTTGCCACTGATAAGAGTCTGTGAGGTCTTGTATAGCAGCCACTCTATTACTCACAAATGTTTTCAATTGGTGGGGAGATTTTCTAATCCATGCCAGTGATATTGTGGAGTCACTCCAGAGAAGAACAGTTTCTATTGGAATGTCAAGTGACGGTACAACTTTATGCATTAATTTTGCTAAGAGAAGACATGAGCACAGTTCAAGACGAGGGATTGTCACTGTTTTTATGGGGGATACTCTAGACTTGCTACAGAGTAAATGTGCATCAGGAGAACCTTCAGTTGGTATATACTGGATGTATATGGCGGCTCCATATGCCAAAGAAGAGGCATCTGCGAAGCCATGTACGACTATGCGCTCTTCACGAAAAATAAATCTAGGAATTTTTAAATTTTCTAATTCTGCAAGAGTGGAAACAAAATCACTCCATCCTTTTGCTATGGAATCTGGTAGTGGCTCATTCCAATCTATCTTAGCTAGCCACGTTTTCTGCATGAAGATCTTAGCCCTTGCTACTACAGGGCCAATTAATCCGAGTGGGTCGAAGATTTTTGAAATCAAAGAGAGAACATCTCGTTTACTATAAAATTCCTTATTGTTATGAATCTTTAATGTATACAGAAAACAGTCACTTAAAGGTTCCCAGAGAACACACAAAGTTTTTACTGAACTACAATCTGTTTGATCATCGAAATTATATTCGGTGGCAGCCATAGTATTAGGTTCAAGTAATTCTCGGTGGTTTGCACACCATTTGTGCAATTTCATATTTCCACGCTTCAAAAGTTCAATCAATTGGGACTTTAAAATTTTCGCCTTTTCGAGAGTCGATTCTCCGGAAAGAAGGTCGTCTACATAAAAATCTTTTAAAACGACTGACGATGCTAAAGGTAAGTTTGGTTGCTCATCAAGAGCTAATTGTTTAAGAGCACGAGTTGCTAAATAAGGAGCATTAGATGTCCCATAAGTAACTGTATTAAGCTTATAAGTATTCACTGGCGCGTTAATACTGTCCTTCCACAAGATTCTAAGGAAGTCTCGTAGGGATGGGTCAATTAATACCATTCTATACATTTTTTCTACATCCGCTGTGAATGCATATCGATGTTTTCGGAAACGTATCATAATTACGAATAATTCTTGTTGAGGAATTTTTCCCTTTAAAAGAATATCATTCAATGACAAAGCAGATGTCGTTGGCGTTGAAGCGTTAAAAACGACTCGCAAGCGTGTTGTACTTTTTTCTGGCCTATAGACCCCATGATGTGGTACATAATAAAGGTCCTTTACGGGTTTTGATTCTTTTACTAATTCCATATGATTTAAGTTTTTGTATTCTTCCATAAATTCCGAATAGAGAGGTTGTAAATTCGAATCCCTATCTAATCGGAGCCAAACTTGATTGAGCCTTTTTTCGGCTAGTTTTTTGGATTCTCCTAAAAGTGTAGCATCCTCCATAGGCATGCTAACAACATACTGACCATTGGAAGTTCGATAATGAGTTGTTTCAAAATGATTTTCGCAAAATTTCTCTTCAGTACTAAGTAAAGAACTAGAATCATTAATATTTTCGATTTCCCAAAATTTTCTTAAGGATTCGTCTATTTTTTCATTGGTTAATAAACCACAATATTGGGAATCATCTGAGGAATTATTCACGACACCGCAAGCAACATATCCGAGCACTGTTTCTTGAAATAACAAATTTTGAGATGAGCTGCGAATTTTACCAGATTTTAATAAATCGAAGAAACATTGCGCGCCGAGCAACAGGTCTATCCTCACAGGGATATAAAATTCAGCATCTGCTAACTGGATATTTGTAGGAATATCAGCAATTTCTATACGAATAGGTGTAAGTGGGGTTATTTCTGTAATTTTTGGCACTACAAGAAATTCCAGTTCCCTTGTGAAATCTTTATTTTTATTTGAAATCACAGTTTTAATTTTATAATTTAATGTTGTGGTTGTGTTATTCAAACCCGATATTGGAGCAAAAACCTTTGATTTCTTTAAGCCCAATTTCTTTGCAAATTCAAGCGACACACAATTTATTTGGCTACAAGAATCTAAGAGAGTTCTTGCCTGGATAAAATTTCCTTTATTTGTTTTTATGTCAGTAACTGCAGTTGGCAAGATAACAGTTTTGTTTGAAGCGAATAAGCAATTAGAAAGATTTTGTGAGACTGAAGGCGTCGGACTTGATTCTAGGCGACGTACTGTCTGATCAACACCTGGTTTTTGAAAATGAGTTTCATTGCTGGAACCGATTTCTTTATCTCTATGTAATAAAGTGTTGTGAGGGGATTTGCAATGTTTACATAAATGTTTCGAAACACAGTTAGCTGCTAAATGTAATTTGTTAAAGCATATGAGACAAAGTTTATTTTTTTAACAATAGCAAATCTTTCACCAAAATTCATATTTAAGAATTTATTACATTTATATAGGGGATGAAATGAGTCACAAATAATACACTGTTTTTCAGAACTTGTATTTACTAAAAGGGATTTTGATTTTATTTCACTAGAAATTTTTGGTCTAGCTAAATTGCTTCTATTTATGCTTTCGAGCGATTGGCTTCTTTTTTCTAAAAAGTCCATTAAATTGTCAAAACTAGGAACTTCAGAGGTGTTTATTGACAATTCAAATTGTTTTCTCGTTTCCTTATCTAGTTTTTCTAAAATTATAGTTGTAAACAAAATGTCAGAAAGGTTATTTCTCTCAAATCCTAAATTATTTAGAGCCCTGATATTTTTGTTTATAACATCTAACAAACGCCTTATTTCTTTAGATGATTCATGTGAAATTCTTTCAAAATCTAGCACAGCCTTTAAATGTATATTGACAACTATTCGTTTATTTTCAAATCTATTTTCTAACGCTTTGAATAACAAATCAAATGTATCATCTAGAGTTTCTAATAATTTAGCATCATTTCTTAGTGCGGAATGCAAATAATGTAATTTTTGAACATCAGTCAATTCTTCATTATTCGTAACAATATTATTAAACTCTATTTTAAACATATTCCAATCTTCATATTTGCCACTAAATAGCGGAAGAGGTATGTCAGGAAGTTTAATTTTACAGTTATTTATCTTTAATTCTGAATTTTTAGTTTCTAATTTATTAGAATATAATAATTGATTGAAACTTACCTCTAGCTGTTCTACTCGCTCTTCCCTTTCCACCAATGAAGCATCAATTTCCGATAAATCCTGATCTTCAGGTGCTGTTGTATAATAATCGCGACGTAGTATATCGATGTTTGTAGACAGTTTTTGAAGATTCTTGATTTTTGTTTCAATTTGAATTCTAGACAATTCATCGGTGTTTTCATTTACAGAATTTTCTAATCTTGTTAACTGGGCTTTTAAAGAGCCTCTAGTCCTATTCAAGCTAATTAACGAAGCCATTTTAATTCAAATAGAACAAGGAGAACAAGTTCGAATTAAAAACGAAAGTCCCTCCGGCTCGACGGACTACTAATGTCACGAACTGTCGAATATTGCGAGTATAATTAATACTCATTAGATCGCTGGTTCAATTAATACTACTAATAATACTTAAAAATTACTTTATATACAAATAATTTACACATTATTTACATTTCGAATAAAGAATACAGATCCAGCGAACACACGATTGGTTCGCTAAGATCGCCGAAAACCAAAAACAATAACAAAAACGATATTCCAGTGTTGCCAAAACGGCAAACCTAAAGTACAGTAGAATGCGCCAAGGAGACGCACGGCATCCAAGGTTGTGGTGAAGCCGTTACAAAAGAATGCGCCATGGAGACGCGATATACATGATTATGGTGAAGCCGTAACACATATTTTCCATACACAGGTTCTGATTACCCACCTCTCAGATGAACAAGGCCATTTCCTTTGCAGACGAAGATTACAAAATGATTACAAAGCGTAGTTACAAGACACAAAATATTTTTATTTAATTGATTGATTAAAATAAATTTTAATATTTTAGAAAACAATTTAATTTTAAGCTCCTAATATCTAAGTAGAGCAGCTGTAACACTATTTGGAGACTGGTACGAAAAATGTTAATTTTTTGTGGATGATTGACACATCAGTAAAGATAACTGATGGTGCTGATGGAAGCTGCCAGGGAATTTTTTAATTGGTTTTGCCTGGTGCAGGTGCTAGAGGTCTGCATGGGCCAGAATTTCCAATCCCGGCCCGGTCCGTTGTAAAACTCAAATGTTCGACTCGGCCCGTTTATATTTTTCCTTTCTAGGCCCGGCCCGTTCTAACCCGTCACAATTTTTACTATTTCTATAAAATTCAGATTTTTCTCATGTAATAAAGATTCTTTTTAAAGAATACTGTATACATATCTATGGAATGATGTTATAGTATATTTTACATGAAATACAAATTAGCAACATTAATGATTGCATAGATTCTTAGACTTTCAACGTTCAAATAAAGATTCATTAAGAAATTAATATGCTTTAGAATAATAATAAAAAAATTAAAGTTAAAAAACATCGCAACTTTTGAAGCTGTATAAAAAAAGTAGATTTATGAAAATATTTCTAGATCATTTTACTAAGGGTGATTAAATGAAAAGGTACGAAACGCCCTAACTACTAAACTGGTTGAAATTTGAATATGCCGCTTTGGAATAAAGTAGTGAGACATCGAGAGATGCGATTGGAGTATCCAGCTTAGTTGTGAACATGCGTAGGCGCTTGTGCATGAAGGGGGAGAGAAGCAGACAGCAAGTCACTTCCGTCCAATTGACGCGGCAGTGCCTGTGAGACCATCACGGCTTTCCCATTGCAAAATCTGATGATTAAAGCGAGGTGTTATCAGATTTCTCACTGCGTCAGACTTTGATCAGACACCTCGCTGTTCTTTAATCATCGGATTTTGCAATGGGAAAGCCATGATGGCCTCACAGGCACTGCCGCGTCAGTTGGACGGAACTCACTTACTGTCTGCTTCTCTCCCCCTTCATGCACAAGCGCCTACGCATGTTCACAACTACGCTAGATACTTCAATCGCATCTCTCGATTTCTCACTACTTTATTCCAAAGCGGCATACTCAAATTTCAACCGGTTTGGCAGTTAGGACATTTCGTACCTTTTCATTTGATCACCCCTAGTATTATAGATTCCAAATCCAAAAGCCCTACTTTCTGATACATTTCTACATTTTTTTTCTTTTTCTTTTCTATCTTTCTTTTTTCTTTCTTTCTTTTTTTTTTCTTTTTGAAACGCATAAGATTAGCAGGTGTTTTTATTGAGAAACTACGTAATCGAATGGCGTTATCCAGTTCTTGATACAAGCAATCTAAGAAAATACTGTCAAAGTTGGTGTTTTGAATAGAATTTTCAGAAGCGACTGCATGGAAAGGAAAAAAATCTGCAACTTTTTTACAAGAAGCTCTTACATTTAAACAAGGTTATGCATGCGAGTATCTTATTTACCAAACATGAAAAACGCTATTCGATTCCAAATCTCTCCAATAGTCAAGTTTGTCAATTTTATAGTTTTACAATAAAAAATTAGTCAGAAAATGTGTCAAATTTTCGCGTTGTTGAGAAGCGAATTTAAGAACCAACAAGAAGCATATATCCAAAGATTACGTTAACACAAGTTCTTTATCGCTATTATTCATGTAGTCTACCCTACTCATCTTGAGAACAATTAAGTCTAGTTCCGGCAATACTCGTCAATATGCAGAAAAACAATGCAAGCTTGGCCCGGCACGAGCCTTCTAAAACAGTTACAAGCAATTGAACTGTCCGATCTCGATCTCTACATTGTACAAGTTACATTTCTGTATTGATGTTGTCAAACTGTAGTATCGGCTCGAAGTGCACATTTATATCTATTCTTGTTAAAGCCATATTCATTGAAAATAGTTCATATTTTATCGTTTCTGTATAATACTTTATAACGGGCCGGTTGGTCCGCTAAATTTTTTTATTAGCCCGCATGGCCCGTTCAATTTTTTTTTTTTTATGGCCCGGCCCGTTGAAAAAATTATTCACTTATTAATTATTAGGGGCACCGTCAGCAGCATCGTTGCACAGCATCTAAATATAAATGTAATAAATACTTTTATAAGTAGCTTGTCGATATGTTTTCGTTCTTTGAAAAAGCTTAAATTAGATATGATGCTGACAAAAGATTTTATAAAACAGATTAAAAAAAATACTTTAATTTTTGGAACTGGTGTGGACCGGTTCTGAAATTGAAACTATCCTAATATTAAAAATATATAACCAAAATCGAAAAATCAAAAATACCCTTAAAACTAGCCGTCCTCAGCTATCCTATGTAAAAAAAAAAAAAAAAAAAAAAAAAAAAGGACATATAATTTAGGAAACAATATTTTTTTAGCAATTTTGTTTTTTAAAAATTATTTTAAGATTTCGTTTTTTCTTTTTTTATGTTGTAATTGATAAGAGAATGGTGAGTAAAAAAATCTAAGCATGGTAACAATTTAGGAATCATAAGGATTTTAAAATATTTCTAGTGTTGAATTAAGATAAATTTGAAGGTCGGAAAAAAAGGTGGGTTGGGGGTGGAGGCGAAGCATTTGAATAGTTCCAAGAAAAATTTCACTTTAAAATCATTAATTAATAAGAATAAAATGAATCTCCCAGGGAAGACGTTGTACATCCCGTACCAGAGACCGTAAAAAAAAAAAATTGTCATTGAGAATATTTCGTTAGAAATATTTTTAAAACGGTATCAGTTACACCAAATAAAATCCTATGTGCTACAAAAAAAAAAAAAAAAAAAAAAAAAAAAAAAAAATCTAAAAAAAAAAAAAAAAAAAATCTGTTGAAAGTTGAAAGTTAGATTGTAATAGTGTGCTATCGTGGGAGTGGTGTTTGTAGAGGAGACTTTCAGATCTGTAATTTTTATTTGACACTAGTCATAGTTGCTCGTCAAAAATTCTAATTTAAAACTTTTTTTTTTTTTTTTTTTACCTGACATGTTTTATGCCACAACAAGATTTAAGAAACTGATTAACCCTTTCCGGCACGTGCAAAATCTGTTAGTAAAATTAGAAATTATCGATTGACACCGGAATTCACAAACAAATTTTTTAGATATTTTGAAATCCTTAATTTAAGCTGTTATTGTAAAAACAAAATTTTACTAAAATAATATTGATGCCAGTTGCAAGTTTGGAATTAAAATTAGGTATCCCAAACCAGGCACAGTGTGCCGGAAAGGGTTAATAAGCAATTAAAAAAATAGCAGTAAGTTTCGAGATATAAGACGAGTTACAATTAGGAGTACGATACAATTAGGTTACGGTTAGGGATACAATCAGGTTACGATCAGGATTCATCCACGGGGTGAACATTACGAATGCTTTGATTAAAAATGTATACTTAATTTTTTATAATAGCTCTGAAGTTACAAGTCTATATACTAAACTTTTAGCTAATAATCGAGTATCGATTTCATTCACGGTATAGTCGGATTTAAGTCAGTCCGATATAATTAGTTTGAAAATCAAAATATTTGACTTATGATTTCGAAGTGAAAAAATAAATACATTGTTAAAATTTGGAAACTTTAGCTGCATCATCATTCCGCCGCTTTTGTAGAATATCTTTATTTTGACCAATGAGAATGCTCCTTAATACAGTGAAATAAACGTTATCTATAAAAACGGTGGAGTAACGATGCAGCAAAAGTTTCAAATTTTTAACGGTGTAGTTACGTGACTTAACAGTGATATTTTACGGAGAAATATCAACATTTTAACATGAAAATCACGCAGTCATTGGACACATATTACTTCGTCTGTTTCCCATTGTAGAAATTTTGAATATTTTTACTGCTAAACATTAGTTTTTTTTTCTTTAAAATCGATTTTTTCAAAGTCAGAGGCCACATATTTCAGACAGCTGTTTCCACTATTTCGAGTTAGCGATAAAATCGTACAAATTTCAGGTTCGTTTATATTATTATTTAAGGTTTATTTAATATTCAGTTTCGTACATAATAATATTTGAGGTTCAATTAATAAATTTATTGAGATTCTTTATATTATTATTGAGGTTCAGTTAATAAATTTATTCTGGTTCGTTAATATTATTCTCACTCACCCGGACAACGCCGGGCTGGTCAGTTAGTAATAAATATAAAATGTGGAAAAAGAGTTTAAAAATTCCTTCAAAAACTTATGAATTTGGTTTTGAAAAATAGGACATTATATTCATATTTTTGGCAGGGAAAATTTGGCGTATTTTCAAAAGCAGAGTTTTCCGGCAACTGTAGTCCAACGTCATAACCCCAAAATAAAATAAAGAAAAATTTCGTAGCGCCATATTTAGCGACTTAACTAACTTTTGGCGCGAAAAAACATATAAAAATCGATTAGTTAAAAATTTAAAGTATAAATGTATATACATAAAATATGATTTTAACAGAGAATTTTTATCAGTTCTCTAACTTTTATGTACAGAGCCATGAAAAGTACCAAGTATCGATGCGAGCAGCACCAAAAGTGGTTCTCTTTTAAGATCAACCTATATACGTATATACATATAAGTCACTTACATTAATGTCTCATATTTTGGGAATCATGCTCCTGATGTCGTAATCCTTATAATTTTTTAATATATATACATATATTTTTTTTTTGTTTTTCGTGTTTTGTGTAACTTTTACATCTTGCATACTTTTGGATTGAAGGCTTTTTAATAGCGATTTTGCAGTAATGAATAAAATTTTATTGTGTTTATGTTTACATAAACAGAAAATTCAATTAACCTCTTCGGTCCCTGAGTCTCCATTTAGGGACCTCTGTTCTTTTCCTCATAAAAATTTAAATGTTAGATTTTTTTCACATTTTTACATAACTTCTTAATAGCAGAATGTTTATTGCGTTCAAAGCAAATAAATAAATGGCACCATCGGAGTTGATTCTCTCATAAAATAAATGTTATTTTCACCTGAGTTTGCAAATTGCCCTCATGAGAATGCGATGAAGAAAGTGAGAAATTTGTATAAGTATTTAACTTAAATCTTATCAATAATATATAAAAATATTATTTCAAGTTGTAATTGCGTTAATTTAAGTTAATGGCTATTGAATTGATATTTTAAGAGGGCTTGTTGTGTTATGTTAATATTTTTCAATCCAAATTGCTAGGTGTCTAAAAGATCAATTTCAGAAAATATGTTTTTTCTGTGATTTAAGATGCATTTTGTTTGGGAAAAAACAATGAATAAGTATTTGCATTATTATTTTTGCTTCGGAGCTGAAGAGGTTAAATGATACACATGCGAATAATTTTGTTTTGATTAGCTAAAGAAATCTTATATATATATATGTATATATACATAAAATTTCTGTTCTGTTATATTCAGTTCAGCAATGAAATCTTCAATTTTGAACTTTACTGAATTTTTTGGACGGAACATTTTTAATGCACAATTTTTCGAAGTGCAAATGTAGGATAATAGTTTGACAGTTTTGATGTAGGACCATCTGTTGATAAGAGATCTGAAATGTGTACATGAAATAAAATAATAACTCAGACACTTATTAACTGAAACATTTATTTAGTAATGTATAAAGTATTGCAAAAACGCTTTTCAGAAACCAGTGCTCCAGGAAAAAAAAATTAAAAATGAATCGTATTTCCACAAGTGTGTATGCCGTGAATTAGGAAAGTGTTTTTCAAGAACTAAACACTGTCCCACAGAGTGCTTTGGTAGGGAATGGCAAGTTATATCAGCTCTTTTTTTTTAATCCAACCGGGTTAAAACTCTTTCGGCTTTTGTGCCGGCTATGGCAGTTGTTTTGGCATTTTTGACATTCAAATTATGTTTACAGAAATGTTTAATGTACCACTGACGTTTATTTATTTACCTTTTGCACAAGCATCAGTTGTATTTTTTCTTTAAAAGATATTAAATCAGCATATTGAAAGACATAGAATTTTGTCACATTAATATAGAACTTAATGGAGTTATACTGAAATTTTAATGAAGTTTATTATTTATTGATATACTTTCTGATAAATTCCAAACAAATATGCATTTTTTTTTTGTGAAATAGTAATAATTTTATTTCATAAGCTTATGTAAACTACAGCTCCTTCTAAATTATAAAATATCACTTTTAGAAATTAAAAACAATTTTCTCATAAAGCATTGTTTCCACAGGCGAATATATATATATTAATATTTCGAGGGTAATTTTTTTCAAATATTAATCTTCACAGCAAATGCCTAGTAAAGATGTGTCCCGAAAGTTGTTAGGAATATTGGTAACAAAATAGTAACGATGCATTCGCTAAGGCAATCGCATTTTAACTAGAAATTCTTTTTTTAAAAATTTATTTCAATTATAATTGTAATTTGGAAGACTAATCAGTGAAGATTTTAAAGTAAAAGAAAGTCAAGAAATATGTCAAGACAAAGGCTTATTAAATTTGCTCAGTGAGAAAGATTTCCTCCTACGGATTAATTTTCATATTATTCTTTTTTAATTTCTGGATACATCAAATAAGATTATGCTTTAGCAGTAATGTAATTATGAGCTGGGATGCATTATAATGTATACGGGGATATAAGATTATACCTTCCAGATTTTTTAAAAGAAAACCATATATCTCCTGTTTCTCAAGAAATTTATTCTATACACTCTCTAGGGTATACTCTTTGCTTTGAGCGTATACTCTCAGCTTTTAGCCTAGCTGCCAACTTTTCCAACTTTTTGGCCCGGAAAAATTTAATAGAAATTTTTGCTTTATTTAATCGGCAAATTACACTGATTTGACATAGTAAAATTTACTATAAAACTTTTCAGGGCCAAAAAAAGCGGAAGATGTTGGCAGCTGTGGCTTAAAGGGTATATCTTATGTTTTCTTTTTTTCGATTACACCCCTGTTTATATATTAAAAGTTAAATTGCAGCAGTAAAGTGAAAAAATGTTGGAGTTAAAAAATATATAATTCAAAAGAAAATATTTCACTTTTAATGTTTGTAATTTACTAAACTTTAGAATTTCCAGTAAATATAATATCACAATGAATGTTTTAAAAGTGACTTTCTGGATTCCTAACTATTGTTTTGACAACAATTTTTTTTTTTAAATTTAACATTTTAAAGCTAAATATATGGAATACAATTTTATTGGCAAAAATAAATATCTTTTTATAGATTAACATAAAAAAATTATAAATGTTTCAGTTTATATACTAACAGATTGAACTGCAGTATTGATGCATAAAATTACTTTAAAAAAACTGAAACACAACAAAAGAAAATAAATATAAAGATTAAAAAAAGAAAGATTTTTTTCTATAGCAACTTACAAATGAAGAAATAGGATAGACTTCCGATTTATGCGAATTCCTGGGAATTAAGGTTATCTCTCATGATCGCTGTCAGATAAACGGGTAGAACATTAATAGCGGTATTTTACTAGAGCACGAAAATCAAACTATGTTTTAAGTATTATAAATCAAATAAAATAACTACCACAGATAAATAAAAAAACTAAAAACAAAATAGAAACAAAGCAATTTTATCAATTAGAACTTGCATTGATATTTTTATCTTTTCCACACTCATAATTAAATATAATAGCCTGGTAAATATGTAACAGTTACGTCGGTTAATTTAGAATGTCGAGTAAATGAGTGTCAGATATTCGAGAGTCTATTTAAGGAAATTTACAAAATTGTAACAAAATGATGTAATGAACTGTACCTTAGATAAGCTTATGAAATGAACAAATACTAGTTTATTTTCACTAATATTCAGGATAGCGAATTCAATAAAATAACATTGTAACTAAAAAGAAAACAATAATTGCCAATCAGTAATCTACAGGAAAAAAAAAAAGAGATGTAACAGTTCCAAATAAGATACTGAATCATTTCTTTCAAAATCATCTAGCATTTTTCACGCTTATCATTTACTATTTCTAAGGAATAATCATACAAAAAATGTTTTTTAATTGTTACACTACACAATGAGCAAGTTTCAAATTATTAAAATCACTGATACAGTGAAGTTACTGGCACAAGATTTAACTTGTAAGCTAACTAGTATTGAAACTTTTGGCACATTACATTCGTTCCTTATAAACGGCAAAATTTGTTGTTAATTTAACTCTGGAATGGAAGAACAAGTCATTTTCACTCCTGGTCTGGCTAAAATGGGCGAGAGGTGCCAAAATGTGAGAGAAACGAATTCTTCTCCAATTTACGCTTTTTTTTACTTATAATGCATAAAATATTTTCCATCAGAAGATCTAATAATCAAAATCATACGTAGGGTGAAATACCCAGTTATTGACAATAACCAATAACTAACTCTTCAGCAAAACTTTAATTTAAATTAGCACATTTCAAAATTCTGAAATGTAATGCCCTTTAGTTGTAATTTATTTGTCTTAAGACTAGAACAGCCATCAGGGATCATTTTGACCCTTGCCAAGTTAAAAATAATCGATTCGAACATGAAAAATTTTTCATAAGATATTTTAAATCTACGCAGCACACATACAAAAAAAGCTAAAAAGATTTAAATAAAACTTCTCGTGTGAAACATATTAACTTTTTACAAAACTTGAATAAAATGACCGGTCTGCGGTTCTAATGTTAATTGTTATAAATAATTTTTCAGTTATTGTTTTGTCAGAAAAGGAGATGCAGTCAATTATTAGATTTATTTATCATATTTATGAAGAAAATTAATTTTTAGTAATGAAAAGTTTAATTTTTCAAAATTTTGTCAATAATAATTTATAAGTTTTATAATTTCAAAGACAAAGATAAAATAGATTTAAAAATTTGTATTTGTGATAGTAGTGATAAATCTTAAAGGTGTCAATTACTGGAGGGTTTCACCCTACTTCGACCAAACTAAAGTGGGAAATTACCCTGAAGCTGTGTATTCTATTTTTAAAATACCTACAATTTGTTGAAACAATTCATCAATAAGTTAATGAAAAAAAAAAGCCATTTTCAAGCAAGAGTCAAAATGACTCTTAGTACTTCCAGAAGGAATAAGACTGATTCTTTCATTCCCAGGTTAAAACAAAAATTTCTACGGGGTGCTCAGTTAAAAGGGTGACACTCTCAGAGGGGGTTATATCATAATACACGTCAATGATACAGGGAGTCGTAATCCAGAAATGTAGTCAAACTACACGCAGTTTCATTCATGTCGAGCTGTAGTTTCCGTTAACTTTTTGATTACGGGCTAGAAGTAGCGACTATTTACATAGTCTTTCGTACCACAATTTATAAAAAAAATTTGTATGATAGTTTTTTTTTAAAAATATTCTAATATAATTGCCTTTTTGTTTTTTTTGTTAAAGTGGTTTGCCGCCTGGTAATTCTTATTTCTGAATATGTGCTAACTTTGATATTTTATTGTTTTTTAAACAAAAAATGCAATCTATTAAAATTTTAGTATATATAAAGTATAGCTATATTTAATATTAGACTATATATAGTCTAATATTAACTATAATTAAGATTCGGTTCCAATACATTTGTAGATACTACATATTTCTTTTAACCTGACTTAATTATTTTAACATTTACTTATCAATCTTATCTATTTAATTTAAATTTTTAAATTCTTTGAATTTTTCCTTTGCATTGTGTATTGCTTTATAGGCAGTTTCAAATTACCTTCACTGTATTCCCAATGGCTTTCAAATATCAAAACGATACATCTAAATACTGGATGTTAAGTTGTCAATAAATGAGTAGCCTCTCAATGCTATTTTACTATTTAACAACATTTATAATAAAAGTGTTTTTCAGATGAATTAAAGTAAAATTGGTACAAATAGAATAAGCTCCCAATTATGTCTTAGCCCTGTAATCAAAAGGTTGACAAGTTTGAGAAAAGTGATGATATTGTAATGAAAATATGAAGAAACTTACTTTGCTTCAAATCTGATATAACAACAATAAAATTTTTCAAAACACAGTAATTTAATCCGTGAGACCTCAAGAACTTAGCTACTGTATCAAAAAATGTGGAGTTCGTCATATTTATGCGCGAATAGTGGAGATTTCTAACCGTTTTCTTGTTACATTCACAATTCGCAAAAAATGAAGTCTTTTCAATTGAACATTACAATATATGCATTTTCTCAGAGTTATTAATAGAAATTTGAAAGTTACAATAGAATACCTTTTACTTTTGATTGAATAAGTGAATTACGACTCTTGTTTTTTTTTTTATTTTTTTTTATTGCAAAATATGTTTTCTTTCACATGTAATATCACTCCTTTGAGACTGTCACTACATTAACTGATCGGTCTGTCTATATTCGTACGTCTTACTTAATGATTAGTAAACTTCAGTCGTGCTACGACTTGTTAACTACTTCAAATCTAGAACTATTTTCGCCAGTATTTAATTATCTTTGTTCGAAAATGAATAAATAAGTAATTTTTTTTCTTCTTTTCTTTATACGCATTAAAGAATCAGTAAAACAATTTGTAGATAGTAATCCTTACATGTGAAGGCATAAAAATAATATTATATCGTCTGTTTATCATACTAAAATAAAGTATAAAAATGTAAGTAATATCTTGTGGCTGCTTAAACAGTCTACTTCTTTTGGCAAACCGCATTTTTCTAAATGTCTTTCTATAATAATAATATATAGCATGCGAAAGAGCTGATGTACATATAGATTAATAGCTAGATATAATATGGATCGGAAAGTAAATTTGTATATTACAAAGAGGTAATCTAAATCCTACAGAAAGGCAAAAACAGTTCTATTTACAACTTTTGACAGGTGGCAACATAAATTTAGCATTAATATTTCAACAAGATGACATGTAACATGCTTCTGCCCAAAATGTATATCAATACTGTCAAAGCATTATATATTTTTTAATAAATCACAAAAATTGATAAAATGACGCAGCATTATGAAAAAATATATAGTAAATAAAGAAATATGAAATTTAGGCACGGTTATAGATTTGCATAGCAGCCATTTTTTTTTTTTTTTTACGATTTTTTGCTACCAGTTTCATCGATTAACTTCATCTTATTTAATAGCGGAAATTCTGCAATTAAATATCGTAAAATAAAAAGAAAAACTTCAATTATGATATTATATAATGAAAATACTTTGTTTAACTACGCAATGAAAATAAACATAAATAAAGAAATAGTAGTTCTTCTAGAATGTCTATCGTTTTCAAGACTTTCAATTGAAATTGAGATACAAATTGTGTGTTCCATAGAAATAAGATAAGGGCACATGGAACATAAAATCATTCAAATTTTTGTGTTTTTAACTATCAGCATAAAAAAATGGAGCTAAAAGATTATAATGCTAGATGATTATGAGCCTAAAATATTATGGTGCTGGAAGGTTTTAAAATAAAACATTTTTTAAGCACTTTGGGTGTGAGTATGTTTCCCCCCCTTTTTTCGGAATGTGTTTTGTTTGTGCTTTAGTACATTTTTCTAAAATTCTATTTTAGGCAAACAGTTGAAACTTTCCAAAATTGCGTAACATTCTTTTTATTTTATTTTATTTTATTTTATTTGTTATCTAACATTGTAGGTCTGAAAGAAAAATTCTTTAGAATAATAAAAAATACGTTGTTAAAATTTTTAGGATTTTCAAAGTTTTTCAATAAAATATTTTTAATTTTAATTCTTTTAAGACAAAATGAAAGTGGCTTCTAATTGTTTTTAAATAGTACGTTTTGTGATACCACAACAAATTTTAAGATGATACATACAACAGTTTTTTAGAAAAGTGTACTGAACTGACATGTTCAAAAAATATGTAAAATTTTATTAGATTTTGAAAACTAATTTATGCAAGAAATTGATATATTTTGCTTGGCATATGAGCTATAATGTGTGTATTTATTGAAAAAAAATCATTTCTATCGCTATTTTTAAATAAAATGCTCGATGTTAAATATTTCGCAAAATCTGCTTCATTTTACTTGTCGAGAGGTTGCAGGTGCCCTTAAAATGTGCCAGTCAAATATTCTGATAAAATTATGATATTTAATTTCAGTTACTTCATTTTTAGAACCAAGTTTCTTAATTAGAAATAATGTAAAATATAAAATATTTTACTTGAGTATAGCATACAAATTAGTCCAGTGAAATATTTAGTTTTTATAATGATATTTATATCATCTATTAGTCTGAAAAAAGGGGAAAAAAGAAAAAGAAAACAACAGATCTGAAGACTAAAGAAAGTAAGTATAAGTAAATTAAATTTCTTTTATAATCAGATCGTAACACTTTCCACGGAAAAAAAAAAAAAAAAAAAAAAAAAAAACACGATATTTTAAAACGCTATTCAGTTATAAATGCAATTAGTTGTACACACAAAAAAGAAGCATATAATGTTATTTTCGTTTAAGAAATAAAAATAAATAAAAATAAAAATCAGATAAAAATTTAATTTAGCTTTTCCTATGTTTATGAATCACATTTGACGTGCTGCTGCAAAAATTGCCAAACAAATTTATAAGAAAGTTTCGATTTAGTGTGTGACAACTCTTTTCGATTCTTTTGAAAAAATTATTTTTGTTTTAAATCATGCATCTTTAGATTTAAAATTAAAATAAAGCATAAAATATTTCACAAAATATTTTCTAAAATGCTTGTTTGTTACAATTTCTTTTGCCCCAAACAAATAAAAAATGATAAATACTAATTTTTGCGAATTCACCTTTCCATTATTTCTGAGACTAGTATTATCATTACTTTCTAAGTTATTATCACTATTACTTGCCGTGAACGAACTAAGAAATAACAGACAGTAACTTACGAAATCCTGTTAAATAAAACAAATACCCCGGCCCCCATAGTAAAGAAAGAAAAATTCAGAGATGAACAAAATCACCCATGATGAAATTATTAATGTGGTATAATTACTTTTGAGAAATTATGTATTACTTTAGTTGTATTTTTATCAAATGAATTCAAAAGTCTTTTTCCTTTGATAATTTTAAATACCACTAAAATAATAATGCTTATATAAAAATTGTTATATGAATAATGCTGTCATCATTAAACCAATCGGTTTTATTTAAATAATTTATTATATTTAATGAAACAAATGTTTTCAAGATATAAACTTTCAAATAATTTTAACAGCAAAGAATAAAGTATCATTTAAAAATAAATAAACCTTACATAAATAAAGGAGAAACATAAACTACAAACTGTAAATACATAAAAGAAATATTTAAAAAAATATTTTACACACAATGCCAAAAGGTTTTAATAATTATACGTACATCGGGAAATAAAAGAAAGGTTATCGTGAAAATCAGTTTAGCCATCAGGTAAGTATGTAAAAGACTAGGAAACAGAAATTCTGGGCATCAAAAAATCTCAACTTTTAACACATTATACGCTAGGGATACTACATTAGTCTTTGAATTTTTTTTTTACTTGTTGTGTAAGTTTAATCTCTTAACTCTGCCCATCGTTCTAATGATATATATTTATAATGCATCCAAACAAAAAATTTAGTAATATAAAACAGGAAGAAAAGGTTAGGGTGCATCACACCCAGGATTCGTATGAGTCAGGAATTTCCAGGCCAAGAAATCCTTCAGTTCCAATATTTTCTTATGGAAAATTTCTCCTTAAATTAGCAAAAATTTTATGCTTCTTTTTTGAGCTAGATTTACATTTTTATTTAACAAAAAATTTTGACATTTTACCAGGAAAATAACTGGACCAGTACGAATCCTGACATACCATTCGTGTATCATGTTCAGCGTATAATGTGTTAATATTATTTTGACATTATAAATAGCCATGTATTTCATCAACATTTTAAAAATAAGTTCTCATTTAATGTGAATGAAATTTTACACTGCATTCAATGATATAAACCTGAATGTATGTGCTGCGAGGACAAGACAATAAAACATGTGTTTAAAGTCCTTCTATATTGAAATATGTACACATTTTTACAGATAAAGTCTAACGAATAATTAAAAAACCCTTTAAATTAAATTATCTGAAACAAAACAAGAAACAACTAACAAGAAATATTTTTCTTTTTCTGAATATCGGTCTGTTGTAGGACAATGGAGTTGGAGCTATAATGGAAGATAACAACAAGGTAAACAACACATTTTGATTCATATTGCATAGCATAAACACACCCTAAAATTAGTGTTGCTTGTACTTTCGTATTCTTAAAACTGTAACTTTAATAATAGACATTTAAGCACATTTTTACACATTTTTATACATTCATTTCAATAGTTTGCATAGTATTATTTTACAGATTGTTCGAAAGAGCACCTAAATTGTAAAACACAAAACAAAACTACAAAATGTTTGGTCCGTAAAATTTAACTGAAATTGAGTACTAATGTACAGATGCATGTATTTTAAATAAGATAAGCATTGGCAATAAATCCAATTTTAATGAAATATGTAAGATTTCATCTTAAGGATTAGCACAGTGAATTGTTGATAATTTCATATTTTAATAATTCTCAGATTTCCCTTTACACTGAGTTACATCGATAACTGACTCCCTATATCTCAACACACTTTACAGCAGTGTTTCCTTTGAATCATTTGTTTGCAAGAGGGGGGGGGGGCATTACATAAATTTAAAGAATGTATTTTATATGGCCAGATGTAGAACAAAATCCAAGGAGGAATTACATTTTGGAACAGATATGAAAGTAATCCGTATCTTTGGTGGCTTAAGTGGTGAATATAAACATGAAATATATTATTATTATTGTTATTATTATTACTTTGTCAAAACTTCCCCTGCAAGGCAATTTTTAAGCATATCAACATAAAAGGAACTGCAGGAATTTAACAGTTAAAAAACATTTAACATTAAAAAATAAATTGATGCCATAATTTTTCAAATAAAAAAAAGACTTAAAACAGTAATTTATTTTATTTTATTTATTTATTTTTTTGACACGTGGAATCTATTCCTCTAAATCCCCTGATTAAGGTATAATGCACAGATGGACGTAGTAATAAAACTATGCTAACTGAACTCAACTAAGGGGGATTCGGGGAAGGGAACTATTATTTTCTTTTTCACTGCAATCAATCTTTTTAAATTACTAAGGAACAATAAATTTTACTTTCTTTTTTTCAAAATCATCAAATTCTTAAAGAAAAAAAAAAAAAAAGGTAAATTAAATTTTAAAATTGAGGAGGGGCAGTGGTCCTATCCTACAGTCTCTGAAAACACTTTTGGCGGTTCATTTGTAGTAGCATTTTATAGTTCGAAAATTTCCCGGTGGGAGACAGTAGACTTGTTCTCTTGCGACAACGCCCTTTCGGGGGGGGGGGGGGTACATGAAAGAAACACGAGAACGTTACTGACAATTTCTTTTGTCTTATTAGGACAATTGTTTTTGTCCTAAATGTGAGTTAAAACTGGAATTTCTATGTTTTGTTTTACAGAATAACGGACAATGATGGACATTAAAAAAATGTGAAGTTATTACGTTTTGATTTATTATAGAACGCAGCTGCTAAGTTTTAAATGTTGAATAATGCTGAATAAAGCAATTTCTTTTTTTGTTATGAAGGGAAGGGGGCTCTTCCTATCTAAACCGTAATTAAGACATATTTGCTCCATAGACTAAATACATAAATAAATTTTACTTTGTCTTTTCCTAAGCATTTAATTATTTAAGTCGCTTGATAAGAATAAATTTTACTATTCTATTTCGAATCCAACAGAGAAAAAGGAATTTAGATTAATTAAATTTATAATTTATATTTAATCTAAAATTAGTGAAATAAGGAGTTATGGAGTAAAACTATCGGTGAAATTTAACTTAATGCAAATGAATATCCTACTTAAAATTTAAGCATTTGTAAATTAGTACCAAGTTCAAATAATTTTTACTGACAAGCCAGTTTTCTTTGGTTATTTATATTCCATCAAAGTGGCTAACTTGAATACAAATGATAACTCCAAGTTAGCTGAAAGTTGTTAGTTTGTTAGTTGTAGTCTGTAAGTTTGTAGTTAGTTGAAAATTTTAGATTGTTTTATATTACAAATTTTTTATACAACTTTTCTGGTAATCGTAGTATTTTAATTTTTTCATACAATTAAGACTGGAAGAGACGAATACATATATTCGTCTTAAGCACTTAAGAGGTCGATTTAAAATTAAAGTGGTCTTTCTTTTAATACCCGCACATAAAATATATCATATATGAAGTAAAATTTTATAAAACAATGAAATACAACTGAATATTAACGACTGGAAAAAATTTTGAGAGGTGGAAAAAATCATAATAATAAAATATACCATACAACTTTTGTACAACAGTAATTTTAATTTAAGAACAATATTGTATTGAAACAAACCATATCTGTTTTTAAAGGATTTATATTTACACACATACCAGAGTGGTATAAATGAAATATAAAATTGCATAATAGGTTTGAAGATAATCTTCACGTCACTCTAATGAAATAGGTAACAAACACGATCTGAAAGACACGGTAGTCAGCTTACATGAGTAAAGTCATGTTACATGAATTTTCTTTTACATTGAAAACGAAAAATTTTTACACCAAAAAACAAAATGAGAAGAGAGAGAGAAACACAATAACAAAATGTATTTTCCTCTAAACAGAGCATTTTTATGTATGCGATAGACAGCATGAAGGCACTTAAATCTTGGGCAACTAAACCAAAGTTTATAAGACAATTATTGTCTCACAAATATATGTTATGGTCGGATTAATTGCCAGCCTTTAGAACAATACAAGAAGTTTCATGGAATTTTGAGTACTCGTATGTAATAAATGACATAAGTTCAGATTTTTAAAATATAACCCATTTGGTTCCTCTGAAAGCATTTATGAATTTGAAAAAAATATGTATCTTTTAAGAATACTGTATTTAATAATGATTTTCGAAATATACATACAAAGCAAGATAAATATTGATAAAGGTATCGAAATTGTCTTAGTAATGCTGTGACATGTGTTACGTTCATAGTTTTTTTTTTTCAAGTTTTTACCACTTTTATATAAAATACAGGTTACACAATATTCTACTATAATTTTTGAATACATTTTTTCGTCTTTATGATGCTATGGAAATACTGCAAATTTGCCGATTAAATATTACAAATATCTACTTAAATATTAAGTAATATTTTCTAATTTCAAATACTGGTGCCGTACTAAAATTCGAAAGGGGTTCACGCATCTTGTAAAAGAATATCAGGTGTATAATATCTTTAAATTTTTGCTACATGAATGGTAATTTTATAAATTATTTAATTTTTTTCAAAATATTATCTTTAGCAGCCTGTAACCCTGGTGTGATCATAATTTTCCCTTTAACTTATTATTTTGACTGGAAATGTTTACGTTTTCATAAAGCTAACATGAAAACCAGTTTTTTTTGGGCTACTTTGTGCCAGGACTTTTTTTGGTCCGATAATAGTTCCGTCTACTTAGAAATGCCTTTTATACAACCAAATCTCTTAAATAATGTTTTAAGTAACATTTTTTTTCGAAATTTACTGTAGCAAAATGTTAAATTAAATGTTTTTGTTCCAGTTGTTGAGAATAGCATGACGAAAATTGATTTACGCGTTTGCAATATTAACAGTTAATTTAATGTGTTTAAAATTTTAAATAAATAAATCACGTTTGCAGGGTTAATTAATTAGCAGATCCTATTACAAATGGGTTTTAATAGTCCAAAACAAAGTGAAACTAAGTGAGCGGACTAAAGAAGCCCTCAGCAGCGGCTACTTTGTCCCAAAACTTTAAAAATAGTTTAAACAAAAGCCTCTTTAAACAATACAGAATGCTCCATTGTTTCATATTAATTGCTTACAGTTTAATTTCGAATATAAAAAATCATATACAATATTTTTTAATTATGGAAATGTGAGTGGAACCAGGAAAAAGTGACCCAAAGTAACCCCGGTTATCAATATATTTTATTTAAAATTTTGTTGTTAAAATAAAATGAATGTCGTCTGAATTAAAACCTTAAATGCTTGTAACTTTATTAACTTAAGCTATTTAAATAAAATACAACTTAAACAAATCAAATATGAAATGTCGTCAAAAGTTACTACTGTTTTTCGATACATTTAAAAATATTTTTGGTATATTAAATAAGTTTAATTGAAAACTATATAACTATATAAAACTATTTTTAATTTAGGCTAACTTCAAATATTGAATCCATTGCAAGTGATGGATAAGGATTCCTAATGCTTTTGAAAATAAAATTTTTTAGTTATAAATATTTATAAATAAGAAACATTTATAAATAAGAAATTTCAAATGCTTCGGCATTTCAAAAATTTTGGCATTTTTTCTTTAAAGAAAAAGATTTTTTTCATAAATTTAAATCTCTGTTAAATTAAATATGTTATATCATGTAATAATATTAAGTTAGGACAAAAAAAAAAAACATGTATATTCTACTTATAACATACAAAACTTCTCTCACTGTTTGAATTTTAATAACGTTATGTTTTTCAAAAAAAAAAAAAAAAAAAAAAAAAAAAAGAATTTAATCTAAAATTAGCTTTTTGAGGAACCATCACACATTACTTACTTATAAGAAATATTCCTTACTTTGTATAACTCTATAAATGACTAAGCGAGTTCACTAATTTTACAGCCACCTAGGCACTGAAATGATATATCAAGGATTATACCATATTCAAGTTATTCATTTTGCACTTGAAAGTATTTGCCAGTTTAAAAGTGCCACATTTATTCAATAACGAAAAACAACAACTAGAAACAATAACGACGTTTAGAAGAAAAATAATTTAAAAGATGGGTGAAATTTTTTAAAAAAAAAACTGCGTGATTGATAACCTTTTGAATTCTAGGTTATTTATCAAATACCTTTTTCAGAATCACATCATCAGAAAAAAATAATTTTAATTAAAAAAAATATTTTATTGAAGTATAATACTTTAAATCTTTTATAACAATTTTTAGTCTGTAAAACTTTAATTTAAAACTCGGTAAAATTTTGAAAAGATTCATTGTTATTTATTTATTGAAAAGATTTTTTATCATAAGGTTATTTTTAGATTTTTCAAAAGCTTTTTATGCAACAAAAATTTTACCTGAGAAGAGTTAATAACACAAATAAGTGCAATTTATGTTACTTTACAATAAATACTGTTATATGCGTAAAAAAAAATATATATTAAAACTTCAACGATAAACTTGATTCTGTGAAAGGTATTTCAGAAACTAGATCAGAATTTTCTTCCAAATTTTTATATTTAAGGAAGTATACGTTTAAATATATTTTATTGTCACTAAAAGGAATTTGTAATATTTGTCTTTATTATAAAGTTAAATACACATGATAAACAATTGATAAATTTTAAGAATCTGGCTGATAGTTGAAAATTTATCCAATATTTAATTTGGACCAGATTAAAAATCAAATAATAAAATATCCTATAATATATAACTGTTTTAATACCGTAATTAAATTAGAAAACTTTTATATACAAAGGGAAAAAATTATCTCAAATTATGTCAAATGCATGAAACATAGAAAATATTACATTTTATAATACAAATGAAAAATAAAATACTTTTCTGGCTACAAAAAGACAAATGTGGCACCTTGTTTACATCACTTAGAAAGGCTAAGCACCCATAAAGTGTCGAATGAACAGACTTTCACTTCTGTCCATTAAAAATCTCCTACGAATTCTGTACTAGTCTGAGAGCTGCTATGCAATTTATAATCTAATGAAGTCAAAAAAGTTTCTCACACAATTGTTGATTTCTAAGAAGCCTAGAGTAAATTCATTTAAAAGTCTGATTTTTGAAAAGACATCTAAACCATTGTCTTTGGATAAGAATGTATGCATAACTAAAAGACTAAGTAATGAACTAGAATCTTCTAAAATGTTGGAGAGCGAGTGAGTAAAATTTAGAATTAATCTAACTTCATGCTCGATATCTAAAGGCAAAGAGTATTATGTATGCACTTTATTATTTATAAATAAGAACTAAGAGAAGAGTAGTATTTTTTACAGAAGCTGTAATTATTTATAAGTAAATATGTATATATATATGTATATATATATAATATTTCATTGGACAAGTTCTGGAAGAGACCGGTTTTAAACTGGACATTTGGAAACATGGTGCTTTGAAAAAGCGTTTTAGTAGAAATATAAGTGTACAACACAGAAAAAATGTTTTTTTTTCTTGTAATTAAACGTTACAAACACACATCTTTTTTTTATATTATACACAGATGTAAGCTTTATTGATAGTGTAAAAAAAGAGATTGACTGTATTATTTCGTTTGCTTTAAACTAAAATAAAATCTCTTAATATTCACACAGCCATATTCTCTTTTATACAGGCATTCTTGAGAAAGATCAATTTTAGAATATTTTGTTTACTTCAACCCTCGATTACCACAGGGGGAAAACTTACACCAGAGTTCAGTACAGAAAATTTTGATTATGTAGTATTTTTGTTATAAATAAGACTAAATAAATTATAAAATATCCGTGGAAGTTTGCTTGCGCATTAATTAGACTCTAGTTAATCTCGTTAGAAGATGTATGAAAACATTTTTAAAAAATCTAGTAAATTATTGCTGGTAAATAGCAGCTTTTTTTATTATATATATTTCTATACAACATCTTGTTAATAAAATATATTAGGTATATTTGCCTTCCAAGTATTTGAAATCATACTTTAACAGATTAATATACACATTTTGAGTTTTAGTAAATGAAAAAGACTGTTAATTTTACTATAATTTAATATCTTGTTTGATGTTTAATTCCTTTAATTAATATATATATATATATATATATATATATATATAAATACCAGAATTTAAATTTTAACTCATAGAATCAAAACTTATAAATAAGGAACTTCGGAAGGAACACCCCTTTTGCATTTAAATCCCATGTTCCATAATTTCACTTTGAGTATTCGACAAAGAATTAAATTTCAGCTATAGTATATATATTGATGTGCAATTACTGACGATGGATATGCGTTGATTGGTGATATATGAAACTAAATACGCTGTTTAACTATTTATTTTGTGACATCAATTCAGTTGTTCAAATTGTTAATTTACTATTTAGATATCCAAGTTTTTCAAACAATCTTATATTAGAAAGCCTATTCCGAGTATGAAAGAGAGTTGGCTGTGTTTCCATTAGAATAATTGCACACGCTTCAATGTATGATACAGTTTATGGTGTTGAAAGTGATTCATGTTCGAATGAAAATACAAATACTTTGATAAGAGACGATTATAAAATTAGTTGAAACTGTGATTTTATTTTTAAGTTTTTGGAGCTGTATGTTTTATTCAGGAACTGCCCAAAATGCACTATCACAGAGAGAGAAATATATTAATTAAATTACTTTGTGCATTTTACGCTTGCTCGAAATGCTGGGAATAAAAATGAACACCAAACTATCAAACTGAAAGCAAAAGCTATCAACACGATAACCATGAAAATGTTTTAGATCGGGAGGCAACTGCACAGCCTATCACATCATCGAGTTGACAACTGAAATTTCAGGATTATACAGAACTCGATTAGTATATTAAAATACAACTGGCCTGATCAATCATAGCTTGATGAAAATCACCTTCAGACCCAATATTTGTAGTTGATCGGTAGGTTTATCATTGTGTTTTTCTGCACCCATAAGTATGAAGACATGGAGAACTGGGAGCAGAAGAACACAGTCAACACGAGTAAAAGTTGATTGCTAAACATAACAATCGGGTTTGCAGATGTTTTCCATCAAGATATGGCTTGGCAGACTAGTTGCATTTTAATAAGCAAATCGAAATTTAAGTAACCCAGAAAGTTCAGCCATGAACTTGATGAGGTGAATGTTTTTGCATTTGCCTCCCGCTCTATTTATCATATGAGAAACAAATTTCACGTAATATGCCATTTTTAAAACGTGTACGAGATGAATTTTGGCCATATTGATTGCCAAATGTTTTGAATCGAGTTTAAAAGGCCATTTCTAATGTCTTTTTTCATTTTATTACTATTTGTACTTTATGAAATCGCTTTTTCAATTCAAAACAAGGTTTTTGTTTAGGTATGATTTCTGATTAAATTATTCAAATTCATTTTGTAAAACTTAAAAATAAATAAATAAACAACTTCAGTTAGTGGTAGTTGTTATTTTAATAACTAAAAAACTTAAAACACGCAGTTTAAGTGATGCTAAAAATGTGAGAAATGCATTTTTATGCTTGCGTAAAATAATTCTTACTTTTGCATTTTTTTAAAAAAAAGAGCCAGTTAGTGTCTTGATTTAAGGAACACCTTTTTTTTTAATCACAACATATTCTTTTCTTGAAAACAGTATTTTGTCTATTTGAAAGCTATTATTGAATCAGATATAATCAAAGATTGTAAAATTGAAATATGCAACATGTGAACAAATAATGGCGCCAAACGATGGGTTCGAGTATTTATATTTACTTTTTACAAATGTAGTATTTTTTGAAAAATATTCAAGACTATAACGAATAAAAACTCATTATTTATGAAATGATTAAATTAAAAATATACACAACAATGAAATCAATTAATTAAGTGTTATTTTCATTATTTTTTAATGTTTTTTTCTTGTGTTACTTTTAACTAACAAGACTGATTTTTCTGTTTATTTTCCTGAAACAAAAGAACATATTGAGTAGTGAGCTGATTAAAATAGTTTCTCCTTTGTAATATGCATTATAGCTGAATATTTATGCAAGATTTAGTATTTAAAATTTATGAATAAATGTTTATTTAAAAAATAAAAAAGCCATAGACATGGTATAATATGCAATAATAGATTTCGGAAAATATAGTACTGTAACAATACCAAATCACATTATAAAATAATATTACGAGTGCCTTCAAAATGTTATCAAATTTTTAGAAAATAATTCAAAATATAAATATAAATGAATACCTAAAAATCTTGTTGTACTTATGTATTATTACATATGTAAATATATGCGCTTGATATGAATTAATTTGTCAAAGAAAATCTTTAAAATATTTTCAGAACAGTTTAAAGTAAAATAAGTTTAAGTTCAAAAGCTATGAAATTAGATTCAAATGAAAATTAATTTAAGAACGGGAATGTTTTACAAGACAGTTTATTTTATCTCCATGATAAACAAATGATTTTGATTTCTATATCACTTACTATACTACGCTATTCTTCATTCTGTTTGTATATGTTTTATTCCTGTCCTGAAACAGTCTTTAGCCCCTTACGGCTGGCTACTCGGTTGAAACTACGAAAATGTCGTGCGTTTTTCTAATTTGAACGTCACTATTTCTGTACAGTAATGTTTGACTTATTTAATGCGCATTAAATACCAAAAAATATTACTATACAAAAATGCTGGCATTAAAATATAAAAACCAAATGTGCCATGTTACAGGTATTTCAATTTTGACGTTTCCAACATGTTAAAGATTAACTTGCGAAATAGAAAACAAAAAGTCAATTTTTGAAGAGGATTTCAGTACATCAAAGTCATTATTAGATGTGTTATAACTTGTGTATGTGTATGGGACGAGAAATAAATTCTTAAAGATTATAAAAAACAAAGTATTAATGGTTTTAAAATTAGTATTCTTTTTTGTTTGCTACTTTATATGTAAAAAAGAAGAATCAGTCTCATTACTTATAAATTCAGAATGTATTTTTTTTTCAAAAAAAAAAAAAAAAAAAATGGGAACTTGATATTTTAATTATTAACAATAAAACTGAACGTAAGGTTCATCGAAACTCCAAATTACTTAAGAACAGAAAATTTTTAGTACGGGTTTAATAAATAAATTTGGTAATGATAGATTTAATAGAAAATGTTGAAAACATAAAACACTTCGGTGAAACAATCATGCCTGAGTTTTTGCTATCTCTGCAGATAATACTTTATTTCACATAATGTGAAATGTGAGAACAAAACTAAAGTATATAGAAAATTTCTGGCATATGAAACTCTTCCTTAAAATTTATTAAAATTTTTTTCGCACAAAAACAAAGAGATGACCAAAGCTTTCAAATCAAACAGCAAGTGAACTTTTTCAAAGCACCGACGATTTCCTTCGAGGGAAGAAAGAGTTTTGTGGCTGGGTGGCCGGTGACAAGTACCGTTTTAATTTTCTTTCTTTTTTTGCACTTCACTGGATAGCACAGTTGCTCATTAAGTTATCGAAGAATCCTCGATTCGGCTCCTCGGGAGATTTGCTCCCGTCGATTATTCCATTGTCCTCCCTAATGACGCTAAGACGTCCTCCTCCCTCTCTTTCTGCTTCAAGAGTTGAAGTGGCTCCTGCGGCCAGGGGACTCCTTGGTGGTACCAGGGAGTCCTTTTGCAGCACCAGTCACCTTTGTAAAGGTACACGAACTGGTTTGTTGTCCAATATCATCTCAATTTGGTTGATCAAGCCCGTAGTTAACCTTGGCAGCAACTAAATAGAAACGATACAAGTCAGTTAAAAGTAATTTTAAATTAGAAAATCCTGGAAAAAAAAATCTGTAATTTTACAGGTGTAAAGCTACAAAAATCTATATTTTTACCAAAAATTTATCTGCACACTATGCAAAAGAGATGTAAATCTGTAAAACCAGTTTTTGTAACTACATAAATCTATAGATTTATCCCCCCCCCCCTCAAAAAAAATCTACTAAAATTACAGTAATATTGCTAAAATTGTATCTGCAACCCCAGTTGCAGTTACATAAAAAGTTTTAGGCATCCCAGTTTTCTTAAACAATTCTTAGTGACACTGCAGATTTTTTGATTTACAGTACAAACGTGTATCTATTACATAAATTTTTGTTGTTGTCGTTACGTAAAAAAAATTCTAGGTATCCCTAGAAAAATTTTAGAAATTTTACAGATATTTATTTATTTATTTATTTTTTTTTACATTGTAGGGAGCAAAACAGTTAATTAATAGAATTATTTTTCCACAAAATCAAAATTTTTGAATGAGCATCGTAATGTACCTATTTTTTTTTTTTTTTTTTTAATATTAAAGCATACTGCAAAAGCAAAAATAGTGAGAGCTTACGGTAATTTTATTTAAGTAAAGATAGAATTTTTGTTCTAAATAAGATATAATTACACTCAAAATGCTATGAAAATAGAAATTAGAAACAGACAGTAATTTATAACAAACCCAGTATTAACTTGGTCCAAGGACAAAGAAGCAAAAAATAAAAAAATAAAAATAAAAAATAAAAATAAATAAAAATAAATTAAGATAAAAATAAAAGTGGCTAGTTTGAGAATAAGTTTACCTCTAAGAACCTATAATCCACAGATAGAAAGTTTTGAATAAAAAGCAAATATTTAATAAAAGGTTACTTCACGAAAGATGAAAATTCTGTTCGATGTTGCCTAAGTGGCTAGTCTGAGAATTAGTGTACCTCAAAGAACATATAATCCAGAGATAGAAAGTTTTGAATAAAATGCAAATATTTAATTAAAGCTTATTCCACGAAAGACAAAAATTCTGCTTGATGTTGCCTGTCACAATTTGAAGCTTTTATCCATAATACAGCTTGAAAATTATTAAAAACTTAAATATGATGCTTCAGACTGCAGAATTTTGAAAGATAATGGCAATTTTAAATGGTTCCCGAAAAAGAAACAGAGAAATTTCATGGCAATCACGAAATTCAAAATTTTAAAAATGCCTCCTATTTTCACAGACACAACTCCAATTAAAACTTAATATGCATAAATATGTGTATATATTCTACTTAAAGAGAATTTTTAAAGATTAACAAAGAAGATTAAAGATGATTCAAGTTTTTTTGTATTTTGCATATTTTTGTATTGAAGATTTTGTGTTTATAGTGAGCATAAACAAAATCAACAGCTGCAATCGTGGAAAATACAAGAAAATACCCTCTACTAACTCTGCAGAAAATGATCGTAGAAAGAAAGGTATTGGTACTAAACGATTGGAAATAAAATCTACTTTTAAATAATGTATATAAAATTTGTGTAGGGGGTCATCTACATTCTATAATGAATTCCAACTTTTTTTTTTTTTTTTTTTTTTTTTTTTTTTTTTTTTTTATCTATAGCAGTACTGACAGCATAAATGAACTCTATATCCTTCAATTAGCCTAAATATTAATTGTCATGCATTTCGTACCATAAGTTTCTGAGAAATTAATTATTTTAAAACCAGCATACTTCAGGGACTGAATCCAAATTGAAATTTGTACTCGATTGTTGACCGAGACAGCCCGCTTTTTGATCAAAGCATTTTAGGTGCCGCTAGAGCTGTCATTGAAGATTGCTAGATTACAGGATAGCACGAGAAGTTTCAAAATATCTAATCACTTCTATCATAGACGGCCCCTTAAAACACCATTTTGCCGTTTTTAAAGCATCATTTGAAAATTACATGCAAGAAAAATTTGAAATTTTGGATTTCGATAAAGTAGGACTTAATAAATCTAAATCCATCAAAAAGTTATAGGTTGCAATTCATATTTTTTTTCGAATATTATATTCATAATTCATATCATAAAATTATAAAAATTGCAAATTCAACATATTTATTTTGGATATTTTAGTGTTATTGCTACATAAAAATTAGCCCATTAGGGGTATAATTTCAGGAGATATTAATAAAAATATGAAAATGTAATTTAATATGCGAGACACTAAATTTTGAATGCTTATAATTCGAAAACGTACCATTCAAATGACTTGAAATTTGGTGTCTATACATAATTTGAATCGACAAAATGAAATATCTCGTTAAAAGTTGGTATTGCCTTAAAAAAAACGAAGTTTGAGTCCTTTTAATATATAGATTTCCCCCTAAGCAAACTAGTCGTTGGGGGCCACCGTAATACTTACCCATCATGAATATGCATATATAATATATGAAAATAATACATTTGAAAACTATTTATAAAATGGATTGCAATTCCAAAAAAAAAATTTTAACGTGTATTTATATTTTTATTGTGCATAGTAATGCTGTATTAAAGAGTTGCTGATGAATCTCTTTCGATAAATTATACAACACGCCTACTACTCAAGTAATACTGAATTGCGAAAAAGAAACATCCTTATAACTCCAAAAATAATAATTTTATTAACTAACAGTTTATTGCGTCGGATTAAGCGTCTCATTTCCAATTAAAATATATCTTTGAATTGAAATTTGAATGAAATACAGGGTCATGAAAAATCGAAGAATGTGGAAAACACGATTACAGATATCTCGGCAACTAATAATTCGATCAACAATGTTCTTTATGCAAAATTTGTGTTATTTTATTGCCTTTTACGATCACTTCTTAAAATAAAAAAATTCGAAAATTTTTATGTACCTTTCACAAGAACGAATTTTTCGAGAGTCCGAAAAAAATAGTTCCTGATAACCGAGGTTATTGATATTAAATAGGCTTCGTCCCATTCTTACATACTAAAAACATACGAAATTTCAAGTCTTTATCTTAATTCGTTCGGGAGGTAGAGCGTTTACAGACAGACAGACAGACGAACGGCAAAATTTTTTTTCTAAAAATATGCTTTTCGAAATCTCCAGTGTCAAAAACGTGTAAATCCGTCAAAAATTTTTTTTTTCGATTTTCAAAACGATTGCAAGACTTACCCTATACTACGTATGATGGGTAAGTAATATTATACACTGCAATTAAAAGTAGGCTTTATTTTCATTCGTTTAGTATCAGTAACTTTCTTCTACGATAATGTATTGAGGAGTTAGTAGAGATACTTACCTTTTCCCCCCACCATTTTTCATACAAAATACAAACCTTTAAAAAAGTAAGATTTATTTTGATTTCATTTAACCCTTGCGGGTTCGAATATTTTTCTCAATATTTTGAAATAATTACTTTTACTTTAATAAAAATGAACACTAGCTATCCAAATAGATTAATTAGAATTTAACGAATATTTTATTGTCTGAAAGATAATGAATGTTGTTTTTTTGCGTGCAATTTAATTAATATTTATTTGACAATAGGCTGAGGAAGAATTTTTGGGGATGTTTAGAAAATATTGTATTGCAATAAGATTTAACTTACCAACTTTCTAATACTTTTCCCGCTTTATTACACATAATCATTTCAAGAAAGTAACTTTGATTTTAAATATAAAGAGTAAAATATATATTTAAAATAGAAGAATCGCAAACAGAGCAAAGAGAGCTAAGCAAATAATGATAATTATTATAATTACTAAATACCTAAACATAAATGATGTCATATAGTAAATGTACAGACATATACTAACATTACTACATGTAAATAGGAGCAAATGTATTTCTTAAAACAAGATAATACTAAATTAAAAAATATGTACTATTAACAGTACACCAGATCGGAAAGGGTTAAACGAAATCTAGCTATTTAGGGTGTTTTATCGATCGCATTGTTTGAATTTTTTTTTTTTTTAATTTTAATGCTCCAATTGTTAAATTTTTTGTAACAATAATTTATCTTTAAATGAAGAAGTTACTTAATGAAATCCCTACTAATATTATAAATCAGAAAGTGAGCTTGTTTGTTTCGCTTTCACGCCGTAACTACTGAACCGATTGCTTTGAAATTTTGCAGACGTAAAGTTAGAAGTCCGGATTAAATAATAGGGTACTTTTTATCCCGGAAAAAATTGATATTCCCGAGTGAAAACAAAAATATAGTTTGCTTGATGGATGGATTGGAGATGGCGCTGTGTGTCGTTTAAAACAAGATAAAATATTGCAAACGAATATAAACATGTAAATTTAGAAGCTAAATGATACGATAATGAATCCCCGAAAATGAGGAATTCCCGAGGGATGACGTACAATTTGTTTTATCGTCTAAATTGTTTTTTTTTTTACATCTACTTATATATTGCAAACGAATATGAACATGTAAATTTAGAAGCTAAATGATACGATAATGAATCCTCGAAAATGAGGAATTCCCGAGGGATGACGTACTATTTGTTTTATCGTCTAAAATGTTTTTTTTACATCTACTTATCCTGAAATAACTATAAGTCAACGAATTACTAATTGGTATAAGTATTAGTTACGTTATTTAGTTCTTGAGGTATGCGATAGATGGCGCTGGGTGTTTTTAAAACGTGGTAACGATGTGCAGTAGCTGTATAATAGTTAGGTTAGCTTAGTTTAGTGCTTTTTTCTAGGTAGATATCTAAAGTAGTAATTGTTTTTTCGATAGGTAATTACGTCGCTTTGTTCGTCGTTTAGATTGTTATAGTTTAGTTTGGGATTTTAGTTTAGTTTAGGTTTATAGTTTACTCATATTTTCACAATGCCTCGCAAACGTAAATCTAATTTGTCGAGCACCTCATCTAAAGCTCGGGCAATGAAAATTGCCCGATCTCAAGAATCGTCTCTCCATGCTGAATTAAGAAGGCGCGAACAAGCAGAGCGTCAGGCTGCTTCAAGAGCTGCTGAGCTACCATCTCAGCGCCAGCAAAGACTTGAGGAGCAAGCCGCTCGCCAAGCTTCTTTGAGGGCTTCTGAGAATGATATTCGTACTCAAGTCCGTTTATCGCAACAGGCTCAACGTCAGCATGGTCAGCTCTATGTAGCGTGTTCCCGGGTTTCCAGTGCCCAAAATCTGCATGTTTTTGCTCCACAAGGGAAAACATATAATATAGTGTACCATTCAGTTTTGGTTTAACAACTAATCGTATCCAGCGTTACATCGCGCTTCTTACATTTTTCCGTGGAAATGAGAAGTTTTCTTATAGTTGTGCTTTATACCGCAATATAACCGAATTCCACGCGGGCGGAAAGCTAGTATCTTAATATCTGTCACTTTTCGTACTTAAGTGACGTAAGATTTTTTTCTTTTTAATTTTTTCGAAAATTATGCTTTTATTTAATTTATTTGTTATTATTTATTTATTTTTTATTTTCGTAAAGACGAGATCTTCTTAATGTATCTGTATGCCTTCGGAAAACTTTTTTAAATTTTAAGTTAAAAATTGCTTATTATTTTTTTAAATGTCATAAAAAGGGGACTTAAGCATACAAGTAAGTTTTTTTTTTAATTTTTATCTCAAAAACAGTGTAAAATTAATCGAAATATTGTTATTTACTTAAAACTATTTAATTTTAGACTTTTTAACTATAAATGAATCAATTAAAATTTAGTGAATTACCATTAAAAATGAACACTCTTCCTAAAGAGAATTTTTAAAGATTATCAAAGGAGATAAAAGAGGATTTAAGTTTCTTGATATTTTGTATATATTTGTATTAGAGATACACCTTTAAAACACACCTTTTTTTTTTTCGCATTCGTTTGAAGATGTTAAATGGCTTCGTTTTGCTTGTCTAAGTTGTAACTATGATAAATATATTCCGATTATTCTGCAATTCTTATATATTATTGCATTTTAATGAAACACGATCACTATTGAAAAGAAAGTGTGTAACTTTATAGTTTTTATAGATACAATCAAAAGTAATATGTTAAATTACGGTCAATGGGAGAAAATTGTTTCAAGTGCATTTTAATGAATTTACACCATATGAATTCCATAATAAGTGTAATATAGGAAGAATATTATTTTCATGAGAATAATATGAATATATTTTAAAAGTTATAGGCATAGTAAAGACAAGCAACGCTGAAAATTCGTCTAAAATAGCATTCGTTTAGAAACTAAAACTATATAACTCATAAAATGTGCAACTAAATCAGCAATAACAATCTACTTCCTTTGAATGTATAGAATAATTTTAAAATTTTGTTGTAATTGAACAATTATTTATTGAGTTATGAAAATTTTTCCAATACAATTTTTCAATAAAATCACATCTTAGAAAAATAATCAAAAACTTTGAACATAGTTTTTTTTAAATTTTGTAAAAAATATAAATGTTTAAAAATTTTCGGCATCAGAAAATTCTCCCTTATTTTTACAAAAAAGTTTCCGAATTGCAAATTAGATCGAAATTCACGTTTAAAGGGCATATAGATATCTTAAACTATTAACTGGCGAAAATTAATGGACTATGTAACTAAGTATAGCAAAAAGTGCAATTTGATGCCGTGTGTTATTACAAAGTAAATGAACAACTGTTATAAATTACAAAATCCTTCGATCACTTCAACAACTGCACTTGCCTTCCTGCAGATTTGACTGCATACACATTCATCGAAAGGTAAAACGACCTTTACAGGCATTTATGATGAAACGGAAATCTTTGTATTAGCTGTTTACTATTAAAATTGATTTTACGGTGTAAAGGAATACAGTTATAAAATTAGTATTGAAATTTAATCAAGTAAATGAAAATAAATTAAAAAATATAATTTATATTATATTTTTAAAATAGTAAATATTTATACTTTATCTTACATTATATCATATAAAAATATTTAAAAGTATCTATAAAGAGAAAAAAAAGCCTAGCTTAAAAATATGAAAATTAATTTAAAATAAAACAGAGTGAAAATATTGTCTAAAGATGGTGTGATATCAAATTTCCAATTACATTCTGGTATTTATTTAATATTTTTCATTTATAAAGTTACAATATACATGGTAAGCTCTTACGCCTAAAATATGTTGAAATAATTATTTTTCTTCGGTATTAAATGCTTTGTAATGCGTTTCTGAAAATAAAATTTTTTAAACAAGTATCGGCGTCATTTTCCCATATTTAACATAAACTTGCACGGATGAAAAAGCGTAGTTAAAATCAGGAATTTGAATTGCTACTCAAGGTAATATTTTCCGGTTACTTAGTTGATGGAAAATGTCAAATTAATACAAGAATATAAATTAGGAAATAGATATTAAATCCTTTTTTAAACACAGATTAAACTTCGTTTTTACCTTTCTCTTCTTTTCCGTTTTAGGAAGCCCTTTTTGAGACTATTTGAAATTTTAAAATATTAACGTACATTCGTTATTTCAATATTAGTTCGCTATGAAAAATTCTAAACGACTTTAATTAAATGAAAGTAACTCCAACTGTATTAAATAAATAGTTTTAATTTTTAATTTTTTCAATATTTATATGTAGGCTTTAAAAACAATATATACTTTTGAAATCACCTTTAAATAATGTATTTGGAATCTTAATCTTTTACTATTATGTCCTTCTCTATTCTTTTAGCCCTTCTGTTATTTAGATATTCTTTTTAAATAATTCAATGTATTAAAAATCATAAGAATTTTCACGGAGAATGCATTTTTGTCCTTCATTTAAAATAACAGGGGTAGAAAGTATTGTCTAATAGGAATGGGTATTTTATAATAGTGTAAAAATTAATCAGAATTTAAAAAGTTAAATGGTCCCCAAATCTTATTCTATGCACATTATTTAATAAAACATATTTCCCCCAATCGATTCGAACTGATTCAGTTTTATACGATGGTTTGCAGAACTTTAAATACCTATTAAAAATCATGATAATCATTAATTTACCTTTTAAATAATTATTTCATAATTTATGAAATTTAAATGAGTAGATGTTTTTAAATAAATTGTGTAGTGTTAATTATCTTTTCCTATGCAAATTTATATATCTGGAATGATAAAGTCAGCAACAACTAATAATAAATTTCCTGCAATGCCAGATTATAATTATTTAAAATATTAGGGGGCTCTGTCACTTACGAGCTACACCCACGAACCCCAAATAATCTGCTTAGAACAGGAACATGATTAAATGAGAAATAAAGATACAATGTATTTGTAAAGTGATAAAAATAAAAGAAAACATTCATTATAATAAAGTAATTAAATACGGATGTTTCAAAATATACAATGTTATAAAAATACAATTTGAACACAACATAATGTAGAATGAAATGCATAGATTTTAAAAGTGCATCAGATTTTGAACAATAGTTTAAAAACCTTCAGCAGCATTTGGGGGCCCCTAAAAACCAGGGGCCCTTGGCCCGTGCCCCGAATGCCCTGCCTTAAATCAGGCACTGTTTGCAGCTGGTTGAATGAGGGGGGGGGGGGAGTGAGGGAGATAGGGGTATTAATGCTTGCTTCAGAACTGTGGATAACCTTTGAAGGAATTGCTTTATAGCTTGAACTATTTCTTCGTCAATAAATTAACCATTTGTTTGCCAAAAAATAAGTTATAAGTTGTACTGCTAGATAATTTTGCCCAAATTTCTTATTCATAAAATGATCACAAAATATCTTAGCAATTTGTTAGATTTACATGATTTATTTCAAACTTTATGCTAATTTATTACACATAAATACGCAATAATAGCACGCTAATATGTAAATTACAAAAATATAGTTTAATCCAAATGCTTTGTTACATTTCATTATTTGTATTAAGTAGTTCAAGGAAAGGATGGAGAAATAGTTCTATTGATAATAATAAATACGATATTTTTATCTAACAGATTCCGTTGCATGAATTTTCGCTGTTACCGTTACATAACAAGTTCTAGGAATCCCAGTTTCGTAGAAAAAGTTTGATAACTTTACAGATTTTGCATAGCGCACCCATTTTCAAATTCAATTCTTACTTTTTCTGGCCTTTATTTAAGAGTCTCTGTTGTTTTAAAAACAGAACTAACGAAGAACTTTACATGATTTGTTTCAAATTTTATGCTAATTTATTACACATAAATGTGCAATAATAGCATTAAAATATGGAAGTTGTAAAAAGATAGTTTAATGCAAATGCTGTGATACAGTTTATTATTTGTACTAAATACTTCAAAAAAAAAAAAAAAAAAAAAAAAAAAAAAAAAGGTGGAGAAATATTTTTCTTGATAATAAAAAATACGATATTTTTATTTAGGAAAAATCAGAAGAAAATATTTAACTAGCATTTTAATCTCAATCGATCTTCGATTCCTTTTTTGAATTATATTTCGGAATTTTATTGTAGCGGTTACACACCCTTATATTATTCTACAATAAACTTAAGATAAACGAAAAAAATATGAATTCATCTGTTTTAATAACATCCTTTCACATTAGACCGTTCTTTAACATTCTGTACTTAAATTACGTATCGATATCTGAGAGAAAATATTGTACATTTTATTATATTACAGGAAATTTAAATTAAATTAAAAAACAAACTTTTTTATCTTAATCTATTTGTATAGTCGTAGTACACTACTACCAATTTGAATTACACACTGATATTATTTACAAAATTGTATACTATCTCTGACGGTTTTATCACTTTTCTGGAGTTAATATTAAAATTAATTAAACAGTTTTTGCTAATTCAGGATAAAAATTTTATTTTATTATTATTTTTGTTAAACTGAATTTTATAAAAGCATGCAGTTTAAGTAATTACATTGTAAAAAAAAAAAAAAAAAAAAAAAAAAAAAATGTGTAAAGTTCCTAAACTTTTTCTAAGAAACCGGGATTCCTAGAACTTTTTATGTAACAGTAACAGCAAAAATTCATGTAACAGATTCTGTTACAGGACTTTTTGCTGTTACTGTTACATAAAAAATTCTAGGAATACCACTTTCCAAGAAAAAGTTTGGTAACTTTATAGATTTTGTTTTGCAGTGTACCCATTTTAAAATTCAATTCTTACTTTTTCTGGTCTTTATTTAAGTGTCTCTGTTATTTAAAAAATAGAACTGACTAGCAATAAAATTCATTTTAATAATTTCACGTATTTCTTAAAATTCTATATATATCTTTTTAAAGTGAGATTTTGATTCTTTACCAGATAAAATGTATTCTATTTTTTCATTGAAGAATATATTATTCCTTTTAATAATATATTTAAAAAATAATAATTACTCTGCTATTAATCTTTACTACTGCTACTATCTTTACTATGGTTAGTTTTATCTTTTGTAATAGGCCTGAAAGGTTCAATTATTAGGCAAATTTTTAAACATTTTTCGTCAGTATTGTTAAAAAACATTCCTTATTAAATGTCCTAATTAAACATATATGTTGTGAATAACTCTTATAATAAAACATTTTATAGTAATTTAAATAAGCCTTTCATATTAATTTATTACTGATTACAGTCATAAGTAGTAGATCGCTTATAAATAATCATTATACCACGTAACTCCCACTCTTCAACTCTACTGGTAAAATAAACTAAGAATAAACACTGCATAAATCCTTATTTTAAAGTAATACTCATATTAACAATAACGCATGAAAAAAAATTCCAGTATTCAGTCAATTATCTAAATCATTTGTAATATATATTCAGCGCCGTGCGAAAGGGGGGGGGGCGATCGTCCCGGGTGCGGAAATTTAGGGGGCGCCAAATTTAGATTACTAACGTCTTTTTTTGGCCTGTCACAAGAAAAAATTGGCGGGAGGGGGGGAAATTGGAAGTTTGCCCCGGGCACAGTCTTTTCTTCGCGCGCTCTTATGTATATTTAATGATCTCAGCTTAAAAATTTACCAGTCAAGTATAGGAACTTCAGTTTTAAGAATTAAGTCAAAATTGCCACAAGTTATCATACAGTTTGTTTTAAAATTTTGAGTAAAATATATATTATGTTAGATTTATACCTGGAGGGCATGAAGGTGTTCGTATAATTGTTCCGGTGTTGAAGCTCCAACCAATACACAATGAACATTTTCGTTTTTCAGGCACCATGCTAAACAAAAGATAATAAACGCATAGTTTAAGGAAAGTACAACGAAATTAATAGACACCCAAGTTAGGAAAAATAAAGAAAAGAACTAATGTGTAAAAGCATACGATAAATTTGTAACACAAAATTTTACATATCAGAAAACACATACCATTAGAATGTCACATTTACCTTGAGCTTTATCGGAATAAAATTAAAGAAAAAGTTGCTTAGAAGATGCATTTAATGTATCACAAGTACAGAAAATGTGTCTTTTGATTTGATGACATCTTTTACATTTGAGACATATTTAATGCAACTCTAAATAATTTTTTCATTAATTTTATTTCTATAAATTTGTAAATTTAATTAATAGACATTTAAAAAAAGAATCAAATAAAAAGAATCATCATTATCCGTAATTTTTAGAGATTCATTTTGAAGAAAAAAAGATAAAATTTATCAAGTTTTAACTCATTCCGCTGCTGATTAAACTTGTTTAGATTAAAAAATAAGCGTAAAAACACAGGATTAGAAATTAGAAATTAGTTGATGTAAGTCGATTAAAACTATATCAAAGAGTGTAAAATAATAGCAAATTATAATTAAAAAATTGTCTCTAAATGCATTAGATTTAATCATTGATTCCAAATTTCTTAAATACAAGGGTGAAAAACAGTCTCTGTTCTCTTTTTTAATAGTAGAGATGCTGAGGGAAAAATAAAATTATAATAATAATAACATAAAATAAAATAAAAACGACACTGTTTTAGACAGCTTTAAAGTAAGTTATATGGGTCAGATTCTCAGATACGGGGAAATTTTGGCTTCGATAAAATGATTAAACTCTAATATTTTAACTCTTGATTTCTGACTCAAATTACGCCAGACTTTTAAGAAATGGGAATTTTTGCTAAAGAATAGCAATGAATTTTTTTAATGCCTAAAATTATCGTTAATATGATCTCGAAATCATAAATATAATACGCCATGATAATGAACACGGTAATAACATTTTTAACGTTAACCCTATTTTAGAACTAAACTATAACAATTTAAAACTTATGGAGTATTTATTTTGAAAGCAGTCCCAAACTGTCTTTGTAATTGATTCTTAAAATTAAATTACTGAATAAGCTTTTCAACAATAAGGAGCTTGGTAATGACACACGTTAAGTACACAGACTATAATTTTGGAGCAAAATCCATAAATTGAAGTAGTTCTTGTATAATTAATTAAAAATAGATGCTATAGCTCGTAAGAAGATGTGAAACAATACAAGCTAAGAGAATTTTCATATAAAAATAACACATAGGGGAAAATTAAATGAAGAATTAGTGTGGAGCCTGGTAATGACAGTTAATGCTAGGGACAAACTTTAAATAAGTATAATCAATAAAAATGTTTTCTGTTTTGTGTAAAGTGTTAAATGTATAAAAAGTAGAAACATCAAATATACCCATATAATTATTACATTTGTTCTAAAGCTTTCCAAAACTTAACAATAAGGGTTTGAATTCAAAAATTTGAATTTTGGGACAAGCCATGGTAATGATATTTGAAACTTTACAGCATTTTTAGATATTGAAATTATTTTTATTTTCATATTTAAACTAGTGAACAATGTAGTATTCAAACAGAAATGTTCACAAAAAATGCAAACATTCATAGCTGACTTGATTAATTCACATTTTTTAGGCAAGGACATAAAATTTACCTTTATCAGAGAATGAACCATATATACTACCTTTGTTTTCCATCTCGATATTTGTGCTCTTCCTTACAAAAAGAAATGTTTTAAACCAACCGATTCTCTGTCATAATAACTTTTCATAAAGTTTTTTTTTACTTCATTCTAATATTTTTGATTAACAGTTCATCCTACTGACAAGACTAAAAAAGAAAATTTATTAGTTTAAAACCTAGAAAGCGGTGCGAAAACCCGCCATCAACAGGAATTCTAATTAATAAATAAGTAAAATAATCAAATACTGATAAAATAGAAAAACAAAAATATGACGTAATTTCTAAAGTAAAGCTATAATGAAAATTAAAATTTTAATTATTTACGAAATATTTCAAAATATACTTAGCATGTACTTTCATGTTCCATTTTTTAGAGTCAAAAACTAGAATTTAACATATTTTAATTATAAAATAGGGATTGACAGCCAATATAATAATAATAAAATTAATAATAATAATTACTTTAAAAAATCATTCTGGTTTTCAATAAAAATATTGTTGATGCAAACAATAATTTTTGTAAGAAAAAAAAAATACGTGTTTTCACACTTTAGTCAAGGAATACGTTAATGCTCTAAATTCCCTCTTCCTGGACAATGAGATGTCTTCAAGATTAAAGTTAGTAAAAGTATGTGAAAGGAATTTACCAATAGTTAGCTGTGTTGACGTGCAACCCACTGTTTCAGCAAGTAAAGAAAGTTCTTGCAATTTTGATTGATGTCTTGGGCTTCTACCTTCTTCAGCACACGTTTTATCTGGTAGCATTGTAAAATTCTGAAAGAAAAGATGTTTTTGGTATTCTGGTATTTGAAGAAAAAAAAGTGTATGTGTAATATACGTATACAGAGTGGTCGAATAGTTCCTAACGCATTTTAATATTTAATATAAAATGAAGTAATCGTCATACGGGAGTGCGGTTTGGACTAAAATGCTTCTCACGGTAAAATGTTTCGTTGAAGAGAATGAAAACTTTTGTTCCAAATTTCGTATCATCGTATTCTATATTATAAAAAAAGTATAATAAATTCAAGACAATCAGTTACAGGTAGTTTATTCTGTCACAAGTAATTATAGAGTATTTATTTTTAGCAATTCTTTATCATACTTCAATTTGCGCACTTTTTGTAGTTTGAGTAATATCCAAACTATACTCGAGTTCAATCCACGTGCTTGCTAGCATTGATTGCGGAATAGACTAAATCACATGTGAGATTTTTGGCTTCAGTATTTAAAAGCCAGCCACAGCGGAAGGATTCACTTTGTCCTTGACTTAACCCCACAAGAAAAAATCGAGTTAATGGGTACTAGATAACTATAATAATGGACCATCTCGTCCATTCCACTGACCAGGAAGGAAAATCAATAAAATAGTATCTAACAATTTTAATCCAGTATGGTGTACACCATCTTATTGCCATAAGATATTCAGGTATAAATGACAAAATTCACCGACAGCAAAAATTTGCATCATATCTTAGTAAACATTTTTTGTAACTGTAAAGAGAATGGGACATGATTCTATAGCTACATTAAATTACACCAGGAGTGGGCCGACCGAGTGTGCAAAGTATGCTGCGCACACAGGCGCCGAAGTATTAAAAGCGGCAAAATATTCAGTTAAGGAGAAAATGCTATAAAAAGAAAATATTGTTAATTTAATTATACTGAAATGCATTACATTTTTTTTAACATTCTAATTATATTTTGCAGATTTACATGAGACAAATTTACTTATAAATAATCAATTCTTTAATATATATATATATATATTGCAAATATAACAATGAGTGATTTAGACGTAGACCTATCCAGTTTTTAAGCAAAAGGCGCGTACCTCATGCGCATGGAAACAATGAAGGGCACTATAATACACATGACTGAAAACAAGCAACACTGCTATATCAATGTAGTAGTAGTGATAAAACATACTACAGTTATGAAAACTACTGTTACCAATTGCGTTAAATTCCATCTGTTTTTTAAATTTTTAAATAGCAATCGTCTCTTTGCTACAGAACTTCTATCACAAAGAAGAGGAAACATTGATAAACATTCCTTTGTAATAATCAAGCCATTAGTGCCACACTATACATTAAATTTTGGATTGTCGTGGATTATTTTAGTAACACGAGGAGGGTTTTTCGATATCCATATCCTCCTATTGTGCCTGTTACCCTTTGCAGACAAAGGAAAAATTGCTTCACCTGTAAAAAAAAAAAAAGTCTGCCATAAGAAGCCTGACAAGAAGAGAACCAACCTTGATAATCACAGATTTAGATTATTTTTATATATGTTGTCAGGTAGAGGTCAATTAGTCTCACTTTCAACGGATTTTATGCAATGATCCTCAGTTTTCGAAATACAGGGGAGATCTAATATTTTATTGCAACATAAGTACTTTGTAAAAATTTTCTGGGTTGGTTTAGCTTTCCAGTCGGTAAAAGGTTTGCTCCACGATCAGCGCATTCAGATAAGATACCGGAGCGTGCTACGTTTATTTATTTTATTTTTTGTTTTATGAATGTACTTGCAATTACAATTTAATAATCTCATTCCCAACTAAAAATTGTGTACCAATTATAATTTTGATTTTTTTTTATTTGTAATTATATCGTTGTTTAAATCATTATAAACTGTTAATTTTTTTTCACATTATTTTTAAAATGTATTTCATATTATTTATCGATGTAATGATATTGAATAAGTGTGTTCAATTCGTGTTTTTAAAGCAATATCATTTATGTAATGCCTTAAAGTAAATAGGATAATAATGCTGGTTGACCGGAACGTACTACATTTGTTTTCTCCCTTATTGTTTTATAAATATTTTTGTAATTATAATTTAATAATTTCAATTAAAAATTTTAATATGGTACATTAATTATAATACATTAATATATACATTAATTCAATGTTTTTAAAATTTTTAAATAATTATTAAACATTTTTCAAATCTTTTAAAGTAAATTAAATAAATTGGATCTATTATAGACTAATAACAATTAGAAAATCGTTACAAAATCTGTTGTCGCACCATGGTAAAATATAAATATATTATGGTAAAAATAAAAATAAGTGCAGAATGAAGGTAAAAGGGAAAACAAAATACTTCAACGTGAAAAAAAAATATTAATAGGCAAAAAAAAAAAAGTTTGTAATTTAATGTATGCTATTTTTTAATATAATTACTAGCTGACCCGACCGGCGTTGCCCGGTTCGTATTAACAATACTAAACGAACTTTAAATTTGTATGATTTTATAATTAACTGGAAGCATGCAGAAATGCATTGTTTGAAATACGTCGCAGCTGACTTTGTGAAAAATCGGTTTTAAAAACAACAACTAATATTAAGCTCTAAAAATACTTAAAATGAGCAATGAGAAACACGGGAGGGAACATGTATCCAACGATTGCGTTAGTTTCGTGTTAAAGTGTTGATATTTACCCGTAAAAATCACTGTTAAATCACGTAACTAATTACTTTTTTCGCATAGAAATCCCAAGTGAGATATTTTAAATTTCAAACTAATTATATCACTCTTAAATCCGACTATACCGTGAATGAAATTGATACGCGATGATAAAAGATTGGTATACAGTATTATAATTTCAGAGCCATTTAACAAAAGTGTATATTTTTAATCAAAGCATGCGTAATGTTGACTCTGTGGACAAATTCCTAACCGTAAACTTTTGTACCGTAACCATAATCTGTCTGTAACCTAACTGCGACTTAATAGTATCCTACCGTAACTTAAATATAACATAAATGTAACCTAGCCGTTACTTTATTGTAACCTATTCTTATTCTAACTATCACATAAATGCAATTTAATTTTAACCTAACTTTAAATTAACCGTGATCTAACTGTAACCTAACGTGAAATTAAATAAAATCAAAGACTTACCGTAATGTAATTGCAACCTAATCGCAACCCAAATGTTACCTAACTAATCATGGAGTTCATGTCCATGGAAATTATTTTGTCTTGTTCGGATTTGGTTATGATTCAATAGAATATTTTCGTCGGGTTCAGATTTGGTTCGATTCAGGTTTCAGGTATTTTTTGAAATTCGATTTAAATGTTCGGGTCGGATTCATGTCCATGGAAATTATTTTGTCTTGCTCGGATTCAGTTATGTTTCTGTGAAATAATTTTGTCGGGAACAGATTTGGTTCAATTCAGATTTCGGCGTTTTTTTTTTCAAATGGAATTTTTGGGTTCAGGTCTTCCTGCGTGTCCACGGAAATTATTCTGTCTAATTCGGATAAAGACATGCTTCACTGGAATATTTTTGTCAAGTTCAAACTTGGTTTAATTCAGATTTCGGCTTTTTCTTAAAATGTAATTTTTGGATTCGGGTTTTCTTGCGTGTTCACGGATATTATTCTGCCTTGTTCGAATAAATACATGCTTCACCGGAATATTTTTATCAAACTCATTTTAGATTTCGAGATTTTTTCAAAGAAATTTTTTAGGTTCAGATTCGGTTCATGTGCATGGAAATTTTGTCTTATTCGGGTCCTGTTACGGCTCTTTGGAATATTTTTGTCATGTTCAAATTTGGTTCGATTCAAATTTCAGGTATTTTTTCAATAGAATTTTTAGGTTCGAATCTCGTTCATGTCCACGGAAATTATTTTATCATACTCGAGTCCGGTTAAGATTCTTTCTAATATTTTGATCGGATTCAGATGTGGTATGAGTCAAATTTCAGGTTTTTTCAAATCGGATTTTTTAGGTTCGAGTCGGGTTTATGTCCATGGAAATTATTTCGTCTTGCTCGAATCGGGTTATAGCTCTTTGGAATACTTTTATCGGGTTCAGATTTGGTTCAATTCAGATTTCGGGTTTTTTTTTTCAAATGGAACTTTTGGGTTCGGGTCTTCTTGCGTGTTCACGAAAATTATTCTGTCTTGTTCGAATAAGGAGATGCTTCACTGGAATATTTTTGCCAAGTTCAGATTTGGTTCAGTTCAGCTTTCGCGATGTTTTCAAAGAAATTTTTCGGGTTCGGATTGGGTTCATGTCCATGGAAATATTTTGTCTTGTTCGGATCCGGTTGCGGTTCTTTGAAATTGTTTTGTCAGATTCAGATTTAGTTCGATTCAAATTTCAGGTATTTTTTCGAATGGAAGTTTTGGGTTCGTATCGGGTTCATATCCACGGAAATTATTTAGTCTTACTCTAATCCGGTTATGGTTCTTTCGAATATTTTGGTCGGATTTAGATGTGGTTTGGGTCAAATTTCAGAATTTTTCAAATGGAATTTTTCAGGTTTGAGTCGGGTTTATGACCACGGAAAGTATTTTGTCTTGCTGGGATCGGGTTATAGTTCTCTGGAATATTTTTATCGGTTTCAGGTTTTGTTCGGGTCATATTTCGAGTTTTTTTTAAGACAATATTTAGGTTCGGGTCAGGTTTCATGCCCACTAAAATTATTTTGCCTTGTTTGGATCGGGTTATGCTTCATTCGAACATTTTTATGGGATTGAGATTTGGTTCGGGTCAGTTATCAAATCCATAGTTTTTTTTTTTTTTTTTTTTTTTTTTTTTTTTTTTTTTTTTCAAACAGAATTTTTAGGTTCGGTCGGGTACTAACGGAAATTTTGTCTATCACGGATCTGAGTGTGGTCTGTTTTTTCTGGTTGGGATCCGGTTATGTGTTAATTAGTCTAAACATTAAGGTTATAATCAGTTTTGCTACTATTCTTTTTATGGCTATTTCTGATAAATAATTTACTTTGCTATTTGATAATTTATTATGGTGTATGAATCGTTTGCGGATTCGAACAATTGTACGCCAAACAGCTATATTTTATCTTTGTTTTAAAACCAAATTAAAGCCATAATTTAATTTTAAATTGAATAGAATACATTTAAATTTCATCAATGATAAAAAAAGAAACTCCTAGAAAAGTGTTTTGTGATTTTTTTATTGTAATACAGCTAATGACTCATACATTCTAGTGTTCGAAATACCAAAGATCTGCGTACAACTACACAGTAAAAAGAAATTGAGTGGAAGTATAATGTCCAAAAATGTAACCCTAAAATCCGCTACATTAAGTCCAAATAAGTATCGACAAAACCATGTGCTTTGACACGCCGATCAATTCAAACTGTTTTAAACCCGTATTTCTTTGTTTTTTACTTTTTAAACTGTTATTGAATAGATGACTAAAATTTCGTTTAAAAAATAATGTTTTGTGCCATTATTGACTGTAATACACGATGCATAAAGGATACAAATATATCAATCATAGGCAAGAATTGTGTGATTATTTTTATCATATGACTTTGAAATATCAATATAGAAGCATCATTTAAGATTTTACTTGAAAAGTTAACATTCTTTCGTTAATGTCTTAAAATCGTCTGCACTCTGAAATCTAGATTTTAGACTAATATTTGTTATTTAAGTTTTCGCGCATGATTTTAAAAGAATGTTTTCATAAATATATTTTATATATTGACATAGAATTATTAATATATTGTTAAAACATAAACATTTTTCATCTACGTTATAAAGAATTAAAAAGTTCTGAAAAAAAAAACTTTTAGTAATACAATTTTTAGTTCAAATCAAATGTTTTCAATATTTTATTTAATTTTATTTTGACATTTAATTATTTCGAATTTATCAATTTCAATTATTTTAAAAGCAAACATTTTTTTAAAATAAATAATATAATAGAAAAAAGACCATTTTAAAAAATTACTATTTCTTCGTAAAATATACTTCAGCTGTAATTCATTTCTTTCAATTCGTCTTATTAATACAAAATCCCTTCCACATGCTTTTGTTTGGGATATTAAAATTTGAGCGATAAATGGTTTAATATTGCAACCCTTTTTTCGGTTTACTTCACCACCACCTATCTTTTTCCTCCATGGTTTACAACCGCTGTGATAAAAAATCATCATTTAAACTGACAGTTTGCCAGTCTATGAATTTTAAAGCTCTGTTCCAGCTTTTTTAATTATGCGAAAATTTTATGCAACCAATCAACCATAACTAAATAAAGGGAAAAAAAGAAGAAAAAAGGCGATTTTTATGAGAGTGATCTTTGGAATTTAATTAATTACACAGTTAATAAATAGAATTTCGAAATTCTGAAGTTCAGGTGCATCAGGAGAGATTTCAGGCTACTCTCAAAAAAATTTTGAGCCTCGTACATACTGTAGATTTTGCTAGCCATCGCAGACACACACACACGCAGACAGACAGAGCGATTTGTTATTTTATTAATATACTAGCTGACCCGCCCGGCGTTGCCCGGGACCGTATTAACAATATTAAACGAACTTGAAATTTGTATGATTTTATCAATAACTGGAAGCATGCAGAAATGCATTGTCTGAAATACGTCGCAGCTGACTTTGTGAAAAATCGGTTTTAAAAACAACAACTAATATTAAGCTCTAGAAATACTTAAAATGAGCAATGAGAAACACGGGAGGGAACATGTATCCAACGATTGCGTTAGTTTCGTGTTAAAGTGTTGATATTTACCCGTAAAAATCACTGTTAAATCACGTAACTAATTATTTTTTTCGCATAGAAATCCCAAGTGAAAAATTTTGAATTTCAAACTAATTATATCATTCTTAAATCCGACTATACCGTGAATGAATCGATACGCGATGATAAAAGATTGGTATATAGTATTATAATTTCAGAGCCATTTAACAAAAGTGTATATTTTTAATCAAAGCATGCGTAATGTTGACTCTGTGGACAAATTCCTAACCGTAAACTTTTGTACCATAACCATAATCTGTCTGTAACCTAACTGCGACTTAACATTACCCTACCGTAACTTAAATATAACATAAATGTAACCTAGCCGTCACTTTGAAATATCAATATAGAAGCATCATTTAAGATTTTGCTTGAAAAGTTAACATTCTTTCGTTAATGTCTTAAAATCGTCTGCACTCTGAAATCTATATTTTAGACTAATATTTGTTATTTAAGTTTTCGCGCATGATTTTAAAAGAATGTTTTCATAAATATATTTTATATATTGACATAGAGTTATTAATATGTTGTTAAATTAAAAACATATTTTCATCTACGTTATAAAGTATTAAAAAGTTCTGAAAAAAAAGAAAGCTTTTAGTAATACAATTTTTAGTTCAAATCAAATGTTTTCAATATTTTATTTAATTTTATTTTGACATTTAAATTATTTCGAATTTATCAATTTCAATTATTTTAAAAGCAAACATTTTTTTAAAATAAATAATATAATAGAAAAAAGACCATTTTAAAAAATTACTATTTCTTCGTAAAATATACTTCAGCTGTAATTCATTTCTTTCAATTCGTCTTATTAATACAAAATCCCTTCCACATGCTTTTGTTTGGGATATTAAAATTTGAGCGATAAATGGTTTAATATTGCAACCCTTTTTTCGGTTTACTTCACCACCACCTATCTTTTTCCTCCATGGTTTACAACCGCTGTGATAAAAAATCATCATTTAAACTGACAGTTTGCCAGTCTATGAATTTTAAAGCTCTGTTCCAGCTTTTTTAATTATGCGAAAATTTTATGCAACCAATCAACCATAACTAAATAAAGGGAAAAAAAGAAGAAAAAAGGCGATTTTTATGAGAGTGATCTTTGGAATTTAATTAATTACACAGTTAATAAATAGAATTTCGAAATTCTGAAGTTCAGGTGCATCAGGAGAGATTTCAGGCTACTCTCAAAAAAATTTTGAGCCTCGTACATACTGTAGATTTTGCTAGCCATCGCAGACACACACACACGCAGACAGACAGAGCGATTTGTTATTTTATTAATATACTAGCTGACCCGCCCGGCGTTGCCCGGGACCGTATTAACAATATTAAACGAACTTGAAATTTGTATGATTTTATCAATAACTGGAAGCATGCAGAAATGCATTGTCTGAAATACGTCGCAGCTGACTTTGTGAAAAATCGGTTTTAAAAACAACAACTAATATTAAGCTCTAGAAATACTTAAAATGAGCAATGAGAAACACGGGAGGGAACATGTATCCAACGATTGCGTTAGTTTCGTGTTAAAGTGTTGATATTTACCCGTAAAAATCACTGTTAAATCACGTAACTAATTATTTTTTTCGCATAGAAATCCCAAGTGAAAAATTTTGAATTTCAAACTAATTATATCATTCTTAAATCCGACTATACCGTGAATGAATCGATACGCGATGATAAAAGATTGGTATATAGTATTATAATTTCAGAGCCATTTAACAAAAGTGTATATTTTTAATCAAAGCATGCGTAATGTTGACTCTGTGGACAAATTCCTAACCGTAAACTTTTGTACCATAACCATAATCTGTCTGTAACCTAACTGCGACTTAACATTACCCTACCGTAACTTAAATATAACATAAATGTAACCTAGCCGTCACTTTGAAATATCAATATAGAAGCATCATTTAAGATTTTGCTTGAAAAGTTAACATTCTTTCGTTAATGTCTTAAAATCGTCTGCACTCTGAAATCTATATTTTAGACTAATATTTGTTATTTAAGTTTTCGCGCATGATTTTAAAAGAATGTTTTCATAAATATATTTTATATATTGACATAGAGTTATTAATATGTTGTTAAATTAAAAACATATTTTCATCTACGTTATAAAGTATTAAAAAGTTCTGAAAAAAAAGAAAGCTTTTAGTAATACAATTTTTAGTTCAAATCAAATGTTTTCAATATTTTATTTAATTTTATTTTGACATTTAAATTATTTCGAATTTATCAATTTCAATTATTTTAAAAGCAAACATTTTTTAAAAATAAATAATATAATAGAAAAAAGACCATTTTAAAAAATTACTATTTCTTCATAAAATACGCTTCAGCTGTTATTCAATTCTTTCAATTCGTCTTATTAATACAAAATCCCTTCCACATGCTTTTGTTTGGGACATTAATATTTGAGCGATAAATGGTTTAATATTGCAACTCTTTTTTCGGTTTACTTCACCACCACCTATCTTTTTCCTCCATGGTTTGCAACCGCTGTGATAAAAAATCATTATTTAAACTGACAGTTTGCCAGTCTATGAATTTTAAAGGTCTGTTCCAGCTTTTTAAATTATTTATGCGAAAATTTTATGCAACCAACCAACCATAACTAAATGAAGAGAAAAAAAAGAAGAAAAAAGGCGATTTTTTATGAGAGTGATCTTTGGAATTTAATTAATTACTCAGTTAATAAATAGAATTTCGAAATTCTGAAGCTCAGGTGCATCAGGAGAGATATTGGGCTACTCTCATAAAAATTTTGAGCTTCGTACGTCCCATAGATTTTGCTAGCCATCGCAGACACACACACACACACACACACACACACACGCAGACAGAGCGATTTGTTATTTTATTAGTATAGATTGTTAAATTAAAAACATATTTTCATCTACCTTATAAAGTATTAAAAAGTTCTGAAAAAAAAAGAAAGCTTTTAGTAATACAATTTTTAGTTCAAATCAAATGTTTTCAATATTTTATTTAATTTTATTTTGACATTTAAATTATTTCGAATTTATCAATTTCAATTATTTTAAAAGCAAACATTTTTTAAAAATAAATAATATAATAGAAAAAAGACCATTTTAAAAAATTACTATTTCTTCATAAAATACGCTTCAGCTGTTATTCAATTCTTTCAATTCGTCTTATTAATACAAAATCCCTTCCACATGCTTTTGTTTGGGACATTAATATTTGAGCGATAAATGGTTTAATATTGCAACTCTTTTTTCGGTTTACTTCACCACCACCTATCTTTTTCCTCCATGGTTTGCAACCGCTGTGATAAAAAATCATTATTTAAACTGACAGTTTGCCAGTCTATGAATTTTAAAGGTCTGTTCCAGCTTTTTAAATTATTTATGCGAAAATTTTATGCAACCAACCAACCATAACTAAATGAAGAGAAAAAAAAGAAGAAAAAAGGCGATTTTTTATGAGAGTGATCTTTGGAATTTAATTAATTACTCAGTTAATAAATAGAATTTCGAAATTCTGAAGCTCAGGTGCATCAGGAGAGATATTGGGCTACTCTCATAAAAATTTTGAGCTTCGTACGTCCCATAGATTTTGCTAGCCATCGCAGACACACACACACACACACACACACACACACACACACGCAGACAGAGCGATTTGTTATTTTATTAGTATAGATAGATACTTTTTACTTTGAAAACAGAGTAGTATTATTATCTTATCCACTTCTTTTATTAAAAAAAAACATACATATAATATATTTTAAAATCACGAATTGGCACAATTGTTCCATGTAATTACATCGATAAAGAATACATGAAATACATTTTTAAAATAATTTAAAAAATAAAAATTTGTAGAATATACGAAATTTTTTTTAAAAAGAAATTGAAAAAAATTAACACTCTTATGATGTTTTATACAACGATTTGGTTACGAATAAAAAATAAATGGATTACAATTAATTGATATAGAATTTTTAATTGGTAGTGAGATTATTAAATTATAATTACAAGTTTATTTATAAAAAAATAAGTAAGAAAAATAAACCTAGCACGTTCCGGTATCGAATACGAGCCCGCTGATCAAGGAGCAAACGTTCTATCGACTGACGTAAACCAACCCAACAATAACATTACAAAGAAAGTATTCAAGTTGTGTTACAATATTATACCCTCAATCTGTTTCTCGAGAACTGGGGTGCGTTGTATAAAATCCATTGAACCTGAGACTAAGGGGCCTCAACCCTACAACATATATTAAAATAAGCAAAATCTGAGATGATCAAGATTGGCCGTCTTCATGCGAGTCTGTATATTCAAGTATCTCAATAGCAAAGTAAAAATGACGTGGCATGCCATTTGGCTGTAATTCTTTCAACATCACTATTTATATGTTTGAAAGTTCAATCTTTTATCCATAACTCAATGTACTTTTGTATCCGAAATACCTAATTGTCGAGATGCATTCCTTGTTGAAATTGTTAGTCTGGAAAGAAATCCTCTCTGTTCCATGCAGCATTTACTTCGTCTGGCTGCCCACTTCTTTGTCAACTCCAAACACTTCCTGTAGCTAAAAATTTGCTATACTAATCCAAAATAGTGCTTCCAAAAAAAAAGGTTTTAAAAAAATACATATCACAATTTTTTCAAAAATACGTATTCTGCAAGAACCTTCGTTTAAAGAATAATGAGGGATTTTATTTCAAATACAAATTTACGTAATTAGCTTTTTCTCTGGGAGTCATTATTTTTGTATTACAGCATCAAAACTAAACGCAATACCAGAAGAAACACATATTATAAACAAAGCATAGAAAAAAGCAAAACCATGTTAGGGAACTAATATGTTTTATTCGATTCATGAAAACTTTTATCGTGAGCAGCATATTTGTTTAAATCATATTCCTGTATGACAATTAATTGCTTTTGCATTAAAATTTTAAAATGCGCTGGGAATTTTTCGACTAATATATAAATGAAATTTCTTCGATTGGATTTTATTTGTGTGTAAATTAATTTTACAAAATGTGACTTATCGTATGTAACATAGCAATTTTGTATTTTTTTTGAATGGGGCAATGAGTGAAAAGTTACATTTCCGATCATTCGAAAGTTTATTAAGCTTCATCAGTTATTTCAAAATCTTAAAAAAATCCTATTTTAAGATATAAAGGTGCAACAATTAAAATTATTAATGTGAAGTGAAAATTTTTTTTAAAAGAAATTATCCAGTGAGAGAAATAAAAAAATCTACTAGTATTTGTAAGGTAAAATTTTTAAAGAAGATACTCCAAAAGATGTATCTAATAATTCACAGGACTGTTGTAAAATCATAAAAATGATCAACTATAAATAAAATAATTTACCAATATTTTGTATAAAAATAATAAAACATATGCTTATCGTTTAAATCGTAGTGGTGCTTATAAATTCAAATTAAAAAAAAAATCAGATGTTGATTAATTCTTATTGATTAATCAGAAATTAATTAAATCACATTATTTGATTAATTAAATCGATTAATCAGGTTGATTACACTAACGAATATTAACTCCTATTAAATTACTGCAAAATGCAATAAAATTGATATTTGAAACAAACAGTTTTCAAATATTTTAGGATTCAGGCAAAACGAGCTGAATTAATGGATATATAAAATTTAGAGGATTGAAAAAGTGTTAATTTTTGAATTAAAAAATGGTTTATACATACCCTGACCTTGATGGAACCTCTCGATAATAGATGAACACCTTCATCAAATTTTCCTGTGTACATTCCAAAAGCTTGAGGAGACCATGTCATTGTCCCAATTCCTAAAATAAACGAGTGTTAAAAAAATCACATTCTAAATTACACCTGTTTTAAGAAACATAAAAAACAGGAAAGGAATAATGCATTGCATTGACACTATTCAAGCACACCATGAAGCAAACTATTCAAGCTACTTCTGTAAATTTTTCATTTTCTTCATATTATAATTAGCTCTACTCCAATTATTTTGTTTCCCTGGGAAATCAGTTCTTTTTCAAATAACGTTAATACTAATAATGATGATGATGATGATTACTAGAATTTTTTGTTGGTGAAAATGGAAAACATTCGCATTTTTGTTGCTGAACAACAAATTTATAATTGAAAAATTCTCAAGTGGTTGAAATAATTCCGGGCCGGGATTTGAACCCCGGATGTCTTGGCTCCAGATGCCAATGCTCTTCCAATTGAGTTATCTCGACAAATCTGGAAGACTAATTCACTTAATTAATCTTTAATAATTAATCGTTAAAGGTTAGTCTAGCGAATTAGTCCTCTCTTATGATTCGCCCGAGATGACTTATTTCGTACAGCAATGGCCCGGAATTTTTTCAACCATTTGGATATTTACAACTGTTACGATTTATTTACTTTTTGAATGGTGTTGTGTACCATTCGATTTGTGTTCAAAATTAATGTGAAAAATTTATAATTTAGTTATTGCCAAAAAACTATTTAAAAAAGTATCAAAATCACATTTCTAGATCGAAAGAAAAAGGCATTTCAATGTCAATTATTCTCCAGAATATTTCGTTTTTGTTTCTTCCCTATATGAATATTTTTCAACCAAGAATTGAAAATTTTTGCTGCCGAGTATATACATGGAGTACTCTTGGTGCATTTTTCTTTCCCTGCAAATTAGCATTTCACTACTAAAATAAAGTTTTTGTATTTTTCGATATTCTTTCAATTAACAAGTAACAAATAATAATTTACGAAGCATTTTAACAATGAATACTATCTGAAGAACCAAAATTTAGATTTTTCTTTAGTGCACTCAGTTATTAAAAAATTATGTATTTGATTATTTGTTTCAAAAGAATAAGCGTTTCTAAAAAAATCTTGCATTCTACATAAAATACAAGCAAATGTCGTTTTCAAGAAGTAATATGATATAGATATATATATACATTAACAGTTTTTGTAATTTAAAATAATTCTTACATCTCACATAATATTTAGATTCACATTTCTCTTTTTTAAAAATTATTCCTCGATTTAACTTTTGTGCAATGTTTTGATACAACGGTAAATTTGAAAGGGCATTTGTAAAACTATCTATCTACCTATTGACATAGCCTCATAATTTAGCCCACTAATCATTCCTAAGTGTTCAGAATAAACTAAATAGACTAAATAATTATATAAAGTGAAAAAAGATATTACGTTTGTTCATAATACATTAAAAACAATTACAAACAAGTCAGATCTGGCAATCCTAAAACTATCTTATTCATGTTAATATTTTTTGAAAAATGCAGCACAGCAGCGCCACCGGTTAGGTTATTTAAACCAAAATCTAGTCAGCAACAGCTTGTGTCAACTTATTACTGAATCTGATGTTTGATGAAAAGGAGTGCATTAGTTTTAGAGGAAGAGCTGTTGCAAAAACTTTAGAAAAAAAATGTGCATAAAAGCGCCACATGTTCGGTGATGTACACCACAAATTAATCTGGATCAATTTTCTATGAGGTACTAACTGAATCTGCAGTTTGGTGAAAATTCATGCATTAGTTCTTGCGATACATTATTGCGAAATAGTGAAAAATGCAACATAGCAGCGTCACCTGTAGGTCGATTTACCGCAAAAACTATGCCATACTAAATTTATATCTGGGACCAACTAAATCTGAAGTTTTAGGAAATTTTATCCGTTAGCTCTTGAGATAGAGCTATTGCAATAACTACGAATAATGCATGGCAGCACAACCTGTTGAGCGATTTACACCAAAGTGGAATCAGCTGCATATTATATCATGTACTAATTAAATATAAAGTTTTATGAAAATCCATGCATTAGTTCTTGAAATATGGCTTTTGTGGAAATTGTGACTAATGAAGCATAGCAGCTGTACCTGTAGACCGATATACACCAAAAACTAATCCGATCTAGTTCATATCAAGGTCTAACAGAATCTAAAGTTTTGCGAAATTCCGTTCTTGAGATAGATCGCACAGAAAATTTTTGTCATATACAGACAGACAATTTGTAAAAACGTGTTTTTCGAGTTCTCTGACCTCTAAAACGTGTACATTCATCGAATTTTCACGAATCCAACACTTTCTTCTTGTGAAAATAGAAAAAAGTAAAAATACGGGCAGTTTAATTTAGTAGTTAGAAAACACATAAAAATTATTAAAAAATAAATAAATAAAGCATTAAACGTTTCCAAGTTATTTAAAGTTCCTCATCAGTAATATAAAAAATACAAAATCAGGAAATAGAACATAATTTAAACTCTAGTTGAAACCATGTGCCAGAAATAAATATTTCTGAATAAAATTAGATGTTAAATATTTCTAGCACATGACATGGCTTCAACTATTGTTTAAATTATGTTGTATTTAGTGATTTTGTGTTTTTTATATTACTGATGAGGAACTTTAAATAACTTCGAAACACTTAATGCTTTGTTTAAAAAAATTTTTGTGCTTTCTAACTGTTAAAATAAATTGTCTGTATTTTTTGTAATTGTTTCAAATGGTACATCTTTCAGTAGAAAGACAAACGCCCAGTTTTCCACAGATACATCTTTTATCTTGCTTTCAATATGACCAGAATTTAAATACGCTGGCTGACAATGTACATTACATTTTATCCTGCGGATTTCTGTTAAGGTAGAAAATAAACTGTTGAATGTTGGATAATGACTCACATATTAAATAGTAAACTAAATTTTAGAAGCGTGTGAAAAACATACCTATTTTGTGATATAGCTCTGGCAGATGAATTTCTACCTTTTCTCGCTGAAACATATGGTATTCTGTTTGTTCAACTAGAGGAGGAATGAGGTTAAATTGGCGAGCCACTGTGTATGCTTCCTAAAATGAAACACCAATGCAAAGAGATGCAGTAACGCACGAAAACAATTAATTACGTTAATAATTATTTAAATTAAAAAGTATTTCACTTATTGAAATGAAAGTTTAAAAAAAGTTCCTTAGGTCTTGGACTGTTTGAATTAATCAATACTTTAAAAAATACTTAAAACTTCTTACAAATTAATTTATTACAATAACAATCTGGAAATCACATTTGTACCAGTACACTACTATTCAAAATCTTAAAACTGAATAAATAAATAAGAATAAAATAAATGTAAAGTTTGGCAGATAATTGTTCCGAATCAGAAGTTCTTTCGTATAATTTAAACGCATGCTTAAACGTATTATCAAATGTCGATGAGTATAGTATAAGGTGAATGGAAAATCATGCTAATTTTCTCATTATCGTTTTTGCTTCAGGTTACGGAAATTAAAAAACTATTCGAGTGGCAATTTGCATTGAATTCATTTGAAGATTTGATCGTCCTTATGTTATTGATCTGAATAATAGTTTCCTTAACAGTATTTGTTCCTGCTACAAGTACTTGAGTCTGAAACATGTTCCCAATCATGCGAAAGATATTACGTTAATCAAGTTACATTAAACTTTATTTTAAGATAAAAACAGAAAAAAATATAGCTTTAAATATTTAAGCAATTAATATTTAATTTTTATTGGTATATTTCATTAAAAATAAATGGATACAAATTTATTTTAATCTCATTTGCCGTCTTAAATTAAGGACTTGCTGCAAAAGAAGTCTAAAATATGCAAACTCAGTTTCTGATCACAGCTTCATGATAAAATGATATAATAACAAACACAACTAAAATAAAATAAATAAAATATTTCATTTTTCTAACATATGAGCAAAATCGAGAATGTAAAATCTAATAAAATGTACAGAAAACAAGTGAGTAAAACGAAATGGAAGCTAAAAATTTTGGAAAGTACACAATGCTGTAAAATCTGCATTTTAAAGTACTTATAAAACACTGTAAAGCCTGTACTTGCGAATGGAATTATGAAAAATACTGTTTAAAAGTAATGTAATTGATTTGGTACTTCTAGGTTATCCCGTCGACCAAAAAACTATCGCCAAACTATAAGATTAAATGCCAATAATGGATGATCGTGAATGTCACATTCAATGACATTAAATGCGATTCACGTGTTTAAAATGTCATTAAGTGATTTTTTTCGACTTTTTATTAATATTTTTATTAATATTCTACCAATTATTTGTTTTTTCGTTATTTAAAATAAAAATTCTGTCAACATGTATAATTTGGCTATTAGTTTGGCGATTTATATAATTTGGCGAAATTGGTCGACGGGATAACCTAGAAGTACCATTAATTTTTATATTTCTTATATATTTTGTATTCGATATTCAAAAGAATATTAGAATATAGTATATACTGCAGAAAAAAAAATAAAATAGTGAAATAAAAATGAGGAAATTAATAAGGACTTTTTTCCTTTTAAAGAACACCTACAGTAGGTAAATAGAAACAGTGGAAAAGACTAGAAGTGACTATAACTAATGAAAGCAACGGTCTCAAAAGTTAATGCAAACATGACTGGAACACCATGCTCACTCACATGAATTTTATTCTACATTTTATACTCATTTATTGTAGGGTCAATCCAGATCAAACCAACCAATGGACAAAATTTCAAGTCTTTGGATTTTGTTAATTTTTGGCTCAGATGTTGTACAAAAATAGTAGATAAAAAATGCAAATTTGCAGATTTTTTTAACTATTTGTTTTTGAGTTATTAATTTTTGAAATTTTAAAAATTTAATGAAATTTGTATTTTTTGGTATTCTTTAATTTGCTGTAACTTGGGAACTATTTGACCTAAAGAGTTGAAATTTAAGTCATTGTTTTCAGTTTTTTATGCTGTTTCATAGGATATATAACACGACCAAATTATTTAAAAAAAATATTTTTTATGTAAAAAATTTATATAAAATTTTAAAAAATTCAAAATCGGAATTTTTGATTTTGTTTTAAAAAATATATTATATTTACCACCCTTTTAGCAACTTTTGTGCCAAATTTCATGATGGAACTCTTATGGTATCATAAAGAAAAAAATTATTTTCTATATCAATGATCGGCCAATTTCTGTAAAAAAATCTCATTATATTTTGTTAAAAAGCAAATTCACTATAAAAGGTAGTCTATTTTTGTTTCCAATGTTCATATTTCTCATTCATGCAAGTCAAGTTAAATTATCAAATAAAATTTTAGTATATAATTCGCTAGGTTTTACTATTTTGTTAAACACATAACAGTAAAAATTAAAAGTAATCAAGATAATTAATACTTTGCGTAATTGACAAGCTAAATACTTTTTAATTTATTTTCTTGGAATTTAAATAGAATGTTTTTTTAATTATTCTTAATTTAATATTCCTTTTAATTAAATTTTGTTTAAAAAATGAATAAATTGGTAATAAATGAGTCAACGAAAGAAAATCTCAAAGAAGTGTTCAACGATACAAATTATGCTCCTGATGTTGAATGCTTTAACAATCACAATGAGTCACACTCAAACGGTAACATGTTTGTTTTCTGCTGAAACCTGCATGCCTTTCCTACAAGGCTTTTGAAATCGCCAGTGTTCTCTAAGATCTTCTGTAGTGGCACACTATCTCAAGTCTGTTTGTTTATAACTTGTATTCTACAATTTAGTTTTTTTTTTACTATTATTTTATTGAGTTGAATGCGGATTTGTGTTATAAAATATTAAAAGGGAAGTGGCTTTAAATTTAAAATGGATAAAAAATGAAATAAATTTTGTTGTCATCCATTCAAAAAGTAAGAACACTAGGTCAGTAAAAATTTAAGAAATGTTACATTGTGGATGACAACATTAAAATATGGCATTGAAAAAGGCGTGAAAATCTGCACTCATTGGCGCTTACAATTAGGTAAGGAAAAGTATCCCTCAAATTGTGGAAATGACATTGATACTAATTTTTCACACATTCCAAATGATGACAATCCAAAACCAGGTTGTAGTAAGGATGATCCTGAATTCATGGATGTGTAATCTGGTTTTGATAATTTGAATGCATCATTAACATCTATTGGAGAGTCACATATTATTAAAAGTAAATCTAAAAGTAGTAAAAGGTACTTCTTTGAAGAAATTGTGGGGTATGTTGCTTGTGCCTGTGAGAATGAGTGGTGGGTGGCATGTGTTTTCACAAAAGATCAGGTCGAAGAAGATGTTAAAGTTTCTTTCCTTCATCCAAGCGGACCATCTCTGTCATTTACCTATCCTAGAAAATCAGACATTTTGACAATACCAAAATACTTTATTTTATGCAAACTACATCCAATCACTGCAACAGGCAGAACATCACAGTACCCAAAGAAATTGAGCTCCACTGTGCCAAACTGAGTACGTAATTTGTTAAAAAAAAAGATTTATTTATTAAATATCTAAAATTTATTATTTGTCTTTTAATAAAACAAACTATTCTTAAAGTTTTCCAATTTTTATTTGCTTCCATGTAAGTAACACTTCGGGCTAAACTGTGCAGCATACCTTAAAGTATATTTTATTACAGATTTACATGAACATTGATACAGAAAATATTTTTTTTCTGTATGACACCATAGGAGTTCCATCATAAAATTTGGCATAAAAGTTGCTAAAAGGGTATTAAACATAATATAATTTTTTCAAAAAAAAATCAAAAATTCCGATTTTGAATTTTTTAAAAATTTATATAATTTTTTTACAAAAAAAATTTAAAAAATTAAGTAATTTGGTCATGTTATATATCTTATGAAACACCATAAAAAATTGAAAAAAATGATGCAAATTTTAATTTTCTAGATCAAATAGTTTGGAAGTTATAGCCGATTAAAGATTACAAGACTATACAAATTTTGTAAAATTTTAAAAATTTCAAAAATTTATAACTTTAAAACGAATTGTCGAAAAAAAATTTAACTTCACAATTTTAATCTCATAAGTAAGTACAATAAACTGGTAAAAAACCAGAACAATCTAAAACATTAACATAAAAAAATATTTTTTTATTGGTTGATTTCACATGGAATTACTCTATACGTAACTTAATTTTATCTAAGTGTACGTATATACTATACTTTAATTCATGTCTTTGATAAAACTGTGCAAGAACTTCACACAAGTTAGAAGTGTCTGAGTTTTTTACGTATCCGAAAAAATTGTACATTTCAGCTTAAAAGCCCATTAACTTTTAAACTATTCGATTGACTTCAAAAAACGTTTTTTTATGATAGAGTATAAATATAAGATCGTATATAGCAGATAGTTTAAAAAATAATAATTTGCTACAGAAAAAAAATCTAAAAACAGAAAATTTCTGAAAAATTACCATTTTTCTAAAATAAAAAATTTAAATCATTGAAAAACTGCATGTTACAAGTTTTGACAGTAATTCAGTGAAAATGGATTGTAAATTTCATTAAAATCGGTCAGGCAGTTTCCGAGGGACCGGGTCTTCAAATTCGCATATTTCTCATAAGAGTGCGCCCAATCTCGTCTTCCTAGTTCGTGCGTGTGACGCATTCGCACCGGAATATTCGACGAAATTTATTTGAAAATAAATAAATGCAATTTTTTCGTGTATATAGTAAACAAACATTTTGCTTACAAAATACTGGTCCCAATGTGACATTTGGGTATTTTGAAAAAATTCATTAAAGTACTTAACCCGCTCGGGACTATGAGTGCATATCTGCACCCTCAAAAAGTACTTACATGGTTTGAGTTTGATACCAGTAAAAAAGAAAAGTAAATTTATTTTATTTATTCACGACATTTTTGTGACGTATAAAGTTAAATCAAATAATTAATAAAAAATGGTGCCAAACAAACAAAATTCATATGAAAGATGCTGGTCCCGAACGAGTTAAAGGATTCAGAGCTCATGTGGCTGCAAAAGAACATAACATTGATCGAAAAACTTTAGGAGAGAATGTAGGAAAATTTCCCCAAGATGAATACAGTCAGATAAAGTAAAAAAACTATGTGACAACTAGTGTTACCAGGTCGAATATCACAAAATTAGGATAATGAGACAAAAAAGAGGGATGGTGGTTTCTAATTCGTGAAATATTAATATATAAAATCCTATAAAAACGGAACTTGTTTCTAACAGAATGCTATCTTAAATGTTAAAATTTCATTTCCCTGCTGTACAATTATACCTACTCAGACAAAATACTGTTTAAAAAGGAATTTTTCTGACCTTACTTGCATTTCCATCTAAACAGGTTTCTTTAAGCATCATATATTCAAAAATATTTTTTATAATAATGAAAGCTTAAAGTATACAGTTATTTTACTTTTTAAACTGATTTTATTTCTCTTAACAAATATTTCAATGGAAAACAAAGTGGGTCGACCCTCCCATATCGTGGGTCATTCTTTCCTTATAGTAGGTCAACTCTTCCATATGTGGAGAGCATTACCCATTATTTTCTCGTGATTAAAATCAATCATTTTTTCAAGTTTTTTATACATATATTACATTTAAGAAGGAATTTTCTTTTAATAGCTGACGATTTTAATAGCTGATTTTCTTTTTATAGCTTCTATAACGAACAAAATAATATATAAACTTTACTCTCGGTTCAATATTTAAAAATAAAAAAATTATTTTGTAAAAAGTGGGTCAACACTCCCTAGTCTCCTCTATTTGTAAAATTTAAGGCTTCCAGAGATGATTAGAGAAACTGACGAAAATGTAAATACATATTTACATGTTTATCATTGTAGTGGCTGAACTTTGATAATAAAACTAGATATGTTACATGCATTCATGTTACCATTATTTCCATGGCCGTCCATCGAGAAGTACCCCAGTACATCGCCATACCTTGATTTATACAGTGGGTAAAGGCACGAACAACCTCTGAAAAGAAATCTAAGTTATTTTTTTTATTGCTAATACTTTCATTAAAAATATGTATTCATGAACCAAAAATTAAAGAAAGAAGTTTTCTTTTAATAATATTAAAAAAAAAGTGCTTTTGTACCGTAGCATTTTTTTTAATTACTGTTTAAAATCTAAAGTAACAATCTTCTGTGAAGTTGCGAAAAATTTATGCTATATTTAAATAAGAATATGATTATTGAAAATATTTTAAGACGTGAAGAAGTGATTTGGTAGTTTAATTTGGAAACAGTATGGTGGGCCGAATTTTTTTTTCGATTTTCAATGATGGGTAATGCCGAAATCGGCAACTGGTGGCACTAACTTCATACAAAAAAAATTGAGAATATTTCGGATAATTTTTTATCTCTGCGCAAATGACTTGAAATTTTGCTCAAATGCTGACTTTTAAACATTTTAGCAAAAATTTAAAAAAATGTTAAATGGCATTTATTTATCTGAATTTACTTGAAATGGCATGTTTAGTAAACGAAATGTTTAAGTGAATCTGATTATGAATCATTTAATAGTTATGTGCACTTTAAATTAGGCGATTTTTATAACTTTTTCGCTTTTAAAGGCGCACAAATATAAGTATCGCTTAGTATTTTCGTCGGTTTCTCTCTTTTGTCTTTATTATGTTCTTCGTTCTTCTTCATGTTTTTCGTTGTGTTTAGAGTTATTTGGATGACGGGCCAAAGCATATCCTAAAGGCAATTCTGTAAGGAGAAAATAATGTGAAGTAGAAACCAATTAAAAAGCAATCTTCATGATGATACAGAAGGAAATAGGAGATAATAGAAACTGCGAGATGGGATTTTAATTATTTTTCTGCTCTAAAATACACATATTTTCAGAAGGTCCAAACAGTAGGAACTTTGAAGCAGGCAGTTGGTCTGAATCAGAATTTGATCCAGTGCCTTCAAAAGCAGATACTCCAAAACACATATCCTATTCTCAGACAGCGTTCGTATTATTATGAACTAGGAAATCAGATCGGGAAATTGTGTTAAAAGTTTCATCCGCACTTTAAGGTGCAAGAATTGTAACAGCAGAGGAGAAGAATCTCGTTAGTGATAAAGATAAAGTTAGGTGGCTGAAAAAGAAATTTTGAAAGAAGATACATAAGAAGAAGTATTTTAGAGCATGAAAAAATGATACCGTATTTTTTTATGGTACATAAGAAAATAAGATCTTCATAGAAAGAAAGCTACAAGCGGTACTGTCGAGAGAAAGACGAATCGCATATCATTAATGGCGAGCAAAAATGTACGGGATGCTCTCTATGAGCCTATTCCTGTTTCAGAAATGCAAACAAGTGAAACTTGGAGTACCCTTTTAATCCAGCTTCCATTGGATTTGTAAAGGTCTTAAGTCAAGAGGTTCGACCATCAAGTTTATGCAATTAATGTCGGTGTGAGAGTGGAAGCTCGTACGTATAAAGGATATGTATCAAGTGTCGCAATTCTCGTCTTAATTTTTCCCAAAGCAAGCTTTAATTTGGCTTAGAAAATAATATAATTATTTTCCTTTTTCTCTGCACACTGACCAGAAGGAAGTGTGAAGTGACCCAAATACTCCGAAACACATTCAGACAACATGGTGATATTTGCTTCTTTGCAACTTTTCCCATCTCCTATTTCTTCCCTCATCCTTATGATGACTGATTGCGTTTTCTTTGGTTTTTTTTCTCCACATTCCCCTTATCTTCAAGAATTTCTGTCATTACATGCTATGATTCGTCATCCAAATATTTGACTCTAAACGCGTCGAAAAACAGAAGGAAGAGTGAGTAACATAAAAAAGAAAAAAGAAAGGAACCGACGAACGAACCAAACAATACTTACAATTTTTGTTCACTTATACGCGAAAAGGTAATAAAAACCGCCTAATTTAAAATACATCTGACTATTGAATAATACATAATCAGAGCTTTTTTAAACTTTTTTCGTATACCGAACATGAATTTTGACGTAAATTCAGCTTAAATAAATTCAATTTAGCATTTTTTAAAAATTTTTGCTAAAAGAGTACAAAAATCAACACTTAAGCAAAACTTCAAATATTTGCGGTGGGATAAGGCGGGCCAAAAAATCTCAAACTTTTTGTATCAACTATGCGCCATTAGTGTCGATTTTTTCGCGCTACCCATCATCGAAACTAAAAAAAAAGTTTTTCTTCGGCATACTTCATTATTACAGGGTGAACCAAAAATCTTACCCTGAATATAATGACTCATAAATTAATTGTTTGTATAATAATGTAACTTGTTGTATCATTGGATAGGTCAATTTTAGTAGTTTTTTGTGCAACAGATGACACGATTTGCTGCTTCAAGAATGATTCAGGGGTGGGGTATTTTTAAGGAAGACATTTTCGGTCGATTCCAGAAAAAAATGAATGTGTGCTTTGGTTTCAAGAAAAGAAATCGCCCATTTATTTTCAGAAAACATTTCTACTTTCTTATGGAGCCTCCTGATGAAAAATCAATAAAGCAATGGTATGCCAGGTTTAAAGAAAGAGGCAGCGTTGCTTATCTGCCTAGAAATGGCGTGTACTAGTGTGAATGAAACAAATATGGAACGCGTTCGGCAATCCTTTTTAGCGGGGTCTTACTCAATCAACTTATGAAGCATAATGTGAACCTCAAATTTCTACTGCTAAAGTTGCTGTGTGTACTGAAACAGAAGGCATGTTAAACAACACTTGGCGGGAACTAGAATACCGCTTAGACATTCTCCGAGCAACCACGGACGCACACGTTAAAATTTACTGAAATAGGTGGTCTTATAAAAAAATATTTATATATAACTGTCTTTATAATATATTTAAACAAACATCGTATTCTAATAGTGTAAACACAATGGATATTTATAATTAGGCCACGATTTTTGATTCACCTTGTATATCAAGCAAAATACAGCATTAAAAATGTTAATGCATTTAAAATGAAAGAAATAGTCATAAAGCTTTAGAACTTAGAATTACCTTCCATTGGACACATAGGATCAGCTTTATTTACAAAAATTATATCAACATAACTAAGTTGTAATCTTTCTAAGGAGGCTTGTATACCTAGAATAAAAGAAAATATTCACAGTGATGAAATAGTTTTAACATTCACAAAAGAAAAGCAAACAAACCAAATCGAAAGTTTGACTAAAATTATAGGTTTTGTATGAATGGTTTAAAAAGTGGTCTTGTGACATCATAATTTAGTTCCTGTGTATTGCACTTAGTGCCGACGATTAATCATCCAACACATAAATATACGTTTCACATTTACAATTTGAAAACAATTCACATTTTAAAATATACCACCTTCAATATGTAAATTACTATATTACAACACACTTTACATTAGGGTGGAGCAAAAAAAAAAAATATTTTTTAAAAATCAAAAACGGGTAGGTGCCAAAAGTTGCCTTTATACCTGTACATTAACTGCGTGAAATTTTATCGCTGAAAAAAAATGGTTTGAGTCTGCGCTTTTGCTCCAAAAATCGAAATTTTGGGTAAAATTTGTCATTTTTTGACATTTTTTCAAAAAAATAAAAAAATTCCTACAGAGCTGTTTATTATTTAAAAGTGTTACTTAAACCTTTATATTTATCTGCTTAACATGTTTAAACTATAAAACAATATCCGTAGTCTGTAATAATTGGAGCAAATCTGACAACTTTTGGTAAAAAAATCAGCGTTTCTTCTCTATTGGAGCATACAACGAAATGTTGTTTTGAATGCATTTCTTACCTAGCTACTTTCAAAACTACTCTGTATAAAACTCATAGAGGTGGCTGCATTTCATATCCCACCCGTTTCAACCACCCAACTATCTAGGCCCAGTGTTTTATTTATATATTGAATTGTTATTTTTTCCCCGAAGACGGGCATAAGTTTTTTATGTATCAAAGTAGTTTACCTATTCTTTGTATTCACTGACTTTGGATGCTGCTGGTGTAACCTGCTCCACGTATATTTTTATAGCTTGTATAACAGAAGAGAAGCTGAGTAATGTATTCGGTATGTTGTTAATTGAACCTATTCAGCAGTCTATTATTTCATGCAATTAATACATTATGATTGAAAGTTCTGTTACCATAGCATTTTTTCAATCAATTACATTTTATATATAATGATTTGCCTAAAAATTGATTGTATGAATTCAATTTCTAGTATGTCATCATTTACTGTACCTTTTACGATGAATATGTTTTAAGAAGCTAATTGTTTAATATTATGACGATCGTCACAGAGGATTGCAAACAAAACTTGCGTGTAAAGCAAGAATATTTCTAAAGAAGTTTTAGTATTTGTTTTATGTCATTTCCTGTGTTGTTTCGTAGTCAAGTAATTTCTAATATGTTTTTAGACCTAGTCTTTTAGGTGTGTATTACATTTGATATAAAACATCCTGCGGTATAAACTTGGATTATGTATTTTGTGAGTGAACCTATAGACTCTGATTGTCAATGTGTGCTTATATAAAGCGGAAAAATTTATTCGCTTTATGAGCTGTCTTTTGTGTGAGATGTTTTCTAAATACATATTCTCCATCTCTTCTGAGAAAGAGCTTTCCTTATGAATTAGCTTTGCAATCTCCGACAGAAATTTCTAGTCTCTTCTGAGTATCTTTTTCGCAATTTCAAAAAATAATTTTTCAAAATTATTCTCTACTTTATAAAAAAAATGCAATAGGAAGTGAATAGTACGTAGACAAAGATTTTTCTTTTGATTCAGTGAGTCCATGTAGATTAGAACGTTTTATATCGACTTCTCTAATAATTGATGCAGAGGAAATTCACAGGAGTTGAAGTAGCATATGATTCATTATTATACACAATTCTAAGCTTACCCCATGCAAAATGGTTCACAGCGACAAATAGAATTCTCCTAATTTTAAATGAGTACTTATAGTCGATTAGAGTCTGTACATTCCCTCAAAAAGTACTATGTATTGTGAGTTTATGCCTAGGACAGTTCACCATCAAAAGTTGTCCACTTATAAAAAAGGGAATGTAAAAGTTACTAGGAAATTACCTGGCTATGAAAACACTTAGAAAAAGGCATAAAACTAATGCAAAAAAGTTATTTACAACAACGGTTGGTCTGCATATGCAGAACAAATTCTCATTGCAATTCTCTCTGACGATCACCATCACATTAAACAGCTCGCTTCTCAACATATAAAAGGTGCAAAAGTATAATAAATGATGGCATACTTATAGTTGAAATACCAGAAATAATCTTTGAAGCAGATCATTACGTAAAAAAATATAATTGACTGAAAAAAATGTTGTGCTAACAGAACTTCCAATCACTTTGATCAACTAGATGTAAGTTTGATAAAGATAACAGATGGCCGAATAATTCCCTTTAATAATATTCCCGTGCATTACTCTGCTTGTCATTTTTTTGCATAAGCTGTAAAAATATACATTAAGATAGTCACAGCAGCATGTGGATACAATGAACAGATAAACTGGGTGGTCGAAACATCGAAAACATGCCAAATTTTGATTAAAAAAAATCACAAATCAATATATAAATAAAACACTGTACTAAGATGATTGAATAGTTGAGACGGGAGGTACATGAAATATAGCCGTCTCCACCACGTATGTACAAGGTAGTTTTGACAACAAGAGCTGTATTAAAAACAACATTTCATTGTATGTCTCTATAGAGTGGTAATGACGTTTTCTTACCAAAAGTTGTCTGTTTCACTCCAGCTATACGGAATGAAGATATTGTTCTATAGTTTAAATGTGTTAAGGAGATAAATATAAAGGTTTCAGTAACACTTTTAAATAATAACCAGCTCTGTAGGAATTTTTTAATATTTTTGAAAAAATGTCAAAAATTGACAAATTTTACCCAAAATTTCTGTTTTTGGAGCAAAAGCGCAGACTCAAGCCATTTTTTTTCAGCGGTAAAATTTCACACAGTTAATGTACTAGTATAAAGGCAACTTTTGGCACCTACCCGTTTTTGATTTTTAAAAAATAATTTTTTTCGCTCCACCCTACTTTACATTTTATAAAAAACCGCCACTATTTTAAAAATACAGATTTCATTTCATAAAATCCGTTACCATTTTAAAATACAGTTTTGTTCTCTCGTAAAATTTTTTCCGCTCGCTTTTTCGAAGATTGGCCACAAAGCATCTTCTTTTTTTCCCCATATTTAAAAACCTCACCTACGCGACGATACTAGTCTTCGATGTAGTTTACTGAGGTCTCTGATAGTGCTGTTTTCGCAAAGCAGGATAGAATTAAGTGTTTTTCAGGTCGGTACAGTCTTTTAATAATTGTCGTTGTAACGGATGCCTTGATATTAATTGCTACTAGATAATTTCCAGATTAAATGGTCAGATAACAGGATTTTTCTTTTATACATAGTATTTCTTTCTTATTGTTTGAATATTGCAAACACAGAAGTGCATTTTAATTGATAATTGATTTAAAAATAAATGAGTTTGAAGAAATTTTTATTTAATTTTTTCGTAACCTATTGGAATAAATGAAGCGCTGTCATTTTACTATTAGTGGATAGAAGAAATTCAATAAAGATTATTAACTACTATAGTAATAATTATATAAAACTGTCTTTAAATATTAGGCTGTAGATCAACTTTATATCATTATTAGACAACCCAAATTGTATCAAAATTTTTTAATGATTTGATTGCATGAATACAGAAAACCACTATAGATTATTTTTAAATTTTTATGCCTTAAGGGTGCTAATCACTTAGCGGCCCAATTCCCCTCGGTAATGTTAAGTCTATGAGCCTTTCATCTATTCTTATATTCAAAATATTTCTTCAAGCAATTTTTAAACCTTTTTTTGTGATTTCTTATGAAAGGATGCCACTTTTTTCTTAGTTGTCAAAATATTTTTAAAATTTGTCCTCAGTTTGATATTTTATGTTTTTAAAAACTGACAAACTGGAAGTAAAATATTAACACTTCATATAAAATTATGCATAGATTTTAGAAGCATTTTGTAACTAAGAAAAAAGGAGACTCCTTTAATAAGGGAACATGGAAAAAAGAAATTAAAGCTATTAATTTCCCGAGAAGATATTTTGAATAAAAAAATGCATCAAACGGCCATAGACGTAACATTATCAAGGGGAATTCGGCAGTGACATAAAACCCTTAAATAAACACGTGGAATCTCCTGTAAAAAAAATAACAGGAATATATGTAAAAATAGTAAGAATAAGAACGTTACGTTTTAAATTAAACATAATTTCACCGAAGAAATATTCTAGAACTGAAAGAGCATATGTTCGTAAAGTGCTTAACCGATTACAGACAAACGTATACTTAACGAACCTCTATTTTATGAATTTTATATTGGAACCAAGAAGCTTTTTATAAATTTGTTTGTAAAAATAACCTTCAAAAGTGAAGTGCACGGTCTATTACCAGGTTTTTCTTGCAATTGGAAGTTCCCCCCTATTTCTTAAAATATTCTTGGTAATTTCAAACATATTTACTTTTTACACATTTTTAAAGTGCTCAATGGACTTGAACTGATTTTGCAAAGAATCTTTTTCTTGAAATTGTAAGATCTTTATGTCATTCTTTGCATTTCAATCAAGTCGTACAATTTTTATCCACCCCACTTCACTAGAGACGTATAAAGTAAATGCTCCCTTTTAATCTCTCCCCGTACTTTATGAAATATTAAAATAGTCTAAAAAAGTACATTGTGGGTTATAGTTTAAAAAATATACGTCTGAAGATGTTTATATAATTTAAAAGATGCGAGACGTTTTATTTGAGAACTTTTTTTTCGTACAAAAGACAGACAGAATTAACAGATATTTTCGGTAATTAAATTGAAGAACGCATTAAAGGAATGCGTAATTAAAATTACACAGATATAATAAAGCAATATCATAACTTTTTTATATTAATTTTAAATGTAAAATTATGTTTTAAACTAAAAACTCCAGTTTTAGACAGTATTGTTGATTTATTTTTGTATTTTATATAAATGTTTTTTATGACAATTTTTTTGATAATTTTTTATGTAATTAAAACAAAGAATATAATTTATAAAAATGTAATTATTTTCTATTTTATATAATATTTAGGATTTAAAATTTACGTAGTTTGCAGCACTTTCAAAACTTGATTTCACTTTAACGAATTTTCTATGTAATGATTTTTTATTCGTTTAACGACTTTGTTCAATATAATTCCAATTGCATTACATTTTATTTTCAAATATACATAGCCAAAGCATAGAGATTCTTACCAAAAATGCTCTATGCATCGCAACCAAAATATGTAATGAAAAATGACAGAATAGCGGTACCAGCAGAGGAAACGGTCTAAAAATGGGCTACCACATTTATTTTGATTTTATCACCTTACTGAGAACAAACAATTTTCATGTCACTTAATTAAAAAAAACAGTCCCAAAGGGGATACGACAGTTCAAAACGCTACTAACCATATTTGGTTTCATGAAACCACTTAATTATTTTTAAAGAAAGTGATTGTGTTTTAAGGCGTAGTAAATATGGTTTACCTAATAATTTATTATGTAATAAATCAAAAATCAACAAGTTTTATTAAAAAACTTATCAAACTACTTTCTTGAAACTTTATGTAAAAGAAATATCATTCTTATACTTTTTTTACTTGCAGAAATTAAAGATGTATGCCTCTTTTTTTCACTGTAGCACATTCGGAATGTACTCAATGCCCGATCTCCACACTTGTTAGTACCTACTACATGCCAACTTCCTCTTAAATATCATCTGAAAAAAATCAATCGCAGAAAGTGCATGCTGGACAGCAGTGTTCTCGCTGACATTTGACCAACGCTAGTAATTTAGCTAATTAAAAATTAAAAACATTCGCCAAATGAGAAAAGTATTAGCAAAATAGATTCGCCGTGTAGCCAAAAAAACTTCAATTTTTTAATGTATTCTCTTTTTTTCAATATGTTCTAAAATAACCCAAGTTTTTATAACTGTGACAGCGATTGTTAATCTAATTTCAACAATCCGCTACAAATATAAAAAATATGTTATATTAAGTATTGATGCATATGTATAAAAAACGAAAAAGAAAAAAAGAAAAAGCAAAAATTGAGCACTAGCAATTTGGCGAATCTAATCGCTTGTTTACTCGCCAAATGAAGAATTTAGTCGCAATTTGGCGCATTGGCGAGCGACAGCGAGAACACTGCTGGACAGTCGTCATCTGGTGTGTCACACGGAAAAACCACCAATTCGTTATCGTTATGGCCGTCAGTATGGCTGTCATATTTTAGCCCATCCAGGACCTCAAGTTGATGGTCTTAGTAACTATTACAAAAACAAACAAATAGATCGGGGAAGGTACTGAACATGAAGGTAAGGGTATCTACTTTGAGATGAGATGGAATTCACTTGCTTTATTAAAGAATTAAGGAAGGGAGAATTAAATTTGACACATTTTGAAAAGTTTTTGTTTTATTCAACAGTAAGTTTTCTGAAGAAAACAATTCATACCAACAAGGTCCAAGAGAATTTCCCCACTCTTCTCCCCTGTTCGTCCAATTTTCCTATTCCATTCGAGTGCATGCTCACGATCATGCACAACTCTCTTCCCAGGACGTTTTTGGATAATCTCTTCTTTTAAAAGAGAGTTTTTTCTTAATAAACAAAAAGTAATTCATTATGCCTAGAATGGTGTTAAAATAAATTATGTCGATAAAAAATATTTAAAAAAAAAATCGAGTGTTTGTAAAAATGAAAAATATTCTGAATTTAATGTATGTATGCATAGTTGAATTATAAAGCAATTTACGTACATGACATGCAACTCAGAAAAGTGTGTTTTCCTAAAGTTTCTTTTAAATACTAACGGCAAGAAAAATGTGGCGTAAAAAAAAAGTTTAATAAAGAAAAATAACGGTTTAAATCCACAAAGGTTTAAACTAAGAAAGAAGAAAAACAAGTTTATTTTCTGTTAAATTGTACATACGTACATTACAGTACTTAAGTACATAAGTGAACAAGAATTTTGAATATGATCATTTTGAATAGGGTTATATTTTATCATCACTGATTGCTTGAAATGTAATTCTTTGGAAAAAATTGACGAATTAGCACGTAGTTATTTGCATATATAGGGTGATTCACTACCAGACCGATAAACTTGCAGGAGGTGTAGAGCACACAGAAGCAACTCGGAATCGTACAGCAATGCAGGTTCCAAAATGCTATAGTTGCGAATTATCGTACAGAGTTATGTTATAATTCAGATTTCTTGATTGGCACCACTTTTTGAAAATGGCTAAATTCGCTTTATTAAATAATATATTAATTTCGAAAATAAGGGGTTTTTACAATTTTAAAAAAGTGATGTCAATCACGAAATCTGAATTTAAAAAGGTAGCCAACTTTCAACACTGGTACAAAGATGCAGCGAAAGAGAACAGAAACAGCAACACATTAACAACTAGAAATTACGACTAGAAATCCTCAGGCTGGGTTGACAGTGATGCCGCATAGAATTCTGGAAGATTCCTACGTTCTGGAAGATTCCCGACGTGTCGGGTGTCTTTCCGACTGCTACAGATATTCGAGCGACGATGTATGCAACTGAAGGAACAGCGGGTCACTGTCAAGCCTGTCTGACAACTTATGGTCATAATTTCAACAACCTTTTGTAATACGATCGTTTAATAAAAAATATTGTGTCTTATTAATGTGCTGCTTTTCTGTTCTTTTTAACAGTGTTTCCAGTGGATTATTCTTTTTGAAATTCAGTTTCTTAATTGGCAACATTTTTTTTTAAATTCAAAAATTCCCCTTATTTTCTCCTTAATTAATATGCTATTTAATAAGGATAATTTTACCATTTTCAAAAACTGGCGCTTATAAGGAAATCTGAATTTGAAAAAAATTAGCTCACTGGCAACATTGCTTTGTACCATAATTCGCAACTACGGCATTTTGGAACCTGAATTTCTATGTGATTCCGAGTCACCTCTCTGCCCCCTACAGCTCCTGCAAGTTTGTTGCTCTGGCTCTTATCTTTATCCAATGAAGGGCTGAACTGAAAAAATGAAGAAAAAAGATGATAGGCCAACTTTATGTGAAACTTGAGATGACACATGTTAGCTTGAAATGGGTACTATAATTTAGTGAGTCAAAAATGAATACAGTTCTCTGAAAAATACAGTTGAAGATTAATGTAACAGTTAAAGAGTAGTAAAAGATCTTTGTGGGAAAAAATAGTTCAATACTGAGTGTTGGTATGAAGAAGGTGGAGTAATGAAAATTGATGGTGATAAAAAAAAAAAAAAAAAGAGCATGACTTTCTATGAGATTATTTTCTTCTTTTATCTTCAGTGACTATTGTCACTCCCTCCACAACGCTGCTTCCATTTTTTAACGCGGAAGAAAAAAAAAAAAGAACAGTTGAGCTGATAAATAGTGAATTAAAAAATAATTTAACAATTGGCAATGAGCTTATAAAGAATGAGTTTACACCTTAATATTTGTTCTTTGAGTTCATTAAGAAAATACAGAATAACGTACAATCCTCTTTTATGTTACCTTGGTTTATATTTTCCTTCAAATTTCAACATTTTTTCATAATACCTAAAGTTACAATCCATTACAGGACCCGTTTTTTCCACATTACCACAAAGATAAAACTATATATTTGTTCAGGTACCCTCAAATTAGAGGAGCCCCAAACTATATAAGATATAATAATTAAAGTAATTCGTAATGGAAAGGGTTATAAAGCCACCATTTGCTCTAGTATCTCAGATTTTCATAACCAAACTCTGCACAAATTTGAATTTCTCATTTTCAGTTCTGAATGAAAACCAAAGCACTGAATTTGCTTGAAATATGAATGATTTTTAAAGAATTTCTTTTAGATTTATGAAAGAATAGTTGCGTAGAAACCCGTTGTATCGCATTTGTAGTTAAAATAAACTTTTCAGTTTTTGGAGGAAAATACTTATCTATCCAGTTTTTAAATTAAAATGTATAATATATCAGCTAAAAATGTAATTAATTTTTACATTTTAATAAGGCCTTAAGATTCCTCAAAATTGATCAATTAGACCTGAGTATTTGAATAATGAAAGATTGGTTGATTGATGGATTCTCGAAGTATTCCCCTATTATCTCAAAAATTATTATAAGTAACGAAATGCGATACACTGTAAAAGCTATCTAAATCTATCCCTCATAAATCTTAAATAAATCTTTCGTTCGCGTCTTCTAAGATTAAACTTGTTTTTAGCGGTTGAATGGTAGATTTACCATTGCGTTTTTCCTGCACCCGAAGGTATGAAAACAAGGAAGACTTGGAGCAGGAAAACCCAATGGTAAACCTACGAGTCAACACTAAAATCAGGTTTTCAGGTGTTTTCCACCAATATATGAATTGGCAAGATGATTGTGTTTTAATATACAAATCGAGTTTTAATTAATTCTGGAATTTCAGCCGTGAACTCGATGAGGTAATTGTCTGTGCTGCCTCTTCCCGTTCTAGTTAGTAGAATTTTCTCAGAATGCTTACCAAAATGCACATTCTAATCTGAACTACAATCTAAGCTCCATGCGATAATGTAATTATTTTATAGGATTTCAAATATAAAGAAAGATCATTTTTTAAAATAATAAGTATGTATATTTTTTGCATAGTTTGAAATATTTCAGTTAATCTTAAAGATATTGTAAAATTAGTAGTTCAGTTCACAAGTAAGTGTAATAGTATAGCATGTAGTATAAAGAAAATTGAAATATATTTCATTGAACTAGATGTACGCTGTAAGGCGTAAGCGTGAAACTTTGCCAAAAAATTGGCAAAATCCTCTAATTTTTTAAAAGATTATACAAGTATTGTTGGGATGTTATGTTTTTCGTCATTCTGTATTACCATTGAACTAAAATTATGTTTGTTTATTCAATTTTGTACATAAAAAATGTGTTTCCAACAAAGGCAGATACCTTAATGAGTAAATTCTACAACACATTTTTCTTTAATTACAATAATACACTTTGTATAAATCCCCATTAAACGGAAATAACAAATCAGGACGCGTTTCGAGCTACAAAATAACAGCTCGTCATCAGCTGAACCAACACGTGTCTGTAAGGGGACAGAGTTGGTAAAGTAAAGTTGGTTAGAGTTAGTTGACGCGTGTTGATTCAGCTGATGACAAGCTGTTGTTGTTCTTGAATTGTTGTAGCTCGAAACGCATCCTGATTTGTTATTTTCGTTTAGTGGTGATTTATACAAAGTGTATTATTGTAATTAATAATTATCGCCAGTTTTATAGGTGTTATTTCGTTACATTTTTATTTGTCTAATCTCTTTCCCATTCCTTTAAGATTTGCATTAAAACGCATTTCATAGTTAATGATTTTTGATGAACAGTTATGGTTGCAGACAGCGCTGAATAGCTGAATTGATATCAAGGGCACATGGGACATAAAATGGTTCGAATTTTCTAGTTGTTAATTATAGGCCTACAAAATAGAGCTAAATGATCATAGAATTAAAAGATGCAGGTGCTGGAAGGTTTTAAATAATATATTTTAAGCATAGTGTGTGTATATAGATATATATTTTGCCTTTTTTCTAAATGTGTTTCTTTTTTATGTTTTGGTACACTTTTCTAAAATTCTATTTTAGGTGAACAGTTGAAACTTTCCAAAATCATGTAACTAGAAAAGTATCTTCTTAAAATTTTTAGAATTTTCAAAGATTTCATTAAAATATTTCTTATTTCTTAAGACAAAATAAAAATTGCTTCTCAAGTAGTATGCTTTATTACACCACAAAAAATTTTAAGGTGATATATTCAATAATTAAAATAATAAACTTGGTAAAAGTCATCATAAAATATAAACAATGCAGGATGCGTTACGAGTTTAAAATAATAACTGTTCGTCATTAGCTAAAGCAAACACGTGTTCGTAAGGGATCAAGGTCAAAAATTAACATTTTTGACCTTGTCTCTTTTTGTTTCTGATCTTTTTCCGCTTATTTTTGATCTTGTCCCCTTACGGACACGTGTTTGCTTCAGCTGATAATGAGCAGTTATTATTGTTATCTTGAAACGCGTCTTGCATTGTTTTTATTTTGTAATGACTTTTACAGATTTTATTATTTTAATTATAACTTATCGCCAGTTTTTTGGAGCTTTTCGACTCATACATTCACAGTTTTTAAGAAAATAATACTGAATAGACATATTGTTCATAGAGATATGTAAAAAGTTAATTAAGTCTTGAAAACTAGTTTGTGCGCGGAGTTGATTTCTTTTGATTAATATACAGTCTATAATGTGTATATTTACTGTAAAAAAAAACTATATTTTAAAGTAAAATACATGATGTTAAATATCTCGCAAAAACTGTATTATGTTATTTGTCGAGACCCTCCGTGTGCTTTTAAGAGATATTCTCATTGACTAATATATTCAAACGCAGAAAACGTTAAAATTCAAGAGCATAAACTTTTCTTTCAAAGCAAAAATTAAGGATATATGATTAATGTAAATCTCTAAAAAAGTAGCAAAGAAGATTATTTGAAGGTTAAAAACCGAATGCACTTCTGAAGGAAACATTTCTTACAGAACAGATAAGCACATTTGATATTTAAGTTAGTTATTCTATTTATGACATTCAACAGAAATACACATAATATTTTGGCATTACGTTAACAACAAGCACGAATAAGTTTGAACACTTAGCAAACATTTTACAGCCAACCAATAACAATAACCAAAATACATTAGAAATTAGTAGTAAACATAAATGCCAGAAACATTCCAGAAACAGTTTGTTGAACACTTATGACAGTCTGTTCCATGCACATAGAAATAACAAACAAACAACAATTAGTTTTAAGAGTTTTGAAAAGATTGGTTTACAGAAACTTTTTCAAGTCTTTGCCGTGCTTCATTGCAGTCAGGCGGTTGTCACAAAACGAAACAATCAAGTCATAACATCACAACTGTTAAAAGATTCGAAAATTAGCATTTACCCAAACTTGCCTTCGATTATATATTTCCTAGAAAGTCCCCGGTCCGTCTCCGACCTACGTTAGGCAGCAGATTAAGAAAAAAGAGAAAGAATAAAAAAAACTGGAAAACGAAAGATAAGTAAGAATTTGAAGCTGAAAAACAAAAATCAAACATTATATACACACTTCTGTAATTACCATATTTTTCAAACAAAATGATTTTTCATTTCTTAACTAATGTTACTTATTATTGCATCGTTTATGTTTACATATTATTACATATGGTTACATATTATTGCATCGTCATTACATAGATGCAATATTACAAAATATTGCATCAGTATTTCATTTAAATATGCTTCAAAGGGAAAATAAATATTAACACTTTGTTCATCATTCACATTATCGTGATGTGAAAATTGTCGAGATCACATTATCGTGATGTCACCATTGGCTATTCTTAATCCAAGCGTAAAAGTTTGTTAAGCTTTTATGACAGAAAATATAAAAAAATAATAGGTATTAAAAATCACCGCATTTTAAATCCTAGACTTAAGTAATCTGCCTGTTTTAGAACCATGACACGAAAAACTGACAAAATGTCTTGTGAGCGACACATACATAAATACCTTATATCTGTTGATTTATAAGTTGTTAAAGCATAAACTATACATAAAAAAATCTAGATTTTTATATTAGTATGATTGTTTTAATTTGAGGATTTAATATCACTGTAAAAATCAGAAATATATAGAAAAGCTGTCACACACATGACATGTTATGAATAATCCATATAATTCATTAAAGCATGAAATTTCAAATCTTAAAACGCGAAAGGTGCACATACAGAACGGAAACAAAAAAATTAACTATAAACATCAGATTGTTAAATTTAAAACATTAAAAATTAACATTAAACTACTGCTGTAAAGATATTTCCTTTTTCTCGTCAGTAGATAAATTAGATTCAAATTCACTGTAAAAAGTCAATATGTAGACATAAATTATCATACACGTTTTGTAACTTAAACTAAATCTAAACAAATCCAAAATTTAACGATTTAACTTCCAAATAAATTCTGAATAATATTTATGCAAAATTATGACAGTAACTAAAACAAAATTATTCAAATTTTTTAATTTTCAGTCGCTGAGTCAACATAGATATAATTATATATATATATATATGTATTATATATATATGAGTATACATATATATATAATTTAATATGCTTAATAAGAGTTATTTTTAATAATAATTATTATTATACATATATTTTTTCTATTATTTTTTTTCCAATATCTATCCTTAACTGTATCCCATTTCTTTTACTGTTAGTAAAGTGAGATAGCACATTTATGCTTTTTTTTTTTTTTTTTTTTTTTTTTTTTTTTTTTTTTTTCCCAACACAATTGCGACTTAGTATATTGTAACTTTTTCTCATTTCAATTTATGTTTTCAATGGTCAAACAATTAGGGCTAATCAATTCCTTAATTAATTCAGACTGTATATATGGTTTTATGTGTCCTATTTTTTGACTTACGTTTTTTGGATACGGTTAAACGGGAAATGTAGAAATCATACATTAGAACTTTTTCCTGACTTCTACCTCAGAAATTAATTGTATTTGTTGTGTCTGCGTGGCATTGCCTTTTGATAACGAGCCACGTACCACAATCTCCAATTTATTTGTAATTGTTCCAATATTGCCATTTCCATTTGATTGTCTTGTCATGTTTCAATTTCTTATATTGGGATGCATTCATTGTATATGTTTAATTGTGGTAATTACATAATGCTTATTATTATTATTATTATTATTATACCGATGACCAGGCCCCTGCCTGCCGGGCAATATGCCTAGCGTAACGAGTTTTTTAGCTGGCTGCGGGGCAGAAGCCGCTTGATTGTCACAAGCTGAGATCTACCTGATTGTGGCTGTATCGGTATTATTTTTATAATATTAGTTACTATCCTGGTCTGTTCTAGGATACTTTTAATTATTTGTTTGGGTTCGTTCGTACGATGGTGGAACTGGAGGGATTAAAAAGAAAAGGGGTAACGCTAATTCTTCGACAAAGCTCATACGAGCTGCCTAAACCGATACTCGAGTTTGATCTCGTAATTTAGAGCCTTGATCGGATGACAAGATCTTCACCTGACAAGGCACCTCCTGAGATATAAGTCACAGGTAACTTGGAGGACTTTGCACCCACGACGGATTTTTGCATGCATCAGGTGCCGTTAGCGTACATGGCGGGTTTTTAGCTAGGGGTGAGCCTCAAACCCACGATCTTTACGTGTATAAGCATGACGCTCTGCCATCATTGCCACCGCGGCCCATATATTCCTATTTGTCTTATGTTCATTTTCTCATATCTTGGTAGTTGGTGTCACATTATATTGGTTATTGTAATCACAATCGGGAGTACCAGTTGATATTTTCTCTAATAATTGTAACTAGTTGATATTTTCTCCTTGTTCACTGGTAAGATATTGTTTTCTTGGTATTGTATAATGCTTATATATATATATATATATATATAAGGGCGACGTTGTCTGGATAATACGCAATGGTTAATTAATATTTAATAAATAAAAAAAAGTGGGAAATGCATATGTTAAATTGAAAAACATATAATAGATGTTTAATTGATACTAATGTATGGATAATTGTATAGTTATATCAATTAAATCTATTAATATAATTCAATTAATTTACATGATTAAATTGCACTTAACTTTTAATAAATTGGAGACATATCATACAATTTCTAAGTGTATAGGGTAACTATATTAATTATCTATTTTTAAATCTTAAATCATCTCATATTAAGATATTGAGTTTAGCTTAGCATAGTCAAATTGACGGATTTTGTTTTAAATCTTAATAGGATAAACTATGGTCTATAGTTTATTTTTTCTGTTATCACATTACTCCGTTTTTAATTAATTAATTTATTTACTATTACCATTTTGAGGATAATTATTTTTATTTTTCTCTTTTCATTTTGCTATCCAATGTGGTAGTTTTGATGCGCCTTGTTTTTTTTTATGTTTTTTCTTCATTTGGTTTCGGTTTTGTGTGTGCTGGTAGTCTGAAATTCATATTGTTTTACTTTTTCATTGCAAATACGAAGATGAAACCACACACTTCATTTGTAATTCCAAACTATTTGGGGCCTGAAGATTCTGCTTTGGTCCTACTAATTCCATTTGTTTTTCATTTTAATTATTTATTATTTCCCTCCGTGATCACTGTGTTATAAGTTATTAAATTCAATAGGTCATATATTGTAATACGATTAATGGTTATATATATATATATATATATATATATATATATAGAGAGAGAGAGAGAGAGAGAGATAGATAAGTAGATAGATAAATAGATAGATAGACAGGTAGATAGATAGATAGATAGACGGATAGATAAGTGCCAATTTAAGATTTTAAGATTATATTTTACGTTTTTACAATGTTTTTGAATATAAAACTGATTCGCAGCTCGATACCTACTAGAGTTGATAACATGGGGAAAGGAGGGGGACGGAGATCATTTCTGCCTATCCATCTACTGACGAGTAAATTTACCCGAGTAGCTTAATATTAGCTTTTAATGTTTTAAATTGAACAATTTAGTACAATTTGATGTTAACATTTAATTCTTGTTCCACATATTCAGCTTTTTTCCCGTTATAAGATTTGGAATTTCATAGTTTAAACTTTTGTACTCCACTGATACCTATAAGGTGATGTACTAAGTTCTGGTCTGTCAGAAACGACCATTGTTTAATTCTACTTCACACCATTTTCTCAAAACAAAAGTTATTGACATACTATTCGTAGACATTTTCAAGCAGTGTTGAATTGAGACACTTTTGCAGGGGAGTGTGAAAAGAAAACTACGTCCGGGGCAAAGTTCAAATTTGCCGCCCCACGCCTCCAACTTTTGTTGTGACGGGCCAAAAATGACGTTGGTAGTATAAATTTGGCGCCCCCTAAATTTCCGCACCTGGGGCGAACGCCCCATTTGCCTCTCTCTTTTGCATGGTTATGCACTTTTGTCGGGGAGGAGATATCTGTGGCTCCGGGGAGACATTATGGAGTTCTGGGGGAGGGGGTATTGCATTTTTTGACAATTGAAAATGTAAAATCTCAAAATTTCCGGTGAGGGACATTTCATTGTTCTGAGGGGGAATGTCCTCTCCGGACCACCCCCTGAATTCAGCACTGTTTGCAAGAGATATATACTTCAATTTTTTTTTTATAGTGGTGCAAATAAAAAAGAAAAATAGTCACTTGTGGCAAACCTGTAAATTTAACCACACATTCACTGACACCTTATAGATACCAGTGGAGTGCAAAATGTTAATGAATTATATTTTTGTTGCATACATATTGGGAGATGCTTTTAGCGACTATGATGCAGTGATTTTCATTAATAAAATTTGAAATGTACATATATTATGCGAAATTTACAAACTTAATTTGATCGTTACTTAATAATAGAGCAATCTGCCATTTATATTAATTTGCCATATTAAACAAACGCAGATGGCAATAGCTGAAAGAGGAGGAAGGGGAGAAGATAAATTAAAATCACAAAGAAACCTTAATGTCTTAATCGGATTTCTTTCATTTTAACAATAGCTTGTTTTACTGTGTAAAGCCGCTTTGCTATTAAGCCTATGAGCTATTTACTTTGAAACTGTCATTCAAGATAAAAAAATAACAATAAGGAAATTAAAATATTAAATTGCCACAATGATGACATATATTCTTCTTACAAAGTACTTCATTTAATTACTCTCTTTTGATATTAGAAACATTAGGAAATTAAAATGAACGCAAAGAATAAAAATCAATGTTTACAAGCTTTAGCTGCTTGAAAATGGGATAAATGCTTTTTCCTGCACTAAAGGATTTTTTTTTTAAAGAAAAAACTAACAACAACCCTAAATTTAATTACTGTTTACAATGTAAAATCACAATTTATTATGTAAGATCCTCTTTAGCTGTAAAATTACAGTGTTTAATCAAATAAAAATATTTAATTCGAGTTTTTTTTTAAATATCAAATAAATAAAAACATAAAATGTACATCTGATAAAATAGCTCCTCAGCCAAAATCATAATGTTATTTAATATACATATTCGTGTAATTTTTCGATAATTCCATTAATTTAAATCTATATGTATCTATTGGGTGTCCTAAAAAGGAATGATTGATTTAATAATTCAATAACTTGCAAATGGTGATAGATATTTAGAAATTTTTTCCAGAAGAGTTATGCATGATGTCAAAAGTTTTTTTTTTTTTTTTTTTTTACTGCAATTTTGAATTTTAGTTCAGATTAGAAACAATCGATGGCACTGAGAGCGAAAGGTACTCAGTGGACAAGGAAACTGACGTCCCTTACCACTGATGCGAAGGAAGGAGATTAAGACTATGGAGTGGGTCTTATTCAAAAATGTACTTTTGCTTTTACGACCTGATTCTGAACCCATTTAATTTCGATTTTGCGCCACCCAGGGTTGTATTGGAAGGTATACAGGGTATATACTGTATACCCTCCTTCAAGATTTTTTAAAGGAATAATGTATACCCTCCGTTTCTGAAAAAGATGCAGTATGTATACATTGTAGGGTATCCTTCTGCTTTGAGCGTATACCCTTTGCTTAGAGCGTGTACCCTCTGCTTAGAGCGTATACCCTTTGCTTGGGGCGCATACCTTCTGTTTATTTTACGACTGCATCACTGGCACTGGCGCAACGATACAGAAAAAGATAGTTTCACTGGAAACGACTTCTTTGAAATCGAAGTGCGTTTACACCAACGCTCACAATACAGTCTTTTATAATCTTTTTAGATTTTAAGAAGGTTGAGATTTTTTAAAATTCTTATTAAACAATTAAATTTATCCTTTTAAGGTTTTCCAACATAGTCGAAAAGTGTTTATGTCCTCGGTTTGTTTGGTCATTCTACCTGCCTGGCTGTTTGGTTATACTGTGACACACGCAAATACAACCGGATTGCCGTGCAATTGATATACTTTATTAAGGTTCATCATGGAGAATTTTTTTTGAGGTATATTTTGATGGTGTTACACTATTTCAAACATATCTAAATTGACATTATCACTGAGGTACACTACGAAATGCTTACTAGAATAGTGAATGCAACATTTATCGTTTATTTCCAGGCAGACACGAAAGTGCAATATTAAAAATTTGAAACTTTTGCTGCATCGTCACTCCACAGCTTTTACAAAAACAATTATTTCACTGTATAATGGAGCATTCTCACTGGTCAAAATAGCGATATTCTATAAAAGTTTCGAATTTTTAACAAGTGTATTCAATTATGGCATTGCTTGCTAACAATAGCTGCCGAAATTTAGTTTTCAATTACGGTAAGTTTTTTAAATCTCAATTAATTTTTTACCTATTATTTGGTGCATATAAATTCTGTAATAGATAATATACATTGTAAAACAAAAGATTTTGAGTATATTTCCTTCTATGGATGGATTGAAGAGCAAGTTTCAACTATGCTATGTGTTCCATAAATGAATTGAAGTTTAGCATACTGTGTTAGTATATTTCAAGTCTATTGGATATATATAGCTAAACATAATATCACTATTATATTATACTAAATTATCGCTTTTAGAAGTTCTCCGCATACAGTACTATAAGCGAAATATTTCGTGTGTCCCTGTAAAGGAACGATAAATGATATGCACATCAAATTAAATAGCAAATATTTAGCAGAGATCCTCAGTAATTTATGTCAATTTCATATATTTGAAATAGTGTAACCTACTTATTTTGCTAACCATTTTACCCCGTAGACCATTATATATATTTTTTCTTTTTTGCGTGGATCCTTGTAAATGAATAATAAATGAAAGAATATTTTAGCGCATTTTATAAATGTAAATCAATTACAATATGCTTTTAACAATGTGACAAGATTAATATGCACCCCAAAAAGTTCATTCCAATTTACCATCGTATAGTTAAACTCTTTTGAGTGTCCCTGTGCGCGAATAAATTCTACACTCTTAAAACAAAAGACTGGATTTGGCTTCTCATGAAAGAGCTGTAATTTATTCAATCGTGAATAAGTTAATTTCAGTAGCGTAGCTATGTTTTTTGGCGCCCGGGGCCAGCAAGAAATTTTGCGCCCCCACCCCAATATAGATATATAACAATTTCTCTCAATTTGGCGCCCCTAGGCCTCGGCGCCTGGGGCGGACGCCCCCCCTTAGCTACGCTACTGGTTAATTTTTAAAATTTTTACACATCTTGATTTAAACTGTTTATTTAAATAGCTCATCTTGATTTAAATTGCTTAAAAACAACTCGTTCACCCTAGTTCTTTCATCTATTTACGAGAAGCCGACTATCAAATCGTGATATGAGTTGATTTGGGCTCAACTTGAGTTATTTTGTGGCTGAGGTTTTGAGAGAGATTTTAAATCGATCGAATAATTAGTTACTGTGAGATATTTGTAATAATATTTTCTATACTCTTCAATTTTTCTCTACTCTGTATATCATTCAAATTTTAATTCAAAGATGTATTTTAATGGATATGAAATGCTTAACTTGGCTCATTAAACTGTTAGTTGATATGATTATCATTTTTTGAGTTATAAGGATGTTTCTCATACGCAAATAAGAACTACTTGATTATCCCGTCCACCAAAATGCAGCTGTAGTAAACAATAAGATTAAGTGTCAATAATGGCTTACAGTGTATGTTACATTCACTTGACATTAAGACGCAACACTAGTCACTGAAAAAGACCCGGACGACGATGTTAAGTCTATGGGGGCGTTCTTTTTAAATATCTCGCCCAAATTTTAATATTTTTCCTCTTTTTTGCGTAGGACAGCTGAGGATGATTTACAATCGGGCTAGTTTTTACTTTTTCGTTTTTGTTACATATTTTTTATCTTATGATAGTTTCAATTTCAGAACCGGTTTTAAGCGGTTTCAAAAGATAAAGTAATATATATATATATATTAATATGAAACCAAAATTGAAAAAGCAAAAACTAGTCGGGCTTTTAGCTATCCTATGAGAGAGATATTGGAAAAGAGTGCCGCCATAAACTTAACATTATCATCCAAGTTTTTTTCAGTGACTACTGTGGAGCCTTAAGCACATTACACCTGTTTTTTACGTCGTCATTTAATCGTAAAGTCGTGATTTTAAATTTGACGTTTAATTTGTATTTTTATTAATCTTTTACTAATTTAAATGCTCTTTCATCATTCAATATAAGAATTATACCAGTTAGTATGGTTTTCAATTAATTTCACATCATATATATTTTGTCGAAATGGGTCGACGGGATAGTCAAGTTGTACCCGCAATTTAGTAATAGAGCATTATTATGAATTTAAAATATTTGAATATATATTCAAATTCTATTTTGGAACAGCAATGCATTTTACAAATAATTGCACACGTTTTACTTTCATACTTTATATTATGTATATCCATGATGGGTAAGTATTACGGCGGACCCTAACGACTAGTTTAGATAACATTCACGTTATCAGTATGCATAATAATTATCAGAAATATTAATCCCTTTAAAGATAAACATCATAAATCTCTTCAAATTTTTACTATTACATCCTGTGTTTTAAAACTACCAAATATTTCATCATTCACAAATAATTAAAGAAATTTTATTTCTTGATTACATCCAATAAATTACACAAATAAACAATTCATTAGTCAACGCAGAAAATCTTAACAAGGACAATTTATTCGAAATGAGTAATATTTATTGTATAAGTGAATAATGTTTTTTTCCAGCTTTTGTCCATAATAGAGTTAAATCAAAATAATAATTTATGACTCTAAAAAAACCCATTATTTACGCAGATATAGGTATATGCATTATTAATTTCTTCTATCTTTACAAGAAAAAAGTATTGGATTAGCGAAAATTTCTTAATCCCGGTTTTCGACGGATTTAAATGTTTTAGGAGTCAGTGATTCCAAAAACCATGTTTTTACAACATGTGTGTCTGTGAGTCTGTCTGTCTGTATGTGGCATAAATTTTGTGGACGCTCTGTCTCAAGTAGAGGTTTGCACGGGTCGAAACTTCCTGGCTCAAGCCCGGTCCAATCCATAGAAAAAAATTCGGCCGACCCCTCCCGAACGAAAAAAAATGTCGGTATATCCCGGTTCGTTATTAAAGTTAGAATTTCGGCCTGAACCCGCGCCGTAGAGAAAATTTACCGGCCCGATATAATAGTTAAAAACAAGGCCCCGAGTTACGCCCGGCAAAAAAGTTAAAATTTTGGCCCGAACCAAGCCTGGCCGGAGTGAATTTCTACAGAACACTGATCTTTACTCTTAGAGTTCTAACCAAAATAACTTATCTGTTTTTTCATGTTTGTAGTCTTCTTTTATGCAGAAGTGCCGTAGTCTGCGATATTTATGCTTTTAATGAACCTTTGTTTGTTGTATCTAAATGTTTCAGTTATCATTAGTATTATTAATCCGTATTCTATGTAAAGTAGACATAAAAATCTAAAAAATGGTATATGGTAAAAGCAATCTTTAATAAGGCGGAATCGCATTGGAAAGAAAAAAATACGTTCCCTTTTTAGCAGGTGTAAATGTTTAGCACATTTTTTTCTCGCGTATTACTGTAGGCAAAAATTTTTTTGACCAAGCCAAATTTCATTGACTTTTGAACAGACTTGGCCACGTCGAGAAAAGGATTTTCATACTGGTTGATTCAAACGGAACTGATTATTTTGGTCCGTGAAGACTAGGAAAAAGGAAATCAATCCCGTCTTCGTACGGAAAATATAAGTTAGGCCCGGCCCGATACTCCAGAACAGTAACCCTCGAGCCCGACCTGGCCCGCCCTCATTAGTTTTTGGTGTGAATCTGTCAGCAAGTGGCGCTGGTATGTTGTATTTTTTACAATTTATTCAACAGCTGGATCTCAAGAAATAATGCACGGATTTTAATAAAAAAATATTTCCAGGAAGTCCCTGATATAGATTGATGCTGATTAGATTTTGGTATAAATCGTTCTAAAAGTAGCGCTGTTATGCTGAACTTTTTACGATCTACGCAACAGCTGTATCTCAAAAACTAATTAACGAATTTCTATCAAACTTCAGATTCGGTTACTCCTTGGTATGGATTGAAGTTGTTTAGATTTTGGTTTTTAAATCGTTCATTAGATGGTGCTGCTTTGATGTATTTTTCACGATTTTCACCGTACCTCTACCTCAAGAATTAATGTACGGAATTTCATCAAACTTCAGGTTCGATTAATCTTTATTATAAACTGGTTATGCTTAAATTTTGGTGTCAATCGCCCACTAAATGGCACTGTAATGATGAATTTTTTCCAATTACTAAAATAGCAAATTTTAAATTCAGATGTACCTTGATAAATATTATTGCTGATTATGTTTTGGTGTAAATCACCCAATAGGTGATGCTTTTATGATGCATTTTTCCAGATATCCATAATAATTCTTTTTCAAAAACTAATACACGGAATTTCATAAGTTTAGAATCCTCACAATGGGCATTGATTGTCTTTTTATTTTGGCCCATTAGCAGCGAATTTTGTAGTATTAACATGTTGAAATAGAAGAAAATGTTGGAATTGCCACATCCAGACAGTGTTTTCTTATGTAGTTGTATAATGTAGTCCCGATATGAAAGGATTAGAGTTATTGATCTCCAAAATTTGTAAATTAGATATGCAAATTTTTTCTATATTTTAGCTTAGTGCAGTGCAGAAAATAGCCTACAATATTAGTTTTTTTTAATGGAACAATGTGTGATCTATCACTGTAGCCAAAATCATAGGATTATTAATAAAATTATGATGCAGTACTGAATTACAGAAGTTACATCAAGCATTAAGATTGGCAAATAATTGAGCAGAAGACTAGAAGGTAAGCGATGCTTTCTTACCTTAATTTATCATTGTGAAAATAAAGTTATAAACATTATTTCATAAAATATTCATTATGATTATAGATAAAAGCGTTTAATTTCTATCAAGTAAATATGTTACAATTTTTCATTTCCTCTATTACCAGAAAATTCCAAGAAAATGCGTTAGAAAAAGAAATCAGCTTAACAAAAGAAAAAAAAATCTTTTAGACATCATTTCTGCTTAGAAGACGAAGTAATACATACAGATATTTTAATAAACAAAGTTTACGAAAAATAACATATTCGAAAGTTTGATGTAAATCAATTTTTTATAAGACATTTACGATTATTGACGTATGGTATAATCAACGTGTTTTGAGGAAAATCAGATAAAAAAAAACTGTCTTAAATGATTACAAAAATGCAGCCTTTACACATCTAAAAATGGAAAGTCAAACTAGACGTAATATATAAATAAAATGCAATGTTACGATATTTCAAAATTAATATTTAATTATTTAAAAAGAATCAAATTAGAAGTGACTAAAGCATTTTAAATAAAACAAATGCGCATTACGAAACTAAATAGAATACATGTGTAGCACTTCAAGGTGAGTAATAACAAAATGTAAAATATAACAATTATATTTGAAAACAATAAAGACATCTTACATGTTAACGAAATCAAGTGAGATGAATACAATAAAACAAAGTTTCTAAAGTAGTAACCTTAAATTTGTAAGTAAAAGGCATTTTCATAACACTCAATTGCATTTTTTTAAATTCATGCTTTTAAAATTAGGCTTTGAGTTATTTTATTTCAAAATTTATAACTTTTTTTTTCATTTTTTAGAAAAAAGTATTTATATGTTAATGACATTAACACTAACTATCCAAATAGATTAATTATAGTTTAAGAAATATTTCATTTTCTGAAGTATGACAAATGTTGTTGTTTTGCATACTATTCATTTAATATTCATCTGACAATAGGTTATGGAAGAGTTTTTGACGATGTTCAGAAAATATTGTATTATAACAAGATTTACATGATATTACAACTTTCTAATATTTTTTGCGGTTTATTACATATGATTGTTTCAGGAAAGTAACCTTTATTTTAAATTTAAAGTGTGAAATATATGTTTAAAATAAAAGAATCGCAAACAGTGCAAAGAGAATTAAGCCAATATTTATAATTTTTATTATTATTACTAAATGCCTAAACATAAATGAAGTCATATAGTAAATGCATAGACATATACTAACATTATTACATGTAAATAATAACAAAAGTATTTATTAAAACGAAATAAAAATCAATTAGAAGACATGTACAAGGACATTGGCTATTAATAGTACACCAGACCCGAAAGGGTTAAAAGAAAATGTAAGAAATTTATGAATATTTACCTTCCACCCCAAAATAATTTTGTGGCAACATTATACGTCGATCGCCTGAAAAAGAAATAGCAAATTTTTAGACAAAATTATCACAACAGTATTATTTTAAAAATAATTACTATTTTTTTTTTCTAAAAGACTTACTTCCATTCTTTCTTTTTTAATATCCTACCTAAGAGAATTTCAGACCTATAATAAACAACGAAATGTAAAATACTTATTATACTACATAATAAATATTGCATAAAATAATGAATATTTATTAAACAAAGTTTTGAGAGGTATTCAATTTTTAACAACGTGCCACGGCTTTTTCATATAATTAATACAGTAGAAGTAAAAGCAACAAGCTCCATTAATTCCATTTAAAAATTGAATTCTTAGGTTTTTCTCCCAAGTATTTGGCTATAAGCCAAAAAATGAAATTACAATGCTTTTTAGTACATAAGTCGACTTTTAAACTGAAAGATTTATAAATCGGATGTAAAATAAGAGATCCGACGATCACGATTTTTAGATAAAGAAGTTTATAACTATTGCGATAATTAAAAGAGAAGATTCAATCTTTTCTTTACTAGCTTGCGGGGATGTCCGAGCCAAGCTCGGTCAAAATTAGCTTTGTGTTCAACTCGATATATTATTCTCACTAACATTCTTGTTGTTTTACACGCAATTAGCTTGACTCTGAGTGTAGTGGCCCAAAATGAACCACTAATCGAATTTATTCCAACATGCGTCCTAAAATTTAGTCAAAATCGTTAGAATCGTTTGCTAGATAAAATTAGTATGGCCCTCATTGGCCCAAAAGGACGCACTAATGGAAATTAATCGAATATGTCGCCTATCCAAATGATCTTCTCGCGTGCTAGGAAACGATGTAGTAAAAAATATGTGAAAATCGTTTGAGCTACTTTTTAGTTACAAATTGCCTGACACACATTGACCGAAAAATGACTCATTAATCGAATTTTCTCGAACATGTGAGTTACCTCAATGAACTTTCTCATGCCCGGAAACTGTATATTGCAAAATTTTGTCAAAATGTTTTGAGCCATTTTTTAAATAGAATGATCTTGACTCTGACTCTTTGTGACCCAAAATGACTTGAGCATGCGACGACCAATGATCCTCTTGAGCCGGAAAACGATAGAAAACAAAATTTATTCAAGATCGCCGGGACCGTTTACTAGATAAAATTGGCCTGACCTAGAGTGAACCAAAAAATGACCCACTTATAGATTTTACTGAAACATGTGAATCAGGCCAATGGTCTTTTTATAATCCGAACCGGTAGAGTATAAAATTTAATGAAAACCGTTAGAGACATTTTTTTTTAGATAGAATTAGTTTAACCCGAAGTGACACAAAAAGGATCCACTAAATAAAATTCCGAGAACATGTGACCTATCTCAATAGCCTTTTCGTACCCGAAAAAGGTTAGATACCAAATTTTGTCATCGATTGAGCCTTTTTTAGGTATAATTAATTTTTTCCTGACCTATAATGACTCACAATGACCCACTAACTGAAGTTTCCCGAATATGTCACTCTATTAGTCTTATCATGCCCAAAAATGGCAAACTGCAAAATTTAGTCAAAATTGTTGAACCCGGAATCGTAAAGCCATTACGAAATTTATTATTTTCCACCATATATTGCACAGTAATAAAAATTATTATTATTGTTATTATTTATAATTATTGTTACAATAACATAAATTTTTTATCAGAAAAAAATGCAAGCTGACTTAGAGAAATATTTAAAACTAGTTAGATTTCATAATTAGAAATTCCATAAATACTTCCAATTATTTTATTACAAAATATATTTAGGATATATTTGATACAAACACTTCAAAATACGTGCGCTCCACTCACATAAACGACAGGCAATATGTAAAAAAAAGCATTTTACTTGTCTAGATAATAAATTAAAGTTTTGGTACTCTTATGACCCCAAAAAATGCAATATCCAAAAATTATGTTTGATGTGAAATTCTGTGAATTCCATAAGAATATAGAAATAAAATTTTTGCATAATATAGTAGAATAATTATATCTTTTTAAAAAAGAATTAGTCATTGAACTCATCTGATAACACATGAATTATATTTTAATTTGTAAAATGCTAATTGTTACTCGTGTGACAATTTGTAAATAATGAACTTTCAGCAAATATTCATCTTAAATACATTTCACTGAATTATAATTTGACAAACTTATTTTACACTCAGAGTAATTTTTTATGCTGTTTAAATTTTAAAGTAATACAAAAGAAAGGAAAAATTGTAAAATTAGAGTTTATAAGGTCTTCAAGATTTTATCAACCTTGGAGCATTAATATCGAGTACACAATTTCATTTTTTTGTATCAATTAATGTGGTAATCAAAATTAAACTTGAGAATTACTTCTGAACTTCATGGCCCTCTAAATACTTTATTTGATAATCATCATTTACTATGTCAGTACTAATACCATGAAGCTATAAATCATCATATTTTATTCATCATAACCACATAGCAACCTCTCAGTTTCTGCTACGAAACTGAATAAATTATAGTCTTCATTATCAATAATATAATTTGCAACTTCTCCTATATCTTTATTTATTTAGTGAAACATAAATTCTTCGTACGAATCATGTTATATGCATGTTTTGTAGTAGATTGTGTCATTATTTACGGCTTTAACAAGTTGTATTTTATGAGTTCTCTTCATTGTTAGAATTTTCTTAATAAAGCGCGTTGTTGCTGTCAGTGTTGAATTCAGACATTTTTCTCCGACAGGGACTTCAGTGGCTCCGTGGGGGACATTATACAGTTCCGGGGAGGGGGAGGGTTGTACTTTTTGACCATTGAAAACCTAAAATTTCAAAATTTCCGGGGGTTCATTTTATAGCTCCGGGGGGAAAAGCCCCCCCCCCCGGGCCATTCCTTTAATTCAACACTGGTTGCTGTTTTACTTCCCTACAGGGCCGTAGCTAAGGGGGTGCTATGGGCCGCTCAGCCCCCCCTAAAATATTTTGAGCCCCCCCTGGAAAAAGTTCCAAGGTCACTAAATGTTCCGAAAATTCAAATGAAATTCTGTTCAAAAATCTAATTTAGTTTTCAGACCCTTTCACAGTTTTGCAGAGTTACTAAATTGTATCTAAAATACGTGTTTCAACACTCCCTCATCCTATTGGTACATATGAAGGTAAGAGGTTTTTTAATTTTGCACTAGTTTTACATTCAAAATTTTCATCATCCTATACTTTTCTTAGCATAAAATGAAGTTTTGACAACAGTTTAATGAGAAACAGAGTACCTACAATGTGGATATACACTAATTTATCTTTCTGCATTGGAGAGAGAACAAAAAAATATGAGCCCTCCCGATATTCCCTTGAGCCCCCCTATGTACCCCTGAGCCCCCCCTATCGTACACTTTTAGCTACGGCCCTGCTTCCCTATGTGAAACAAAGAGTATGCTTACTTATTTTTTCCATGAACAGTTTTGACAAAGTTAATTGTATTCCTTACGATTGGTTTTTAGGATAAACTTCTTTCTACACATTTCATTATACAACAGCACAAATTAAGTATACAGCATCTTTACAAGAAGGTTTAAAAAAGAAATGCGCAATTAAATTAATTGAAGAAGACTGATTTATTCCTGATATAATTGCGAAGTTCTATTTTTGTTTAAATTAAAAAATACAACCATGCGAAAAGAAAAAAAAAAGAAAAAAACAAAAAACAAAAAAACAGAAAAACAGAAAAATAGATACAAATTTGGAAAATGCATGACCTCCGTTGGAATTTTATGCAGGAAGCAATTACAAAAAATTGGTTATGAGTTAAATTATCTGAATAAATGGCCTAAGAATTTAATTAAATTTCCAAGCCGGATTCAAACCTACACTGGTGTCCAAAATTTAAGCATAATTGGTAATTAAGTAATTATTTTTAAGTAATGAAAGAAATATGAATCGGAATGTGCTGAAACTCCAGGTGTGTAAACAAAATAGTACGCGTCACATATTTTCGCGAAGAGTTTTCCCCGAAATCGAACAGGGGACCGTCAACAAATTGAAAAAGAACGAAGATCTTTTGGATAACCCTGTCAAAACTAATGTAGCAAAAGCATTCAAACTGCACATTATGATTAATTGGCTTATTGTAATGTACTGTGTTAATTTTTACAAGGATAGCATGTATACTCGTAGAGAAATTAAGGTTTTTATAAAAACAGTCCTAAATTTTTCCAAGTTTTTCGCTTATAATTTGCAGAGTTCTTATTATAAAATAATGTTCTTTTCTGAAAATATGACAAACATCATTGTACACAATACCCTGTCATCAGAATTTAAAAATAATAAAAATTGTATGAAAAATGAGTATGTTTAGTAAATAATTTTTCATTCCGCATGCGTCAACGATATCAAAATGTCATTTACATATGGTGTTAGCTAAATGTATCGAGCAACTTCTGTAAAAGTTTCAAAAACTTAGCTTGAAAATTCTGAAAATGGGAGCCTATAGAATCAACTCAAAATCCGTTATTCCCAAAGGAAGCAAAAAAAAATCAGGGGTTTTACCTAAATATAGTTGTACATGCAATATTGTGTAGGCACTACACAATGGAATATGGACACAGCCGCTCATCTTTTTGCTTCATTTAGGGAATAAAGGATTTTGATCTCATTCTATCAACGATAATTTTCAGAATTTTTAAGCTATGTTTTTGAGACTTTCACAAAAGTTGCTCTATACATTTAACTAACATAATATGCAAATGAAATTTTAATAGCGTTCTCGCATGCGCAGTAAAAAATTATTTAGTAAACCTGCTCATTTGTCATACAATTTTTATTATTTTTTAATTCTGATGACAGGGTATTGTGTACAATGATGTTTGTCATTTTTTCAAAAAAGAACACTATTTTATATTAAGAACTCTGCAAATTATAAGCAAAAAACTTAGGACTGTTTTTATAAAAACCTTAATTTCTCTACGAGTATACATGCTATCCTTGTAAAAATTAACACAGTACATTACAATAAGCCAATTAATCATAATGTGCAGTTTGAACGCTTTTGCTACATTAGTTTTGACAGGGTTATCCAAAAGATCTTCGTTCTTTTTCAATTTGTTGACGGTCCCCTGTTCGATTTCGGGGAAAACTCTTCGCAAAAATATGTGACGCGTACTATTTTGTTTACACACCTGGAGTTTCAGCACATTCCGATTCATATTTCTTTCATTACTTAAAAATAATTACTTAATTACCAATTATGCTTAAATTTTGGACACCAGTGTATATCATGAATCGGGGTTCGTGTACCTGCTTGGTTATTTTTTCGCTCAGTTGGAAAAATTAAATATGTATGATTACCTTACAAATCAGTATGATTGGATTAAAAATAGTAGTAAATAGCATAATATTTTACGTTATGGCATCATACTAAATAAGAACTGAAAATACAGTCGCTTGAGGATTTGAACAGTGGTGAAGAATTTCACACCAAAATTTCGTTTTGGCATAAAAAGGCATAATTTTTAGGAAAATCTACTCGTATGACAATTTTTTCAGAACTGATTATTATTATTAGTAGTATTATTGGCATTATCAAAATATTTCTGTGTAGAAGTTTGAATGAATGTGTGCATCAGAAATGGATTTGGTTCCTTTCAAAAATTTTATATATAATCATAAATGGTTTCTTCGATTTACTTTTCCAAAACGTTTATCAACATTTTGTTATTGGCAGTAACTTATAAGAAGCTCTGGATCATGGACTCACAAGTTTCAAATAACTCTTTGTTGTTACATTCGCAGATTAGACATTTTGAATTCATACATTCTAATTATGAAGTACCATAGCAGACAAAGCCATTAAATCGTTTACAGGAATGTTTAATGCACGAAATGTACAATGTATGTAGGTTACATATATATGTAAAATCTGCTTTTAGCTCCAAATCAGAGAATTTGAAGTTTTGGGTAAAAATTGTAATTTTTATAAAATTAAAACTTTTATATGTTTTCGTTATTCGTATGACATTTAATTATGAACTATTAAATAAAGTTAAAATTGCATTTAATTGCGAAGTATAAATTTTTTTAACTATGTAGATCTGACGGATATAACAATAAATTGTTATTTTCAAAGTATAATAATTTCATTTAATGAACAGAATTAAATACCATAGAACTCAAAAAGCGGACTTTTATGCTCAAATGTGAATGGATTTTAATATTGTCAGTTTCCCGTCAATTTTTGGTATAGACTTATTCTAATGAAATTAAAACGTATAAATTCATAAGCAACAACTGTTTAGCTTTAAACTGATGTGTAACACATATATTTCTACTAAGAATGTATTTATTAAAAATACAAGACATAGTTCAATGGTGCACAAAACAAGAATTTTAATATGAACTTGTACAATTAAAATAAAATAAAAATATCAACGTTTCGCGCCGTCTTCAGGAATATTATATGAATTCAGACATTTTTCCCCGGGAGACATTTCTGCAACTCCAGGGGAACACTGAAGAGCGAAGATCTCCGGTGTGTGTGTGTGTGTGGGGGGGGGGGGGGGGGGGGGGGGCGTTGCACCTACCTAGACCATTAATAAACACATATTCCAAAATCTAGGGGCGGGATATTTCGATACTCCGTGAGGGAATGCATCCTCGGCCACTTCCTAAATTTAATACTGTTAGATGAATGTTTTTTTTTTTTTTTTTTTTTTTTCCGATTTTGAAAGAAAACATATTGTTATTTTTTATTCTACGAGTCAACTGTTATATGCAAGAGTTATTCGATATGTTACAGATATGGTTCATATCAAAACTTATGGCGATATTTTTTATTTTATTTTAATTGTACAAGTTCATATTAAAACTCTTGTTTTGTGCACCATTGAGCAATGTTTGTATTTTTAATTCATATATTCTTAGTTGTTAAATTTTATGGTGCAATTGTCCAGTATATATTTACATATATTTCTGTTTAAAAAAAAATTCATCAAAAATTTTCTTTAAAAATTTGGACGCTCCCTAAAGTTCAAACGCAACACCATTTTTCATTTGCATCAGTAACAAGAATGGAAAATCATATATTCAGCACAGATTGGGAAACATTTTCTAACACATTGAAAAAACTATAAGAAAACTTTTACAATTTATTAATGTGAAATAAGTCTAATAAAAAAAAATTAGAAAGAGCATATTGTATTTAAAAAGCTAATTTCTGCCGTTACTCTGAATAATAAAAAAAAATACACATATATTTTTTGTGCAACCCTGTATATATGACATATAGCTTCATATTTATAGTATTTAATTAATTGAAAATTAGTTCAATTAAAAGCATAATACAATTGAAATTTCCCATTCAGCGATTTCCGTCAATAAACAGAAATGCACTTAAGATTTTTTGTGTAGTCCTATATATGTTCTATGTATTGATATCTATAGAATTTAACACATAAAGTAAAATGCAAAATTGTAGTCTAATTTTAAAACGCTTATTACAACTGAAAATACATTTCCAGCAACTATTCATCATATGGAATTGTGTAACCAAATTCTTTAGTGTGTAGCCGCAAATGAACGATATATTATATGCATACCACATTCTGCAAGTAAACGTTTTGTAGTACACCTCAGCATATATAAAAATTTCAATATATTAATAGCGTACTTCAATTAATATACACCGAAAACGATTTTTTGTGAAAGTCCGTAATGTAATGGAATTCTTTTGAGTGTCGCTCTAAATGAACTATCAATGCTACAAACTTCCTTTCAAATACCGAACACATCACTGAAAACACCAACTCAATATCAATATTAGGGTAATCTGACTACATTTATGAAAGTTAGAGCACGGTCAGACAGATTGACAGGCAGACAAACCGAATTCATAAACACTTTTTATCTATGTGGGAATGTGCTAAAAATTGACAAATTCTATTTCAAATTATTTTTTCATTTCTACAAATGATAGTAATAAAAAAAATGTAAAATAGAAATTCAAAAATCATCTGCGGATTCCTTATATTATTTATGATACATATAAAAATATTTTAAGAAATCGCCGTTGGACTTTCACGTTAATCTCAGAATAAGATTAAATTGATATCTTTGAGTTTTTATTTTTCAGTTTATTTCGCAGACAAGTACTAGGTACAGAGTTATGCTATATATCAGAATACTTTAATGGTATGTGTTACCAGACTATTTGCATATTTGCTAAACTAAAATGTCAATGTCAGTAATGATAAATATTTTTGTATTTCATTGTTTAGCATTTTATAATTAAGTCACTTTTTTAAAAATTGTTTTGAAGATATAAGTTTAATAAATATTGCATGAATGATAGACATTTCTAGTCAACCTAAATGTTTATCTTGTTTAATTATTTATTTAATTATTCATATTTTTTGCATTAAAAAATGTAACACGACAGAATATGAAAATACAAAGAGTAAATACTAGAAGAAAAATAATAATTACTTTCCCCCAGCATACACATCTGCTGTGTCGAACAGGTTTATTCCGTTTTCGTAAGCTACAGAGACAATATCTTCAGCCATCTGAAACGGTAAGATGAAGCATTAACGAAAAAATATACATTGTATTTATTGTGCATATATTCAGCAAAGTAAAACGCAGCGTAAAAATATTAAAACACAACTTCGTTTTCAAATGAATGAAACACTGAGCAATTACACCATATGATTACACACTCTTTCGATTTTAGACGTTCGTTAAACATCTAGGAAAATACATGAATATTTATTCTAAAACTCCAGGAGTGTAAACTAAATAGTACAAGTCATATATTTTCTCGAAATTCCACAGGAGACCGTCAACAAATTAAAAAAGAACAAAGATTTTTTGGATAACTCTGTCAAAACTAATATAACAAAAGCATTCAAACTACAGATTATGATTAAGTGATTCATCGTAATAAATTGTGTTTATTTTTACGAGGATAGTATGTGTACTTGTAGAGAAATTAAGGTTTTTATAAAAGCATTCATAAATTTTATCAAGTTTTTTTTCTTATAATTTGCAGAGTTCTTAAAAAAATGTTATTTTCAGAAAATATGACAAAAAACATTGTACATAATATCCTATAATCAGAATCAAAAAATAATAAAAATTGTATTTTAAATGAGCAGGTTTACTAAATAAATTTTCACTGAGCATGCTTGAATGTAATCAAAATATAATTTGCATAATGCGTTAACTAAATGTATAGAGTAAATTCTGTGAAATTCTCAAAAACATAGCTTAAAAATTCTGAAAATTATCATCGATCGAATAAGCTCAAAATCTGTTATTTTTAAAATGAAGCAAAAAGATGAGGCGGTACCCATATAGCCATCGATTAGTGTTTAATATAGCATACACAACACTGCACGTACTACTTTGGATAAAGCCCTTCAGTTTTTTGCTTCATTTTGGGAACAATGGATTTTGAGTTTATTCTATCAATGCTAATTTTCAGTATTCTAAAAGTATGCTTTGGAGACTTTCACAAAAGTTGCTCTGTAGATTTTGCTAACACATTATGCAAATTATATTTTGATTGCTTTTATCGCATGCGCAGTAAAAATTATTTAGTAAACCTGCTCATTTTTCCTAAAATTTTTATTATTTTTAAATTCTGATTACAGTGTATTATGTATAATGTTGCTTGTCATATTTTCTGAAAATAATAATTTTTTTATATGAAGAACTGTGCAAGTTGTAAGCAAAAAAAAAAAAAAAAAAAAAAAAACTTGGCAAAATGTTTAATTGTTTTTTAAAAAAAGCCTTAATTTCTCTACGAGAATGCATACTATCCTCATAAAAATGAACATAGTTTATTACAATAAGCCACTTAATCATAATTTGCAGCTTGAATGCTTTTGCTACATTAGTTTTGACAGTTTTGTTTAAGATCTTCATTCTTTTTCAATTTGTTGAGGTCCCCTATGGAATTTCGGGAAAAAATCTTCGCGAAAATATATGACCTGTACTATTTTGACTTATATATTTATGACCCATACACACCTGTAGTTGCAGAATAATTCCTTATGTATTTTTCTAGATACTTAACGGAACCTCTAAAATCGCAAGTGTCCGGCCATTAACCCTTTGGGGACGAGCGACACGTATACGTGCCGCAAAAAAGCTTAAGAATCTTTGTTTATCCTCACCAGTAAAATTTTAGTATAAAATTTGCCTTATTTAATCAGAGCATTTTCTTGATTTAATAAGGCACAAATGTCTGTTTCTTAAAACCGGTGACAAAACATTAATAAATTTCGTAAAAAGGCTCCCGTCGCGAAAAGGTTAATGACCATATAGCGTATGTGTCAAAAACTTTCAAGATTAAGCGCTGATTTGATAGTAGATACATGAAAAGCAATATTTTTAACACCCGTACAAGAATATTTTCACTCATTTAAATAAAGAAATACAATTAAAATTTTCATCATGCATGTTTCGTTACTTTATATATTTTTAAATTGAAATTTGGCATGCAAGTATTTAGTACAGGCTCCCATTTATCAAAAATGAACAGCTATTACTTTTTTCTTCCATAAAATTTTGTAAAATTTTAATACAAAAATTTTAAAATTTAGAAAAGCTTGAGCAATTTTTATAATCAACGAAAATCTGCATTTTCAGGCCAGGAATGAATATTTATTCCAAGTCAAATTTTAATGTGTAATCGAAACTTGTTATTATTGCTTACTTATATTTTTTCTATCCGATGAGTGTTGAATTCAGACATTTTTTTCCGGGAGAGATTTCTGTAGCTTAGGGAAGGGATAAATTGTACTTCTATGCAATTAATAAGAATATAGTATGAGCCCTAAAGTCTCTTGCCACTCTCTTAACTTCGAAGAGGCATCTACTATGTTAAAAAAGTGGTAGCTTGATATAGTAAAGCAGTCATGCACTACTGAATAAAAGCGTTTGCGGCACCACCTGGTGTAAAATTGCGGAGCTAGCATTCTTATTTCAAAAACAGAAAGAGATTGGGGAAAAGTGATTTACAATCTTGTACAGTATCTTCAATTCCGTACGAAAAGACACCTTTGGACATTAATGCGAAGAACAGAATGGTTAAACAACGCATTTTTTTTATTATTTCCTACACTGTGACGTGACAAAACGATCTTAGAAACAAAACAACAACAACAACAACAACAACAATAGAAAACTAGTTATGACAATATTCCTTTATTTTAGACGTTCAAACTTTTCACCGTCAGGTGCAATATTCATTTAAATCCACATTTGTCCAAAAATAGTCATTGGCCTCAAGTTTGGTGACTTCCCCGTGTAGAAAATCACGAAAAAACAAATGCTCGCTTTAACCATTCTATTCTTCGCATAAATGTCCACAAGATTTCTTTTCGCATCAAATCGATGATGCTTTTCAACTTTGTAACTTACTTTTTACCTCTATCTCTTTCTGTTTTCGAGATAGGAATGCTAACACCGCTGTTTTCCATCATGTGACGCCGCGTTCATTCAGTAGCGCATGACTACTTTACTATATTTAGACTATACTTTTATGAGAGTAGCAGCAGCCGTTTCTAAAATCTAGAGTGTGGCGAAGAACTTTAGTGTGTATACTGTATAATTTTAAATCTTTGAAAAGGGAGACATTTTGCTTTTGTGGCGGAATTTCGTCGCCCGGCGAACTCCATGAATTCAATAATGCATTCAATAAAAGAATGTAAGATGAGCGATATTTTTGTACATTTATGAGGTTCTAATTACAGCTTGCTAAGCTATGTTGAATGTAGTAATATAATTAAAATTGGTTATTTTCTGCTTCATAAATTACAAGGAGTTTCAGCCCGGGCTTCTCGAGTTACAGTATGTAAGGGAAAACCATTTGCATTTTTTCAATTGAAAACTTTAATAAATTTTTTGCATTTAATGTATATTTTTTAGATTTTTCACTAACAATAGTAACAGTTATTTCTATACGAAAAATACCAATTTGATATTCAAATAAATTTTGAAACTTATTGAAAACGATAATGTGCTATAAGTACCTAACTTCGAAATATACTTCCGCCTGTAGGCCGAGCCGGTAGGGATTATTTGTGTTTTATTGATATTTTATTACTTTATTGATAAAGTTTTAATTTCATTATGGAATATAATCCCGAAACAAATATTTAACTATTTTATTTATATTAATTTAAGTGCAGACTGATTTATCTTTTGTAATCGTCTGTCGACAAGTGGCATAGGCACACCGAGAGGCGGCAGCACAGACCATCACTTCATCGACTTCATGCCAGAAATTCCTGAATTATTTAAAATTCGATTTGTATACCAAAACGCAATCGGTCTGCCATATAAAATATTGGTGGAAAACACCTGAAAACCCAATTTTAGCAGTTGGCACATAAATTTACCATTTTGTTTTCCTGCACCCAAAGGTATGAAAACATGGAGGATTAAGAGCAGCGAAACACAATGGCAAACCAACGAGTCAACCGCTAAAATCGAGGTTTAAGGTGTTTAACTGCCTAATTTTTTTTCCCAAGCACCTTCTTCGTTTTCCAAGCCCAAGCTCGCACTCTGATTGGTTGTTGCTCTCGGCACTGTTTTCATGTAACTTGGCGATAATCATACTTGGCGTAGCGATAGATGCTTCCGTCCGTCGAGTTCGATTTCCTTCCGAACCGAGTACAAAGTAACTTTTCTCTTGCAGCATTGGATTGGATGGAACGTGTCTTACTGAAAGCTGTACTCTTTAAAAGTTTTTACACACAAGAGCACAAGACCACGAGGATAAGAATGAAGGAAGAATAAGAATGAGTAAGTTAGGTTTTAGGCTTACTCGTTCACTTACGAGCGAAGTATTTTTCGCCAAGTATGGTTATCGCCAAGTTACGTGAAAACAGTGCCGAGAGCAACAACCAATCAGAGTGCGAGCTTGGGCTTGGAACGACGAAGGTGCTTGGGAAAAAAAAATTTCGCTGTTTAACCACCAAGATATGATTTGGCAGACCGAATGCTTTTTAATATGCGGTGTAATAATATGTTTTAAATATTTCTGGAATTTCAGCCGTAAAGTGCATGACCTAATAGTCTGTGCTGTCATTTTCAGATCTAAGATATATTCAAAGAAATTATGCTAAAAAATATTTTTTAAACAATAAAAACTGAGTAAATTGCGCGATACAGTTTTCAAACAAATTACCATTTAGTTTTCAAACAAATTGTGTTTGAAAGTATATTTCTTTTATCTATTCGACGGCATAAAATTAAAAATGTGCAATATGTAAAAATTAAAAAAAAATTACAATATAATTTAATAAAAGTTAAACTTAATCGTCTGCTGTTGTCATGGTCAATGCAACGAATGGACAAACCCGTTTGTCTTTTATAATATAGATACATACTTGCTATATAGTATACACATTTTAAGGTTGAACATATGAAGAAGTAAAATGGCATGTATTTAACTCTCCACCCACTCTTTCCATTTTTAGACAGATTTCGCAAGAAATACTAATTACATTCTAACCTATGATGGAATGTCTTAAAATATTTGTAGATCTACGCCGACCATGACACCAAGAATCCAAAACCACCTCAGTCAAAAACTTTCTCTATCTATCTATCTAAAATACTTTTTTATGGGCACGATAACTTCCACTGCACAAATCTATTCCAAACAGATACATAAAATCAAGGAGCAGAAAATTCTGTCCAAGACTTTCTGCGGCAAATTTTTCAATTTTGACGGCAAAATCGGACCAAAAAGGAGGGAAATTGCGAGGGGTTGTATGAAAATCGAGTAAAAACCCCCATAACTTCTTAATTATAATAAACACACGAAAAAAATCATCTTAAAGTTTTTTCTTCTAGAAAAAAGGTAAAAAATGTATACATGACAGATTGAAAAAAAATAAATAAAATTTTGCTCAAGAGGCGAAAAAAATAGGGTTATAGGGAGAAAAAAAAAAATCATAACCACTTAATCGGCGACAGGTATGGGGAAACAGTACTTTAGCCACCGACTTATCTCGGAGCAGACGGTGGATAGCAAAACCAATTAAATTCTTATAAATCTGTTTAATATTATCTATAATTTATATTGACACGTTTTTGATAGGATATTTTTTACAGCAAAAGTAAATTAAAAATACATTACAGTTGTAGAAGAAATTATCGTATTAACATGATTCTAATAAAAACAGTTCTAAAAAAATCGTCAAAAGCTGCCAGATAAAAACTTTAAACTGGGTTTATCTCTAATCTTAATTTAGTTTTTGTTCGTAAAATTAGTACTTAACTTCTATGAAATTTATCGGCACATTTAGGCCAAGCCGGCAAGTATTTTTTTTTTTTTTTAGTATAGGACACTTTCATGTCAGTCTTTGTCGTAGTACTTTTTATAAAGTCAACTCCCCTGCATTCAAAATAAGCTGAGTGATGTTTTAATTTCTTTTTAAAAATTCTAGAAATACATCTTGATGAAAGTACTAAAGATTTAATTGTAATTAATACTTTAATACTCTATTCTTTTACATAGCTCGAGGATATTTTCTTATTTCATGATTTTCTTATTTCATATGCTCTTATGCTCCTAAAAGCACTGCTAGCAATATTTTCGTGCACTTAAAAAAAGCTTCTTCTGCAAAGGATTCCTGATGCTCACATCAAGCCTTGAAATGAACTAGAAACTCAAGTGTTCAGACATGCAAAAAACAATAAAAGAAAAGCTTTGACTGCCATATTCAAACCAATTCACAGGTTTGCAATGGAATAGTCAATCACCGAAGTTTTTTTTCCACCTCTACAATATGCATTATTTGAATTGAAAAGAAATATCCTGTTTTTAACGTTCATGATAATGACTGTTTTTTTGGGGAGATATTTGATAATCTTTTTTAGCCACTTATATTTTTGAAAAACTTTTAAATGATGCCTATTTTTTTTATTACAAAGATCACATTTTCATGTCATTTTTAAACGAAATATATGGAAAAAATAATTACAAATCAAAAATATAGATTATTAAATATAAATATAAATTAGTTTATTTCCACTTTAACCCATTCGGGACAAGCGTCTTTTACAGAATTTTTAATCTTTTATCACCAGTTTTTTAAAACAGAAATTTTTGTTTAATTGAATCAGAAAAATGCTCGGATTAAATAATACAAAATTTATGATAAACATCTACTGGTTAGAATAATAAATGATTACTAGCCGCTCTTGGCGGCCAGTTTGGTTTTCCTTAAATGCATAACTAAGCATTAAACTATATTGCTTTTATTCTTAATTTATTTTAATTGCTCATTTTTTTGTCAAATTAAAAAATTCTGCTAGAAAAATAGAAATAGATGTCCTATACGCACCACATTGGCGCAATTGTAACAAAAGGCAAATATATGGCTCACATGATATCACGGCAATGGTTATTTATTCTTTAATAAACTGTTTATTTACTTTTATTACTTTTTAAAATGATATAAATGGTTTTGTTCTATAATTATTAATAAAACTTTTTTATTTATTATTATAAATCCTTTTTAAAATAATAGAAAAGAGTTAAAAAATATTTTGTAACTGGTATTGAAAACGAAGTATTCGCCAAATTGGCATCAGAAAAAAATTAATGCGTATATGACATCTGTGCCGATAAATCAAGCACTCGGTATTTTTATGCTAACTTGGCGTATCGCCAAATATTGTAACCGTGGCATTTTTTTGTATTTTATTACTTTCATTTAAAATACATTTAATAACATATTCCTTTCACTCATTTCGTTTATAACTTTAATTTGAAACTGAAACGTTTAAAATTCATGATTTTTATTTATTTCTTTAAGCCAATAGAATAATAAAAAAGAAACCAAAAATGACGATATTTTGAAGCTCCATAATTGCCACAAATAACCGCGATTTTTGTGCCACATACGTTAGCGTAATATATATATAGATTGTACTGGCAAATCATATTTGGCAAAAACAAATTGCACAGATATCGTACGGGCAAATCAGGGAAGCAAATGAAACTAATCTTTTACGCAGGTACTTCTTCAGTTATGAGAATTCATTTATGATGATTGCATTCGCAACACGCTGTTGGTGAAGTTTTAAAATGTTCGATACAAGTTTTGCCGAGAATTATTCTGCTGCAATAAAAAATTTTGATTTTTAGAAAAATTAGAATTTTTTTAGTTTTAGTTTCAATTTATGTTTCGTGTTTTTCTGATCTATATTATCTCAATACAAGAGTGTAAGTTCTCGGAACTTCAAGTTGCACAATGCATCTATCTGTTCAGTGTCCAGTGTCAAACAGTTTTTTGAGTTTTATACAAGAGACTTAGTAAAAATATATTCTTTGTAAAACAAAATTTGCAAATAGCCAAGTTAAGTATTCGCGAATGTTGAAATGTTTTCATTTTTAATTTCGCGTATAACCAAAAGTCGAGAATGTTAAATACGGGAATGTTAAAATGAGTGTTAAGGGATTACTGTACTTTCGAATGAAATTTCTTTGAAAATTGTATCACAATTTGTATTAAAATTATTGCCATTCGCTAATTTTTTTTTAAATTTAATGTTTCATAAATAATTTTCAAACCGGATTAAAAAAATGATAACTAATATTTTTAAATCTATGGCAGGCAATTATATGAAAAATAAATACGCTTGCATTTGAATTAATATAATTAGCTCAGCATTTGTTTCCAGCTTATATCCGCAACGAAATTAAAATATTCATTAAACAAATAATATATTGTACGTAATAGCACAAATTTATAGCATGTAATTAAACTATGTACTTAAAATACTAAAATGACCAGAATTAAAAATACTGATTGTTAATAGTGATATTTGGTGATTTCGTCGACTGTTACCTTTTGGAATGAAGCCAACACATCAGTATCGCCCTTAATAAACTTCGAATTTTAACAAGTAAGTGCTATTTTTCAAATAAATATGATTTTAGGTATTGTTAGTGCGATTCTAAAAAAATATATTAAATGTAAAATATCTATTGTAGTTATATGTATATTAAAAAAGAAACAAAATGTTTTCAGCTGTATTCTGTAATTTAAAAAAGCCATTTTTTAAACAAATAAAATTGATATGAACAGAAAGACGTGCAAAAACTTAAATTTCTTTTTGTTTTCAATTACGTTATTTATTGTGTTAACATTCATGTATTACTGCGTCAGTATTAGGCTTGTTACCAAAATTTTTAAAAATACTTAATAAAGTAAAAATTAAATATTTATTCAATATTTGAAAGTTAATTTATTACCTGTTCAGATATATGGGAACCAAACGTGACCCAAGTACCTGATAAAACAGAAAAACGTTATATACATCGACTGGAAAATTTCATATAATCTGTTAAAATACTGATAAAAGTGTTTTCACTTACCCAAACCAATGGCTGAAATTCTTAGACCAGATTTTCCTAAATTTCTGAAATAATATAATATCATATCAGTTAATAAAAGTACATAAATAAATAGTAAAGGAGGGTTATTATTTTTTTAAATAATCAAATTATTAAATAATCTATTAGAAAATTCTATTTTAAGGGGAAAAAATTAGAGGTTCAACCGTCATGATTTCGAAAAATCGATTTTTCTGCTACTGATAATGACTAATAAAAAAATTATTGAATTTATTCAATTCTATTTTGTCAACTCATTTCTTAGATAGTTATTTATCGATTGAATGAAGAACTTTTTCAAATTATTTTTTTATCATTAAAAACAATTTTTTTAAATTAAAAAATTGAAATTTCTCTTTTGACAGTCACAACTTAACAAAAAAAAAAAAAAAAAAAAAAAAAAAAAAAAAAATTCATTTTTCTCAATCTAGAATAAGCCTTAATTAAAATCTGCTAATATTTTTAAATATTAGATAACATAAATTTAAGCTACAAAGGATCACCGTTGTGCACGCACACACACACATATGACCCATCAAAAAAGCACCGTTAACTTCAAATATATATAGTCCAGGATTGACTCACCTTTTTGTTTCCGCGCGCCAAATTTGATCAAAAAACATATTTGTAATGTATTCTCACTCCATATATCAACCTCCATATGTTTTATATTTATTGTTCAACTCAACTTGATATAATATTTATTTATGTAATGTAACTTACTTATGTGGATCTGGCAAATTCCACGGTTGTTAAAATTGTAATAAAGATGCTGTGAATGCGCGACTTTTGTGTCTATTTTATTTATCTTAATGGATTCGTATGAATTACTTAATTATGTATAGTAAAGACACTATAAATTTGGCGACGAGTCAACATTTTTAATTGGAAAGCATTATTTTTCGGAAAAAGTTCTGATATTTCATTATATTTTAATTCTCAACTTGAGATATTTTTGTTCACTGTGTGGTTTCATAATGGCACAGGATCCGACCAATGTGACTGTAGTAAATACTGGCATTGTTGCAAACATCAACCAGTATAATTTACATGATGACTGGAATATTTTTATTGAAAGATTGGAGCAATATTTCTTGGCTAACAGGGTGGAAGAGGAACGCAAAGTGTCGGTTCTTTTGACGACGGTCAGCGAAGCTGTTTACAAGATTCTGAAAATTTTGTGCCATCCTTGTTACACCATCTTTAAAAACATTTGCTGATTTAAAAAAACTTTTAACCGAACAATTTCAACCTGCAGTTTCAGTGTACCGCAAAAGAATTATATTTTACTCATTAAGGCAGTCTCAAGAATCTGTGCGAGAGTGGTACGTGAAAGTAAAGACGCAAGCGGCAGAATGCGAGTTTGAAGCTAGCCTGGAAGACAGAGTCCGCGACAAATTTGTGACCGGAATGAAACCTGGGCGTATTCTCGATCGACTGTGCGAAAAAAAAACTCACCACCACATTGGCTAATTTGCTGGACATTGCTCAAAGCAAGGAAGTATTTCTTCAAGAAGCTAGGCTGCAGGAAGTAAACAGACTGCAAGGCAAATCTCCAAAAGAGATGATGACACAGCCTACCAAAAAGTTCCCCAAAGTTCCCTCGAAAGTCAATGATCAAAGAGACGATAATTTAAAGTGCTATCACTGTGGTAAAACTAACCATGATTTCAAAAAGTGTAAATTTAAAGACTTTAAGTGCAACGCGTGTAATCGAAAAGGGCACATAGCTAAGGTATGTAAATCTAAAGTTACTGTAAATTCAGTAAATGATGGCTTTGATTATATAGATATGTATAGTATGGATATCTCTTATGTAAATCCTTTATTTTTAAATGTTAAATTAGAGGGTAAGGAAGTTAAAATGGAAGTGGATACGGGAGCAGGTGTTTCATGTATTCCCTTTTCATTTTATAAGAAAAATTTCAGAAATATAGGATTAGAACATACAAATATTAAGTTAAAATCTTATGGGGGACATATTGTAATACCTGTTGGGCAAATTAATGTTACTATGGATCTTAATGGGATTTCAAAAGTAGTTCACATGCTTGTGATGAAAGAGTCTGAAAAATTATTATTGGGACGAAATGTTTTAAATGATTTTAGATTAAATATTATAGTAGGAAACACTAATGTGAACAGGGTTTCTATAGCGGAAGGCAATTTAGACTTACAGTCCTTATTAACAGAATACTCTGAGTTATTTAAAGATGAATTGGGTGCTTATAAAGTAGAGAAGGTACATTTGCAAGTTGAGGGTAATATAAAGCCTATTTTCCATAAACCACGACCAATTCCTTTTGCTTTTAAATACAAAGTTAAGTCAGAGTTAGATAACTTAGAAAAAAAGGGAGTAATTACAAAAGTGGATAATTCTCAGTGGGGCGCACCTCTTGTTCCTGTTATGAAACCTAATGGTAAAGACATTAGGGTTTGTGCAAATTATAAAATCACGGTGAATAAATATTTGAAGGATGATAACCATCCTCTGCCTAGGATTGAGGAACTTTTCTCAGCGTTACAGGGAGGACAAAGTTTTAGTAAATTAGATTTATCTAATGCATATAATCAGTTAGTCTTAGATGATTCAACTAGAGAATTATTAGCATGGAGCACACCTTATGGTATTTATTTAGTAAACCGTTTACCTTTCGGAACTAAGCCAGCTTGTGCTATTTTCCAAAGAATAATTGAGAAAACTTTACAAGGAATTGGGGGAACGGTTAATTTGTTAGATGATATTTTGGTCACTGGTAGTAATGAACAAGAGCATTTAAAGAATTTAAAAGCAGTTTTGGAGAGATTACAGACTGCTGGGTTTCGTGTTAATTTAAAGAAATGTGAATTTTTCAAAGACAGCATTAAATATCTAGGACACACTTTCAGTAAAAATGGTTTGCAAAAAGATAATACTAAAGTTAAAGCAATTTTGGATTTTCCTAAACCACGTAATGTTAATGATGTTCGAATATTTTGTGGGATGGTTAATTATTATTCAAAATTTATTCCAGATTTATCACCAAAAATGAAACCTTTGTATGATTTGTTAGAAAAAGATGTAGATTTCAAATGGTTTACCAAATGCCAACAAGCCTTTGAAAATGCTAAGAGAGATCTAACATCAGACCGAGTTCTGATTCATTTTGATAGGTCTAAACCTTTAAGATTATCATGTGATGCTAGTCAAAATGGGATAGGGGTCGTGTTATCACATGTATTGGACGACAAATCTGACAGACCAATTTGTTTTATATCCAGAGTTTATAGTCCAGCGAAGAAAAATTATTCAATGATACATAAGGAAGCTTTAGCCATTTATTGGGCATGTCAAAAGCTTTATCAGTATCTGGTAGGGACTAAATTTGAATTGGTAAGTGATCATAAACCACTATTAGCTTTATTTGGAGAAAACCGTACTTTACCACCTATGGTGGCAGGACGGCTCCAAAGGTGGTCACTATTTTTATCAGGGTTAAACTATACTTTTCGACATATAAAAGGTAACCTAAACACACATGCAGATGCTTTATCTAGATACCCAGTATTTCATAACAAGTTGGTAGAACCCAAAGAATATGATTATGTCCATTTTATCGAAAATTATGTTCCGATTGATTTGTTTAAAGTCCGATCTGAAACTAGAAGAGACCCAATTTTAGGAAAATTGTTTAATTATATAACGCATGGATTCCCTAAAAATGTTACTGATGGTGAGATTAAAAAATATTTTAGTCGTAAAGATGAATTAAATGTGGATAAGGGTGTAATAATGTGGGGCTATGGTGTTGTGATCCCAACAAAGTATAGAAAACAGCTACTTAATGAACTTCATAGTACTCATGAAGGTACAGTTAAAATGAAATGTAATGCTAGGGCTTATTTTTGGTGGCCTGGGTTAGATTCGGATATTGAGAACTTTGTCAAAAGTTGTAGCGTTTGTTCTGAATCTAGACCAGAGCCTAAGAAATGCAAAATCATTTCAGGGAACAAAGCTAATAACCCGTTTGAAAGAGTCCATGCAGATTTTTTAGGTCCTATAAAGGGGAAAATGATTTTAATAATTGTAGATTCATATTCTAAATGGGTCGAAGCATTTGTTATGAAGAATATGGAGGCTAAAACATGCGTTGAAAAGTTTAGGGAGTGTTTTGCTCGTTTCGGTTTACCTAAGATTGTGGAAACTGATAATGGAAGACAGTTTAAATCAGGAGAATTGATTAATTTCTTGCAAATGAATGGGGTAAAATTTCTAACATCTCCACCATTTCATCCGGCTACTAATGGACTTGCTGAGAATGCTGTGAAAAACTTTAAACTTAGCTTAGGTAAATTATTAAAATCTCCAACTAATAGCAATGTAAGCTTTGAAACTTTAATGAATAGGTACTTTTTCCACTATAGAAATTCAGTTCACATGACAACAGGGGTTACACCCACTAGTTTAATTTTTAAAAATAAAGTTAGAACTAGATTAGATTTGTTGAAAGATACAAATAAATCGGGTATGGTGGTTACTAAGGGTACCAGAGAGGAAGTATTCAAAGAAGGGGATAGAGTATTATGTAGAGATTACCGAAATCCAAACAAGAAGGGTTGGGTTCATTGCACAATAGATGAAGTGTTGGGTGATAGAATATATATGTGTAAACTAATTAATGAGGATTTAATTTAGAAAAGACATTTGGATCAAATTATTGTAGATAAAAGTACTTATGATTCTGGAAGTTATATTAATAAAAAGGAGACTAACAACTTCAGTTCAAATTTTGATACTACTAATTTTAATAACAGGAGAGTTATGGATAATGTTGATAACCAGTTTAGAGATAATGAACTTCCATATCCAAATACGGATGTTGATGTACCATCAGAAGAACCTCAAAATGATACTGCAATTACTGATCAAAATATATCATTAAAATCAACAATCTCTCATCCAAATGAATTAAAATGTAATAGAGACAATAGTGATTCACAACCAGTAAAATTAAATATACATGAACGCCCTAAGCGTCATATAAAACCAGTTGTACGTCTTAACTTGTAGAGGAGGGTATTGTAATGTATTCTCACTCCATATATCAACCTCCATATGTTTTATATTTATTGTTCAACTCAACTTGATATAATATTTATTTATGTAACTTACTTATGTGGATCTGGCAAATTCCACGGTTGTTAAAATTGTAATAAAGATGCTGTGAATGCGCGACTTTTGTGTCTATTTTATTTATCTTAATGGATTCGTATGAATTACTTAATTATGTATAGTAAAGACACTACAATATTAAATAACCATTACGTGATAATTAAAAAACAAATTTATTAGTCGGAAGGATAATTGATTAAGATTACTTTAAGTTTCCTATCTTATACTATAATGCGAGCAAAAATTGTGTGTGTGTGTGTGTCTGTGTGGGTAAATTTTATCTCAAAAACGGCTCTAACGATTTTCGCAAAAATTTGGATTTTACCATTTTCGGGCACGAGAAGACCATTGGGCTAAGTCACATGTTCGAGAAAATTCGATTATTAGGTCATTTTGGGTCATAATGGGTCAGGATCAAACTATTTATATCTAGAGAACGGCTGGATCGATTTTAAGGAAATTTTGTATCCAATCGTTTTTTGGCACGAGAAAACAATTGAACTGGGTCACATGTTCGAAAAATTTTGATTAGTGGGTCACTTTTGGGTCATTGTGGGTCAAGCCATTTTTATTTAAAAAACGGCTCTAACGATTTCGACCAAATTTTATATTTTATCGTTTTGGATTACAAGAAGACCATTGGGTTAGGTAACATGTTCGAGAAAATTCGGTTAGTGGGTCATTTTTGGGGTCATTGTGGGTCATGCTATTTTTATCTAGAGATTTTTTGACTAAAAATTGCATTCTATGGTTTTCGGGCACGAGAAAAACATTGGGCTAGGTTACATGTTCGAAAAAAAATTTTAATGGGTCATATTGGGTCATTAAGGGTCTGGGTCAAGCTATTCATATTTAAAGAACCGCAGAATCAATTTCATCGAAATTTTGCCTGTAATAGTTTTTTGACACGAGAAAGCTGTCGCGTCGGCTGGTTCAGTGGATTTAAAACACAAAATTAATTCAGGCGATTCATATTCAATAACTTCAAAACGGGAATCTTGTTACTTCTTTTTAATTGGAAGAAAATACTTTACATCTTCTATACATATTATACATACTGTACACCTTCTTATTTACACATATGTTACAAATATTTACATGAAATTCGATATATTTTAGAATTATTCTTCTATCAAGACTGTCATAACACCATCGCGTAATAATTCTTTTCTCTCTCTCTGAAAAACATAAACAAAAAAAAATGTCTCGAGCCCAGGGGAGGGGTTGCCACGCGTAACTAAGATCAGGATTCATCGCCCTTTTGGCGTTAAAACATGATTCCCCACACACTCCCCACCTGGACTCATGAGAGTACATAATGATAAATCAATAAAACTAAATTCTTACAATAAACATTAATTTAAATCATAACTCAAATAAAAAAACAGAAAAAAAATTTCAATCTTCAGATGCTGACATATAAAGCATTAAACAATAAAATAATATCATGAATAATATAAATAAAAAATGGCACTTCAATAACATGTAGCTACATGAACGTGTCTGGCCAGACATTTACCTGAATAAAATAAACTAAATATATATACATAATATAAACAAATTAAATACTATTATTAATATCTCAATAATCCTTTCAATTTGAAATAAAGCATAATTATACACAATGAAACCTTTTTTCTAAATGGATAAATTAACAATTGCAAAATACACACATAAAAAAGATATTTCAACTATGAATTTATAATAAGAAATAAATCACATTTATATTCAAATAATAGTAGAAAAAAAGTAATTAATTTAAATTTCAAATGCTGAAATCAATTAACATTCAACAATCTAATTCTAAAGGATACAAAAGTTGAACTGGTTTTCTTAGCAGTCCATGAGCAGTCTTTACCATGCAAGCTCGAATAAGCTGATCTCTGCCAAGAATCACTTCTTGAATTACTCCTAAGTCCCACAACAGTTTTGATTTAGCATTACCGTCCACTAAGACAACATCTCCAATCTTTAGATTTTTGTGTCTCTCAGGAGTTTTAAATTGATGGATCGATCTTAAGTTCAGTAAGTATTGTTCCTTCCATTTGGTCCACAGTTGTTTCAACAAGGTAGTTTGGTATCTTTTTCTCCTTAATAATGTCTCTCGGGTAGAGATTTTATTCTCTAATTCGGCAAAATGTAGTGGAAAACTAATATTTTCTCTTCCGAGTTGAAGAAAGTGAGCTGGTGTAAGTGGCTCTGGCTCGCCGAAATCACTTGTTGTATACGTAAGAGGTCTCATATTTATTACGGCTTCTATTTCTGCCAAAATTGTAGCCAATTCTTCAAATGTGATGAGAGCTCTTCCCAAAATTTTTCTTAGGGGTTCTTTTACACTTTTTACGAGACGTTCGTAAAATCCTCCCCACCATGGGGCACGCTCGATGATAAATTTCCATATAATGCCTTTGTTTGATATGAAGTCTTGAAGTTCTTGATCTTTAATGATTTTTTCAAATTGTTGTAATTCTTTGTCGGCAGCTTTAAAACTTAATGCATTATCAGAAAAAATTATTTGACAGTTTCCGCGTCTTGAAATAAATCTACGAAAACTCAACATAAAGGACCTTGTAGTCATATCCCTGACTGCTTCCAAATGTATTGCTCTTGTTGCGGCGCAGGTGAACAGTACAATGTAGGATTTTGACGTCTCTTTACTATCTGTTCTGATGATTATTGGGCCGGCAAAATCCAATCCTATAACGGTAAACGCAGGGGATTGTGAGATCCTTTCTTTCGGAAGTTGCCCTGTTAGCTGGTCAGCTGCCCTTGCATTGTATCTTCTACAAATTAGACATTTTCTTAGATTCTTTCTGATAGATTGTCTTCCTTGTGGAATCCAAAATTTCTTCCGGATTTGTGCAAGCGTTAAAGAAACTCCACTATGCAGCAAATTTCTGTGTTCTTGCATAATTATCAATTCTGTTAATTTTTCATTCTTCGGCAATATGATTGGGTTGGTCTCATTCGAATCAAAGGAGCCTTCATTAAGTCTGGTTTTTATTCGTAAAATTTTATTTTCATCCAAATATGGACACAGGGAATAAATTCGTGATGTTTTCTTAACAGAATTTCCCTTTTCTAATGACTCAATTTCTTCCTTATAATTCTTCATTTGTACTTCTTTGATTAATAATTCTTCAGCTTCTTTCAATTCTTCAGCAGATAATGTATCTTTACGTTTGATTGAATTTCTTAAATTGAAAATAAATCTTCTAACTCTTGCCAATGTTCTAACTGCCTTCAAGAAGGAACTGAAGCGCTCAATTTCTATAAGTGGCTTCTGTTGTTCTGATGAACAAACATTTTGTAGAATCACATTTCTTTTAGCTTCTAGTTGTTTCATATCTTCATCTATTTCTCTGTCTTCTTTGGGCCATAATTTTGAATCTTTAACTAACCATGGAGGCCCTGACCACCACAGGTCATCTTTTTCGAGGTCGAGAAGGGATAGTCCTCTTGTGAGTCGATCAGCAGGATTTGAGCTACCGGGACAATGTCGCCAGTTCTTTGGATCTGTTAAACTTTGTATTTCTGATGTTCGGTTGCTTACAAATGGCTTCCAAGTACTAGATGAACTCTTGATCCAGTGAAGCACGATATTTGAATCGCTCCAGTAATGTACTCTGTCTTCACTTATCTTGAGAACAGACATTACCCGCTTTCCAAGTCTAGCTCCAATCAGAGCACCCATCAATTCGAGGCGGGGCAAGGTTAACTTCTTTATGGGAGCTAGTCTGCTTTTTGATGTAACAAAACTTGTCTTGATACTATTATTGTTATTGTATCTCAGATATATAACACTTCCATAGGCCTTAATACTTGCATCACTAAAACAGTGAATTTCTAAATTGTCATAATTGTCCATTTCCTGAAAATAATATCTTGGAATTTTTATTTTACTAAGATGTGGAATCTGTGCACACCAGTTATCCCATTTTTTCTCTAAATGTTCTGGCAAATTCTGATCCCAATCGATACCATGTTCCCATAATGATTGAAAAATCATTTTAATTAAAATCGTAAATGGTGATAAAAACCCAACAGGGTCAAAAATTCTTCCAGCTGCTCGAATTATAGTTCTTTTGGTCTTATCTTGACAATGAACAAATTCTAACAGACTTTGATTATCTAATCTAAAAATGTCTTCTTCAGTGTCCCATATTAACCCTAAAATTTTAAATGGAGTTGTGTCAGTTGATGTATCAGCGCAAACATTCATATCTAAAGATTTTAAATTTTCCTTTAAAATGGTAGAATTACTTTGCCATTTACGTAAAAACATATTTGCTTGCTGAAAAATAGATAAAGATTCCTTTGAAATTTTTAAAGCTTCATTAACCGTATGTGCTCCTAACAATAAATCGTCCACATACATGGAAGAATCAATTTTAGAGCAAGTTTCCGGATATAAAGTTGCATACCTCTTCAAATGATGTTTAATTACAGCTCCTAACAGAAATGGACTCGAAGTGACGCCAAATAATACACGACACATTTTCATAATTATAAAATTAATTGGGGAATTTTTATCTTGAGGGAGTTCTTCGATCCACAGGAAACGCGTTATATCTCTGTCACTTTCAGCAAGACTTATCTGTAAGAAAGCCTTTTCAATGTCTGCCACTACGGCAATTTTATTGCTTCGAAATTGCAAAATTAAATCAAATAAATCTGAGTTCAAATTGGGACCTGGGAAGAGTACATCATTTAGAGAAGGTTCAGAAGGAGCGTGAGATGAGGCATCAAAAACAATGCGTAGTTTGGTTGTTTGTTTATCCCTTCGAATTACAGGGTGGTGGGGTATATAATAGGTCAAATTACCATTCGGTGAATTTATTTCTTGCGGTTCAACAATTTCTACTATTCCTAAAGCCTTATATTCATCAATAATTTCTTTATATTCCTTAAATAATGCAGGATTATTTACAAATCGTTTAATTAGACTATTAAATCTCTTTTTGGCAACATCATAATTATTCGGAAGATCAACATTGTCATATTTCATAGGTAATTTAACTTCATACCTATTGTTCTTAAACTGAATAGAATTTTCAAATTGTTCTAATACTTCATTATCACACAAATCTTTATTTGTATTATCTTCCTGAATCCCTAACCCTTCTATAGTCCAAAATTTTTCAAGTTGAATTGACATTTTATCATCTTCATTATTATCCCAAATAGATATATACATTGCACCCACTAAATTATTTTCATAAACTTCATCTGAGAACTTCCCATGAAGTGTCCAACCTAGTTTAGTTTCATTCAAAACAAGAGTTGGTGAAATACGTTTATATTTCCCTGTCATAATTGACCAATAGTAGTCGCTACCAATCAACAAATCTATTTTATTCTCCCCATCATTTAATTCATTTGAAACATCTGACAACTGTATACCCATTTCTTTTATTTTTTCATTTAACTCTGAACTTGGGGCGCGTATTATATCTGAACAAATTTTCTCTGTTTCTAATGCTTCCAGAGAAATTACATTGTCAGAAAATTTATCCTTTAAGAAAATTTTAACTCTATTGTGATTATTAACAATAGGTTTCGTACCAGCAAATGTATGGATTTTTAATGATTCCTGTCCTGTCACCTCTAAATTTAAATGCCTTGACAAATTCTTTCCGACAAACGTACGCTGCGACGCACTGTCTAGCAAGATACGAACATTAATATTTTTATCTTTCCCAATCATTGTTCCCTTTAAAGTTTGAAAATAAACATATTCATCTGGCTTACAACAAAGTGAAGAAACAGTTATTTTTTCATATTGCGTATTTTGCTTTCCCCCTATTTCATCCCCTTCAGTTGAAACAAGGTCAATTTTATTTTCCTTTGATGATCTTTCTTTTACTTTTTTATTACAAAGAGAATTTTGATGAGCCTTTGAATTACAAAGAGTGCAACGAATATTAGAATTTTTACAAAACTTACTCTTATGAAATCTTTTGTAACATCGAAAGCATTTCGCTTGTTTCGATAAAGATTGCTTTCTTTCTTCCAAATTTAAGTTACACAAATTTGCTTCATGTTTCTGAGAACAAAAAGGGCAAAGATTTTCTGTAATTGTATTTAATGTAAATGCTGAGGGATTTTTATTTTTTCCTTGAAGAAAATGTTTAGAAGGATTTTGTTTAAATTTATTTTCATGAGATTTAATCTCAAAACTGACAGATGTAACATTAACAACCTTTTCCCGCGCTTCGATTTCGCGCTTAAGGAACAATAATAAATCATTTACGCAAACATCTTTTTTCTCGCACTGTTCTCTATGAAATTGCAATAAAAGGTCATTAGGTATACATTTATAAATAATAGGTAACAATAAACAACCATATTGGTCTGATTTCACATCCAATGATTCTAAACTTCTTATTTGTATCGCTATTTCATCATACAATTTTCTTAATGAATAAATATCATTTGATCTTCGCACTGCTTCTAAATTTAATAATTTATTTGTGTGCGCAGATATTAAAACTTCTCTTTTTCCAAAACGATCCTTTAATATATTTATTGCCGTTGCGTAATTTTCACCAGTTAATGGAAGCCCGTTAATAGCAGCAGCTGCTGATCCCGAAATCAAAGATTTCAAATAAGTAAATTTTTCTATCTCTTGAAGGGCTTCATTTTCGTGAACAGCGACTTTAAATTGCGGCCAAAATTCTTGGAATTCGCAAATGTCGCCGGTGAATTTGTTTAAAGAAATTCGCGGCAATTTGGTGTTACATTTTAACTGAGTATCTGATATGGGGGGCGTAGTTACTTTTGGTTCATTTGTAATATCAGAAGTTTTCTTTAAATTATGCAAAAATCTATTTGCTCTCGATTTACACGTAATAATTGATTCTTTATATTCTAAACAAGTTTCAATTTCGGTTTCTAAATTAGAAGATTCAATTTCAGATTGTATTAAATCGTCTAGGTTTTCTAGAGAAATCTTATGTTCCAGCAATGTTGCTAAACAATCCTCCACAATTTCCGGTTTCAAATCACTTTCTTTCAAAATTTCATTATCAATTTTTTTAATTAATTTTGTTATTGTGGATCTAATTGATCCGCGTTTAGTAATATTTCTTTTCAAATTTTCACCGGTACTCATTTTGTATAGTACTGTTTCTTCCAAATCATAAAATCAAAGAAATAACAATAAAAAAACTTACCCGTTTCATATATGCAATCGTCTGAATCATATTCTCATTCTATTATTTCCCGCGTCGGATGCACCATTGTCGCGTCGGCTGGTTCAGTGGATTTAAAACACAAAATTAATTCAGGCGATTCATATTCAATAACTTCAAAACGGGAATCTTGTTACTTCTTTTTAATTGGAAGAAAATACTTTACATCTTCTATACATATTATACATACTGTACACCTTCTTATTTACACATATGTTACAAATATTTACATGAAATTCGATATATTTTAGAATTATTCTTCTATCAAGACTGTCATAACACCATCGCGTAATAATTCTTTTCTCTCTCTCTGAAAAACATAAACAAAAAAAAATGTCTCGAGCCCAGGGGAGGGGTTGCCACGCGTAACTAAGATCAGGATTCATCGCCCTTTTGGCGTTAAAACATGATTCCCCACAAAAGCTAATGAGCTAAGTCACACGATCGAGAGATTTCGATTATAAGAGTCATTTGTGGGTCATGATGGGTCATAATGAGTCATGGTCAAGCTATAGCTAAAGAACAGGTGGATCGATTTTAACGAAATTTTGTATACAACATTTTTTTGGCACGAGAAAACTATTGCGCTAGGTCTCAGTTCGAGAAATTTCGATTACTGGGTCATTTTGGGTCATAAAATGTCTGGGTCAAGCTATTTATATATAAAGTACGACAGTATCAAATTTAATGAAATTTTGTATGTAAGTTTTTTCACACGAGAAAATTAATGGGCTATCTCACATGTTTGAGAGATTTCGATTATAAGAGTCATTTATGGGTCATGATGGGTCATAACGGGTTATGTCAAGCTATATCTAAAGAACATGTGGATCAGTTTTAACGAAATTTTGTATACAACACTTTTTGGCACGAGAAAATTATTGGGCAAGGTCACATGATCGAGAAATTTCGATTAATGGCTCATTTTGGGTCATAAAGGGTCTGAGTCAAGTTATTTATATTTAAAGAACGGCACGATCGAGTTTAACGAAATTTTGAGTGTAACAATATTTATACACGAGAAAACTAATGGGCTAAGTCTCATGTTCGAGAGATTTCGATTATAAGGGTCATTTGTGGGTCATGATGGGTCATGGTCAAGCTATATCTAAAGAACGGATGAATCGATTTTAACGAAATTTTGTACACAGCATATTTTTGGCACGAGAAAATCATTGGGCTATGTCACATGTTCGAGAAATTTCGATCAGTGGGTCACTTTTGGGTTATTCTAATTTTATCTAGACAATGTCTCGCGCAAATTTGACTAAATTTTATATTCTATCGTTTTCGGACACAAGAAAATCATTGGGTTAGGTCAGATGCTTGAGAAAACTCGATTAATGAGTCATTTTGGGTCATAATGGGTCAAGGTCAAACTATTTATACCTAAAAATTGGCTCAATCGATTTTATCTAAATTTTGTATTTAACGTTTTTCGACACGCAAAAATTAATGAACTAAGTCACATTTTCGAGAGATTTCGATATAAGGGCCATTTGTGGGTCATGCTAATTTTATCTAGAAAATTGTTCTCACCATTTTGAGTATATTTTCTATTATATCGTTTTCGGGCAAAAGAAAATCATTGAGATAGGACACATGCACGTAACAATTCAATTAGTGGGTCGTTTTAGGTCTTAATGGGTTCGGGTCATTCTAATTATATATGACAACGACTCGGTCAATTTTACCTAAATTTTGCAACGGAACGTCTTTTGTCGCGAGAAGACTATTGAGCTGAGTTGCATATTAAACAAAATTATATTAGTGGGTCATATCGCTTCATTGCTGAATGCTGTCAAGCTAATTTTACTTAAGAAATGGCTTAAATGATTTTGATTCATTTTATACTCTACTGTTTTTGATTACCTGAAGACCATTGAGCTAAGTCACATGTCTGATCATATGTGATTAGTGGATCATTTGGGTAATAAGGGTCAGGATCACGAGACTATGGCAAAAGCCAATAAGTTGGCGATATTTAACAAAATACTGGCGAAATTTGGCCGAAAAATCGACTATTAAGGTTACAAAACCAAAACACATATTTGGCGCCAAATAAAAGAATGTGTCCAAATTTGGTTATATCTGGCAAAAAATATTGTCTTTCAGAATGTGAAGAAATTTCTTATACATTCTTAATAGTCTTCGAGATGCATAGTTAAACTAATCAGAGTCGAGCTAAAAAAGTGATTTGGATTGATGTCCTTTCGTTGTAAATTTTAAAATAAAATAAAATTTATGAGCATGTGCATACAAACATAGTTTTCTTATTGATTGTTTTTGTAAATAATACTATTATTAATAACATGTTTTACAGTAATAATACTATATCGAGTTGAAAACAAAGTTAATTTTGACCGAGCTGAGCTCTGTCACCCCTGCTAGTTTAGATTTAAAAGACAAGTGGAACGTGCAGGTAAATATTACACCATAATAATTTTGGAATGAAATATATTTAAAAAAAAATCAATGTGTTGTAATTTTATTTCTGCTATTGCATATTAATATCAGGTTAAATTTAATGCAAACTGAACCGGATTTATCTGGCAAATGTTTACAGTTTGAGTTTTAGTATTATTCATTTGTAAAGACAAATAATCGAAAACTAGATAAACAGAAAAACTGTAAAAATAATAAAAAAATATTTTGTTGAATCGTTCTGAAATAATTCAAAGTTGCCATAACTTTCCGATGGAATTTATAGTAATGTCTGATGACCAATTTTTTTCGATAATTTTCAAATACCATGAAAAAATTTTTGAGACTATAATTAATCAGTTTGTACTATAATATGCCGCAATCAAAAGTATACAATTTCCATTTAATTGAATTTAGAAAATATGAGCCGTGGTTTTGTGTATTCTCATTTTATTTTGATTCAGAGCCAGAGGCAATGCCGTGCCAAGATTATTCTTTCGTGTGCCAAAAGTGGCACGCGTGCTATAGATTCGCCAACCCTGACAGTGAAACTTCCATTTAACGAAGTCTCGTCGTTACACTTAAACATTTCATTATGAAGAAAAATCGTTAAACTGAAATCAGTGCAAATTCATGAAATTTGTATAATAAAATACACTTGAAATGGAATATACGTGAATAATACGTGATTGATTTGTAACACGGAAATATTGGGAGAATATATTTTAATTCGAGCTGTCATTTTTTTTTATGCACTGTAGCCTTACGCGAAAATTTTAATTAGAGTAGTCTCTAAAAAACACATAGATATACAAACAGAGATTTAAAAAAAAAAAAAAAAAAAAAAAAAAAAATACTGCAGCGTAGCGTAATTTTTCTCTTTTTTCTTTGTATTCCAGATCCTTAATTTTAAAACAATCTGTAATATTACATTCTACAAGTTTTTTATATACATACACATATATATACATATAAATACACTATTTCATTAAATTTTTCGCATATCCTAATAATTCATATGTGAAAATTTCATGAAACTGAAATCCTCTTGTTATTGTTTGGAAGATAGTGGCGATAAAAAACGTTTTTTAATATTTTGATTAGAGCCAAGAAGAATGGAAATTTTGAAACAAATAAATAAAATCATTTTCATATAATTCGCTGAAAAAAATGCATATATCCATCGCAACAGCAACCTATCCGCTTGAATGTAGTACACGAACAAAAGTGGAATAAACTTCGTTACATAGAATATATTTTTTGTAATATGGAGATTTATTTGCATGTTAAATGGTATACAAAGTCAAGGTTCGAAAGAAAATTTCGACAAGTAGAAAAATTCGTTAAATAGAAACTTTTCCACCTGTATACATATTTCATAATATATTAAGATAATTCTTGTGCATTACATTTTGAAATAAAGTCCAAGTAATAAGAAATTTCTTAAAATAAATAAAATGGAAAAGTTTTTCTACCGCATGACTAGATGCAACTCTTTAATACAGGGGTTCTCAAACTATGGTACGCGTACCAATGCTGGTACGTGAAGTTCTGTTTACTGGTACGCGAAAGTCCGATATTTGAATGTGAAATGAAATAAAAAACACCGCATGTGAAATCAAAAAACAGCCTGATACCCTCGCCCTCCGACTTCTTGAATTGTCAGTTCACCGGCTCCGTGGTGCATGCTCTCTGTTGTTATTGCTTTGACAGCGTTTTGCTTTGTCTTACTTTAATGCAATTTCGATTAGTTAGATAAATGAATCAATACTTCGATAGTTGTTGAGTTGACTTTTCATTTCTCTTTAAAAGAAAAGTTGTCTTCTATTATTTTATCATATTTATGTAAATTACCTATTTCAACAAACTTGGATCTCGCATTAAAAAGCAGATTACCTTTAGAAGGTACATAAATTTCTTATGTAGGTTATTCATTTAGTAATTTTTCTTAAGCTTATTTTACTATTTGTATAAACTTAGTACTCATATAACGACAACAACAAAAACAAAAAATTACTAACAAGGTAATTTGAAATATGCTTTTTATTTGCATGTTTAACCAAATCTATGCAGTATTTCCTTTTGATTTTATATACTATCTATATTTCTCTTCCAAAAAGATACATTTTACATATACTATAAATTATTATGAATAACACGGATAAACAAATTTTAACGAATTTTCTGTTTCTTTATATACATTGGGTGTTTCTTATAGATTTTAAGCTGCTGAAAAAGAATATGTTTGTAAAAATTTTCTATCACCCTCCAATTTTGAGAAATTTCATTTATACGTTTGTACGTATATAGGCATTATACAGGCATTATAATTATATTACATTATTCTCTTTCATGAATTTGATTCACACAAACATTCCTTTTTCTTATTACAACAATAGAAGATACAGCAAGAGAGTAGAAACAGATGTCCCCCTAATAAATTTTATGTTAGCTACCTTGAACAGACAACTCTAGCCACCCCCACATTATTTGACTTTAACGCAAATCCATAACAGTTGAAACTTTCGGGGCGAGTGTACTACTATTTCTTTGATCTGTAAGACTTTTTAATTAAATTTTGATTATAATTATCCTATTTTCCTCTATAACATGTAAAACATGTCCAGAGGATGAGTTAATGAACCTGATTCTTTTTGCTATGTGTGCGGGGAGCTAACTTTGAAAAAACAACGATGCGCTTTCAAGCCATTAATAAAGACTGCCTATCATATGTACTTTGGATATAAAGTAGGTGAACAAGATAAGAAATGGGCACCCCATTCTTGTTGTACACGTTGTGGTACAAACCTCCGCGCGTGGATGAAAAGTACAAAAAAGTGTAAGTCCTTTGTTATACCCATGACATGGCGCATGCTGAAGGATCATATAACTGATTGCTACTAATGTATTACAAAAATTAAAGGATTCTCTGCAAGAAGTATACATAAAATTAAGTACCCGAACTTAGACTCAGCAATGTGACCAGCATTACATAATGATGATTTACAAATACCGAAACCTCCAGAGAATTTTACATATGATGATGGAGCAGTAGAAGTGGAAATTGATGAAACTGAAATTTCCTCTACATCTGACATAAACTAGCCTCCTGGCATAAATGAAGAACAACTCCTAATTACTCAAAAAGAATTAAATGATTTTGGGAGAGACTTAAATTTATCAAAGAAAAACTCAGAATTACTTGAATCAAGATTGCAAGGTTGGAATCTCCTGAAAAACAATACAAAGATATCTATTTATCGAGATTGACATAAGAAATATTCGACATTTTTTCAAGAAAAGATGATTTATGCTATTGTAATGATATAAGTAGCTTAATGTCTGTTTTAAATTTCAATAAAACTCACAGCAGTGGCCAATAAGAGAGCAGCCACAGATAAGAGATTTACCGCTACATAAACTATGAAATTTCTTATTAATATTAATATCATTTCTTTTTACAAAAATTCTTCTATATTTTTCTGAAACTTTATAAACAATGCATACTTCCAGTGTTTTAAAAGCTTTATAAGTGTTTATTTAAAAGTTCGTCATTACTAAAATACCAAATGATAAATTTCATAAGGTATATGTGTTGAATAAATATTAAAAAATCCAGATTTTCAAAATTTTGAATTTTTAAAAATCTGTGGGTGATGGAAGCTTTTTAATGGCATATTCTTTCACAGCACCACCTAAAATATAAAAGTCATCACATACTTAGTTAGAAACAAAAACCTTGTTTGTCAGTGTAATTAAAGAGAATCTAAATGCCAATTTAATAATGTAATCATTAATTTAAAGGCAATAAAATATCTGCTCAGTCTGAGAACGAAAGGCTGGAAAAATATTTCGTTTTAGACATATTCCGTTTACATAGTTTTTTCGCTATTAACTTTGAATTTTTTAACTGGTGGTTGCTGAAGTATGAACTTTAATTTAGTGGTATGTCCGGCTAAAAGTTTGAGAATCCCTGCTTTAATAGAAGCATCACTTTGTAATTTTAGTATACAGGTTACTAGTTTTAATGATTACGTATCACGTACCGTTTGATTAAAAAAAAAATCTTATTTATTTATTTATTTATTTATTTATTTGTTAATAAAAAATTTGCTGATTCCGCTTTTTTCTAAAACCGGAATTGAACAATTACATAAAATACCACATTAGTCAAATCTGGAATCTGTACTGTATTCTGTATAATTACTAAAAAATGTTAGCGACTGCAAAAATAATTTTGGTTTATATCTTTGAAAGAAGAAATAAATATTTAATTAGAAATAATCTGTAAATTCTTTTATTGTTAAGATTTAGAGAATGAATAATACTAAAGGTGAAAATATTTTCTTTTATTCATGAACAATTCAGCTTTTAAGTTGTTTTGACTAGCTTATCTCAGAATATTGGTAATAAGTTCAGAAGATTGGGTAGTTGATAAAAATTTATGAAGAGGTTAAAAGTTTTAGATAAGATCTCAAACAAGATAATTATTTATAGACGCGTTTTAAGTTTAAAGGAAATTAAGTAGGAATAAATAAAATACATTATTAAGATATAGTTAAATAATGAATATGCCGGAAACTTAGAATAATTTGAATGAGTATTGCAAGTAAAAATTTTACATAACATACATATAATAAAACCTCCTTGAAAGACCACCTCTCATAAAGACTGTTTATGGTTTATATTTTTTGGTTGTAGGTTCAATGTTAATTTTCCTCTTTTATAGGACCCCTATTTCCGGTATCCCTGAAAAATCATTTCTTAACTTTTCAGTTGAGAAGTAGGAATACTTTCTTTTGCATGGAGAATTTTAGAAGTTTCACTTCTCTCCGGAAAATTCGCCCATTAAAGTCTGTCTCCTTAGACTTGGTGAATCAACGTCATCCCCCCCCCCCTTTTAGCAAGAAAAAGCTGGTTCTTTTGCCTTGCCGCATTTAATATAAGCATGGTTAAGTAGGACTAATTACTATCTGTATTTCTCATCCATAATTTAATAACACCTTGCGAGATCGTTCGACCTTGACAGTTTCTTACACAGTTCTATTTAACTTAACTTGGTTCATTTGTGTAAAGATGTATTGTGTAATGGATATCTTTCTCATTTTCTGATATGATAGATTTATAAAATAATGTACAAAGATATTCTTCGTCGACAATACAACATTTTAATATTTTTAGAACCTAATATTAAATTGATAAATGTATTTTAATCCATTTTTCTATTATCCGAACGCAGGTGGAAAATCGTCATATTTTCTTCATCGTTACTACTTTAAACGAGTTACAAGAACAATGCAGTTAATTATGCGCTATTCCATGTTCGCAAAAATAGTCCTACTGCCTATGCAAAAAGTATTTGAAACAGTAAAAAATAAAAAAATAATAAATGTAAATTTAAAATAAATATCGTAATATCATTTTTAAATTTTTTACTTTTATTTTTATAGAAAAAAAAGGTATGTTACAGAAGATACTTTCAAATATTTTAAAAGCCACTTTGATAAAGAAGACTTTTTTAAATAATTATTTAACCCACAAAAATGTTTTTATTATAAATTATTCACATATGTGAATAAGTCTTCAGATAGTTTAAAACTATCACATAGTAATTTTCATCAGAAATGAAAGATACTTACGATTTAACAGCGTTTCTCTTATTAGACTGAGAAGAAAAATATTCTGGATAAAATACTTTTCTATCTAGCAATCGGTTCTTACACATTGCAGCGACATGAATTAATAAAAATTTGTGGTTGAATATGCATTTACAAAACTATTTAATATATTTAATGAGTTTAAAGCTAAAGGCATATACGATTATTTATGAATATTTGCCATACTAGACTTGTTAAAATATTCTTTAAAAAGTGCTTTTGTATCCGGCAACCATTGCTACACAAGACAGTGACGTGAGTTAAAATTTGTGATTTTATATGCTCTTGCAAAGTTCATTTCATTATTTAAAGTTCTAATCTCCATTGAATGCGAATGGCTTTTTATGCCTCTTTATTAATGATTTCTACACTAAATGCAATGAGACAGTTATAAAAAAAAATAGTGTTTTTGTATTTGGCTGGCATTACTATATAAGGAAGTGAAACAAATTAAGAAGTTGGGGTTGCGCCGACTTTTTGCTCAGAAACAAATGTAACAAATATTATCATGTTTGTCAGTATAAAAATTATACAGTGTAAAACAATGAAAAACGAAATGTACTCCAAATAACGTTACGCAGTTGGAATAACTGCTACGGATATTATTATTCAAGAATTTTGCTGGAATAAAATGATAATCTATAGGACAACACTAATTTTGTTCATTACTCAACATTTTCATCTCCTTTCCAACTTCGGTAGAAAAGAGACAATTTAGGCACTACTGTATTTAATTTATGGGCAAGTTTTGAAAGAATTCATTTGCATTATTTCCATTTAATTATCGCTTGGTTTAAATGATTAATAATTTTAGAATATATTGTTACTACTTACCTATATTTCATGGCAGCAGGGTAGGATAAAGAAACCTGTCGACTCATGGGGTTCATCGCCATGGAACTCTCACTCGTCAGCATATTTTCCTCCATACATTCCAAAATAGCTATTGGCGCACGGTTGGTGCTGCAGAGAGACAATTGAAAAGCTATTAAAACTATTCTTACAAATATTGTATCAATGCATTGTAAAAAAAGTTAAATTGCACGGTACAGTACTCGAATATTTTGTGCATATGAAATGAATTTTCGAGTATATTTTGAGTTCATTTTAAATTATAGATAAGATATTTATTAAATGCAATTTAAATATACTTTTTAAAAATTTACTTTATGTTGACATTCCTCCTTAGTTTTTAAAAGTAATTATGACATTTTTGGAGAGAGTGTCATAGTTATAACTTCAAGAAAATACACAGATATCATATTTGTTATATGTCGTCAACTGAGAATAATAATGTTCTGTCTGTGTTTTTGAAAAAATTGACTTGTCGATATAGAAAGGCTCAATTTGTATCTATGAAGACTTTTTTTGAATAAAAATGATGTTATATATAATTTACACATGATATTTACGATTATGTTATGACATTATTTTAATCCAGAAATGTCTTGATACATACAAATAGAACCTTTCTATATCGATAAGTCTTTTTTTCAAAAACAAAGATAGAGCCTTATTATTTTCAGGTGACGATGTGTCATTGTAAAAGTCCGAAAACTGATAAAAGTCTGTAAAGCTGCAAGTGGAACTTTGATTGCATTAATTTTTAACTCTTTCCAACAAAATTGAAAAGTGTTTATGCTTTCGGTTTGTCTGGCAGTCTGTTCGTATGGCCGTCTGGCCGACTGTCCGCGCTCTAATTCTCGTAAATGTACTCGGATTCTCATGAAATTTTAAGACGTTAATAACGTTTACCCTAGCATGAACCTATTTTTAATGAAGCTTCTATCATGGATTAGTTTATTTACAGGGACAGTTAAAAGTTTTCCGTTACATTACGGCCTATTTGGAAAAATCGTTTCAAATGAATTTTAAAGATGTTAAACCTGGTCAAACATATTTAGTTTTATGTGCATCTACATAGTTCACTGAAATATGCATTCTGTAAAATAGGCAGTGAAAAGAATAGTTATTATTCATTTACAAGTCCACACAAAAGAATTTCATTACATAATAATAAAGGGAGAAATTGTTTGCGATGTATTTTAATTATGGTAAATGATTTCATGTAGAAATAAGTTGATATGCGTCGTTGAGTCTTAATATGATTTTTTTCACGCTTAACATGAAATGCATAGCATTTACAGGGACATACAAAAGATTTTAAATAGTATATTCTATCCGAAGTACTGTATACTATGGATGATGGCTGTTAGATAGATGAAATGCATTTTTAATTATGATATGCGCTTTTAATTTTCACTAAATGTAAGCACATTATACGGTGTGAATAAATTGTACAGCATTTAACATTAAAAGAGATAATACTTGAATTCGCCGGTAATTACAGCTGGACTATCTTTGTTGATACATGGGATTTGAGGAAATGATACCTTTAAGTTGTATTAAATGGCATTTAAAACAGCATTTCGACTTCAAAGGTAGACTGCAGAAAAGTCCGTTGGTCCAACAGATGTATCACCCAGCATTTTGGTCGAAGTGTTATTGCAGTTCCGCAGTTTTGGCATCAGTGGATCAGAGAAGGTGTGCAGTGCCTCAGGGCGTCTCCGGCCCACAAATGCATGAAAGAAACTAACAATCAAAAGAAAATTCACATGTGCACCAACAATATCACTATCATCTGTTCGATGCCATTTTCTAATTGATATTGATGCAGGGGCATGACCATTTTAGATTACGGGCTGACTTGGGATCAATTCTAGACGTCCGTTAAGGCAATTGCTTCTATACCTTCAACGCAGGCGATTATCTGGATTGGTGTCGATCTTAAGCAAAAAGTGTCTGATTGACGAAAAAGTACATTCAGTAACAAATACCACTTTTCTCTCAATACTATTGACTACCGTATGTGTGTGTAGGCAGAGAGATCAGTGGCCAAATCATGCATTTGTTATTGAGGCGCACTCTGACATAACACCTGAAGGGACATCCTTTAGAATGATCTGCTAGGAGAACTGTTTACATTTACTCGTGCTGCAAGGTAATCTAATAGCTCGCAGGTTTGTAGAAGACATTTTGCAGTTTGTGATATGGCCTTCGGTATTAAGTTGCTAAGGTGCCATTATCAGCAAGATAATGCGTGGCCACATTCTTAACTACTAACTTGCAACAATGTCTGCAAGGATATAATGTCTCTTCACGGCCAGCCAGGTTATCAGATATATCTCGAATAGAGAATAGTTGAGACATGTTGGAAAGATGACTTAAGCCGCCTAGTAATATCACCGAACTAATTAATCAGCTGATTCACATATGGCAGAATCTACCGCAGAGGGATATCGGAACTTAATAGACTCCAAGTCTCACAAGTATTGGCTTTTATATCTGCCAAATGTGGCTTTACAAAAAACGAAATTGACATTATTTTTACTGCTATTAGTCAATAAAACGCTTTTTTGTACTAGAAGAATTTATACGTAATAAAGAATTTATACTAGAAGAATTAAAGAATTTATAATAATTTGTTCATCTAAGAAAACATTATTTATACTAATTTTCATGATTGTGACTTAGTTATTTTGGGGTATTTTTTTATTTCGATTGAGTTATGTTTAAAGAAAACTATCAGTAGGGGTAAATGTATGAACATCGATAAATATAAAATTATGGAAAAGCAACGTCTCCTTCTATAATTTTGGAATTTAAGCTAAACTTTTTGTTTCTTTAATAACTTTTAAAGTAAATAATTAAGTAATTTTTGCATTGGATTACATATAACAGATAAAAATTAAAAACCAATTAACAAAGAAAAATGATGATTGAGAATTAAAATCTTGTACTTAAGGAAGACGAAACAATAATAATAATAATAATGCTTTGTTTTCTCTTTTATTAACGTAGTCAGTAGTATGTTTTACAAATTTTGATTGTTGTACGATTTTGCATAACCTTTAAACAAAAAGAAAAAAAAAGGAAGTATTCCTTAAGTTTGGAAAGTTTTCGTTGTTATAAGGTTGCAAAAGATTGGACACCAATGATCTAATGCACAAGTCTATGTAGCATTAAGTAAATTAGATAAAGATAATATCCTCAACATTGTGGTAAAACAGATATAAAAGAATACATTTACAAGTAACAATATGCTTACTTGTTTTTGATGAGGGTATTGGTCTTGTTGTGTTCGCTTTTGACACTCATGAAGAATGTTGCCAAAAATCAGCCTTCAAAAACACTGCCGGACCAATCTGCTGCCACTCACCTTAAAGTTAAGAAACAAAACAGATTGAATATACAAATATCAAACAAAATAATTTAAGTATTTATAATAAAACTTTAAACATTACGGAACAATTAAACATTATGCAGAAGAATGTAAAATTTCAAAATAATATGATTTACAACAGCGTTACTATTTTTAATATTTAAATAACATACAACAGTCAAACATGAATTTCAGCATTTATGTTCATATCAAAGTTGCTATATTTTTATTGTTTTATAGAATACAAAATTTTCTTGCATTATTTTTTGGGATGAAACATTTTAATATCGATTAAAGTAAAAATGCCAAGTCTCTTAGCATCCGGCTTACCCCGTTTTTTTTTCTTTTTCTTAAAATTTGGCGACGACTTCGTTCTTTTTTAAGAAGTTAAATGAAATATACATATTAAAGTTTCTGCGCAATATCATCCTGGATTAAATATAAATAAAAAAATAGTAATAAATGAAATGAAAAATATTCGTATGAGCATGCATGAAATAAACAAGATTAAGCATTATTATACAAGCACATGGTATATGTTAAATATATATATATGTTATATGTGTTAAAATAAATTGACATTAAAATACAAAATAGTAGAATTTTTTTTTTCGACAACATCCATTCACACGGATCCAAAATGTATCTTTCAAACTGTTTGGGTTCATCGCTTCCAAATAAAGTGTATTGTATTTTTTAATCGGCCACATATCTGTCGAAGATTTATAATACTGAATATTAACATTACAGTATAATTGTAATTAAAGAAATAATTGTAGTTATGCTGCCTTAATTATATTTAAAAATATATGATTAAAGAAGTTCATTTACTTCGGATGCAAGCACAGAAATATACAAAATCACCTCAACAGTTCATGACTGAAATTCCAAAACTAATTAAAACTCGATTCGCATATTAAAATGAAATTGATCTGACATAGCATATCTTTGTGGAAAGCACCTGAAAATCTGTTTTTAAAGATTGACTCGTTGGTTTATCATTGTGTTTTCCGGCACACAAAGATATGAGAACATGGAGGACTGGATAAAACAAAATGATAAACATATGAGTAAATTTATAAAATCAAGTTTTCAAGTGTTTTCCACCAAGATATGATATGGCAGATCGATTGCGTTTTAATATGCGAATAAAGTTTTAACTAATTCTGGAATTTCATCCGTTTACTCGACTAAAAGAAACAACATGTTCATCTTACCATTACTACAATAAACATTAAGCCAAGTTAGTACAAAAAATTGTAGAACAATTAATCAGAATGTATCTCATGCGTATTAGTATTCTTTTTTTAAATGTTAGATTCCTGTTGTCATTATGTTTGATCGAAGTTATTAGTAACAACAAATCGTTATGTTTAGCCTTTTCGAGTCGAATCGTTGTGTATACGTGAGTATAATTTGCTCAAAATCTTTTATTATTTCTATCAGTATATTTGTATTACACATTTGACTTACAGTAATACATCTACGATTAAATGAAACAAAAATTTCTATTTTCAAAAACCACTGAAAAAAGATTAAAACTTCTATAAAAGATGCTCGTTACGAATGGTTTAATGATTTGTATAATGTACAATGTAAAAAAAAAGTGTATTTCTAATTCTACATACATACAATTACGGAAATCTGTAAGCTTATTACAATTTTATTTGTATATTATACAAAAGAAGATCTAAATCTGCAAAACTAGTTTTGTAAGGCTACAAAAATCTGTAGCTTTACAAAGAGTCTACTAAAATTACAGTAATCTGACAAAAAAGTTTTTTGTAACTCGAATTGCAGTTACGTGAAAAGTTTTAAATATCTCTGTGTCTTAAAAAATACTTACAAGGAAGGTCTCCTTATCGGGTATACTCAAACTATTTAAAAAAAAATACTACTTAAACTACTTAAGTATGTAATAAAGGATCAGCCAAATTTAGCAGCGCGAGAATTACTTTAGAAAGCCTGTAAAAATAAAATAAAATTAAATACTTTCGAATATTTTGTGCGAAAATGTGAAAACGTACGCAGTTTTTCTTGCCAAAAGCAAACGATTTTAATGTATCTGAAAATTGCTTGTTAATTAAATTTTAAAATGCGTGTAATAAGCATTTAATGTATTTAAACTTAAATAAAGATAGATTAAAATAAATATATTTTGTGTTACATATTTATGTTGATTTGTGATGCTACTATCTAATTTTAACTTCATATGTAAAAATTATTTTCATACATCTAAGCATATTTCAGAAAAATGGCCAGATGAAGAATGCTGCAGTTATACATTTCAATATCGAAGTTTTTGTTTCTAAAGCAAAAAATTTGAATCGACAGCGCTCAATTGAACTTAATTTTGAGATTGGATATTTTAATTTTATTTTAATTTATAAAATTTCATAGTTAACTTCCATTACAAATATATATATGACAAAACTATAGTTAAAACAAACTAAAATTGGCAAAACTAAAGTTTTTTAAATTTATTTAAACAAGTTCAGCATAAAATATTTTTACTTTAAAGAGCATTTGACATAAAAAAAAGTATTTTTTGAAACTTTATTCCACCGTCAAATAACGAAGTTTTCATTATTTTTTTGCAGATAATCTATCGAGTTTCTGCCGTAACTTTTTTTATAAACATATCTATTCTCATGAGAACAGTCTATTTTTTTTTCTTTTCAGATTTTACGAAGTATGACCATATGGAGACCTTTTTTGTTACAGATTCTTACAGATCTTACAAATTTTTTGATTTGAACGTGTATCTATTACATGAATTTTTTTTTTTTTGTTGCTATTACATAAAAAAATCTAGAAATTCCAGTTTCCTTGAAAAAAATCAGCAAGTTTACAGATTTTTTTTAAAATTTCAAACTGCAGTGAAGATTTTTCTATGCTAAATATTAACAAGAACAAAAATAATGCGTCAAGCATAGATTATAAAACACTTTCAAATGCATTTAAAATAATTTAACAAAATTTTATCGTTTAAAATGATGAAATATTATGTCTAATTGAACCGTTTGGGAAAAGCATAAAACATTTATAAATCCAATTTTAGTAATTCCCATTTACTATTGGAAAATTATCCGAATCCTTTTTGTACAGCCCTGTGTAAGATAAACAAATTTGTATCTATAAACTATATACCAAGAAAAAAAAAGTTCAGATTGGAAACATTTACTATAGTTTAAAATTTTTTCTTCAACCTTTTTCACTGATAAGAAGAAGTGTATGTGAATTCTTTTGTGCAGTCATCTATGTAAGCTATAAAATTTACATACAACAAATAACATCGGAAAAGTTGGTTAAATTTAAAAGGCATGCGGAAATGGAAATACATTTCCAGCAATTTATGCTCAAAGACAATACTGTTACCGATTTTTTTTCTGTGTACCTGTAAATGAATTTATAAATACTGTAAACCTATAAATACTATGAACACCCTATTCTAAAGTAAGTCTCTTGTACTAACTCTTGTGATTTGTGTATATTTCAGTACATTTAAATAGTATAACGTCATTAAAATAAGTGTAAACGTTTTTTTTTTTTTGTTTGTTTGTTTTACCCATCGTTAAAATTTTACAGAATTTTTCTGTGTGCTTCTGTAACAGAACATCTAATGCTACGCACTTCATTTTCAATGCCATGACGGTACTGAAATATTATATATATTGAAATATATTGATATATTGATTAACAAAGGATTTTGAGCTTATTCTATCATACTATTTTTCTATTGTAGTATACTATATTGACACTAATCAATGGAATATAGATACAGCCCTTGATCTTTTGGCTTCAGTTTGGGAATGACGGATTTTGAACTTATTCTATCGCCGATAATTTTCAGAATTTTCAAGATGCGTTTTTGAGACTTTTACAAAAGTTGCTCTATATATTTAGCTAACACATTATGCCAACTATATTTTGATTGCTTTCACGCATGCGCAACGAGATATTATTTAGTAAACCTGTTTATTTTTCATACAATTATACTTTTTAAAAATTCTAATAGCAGAACATTATGCACAATGTTGTTTGTCAAATTTTCTGTAAAGAACCTTTTTTTTTATTAAAAACTCTGCAAATTATAAGCAAAAAACTTGGGACCGATTTCATAAAATCCTTAATTTTTCTATGAGTATGCATGCTATCCTCATAAAAAGGATCACATTTTATTACAATAAGCCACTTAATCATAATCTGCAGTTTGAAAGTTTTTGCTACTTTAACTTTTACAGAGTAATCCAAAAGATCTTCGTTCTTTTTCAATTTGTTGACGGTTCCCTATGAGCTTTTGGGAGAAAAACTTCACGAAAACGTATGACATGTATTATTTTGCTTACACATCTGGAGTTTCAGAATAATTCCTCATGTATATTTCTATATATTTAACAAAACATCTAAAATCACAAGCATCAAGATTTTTTTGCTGGCACTGTACAATGAAATGTTGCTATAGAATGCTTAAATATGAGCAGGTTATTTTCATCTAGAGAAAGATGCTGAGCTGGTGTCAAAGAATTTGACTCCTGTTCCATGTGATTGTTTTGTTCGGGCCGAATGAGCACATTTGAATTTGAGCGATAACGTGCATTATATTGCAAATCGATTTTACGGCATACTGCATTTCCATCTATGTTTTTCTTACCTTTATTCAGAAATTATTAAATGTAATATAAGATCTGTAGCTGTTTTTACCCGCGTTTTGAAATCTAGACAGTTCAATAGATTCTTTATTGAAAATTTAGCATCACAAAAGAAACATAGGAGAATTTTTGTTAGAAAACCGACCAATATATCCAAATTTAACGTAATTCGCATTGAATTATCATAATTTACATACTTTAAACATCCATTTTATAAGCTTGAATGTCACGAAATGTTTCTGACTAAAACTGGATACAATAAATACCAGTCCAAAAAAAGTCTTTATAACTATTTAAATGAAATGGGTACATATCAACCACTTTAATATTTTCATCGATTTTTCTTTCTTTCGATGAAAGAAAGAAATTTCTAAATTCTAAATTTTTCTAAATGTCCAGAAATTCTTTTTATAGTCCGAAACTTAGAAAGTCGCCCTCTAAAGAGCTTCCCAACTCCTGGATCGACTGCTAAGCGACTTTAGTCGCCAACTCGGATTGCAATATTGGCATTTTTGGGAATCACAGATGTGAAAAAATATATGTTGATGAGTAAATAAAGATATGCTAGAATTAGCAAATAATCATTTGTAATAAACCATGCAATATCCTATAAAGTACACCGATACTCTTTTATTTTGCATTTAATCATATGAATTTTTTTTTTATTTACATCTAGTGATGTATCATTTGACTTCAAACGTACAAACGCTGGCTCGAAATCTAAACAGAGTTAATCATGTATTTTTTTAATTACTGTTTTACTTATACATATTTTTAAGAACATCACGGAAACACTGTAGTTCTTTAAAATTATCTTTTTTAAACTAGCTAAAATTAATTCTGACCAAGTTAAAATTGCGTCAAAAAAGGTTCTGTATTAAATTAAATTTTGTTTGCTCCACACACTACAGTAATTCATCATCTTTAATTAATTTGAACTGTAGAAAATAACATTGTACTATACTTCAACCGACAAATGTTGAAATAATCTTTATCGCTCGAAAATGAAGCGAATTTTGCTATTAAATAGTTCAGTTAATCATTCAAGAAAATGATTTATTACTGCTATGTATGCGTATCTGAATGCTGTTAGCTCTTTTAGCTCTGATTAATTTTATCTAGATAGGGCTCCCCTAATAGCTTATGTAATGCAGATCACAATAAATCTTTACCAGTGATGATTAGAGAAGCTCGTCTATCAAAATGTTCGATTTTTAACAGGCTTTTCGTGTTAAAATAAAAAAAGAGAAAAAAAAAAGTCGAAATTTTCATTGAGTATGAAATATAATCTAATGTTTTTTTTTACTATGAAAAAAAGTCCAAGAAATAATCCTTAGATTAATGATTAGATATAGGTTTCACTTCAATGTGTAGGGGAGAGTGGGGATACTTGAGCATAGGGGGATACTTGAGCCACCCCTATTATTTCTACAGTTGGTTAATTTTTCTTTCTAAAACTGGCAATATGATAACATATTTATAGTTCTGAACATGTAAAAAAGAAATCACATACCTTGGTACCATTTTGAAAGTATGGTGATTAATAGTTGTTTTTCCCTATCTAAAGTAAATATTTAGGTGCATGTTTTTTTTTATTTTTTTGTATTAAAAGTTTTGTTTAAAGTTGCAATCATATGGATAAATTTAATAAGCATAATTTCAATTGTATTTAGAATCTAAACTAGTTCAAATAGCTGTATGCTTTACTTAGTAAAACTCTGATAAATAAAAATGGTGGTAATGGGGATACTTGAGCAGTGAGAATGGGGATACTTGAGCCATGGCTCAACCATCCCCACTAGGAAATTAGACATGGATGAAACAAACAAAAAATAAAATTGCGTCCTTATATTCACTAATTGATATTTTTTCTTTAAACAATAATGACTTAGAAAAAAAATGTTTAAAAATGTATATTTTTTAATGAAAATATCCATTTTATTTTTCATTTTGACTAAAAAAATAGCCTGTTTAGATAAATGTAAACATAGTTTTCAATTCAATTTTTATTACATTAAAAAAATTTAAACTACTTTAAAAATCATAATCTTTAATACTTCTATTAGTCAGGTCCAACATATTAAAATATTTATTTTTTAATATAATATATTAAGATTAATATTTAATATGTTGGACCTGACTATGTATTTTCTATTAGTCAGGTCCAACATATTAAAATATTTATTTTTTAGTATAATATAATAAGATTAATATTTTATAGCGAAATTGTAACATCATCTGTTACTGTAAGTTTTTTTAATCAAAGAAATGACTATTGTCCCCAACAGAGGGCCCTACTGAGTTACCATGTAGCTAAAAGTAAAAAGATTTTGCAATGATCCTTCGATCGCCAGCTATAACGACAAAGAATTATCGTATTACTAGATTTGTTTTCTCAATTAGTTTTGAAGGACTTTATCTATCATAATTTATCATTCTGTAAAATATTTGTGCAAAAATAAAGCGAAAAAAATACTTTTGTGGGTTTTCTTCCGCACTGGCTCAAGTATCCCTTCACCATGGCTCAAGTATCCCCTCCATGGGGATACTTGATCCACGATGTAAAAAAAAAGTAAAAATTAATTAGACATAAAAAATAGTTCAAAATTAATTGAAACTGGTTTTCAGAAGAAAAAAAATTATCAAATTTTCATTTTCAATATTTTATTTTGTTCTAAAAAATTATAAAAAAATTTAAAAAATTAAAATTTAAAAAGTGGCTCAAGTATCCTCATCTTCCCCTACAATTATAAAGCTACTAAAATTATGTTAATAGATTGGGAAAAATATCCTTTTTAATGATTTCCTTTACAATTGTAAAGTAGTACTAGTGATTTTATTTTGCTCATCTGTTTGCTTTTATTTCTTCCTTCCTTACTAGAAAAATTAGAGAAATATTTTGACTAGGGCTAAATTTTACTACGGTATGGAAGTAAATTTCTACAACATACTTTAAAAAAAATCTACTACCAAACTACTTGACGGCTTTGGCACAGAGGCTTATCTATAGATTCTGTGTTAAGGATGCTTTTCTAATGTTCTAAAAAATACAGTCGTGGAAAAAAAAAGGTAAACAGCCCTTACCAATTCTGAAAAAAAAATTATCGCAGAAGACAGTTACTGGTATTAAATGATTGGAAATAATGTCTACTTTTAAATTATGTATATAAAATTTACTTAGAGGGACATCTATATATTAAAACGAACCCTAATTTTTTCTTTTCAATAGCAGTACCTAATTCTGGCAGCACAAATAAACTTTGCACCCTTCAATTAGTCAAAAAACAAATTTTTATGCAATTTGTTCTATAAGTTTCCAAGAAATTAATTATTTTAAAATGGGCATATTTTAGGGGATGTATACTCGATTGTTGACCGAGAGAGCCCCCTTCTTGATCAAGGAAATTTTGTTGCGACTGAAGCAGTCTTTGAAGGTAGCTAGATTACAGGATAGCCTAAGAAATTTCAAAATATCAAGTCACTTTTATTGTATACGGCGCTTTAAACCATCATTTTAACGTTTTTAAAACATAATTTGAAAACTATTTGGAAGAAAAATTTTAAATTTTAGATTTCCATAAATTAAGACTTAGTAACTCTAAACCCATTAAAAAATTGTAGGTTGCAATTCATAATTTTTTCGAATATTAATTTCATAATTCATAAATCATATTATAAAATTATAAAAACTGCAAATTCAATGTTTTTATGTTTGGTATTTTAATATTATTGCTACATAATAAATTAGCACATTAAGAATGTTATTTCAAGAGATATTGATGAAAATATGAAAATATAATAATGACAGTGTGAATATATAATTAGAAGCACTAAATTTTAAATGCTTATCATTCAAAAACTTATCGTGTAAATTGCTTGAAATTCGATGTCTAGGCATTGTTTCAACTGAAAATTTAAAAGGCTTTGTTGAAATTGGGTATTGCGATTGAAAATTTTGAAGTATGGGTTAAGAAAATTTTATATACATCGTTTAAAAAACGACTTTATTTCAAATCGTTCGTGACCAGAAAATTTCTTCTACAGTAATTTGATACGTAAGGCTGCCATACAATCTCAAGGCGGTTCTATTTACTCCACTATACACACTATCAAAAAATCACATATCTGTCTCAGGCAGTCGCTTCCTTATTTCAGTATAAATGATATCACAGACATGTGTTAAATGGTCTGCAACATACTATAAATTGTATAATAATGAAAAAATAGTAATTAAAATAAAAAGGTAACAAAAAAAGGTTAGCAAAGCAGCATTGCAAAATTAATTGAATTATTATTAGTATATAAGATGCCCGAAAATTAACAACTCTTTTTTTTTTCCTTGTCGGAGTTATGTAGGCATTGTAAATTGCAAAAATGTTCAAAAAATTACAATTATGTTAATGACCTACATTAATTTTTAAAATGTTAGATTTTTTAAATTTTTATTTGGTTTAAAAATTAAATAAGTTATATTTAGAAAAATTTTGACCATGCTCTACTAAATACTAACAGTAAAATTTCCATTTTATCCGTGCCATAAACTCACCGAGTTATAATATTTAAAAATATTCGATATAGCAATTAAAGTATACTTTAAATAAGTATGTTTTATTAAAGTTTATGAAATTGCGTAGCTTTCCAGCACTAAAATATAGCACCGCAGAGCTAAAAAAATTCATTAACTTCGAAATATCATTACTAGACGAGTTTTTTTCGTACAAGAATAGAAGTTTTAATATTGCACTTTTAATAATTTATAAAAAATGCATAATTAAAAAAAATTAATGACAGGACAGTTTTATCGCGGTAATCTTAAGTTTTACCTTATTGTGAACACTTTTCCAACACATACTGCCGGCTTATTTACAATAGGAAAAAAGTTCATGTGCGTTTTACTTGACGAACACTTGGCAGCGCTAACTGTGAACGAGATCGAGGTCAGTGATAACTTCAGCGGTAATTCGAATTGTTAAAGAGTTGGGCGCGTAATCTACGTATAGCTAATATTTAAAATTTTATTTCAAAGACTTCCTGCATGTGGTATCAAACGATTAAATTCCGTTTTTTTTTTTGCTTTTTTAAAAAAATTTCTAAACATTGTATAGTTTAACATGTTACATCGTCGAATAAGGAAAAAAAAATCTATTTTCAGATACATATTTTTTGCAAACACTATCATAATTTGTTTTAGAACTAATTATATCACAATTTATTCATTATTTTTTACGGTTTTTAAAACAATTCTCCAACATGATTTTTTTTTCACCTATCTCTGTCACTCGTAAACAGACGATTCTAAAAGATAAGTCTGTTTGCATTTAAATTAATTTAAATGTAGTAGTTCATTTTTAGCTCACAGGCTATCATAGCCTGAGAGCTTATGTGCCCGTCTGTTCTGTATGTACGTTCGTTCGTACGTTCGTGCGTAACGCGATAACTCATGATAAAAATATCGGATCCACTTGAAATTTTGTATATAGGTATATCCTGATAAAACGCTTCCCTGATTAGTTTTTGGAGTTCATTCGATATGTATAAGAGAGGGAACGGGGGGCTCATGCCCCTCCCCTTAATTGATATAAACGGGATTTTCATGCAGAATTAACAGTTTTCGTTCAAAATTTAGACATAGGATCACTCTGATGAGGCCATTCCGTGACTGTTATTAAGTGTTCATTGAATAAGTATCAACAGGGGGAACGGGGGGGCTCATGCCCCTCCCCTTAATTGATATAAACGGGATTTTCATGCAGAATTAACAGTTTTCGTTCAAAATTTAGATATAGGTTCATTCTGATGAGGCGATACCGTGGCTGTTATTAGGTGTTCATTGAATAAGTATAAACAGGGGGAACAGGGGGCTCATGCGCCTTCCCTTAATTGATATAAATGGGATTTTCATGAACAATTAACAGTTTTCGTTCAAAATTTAGATATAGGATCTTTCTGATGAGGCGAGTCCGTGGCTGTTATTAGGTGTTCATTGAATAAGTATAAACAGGGGGAACGGGGGTTCTTATGCCCTCCCCTTAACTTGTATAAATGGATTTTTCAAGCAGAATTGTCAGATTTCGTTCAAATCTCTGAATAGTTTTGGAAGTTTAATGGTTAAGTATAAAAGAGGGGAATAAGTCCTCTTAAATTATATAAATGCTAAATGGGTTTTTATTAAGAATTATCCGATTTGCTCTGAATTTTGGATATAGATTTTTTATATGATAAAGCATGTCCTTGATAGTTTAAGAGGTTCAATGATTAAGTATAAAAAAGGAGAAAGGGGAGAGCTGTTTCCCCTTCTTAATTTTTCTTTTTTCGAACGGAATTAACGAAAATACAAGGCTGTAATGTACAATTAGTATGCGTAGCCTGTGAGCTCAATGCCATCAGTTTAACTGGGCAATATTCTTTTTATTTTTACTTATATTCCATAAGGAAATTAAAACTTAAATAAATAATAAAATGTAAATAGAACACAAATTTAAGGCGTAATTTAAGTTAATCCCTTCGCGACGGGAGCCTTTTACGAAATTTTTAATGTTTTGTCACCGGTTTTTAAAAACAGAAATTTGAGCCTTATTAAATCGAGAAAATGCTCCGATTAGATAAAGCAAATTTTACAGTAAAATTTTACTGGTGGGGAGATAAAAAACGATTCTTAAGACTTCTTTGCGGCATGTATAATTGTCGCTCGTCTTCAAGGGGTTAAGACAAATTTAAGATGCAATAGAACTACGCTTAAATCACTGAAATTATCAGCAGTGATGAAATTCAGAGATTTTTCTCCCGGGGAGGAGATTGTACTTTTGTCCAATAAAAAGCATAAAATCTCAAGTCTTCCTAGGAGGGGGGGGGGGACATTTCAATGTTCCCGGGGGATGTACTCCCCTGATTGCCTCTGAATTCAACATTGATTATCAGAATAAAAAAGGTTAGCGATTTGTAACGATTTCATCGACTGTTAAATCATGGTACGAGGCCTTACGAAAGTTTCACTTTTAATGTACATTCGAACCCGATTAAGACGTTTTTCAAGACAGAGGACAAAAGTGAGGTATTAAGCGGGATCGCGTCTTAAACGTGATTTGTATAATGTTTGCAGTGACAAGGCTTATTTACACATTTGATCGTCTGAATGATCTTTAAAGTTTTCATTTATATGTTTGCGATCGAAAATTATGTCTTTTACTTACATATAGATTAAACTTTCAATGTATTCTTTTTTAACTTATTGTTTCTGTTCATAGAATTGACTGGAATAATAACGGAAATAAATATGGATTCCAACAAGGCTTTATTGTAGATTAATACATTACAATAAAAAGTAAAACAACAAAAATAGTTTCACTGATAGACTATATTTTTTAACAGAAAGAAAAAAAAATAAACCTTTAAAGTACAACCCAGTTTTTAAAATCACATTTATAGACAGGGAGCCGAGAGTACAGACAATCAACTCATTGAGTTCACGGATTTAGGATTAGTTAAATTTTGATTCGCATATTAAAACGCAATCAGTCTGCCAAGTCACATCTTGTGGAAAAATTTAAAAACCCGATTTTAACAGTTGTCTCGTAAGTTTACCATTGTACTTCCTTGCACCCAGAAGTGTGAAAACATGGTTGACTGGAAGCAAGAAAACATAATGGTAAACCTATGAGTCAACCTCTAAAATAGTGTTTTTAGATTTTTTACATCAAGATATGACTTGGCAGACCGATTGTGTTTTAATATGCGAATCGAAATTTAACCAATCCTAAATTTTCATCCGTGAATTCATTGAGGTGATTTTCTGTGCTGTCCCCTATCAGTCTATTAATACTTCTAATAATGAATACTATCATAACCCAGCATTTTTTAAGCTATTGCATAGCTTTTATCGCGGTCTTTGAGCGCGGAGACCGAATCCAAAAATTCCGTAACGTGAAAAATCCTAACACATCGGTAACGAAAAAACCTAACACTCGGGTAACGTCGTTTCCGTTCGGAAAACTTCGGGACGGTATCCTTCGGTAGACTTTAGCAAGACATTGACGTGGTATTTTTCAGATATTAGGATATCAAGTCTCAAACTTATGTTTCTTATGATCTAATTTTTATAGCGCGGCCAAATTTTGTTTGGTAATTTATTATGAGACAGTGTTTATTTTGGTGGTCTTATTTATTTTGGTGACAGGAGACCCCCCACCGTGAGGGTCAAAAAATTTAAAATGCCTATAACTCGCGATCTAACTTTCGTAGCGCGGCCAAACTTTGTTTGGTAATTTATTATGAGACATTGTTAATTTCTGGTGACAAGAGACACCCCACGGTGAGGGTCGAAAAATTTAAGATGCTTATAACTCGCGATCTAATTTTCGTAGCGCGGCCAAACTTGTCTGGTAATTTATTATGAGTCAGTGTTAATTTTTGGTGACAGGAGACCCCACACGGTGAGAATCGAAAAATTTAAAATGCTCATAAGTCGCGATCTAATTCTCGTAGTGCAGCCAAATTTTGTTTGGTAACTTATTATGAGACATTGTTAATTGTTGGTGACAGAAGACACCCCACGGTGAGGGTCAAAAAATTAAAAATGCTTATAACTCGCGATCTAATTTTGGTAGCTTGGCAAAATATTATTTAGTAATTTATTATAAGACAGTGTTAATTTTTGGTGACAAGAGACCCCCCCCCCCCACGGTGAGGATCGAAAAATTTTAAATGCTTATAACTCGCGATCTAATTTTTTTCGTGCGGCCAAATTTTGTTCGGTAATTTATTTTGAGGCAGTGTTAATTTCTGGGGACATTAGAACCCCCACGGTGAGGGTCGAAAAATTTAAAATACTTATAACTCACGATCTAATTTTCGTAGCGCGGCCAAATTTTGTTTGGTAATTTAATATGAGACTGTTAATTTTTGGTGACAGGAGACCCCCCATGGTGAGGGTCGAAAAATTTAAAATGCTTATAACTCGCTATCTAATTTTCGTAGCGCGGCCAAATTTTGTTTGGTAATTTAATATGAGACTGTTAATTTTTGGGGACATTAGAACCCCCACGGTGAGGGTCGAAAAAATTAAAATGCTTATAACTCGCGATCTAATTTTCGTAGCGCGGCCAAATTTTGTTTGGTAATTTATTATGTGGCAGTGTTAATTGTTGGTGACAAAAGACACCCCACGGTGAGGGTCGAAAAATTTAAAATGCTTATAACTCGCGATCTAATTTTCGTAGCGCGGCCAAATTTTGTTTGGTAATTTACTATGAGACAGTGTTACTTTCGGTGACAGGAGACCCCCCCCCCGGTGAGGATCGAAAAATTTAAAATGCTTATAACTCGCTATCTAATTTTCGTAGCGCGGCCAAATTTTGTTCGGTAATTTAATATGAGACTGTTAATTTTTGGGGACATTAGAACCCCCACGGTGAGGGTCGAAAAAATTAAAATGCTTATAACTCGCGATCTAATTTTCGTAGCGCGGCCAAATTTTGTTTGGTAATTTATTATGTGGCAGTGTTAATTGTTGGTGACAAAAGACACCCCACGGTGAGGGTCGAAAAATTTAAAATGCTTATAACTCGCTATCTAATTTTTGTAGCGCGGCCAAATTTTGTTTGGTAATTTATTATGAGACAGTGTTAATTGTTGGTGACAGAAGACACCCCACGGTGAGGGTCGAAAAATTAAAAATGCTTATAACTCGCGATCTAATTTTCGTAGCACGGCCAAATTTTGTTTGGTAATTTATTATGAGACAGTGTTAATTTTAGGGGACATTAGATCCCTCCCCCCCCCCCCACGGTGAGGGTCGAAAAATTTAAAATGCTTATAACTCACGATCTAATTTTCCTAGCGCGGGCAAATTTTGTTTGGTAATTTATTATGAGACAGTGTTAATTGTTGGTGACAGAAGACACCCCACGGTGAGGGTCGAAAAATTAAAAATGTTTATAACTCGCGATCTAATTTTCGTATCGCGGCCAAATTTTGTTTGGTATTTTAATATGAGACTGTTAATTTTTGTCGACATGAGGCCCCCCACGGTGAGGGTCGAATAATTTAATCGCGATCTAATTTTCGTAGCGCGGCCAAATTTTGTTGGTAATTTATTATGAGACAGTGTTAATTTTTGGGGACATTAGATCCCTCCCCCCCACGGTGAGGGTCGAAAAATTTAAAATGCTTATAACTCACGATCTAATTTTCCTAGCGCGGGCAAATTTTGTTTGGTAATTTAATATGAGACTGTTAATTTTTGGTGACAGGAGACCCCCCCACGGTGAGGGTCGAAAAATTTAAAGGCTCATAACTCGCGATCTAATTTTCGTAGCTCGGCTAAATTTTGTTTGGTAATTTATTATGAGACAGTGTTAATTTTTGGTGACAGGAGACCCCCACGGTGAAGGTAGAAAAACTTAAAATGCTTATAACTCGCGATCTAATTTTCGTAGCTCGGCCAAATTTTGTTTGGTAATTTATTATGAGTCAGTGTTAGCTTTTGGTGACAGGAGAACCCCACGGTGAGGGTCAAAAAATTTAAAATGCTTATAACTCGCGATCTAATTTTCGTAGCGCGGCCAAATTTTGTTTGGTAATTTATTATGAGATATTGTTAATTTTTGGTGACAGGAGACCCTCACGGTGAGGGTCGAAAAATTTAAAATGCTTATGATCTAATTTTCGTAGCGCGGCCAAATTTTGTTTGGTAATTTATTAAGCTATTGCATAGCTATTATAGCGGGCTTTGAGCGCGGCGACCGAATCTAGGAATTCCGTAATTAGAAAAAATCCTAACACTCCGGCTAACGACGGTTGAGTTTGGCAGACTTCGGCGCGGTATCCTTCGATAGACTTCAGCAGACATTGACGCAGTATTTTTGCATAAGTTGATAAAAAATGCTATGCAATAGCTTTACCGCGGCAGTCCCCGAGTGCCACATATATTTTTTTTTATATATATAAGGAAAAAAACTGTCTTTATTGATCTTTATATAAATAATATTGTTATCATAACAAAAAGTAAAGAAAACATAAAAAAGTAATAGGAATTCGTATTTGTTTAATCTTTAGTCGCATTGGTTTAATTTTTACCAGATTAAATTCTTGTTGCTTGTAATATGCATTCTGAAACACAGTAGTGATATTACGTATGTTTAAAACCTCCCTAACAACAGGTGTGAAAATCTCTAATCTAAATTTGTCTATTTCTTTCTACCGCTGTAAAAACATATACACAGCAAGAGAGGCAAAGAATGTTAGTAGGCGGGATCAAAAAACATTTGCAGTTTTCTTTATTTAGCAGGTTTTAATTTTATTCAAAAATTTACCAAAATTTCCAATTAGTAATTTTGTGCCTTTATTATTATTATTATTATTTTAATGAAGCAAATATTACTTTTAAGAGTATTTTTTATGGAAAAAATATTAAAATAAATAAATAAAAAATCCACTAAATGGACAACACTTGTAAAGAGAGAAAAAAATTCGAATCTTGATCAATGAATTTGCGTTTTATCTGTGAGTTTTTTTTATTATTATTCAGGGCCCGACTTAGATACTGGGGGACCCTGGGGCAAACATTATTAGGGGGGCCCCCCTTCTATCTTAAAATTTTTCATAAATTGTACTAAAGTGACTAAAACTGAAATTCATAACTATTGTACGTGTACATAAATTTTGTACCAAGTACTATTCACATCTATATACATAATAGCAGAAGAAAGACAATTTTAAGAAATTATAGAATACAGTTTTTTTTTTCGATTACAGGAATATGAGGGCAAATGTGAGGCCTTAAGGAGGCATTGGGTACGGAAACAGAAAGGGTAGGAAAAGAAAGATCCTTAAAATTGGAAAAAAAAAAGAATTTTGGTCACTTGACCATTTTTTATCATTTGTCACTTCTTTAACGAAAAACTTATATCTATCCTTGGGGGGGCCCCCTTAAACCGGGGGGCCGGGGCAATTGCCCCGCATGCCCCTGCCTTAGTCAGGCCCTGTTATTATTATAAGACCCAAAAATTTAACATGTATTAATCGGGAATGCATAATAACCGTTAGTGTATTAAACGTAAAATTTTTACATTAGCCTCATGGACGAGTTCAAAAGATCGAGAAAAAATCGCCCATTAAAGGTGAGCATCTTAATCGGGTGTTCGACTATATTTCAAAACTTTATTTGAATATATTATTGCTGTTTTTCATATAAAAATGATTGTTTGTAGTTTTAGTGAAAAATTAAAAAATATATATCATTTTCATTTAGAACTCCCAGCACATATAATAACTTTTCTCTCCTTCGACAAATCTAAGTTTATAAAATATTTTAAAAAATATGAAAAAATCCCGGAAGATTATTTAAATAAATCGTGTTACTAAAAATAAAAATCTCAAAGATGTAGCAACTTACATTACTTTATAAGACCATGGTGGAAAATTTAGTTTGTCTAAGGTTGCATTTATTATGAGCTCCATATAGAGTTATATATCAGAGACACCTTTTTGAACGTATTGTTCTTCGCGCGAAAATTTATCTTTCACATGCTGTCATTGTTATAAATAAAAGTACAGAGATGAGAGAAGTGAAAGCATTCGGCCTTGTGACACAAACACAATGGACTGATTCAGAGGGTTTCCTAGTACTTTTTTCTTATCTCTTTACAAGCACACTCAGAAATAGAGAGAAGAAATAAGGCGATAGACGATATTTCTTGGGAAATATATTTTTTATCACCACGTAAATATTTACATGTGGTTAAAATGATAACGATTCCTTTACCAAAAGCTGTTTCATGCATTATTTGCTTTTGTACTATTCCACTATAGTGCTAATTTCTGATATTTCGAGAGATAGTCGATTACTGTTGATTTAACACTTTCCGGCACGAACAAATTCTGTCATGAGAAATTATGAGAAATTGTCGACTGTCACCAGAATTTGCAAACGACTTATTTTAGAAATTAAGAATCCCATAATTTAAGCTTTCACAATAAAAGCAAAATTTCATTAAAATTTTATTGGTGCCGTTTGGATTTAAAATTAGGTATCCCAGGGGGGAGTGGGCACAGTATGCCGGAAAGGGTTAAGGGGACTCGGACACCCTACATGCGGGAAAAAAATGACGAAAATATCGATTTTCTAATTTTATTATATTTTATTATTCCTTGTAAATTCTGGTGAAGTTTCATAAAGATTCGATTACTATAAATAGAATTAAAAGAGATTTTATTACATCACTGTTCCTTCAAATTTCGCGCTTCACTTCACTTAAAAGTGATTTTTCTCAGTTTGGATTTTTTCGATGAATGGAAACGTTCAAAGTGATAAAACATTTATGTATATTTTATAATTGACTCGAATTTTGTTTTGGTTGTTCCTGACGGTTTATTTGATAAAATTAAGTATCGGATTTACAATAAAATAAAAAATGTTTATTTTTTTTTTTTTTTTTACAAATAAAAATGTAAAATAAATTCAGTTTTTATTCTAATTTGATACGGATTTGCACGTTTCCCCCCCCCCCTCCCAAATTAATTAACTTATGGAAAATCCGATACTTAAAATTACATGTGACACTTTTAAGAATTGTTTTTAGGTAGATTTCGTAAGAAATAGTACCTATTGCAGTCGTTACCATGTTATGACAATTGAAAAATTTATAACTTTTCATCATATGACACAAAATCCATAACCACTCCCACCTAAAAAATTTATATATAGGGGAGAGGGGGGTACGTTTGAACTGGGGGCACCTTTGAACACTCTAAATATTTTCTTCCAAATAAATTATTTTTAAAAAATATATATGGCAATACATTACTGCTGCTTCAGGGGAATAATTATACAAAGCTGTACCATTTTGTATAAATAGTACTGCATAAACAAGATATGTATTTCTCTCCCTCATGAGTCTAAACTTAAGAAAATAAAGTTGTAAGATTTTTGTTTACAAACTTCTATCCCGGAAATTTTGATTTATTGTTCAGTGCTTAAACAAAGATGTTAGCTTTAGTTTATAAGCTTTGTTTTATTCAAATTCTTCAGCCGAATTGAGTAAACTGTTGTAATGTTGAACTCTATGTGATGGGGCACAATTGAACAAAAAAGTTGGGGCACCATTGAACAGCGAAAAAACACCGAATAAACTGGTAATAAATAATAATTTAAATAATTTAAAGAGAACAGTTAAAACTATGAAGTAAAGGGTTGTTAATGTATCTAAATATTATTATTTCTGATTTTTTTTATGTGAAAAGAGGTTAATTAAGAATGCCAAAGAACATGGACTTATACTGCTAACAATTTCCCTTACTGCACACAAAGGTTCCAACCCCTGTATGTATCAGTGATGGGAAGCTTCGAAACTAAATTAAATCAAATCTAAATTCATTTATTGGATAATTGCAAATTCTGGTTACAAAATAATGATTCATGATTTAATAGGATTCCAAACATAATTTCTGGTTTCCTTATCGGATAAAACGGAATTTTATATCAGGGCTCTTAAAAAAAATAGCGAATGAAAATTTTTAATTTTTCAGAAGCATCAGATATCACATCACATTGGTGTATTTCAAGGATATTGTAAAAATATTTCACAACCAAACATAACTGGAGGGACAGTTGTGTTTTATCAATAATGAGTTTTGACATCAGCATTGTTAGATTTAAGTTTGGTTAAATAACAAAAAAATTAGTAATTTCAACAAAATGTAGTTATTTAATTTTATTCATATTACTTTATATTTCTGTAACATGTGCAACTTTTTAAAAATCTCTCAATATTTTCATATTTTATTCATTTGTTCAAAGGTGCCCCTTGCTTGTTCAAAGGAACCCCTACATGGGGTAGGTTTGAACAAAAATCTTTCAATTTTTTAAATCCTCGCAACTTATTTAATTTCTTTGGAAAATGTTTAATTTATGGTTCCTATGATGAACAAATACGTTGTTTTTGTTATGTAATATTTAAAACTCAACAAATATAATTCAAGTAAGAAATATATTGATTTTCTGAAAAAATGTTCAAAGGTGTCCCCCTCTACCCTATATATGCTAAGTTTTGTCCGCACTATAATAGTCGCAATTATGCACATATCATCTTCAAACTCACTAAAAACATTCTTAAGTTACTATCTCGGCGGGGATTGCAAATGGGCAAATTCGGTCCAAGGGGGTGGAAATGGAGAGGTTTAAAATGTTTGAATACCGTCTTTTTTTATTGAAGAAACTTGAGTAATCCCTAATCTTGATTTAGTTTTTATTGGTAAAATGAGTACTTAATTTTGAAATCTACCTCAGTCTGTAGAACGAGCCGATAGGATTTTTTTTAATAGCTCAAATTGTTCAAAACTATACTAGAAGATACATTTTAAAGTTTACTTAAATAAAAAAAAAAATCAAATTTTGCCAGGGAAATCGTACAATTTTTTGTCAGAATGATTTTCTTTCATTGAGTCGTTCCTTTATTAGTCGATCAAAAATGTACATTAAAAAGCTTAGATTTAAAAGAAATGTTCAAAGGGTACAGAGTCCCCTTAAATGATTGTTTAACTGAAGGAGGTTTATAGGTAAAAATATCAAAACAAGTATAGAAAATGTGATAAAGAAAAATCCGATGCATTGTCTCGGAAAAGTGCATAAGCGCTTTGACTATATCTATGCGTTTTTTTAGATTTCTATGTAGGATGTACAAGAAATGGTGGTTAGAAGTAGAATTGTACGGGATGATACATGTAAAAAAAATATGTACAGGAAATCAGGGTGGTTTCAATGTACTTATTTAGTGCTAAATTCAAGCTTCATAAATGCGAACCTTGCGCCTTTTTTTATTTTTTAGAAAAAGAATAAAAATACTACGGACAAGAAATTTTACTTAATACATGAAATTAATTAAATGCTAGAAGGAAACAAAACACATTTTATGAAATATATTTTTTGGTTCAAACAGACTTATTTGACTTGAAAAAAGTCGGAAAGCTGTCAACAATCAGAGCCAAATTCGTATTTTTATACATATCTGTAACAATAATGAAGACAATTTCAGCAACATTCTGTAAAATGTCATGGAGTTATATTGTTCTGGAAATTATATTGTGTATTTTAGTCAATGAAATTGTATCTAATGATAGCTAACGCCTGAATTTTGAACCATTTAGCTCAGTTATGAGTATATCTAGTGCATAGTGCTCATATCAATCTTCCTTTTTATAAAAAACTTGAATAAGCATATTTCAAACAAGAAAATTTATTTGTTAAAAGTTTGTTTTCTTTCTCTGTTGCATTTACCCTGTATTTTTTCATTAAAAAAGTATTATTCCCTTTGTTGTCTAAGCAAAATTTATTTATATTGACACGCATTATAACCACTGAAAGTTTTGACAATTAATTCAGATGCATTCTGTACAATAAATTACACTTTCTGTACTACAGAAATGTTCAATTGATTCTCAAAATGGGTTTTGCGGCACAAATAATATAGTGTGGAGAGGGAAGAAACATAACAAGGAACGTACGTGTCTAACAATGTCTTACTTGCCTAACTTAAACAATGTAATGTATTATAATAACGTTTTGGATAACGTAATATTTTATATTTCTATTTCAAGATATCTTTATTTTAGAGTTGATTTGTTTAAATATTAGTTTATTGCAATCACTTAGTTTCTATAAAGGATCTCATTAAAGACCTGTCTGTAACGAATATTTTCGTTCATGCTTTTAAAGAACCGGAGTTAAAGTTTGTTAACTGCTTGAGACGTATAAACAAACAGCCGTGACTATTAAAAGTACTTTGCGTAAAACAGCAATAACTCAAGTAGGAGAGACTCAGGACCAAGATCTAACTATGTATGTGGCAATTATTAATGAAAAATAAAAGAGTATTACACTCTTACGGGTTGACCCCCGGTAAACAGACAAATACTGGGATACTACATCTTGACAGCAGGACGGTCAAAGATTGAATGATTCGTGACATCAGATAAGGTAGCCAAAATGCATCGAGCTAAATGTGGTTGCCCTGAAATCATAGTAACCCCATACGTATAGTTCACATAGAAAGTTTAAATTAAAAACGTGCCAATCGGACCGTTAATTTGGCGTTTAATATCTCGTAGTACAAATATGCATGCCAACACCGATTGCTGGGAACATCATTTCTAATCGCATAACATAGATTTCAGACGCCGATATTAATATAAACAGAGCGTTATATTTTAAGCCGAAAAGAGACTTGTAATGTCTATTAATCTTTGAAATGAATGCTGTAAGAGGCTGAGTCACCGCAACAAAGGAGCATATGGTCTAAAATGTCTTTCTATGTACTCTTTGATCAGATCAAATTATACTCGCATAGATAATGATTTTAGGATGAGAAAAGATTTGTTTTTGATTTATTTTATTAACGGCTTTGGCTAAGCATGAGAAACCTACGCAACTGGAATTTAACGCGCAAGAGAAAAGAGATAAACATGTTCTTTTTAGAAAGTAAAAGGGAGGTTTTATTAATTTGAAATTGCGAAAGATAATTTAAATTTTAAACTTGAGAATTTAAATTTAAAAAGGGATCTAATAATAATATGCGATGTCATGTTACTTTTAACATCACACTGTCCACCCCCGTTGTCTTCAGAACAGCAACAGTTCCAATAATAACATGGTATCTAGACCGGGAGGCCTCAACACAAACTGGTTTTGATTGAGAAATGCTTAGTGAAGTGATTACTCTAACTTGGTGCATATCTGAGTGAGATTCTAAGCAGTGACTGATTAGACTACTGCTGGGCATTTGTCGATAAATAGCTCTTTAGCTAGTGCAAGGGTAAGGAGGATCTTTCTTACTGTGGATCAACATGGGACGAAAATTAGCGAATAATTAGCTAACATCGGCCAAAAGATTTTGTGTTACTTGAGAGCGGTGTAATGGTATCATACTGTTTTGCAAATAAAAGGTGGTTGTTTGAATCCCGGTTAAGATGATCTCTACAACTGGCATCGAAACAGAGGCTGGTAGATTAGCGACTGTAAGAGGCACACATATAAACAAAAAATATTGTGATTGACGTGAAACCCCGTGTCAGTCAAGAAAATTCGGAGAGGTAAGGTAAGGAGATGACGTAAGTATGGAGATAACGTAAGGTTTCTGCATTCAAGTATCCAAGATAGAAGAGACAAAGAAAAAACTGAATAAATGCATAGTGATTGATTTGCTTATTGATTTGGTTATTGATTTGCAACTCATAGGGCCAAGGTTTGAATCTGGGCTACGGCTAGCTCTACAAGTTTAATACATAACATTATTTAACTTACAGGCTAAATGACATCACCAATATAGGTTAGAAATACATTACTAAGACCTAAATTAATGAAATTGCAAAAGTTATTTTTCTTAAGGGGTCAGTAGGCCCAGATCCTTCATGGATTGTATAGTCACAGAATTTTGGTAGGGATTTTTTTCGCAAAAGCTTCTGAAAATTTGTATGTTCTCTTGTAATTATTCCTTTGCAAAAATGAAATATTTCTAAACATCAAAGTTATTTTACTTTATTTCTGTTCATATCAATCGATAAAAATAATACTTCCATCTTTTTATTTGTTTTTTATTCCCTTATTTCTTATTTTCCGTCGCCTTTCTTTTAAGTAATTTTAATCTTAATTTTTTATTTTTATAAATACTGTAGTTATTCCCTTTTGGCTCTTAGCTGAAGACGAAGTTTAAGAATGCAAATTATTGTACCTAAAATATAAATGCGCATTCTTACCCAGGTCAAAATTCATGCTGGTATTTGTTTGCTAGACAAGCATTACTTACTATATTCCAGCAAGTAAAATAGCACAAACTACCATTACATATTTGCTGGTTCCAGCAGAATTACCAGCATTTCATGGTGTGTTTTGGCCCACTTTGCTGCTTGGCCAGCATACATAATCCAGCATGTGTTGCTTGAATATGTTGCTGGCCTAGCAGCAATAAAGACCATCACTTGCTAGTACTTTCTGCTAGTCTAGCACTATTTTTCTACCATCATTTGCTTTAAAATTTTGCTTTTCTAGCATCAGTTGCTATTTTTAAAAAACGCAGGTGCTGCCATCTATTGACAACACTGGAAGCGCCTACGGATATTGGTTGAAGAGACTGCATCGCATTTTTTCACTCCTGAGGGTTGAACTCGCTAACTGTGGTTTAGGAGACGCGCGCGCTACTTACCTCGCTAGCGGGGACCTGTCAATCGACTCCTGTAACTTCTAGTGTTTGTTGACGAAGCTAATTCTACTTCGCACTACTAGCGCATAATATGCGCTATTATTTTTACAAGGTTAAAAGTGAATTTATCGATGAAACTATTTCCTCAAGTTTTCAATGAATAAAATTAATTTATTGTTACTTTTTTTCAAATAATTAATGGGTAATTAGAATATCATTACATTAATATAAATCAAGAAATAAATAATTATGAAATGTATTTTTGATAGAATAAATTTCAGGTAAATACTGTTTAAGATGGGGGATTTTAAAACTATAATGCATATTGGAAAGAGGGGAGGAATCAATTATACATATTTTTAAATCGATTGTAATAAACATATTTCTTAAATGGAAAATTGCTTCTTGAATATTGAATTTTAAATGACTAAATTTTGTTTTTTACCGATTTTGAAAAACACATTTATTATTTTTTAATAACTTAAGTTAATTAACACTAGCAAAATTGAAAGCTAATAATTTTCGGGTGGACGAAGGAAGTTTTGAATTTACGTTGTATTAGCCCAAAGAGAAGATCTAAAGCCTCTTGATTTTGAAATTTAAAAAAAAAAACATTTTTTCCCTTATTTTAAAAAACACATAAAATTTTACTTTTGAAGTAACTTAAAAGAACTAAATACTATGAGAAAATGACGGTGATTTTCTTCCATTTCATAAAGGGGGGCGGGAAGCCTATAAAAATTGTTATTATTTTTTGTTAAGTTTGTATGTTGAAGCATTATCGTTATGAGTTTAAAAGGCAGTGTTTTATTCACATGGTGGTGCATAGCTATTCTTCTCCTTCCTCAGCTTTTTAAATTCAATAAACAAAATTTTATTTTCATTCTATTCTTAAAGAAATAATAAATTTATGAGTTAGTATTATAAATTCGCTATAAAAATAAATTCTTTGTTCTGTTTTTTTTTTTTTTTTTTTTTTTTTTTTTTTTTTTTTTTTAATAAGTTAAAAATTAATCTCAAATCGGTGGTTTAAGATAATCATGAATTTAAGTGGTGATAACAATCCTTCTCCAGTATTTTTAATTTTGATGAACGAATTTTTTTTTCTCTAATTTTCAAAGACATAATTGAATATTTTTTCTTTTCGAATTAAGTCAAAATTTATATATACTAAGGAAAAGAAGGAATAATTCAGTTTCTGAAACATAAAATATGCTCTGATATGAAAGCATAAAAAATTCAGATAGTTTTCACAAAAAAATATGCTTTTGCAATATTAAAAAATATTTACACTTTATGAATTTATTGTATACAATTTCCCATTTTTCGCAAAATTATGCAGAATATTGCTTATAAAGTTAGATTCTGTTATTCTAGCAGAAATTCATAACCAACAAATAATTTTGTGCTGCTATTCTTCTTCAGCGAATTAGAATATTTTATTGGCACATGGTGCGTCAAGCTGTTTTCCTAGCATATCATTTTAGCAAGCATCAAAAAGCATGTAATGCTAAAGCATATAATATTCCCACCTGTCCATGCTTTGGAAAAAGGTTAAATAGAAAACAAGCATAAAAAGATTATACATAGCGTGTCATGCTATTTCTCCCTAAACTGGCTACATAGCATATTATGCTGGCAAGCATAAAAATCATATTATAGCATATTAAGGTACCTAACTGTGCATGCTTGGAAATAGCTTAAATAGCAAATAAGCAAAAGATACTTATACATAGCTTGTCATGCTATTTCTCCCAAAACTTGCTGCATAGCATATTATGCTGGAAAGCATAAAATAGCATGTTAAGGTACCTACCTCTGCATGCTTTGGTAAAAGCTTAATCAGCAAATAAGCATAAGATGCTTGTACATAGCTTGCCATGCTATTGCTGTGTAAGCTAGCTATGTAGCATGTGATGCTGGCTAGCAATTTCAAGCCTATAATAGCAAGGATATCTAGCAGACAAAGCAAAATATAGCAATAACTAGCACATTTTTGTTGCTGGTACTAGCATGAATTTTGACCTGGGTACTACTTGCTTCAGGCTACAAAATACATAAACATTTTTCGTAAAAGAAAGAGTCGCGCTATGATACAAAGTGGTGGCGCTCTAAGCATTCATTAAAAAGCAACCTATAAAAAAATCAGTGATTTTTGTTTAGATCAATTTATCTTACGAAATAATTATTTCTAACTTCTTTTATAAAAAGAAAAATAACAAAAAGTTTAAATAAAAATTCATATCATTTTTAGTTTCTTTTTAGTTTTTTAAAAATTATGATAGGCTGATATAAACATTTGAAAGGTCATTGCTTTAGCAAGCTTTATAAAACTGATATTATTGATATGCAAAAATAAGGTAAAATAATGCAATTTGTACGCGGGTAACATTGAAATTTCTGAGACAGGAACAGTCGTCATCAGTAATATATGTATACAGAGATAGAGAGAAAGAGAGAAATTGCTTACATATTTAACAGTGATGGCAACAATTGCAGCAAAAGATTAGGACGAGATATGAAGCGAATACAATTTAACTGTTGAAGAATAAATTGAAAAAAAAAATGGAGTTAAAGCGAGAGCATTATTAAACTATGATTTTAAAATGAGCGAAATCAAGAAAAAATCCTTGTACGCATAGGATTCACACAAGGAAAAAATACTTCCTCGCATGCCGCTGTATTTAAAGGCTTACAGAATTTAGAAGAGATCGAAATTCATTCCTGGACAAATGTACGCAGCAAAACAGTTTTCAGCTGTAGTCCCAGAATATATGTCAGCAGTAGGAAAAATAATTGATGATATATGCTGTACCTACCTAAGAAGATATAGAAGTTTCTTAACAATGAATATGAAACTATACATAAAAATAATCATGAAGAGCTGATATGAAAAAATAAGTAGATCCTTCATAATTTAGTAGAACACTAAAAAGTGAAACGTGCCTGAATCAACAAAGAAACGAATAATTACTTAGTGATGGTGGGCAATGCAATATTTAAAATTATAACTAGTGATGAGACATGCATACCATTTTTGGACTTTCCGCAAGTTAAGAAAGTAATTCAAAGGTCTTTGAAGATGATTCCAAATTTAAAACGGGGAAAAGACGACGAAAAAAGTGATGAATGCTATGTTCTTAAGAAACACAAAGCTACAGGGACAGAAGACATTTACAAATAACTGCTACATCAGTACGTGTATACCAGAAATTATTCAAGAAATGAATAATTAGGGAGCTCATAATTCACGATGACAAATGCATCGCATTCAGTAAGGGTTAAAGTCAAATTTCTTAGCAAAAAACATCATAGTGGTAGAAATCCACCTGATTCCCCTAGTCTTGCTATGTGTGACTTGTTGCTATTTTTTAATCTAAAAATTTAATCGTCTGACCGTCTTGCAAAAGGGCAAAATTGTAATGTTGTTTTCTCAGCATTTTGTTTTAATTGCTAAAAAAATATGATTCTTTCAAAATTAGCGAAAAGTCTTACTTACGAATATGAATATTATCTCTGAGTGTGTTAATAATTGCACAATGTATTAAAAATCCATTAAATCAACAGAGTTATATCATTTTAATTATTGCTTGCATTGCAGTGAAACCTGGAGCTTAGGGAACGTCTATAGACGGGCTTGTCAGTGAGAGGATTTAAGTGGGCATCGTTTTCATTCCAAAACGGAGTGACGAGGATAAGAAAGCATACTTTTTTATATCGATTCAAAAATATGTATGGCTTGAAGCCTTTAATCTTCGAAAAATTCGCCTATAAGTACATTAATAAAGGAAATTACCTATAGAGAAAACTGCTAAGAGTTGATAAATTTAACTTGTACCATTTAGATATCACCGTATCTTATGTATCTTAGTATGATATAAATGATTTTTTAAACCTATGCACACAACATCACCAAAATGTTTATAACATGTTAGAAAAACAGGGTATTCAGTTACCCAAGTCAATATTATCATTTTCTCGATGAGCTGTTTTGATATTCAACAGTGCCTTGCAAGAGCAAGAATATACCATTTTTGTTCCCGTTTCTTAGTGGTAGCACAAATTTTTTGCTTCTGATGAAAAGAGATATCGTTCTTTAAAAAAACGTTTTATTTTACTTTTTTTTTCTTTTTTTTACGGTGTTTTAAAAACTTTTTTTTTAAAATTATATTGAGCGTTGCACCAATTTTTAAATTATTTTATTATACATTTTAACTAAATAAGTTTAAGAAAAGTATAATTTTAGGAATAAATGCATATCCTTTTAATTTCAATAAGTTTTTAAAGAGTTATTTACGAATACTTGGCGATTCGCATAAACAGAGTTCAAATAATTAGAGTTTTACAGTAATTTATAAAATGATAACATTTCTTGTCTTCATCATCTTAAATGTATAAACTTGCTTTTAACATGCTTGCCTGGATTCTAAAACTTCTCTATCTTCGCAATCTACAGAGACATTCCACTAGCAACTGAATTATTAGAGTGAAATCGTGTCATTTCGCATTAACGCTGTAATAGGGTTACATCTTGATTTCACACAAATTTGGCTACCGTTATCCACCGAAACTCTGAAGGCAAACATGTCGGTATTAATTAAAGTAGACATAGATGGGAACAGAGAGAGAATTTGTTATTATGTTAAATTAACCAAAATCGCAAACGCATTTCAACTGTGTTAAATGGTATTAATGCTTCAAAACATGCAGGCAGTTGTTAATCACTTACTATTTTGAGCCATAACATTTTTTTAAAAATCTATATTAGGGGTTTTCAGATTTTTAAATTTGTGTAACATTGAATCAAAATTTATATTTTTGCGGTGATATCAAAATTTTTAGATTTATTAATTGTATATCTAAATTAATACTAACATAATTGTTACCTAAATTCAAATAAGGAGTAACATCAGGATTATAACCTAATAGAAAGACTATTTATATTTTGTACAAAAAAAAAAAAAAAAAAAAAAAAAAAAAAAAAAAAAAACTTGAGAACTAATATAAAAAAAAAGATCAAATCTTTTAATTAAAAAGTTATGTAATAACATGATTGTCACTACATAATTGTTAAATGCATAATTGTTACAGTAAATAAATATAGAAAACATCCTAATAAATAAAGCTTACTAGGATATCCCAATATAATAATAAGGAAAAATAAATGTTAAAGATAGATGATGCAAATAAAATAAAAATAAAATAATGTAAAATAAAAATATATGTGGCACTCGGGGACTGCCGCGGTAAAGCTATTGCATAGCATTTTTTATCAACTTATGCAAAAATACCGCGTCAATGTCTGCTGAAGTCTATCGAAGGATACCGCGCCGAAGTCTGCCAAACTCAACCGTCGTTAGCCGGAGTGTTAGGATTTTTTCTCGTTACGGAATTCCTAGATTCGGTCGCCGCGCTCAAAGCCCGCTATAATAGCTATGCAATAGCTTAATAAATTACCAAACAAAATTTGGCCGCGCTACGAAAATTAGATCGCGAGTTATAAGCATTTTAAATTTTTCGACCCTCACCGTGAGGGTCTCCTGTCACCAAAAATTAACAATATCTCATAATAAATTACCAAACAAAATTTGGCCGAGCTACGAAAATTAGATCGCGAGTTATAAGCATTTTAAATTTTTTGACCCTCACCGTGGGGTTCTCCTGTCACCAAAAGCTAACACTGACTCATAATAAATTACCAAACAAAATTTGGCCGAGCTACGAAAATTAGATCGCGAGTTATAAGCATTTTAAGTTTTTCTACCTTCACCGTGGGGGTCTCCTGTCACCAAAAATTAACACTGTCTCATAATAAATTACCAAACAAAATTTAGCCGAGCTACGAAAATTAGATCGCGAGTTATGTGCCTTTAAATTTTTCGACCCTCACCGTGGGGGGTCTCCTGTCACCAAAAATTAACAGTCTCATATTAAATTACCAAACAAAATTTGCCCGCGCTAGGGAAATTAGATCGTGAGTTATAAGCATTTTAAATTTTTCGACCCTCACCGTGGGGGGGAGGGATCTAATGTCCCCAAAAATTAACACTGTCTCATAATAAATTACCAACAAAATTTGGCCGCGCTACGAAAATTAGATCGCGATTAAATTATTCGACCCTGACCGTAGGGGGGCCTCCTGTCGACAAAAATTAACAGTCTCATATTAAAATACCAAACAAAATTTGGCAGCGATACGAAAATTAGATCGCGAGTTATAAACATTTTTAAATTTTCGACCCTCACCGTGGGGTGTCTTCTGTCACCAACAATTAACACTGTCTCATAATAAATTACCAAACAAAATTTGGCCGCGCTACGAAAATTAGATAGCTAGTTATAAGCATTTTCAATTTTTCGACCCTCACCGTGGGGGGGGGGGGTCTAATGTCCCCAAAAATTAACACTGCCTCATAATACATTACCAAACAAAATTTCGCCGCGCTACGAAAATTAGATCGCGATTAAATTATTCGACCCTCACCGTGGGGGGCCTCCTGTCACCAAAAATTAACAGTCTCATATTAAAATACCAAACAAAATTTGGCCGCGCTACGAAAATTAGATCGCGAGTTATAAACATTTTTAATTTTTCGACCCTCACCGTGGGGTGTCTTCTGTCACCAACAATTAACACTGTCTCATAATAAATTACCAAACAAAATTTGCACGCGCTACGAAAATTAGATAGCGAGTTATAAGCATTTTAAATTTTCCGACCCTCACCGGGGGGGGGGTCTCCTGTCACCAAAAGTAACACTGTCTCATAGTAAATTACCAAATAAAATTTGGCCGCGCTACGAAAATTAGATCGCGAGTTATAAGCCTTTTAAATTATTCGACCCTCACCGTGGGGGGTCTCCTGTCACCAATAATTAACAGTCTCATATTAAATTACCAAACAAAATTTAGCCGAGCTACGAAAATTAGATCGCGAGTTATGAGCCTTTAAATTTTTCGACCCTCACCGTGGGGGGTCTCCTGTCACCAAAAATTAACAGTCTCATACTAAATTACCAAACAAAATTTGCCCGCGCTAGGAAAATTAGATCGTGAGTTATAAGCATTTTAAATTTTTCGACCCTCACCGTGGGGGGGGGAGGGATCTAATGTCCCCAAAAATTAACACTGTCTCATAATAAATTACCAAACAAAATTTGGCCGCGCTACGAAAATTAGATCGCGATTAAATTATTCGACCCTCACCGTGGGGGGCCTCCTGTCACCAAAAATTAACAGTCTCATATTAAAATACCAAACAAAATTTGACCGCGATACGAAAATTAGATCGCGAGTTATAAACATTTTTAATTTTTCGACCCTCACCGTGGGGTGTCTTCTGTCACCAACAATTAACACTGTCTCATAATAAATTACCAAACAAAATTTGGACGCGCTACGAAAATTAGATAGCGAGTTATAAGCATTTTAAATTTTCCGACCCTCACCGGGAAGGGGGGTCTCCTGTCACCAAAAGTAACACTGTCTCATAGTAAATTACCAAACAAAATTTGGCCGTGCTACGAAAATTAGATCGCGAGTTATAAGCATTTTTAATTTTTCGACCCTCACCGTGGGGTGTCTTCTGTCACCAACAATTAACACTGTCTCATAATAAATTACCAAACAAAATTTGGCCGCGCTACGAAAATTAGATAGCGAGTTATAAGCATTTTAAATTTTTCGACCCTCACCGAGGGGGGGGGGTGTCTAATGTCCCCAAAAATTAACACTGCCTCATAATAAATTACCAAACAAAATTTGGCCGCGCTACGAAAATTAAATCGCGAGTTATAAGCATTTTAAATTTTTTGACTCTCACCGTGGGGGGTCTCCTGTCACCAAAAATTAACACTGTCTCATAATAAATTACCAAACAAAATTTAGCCGAGCTACGAAAATTAGATCGCGAGTTATGAGCCTTTAAATTTTTCGACCCTCACCGTGGGGGGTCTCCTGTCACCAAAAATTAACAGTCTCATATTAAATTACCAAACAAAATTTGCCCGCGCTAGGAAAATTATATCGTGAGCTATAAGCATTTTTAATTTTTCTACCCTCACCGTGGGGTGTCTTCTGTCACCAACAATTAACACTGTCTCATAATAAATTTCCAAACAAAATTTGGCCGCGCTACGAAAATAAGATAGCGAGTTATAAGCATTTTAAATTTTTCGACCCTCACCGTGGGGGGGGGGTCTAATGTCCCCAAAAATTAACACTGCCTCATAATAAATTACCAAACAAAATTTGGCCGCGCTACGAAAATTAGATCGCGAGTTATAAGCATTTTTAATTTTTCGACCCTCACCGTGGGGTTTCTTCTGTCACCAACAATTAACACTGTCTCATAGTAAATTACCAAACAAAATTTGGCCGCGCTACGAAAATTAGATCGCGAGTTATAAGCATTTTAAATTTTTCGACCCTCACCGTGGGGTGTCTTTTGTCACCAACAATTAACACTGCCACATAATAAATTACCAAACAAAATTTGGCCGAGCTACGAAAATTAGATCGCGAGTTATAAGCATTTTAAGTTTTTCTACCTTCACCGTGGGGGTCTCCTGTCACCAAAAATTAACACTGTCTCATAATAAATTACCAAACAAAATTTAGCCGAGCTACGAAAATTAGATCGCGAGTTATGTGCCTTTAAATTTTTCGACCCTCACCGTGGGGGGTCTCCTGTCACCAAAAATTAACAGTCTCATATTAAATTACCAAACAAAATTTGCCCGCGCTAGGGAAATTAGATCGTGAGTTATAAGCATTTTAAATTTTTCGACCCTCACCGTGGGGGGGAGGGATCTAATGTCCCCAAAAATTAACACTGTCTCATAATAAATTACCAACAAAATTTGGCCGCGCTACGAATATTAGATCGCGATTAAATTATTCGACCCTGACCGTGGGGGGGCCTCCTGTCGACAAAAATTAACAGTCTCATATTAAAATACCAAACAAAATTTGGCCGCGATACGAAAATTAGATCGCGAGTTATAAACATTTTTAATTTTTCGACCCTCACCGTGGGGTGTCTTCTGTCACCAACAATTAACACTGTCTCATAATAAATTACCAAACAAAATTTGGCCGCGCTACGAAAATTAGATAGCTAGTTATAAGCATTTTCAATTTTTCGACCCTCACCGAGGGGGGGGGGGTCTAATGTCCCCAAAAATTAACACTGCCTCATAATACATTACCAAACAAAATTTCGCCGCGCTACGAAAATTAGATCGCGATTAAATTATTCGACCCTCACCGTGGGGGGCCTCCTGTCACCAAAAATTAACAGTCTCATATTAAAATACCAAACAAAATTTGGCCGCGCTACGAAAATTAGATCGCGAGTTATAAACATTTTTAATTTTTCGACCCTCACCGTGGGGTGTCTTCTGTCACCAACAATTAACACTGTCTCATAATAAATTACCAAACAAAATTTGCACGCGCTACGAAAATTAGATAGCGAGTTATAAGCATTTTAAATTTTCCGACCCTCACCGGGGGGGGGGGGGTCTCCTGTCACCAAAAGTAACACTGTCTCATAGTAAATTACCAAATAAAATTTGGCCGCGCTACGAAAATTAGATCGCGAGTTATAAGCCTTTTAAATTATTCGACCCTCACCGTGGGGGGTCTCCTGTCACCAATAATTAACAGTCTCATATTAAATTACCAAACAAAATTTAGCCGAGCTACGAAAATTAGATCGCGAGTTATGAGCCTTTAAATTTTTCGACCCTCACCGTGGGGGGTCTCCTGTCACCAAAAATTAACAGTCTCATACTAATTTACCAAACAAAATTTGCCCGCGCTAGGAAAATTAGATCGTGAGTTATAAGCATTTTAAATTTTTCGACCCTCACCGTGGGGGGGGGAGGGATCTAATGTCCCCAAAAATTAACACTGTCTCATAATAAATTACCAAACAAAATTTGGCCGCGCTACGAAAATTAGATCGCGATTAAATTATTCGACCCTCACCGTGGGGGGCCTCCTGTCACCAAAAATTAACAGTCTCATATTAAAATACCAAACAAAATTTGACCGCGATACGAAAATTAGATCGCGAGTTATAAAAATTTTTAATTTTTCGACCCTCACCGTAGGGTGTCTTCTGTCACCAACAATTAACACTGTCTCATAATAAATTACCAAACAAAATTTGGACGCGCTACGAAAATTAGATAGCGAGTTATAAGCATTTTAAATTTTCCGACCCTCACCGGGAAGGGGGGTCTCCTGTCACCAAAAGTAACACTGTCTCATAGTAAATTACCAAACAAAATTTGGCCGTGCTACGAAAATTAGATCGCGAGTTATAAGCATTTTTAATTTTTCGACCCTCACCGTGGGGTGTCTTCTGTCACCAACAATTAACACTGTCTCATAATAAATTACCAAACAAAATTTGGCCGCGCTACGAAAATTAGATAGCGAGTTATAAGCATTTTAAATTTTTCGACCCTCACCGAGGGGGGGGGGTGTCTAATGTCCCCAAAAATTAACACTGCCTCATAATAAATTACCAAACAAAATTTGGCCGCGCTACGAAAATTAAATCGCGAGTTATAAGCATTTTAAATTTTTTGACTCTCACCGTGGGGGGTCTCCTGTCACCAAAAATTAACACTGTCTCATAATAAATTACCAAACAAAATTTAGCCGAGCTACGAAAATTAGATCGCGAGTTATGAGCCTTTAAATTTTTCGACCCTCACCGTGGGGGGGGGGGTCTAATGTCCCCAAAAATTAACACTGCCTCATAATAAATTACCAAACAAAATTTGGCCGCGCTACGAAAATTAGATCGCGAGTTATAAGCATTTTTAATTTTTCGACCCTCACCGTGGGGTTTCTTCTGTCACCAACAATTAACACTGTCTCATAGTAAATTACCAAACAAAATTTGGCCGCGCTACGAAAATTAGATCGCGAGTTATAAGCATTTTAAATTTTTCGACCCTCACCGTGGGGTGTCTTTTGTCACCAACAATTAACACTGCCACATAATAAATTACCAAACAAAATTTGGCCGCGCTACGAAAATTAGATCGCGAGTTATAAGCATTTTAATTTTTTCGACCCTCACCGTGGGGGTTCTAATGTCCCCAAAAATTAACACTGACTCATAATAAATTACCAAACAAAATTTGGCCGCGCTAAAAAAATTAGATCGCGAGTTATAAGCATTTTAAATTTTTCGACCCTCACCGTGGGGGGTCTCCTGTCACCAAAAATTAACAGTCTCATATTAAATTACCAAACAAAATTTGGCCGCGCTACGAAAATTAGATAGCGAGTTATAAGCATTTTAAATTTTTCGACCCTCACCATGGGGGGTCTCCTGTCACCAAAAATTAACAGTCTCATATTAAATTACCAAACAAAATTTGGCCGCGCTACGAAAATTAGATCGTGAGTTATAAGTATTTTAAATTTTTCGACCCTCACCGTGGGGGTTCTAATGTCCCCAGAAATTAACACTGCCTCATAATAAATTACCGAACAAAATTTGGCCGCACGAAAAAAATTAGATCGCGAGTTATAAGCATTTAAAATTTTTCGATCCTCACCGTGGGGGGGTCTCTTGTCACCAAAAATTAACACTGTCTTATAATAAATTACCAAATAATATTTTGCCAAGCTACCAAAATTAGATCGCGAGTTATAAGCATTTTTAATTTTTTGACCCTCACCGTGGGGTGTCTTCTGTCACCAACAATTAACAATGTCTCATAATAAGTTACCAAACAAAATTTGGCTGCACTACGAGAATTAGATCGCGACTTATGAGCATTTTAAATTTTTCGATTCTCACCGTGTGGGGTCTCCTGTCACCAAAAATTAACACTGACTCATAATAAATTACCAGACAAGTTTGGCCGCGCTACGAAAATTAGATCGCGAGTTATAAGCATCTTAAATTTTTCGACCCTCACCGTGGGGTGTCTCCTGTCACCAGAAATTAACAATGTCTCATAATAAATTACCAAACAAAGTTTGGCCGCGCTACGAAAGTTAGATCGCGAGTTATAAGCATTTTAAATTTTTTGACCCTCACGGTGGGGGGTCTCCTGTCACCAAAATAAATAAGACCACCAAAATAAACACTGTCTCATAATAAATTACCAAACAAAATTTGGCCGCGCTATAAAAATTAGATCATAAGAAACATAAGTTTGAGACTTGATATCCTAATATCTGAAAAATACCACGTCAATGTCTTGCTGAAGTCTACCGAAGGATACCGTCCCGAAGTTTTCCGAACGGAAACGACGTTACCCGAGTGTTAGGTTTTTTCGTTACCGATGTGTTAGGATTTTTCGCGTTACGGAATTTTTGGATTCGGTCTCCGCGCTCAAAGCCCGCGATAAAAGCTATGCAATAGCTTAAAAATAATTAAAAAATTTTGATAAAAATGGAATATAAAAATCAATCGCTGATGAATAATAAAAAACAAAGTGGCATGTAAGTGTTCAATCAATTGGCAGTAAGAAAATTTGCCTGTGGTAAAAAACGCATTATTTTATATATAAGACAGTTAGAAAATGCCACTACAGTCAGTCAGTGCCGATAAAATGCATTGAACAAAGTAGAAAAATGAAGAAGATTTAAAGGAAACTGACACTGAAATATAAAATTCATTAATAATAAAACAAGAATTAAACACTCAACGTCTTATGCAATATGAGAAATCTATGTATAAATCCAACTGTTATGTTATACTTAAAGATAATAAATGAAGCAAACACTCAAGATATTTCATTAGTACTTCACTAACTAAATAAGTTTAAGAAAACTATAATTTTAAGAATAAATAGATTCGAATTTCAATAAGTTTTTTAAATGTTATTTAAGAATACTTGGTGATTCGCTTAAACATAGTTCAAATAGAGTTTTACTGTACTTTATAAAATGATAACATTTCTAGTCTTCATCATCTTAAACGTATAAAGTTGCTTTTAACATGCTTGCCTGGATTCTAAAACTTTATCTCCACAATCCACAGAGACATTCCGCTAGCAACTGAATTATTTGAGTGAAACAGAGTCATTTCGCATTACGCTGTAATAGGGTTACATTTTGATTTCACACAAATTTGGCTTGCGTTATTCACCGAAAACCCGAAGGCAAACATGTCGGGATTAATTAAAGTAGACATAGATGGGAACAGAGAGCGAAGTTGTTATTATGTTAAATTAACCAAAATCACAAACGCATTTCAGCTGTGTTAAATGGTATTAATGCTTCACAAACATGCAGGCAGTTGTTAATCACTTGTATGTCGTAGCCATAACAATATTCTTTATCAGTATCAGAAATTTTCAGATTTGTAAATTTGAATACACATTGAATCAAAATCAATATTTTTGCCGAAATATCAAAAATTTTAAATTTATTAATTATATATCTAAATTAATACATACATAAATTTGTTTTACATAAATTCATAAAAATAAAATCAGGCTTATAATATAATAGAAAGCCTATGCATATTTTGCATTAAAAAATACTTAGAAACTTATATTAAAAAACTGATCACATTTTTTAAAGACGCCATGTAATAACATAATTGTTAATTCATAATTGTTAAATATATAATTGTTATAGTAAAAAATAGAGAAAATGTCTCAATAAATAAAACTTATCAGGAAATATCAATATAATAATAATAAAACAAATTTTTAAGGTAGATAATGTCAAAAAATAATAATGATATAATAATTTGGGTAAAAATGGAATTTAAAAATCAAGCGGTGATGAAGAATGGAAAACAAAGCGGCATGTAAGTGCTTAATCATTTGGCTGTAAGAAAATTTGATGTGGCAAAAGAAAAAAAAAAAAAAACGCATTATTTCATATAAAAAAAAAAAAATGCCATTATAGTCAATGACTGCCAGTATAATGCATTGAACAAAGTAAAAAAGTAAAGAAGATTCAAGAGAAATTAATACGAAACATAAAATTCATTAACAATAAAAGAAGGATTAAACACGCAACCTCTTATGCAATTTGAGAAATATATATATATAAATCCAACAGTTACGTTATATTAAGAAATAATAAATGAAGCAAACTCTCAAGATGTTTCATTATTACTACACTAAGTTTAAGAAAACTATAATTTTGAGAATAAATACAAACAATTCGAATTACAATAAGTTTTTAAAATGTTATTTAAGAATAGTAGGCGATATGCAAAACAGAGTTCAAATAATTAGAATCATGCTGTAATTTATAAAAGGATAACATTTCTAGTCTTAAACGTATAAACTTGCTTAACATGCTTGCCTGGATTCTAAAACTTCTCTATCTCCACAATCCACAGAGAAATTCCTCTACCAACCGAATTATTAGAGTGAAACCGTGTCATTTCGCATTACGCTGTAATAGGGTTGCATCTTGATTTCACACAAATTTGGCTAGTCTTATTCACCGAAACCCCGAAGGCAAACATGTCGGGATTAATTAAAGTAATAGATGGGAACAGAGAGAGAAGTTGTTATTATATTAAATTAACCAAAATCACAAACGCATTTCAGCTGTGTTAAACAGCATTAATGCTTCACAAACATGCAGATAGTTGTTAATCACTTGTATGTTGGGACATAATAATTTTTTTAAATCTATATGAGGGGTTTTCAGATTTTAAATTTATGTACCATTGAATCGAAATTTATATTTTTGTCGAAATATAAAAAATTCTTAAATTTGCTAATTATATATCTAAATTAATACTTACATAAACTTGTTTTACATAAATTCAAATAAGAAGTAACATCAGGGAAAGCCTACGTATGTTTTGTTTTCAGAAAACAATTTAGGAACTCATATGAAGAAAAAATTATCGAATTTTTTTATTAAAGACGTCATGTAATAATACAACTGTTAATACATAATTATTAAATACACAATTGTTATAGTAAATAATTAAAGAAAACATTTTAATAAATAAAACTTATTAAGGAAATCCCAATATAATAATAAGGGAAAAAATGTTAAAGATAGATGATACCAAAATAAATAAATAAATAAATAAATAAAGTAAAATAAAAATAATTTAATAATTTGGATAAAAACAGAATATAAAAATCAAACGGTGATGAAGAATGAAAAAAAGCAGCATTTAAGTGTTCAATCACCTGGTGGTTAGAAAATTTGCTGCGACAAAAAACGCATTATTTCATACAAAAGACAAAAAATATGCCATTATAGTCAATCACTGCCGATATAATGCATTGAACAAAGTAAAAAAATAAAGAAGATTGAAGGGGAAATTAACACTGAAATATAAAATTCATTAACAGTAAAACAAGGATTAAACACGCAACGTCTTATGCAATTTGAGAAATATATATATAAATCCAACAATTATGTTATATTTAGCGATAAAACAGGAAGCACACACTCAATATGTTTGATTATTACTATACTAACTAAATAAGTTCAAGAAAACCCTAATTTTAAGAATAAATGCATACAGTTCGAATTTCAATAATTTTTTAAAAAGTTATTTACGAATATTTGGTGATCTGCATAAACAGAGTTCAAATAATTAGAGTTTTACTGTAATTTGTAAAATGATATCATTTCTAGTCTTCATCATCTTAAACGTATAAACTTGCTTTTAACATGCTTGCCTGGATTCTAAAACTTCTCTATCTCTACAATCCAGAGACATTCCGCTAGCAACTGAATTATTAGAGTGAAATTGTGTCATTTCGCATTACGCTGCAATAGGGTTACATCTTGATTTCACACAAATTTGGTTTGCCTTATTCGCCAAAACCCCGAAGGCAAACATGTCGGGATTAATTAAAGTAGGCATATATGTCTATTTTACACTTAATTAATACTTACATAAACTTGTTTTACATAAATTCAAATAAGAAGTAACATCAGGGAAAGCCTGTGAATATTTTGTTTTCAGAAAACAATTTAGGGACTCATATAAAAAAATTATCGAATTTTTTAATTAAAGACGTCATGTAATAACACAACTGTTAATAGATAATTATTAAATACATAATTGTTACAGTAAATGAATGGAGAAAATATCTCAATCAATAAAACTTATCAGGAAATTTCAGTATAATAATAACGAAAAACAAATTTTATAGATAGTTAACTCTAAAAATTAATAATAATATAATAATTTGGATAAAAATGGAATATAAAAATCAAATGGTGACGAAGAATGAGAAACAAAGCACCATGTTCAATCATCTAGCAGGAAGAACATTTGCCTGTGGCAAAAAACAAAACAAGAAACAAAACAAAAAAACCCGCATTATTTTATATAAACGACCACTGTAAAATGCCATTGTAGTAATCACTGCTAATATACTAGTGCATATACGCAATACGAAAATAAAACTACGCGTATTTAAGTGTTAGAGTATTAACATTTTCAAAATAAATAAACAAATAAAATAAAATAAAATAATAAATTAAAGTATTAAGTCTGTTGACCAATTGCAGAAATATATTTTAAAATAAATTTATGTTAAATTTAGTGCTGTGTGCATTTTGTATATAAAGACCAAAATATTTAAATGAATTAATTATTGAATTTAATATATAATTAGGAACCATCTAATTTAGTTTGATTACAGACAAACTTGATGTTTTTATGTTTATTCTTACTTGAGCACAATTTTTTTTCTGTATAGGTAATTAAGTAAAGTATTTTTATAAATATATTTATGTAAGTATGAATTACAATGCATGGAAATGTCCAGTCTACTAGGTAAATTACTTCTTTTTTATCATAAATTTAAATAATAATATTTTTGGGGTTTCGTTAATCTAACGAAACCCCATTTGTCTCAATCCTCTATCTGTCCGTCCGTCACAGAGCTCGTACACAAAAACTGTATAAGCCAGAGAATTAAAATTTTGTATACTTACACACTGTCAGAAATATTCGTCTTTATACACTACATTTTGCCTCATTCTCGAACAAATAATTTCTTTACTCCTTAAAGAGGTTATTTTTCTGTGAATCGTTCCTGCAGTTTGAAGAAGAAGAAGAAATTCCGTTTATTCCCCGCACGCATGCGCATTTGTCTTTTTCTTCTCTGTGTCGGCACATGCGCCACAAATTTGACGAAATATTAAAAGATTAGCATAATATATCATCAAAAATGGGTAAGTACTTATTTCAGAATTTGATTTTAATCATTTCTATGTTTTCATTGTATAACTGTTAAATTATTAGGCATGTCTTTGGCACATGTCATAGATCTTTTTTATTATCTACACTGTGAAAAAAAGGAGCATTATTGCATTTAAATTGAAGTTATGAAATGCTAAATATACTTTAAATCCACACTATTTTCTGTAATAGCTCCGTTAAAACTGTAAAAATAATCTCGGCATGATGGTATTTTATTCTTTAGTCGCAATTATTCCAATAAAACATCAAATTTTGCGTAAGAATAAACTCGGAATGGTGATATTCTATTCTACAATCGAAATTATTGATATGTAACGCCAAATTCAGTGCAAAGAAATCAATTTTCTGTTTTGATTAGAATCGTATGTTTGCAGACGACAGACGCCATTTTACTTCCGCGTTTAATCATCGTTCCAAACTTTCCAATGGCAGGTGAAAAAGCAAACATAATGTAAGCAATATTATCATTATTCTTTGTAGATTTTTGACGTAAGACTAAATAATGTTTGCATGTGTTTTTTCATAGCTCTCTTACTATGGCCCGGATGCGAAAGTCATGTCACCAACAGCGTCGAACGATTTTAGTGATTCCCGCGAAGTCAGGAATACTTTGATACGCATAACTGTAGTTCTCGCGTTTTATTTAATTATTGTGATTAAAAAATACATATAACTGTGTTTTACAAGGCGGATAACATTTAAAGAAGGTATTTATATTATTTATATAATAATATTGTGAAATTTTTGTTATTATTGGTCTAAGAACTGTTATTTATTGTTAACTAGAATTGGGTTTGACTTTATCAGATACCTGTGATTATCAAATGATGTTACAAACTAGATTATGAAATATTCTTTCGATTTCATGTAAAATCATGTTAAATAACTCTATTAAACATAAAAATGATCTGATAAATGTAATTAATAGTCCTAAGAATCATAAAAATTTTTGTATTAGTTTTCTATTTTATTTAGTGGTAAAATATGTAAATATTTATTTCAGGGTAGATGTGCCAGCACTGTAAAAAATATCCGTTAATATACACAAACTTTTCCCTCAAAATTACGGAATAGTTTCCTTTTTCCGAAAAAAACAGAAGAATTTCCGTATTTGACATTTTGGAGTCACTAATCCCGTTAAATAACGGAAGTTTTCTCTTATTTTTGTCAATTTTCCGAAAACAGTAGAGTTTAGTGGTGCCATCTACCAGCAAAATTAAAAACCTTATACTGAGTTGATTTTTTTAAACAATTTGCTGGACTATTTCTCAATTTCATTCTGTTTTAATAATAAAAAGCTAACGTATTTTTTAAATATTAAGAAAATAATAATAAAAAAATAAAAAAAAAGTTATTAATTCTTTTTAAGTTTGAAATAGCTGAAAGGGAAAGTTGATTGTGATTTTAAAATAATTTTTAATGTATTTTTATCACACACACACACACACACACACACACATATATATTAAGTGCGTTGGATATTTTGAAAAAAGTGGAAAAAAATTCTTTTAATTTTAATATATATATATTTTAATTTATTCAAATTAAGAAGTTCGCACATAAAATTAAAAATATATCGAAATATATTACCGAAATTCTTATAATTTTGGCGATTACGTAAGTTATAAAAAATCAATAACTGAAATTTATTTTATAACCCATTGTAATCTATATTGAGTTTACCTTTGATCGTCATAAAATAATTTGTAAAATGCACGTTTTTTTTCTTTTAGTATGTTAGTATTTTTTAAAATAAATAAATAAATATCAATAATATTACAACAGAATTTTAAAACTTTTCCAAAAAAAAAGAAGGAAACAAAACTCTTAATAAATTCTTTCATGCATGTAATATTTTAAAGACTAATTTTTATACATATAAGCTAAATATTCGAAATTATGGAAAGAAAATCGAAACTATGGAAAGAAATTATGGAAATTAAGAAAGGTAATTTTGGGGATTACATATGTTATAAAAAATCAATAACTGATTTTTTTTCCCTATAACCCATTGTAAATATCTTTATTGAGTTTACCTTCGATCGTCATAAAATAATTTGTTAAAATGCACGTTTTTTTTTTCTTTCTTTTAGCATGTTAGTATTTTTTTTAAATAAATAAATAAATATCAATAATATTACAATAGAATTTTAAAACTTAGGAAACAAAACTCTTAATAAATTCTTTCATGCATGTAATATTTTAAAAACTAATTTTTATATATATAAAGCCAAAATTAATAAGCTAAATATTCCAAATTATACAAAGAAAATCTGTAAAACATTTAGAATTATCCATTCAATAGAAAAATATCTCTACAAAAAAAAAAAAAAAAAAAAAAAAAAAAAAAAAAAAAAAAAAAAAACCTGCGTTTAAAATCTTATCTTTACTTTACGAAATGTATCCGATATAACTAAAGATATTTGAATGCGTCGTTTGAATAGTTCTGGTGTAATGGTATTACACTGCAAACTACGACACAAGAGGCCCCGGGTTCGAACCCCATGGAAGGTATGTAACATTTCTTCACTGTTGTTTAAATTAATTGTATATAATGTGTCCCTGATATTGACGTGTCTTTGAAAAGTAAAGAATAAAAAGCACAAAGATGTTAGTTAATCCTTGAAAAATTCTTTTAACTTTTCAAACGAAAATTTTTACATAAGGAAAAAAAACGGAAATATTTTGTTCAAAAACTATTTCTGGAATTTACGGAAATTTTTTTCCCTTAAAAAACGGAAGTAGTACTGGCGTCTAGATTACCAGTACTATTTCCGTTTTTTAACGGGAAAATTTTTTACAGTGAGTAATCAACCTCTTTCCAGTAATGAGCCGCCTCACAGTTTTTGGTTTATAAAAAATAATAAAAAATAGTTACGTTTTTATTGTATTTTTCTTAACTCCTGCTTGCATGTTTTATAATCTAGATTACTTTTTTAAACATTTCATTAAAGCAATTAGGTAACAGAAAATAACTGTTCACTGTTTTTCTATTGAAAATCTTAATGAACATGCTGAGAGCTGAATTTATTTATTTAATATTTTTATTTACTTGTAAAAATTGAATGTTTTTGTTTGGATTTGAATCTTTGAATTTCATATACCAATGGTCATTTACAAAATTTTATTTACTAGTTTTAAGATTTTAGGAGGGGTGTGTAATACTGCGTTTTTGGGTGTTTAGACATATTTCTATTATTTAAAATTAAATTTTTATTTCTGTTGGGAAATGAAACTATGGGGATTTATTATTAATTAATATTGATAAATTAAATATTGTTGAAAGATTAATATAATATGAAAAAAGTGGAATATCATACTTATAACTATTAATAAAAAAATATTTTTAAAAGAAATTCCTTAAGGGGGTTTATTACTAGCACATCTACCTTATAACCAAGATGAAAATAGTGGACTAGGCCTGTCAATCTAATTTTATTTAAATTAGACGGGGACACCACATTAAAAAAAAACGAGCTGGTCGCTTACCTCTTTGGGTGGCATGGAAACAGCGACAAATTTTATTTTAATATTAAAAAAAATAAAGTAAATATGTCAATAATAGTCACTATTGACACTTTCCAAATATTTTTTATTTATAAAAGAATAACAATTAAAAATTCTGTTTTTATTATTTTTAATTTTTTATTGCATGTTTTATAATCTGGTTAATTGTTGAAAATCTTAATCTAATTATCTGTCCAGACTTTTTTTTTTTTTTTTTTAGAATCCTGTGTTTGTAAAATTGTGAAAAATATAATTATAATTTTGTAAATTTGAAATGATCCATCCATTCAGGTTTTTGTTTACATTTTTCAAAGGAAATATATGTGTGTAAAATGAATATATTTTCTTTATATGTGTAAAAGTAAAGATTAGATTTTAGTTTTTAACTATCAAATTTGAGAAAGGTTCAGTTTAGAGATGGAAAATTTTTGTCAAAAGCCTATTTTCAGGACAAAGAATTTTATAAAGGGTGCTGTTTTGAGATTTAAAAAGTTTTGTGAAGGGTCTTTTAAAGGACCCAATTTCTCCCTAAACAAATCACTTAGAAAGCAAATAGTAAAGTTCAGTTCTCAAAAGCATAGGAAAAGAAGATGCTCATGGGGTGTAAGCCCTTCTTTTTCAAATAAAAACAATTTTTTAATTCACAGGAGTTTTTAAAAATCTATTACTGTCAATTTTCAATATTTTATTCATCATCTATGACAAAACAACTCTGTATACAACAAATTACTATTAACTTTATTAATTACATTGATTGTAGCTTTGAAATTATTAAATATTAAAAATTATTATGTTCTATTAATGTTATCATAAAGGGAAATATTTATGATTTATATATACATATTATTCATATTTTTATTAGTTAAATAAGTTAAAGGAGAATTAGCCTATGTTGTATATTAATATAAGTGAAAATGCTTTCAGTGTTTTTAGAAAATGTGTATTCTTTGTTTGACGAATATTCATCTTATAAATTGAATAATATTTGACGAATATTGATCTATTTTTATCGTATTTTTATATAAAAATTTTTGATGATTAAAAAACAGTAATAATCTTTGGAGGATTTGGAAAATTGTTTTCTTTCTTTTCATTTGAACACACATTTCTCCGTCTATCCTGATCACGTGACTCGCGGCTTCATTTTCGCTTCCAGGCCTTAGTAAGAGAGCTATGCATTTGATCAAAAAACAGAAAATCCCCCCCCCCCCCCCCTAAAACGAAGCAAAAAAAACGGACTTCCATCAAAAAACAAATTTTCTCTTGCAACGAAGGAAAACATGACGGACATTCCTTCAAAAGACGGAAAATTCCCCCCCCCCCTCAAAACAGAAAAAAACATAACGGACGTTCCTTCAAAAAACAGAAAAATTTCTTCCCTGAAACGGAGAAAATAATAACGGACTTCCATCAAAAGACGGAAATTTTCTCTCTTTTAAAGAAGAAAAACATGACGGACGCTCCTTCAAAAAACAGAAAAATTTCTTCCTGCGACGGAAAATAAAAAGACGGATATCCGTCTTTTTACAGAAATTTGCTGGCAGCACTGCTGCCAGTACTTTTTCTGTGAATTGACGGAAGTTTTTTTGAGAGTGAGCTGTATATCTCGTGTCAAACGACAAATTATAAAATTTTGAAAACGTCTGTTAGTTTAATTAAACTAATTTTTTTAATTCATCCTTTAGCTTTTGAGATTTAAATTTTAAAAACAAATCTTAATTTTTAGCGTTCTTTTTTTGTGTAGATATCATAATTTGATTTATCATGAATTTGGTTAACATGAATTTAATTACAATATATTTCATATTTATTTCCAATTTAAGGGATTACTAGATGGTACCCGTCAAGATTTGACGATAAACATGTTAAAAGATTAATTAGAACCTGTAAATAAAGCTTTGAAAACTTGATTTACTTGAATGTTAACTATGTGATTCCAAAAGATTCAAAGCATTTCATGGATCTGTCAGTCGAACCTACTCAAGTAATTCTATGAAAGAATTTAAGCAGAATTTTAAGAATTTTAAAAGCGCTTGCATTTTAGCATAAGGATAACTAAAATTAATTGAACTGATATTTATTTGGGTGAATTTTCTGAATGTTTAAAAAAAAAAAATGTTTAGTATTTTCTAATTTTTAAAATCCTATAGAAAAGTTTTTATGAATTTTATTTTTATCAGTCTCATTTTAAATCCCGAAACTTAAAATTTCATGCTACCAAGTAACTATTTATAATATATTTGAATTATTTGAATTTTTCATAACGTTTCATACATTATTTAGTTATTAAACCATGAGTATCACAAAATAGTTTAAGTCTTACATGACTATGTTTCTTTCCCACTGTTTTCTCTTCTTAAGTTTAATTTTTTCCCCGGAAAATAATTAATACTTTTATTTATATGAACAGAAACATACATCTTCCTTGTAATGCTCATACGAATATAACAAAAAATGTAGATAAGTTTAATATATTTAAAAGATAATTAAATGAAAAATACTTTAGCTTAATATTTTAAGTTAAAATTGTTAAACTATTTATAAACTTTTTTAGCATACTTCACAATTTTAAAGATTCAGATATTACTTTATAACGGCACTCGAGGATTTAGTTAAAAATCATTTAATATATGGTCTAAATGATGTATAACATTTATTTATTTATATAATTCACGTATATTACAGTTTACAAATGGATTACTTTTTTTTAAGTTTCCACGCACATGACAGGAAAGTGGAAAATTGCTGCTACTACCTACCGAAAAAATAATGTTTAAATATTTACATTTTTTAGAAAATTAGAATACATTTTTTTTATATTGCTAGATGTTAAATTAAATTAAAATGTATCATTTAATATATATATATATATATATATATATATATATATATACAGGGTGTATCTAAACTACTGGGCAAAACTTTAAGGGGTGATAGTACACATCAAGACAAATAATATTAAATGGGAAACTAAGGGTCCCAAACGTCTACCGAAGGAAATAGGTGCTATCAAAGTTTAGGGTCCAAAATTTGAAATGATTATAAAAAACGGAAAAATTGGTCGATTCGTTTGCGGTTTTCACGAAAAATATTCTTTATGTCAGTATTGCCTTGGAAATAAATTATAAAGATAAATTTCAAAAAAATGCCGATAGAGGGCGCTTTAGACTTTGCAGTAAGGAACAACTATTTTTTACCATTATTTTTTGCATCTCATTAAATTTTTTTAGAAGTTTAGACATAAACTTAAATTTTGAGCTCAAAATCCGTGGTTAAGTAGCGCAAACTGAACTGTGTTCAATGGGAGTAGGTAGGTTCAAATTTCAAATGATTATAAAAAACAGAATAATTGGTCAATTGATTTGCAACTTTCACTAGAATTATTCTTTATGTCAGTATTGTCTTGAAAATAAATTACACAGATAAATTCCAAAAAATGTCGATAGAGGGCGCTTTAGACTTTGGAGTAACGTACAACTTTTTTTTACCGTTATTTTTTGCATTTCATTAAACCTTTTTAGAAGCTTACACATAAACTTTAATTTTGAGCTGAAAATCTCAAACGTTGAGAGTGGTTAAGTAGCGCAAAGTGAATTGTGTTCAATGGGGGTGGGAAAGTTCAAATTTCAAGTGATTATAAAAAACGGAAAAAATGGTCGATTCCGTATGCGGTTTTCTCTAAAACCATTCTTTATGTCAGTATTTCCTTGAAAATGAATTTTAAAGATAAATTTCAAAAAATTCCGTTAGAGGGCGCCTTAAACTTTAGAGTAACCAACAACTATTTTTAACCGTTATTCTTTTAATCTAATTAAATGCTTGCAAAAGCTTAGACTTAAATTTTGAGCTCAAAATCTGAATCGTTGTGAGTAATTAAGAAGCGAAAAACTAAACCGTGTTCGTAGGGTGGGCAAGGTAACATTTCAATTCCTGAACACAGTTCAGTTTGCGCTTCTTAACCCCTCCCAACGATTCACAATTTGAGCTCAAAATTTAAATCTAAGCTTTTGCAAGCATTTAATTACAAAAAATAACAGTTAAAAATTGTTATTGGTTACTCTAAAATTTAAGGCGCCCTCTAACGGAATTTTTTGAAATTTATCTTTAAAATTTATTTTCAAGGAAACACTGACATAAAGAATGTATTGAAAATCGCAAACGAATCAAGCAATTTTTCCGTTTTGTATAATCATTTGAAAATTTGAACCTCTCTACCTCATTGAACACAATTCAGATTGTGCTACTTAACCACTCTCAACAATTCAGATTTTCAGCACAAAATTTAAGTTTATGTCTAAGCTTTAAAAAAAAATAATGAGATGCAAAAAATAACGGTAAAAAACAGTTGTACGTTACTCCAAAGTCTAAAGCGCCCTCTATCGACATTTTTTGAAATTTATCTGTATAATTTATTTTCAGGACAATACTGACATAAAGAATAGTTTTAGTGAAAACCGCAAATCAATCGATCAATTATTCTGTTTTTTATAATCATTTGAAATTTGAACCTACCCACTCCCATTGAACACAATTCAGTTTGCGCTACTTAACCACAGATTTTGAGCTCAAAATTTAAGTTTATATCTAAACTTCTAAAAAAATTTAATGATATGCAAAATATAGCGGTAAAAAATAGTTGTTTGTTTCTCCAAAGTCTAAAGCGCCTTCAATTGGCATTTTTTGAAATTTATATTTATAATTTATTTCCAAGACAATACTGACATAAAGAATAGTTTTCGTGAAAACCGCAAACGAATCGACCAATTTTTCCGTTTTTTATAATCATTTCAAATTTTGGATCCTAAACTTTTATGTCGCCTATATCCTTCGGAAGACGTTTGGGACCCTTAGTTTCCCGTTTATTATTATTCGTCTTGATGTGTTCTATCACCCCTTAAAGTTTTGCCCAGTAGTTTAGATATACCCTGTATATTGCCGAGCGTTGGGATCGAACCCTAGTCCTCCACAAAAGCTCAGAACTATAAATCCGTGCCTTAAAGGTGTTCTTAAATCAAAAAGAGCAACTTTGTGACATATGCTTTAATTTATTTTTCTTCAGAAATGCATGAAAATAGCAGGTGGTGTTATTTAGAAACTGATTAATTGCACTCATTTTTCTGCTTTTTAAAAAACACAATAGATTTTTCATAACAAGCCTTCAAAGTTGACGTTTTTGAGCAGATTTCCCGATGAAAGCAGAAAAACCAGTAGAAAAACGGGTGATCACGGAATCTAAATAGCTCATAACTCGATCGGTAATTTAATTATAAAAAAATGGAAAAATAAGTTCGATTTGAATTGCTTCCATAGTCAGTCAGTTGAGAACACCCTTAAACTACTGATCTAACCACACTTGCTTCGACTTTTCTCTAACTGGAAAGGCTAATAAGTTCAACTTCACGCATGCGCTAAGACCTGAATTTGAGTTGATCTTAAAGAAGTAGTCTACTGTTTTAATGTGTTTGATTATTATTATTATTTTATTATTATTATTATTATTATTATTATTATTATTATTATTCTGTAATAAATACTCACTGACTGACATTCATTTTTTTAGTTTAATTTTCTTTCTAGTTTAAAAACTATTGCGATATATTAATGATCTAGCACTTTAAATTTGATTTTAAAAGTTTTTTTTCGTTTTTAGAGATTTATTTATATCTCCGCTAATTTTTGTTTCAATTTCGGAAGTTCAAAATACTTGAAATTTTGGATTTTTTTAAATAACTTTATTTCAACATTTTAAATTTAATTAAAATAAATAAATTCCTTTTATAATGATTTTAAACTTAAATTCATTGGTGCTACCATCTATGTAAAAATTTAATAATTATAAATTAACAACTTGGATTTATTAATTTGTTTGAAAGTTGTTTTGAAAGAAATATTAAACGAAACCCTCTATATCAGATTAATTTATAACACGATTAATCAATCGGTAAATTAATTATAACACAAATTACGCGATTTTAAATTAATCGTGTTATAAATTAATCTGATATAATTTCGTATGCAACGTTTTTTGCAGTTCCATATATTGACCTTGGATTTTTTTTTTTTGTTGAACTGATCCAAAGCATCAGACCAGATTATGTGATTGTTAAAGCCCCTGTCCCTGCGCGCGAAGACGCTCGCGAGCTAATGCTATTCCTAAGGGGAAGCATTTTTCTAATAACTCTTTCACATTTTGACATTTTAAAATGTATTTTTTTTTTTTTTTTTTTTTTTTTTTTTTTTTTTTTTTTTGCATTGGATAGCCGAGGTCCCTCTCAATTTCGCTCGCAGATTACTTTTTCGATTTTGGTCGCAGATATTTTTTATAAAGTTACTTTCGCTTTCCGAACCGGTTCTGAAAGAGAAACTAACTTTATAAAAAATATCTGTGACCAAAATCGAAAAAGTAATCAAGGAGCGCACTTTAGAGGGACCTCGGCTATATAAATGCAAAAAATTATTTAAAAATGTCAAAATGTGAAAGCGTTATTAGAAAAATGCTTCGCCATAGGAATAGCATTAGATCGTGAACATCTTTGCGGGCAGGGACAGAGGCCTTTAGGTTATTTGGGTGAATTTGTCTTCCAGTATTCGTCTGGAATGGCTCAGTATGAAGAGCACTGGCGGCTTAAGCGAATACATCCCTGGTTCAAATTCGATTATTTTTTAATTAATAATACAGTTTATAATTCTTATAAAAACATTTTTCCTTGTTCTTCGAATGAGTTTCGTTAAATGCGCAATATTATTAAGTACACATTTTAAGGATTTTGTATACTTTTATGATCTATATGTCTGATTTTAATCTGTCAAGTAGGCCAGCCATGAAACGAGATAACGTTTCTTTAAGTACGAAGACTTTTATAAATAAATTTGAAAATAATGCTGTTTTAAATTTTATAGCAATTTTTATATGTCTTCTGCGTGCCAGTAGTTGAAAGCTCACATACCTGAGTGTACAGTAAAATGGACTAACATCATTTTAATGTATTAATTTAAATAGTAAAGATATACATTAATAATTATGCATATCAAATGTAGTGTATAACTTTAGCATACTTTTGCAGTGTTCAATTTAGGAATAATAATAATAATAATAAATAATGTAACGTTACCTCCTTTTGGGTATTAGATGAAAATATTCAACATGTGTACATACTATTTATATTACCACCTCCAAATACAATAAAAATGAGTTTAACACGAAACTGAGGATATCGAATTTTTCTCTCTTTTAAAAAAGAGCTTATAAATCGATGTCGATTGGTTATTTTCGATGTCGTCAAATTTTATTTCTATTTCCTATTAAACTACTAATAGGTTGTATCTATTAGGTAAAATGCAATTAAAAGGCACATTGTATTTTTTTAGGGGAAAAATCAAATGTATTCTTTGATGTCTCTTTTTCAGTACTATATTGTCCACAAATTGTTCGAGATCACCCATTGTTTTATTCATCTCTCCATTAGAATGCGTAGCTAAGTAACTGCGCATACTTTTAATCATTTTCTGCATTTCTAAAGTAATTTCAATTCCATTCGCTCAACATCCGTACTGTCGAACATTTTAAAAGGTCTAAAAACTGTTAAGCCGAGGGATTATAATTTGTAGATGGTAAGGTAAAAAAAGGAGTCTCTATTTACAGGCGGTTAAGTTTGAAAGGCATAAAGTCATATTAAAGTAATTCATAATGTATATTACTCAATAATAGAATAAATATAAATGTAAAACTACGCAGTTAGATACTGTTTAACGGCATATCTGCATTCCATGTCTCACTGTGTATGACACTGATTTGTTGAAAGAAAGGTTTACATATTTTTTTCCTTTGGTTTGGTCTGGGTTAACATTTTGCTGTTAAATTTTCATAGAGAAAAAAGTTGTAAATGCATGATGTTCGAACTGAAATACACACGGAATATACATGATCTGTAACAGAGTCAATGTGAATAAATTTCACATCCAAAAAAAGTATTTTTCTCATGTAATTTCCAAGCGAAATGTTACCCACATTTGAAATGTGGTCGGATACGCACAAAATAAATTTTCCTTGAACAGCCGATACATCACAAACTTTGTTTCAAAAACGTTCCATTGTGTAGACCCTCCCTTAATTCAAAATTATCAACACTTACCATAATGCATATAGTTAAAAATAAAGCGTAAATACAAAATCTTTTGCGAAAATTAACAAAGAAAAAAAATATATGCATTATGGTAAGCGGACGTAGAGCCACATATAAGACATTAAAATATATTTAGGAGTAAGCGGACCCTCCCCTTTGTCAGGCAGTATGAACAGAAACCTCATTAGCGAATTTTTTAAATTAAATACATTCACCTATGAAATTAAAATACTAAAAACCTTTAAACTATTTAGCTTATACTAAATTTCAGAATGCTGAGTACTTCTTTATACGAGTAGTGTCGCGTTTCGTCTGTTAAAATCTGTTTAGTATTTCGATTTCTTAAAAAATAAATCTACCTAGATTAAATAGCACAAACACGTAAAAAATACAGAGAATTTCAGTAAAAATTGTTTACATAATTTGGTTCAAAACTTGCTGGAGTTACTGTGACATTTATTATAAAAGTGCTCTGCACATTATACAGATTTAAAGAATATACTCGAAGTAATTTCTTTTACATTAAATTGGTTTTCTTTCTTAATAATTTGTATTAAATACATTTAAATCCACTTAAAATCTTCTTTAAAATGAATGATGAATTGCGGGAGACACTGATGCTACGTGAATCATCTTATTGAGACCCCATGAATCAAACCTCTTAACACTGCCTTTTTTTCATACTTCAGTTCAGACCTCAAGTAGTATTAAATGCACTTAAAATATCCCTTTAATATCTTAAAATAAACAGAGTGTGATTCATGGCCTATTTTAGTGTACTTTTTTGACGAGTATAAAGTCACTTCATTTGTCAATGTTTTATAATAGTGCACTTACGACGAAATTAGCAATAATTCTACTTAAAGAGCTGATATTTTTAGTTATTTAAACGATTTTTTTTATTTAACAAATTCTACTCACATTGGTAATTAAATTCTTTAGAGCAACATCATCATGGAAGATATTTCGAAGTGAGAACATTCAAATTTGTATCGGTTTTTCATTAATAGAATAAAAAAAAAATCATAAACCAACTATAGATTATGAAATACTTTCCAACACATTAAGAATAATGTAAAATTTAAAAAAAATTGCGCTGTTTAATAAGCTAAAAAATTATGTCTAATTCAACCACATTGAAATTATTCAAACACACAATATTCTAGCACATTTGAAAACACACTTTCAGCTGTCCTTATCTATAATCGGAAGATTAAAAACCCTGAAATTTATCGTTGCAAAATATACCAATTCCAAAGGTCATATTCACTCAAAAAGATTTGGAATAGCAAAATAAATAAATAAATAAATAAATAAAATAAAGTAAAATTCTGAGTAGAAAAAACAGTTTTGGGGGAAAGCAAAAGATTTTAAAAAATGTAGCAATAAAATCAATTTTTAGAACAGAAAGTTCCGCTTCAGTAATTTTTTTTTCAATCTTTTGACAAAATTTGAAGCTTTTTTGCGATCTTTTCACAAAATTGACCGTTTTTTCACGCTTATTTGACGAAATCTATTGTTTTTACACAGTTTTTTCTGACGAAATTTGCCATTTTTTCGCGCTTATTTGACGAAATTGATCGTTTTTTTGCGATTTTTTAAAGAAATATATCGTTCTTTCTTAATTTTTGGATGAAATCGATCGTTTTTTCACAATGTTTTAGACAAAACCAATCATTTTTTTCGTGATTTTTTGACGAAATTTGCTTTCTTTTACGAAAGTCGCGTTTTTAAGCGCTTATTTAAAAGCATTAAATTCTTTTGGTTAATCTTTGACAAAATTTTCGTTTTTGTATGTGTAATTCACGATATTTTTTGTGTCCGAATTTCCCATCATAAACCCAGAAGGATTGATAGAAAAACTGGGAAATCTTGGTATACCCAGAATACAATTACCCCTGTTACTACATACGTCTACAATAACAAACATTCATTGTTGACCCTAAATAAAGTTTCTAAATTGCATGGGAATACTAGTATATGTATGAGAGTGGTAGTGAGAGCGTTGACAGAAAGACAGATGCACAAATACCTTTCATCATTGTTAGATAGCATTAAAAAGACTATTTGCTTTAGCGAGTAATAAACGGGAAATATGTAAAACACAAAAAGGAAAGGTATGAAAATTGAAGAATCTTAAAAAAAAAAAAAAAAAAAAAAAAAAAAAAAAAAAAAAAAAAAGTTATATAAAACTATATCTGCAACAGGTATTCATAAATGAATTAAGAAAAATAAATAATAAATAAAATTTTATGAAATAATTACATACTTAATGAATATTATACTTTGATTGTTATTAATAATTGTGTGGGATAATAAATACTATACTCAACAATGCAATTTAACAAATTCAAGGGTTTAATTAATCGATATCCTTTGTCATATGAGAAAAAAAACAAAAAAAAAAAAAAAAAAAAAAACACGAGGAACGTGGAGATATCCCAAGATATGAGGCGATATTTTCTCGCATATAAAAGATTTAGGTTGTTGGTATTCTATAATTTTTATTTCAAAATGAATATTGGAGATCTGTTGAGAATGCCAGAAAAGATTTAATCGTTTAAGGTATATGCCTATATTTAAAACATCAATTTCGTTGAAAATTTTCATTTTATTTATTTATTTTTATCATTATTTATTTTTTTTAATAGAATGAATATTTTTGTTTCTAAATCCATTTTTTTTTTCGTGTACGCTAGGGATGCACAACCTGTGGCCCGTGGGCCAAAAGTGGCCCGGGATGAGTTAACGTGTGGCCCGCGAATTTCGTCAAATAAGAACTGGAAAAAGATGCAGTTTTTGTGCATGGGTCGCTGAAAAAAATCGTAAATTTCGTCAATTTACCGCAGAAAAATATAAAATTTCGTCAGTTACTTATGAATCGCAAATTTTATTGATCGGACACGGAAAACTCGCGAATTTGATCGATCAAGTACAGAAAAATAGCGAATTTTGTCGATGAGACTCGGAAAAATTGCAAATTTCGCCGATACTGTACGGAAAAATTGCGAATTTTGTCAATCGGACGCGAAAAATCGGACATTTCGTTGGTCAGGAAAGAAAAAATCTTCAGTTTTGTTGATGATGCATGAAGAAATTGCAATTTATCGGCTACAGAAAAAACGTATTTTTTCTTGATTTATCACGTGAAAAAAACACGAATTATGTTGATCGGGCATGAAAAAATCGTGAATCTTGCCGATTAGGAACGAAAAAATTCCTATGATGATGCGCGGAGAAAATAGTAGAAAATTTCGCGGTTCGGCAGCGAAACAATCGTGAGTTTTGTCAGTTTATTAAGAAAAAAAAATCGTGTATTATCTTACAGCGTTCGTCAAAGTTAATTAAAAATTGCGAATTTTGTTAATTGAGTGCAGAAAAATGCGTATTTCGCCAGTTAGGGGCTGAAAAAGCGTAAATTTTGTCGTTCGGACAGGAAAAAATCGCGAGTTTTAAGGATCGAATTTTGAAAAATCGCAAATTTCGCTCGTCGGACATGGGAAGATCCAGAATTTTGTCGATCGCGGAAAAATTGTAAATTTGGCCGATGAGGTTCGTAAAAATCGCGAATTTTGTCGACCATGGGAGGAAAAAATAGCAATTTTTGTTGGTCAGGCGTGGAAAAATTGCGAATTTTACCAATCATGGGAGAAATAATTGCGAATTTCGTTGATCAGCTTTGTAAAAATCACAAATTTCGTCGATAGGCTTCGTAAAAATGATGAATTTCGTCGACTGACTTCGTAAAATTTATGAATTTCGTCAATCAGGCGCGGAAAAGGGGCGAACTTCGTCGATCAGCTTTGAAAAAAATCACGAATTTCGCCGATCGGCTTCGTAAAAATCACGAAATTCGTAGATTGGATTCGTAAAAATCGTGAATTTCGCCGATGGGCTTCGTAAAAATCGCTAATTTTGTTGATCAGGCTAGGAAAAATTGTGAAGTTTCTCAATCGGCTCTTTAAAAAGTGAGAATTTAATCGTTCGGCTTCGTAAAAATCGCGAACTTCGTCGATCGACGTCGTAAAAATCGCGAATGTTGCTAATCAGGCGCAAGAAGAACCGAAAATTTCGTTGATCAGGCGCGGTAGAATCTCAAATTTACTCGATCATGTGAGGAAAAATCGCAAATTTTGTCGATCGGCTTTGTAAAAAACGCGAATTTCCTGGATTGGCTTCGTAAAATCGCGATTTTCGTCGAACGGCTTTGTAAAAATTGAGAATCGATCGGCTTCGTCAAAATTGCGAATTCTGTTGATCAATTTCGTAAAAATTGTGAATTTTGTCAATCGGATTAGTAAAAATTGCGAATTTCTTCCATCCGTTTTGTAAAAAGAGCAATTTTGGTCTATCAGGCGCAGAAAAATTGCAACTTTTGTTGATCAGACGCAGTAAAATGGGGAATTTCATTGATCAGGCACAGAAAAAACTTGATTTTCACCTTCTCCTTCGTTCATGAAGTTCGGCACTAGCCACTTATGTTTTTTTTTTTTTTTTTTTTTTTTTTTTAAGCACCTTTAATAAAACAAAATTTACTCTCCTGAATTAAGTCAAAGAAATTATTATATCTTGAAAATATTCCTAGCTATAACTGTTATAAGCATAAAAACTGCTGATACATCCTTACCAATTGGATAATTTGACTGGGTAGGTGAACTTAAAAGGGTAAACCCCCCACTCCCCTCTGAAACCATACTTTTTATCTGATTATAGGCACCGCTTTCTCTCCATATTATTGATGTGGCCCTCGACCACCCAGACATTTTTGTAAATGGCCCTTCTCTTGAAAAAGTTGTGCATCCCTTGTGTACACCTATTAGAAATGAAATTACAGCTCTTTAAAAGGATGAAGTTAATTTAAACCGAAGTTGAAAATTTTAAATCTGTTTTCTGAAAAATTAGATTTTCATCGGAAAAGAAAAACGACTATTGCTCTAACTCAAAATTTTATTATCCTATGACCATGAAATTTTTTGTGTAACTTTTCAAAAATATCTAGAGTGTAGTGAACTAAATAATTAGTTCTAAGTGACTTAGTTGTTGATATATAGCTATTTCAATGAATAACTACACGTAAAATTACTGAAATTTTGTGTGTAATTATATATAATCATCTGTATCTCTTTAAGATATCCGTATATTGATTAATTTTTAGTTCAATACACTCAAGAATGTCTAATATGCATATATTAAAAAAATATTTGTGTTATATGCAATTTCTTTTTTTTAAGGCGGAGTTTTTTTGATAAAAAATGCTAAAGCTGACAAAATTCTTCAAGATTTTAAAAGGTTGCATATATATTAGGTATTTTTTTATAATTTTAATTATTCTATGTTAGGTTACATTGAAAAATATTAAAACATGCGTTAAAAGTAGAGTTTTTTCTTTTAATGTCTTCGAACATAGTCGGATATCTTAATGCTCATGGTAGTATTTATGCTACTATCAAACTTACCCGATTTAGTAAATTTTTTTATTCATGTATTTCATATTCACATCAAAAATTAAAAATATAAATTTTTGATTTATTTATTAACAGACATTTCGCTATTAAATAAATCGCAATTTATTATTTAGATTTTCTAGTATGAATTCTTATTCTCTGAATTGTGCATTTTCTGTAACGCATTCTATCATGGCTGTTAGAGGGTTAAATAAGAATTCTATGTTAGTTCCAAAGTTTTTGAATGTATTATATTATAGATTTGTTTGAAAAGACGTGATCTACTAGGTATATTATTTAATCGTGTAAATAATAAACGTTGCATAAAATTAAAAATCTAATAGAAGTATTCTTTTGTAGTTATAAGTAAAGTGATTATTTAACTAGAAAATAAATATAAAATCTTACAATTATAATTGTTAGTTAGATCATGTATTTTCATACTTTTCTGAAACCTTAGATTAATAAATAATGGAATACATTTTTTATCCTTTAAAAAATAATTCTCTGAAAATAACAAAAGTTGGTAGAGACAGACTGGCAACTTTTTATCCTAAAGAAAGTATAAAATAATTTCTTCTTGAACTACCTTCTTATCCATTTTCAAGAAGGTGTTTAAAAAATTCAAATGTCTGAAACATCAAAACTTTTATAGCAAATGCGAAATATCCCGAAGCAAACATTTACACTCTCGAAGACAAGTGCTGTTTAATCTCTTAAGAAGGTCTTTATTTGAACTGACTTACTTTGATTTTATTTCCACCGAGAAAATTTTATAATATATGATGAGAAATAACCGTAATGCAGTTTAAGTATTCTGATAGCATTTAAAACAAATGGAAAAGTCTTCTTTTCTTTTGTTGAAAATTTAAAATATGCACATAAATAAAATTTTATTAGAATAAGTGTTTTGAAACAATTATAAGTCTCAAGCAAGCTTATTCTAACGGTTGTTACAATAATTAAAAAAAAAAAGTGAGAAAAATGTGTGCATACAACATACTTCAAATACATGAAGTATGTTGCATACACATTTGGAGTGCGCATGTACATAATCAAAATAGTATGTAGAAGAAAAATGTTGAATATTTATGAATATTTATGCATTTTTCCAGGTTTTAAAGAAAAATGTATCATTGTTATTCTTTTACAAACTCAGAACAATAGTTCCAGTATTGATAATAGAAGGAAATGCACTAAAGGATAATGGATAATAAAAATGTGCTAATGGATTTTGAAACTTAATTGATTAAATTTTTCTCATATTTGATTGGTTATAATACATACATATATGTGTGTGTAAAATTTATTTATTCATTGTTTTATAGCATATCAAAATTTATATTATTTATTTGTTTATTTAAAATTTATTTATTATTAATAAATTGCAATTTAATGCAACCGTTAAGGGGTTGAACATTTATCTGAAAAAAAGGTCTTAATTTCAATTTTTTCATGCTTATATTTTCCTTTTTATAAAAAATCGGCCTGGGATGCAAATACCTGTTTCAAAATCTAGATCCTTTCTAGACTTTTGCCAGTGACCATGTAAAGACATTACTAAATTTTTATTATCATTTAAAATTCTCTTAAAATAACAAAAGTTCACAGAGAGACTGGCATTTTTTTTTATCATGAAGAAAGTATAAAGTAATTCAATACTGTGTCACCTTCTTATCAATGTTCGAAAATCTCTCTAAAAAATTGAAAAATCTGAAGTATCAAATCTTTAATAGCGAATGTGAAATCTCCCAAGCAAACATTTACACTCTCGATCAAAGTGCTGTTTAATCTCTTAAGAAGGTCTTTATTCGATCTGACTTATTTTAATTTTGTTTTCAGTGAGAAATTTTTAAAATATATGGCTGTAAAACATGTTTTTCTTTTGCTGACAGTTAAAAATATGCACATAAATAAAGTTTTATTAAAACAACTGTTTTGAAACAGTTTATAAGTTACAGTTATATAACAGTTTGTAACAGTTTTTGATTGTTGTTTATAACAATTAAAAAAATCTGAATAATGTAGAGGGAACTGGGGCACATTGATACATGGGGCATATTGATACACCCCCTGTACTGCACACAGGGTCATTACAGGAAGTTTCACAACAGCTCCAAAAGGTGATAGTAATGCACTCAACTACATACAAAAAGTCTTGGAATGATTCAGTAGTTTGATGAAATGGGACGGGTGAATAATTGTTTTTGTAGGTCAAAAGTAAATTTGAGTTGTACAATTGAAATGGTATTATACAACTGTCCCAGTATTTTCAACCAAAAAGAATATTCTCCCTGGGAAGTTATGCTACTCTTTATCAGTTCCTCATTCTTTATTGTTAGATAAATTATGAAGTCTTGGATTTGAGACTCGTTTTATTCAGTATGGCTGTATGGGGCACTTTGATACAGTCTATGTCGGGGCACATTGATACAACCTAAATCCTTTTATATTTCATTTTTTCATTTCCTTTTATTATTTTTTTACCATTCACTCTTTAATCCAACCATTTTTTGCCAAAAATTTCTAATATTAGTTTTTATTGAAGTAAAATAGCTCTAATTTTTTTATATTACAATATTTTGTAGTATTTTTGCAAACAGAGGACGTACGAACTTACCCAACATCTAGTGCTAGTAGAATTAACAAAAGAAAAGGACGGCAGCCTGGAAACTCTCAAATTTATATCGATTCTCCAGAAAAAAAGGTATTTTCGACATGAGAAATATTAAGTAAGAGAAACAAGCTGCAGAACAGCACAAGATAATTATATTATAAACAGAATTTTTAATATAATTATCTTTTTATTTTCTGTTTATAAACCGATTTATAAACAGAAAACCAAGTAATTTTTTCACCTTTCTTAAGGAAGAAGATAGTGCTGGGGTTGAAGTGCCAGATATGACAAAGTTACCACAGCCAACAATCAGACAAGGAACAGCCAGAACATCAGGTCATTATACATTTCATTTTGATTGCTTTAATATTGCTTACAAATAAATTGTGGACGATTTGAATTTATATAAATAAATATAAAATGGTTTGTTAACTATTTTTCTATGAAAAATATACATTGGTGTTATTTTGTATCCATTTTCAGACATATCAAAGTGTCCCATGAGGTGTATCAATCTGCCCCGGGTATGGGGCACATTGATACAAATGCCTTTTTTTGATTTTTTAAAAATTACACGGAAAAATAATATGTAAAATAACGATTGTACATTTTTATAACACACTACACAAATTTTGCTGACACCACATGAAAAAATAACTTGAAATTTCTGCTTACTGGACACCCAAAAAATTCTTAGAAAAAAGCTGTATCAATGTGCCCCAGTTCCCCGTACAGGCAACATATTCCAAATATATGGAGTATGTTGCACGACAATTTGGAGTCTACATGTACATATTCCAAGTCCAAATAGTATGTAGAAGGCAAATTTTAAATATTTATGTTATATTTATGTATTTTTAAAGCTTTAAGAAAAAAAGTACCACTGTTGCTTTTTCACCTATTCAAAACAATATTACCGGGTTTGAGAATAAAGGAAATACACAGATTAAGAAAATACGATCATTATCTGTAGATTTATAAGGGAACCACTTTTGGTGTTGCATCGAGACCTTGTGCATTTTGTAACCCTATACATAAAAGATAGCGAACCGATATGATATCTCTCTTAAAGTCATATTATATATAACTTTTGGTACTACTAGGTTATCCCGTCGACTAAAAAATTATCGCCAAACTATAAGATTAAATGCGAAAAATGGATGATCGTGAATGTCACATTCAATGACATTAAATACGATTCACGTGTTTAAAATGTCATTAAGTGATTTTTATTTTGACTTTTTTTAATATTTTTATTAATATTCTACTAATTATTTGTTTTTTTTCGTTATTTAAAATAAAAAATTGTGTGAAATGTATAATTTGGCTATTAGTTTGGCGGTGTGTATAATTTGGCGAAATTGGTCGACGGGATAACAGAGTACTACCTAACTTTTTATTATTCGATTTTTATTTGTTTATTTTACGCTAAATATTAGTTAATTTGCCAAATATGGCACTATTAGTTTTTCACTTCCTTTATTTTGGGGCTATGACATTCGGGTAGGGTTGCCAAAAAACTCTACTTTTGAAAATACCCCAATTTTTTACCAACCAAAAATACGATGTCGCAATTTTTTAAAAGCAAATTTGCAGGCTTTTTAAGGAATTTTCAATTTTTTTAAAAAATATTTTATATTTTCAAATATTTTCTTAAAAAAAAAATACGTTAACAGTCCGATAAATGGCACGAAAAAAGCATTTTCAGAAAGTTATGCTGCTGCAAAATAAAAAAAATAAAGCCCTTAACAGATTTTTTTTTTCGATTTTCAAACTTCCTACAGAATTTTAAATGCACTAAGTTTCAATGCTAGGTGCGAGCAACACCGAAAGTCGTTCCTTTGTTAGATAATTTTAATATTTGTTAAAACACGCTAATGCCTTTTTATGGATTTTGAAACTTAAAATTAAATTTTCTCCACATTTCATGGTTAAAAAAAAGTAAATTTTATTGTTTGAAAATGTTTTAAACAATTATTTCATAAAAAAATCTTAGTTTAAATTTTTTCATGACTATACTTTTCATTTTATAAAAAGCCGCCAAAGCTGCGGACATCTATTTCAAAATTTTTACCCTCTATGGATTTCTTTATGCCGGTGACCACGTGAAGACGTTACTAAGTTTTTAATATCATTGAATAAAATCTTAAAATCGCAAAATTTGAGGAGACAGACTGCCCGGTTTTTATAACGAAAAAAGCATAAAGTAATTTCTTGTTGAATTTCCTTTTTATCAGTGTTCAAGAAGGTGTTTAAGAAATTGAAGAATTTGAAACATCGAAACTTTTATACCGAATATGAAATCTCCCAGAGTAAATATTTACACTCTCGAAGACAAGTGTTGTTTAATCTCTTAAGAAGGTCTTTATTTAATCTGACTTATTTTGATTTTATTTCCAACGGGAAAATTTTATAATGCATATATAGTGAACATTGACCGTAATACTATTTAAGTATTCTATGCGCATGTAAGTCAAAAAGAAAAGACTTTTTTTCTTTTGCTGAATGTTAAAAATTTGCACGAAAGTAAAACTTTTATTAAAACAATTGTTTAGAAACAAAAGTCAGAAAACGATTTTTTAAATGTTGTTACATCAGTTTAAAAAACAAAACCTTTAGAATAATGTGCATGGAGTATACGTTAAATACATTGGTATTTCCAAGTCAAATTTTAAATATTTTTGTAATATTTATACATTTTCAAGTCTTAAACAAAAGAATACAATTGTTGCTTTTTTACCTATTCAAAACAATATTACCAGGATTGAGAATAAAGGAAATACGCACATTAAAGTAATGCATAGGAAATGCGGTCATTATCTTTAGACATAAATAAATTTAATATTTTTTTTAATGTTCTATTGCCATTTCCTGGTTTTTGACATGTAATTAAATATTTTTTTTCACCTTTGATTGCTTGTAAAAAGAAATAGTAATAAAATTTATTTTTTGAAAATAACTTTAAACAGCTATCTGACAAAAAGTCTTAGTTTAAATTATTTCATGATTATACTTTTTATATTAAACTACGGATATATATTTAAAATTTTTTATCCTCTCTGGTTTTCAAATGCCAGTGAAATGTGAAGACATTACTAATTTTCTTTATCATCATTTAAGAAAGGTCTCTTAAAATAACAATAGTTCATAGAGTCAGACTGGCACTTTTTTATCATGAAGAAAGTATAAAGTAATTCAATGTTGTATCACTTTCTTATCAATGTTCAAGAAGAAGTTAAAAAAATTAAAAAGTCCGAAACATCAAAACTTTTATAATGAGAGTAAAATCTCCCAGAGCAAACATTTACACTCTCGAAGACAAGTGCTGTTAATCTCTTAAGAAGGTCTTTATTTGATCTGACTTATTTTGATTTTTTTTCCGTCGAGGAAATTTTATAATATATGATGAGCAATAACTGTAATACTGTTTAAGTATTCTAAAAGCATTTAAATCCAATGGAAAATATTTTTTCTTCTTATGAAAGTAAAAAATATTCGCGTAAGTAAAATTTTATTGAAATAACTGTTTTGAAACAGTCATAAATCACAAGTAAGTTTTTTTAACTACTGATACAACAGTTTTTTTTCCCTTTTTTAAGCCAGAATAATGTGTATGCAACATATTCCAAATATATGGAATGTGTTGTATACACATTACGGATGTGCATGTACAAACTCCAACTAGTATACAAAAGTAAATTCAAATTATTTTTGTGATATATACATGCATTTTCATGCTTTAAACAAAAAAGTATCATTGTTATTTTTTTAACGATTCAGAACAATATTGTCAGAATTCAGAATAGAAAAATAATGGAAAATCACGCTTTAAGGGAAATGCAAACATTATCTTGTGATTTAAATAAATTTGATACTTGCTATAATGCGCTGTTGCCTTTTCATGGATTTTGAAATTTAATTAACCTCTTCAGACCCCAGGGTTTATTTATGTAATTTTCTTAATTTCAGTTACGGATTTATATTATCAAACCGATACCTAAAAATGATTGATCAGCAAAAAAAATTAGAATTGATTTTTTGTTGATAAAAATTAATGATACATCGGGACTCAAAAAAGACATTTTTTGACAATTTCTTTGGATTTTTAAATTTTATTATAATTTTTTGCATTGTAAAAATACCGTAAAACATAAAATAAATATATATTTGGTAATTTTTCATTACTAATGGACTCTACAAATGATATCTTAAACGCACAATAAAATTATTTGAGTTTTCATCTTTGTTCATTTCGTACAATTTTGCCTCAAGCCAATTTTATATAACACGTAGCTTACTAAAAAAGAGCTCTAACAAACAAAATACTATTTTGTTTACTTCTTCTATCTGTTAGGTCTCCATTTACACCAATTTCTCTTTTTTTACATTATTTATATACGTGAAAAAAAATTGTAAAGATATGTATCCTATAAGATACATCAGGTCTGAAGAGGTTAAGTAAGCTGTTCTTGTTTTTCATCTGTAATTCTTTGAAAAAATAATGTGAAATTAGTCTTTCAAAATGACTTAAAGCAATTATGTGACACAAAATTCTTGGTAAAATTATTATACTTTCCATTTAAAAAAAAGTGAGCCTACGTTGTAAACATCTGTTTCAAAATATGGATCCTTTCTGGTTGTCTTTCTGCCAGTGTCTATGTAAAAAAAAATTGCTAAATCATACCTTGACATGTACCATTATGTACAATAAATATGTACCTTGACGGAACGATTGCGTTTTAATATGAGAATCGAGTTTTAACTAATTCTGGAATTTTAGTCGTAAACTCAATGAGGTGATAGTCTGTGGTGCAGAGGTCTATACGACTGCGCAGGTTTATCCGACATATCAGATCACATGGAGGCTTTCTCTACAAAACGACGTCTCCAAATGAAAAAAAAAATCGCGACGATTTGAAATTATTATTAACTTTTTTTCAACAACTTTTTCCTACTCAAATACGGTTATCTCAATATCACGAGCACTCTACATATCAATTGTATAACTACCCATATTCCAGCAGGCAATAATAACTTTTTGGAACTTCCTTTCTTCCTTTCATTCCTTTTAATCGCGTAAGAAAGAAAAAAAATCTCTATAACTGAAGTATATAGATAATTATACACAGATAATTATAATAACGATATAAAATTAATTATATAATAATTAAATAATATTTTACACTAAACATAACAATTTTTGACGTCAGAAATCTGACATTTTTATAGAAAATAACGTACAAGGGAATTTAGTGCATGCCTATAAATTTTGAAATAAAAATAATAATTTTCGTTCGAATTATTATTATTTTTATTTCATCTACAGAAAAAAAATACGCAAATAAAACAATAGGTATACTTTATTCCTTGTACGTTAATCCATTTTCATAAGATTCTTCACTTTATGCAACGAAATTTTTTTTCCTAAAAACACTTTTATATAAATGGTTAAAAAATTATTTTGTTTTGTCTTAATCATCTTTAAAACATTCCTTTCTTTCTTTTTATTAAAATAAAATAAATACACATGACGTTTTTGACTATTTTTTTATACTTATTTTCAGATATTAAAATATAAAGTAATAAATAAATTTTAGAAGATATAATTTTTTTTTAATCAAAACAAAAATGTTTTTTCTTCATGATTATATTTTTCCGTTTCTTGTTTTTGAAATTTATTCAGAGAATTACTTTTATTAAGCTAAAACACAGTCAAATAATAGTAATTTTTGATTTCTTATTCAAGGAGTTTCAAATAAATAAAGCCTGATTCATAACGAAGTACAATGTTTTTGAGGTAAGTTTTGGTAAATTGATGCTTGAAAATATTTTTGAATTTCACGTACTTCATCCATTTTTTGTACTTTTACACATCTTGATAAAAATAACAAATTTATTCACAAATTATTTTTTTTCCATTGCAAATTTCAGAAAATATTTCCCTTTTTCTAACATTAGTTTCTATAGTTTTTTTTTTTTTTTTTTTTGGAAAAAAGGAAAAAAGATTTTTTAATTTTTTTTTCTTAATTTAGATTGTAATCCATTACTTCCTGGAAATAAGATATTTTTTCATTTATCGTTGATTGTGCTTTTTACATAAATTACTTTTTATGATTATAAAAGAAATGTTATTGTATTCAATGTCCTTTTTAAACGAAACGGTTGTTTTATTTCTTATATTGTACAGCCTCTGTTAGCATAAATTTATTTATGTAAAATTTCGATACAAAATATTTTGATTAAAAAAGACTTTTAGATATATTTTTCAAAAATCGATTTTATTACATAACTGTAAATGATGATAAAAAAGAAATTCTAATAATATTATTTGTAGTTTTGCTTTATTGGTCCAAAGAGTAAAAAGAGATGCATATGCATTTTTTTTTTTTCGATATTGGCATGGTAAGAACAGGACAAATTCTTTTAATTCCTAAAAAGTAAAATATTTCATTTTAAATGTGATCATATATGTTAAGATAAATTCAATAATATACCGTACTTACACGTGTATAATACACATTCCCCCTTCTCCCCCTACCTAAAATTTCAGATCTGAAATATGATGTATACAATGTACACACCAAATATTTCTGAAAAAAATCTTAAATTACAAGAAAAATAATTACAATTTCCGTCAAATATAACGAAAGAATACAGTAATTCCTTAACATTTGCGAATTTAACACTCGGGAGTTTGATTATTCGCGAAATAAACAATTTGGAAATTGCATGTCATTTGCATCAAATGAAGTGCATTTCAACTATAACGAAAATTAAAAAAATAAATAGATCTTGTTGTAATAGTTTGCAGTACTTCGGATACAGTATAGTAGTTGAAATCTTTTGTGTGTTCCTTTAAATACTATCTGTTTCTATTTACAGGAAGTATCTTGTAATAATCTTCAGCAACGTATATAAATTTCATAAAATGTGAAGCAATTTAATAGTACTCAAACGGTCCCCAAACAGTGTTTTCCCCTATACCATTATGTAATGGAATACATTTTTATGCCCCTGTAAATTTACAATAAATATTCTTTGCACCGCAGATTGAATAAAAATGTATTTTTTAATATATACTTTATAGATTATCAATTCTATTATTTTCGAAAGAGTGTGACATCATTAAAATGCACTTGAAACTATTTTTTCCACTGACCGTAATGCAATGGGATACTTTTGATGTCCCTTTAACCCCTTAACGCGCAGTGTTACCGGGTCGGCAACACCTAAAGTTCCCCCTGTTTAGAGACACAAAAACTACGTGAATATTTCAAAAACTACTCTAATGGCTACTTTAAATCTTTCTTGTGAGTTCTAGATGGCAGCACCACAGAGATCAAACTCTACTGTTTGTAAATAATAGGTAAAATGTTTTACTGTAATACGCGATTCGCAGCAATGCTCTTCTCACTGCGCTTATCAATGCTTTACTTAAGGGAGGTTACCACTTCGGCAACAGCTGTATAATTAAAATGGTTAGTGCAATCTTTATAAAACAATACCTGTGTACTCTTCTAGGCCTAAATAGATTGCCAAATTATTTTTTTCTTTAAATTCCAACTTTAAAGAGTAGTGCGCAGGAAAGGGTTAATTAAACTATACACCCGATTTTTATAAAATTTGAAATGACTTGACAAAATTATGCAACAATTATATTTTTAAATTTTCAAATGATTCAGTTTGGTAGTTTTTGCTCTGTTATATGCGGACAGACGGACGGACGAATGGGTGGACTAAACGACGACTATAAGTGTTACGTATTTATAAAATTACGAATGCACCTAAAAATGACGATCATTTCAACATTTACAAATACGTAACGTTGTTCTCCGTGAATTTAGTTTCTTAAAGAATAATTAAAAAAAAAAGAATATACTTTATTTTATCAGTTTTATAAAACTATTTGTCACTAGACACTAGACAGTTGTAATGTACTGTATAGTCTAAAGTTCCAAGAACTTCCTCTTCTATTGAGACAAAATATTGTTCCGTAATTTCGAAAAACCCGAAACATGGTTTAGTGCTAAAACTTAAAAAAAAATACTAAATTTTCTAAGATTCAAAATTTTTATTGAAACTAGTAAAACATTTTCTGGAAAAATTGTAAGAGAAATTTAAAAACTTCTACAGTAACTTGTTGAGAAAGCAATAGAATGCTATCATTAAATGGTGAAAAGTCTCAAATATAAAAAAAAAAATGGGACAACAACTTTTCCTTATATAGAAATTCATAAACCAAAAATCTGTGATTACAAACAATGTGTATATCAATAATTATTTTTCAACTAAACTTTGTATAATATGTTTATAATTATTTGAATTTATTTACTGGATATATTTTGTAATGCCTAATAAATATATATTTTTTTACGTTTCAATTACTTTTATCCATTAAAACAAAATCTTAAAAAAAAAACCTTAATATTCTTTTATGCTTGGAAAGATAGTCTCAACATTCGCGATTTTGACATTTTCAGAAATTTTCACTATCTTATATCTCGCGAATGTTAAGGGACTGTCAAATATAACGTTATTATTTTAAGGAGGAAGGGGGGGGGTGGTTTAGAATATGATATCGTAAGGTTTCTCTAGGAGAAGGGGGATTGTCTTTTGGTATCGATATCATTTTTGACCCGACCAAAGCTTTCTTCTTTTATTTGTATTGTTGTCTTTGGTATAAAATAGCATGTAAATTTTTTTTTTATCCTGTTATCTATTTTTATGAAAATATAAACTATTATTAAAATCATTAAATTAGTATAAAATTATTTAATTGTAAAATATGGAATACCCCAATGTTTGACATTCCTATCCTTCTTCCTATGTGTATGCGTATATAATCACGGTTCGAGAAACCGCATGTGAAGTATATTTGAAATGAAGCTTGTGTTTACTCATAAATAAAAGAGAATGAGAAGGAATGTTGTCCCCTTGTTTTGTTGATAAGAATTTCTATCTACACTCCTCCCCTCCTCCGTTTGGGACAAGTGCAACAGGACTTTACTACTGTTGCATGCATTATGTAAGAAAAAGCTATTATAAAATACTTCTAAATAGTTACTATTTCTTTTAAGTGTTGTTGGATATGAAGTTTTTTCATCATGCAAAGTTCTCTTCATTTGAATCATAAAACTATGCGAAAAATAAATGAAACCAGTTCTGCATAAAACTTCCAACAAGAGAAATAAATTTTATAAATCAAAAAATTTGATAATGATTTATCGAGGGAGGCGGGGGGGGGGTTAAAATGTTTAAAATTTTTTCAAAAGGTCACTTTGTATAGCATATCAGTACAGATATTATAATGAAATTGTACGGATGAATGATAAGTAAAAAATAAAACTAATGAAATATAGTCGTTCTTACGGTCCATAGTTTGTGCATTATAAACAAATACATGGTATTGATTCCACCTGTCGATAAATATCGCATATTCTGCTTCATAATCTCACCTTAGACAAGATAATTTATTTTTCTATTTAAGATATATTCGCCATATTATACTCATCTTTCGATGATAAAGAAACTTTAATGCAGTATGAATATGCAATATCGAACATTAAAAAGTATAATAACGCTCTACAACAATAAAATAGCTTCTAATTAGAAAATTTACAATTCTATATCAAATTAAACTACTTTAAGGGGATTCGGTACCCTTCATTCGGCGGAATATGACGAAAATATCTATTTTCTAATATTTTGACTATATTGTACTTTATTATCTCCAGTTCATTCTGGTGAAGTTTCCTAAATGTCCGAGCAAAATAAATACAGTTTAAAGCGATTTTATTACATTGCAGTCCTTTTAATCTGCCATACCCACTTCACTTAAAAGAGATTTTTTCTCAATTTGTGTTTTTTTTTTTAACGAATAGGCATGTTCAAAGTGATAAAACTTTCAGGTATGTATACCTTTGAATTAAATAAAAAAAATTTGGCTCCTCCTAATAGTCTATTTGATAGAACTAACTATCAAATTTTCAATAAGATATTTTTTTTTACACATAAAAAAATAAAATAAGTTTACACATATTTGCATAGTTTATTTTCTTTCTCTCGAACTAATATGCTTATGATAAATGCGATAATTATGCAGCACACTTCTAAGAATAGCTTTTTTTTTAATTAGATCAAAATGTTGTACGAGAAAATACATTTTAAATTTTGATTTTTGCTAAGGAAATCGAACAATTCCTTGATATAATGATTTTTTTTTCACTGAGTCCTTTATTATTGAGCAAAAAATTAACCTTAAAACGCTTAAACATTAAAAAAAAAAATTCAAAGGGTACTGAGTCTACTTAACACGAATAACACCAAGATAAAACTTTCATTCATTCTTGTTTTTGAAATGCAGATGTGCTAAGTTAATATTTTTTCCAAAAAATATATATTTTAAATTAATATTTAAAGAATATATCAAATGTAACCTATATTTCTTTTTAACGGAAATCGATTTCTAGAAGCTTAAAATTTGTGAATATAAAACTAGAGCTTCTTCTATCTATAGATTATCGATAGGTTTTAAGTTATCCTTAAAAAATTACCTGCATTGAAGCAACAATATCAAAAAAGCATAACATTAGGCGTTTCAAACTTTACATATGTATTTATCCTAAACTACTTCATCAAATAATTTCCTGTTTGATGTCTGATAATAAAAAGAAATATTGAAGAATCCAATTTAGATCTTAATGCTGAAAATGATAAAGTTTGTTGCAATTTCAATTGAGATTTTATAAACGTGTAAAGCAAAAGAAAATCTGAGAATCGGGAGAGGCTTCTACACAATCTCCTAACAAAAGTTCCGCAACTGTGTTATAATATGTTCCTAAAAATTAACTTTCTAGACGTGCATCTCAAGTATTTCCCTGGGAAGCTCGAACATGGCGAGCGATTTTACCAAGACATATCGTCAATGGATAAAAAGGTTGTAAAAAAGAAAAATCTGTTATATTTATACAAAGAAATCGTGTTTTTTACAGAAAAGATTGCTTTAAAGAAAAACAATTTTTTTCTCTAAAAAAAGAGTGGGTTTCCTAATTTTTACAGAAAAAATCTATATATTTTTTTTTACAAAAAAAAAAAAAAAAAAAAAAAAAAAAAGCTTTATTTTCTGCAAATTAAACTGGCGCCAAAATTGAGAGTTTTTTTTCTGTCAGTTTAAGAGAATTTTTTTGTCTTTTTTTTACAATGCGGTGGCGATGGAATACGTTAACATAAGAAAAGTAATGCTTGAACTTGAGCAAAAATGTCAATAAAACTGGAAAAAAAAAAAAAAAAAAAAAAACTTTGTAATTGATGATACAAGGTTAATGTTTTGAAACTGTTTACAAATTCTTAATTTCTGTACAAAGTTGAAAATAAATAGTAAAAAATTAGATTTTTGAAAAAATAAATAGTTTATGGTTTTAACCCGTTACCTAACCCGTCAGCACACGCGCTGGGTTAAAATCTACCCAACGGCATATTTTCTTCAGAAAAAAAAGAATTAAAAAAAAAAAAATACTTTTTTGAGGATGCTGTTGACAAACCTTGTACCTTTCAAGGTTAAGGTCAAGAAGGAAAATTTGGACCAGACTACGAGAGGAAAAATTTGGCTCGTGGGATAAAAATGTCCCCGTACGCGTAAAAAAGCTTCTTTCGATGAATTCATTTCTTATGGGATAGCACACACAAAAATAATATTAATGAAAGAGTATGATAAAAGCTACTTATATACATTGATGAAAGGTTATTAAATGTAATTAATAACCATTTTGTGAAATAATTCATGTTTTAAGGTGTAAAGCAAATTGTTTACAGATTTTGTAGGATTTTTTTTTTCAAAAATTACTACTAAATCTGTAAATAAATATGAAACGCATATTTTTTTTCCCTAAGAAAAAAAGTACTAATGTGTTTTACGTTTCAGAACAGCAGATTCGTTTTTAAAAAATATTTAGCAAAATATAATTGGAGACAAAATGGGGGCATTCATCGCACGCGTGTGCTAAAATCAGAATTTTCAAACTAGCTATATTTTTACACGAATAGCTAGTATTAAAATTTTAATGGTTAATTCATATACTGCAATCTCCAAATTAGTACTAAAATATATATTTTATTTAAAAGGCAAAAATAAATATTTTGTAAACCTGTGTAGTTAGAAAAAACATAATAATAATGAACAAGTAACAAAAATCATGCGTTAAGCATAGATTATGAAGCACTTTCCAACACTTCATGAAATCTTTAACAAAACTACGTCATTTACGGAAATAAGGTTATTCAATATAGCCAAATATGTATTCCAATACGTTTGACAGCCCTGTATTTGAACCGTCAGTCGATATACTATATAATGAGAAAATTTAGTTTAGTAAGAAAATGGTTAGCAGGTTGAAATCTCTCTTTCAGCAATTTATATTAATCGATGGAAACATATTTGAATACTTTTGTTCAGCCCTGTAGTTTACCTTGTACGTTTTCTACAAGTAAGTATTAAGCTAAAATTTATTTTAAACTAAAACATTCTTAAAACTACTAAAGTCACATTCTCAGAAATTATCATTCCTAGATGTCCATGTATTCAATTCTTTGCGTGGCTCTGTATATAATTTTATGTATATTTTACAGACATTTCTTAGTAAATTGAATGCATTTCAGCGTGAAAATGCATAACTTATTTAAAAACCACAATTAAGTAATTTGAGCTTATATTCAGTAACGTTTGCGACCTCTTTTGGGAAGGTATATATATCAACTATGGTATTTATACACATTATATAATATGCATAGATTTAGTGAAACTTAAGTGCGCATATCATTATTAAAATGCATTTCATTTATCTATCAGCCATCATCGAATACATATACAGTACTTCGGAAAGAATATATTATTTGAAATCTTTTGTGTGTCACTGTAAATGCTATGTACTTCATATTATGCATAACTGTATCGTCTAATTTATACTAAGCTTCAGCTGTATATATCACTTTTATTACATATGAAATAGTTTAATATAATTAAAATATATCGCACACCATCCCCCGCTTTACCATTATGTAATAGGAATTCTTTTGTGTGGCCCTGTAAATTAATAATACTTATTTTTTCACCGCCTTTTTTACAGAATGCATATTTTAGTGCATCTCGTAAATGCATATAAATTTTAATATGTTTGACAGGGTGCAACATCTTTAATATTCATTTAAAAAGATTTTTCCCTATAGTCCGTAATGTAACGGTAAAATTTTGACTATCCCTGTAAATAAATTAAGCACGGTAGAAACTTCATTTTCGTGCTAGGGTTCGCGCTAGGATAAATGTCAATAACATCTAAAAATTTTATGGCTATCCAAGTACATTTACGAGAGTTAGAGCACAGACAGATGGCCAGACGGTCAGACAAACCAAATGCATAAGCACTTTTCAATCTTGTTGGAAAGTGCTAAATAGAGCAAATAATTGAAAGTGAGAGCCTACGATAAGTAAAATTCGCATCATAAGGCAAAAAATATATCCGTGAGAAACGCTATTATCATATTAATGGTGGCAATGACCTGAACAATTAACTTCGCTTTATCGCAAATATTTTCATTTCTAAAATGAGCACAATTTCAATTTTTACACAAAAAGTATAAAGAAAATGTACTTTAAATTGCAATTTCCTTTAAAAAAATATCCCAATTCACGGATTTTTTATTGTCTAAAAATATTTTTCAAGCATAATTTTTTTGATATCTCAAAAATTAATGTGTAATTCAAAATTTAATTATGAAACGTTTATATTAAAAACAACGCTAATAATTGAGAATTTGTTTGCTCCGTGTAATGTTCTGTAATTAAATTGCCAAAATTAAAACTTCACAAACTACAAATACATGTATTTAAGAGAAGCTAACAATCAATGCATAGTTTATTAAATTTTGAATTCCGCTTTTGCGATCATTTAGTAGCTGACACAAAAATTTCACTATCATGTTTCGCTCATAAATATTTCTTTATAAAAAATATTCACATAAAGAAAATTTTCCAATTTCCCAATTTTTGAATTTTGAAGTCTTGAAAAAATATTTATATTCAGAACAGATTCTTGAATAACCAGATTAAACGTTTCCGCTTAAGGCATCATATGAATCGTGGAATTTGAAACGACGTGAGTCTTGTTTTTACTTCAATCATTTTTGAAACACGAGAAATTGAATTTTGGTTGATTTTGAAAACAATAATGCAAAAACGCATTTTAGAAACATCTCCCTTTTCTTCTATTTTTTCCTCTATTTCGAGCATATACTTCAGTAAATTATATTATTCTTAAAATATGTTACATACATTTTCTTATATTATAGTTATTTTGTTTAGAGGTTTCTTATACTGAATATAAATGTGAAAGTATAACATTTCAGCTACTTCTAAAATGATAAAATCAAGAAACATTGTCTAAAAGAAGATGCTATAGAAGTTACGTAACATGTACATGCATTTATACAGAGTGTTTCATAAGAATATTGGCAAATCTATGAGAGGTTATAGTAACACGTATAAATGCAAATAAACAAATTTCATCAAAGTAGGCAGGGCCGGAAATAAAACGCAAAGGTTCTGGCGCATTTTGAAACTTGGTCTATTCAAACAATAAAGATCGGTTCCCTTTGCGAGTTATTAGGAGAAGAACGATATATTCGCTCACAAATGTGATATGAAGAAGAAGAAGAAGAATGTGCACGCAAAATTTCTGCCCGATTAATACATAAATGCCACTGATTCTAGTGTGCAACTGTCAATCTCGGTATAACGTACCAAAGATGTTGTCCTTTACTGAAAGGGAAAAGGCTTTATGCGTTTTATCTGCATAATTGCAAATGGAAATGGCTCGAAGGTTCGGAGGATTGTACGAAAGCAGTTTTTCACCTTCTTTTTGTCAGTTAATCGCGCTATGTGTGTTTTTGCCTCGTATAATAACATCACCTTCTGCGCCCTCTAGCACCTTTGTGTTTGAATTCCGACCATGCATTTTCTGGTGAAAATTGCTTGTTTGGATGCATACTATCACCTTTTAAAGTTTTGCCTATCTTTTTTGAAACACCCTGTATATATGTGGAAATAGTTAAATGTAGGGAGATCCGAAATTCGACCTATAAATTTAGAGGAGAGATAGTAGGCATCGAGAGGATGAAAAATTGCAACAGAACATGGGGTCGCAAACCACTTATTTAGTCAAAAATACGGATGTTTCAACCTAAGTGAACTCGGGTTGATGGTAATAATTTCGAGAAAAATAGAAATGTTGCCATGAAAATGTAACGATATGTGCCTTGTTTTGTATGAAATGTGATGACATCACAAAAAGATCTGGAAAAACATGATGTTTGAGCAATCAGTTATACCGTATGAATGGATAATCAAAAACGTGGGCCGTCAATTGCGTATTGCTAGCATGTATAATGCAAAATCCTACCATTTTTCTTTAGTATTATCACATTTACAAGAAAGCAAGAATGTCTGTTAAATTTTTTATCATAATGTACTTCAGTTTTTTTTTTACGTTGTTACCGTTAACCCAAATTAAGTTAGGATGAAACACCCTGTATATCTGATTAAATAGATTTCCAAGACCTATGGTAATTTTTCTATGATATTGTTCACTTTATTTATTTTTTGTTTATTGTTCACTCTATTATATTGTTCACTTTTTTCTATGGTAATTTTTCATCATCTCGATGCCTTGTATCATCCTTCTGGATTTGTCGGTCGATTTTAGAACGTTCTGTACATATATGCGTGCAGCTGTAAAAAACATAGCATTGATCGAAAAACTTTAGGAAAACATGCAGACAAATTTCACCAAGATGAATACAGTGAGATTAAGGGAAACTATGGGACAACTAGTGCTGTCAGATTGAATGCAATAAAAAGTAAGAAAAGGAGACAAAAAAGTGGGTCAATGGTTTCTATATCCGAACATAAAAAATACATAAAACCCTAGGAAAAAATGAATCTGTCTCCAATACTGTATTAATTATTAAAATTTCATTTTCCCTGCTATACAATTATACCTGCTCAGACAAAATCATTTTTAAAACGGAATTTTCCCCCTTAACTTGCAATTCTGTCTAAACATTTGTTTCTGCATCCTATTTTCAAAAATATTTTTATAATAATTAAAGAATGTAGCATAAATTTATTTTGCTTTTTTCAATCTGTTTTTATTACCCTCCTAAAAATATTTTAATATCAAACAAAATGGGTCAAGTTTCCCACATAGTGGTCAATCTTCCTTACTGGTCTTCGTGGGAAGCCTTAACCTATTACTTTCTCATGATTAAAATCAATCATTTTTCAAGTATCTTATATATTACATTTAAGTAGCAATTTGGTTTAGATGATTGATTTTATAACGAATGAAATGATATATAAAATTTATTCTATATTAAATATTTAAAAAATAAAAGATCATTTTGTAAAAAGTAGGTCAACCTTCCCTAGTCTCCCTTATACCTCTCTACTACCTACTTGAGTCTGAGTCGTTAAATGTTAATAAGCAGTTATTTAAAGGCTGCAACCGGCAATCCCATTTTCATTCTAAAATAAGAGCAATAATATTTTAAATGCTACAAAAACAGCTAAGAATATGCAGCCTATAAAACTTATGATTATCTTAACGGCCTCTCTATGAGCCTAAATTACTATTGCAGCCTGTTTTTCTATCAAGTTTTAATTTATAAGAAACGACTTAGAAGATTTGACTTTTTTGATACGTTAGTTTTATTTTTGTTATTTATTTTTTATAACACTGCTTTTTATATTCATTCAATTACACCATCAGCATAACATAAGCACTTTTGTATTCATCTTAAAACAAGATTAGTTTAATCTTTTTTTTTTTTTTTCTATGAACAGCATGCTTCTGCTGGTCAGAAAAAAAGAAAGGAAGAAAAAAAATAACCTGCAAAATAATCCACTTAAATAGACATCTAAAAAAGTTATTTCAGTTTTAAAATGTTTAATATATTTTTTTTTTATTATTAAAAATGAAACCCCTATTTTTAGATAATCACAGATTTTGATTTTCAAGTATGGAGATTTCAACTGTTATTAAGTAGTTTAAGATAAACACGGGTAAAAAATAAAACACATATATACTCATTCTCGAAACCTTTTAAAAACTAGCTGGTTTTCTGAGAATTTTTTTAAAATTTTTTGAAGTAAAAAATTTTCTTGACCATTTTTATTTTATAAGTCTGTCCTTGTTATTAAAAATTAGATTTTAAGTTTTAAATTTCTCCATTCCGATAACTTTCTTTTACTTTTACATTAAAAAAAGGAATAAGTAATATCGTTTTCTCAAGAGTTTTCTCAAAAAAGACGTATTTAGATTTTTATTACCGCCCTTTCTCTCCTAACGTCGCAATAACCACATAAATAGTTTAAATTTTACAAAATACATTTAATTCACAGTTGAAAACATATAAGCGTTTTCACCTTCATGGATTGAATGATTGCATGTATAGTCCTATTCAGAGAAAACAATTCAGGATATTGCAGAGTTCGTAGCGGCTGGAGGGCAGAATTATACTAAATAACAAATTTCCTAAATTTTTAAGTACCAGAACTTACAAATAGTAAAATTTAATAATAATTTGCAGGGATTGTATGCGATTAAACACGAATATTTGGAAAAAGTTTTGAGTGGGTTCTTTGATATCTGGAAATTAATATTAAGAATTTTCTCTTTTCTAATAAATACTCGGATATATGCACTACGATGCCACCTCAATCTCCTAACTTCGCACGCCAAACAATGCTGAGTTATAGCGCTGCAATACATCGACTTGTCTCAAAAATGGAGTGTTAACGCTTAAAGTATACTCATTTTTGATTTAATTCATTCAAAAGGTAAGCTCATCAATATAAGAAAAAACTCTAAAATATTTCTTTTAGATAACTATAAATAAACTGAAATGCGCATAAAGCCACCTATCTTACAAAGCAACAAATCATGAATAAATTTGAAATCAATCACAAAAGTAGTGCGAAAATACATATAGTATAAATACATAAAACACTATTAAAAATTTATAGTATGAAAATGACATGAAAAGTAAAATTTAAAAGATCCAGCTAGGGTACTAGTTAGTTCATAAATGTCGCCCCATAAAACTAAAAATATTAATAAAAATCTTAATAAACGAAAACTTACAAATATTTGCATTTTTTAAAGAAGTTTTCTAAGGCGAAATTCTCATAATTTAATTATTTTACAATTTATACTAATTCTTGCAGATGGCAAAAAGAAGATACTTTTCCTATATTAAACTTAACATTAAACTTAATTAGAAAATTAGTTAGTTTATAAATATTCTTTAAATTCAATAGTTCACCCTTTTACTATAACTTCTTCAGACCCGATGTTTCCTATAGGATACATATTTTTACGCCTATATAAATGATGTTAGAAAAAAAAAAAAATCTGTGTGTATGGAACCTAATAGATAGTGGAGCTAAACAGTATAGCAGTTTGTTTCTTATAGCACTTTTTTTAAAAAATGAGATATGTGTTATGTTAACCTTTTATCTACCGCATTATGAATTTATGAAAATTTTACATTCTAAAGCATTTTGCGTAAATTATGTTTAAACTAAATTAAAAGATTTACATAATCATTTAATAAATATTTGAAGGATTTTAGAAGGATTGAAGGATTTAGAAGGATTAATTAAATTTGAATTTACAGAGATTTTGTGCAATATTTTTAACCCCACTCAAATCTTTTATTTTAAAATGTTTCCTTAGTATTTTGTAGAATTATAAAATGTACAAATAGGATGTTCTTACAACATAAATATAGAAATATTTCCGAATTGAAAAATCCCCATTCCCCTCTCTCAGAGCAAAGAAAGCTGAAAAGATACAAAAGCAAAAGGAATCATCCTTTTAAAAATATTTTTGTTTTGAGTGACCAATGATGTTTTTGGAACAAAATAAAGTAACGTATCTGTAAACCATTCTAAACAGTATTACAACTAATTGAAGTATTAAAAGAATTTTACAGTAATTTTTATGGTACTTATAAGTACCGTCGTTAGATAAAGTGTTAAAATGGCTCGCCCCAAAAATGTACGAAATGTACAAAAATAAAAACGTAAATAATTTTTCTGGGATTAAGACATTATTTGTAGGGTCTATTTGTAATTAAAAATTATTCAAAACATAATTATTTCATTTTTAATTGTATTTGCAATGCAAAAAGAATAAGTAATTCTACTAGATTTTCAAAAAATGTTCTTATTGAGTCCCTACGTATCATCAAATTTTATGTGCAAGAAATGAATTTTAATTTTCTTTGCTTTTCAAGCTTTCTTAGTTATCAGTTTGTTAATATAAATGCATGCCTGAAATTAAAATTAAAAAAATAATAATAAACCCTGGAGTGTAAAAAGCATAACGGTTTACACTCCAGAAAATATTTCCTTATTTAATTTTAAAATTAAGAAACGAATGTTTGAAGAATTGGCATTTTTTGCATTTCAAACATCGAAGAATAATAGAAACGCCAAGAGTTTAAAAAATATATTTTGCATTACACTGAGTATTCGATGCGCGATATTTGAACATATTGCTTATACATTCTAATATATTACTTAAACATATTTAAATATGTAATTTAAACTTTTAAACACTTAAACTTTTAATGTTAGCACATTCAGTGTATAAAAATATTATTTTTTCAACGTTAGTTTTGTGTTCTTCTCTAAAATTAAGCCAAACTTTAAAAAAAGAAACCAGAGCAATTTATTTCACATTTTTTACACAAAAAATGCTTTAATCAGTGGAAAATTATTCTATATAAAACATAAAGAATTCTTCGTCTTACCTGAAAAAATAATAATTTAAGTTCTCTTAAATGTAGTGTAAATGCACCTACCTATAAAACAAAAGAAAAAAGTTTTTTAATAGTTGAATACAGCATACAGTAATATTAAATTACATTTAAAAGAATCTTGCAGTAAAACCTTTAAAAACAAGATTTTATGGAACAGTGAGAAAATTCCATTTAGACAGCGAATTTCAAAACTCACACTATCCAAAATTAAAAAAAAAAAAATGCAGTTTTCTCTATCAATTTATTCTAGCGGTGAACTTGCAGCTAAAAATCACTACAATCCACAAAAAATAATTTTATCACGTATTTCTGGCATTATTGTGGGAAGGTGCCATTTCTTTTCCGCTAGGTCATTCGGATTTTATTCTTGCAAACGCTACTCTCCCTTAAAGACACTCTATAGATCAGCTGAATGGGAGAAGCGTGACTACGAGCTAGCAAACGAAATGAAATTTGAGGAAAGGGAGTAAGGAAAGAAAACGAACAGGATATTGTGATGTTCGCGGGAAGAAGTAGTAGAATGTGTGGTTGGACTATATAAAAAAACGTGATGTGGTACGATCAAGTGATATTTAAGATGTAGATGGATTGGTTTAATTGCAGTAAATAGTTGTAAATAGTATAACTTGTAAATAGTTTAATTTTCAGTATAACTTTGTTTAAAAATTAAATGGTGGCAGTCTTCAGTTTCTACATTGTGAAATCTTGGTTTACAAAGGAAACTAATAGATGCAACCAGTGGTTTTTGCGATTTCCCAAAATTTGATTTTTTGGATTAGACGCGTTTTAAAAATCAATTTCTTAATTATATGACATTCATTCTGTCAGGACGGGGAAATATTTCCATTTAAGATAGGATTTTACACATTATATACAGGGTAGTATTCCAATGTTTTACAATATGTACCACGAATAAAACAATTATATAAAAAAAATAACACATAAAAATTACACATAAAATGCTCATGAATTAGTAATGATTATAAATAATACAAATTCAAAAAGAAAAACAAAATTTAAATTTCACGATTTATCATACAGAAATGAAAGACTAAAAGTTTCTTACAGTTTTTCCAATAAAGTAAATGATATTTTGTTGAAAGAGAAGAGAAAGAATTTTTATGCATTCTGCAGGAATTTGGCAAAAATGCAAAATAGTTTACTCAAATTCCGTTGCATGGTCTTGATCTCAGACCTTTGAAAAACAATTTAGTGAATTGCAAACTTATGGTCTCATTTTTTTTCTTTCCTTTCAAACAATTTTCTTTCACTGAGTGGAATGTCTTTCGACAACCTGCTCACAGTATAATATTTTACTTCACGTAGAAACTGAATCAACAGAATGCAAATGACGTACTTTATGAACAACTCTTTGGATAAGAACCAAAAGTTTTTCTTTCGTATATTGCTTAACAATAATGTTTTGAAACATAACTCACTTGTGTGATTTTTAACAGCGATATAGTTATTTTTATTTCTAATGTAATAAAAAAAGAAAAAACTCTTTAAATTTGAAATTGTTTGCGATAAAAGTTTGTGTTGAAAATGAATTATATAAATGATATTCACACCTATATTTTGATATAACATCAGAAATATTTTGTGTTTTCCGTGTTATCATCAAATCACTACGGATGGTTTAGCAAACAGAAAAATCAGCGTGTTATACACCGTGTTAAATTGTTATAGCAATTTTCCATTTACCGAACAACATCGATAAATCGTACACGTTTGTTGTTATTCGACATCGATGAATGCAAAATGAATTCATATACTCTTCTATGCGCTTTTCTACCTAACAAAAAATCATTCGGCAAATTACGTTGATTTTTTAATGACAAAAAGGTAAGGAAATAGTGCTAAGTAAATAAGAATAAGAATATTGAAATTCGGTACTACTTGGTTGTCCCGTCGATTAAAAATCTATCACCAGACTATAAGATTAAATGCCAAAATTGGATGATAGTGAATGTCACATTCAATGACATTAAATACGATGCACGTATTTAAAACGTCATTAAGGGATTTTTATTTCGACTTTTTATTTGTATTTTTATTAATATTCTTCTAATTATTTATTTTTACGTTTTTTAAAAGAAAAATTGTGCCAATATCTATAATCTGGCTATTAGTTTGGCGATTTCTATAATTTGGCGAATTCGGTCGACGGGATAACTAAGTAGTACCTGAAATTGTATTAAACCACTTCTTCCAAATAACTACCTCTTTTTTTCCCATGTAAACAATAGCTGCAAAATGACAGAAGAAAAAAAAACTCGTGAGAGTGTGAGAATGCCAATAAATTCGTTGAAGAAAAAAACAACTTTTCAATTGTAAAACGTGCTTCATTATGTACTTTACGTAGTTTTTTTTAAATTGTTATTTGTTCTGAGAAAACAGAACAAAAGAATTTCGCAATGTTTGTTAAATTAGAAAATAAAATAAAATGAACAAAATCAAACAAAACAGACTTCTTTGACAAACGTTTAAAAAAATTGTTTTATTTGCTAAATTCTGATATATTGTAACAAATTTCGATAATCATAATAGTTTTTTATTAGCAGCAATTTTTAAATAAATATTTTATAGAGGTAACATCTAAGAAAGTTTTCTCCTTTTAATTTCTTTTCATTAAATCAATTCCAAAGGAACATTATCTGTACTGTAAAATAAACTAATAATAAATCCCTTAAATAAACTTCAATATCGTGCTCATTTTAAAAATAATATAAACAGTTTAATAAATAGAGTATTTCGTCACATTTTTGGTATACAAGGGGTGATAATTTAATAATTTTCTTTGTATTTTCATTTTTATAATATTTTTTGTTCCTTTTAACCATGTCTAAAATAATCAAATAAAGAATAACACCAGTCTGATAATTTGGGTTGTGTCATGTTTTTTAGCATTTGGCAATTGATTCTTATGTATTTGTAGCACTGAATCTAAAAAGGACCTTTTGTTTTAACCATCACGTCAGGTTTTTTTTTTCGCAAATCATAAATTTCAAAGTTAAAAAGTATAATAAAATAGGAAAATCTGATACTATAAAATAGATATGACGACGGTTGCGTCTTTTAGTGTTTGATAAATGACTCTAATAATTTTTATAGTGCTGAATTTGAAAATAATTTTTATTTTTTACCATCAGGTCAGAACTTTTCAGACATCGGGAATTTCATAATTTTTAAAAAGTCGAAATATTGAGAAAATCTGATACAATAAACACTTTTTTTTTAAATTTCATAATAATTTATTATACGTTTAGCTTACACTAAGCATTTTTACAATGTAACATGTGAAATATTCTGCATTTAAAATCCTTAAGATTTGCTTTCAAGTTATGTAAAATTTTCGGTCGATGCAGTTTTAATCCTAGGCATAAATATTCTACAACAAAGTAGGCTTAACATAACAATGTGGTATTTTTTTAAAAGTGGCTATACGGTGAGGCTTGACTCTATCAATATGAGGAGAGTTGACCAGATGGTCAAAGTTCCCTTAATTGAATGTTTTTGGGAAACTTTTTTATTACAACTGCACATAAGAAAGGGTTAATTGTTATATTTTTCAGATAATGTAAATTTATTTTGTAAAGCTACAGTAAAAGGGCGTTATGGAGAAAAAGGATGTTAAAAATTGCTACAAACTCAAGAAAACAATTCATGAAATGTAAATTGGAAAGTTAATAGGAATTTTTATTTCATGTAAATAGTATTCGTAACAAATAAGTATAAAAAATGAAACAGATGAAGGAAGAAAAATGTGGCATTAAGGAATGTTAATTATTCGTTCAGGATTCTTCAAAATGACATTAGCATCCATAGCACTTTGGAAAATGCGTAAAAAAATTTCATCAAGTTGAACATATGAAGTTTGCCATGTATACTAGATGGTTGTTTATTCTAAATAGACAAGAGGCCTTGCTATATGAAAATACATTTATATAAACGAAGACACTGCACGAACATTACACGCAAAAACCGCACAAACAATAAAGGAATTATGCTGCAAATTACATATTAGAGCGTCACACCACGCATCTTTCGATCAACCACCGTCCATCTTCTTCTCTGCGGTTGCCATTCGGCGTTTTTAAAATATGTTCTTGGGCCATGGAGTATAGGCGACCTTCGCAGAACACAATGAGATGAAGTCAAACTATGTGCAGCTAGTACTCCCAGGTCAAGTGTCACAAAAATTGGATTTGTAAAATGGAATTTGTCTTTTATATCCGACTTATGTTCCGTCTAAGAAGGTTTGTTTGCGCATCATATTTAACAAATGATTTTTAAAAATAATTAAATTATGTAGCATTAAGTTATAACGCCCTTTTAAAAACCGATTTTATCTTACTTAACAAATATTTCATTATAAAATAACGAGGATAAACCTCCCATTTGTGGAAAGCCTTGACTTATTATTTTGTCCTAATTAAAATCAATCATTTTTCATATTTCTTATATATTGTACTTATATCGCAGTTTTATCTTGATAACTGATTATATAACGAATAAAATGATATACAAAACTTTATTCTAGGTTTAATACTAAAAAAATAATAATTTTGTGAATCATGAGTTAAACCTCCCCAGTCTACTCCTATTAAATTCGGATGACTTTTCGCCAAAGAAATGAATATTATATTTTCTGCAAGAATCAGGTTTGCCGTCCTAGTTGAAAAAAGTAAAATAAATTTTGTTCAGATTCGTTTTCTTAATTTTATGCAAAGAAAAAAAATCTAAAACAAGCAAACTTACATCATATTTTTAAGATGACTTTTATAGTTTTCTGTATTCAGTTCAATTTATTTTACATCTTTAGTTAATGTAAATATGCACACTCAAATGTGAATACGTTTTTATTTAGCAATACAAATGTGTTAACTTCTTTTCACAAAACATATCATAAAAATATTACTTATGAATTCTGCATATGTGATTTGCAATACAAAATAGTATTCACCGGATGATTCTGATACGCCACTGACATTAAATTTCTAAATGTGTTTTACTAGTTCCATACGCATACAAGTTAAAGCTAACGTTTACAAACCACATCATAGCACACCAGGAAAAAAATCATTTCTGAAAAAAAGATAAGAATCACATTCTAAAACACTTACTGGAGATTTTTCGTTTTCCCTCGGGTAGGTTTCTGGTTAAAATATCTCCGGAAATGAGATAAGAAATTTTGCCAAGAAATCCCAACCATTTTCAAAAACGAGTACACTGGATTCTTAGCTGTTTCATTTTTAACTTATCCTTTATTAACATCTAATTTCTTATTTAATTATAATTTATATGTTATAAAAGGAAATATCATTCAGTTTTTTTTTTCTCTTAAATTGTTCACAGCAGCTATATTCGTTATGATTATTCGTTTTTGAACATGCATATTTATGGGGATAGATACTTTAACTCAAAAATGGTCAAAAATTCGATTTTCTTTTTTGAATATTAAATGAATACTTGCTTAATTGTGAATATTTTAACACTTTATTTTTACTCATACGGCAAATTATATCGCGAAATGCTATAAATCTTGTTATTGCAACTAGCACAATTATGCATACAATTTAAAACTTTAAACGGCTTTATCTCCACGTTCATATTTTCATCACTTTCCTGTTTTAACAATTGTAAGTTTTTTTTTCTGTATTTCAGATACAGATTTAAAGTTTTTTGCGTATGTTTTTAATTATGTGTGGTAATCATGGAATTACACTTCGGGTTTTTGTTATTTATATATATATATAAAGCATATGAAGATGCGTCAGATTACAATGGTTTTTTTTAGAATAAATATCAATTGAAAATTATATTAAATATAATATTAGATGTATCTAAATATACATGCGCAGTCTTGTGTAATACACATTTGAAAGTATTAAAAAAAGTTGGATAGAAATATCAATATTTAGAAATGAGTAAGGATTTTAAAAAAAAGCAATTAAAAAAACTTTTTATAATTTTTAGTTAAATATGCTGTTATTTATTTTCAAAATTCACTTTTATTTAAGCATTGAAATACAGTGAGTTCACTATTTGAACGGTATTTAAAAAAATAAACAAGATTGCTGAAAAAGTAAACTGTGCCCTTAAGTGGTCATTTCTATGTTATATGAAATTGTAGAACAGAATTTGCGTTAATGAGTTTTGCTCCTATTTTGTCGAACGATTTTTGGCATTTGAAATAAAGAGACTTATTTTATAACACTGCGTTGTGAAAATTTTTAAAAAATACCGTTATCATTAAGTACAAAGTATCTGAAATGAAACTATCCCACTACTACTTTGGAATCATCATTTATTTCCAGTTTTGTTGCAGCTGCAGAATGTCACCGAATCATGTTTACAGCTTTAGTGTTAATGGTGTATTAAAGACACTGTTAAAGGTTTGTATCGAAAGTTCAAAAAATAGGATTATGACATTCAAGAAACAGGGCGCTCTGACCAGCTTACTGATGATGATGAGGTCCGCCTGCGAGAACTTGGGAGAGAAGATCAGTAGTTAACTACTCGAGAAGTAGAATGATATTTTTTGCTACACCCACTATATCACCCCGACATCGCTCCTTCGGACTTCAATCTTTTTTCATGTCTGCAACTACATCTTGAGGGCGCTATCTTTAATTCTATACAGGTTGACCGAAATGAGTTGAACTATTTTTGGACTCGCGGTCTCCAAAGTTCTGGGCTGAAGTCTTTAAAAAGCTACCAAAATATTAGCAGAACATCATAAATTTGAGTGGTGATCACTATCCTCACTAAAGGTACTATTTTCATGGTTTTTTTCAAACTTTTTAAAAGCTTTATACACGCAAAGTGACGCTTTTCAATCAACGTGATGTATAAAAGAATTGTTATCTATTTCTATTTATACACGAAATTCATTGATAGCAAAATAAAAAGTATTTAGGCTCTTCACTGTTATTTTATAGTATATTTTCATGGGAATACAAAATCTATCCTATTATTTATAATTAATTTAAAATTATGTTAAAACAACTTGAACTGCGTGTGTTTAGTTAAAAGTTCTTTTCATATGTACTCCTATGTGTGCCACAATCCTGTAATAAATTTTTACTCTTCAACAATTTTTCAAATATTATTCCAATTTAATTGAATTTGCACTATATTTCTACAAGTAAAAAATAAATAAATAAATAAATAAATAAAATGTTTTCCACTGAGCAAAAGATTATTAGAGAAAATCTTCTGATCATGTTTTTTTTTTTTACAGCTTGGAAATTATGAATTGCTATGTTATTACGTTTTAGCATTATTAAATAGCTAGTACTGCTGATCATTGTTGAACGTTTGTCACAGAAAAAAAATTGCAACCGAAATATTTTACATACTTTCTTCAAACAAAAGAAACTTCATTGCCTATTTTTATGTAATTCAGAATAGAAATCTAAGACAAAATTTGTTATTTAAAAATAGTGGTATTTTTTTTTAAACATTTCCTTCCCGACAAACATTTAATCCTATTATGATTAAATTTGTTTTGTTGCTTTGATATACTAGTTATGTAATCTTGAATATTAATTTACTCTTTTTTTTTCGTATTTTATAAGTGTGCTATTGCCCACTGAACGGCAACGAAAAAAACAGGTTGCGTATGGCTGATTTATAAGAATATTTCCCCCCACTTTTGCAAAAACGAAATTGTGTTTTCATTTTATTTTCAAAATGAAACTGGATAATTTTTTCTGTATTTGAATTTCGAGTATAACTTTTAAAAAAAAATGCAATCTCATTTTACAGCTGAAAAAATAATTGCAGTTAATCCGATCAAAAACAAAATATGTTATTAATTTTTTTGCTTTTGTTGTTGCTAAAATATTTACATTTAATTGTTTTGAACAAATTTTTTTAGACAAGATTTAACATTTAACTGCTGTAGTTAAATAGTGCAACAAATACTCCCTTATACATCGTGAAGGAACTATGTTTAACATATGTTTGAATTAAAGCCAAATAGATGTCAAAAGTCAAAATATTTTTAATAAACATTTTTAATAAACATAATAACATTCTTATTTTTTATATTTTCTATTTAGATTTATTGCCAGCCTGATGTAACTATATTTGGTTTCCTTTAATATGGGAAATTATTTGGAAGTTTTTCAAACAAATCATGAAAAAGATATACAATCATTTTTCAAGGAATTCATTATCTGTAAACATTTTTAATGTTTTTAATAAAATAATATTTGATATTAGATTTGGGTCAAAATAGAGTAATACCGCATAACTTATTATCAGTTGTTTCTTGAAGACAGAATTTCAAACACAATTTAATGTGTCTGCGTACGTACTCCGCATTTATTTTTACACCTTAATGTGATTTTAAATATAGGACTAGTTTATTTCATTTTTATTAACCACTTACCAGTTTCGTGAAAATACTGCCCGTACTTATGCGGGGAGAGTAATTTCATCCAGCATGATTTGCCTTTATAGTTTTGTTCATCTGTTACTTTTCAAATTTTAGTTGACAATTTTCTTTATAAATCACATTATTTGGCTCATTTGCAAAAATTATCTTTCTTTTCTATTTGTAAATATTTTTTAAAATAATATTTTGTTTAAAAATGGTATAAAAATATGATTCTTGCTATATAGAAAACAGGTAATTTTTGAAAGTTTTTTTTTCTTTTTAAATATTGAACTGGTCAGTGATTAATAAATGGTTATTTATAAGTCAAATTATAAACTCTCCCTTCACCGGTGGAATAAAACCGGATGAATATATAAATCGAACAGCAAATGAAAAATTCAAAACTTTCTTTCAAAAGACAGAATGTATTGTATTTTACAACAGTAAATTAAATAAGGAACTAAACTAACAATATTTCCATTATAAGTTTTTTTTTTTTTATGTTTAATGCAAAAGGATAATTATCTTCCTCATAAATTGAGCAATTGCAAAATAGAAGATCACCTTTTTGTTAACTTTATAAAAATCATAATCATTCTTAACTAGATAAACAACGTTATAGAGCACAAATATTGTAAAATAAAAGATGTTAAAAGCATACAGCCGTTTCGGGACTTCTAAAGTCCCATTATCAGTGCTATAAAAGTGTAAAATGTAAAAGAAGTCACATCGTTAATTAAAATAAAATAAACTGAGCATCAGAGCTCGTCGCTAAGGCGAACCCTTGTGTTCGCCCTTGTGTGTGATAACTAAGTATGAAATTTTTGATATGTTTGTAACTTAGAAAAAAAAATAATAAAAATTACGAACTTAAATGCATGTTTTTTTACCATACGCTTATTCAAAATACATTCACTATTTTTTTCTACTGATCTAGTGAACTAATAAAAAAATCCGATACTTAGATTTATAAAAACAATGTACTCCTAATAAAGGATAAAAAAACTATTTTAAAATATGGAAATTGTAAGATAAGACAAAAAAATAATATTGTTACTTTTTAATATAAATTTTAAAAAAAAGTTATTGCTATATTAAGAATTTAGCGCTTTTTAAGGTTAATTGTGACTATTTTTTATTCAAACAAAAACGTAAACATATAATACAGGTTATAGCTACAAAATAATTTTTTTGATACTGAGTCTTCGCAAGAATTTTAAAAATTAGAAAAATTTAAAAGAATCAAAACAAACTTTTAAATACAAAAACAACATAAATATCAATATAGATGTCGTAATTGGCGCTTCATCTTCTCGCTTGAAGTGCAGTATTTCCACTAGATGAAATATTTGATTTCACCCGATTATACGATTTTACTCTACATTCGGGAAAATCTGATAGTTTATTATATTATTAAATAGTTGTACATACAGATCACCGCAGAAAATTTTAACTCGTCGTATATATTTTTTCTACTTACTTTAAAAGTATTCAATTCGTCTAACTACTTGTCCATCTGATTTGTCTACTTATCGATTACTGCTTCGGTATAACGACGTTGAATTCTGTGAAATTTTAATAGATTGCTTGGAAAATATTCATATGTTAAGTTGAACAGTCTGTGTTCCCTTTAATTTAATACTCTTAAAAATATTCAGATAGATCCAAAATATATTAAAAGTGCTAAGTAGAAATTGAATTACAAATTACAAAGCTACCACTGAGGACTATTCGTATTCTATTTGTTTTACTACCTGAAGAAAAAAAGTATATTTCTCTTGCAAATTTGTTCAAAATGCATGTGAAAGGTTCTTGTATTCGCGAGAATGGCGTGAGATAGAATTAAAAAATATTCGCCATTACCAGTCCTGCACTTACAATATTTATAGATAACTGTATTTTTTTCTTTTCTTCTGTTGCTGAATCGTTGAAATGCACACTCTTTATTGTAGAAAATAGTCTCTTTTACGAGATCTCTTATATATCTTTTAAATACTCTCTTTACTCAGATGGGGTTTGTAAAGTAATTTGAATTAATTATGATCAATGAGTTAAAATTCATTAAAATTTGTTTTAATAATGAACAAATATGAGCGTAATAATACTATTACACTGCATTAAAAAATCAATTGAATAAACTGTTTGGAATTATTTATGGTTCAGTTTGTCAGTTTTTGCACATTTAGAAAAGGAAGAAGTTGTGTGGTCTAATTCAACAATGTATTAAAATTAGGCTGTCATTTTTTTTTTTTTTTTAGTTAGCCCTACAGTTAGTCCTACTTAAACGATCTTAAGAATAATTAAACCAATATGCTAACTACATTGTAAACAAGTGGATAACTGTGATTGCAAATCGCACAGAGGGTTTCCTTTCAAAAAAAAAAAAAAAAAATCATTTCGTTAATGAATCAAAACTTTCAATTTATAATTATTAAATTTTTACATAGATGGTAGCACTAATAACTTTAGTTTTTAAATAATTATAAAAGGAAGTTATTTATTTTCATCAAGTTAAAAATTTTCAAATCAAATTACTTAAATAAAATCTAAAATTCCAATTTTCTTGAAAATCCGTAATTAAAAAAATTTAACGGATATATATATATATATATAAAAACTTAGATTTCTAATAAGGAAAACAATTGTTTAACGAAATTTAAAATGTTGAATCGTTAATAAATCATAATAGTTTTTAAATACAAAGAAAACTGAATTCCAAAAAATATTATGAATGCCAGTGATAAAAAAAAATAATAATATAAATCCTTGAATTGGCAAAAAAGACATTTTTTTAAAAAATTAAGTCTATCTTAGTATGAAATTTTTCTCCTGCAGCACCGAGGTTTGAACTAAGAATCTTCTGTTTACTAGCGAAATGATTTACTTCCAAGCTATGATGTCTAACGATGGAAAACGTTGAAATTAGGGTTTTTTTTTAATTTAAATCACAAAAATGAACAGTCGACATTGATAAAATTGATTTAAATAAAACAATAGACTTTTTCAAAATTTTATAAGTTCTCGTGTAACACGAGGTATTCATCTACAAGTACACAAAACTTGAAGTCCCTGACCTATGCAGTTTTTGTGCACGGACTCTATGACCTACAGACAAACAGAGGACATGGACGAATAGGGTTTTGTCGAATGAACGAAACCTAAACAGGACAGATGATTCTTAATTTACAAAAATGTACTATAATTGTGTACGAAAAAAATGGAATAACCTCTTCCCTGTCACTGAAGATTCCGAAAAACGTTTCTTTATGTTTAGAAACCTGACAAAAGAATTTATCTTTGAAACTTAAAAAAGAATTTATGAAAAAAAAAAAAATGATTAGCGTCCCGTATTTTTCAAAAGCGTTTCCGAGTAGGTTTTACAATGTATTAATCAGTTATTACTCTCTCTCAGAAAACCGGTTTTTCGGATGCTAAGCGACCCAAAGTATTATCATGTTTAGCAAACATGTTGAACTGAAAAACATGTAGAATTAACATTATAGGCCAGTCAAATTGTCGGAAAAAAGGGCCGATAGATGCAAAAATTCTGCTAGAAGATTTTATGTTTTTAAAGTGTTTATGGGGATGCTAATAACAGGAATTAAGTGTTTTCCAACAAAATATCTCGAAGCTAAATTTTGTGGAGCCAAAAAACCATGGAATTTTCTGACTTTTTTCAGTTTTTTGCCTATAACTCGAAAATTTAAAATTTTTTATGTACCTTACTTAGTTACAAAAGAAAGATGATTAAATTTTCTACAAATTTCATAATAAAAACATCTTTCTAAACCCATTACTAAGCGTGCTACAGCTTAGCGAAAATGACGCTTTTTTTCAACTTCACTGAAAGCGACCTAATTTTCGCCTCTCATCTATTTTTTTTTTCTTTCTATCACTAAACATGGAAGTAAAATGTAGCTATTAATGAATAAATGTAGAGAAAAATTTTCTAAAACGCTATTCATAAAAAAAAAATTTGCCAAATTTTAGATTTTTCACCTAAGTTGTACATTTTTTAGTGCTTTTTAGGTCTATGGCAGTTTTTATATATTGAATGTCTGTACATTTAAATGTATCCGTACGACATTTTCTTTTCTTTTCCTACTCCATCTAACTTTGAATGTTAAATAAAATTTTTTGTGATTTGCGTTAAAATTACACCTTTTGCCGAAAATAAGCTATACACATTCGCATCAAATGTAAAAACGGCTTGTTTTAGTTTAATAATCGAAAACTCTTGGGAGAATCGTATAATATTAACTGCGCATCATTAAATCATATGAACTTGACCTTATTATAAGTTATAAATACCTACATTAATGTTTAATTTAATTTAATGTTTACTTTAGTACAATTTTTCTTATATTTTATAAAAATTTTAATTTTGTATGACTGTTCTTATATTTTATAAAATTTTTAATTTAATATAACTGTTAACATATAAGTTTAGCTATTTTGCTCAATTTATTAACACCCTTTTTTAAAACATCTAATCGTTGAGCCCGATGCATACACGAGCAGTTTGTTCGTGATTGTATCGCACGTGATGATTGTAGGATTAAAAAAAAATATTTTTCTATGATGCCCATTACTAAAATTTTCATGATGATCATTGAATTGTCGGATAATCTGATTTATCTTTATTCTCGAAAATCAATTAATTTTTCATTCATAATAGGATTTGACTGCAAAATTAGTTAAAAATTATTAACAGAATAATGTAATACAAATACAGTTGGATAACAATTATGAAATCAATTAATTAATAGCTAATTTTTAAACAAATTTGTTAACGAAAACATTACTGATGTATTCAACATAGTTTGGCATAATACGAATAAGGATGGTAGCGTGTTAAAAGAAAAAAGTAATAAGTGCCAAATGAAATTTTCTATCGCGACAAACTTCTTGCTAATGGCAGAAACAAGAACCACTTCATTTCATTGCTTAAAACAGAGTTTCAAAACAACAGAATTCAAGCTGACTAGACGGAAGAAGACGCTAATGTCATGATTGCTACTTCTAACACTTCAACATTTCATGGTTTTTAACCGTATTATACAAATACAATTATATTAATGTTATTTTTACTGATTCAATCAGTGGATGCGATACAATATCCGCTGTTTTGGGGCTAAAAAAGTGAAAATTTTGCAATACTTTGAAAAAACATGATCAGCTTGAAAAAATAGCTTATGCGTTCAATTAACCAGAGTGTACCCGTTAAGAAACCATAAAGGTTGAAGAAGATATCATTATTGCATTATACAGTTGATATGTAGACATCACAGAGATATTAAACACCTTGAGGTACTAATTATTTGATAAATCTACCTCTAAAAACAAATTTCATTTTGCAATGCTACCACCAACGCAAGAGACTGTGCACATCATTTCCTCCAATGTTGTCATCAGGTACAAGTTTGGCTTGGAAACAAAAACTACCTTGAAAAATGGGGTTGGGTTCGCAGGTCTGATGGTCTCTTTCAGCCTGTCCAAGTGTGTCAAAACCCAGAACTTGAATTCTTGCAGCATATGTTGTCTCAAGTAGATGTAAAAAGAAGGTTCAGCAAGGCATGATCTTGCCAAAAATCAGAACTCAAATGCTCGGCACTTTGTAAAAACTGCAACGGGATCAACAACAAAATGAAGACGACTTTATTTACTCAGAAGAATAAGACGAAGCTGATGCCTGTAAACCATTGACCAAAACAGCAACAATGATAACTTTAACGACTAGGTTGATGGTGTTGCAAAAAGCTCAAAGAAGATCAAAGCTGTTAAAGAACAAGTATATTGCTCATTTGCCCCTCAAGCAGAGGTAGATGAACTAAATCCATATACACGCAAACAATCCAGATGTTACTAAAGAAATTAAAAATGTTACCATAAGTCTTTTTTTAAGTCATTCATATAATTCAAGTCATTCTTTTTTTAAGTCAGTCATATTAATGTTCTCTACGTAAGTTCTAAATTTAAAATAAATTAAAATGGTGTTAATTATTTTTAAAATATTATCCGTTATAATAATTCATTATTATTATCATGCAAATGTTTGTAACATAAACTAGTTACATTAAAGAAGATAAAATAAATAAAAAGTTGTGTCAAATTCTGTTTTTTTCGATTTTTCATAAAGTTAGAAAAAAAACGTGATTTTCACTAAGCTGTATCGCGCTTAGTAATGGATTTAGAAAACCATTTTTATTATGAAATTTGTAGAAAATTTAATGGTCTTTCTTTTTGTAACTATGTAAGGTGCATAAAAAATTTTAAATTTTCGAGTTATAGGCAAAAAACTAAAAAAAGTCAGAAAATTTTGCGGTTTCTTGGCTCCACAAAATTTAGCCTCGAGATATTTTGTTGGAAATCACTTAATTCCTGTTATTAGCATCCCCATAAATACTTTAAAAACATAAAATCTTCTAACAGAATTTTTGCAGCTATTTTTGACAATTTGATTGGCCTATTAACATTAAAATTAACATTTTTCTTTTACGATTGAATTCACAGTTCCTGCTATGCAGCTAAATATACATTTTTTAAAAAGTTGTATAAGTAAACCCCTATAAACAAAAGAACCATTGATCCAAATGACCTAAAATTTCACTAATATGCTGCCAGAGCAATGGGAATTTATTTAGCGTGGTTTAAAAAAAATCAAACCAACAGATAGCGCTGTATATGCAGTAAAGCAAGCAGATGAATTTGCGCGACACACACGCATTGCAAATAAAAATGTGAAACACGCATACCACGTGTTCATTATTCTACAGATACCCTCGCAATGTCTGTGCTATTGGCACTGAAAACTGAGGACAGCACATTGAAAATTTCTTGCGTTAGTTGCGCAATTCCATACGAATGCTTTACTCCATATTTTTATTTCGTTCTGTTTCTGCAAAGATGTTCGCAGTTCCTTTTTCCAGTGTCTGCATTTTATATATTTTCGATATGCGGAATAAAGTTTCCTTTTTCTCAAATGGAACTGCGAATATCTCAAATGGAACTGCGAAAATGGACTGCGAATATCTTCGCATTCGTACGGAAAAGCGCAACTGATGCAAGATATTTTCGATGTGCTGTTCGTCATTGCATGGATATCTATGGAATAATGAACATGAGGTATGCATGCTTCATATTTTTATCACACCTCTTAAAATGTCAGCCAAAAAGTAACTCAAGTTGAGCCGAAATTCTCTCATCTCACGCTTTGAAAGGCAACTTCTCATAAAGAGGTCAAACAACTCAAGTGAGTGAGTTGTTTTTAAACAATTTAAATCAAGATGTGTTATTTAAATAAACAATCTGAATCAAGATGAGTAAAGCATTTAAAAAACAACTCATTCATGATCCAATAAATTACAGCTAGTTCCTGAGAAGCCAAATTCACTCTTTCGTTTTAAGAATGTATGCCTCGTGTGTAAGCTCATCTCCTGACTTTACAACATATACAGCGTTATCTGTTGATTTTTTTTTCTTATTTACGTTTAAAAAATTCCCATTGCTTTTTCAGCAATTTGTGAAAATGCAGGTCATTCGGATCAACAGTTCTTCTGTTATAAAGTTTTACTTTCACGATAAAAAAAAAAGAAAAAAAAAGAAAAAAAAGAAAAAGAAAAAGAAAAAAAAAAGAAAAAAAACTCTACCCTGTCATTATTTGAGATCTGATAACATCTGAAAAAACCATTTTCTGGGTGGAGAGAACTGATTAAGAGCCCACACTACTGATTGAAAAAGACCCGGATGATAATGTAAAGTCTACGGAAGCGTTCTTTTCAAATCTCGCTCAAATTTTAATATTTTTAAAGGATTTTTTTTTGCATGGGATAGCTGAGGACGATCTAAAGTCGGCCTAGTTTTTACTTTTCAATTTTGGTTTCAAATTAAAAAAAAAAAAAAACTTTAAATAGCAATACCGGTTTAAACCGGTTTTGAAATTGAAACTATCATAATATAAAAAATATATAAGCGAAATCGAAAAAATAAAAACTAGGTCGGTTCTAGATCGTTCTCTATCCTATGCAAAAGAAAGAAAAAACATGTAAAAAATATGCAAATTTGAGCGAGATATTTGAAAAAAAAACGCCCCTGCAGACTTTACATTATCATCCGGGTCTTTTTCTGTGACTAGTGTTGCGCCTGAAGCAGTTATCGACTGTTTTTGCTCATGATTACAATGTTTTTTGGGAGCAAAAGCACGTCTTTTTTTACAGTGTATAATAATATCTTTAAAAAATTAACAAATTCATTAAAAAATGTTGCATCTCTTGGAAAATAAGAAAAGCTAGCTTGAAATTAACTGAAAAAAAATATTATCTCATTCTAGTAAAGTACAAGAAATCACCATATAAGAATAACTCTTCAAAATCTCATTCACTTTGCTTTTTCTTTGGAAATAAATTGTGTGGATTTAAAAGTATCACAGAAAATCTCATTTACAGTTTTCAATTAAAGTTTAAAATAAGAATTTTATCAAGGCAAAATATGTCAAACATTTGAAAAGCGTTCAGATTACGCAGAAAATTCGTTTGCGAATATTAAATAGAAAAATTCCGAGCTTATATATCTCTTTAAAAAACTATACATTGAAATAAAACCCCATATTTATATATAAAAAAAAATATAAAATATAAGACAAAATTTCAGGATCGAATTTGTCTCGATTTTTCTTTGGAAAAATATTTATTATAACATCAAAATCAATTAATTATATTATCAATTAATTATATAATTCCTTAACATCTTAAAGTTTCCTGAACCCATAACATTTTCCCATCAAATAAAGATAAACAAACTTAAACAAACTACGAATGAAAGGCTTACTAAAATTCTTGCTGTTATTTTTTTAGATAGAACAATTATGATACGAAGAGAAAATTATATCATTATTTGAAATAGAAATGCATGAAGATTTAATTTCACATTAGAAATATTTACAATAGCACAACTGTCAACAGCGAAATAAATAATTCAACATCTAATCCTTGTTATTTTCATCAAAACCGTTTATTAAATCGCCGTAATTAATTTTAAAAGTAATTACATTTTCATATGCTAGAATTAATTCCTTTGCTAGAATTTAATAAGCATTCTTGAATCAAAAGCAATTAAAAGAGGGTTAAAACAATCAAATAATGAATGGATTTTTTTGCATAAATTTGAATTAGAAAATTATGGTATCAGAAAAAAATAATTACATGTTTGTTTGAAATACATAATGCTATTAATTTTTTAAATTATATTATTTATCCAATTATCTGCAAAATGACTTAGTACTATAAAAATGTACCTGTATATGCACTGTTATTAGCACTTAAATAAATGAAAAAGTCAAAAATAAAACATACATTTTAAAATTTAACAGAATAACTAAGTATTAAGCATTCTTACATCAAAACAGAAAAAAAGGCTTGCACCAATCAAGTATTCAAACCACAAAATAAACAAACATTTTTATTACAATCAAATAGCGTATAATTAAATAATTCGGGATTAAAAATAATATTCACAAAAAGAAATTGCGAAAATGAATTAAAATGTGAAATAAATTAAATTAACTTGAGTGAAAAGATCGTTTTGATTCTATTTATTGAATAATAATTTTTATTCTTGGTTAAAAAGATAAAAAATTAATTTAAGATTTATCCGAAACTTTTAATAAAATTGTCACGAGAACTTTCGAAGAAGTCCCATTTCCAGCTAACTTTGTAAAGTGACATAAAAGTAGCCACGAAACTTTTCCACCATTAAGGTATCGACCAGCACTTCCCCTTCAGACTAACCGAAAACTTGCCCCGGCTAAAGTATAATTTTTCGGGTTGTTGAGCTGAACGGAGTCTGAGAACTTCTCGAGAATAAATCCTTGGAAATGATAACATGAGGTACAAGCTGTTGGTTTAGTTTTGTACACGGAAATAAACTGTGTAAAGAAATCGAATTTGAAATATTTTAAAAATAGTAAAACAGAATTCTGTCATTATTTCAAGAGATGAATATTGTTGATGAATTTTATTTACGAAAAGTTTTTCAGTAAAAAAATGTTATAATGTTCTTAACACTTTAAAAATCCACGAATAAATTCATTCGAAACTATACATTACTATGCAAGACATATTCAAGTTATATTCAAGATTTTTATTTTAAATCTTAAAAAAAAAATCTTTAATGTAAAATTAATTAAATTAACTGATGTGTATCGATTGTTTTGAATCTATTATCGTATAATAACTTTTAGTCTTTGTTTAAAACAGGCAGAATTAATTTAAGATCTATTCCAAACTTTTAATAAAATTGTCACGGGAATTGTCAAAGAAGTCCCACTTCCGTCCAACTTTGTAAAGTGACATAAAAGTTGCCACAAAACTTCTTCCACCATTAAGGTATCGACCAGCACTTCACCTTCAGACTAACCGAAAACTTGCCCCGGCTAAAGTATAATTTTTCGGTTCGTTGAGCTGAATGGAGTCTGAGAACTTCTCGATAGTAAATCCTTGGAAATAATAACATGAGGTGCAGACTATTGGTTTAGTTTTGTACACAGAAACAAGCTGTATGAGGAGAACGAATTTGAAATACTTTAAAAATTGTAAAGTAGAATTCTGCCATTATTTCAAGAAATTACCAAAAGGAAAATTTCTGATGAATTTTATTTACCAAACATTATTCAATAAAAAGCGTATATATGTTTGGTTTTAAAATATTTAAAAGAAAGTAAAAGAGAAATAAAATTGGATGTATAATGGGAAGGATTTATTTCCCTGGCCATTCGCGATACAATTTATTTTAAAAAAGAAATATATTTTTTTGTCATAATTTTCTACTATTAATTCATGTTTATACATTTTTTTAATCTACTATACACATGCATTTTTTATTTTCTATTCATACATATTTTATTTTCTATTCATACATATTTTATTTTCTATTCATACATATTTTGTTTATAATAAATGTTGCCTTTCAATGCCCCCCCCCCTTTTTTTTTTTCTCTTTCTCTATACAATTTTGAACAGTTTTTTTCTTTTATACGTTTTCAGTTTCTGGACATTGGCTGTGATTTCGAACATTTTTATCCACGCGTTGGTACCGTAGTTGCGGAGTCTGTGATTCCTAGTACTCCTCTTCAGATTTCGTGTTAGTTTAATATCTAACCAACAATATTGTAAAAAGAACTCTGAGTAAGGTAAAAAGAAGTTATAGAATTCTTATTCAATGTCACATTCAATGTCGTTATGGCACTTGCCACAAAATGTTCACTACGTAATAACTTTATTTTTTTATAATAATTAAAAATTACTTACATAACTTACAACTTAACTAAAAATTACTGCAACTCAGTGCCTGATTTTCACAAGGGTAAACGGAGCATGTGCCCGTTCTCGCATGTTCAGGGGGCCCGAAAATGCAATTTTTTCACTCTCTGAGAATAAAAAGTACTGCAAACTTCCACTGATAATTTATATTTAAAAAAATTGAAAACTAAATGCAGTGTAAACATCGAGATTCCGAGAAGAATGCTTATAACATAAAACAATTTAATTTTAGGTTTACAATTTTACTTACTTTCAACAGCGTAACATAAAAACAGAATATCAATAAAAACTTTTTATAATTTTTTAATGTATTTTTACTTGTTTATAAAAATATATTTATTCCAACATAAAGCTATGTTAACTGTATATAAAGCTGTTTGTTATGTTTATAATGCACATTTTTTGAGTAAGCGGAGCCCCTACAAGATTTATGTGATCCGGGTCGCCCATGGATTTGATGGGCCCTGCTATAACTAACTTACAACTTAATTAAACATGCTTAAAACTTACTTTAGAAGTTTGTTTATATTATGTCTATTCAATATTTAAGTTATAAATAAAGGAAAAATAAAGATAGTGCAAAGGAAATTGAAAGTTTTTAGAATAGTAATGTATTGGGTCGTTCGGGCACTCATTAATATTTGGGAAAATTAATTCATACCGAAAAAAGACTTATCATTTAATTATTAGACATTAATTCCGATATTCAATGTTTAATAATTAACAAGCAAAATTTTCAGGTACGAACTCACTTTCTCAAACGGAAATTATCCTAACCTAAACAAATCGCAATGACAAAGAAAATATATGTCTCGTGGTTTAGTTCATTTAAAAAGAAAATTATTCAACATAAACTTAACAAATGTATGTTGAAATTGAGGAATCGTCCATAGTGTCATTTTTGGAAGCAATCCTTTTCAACAAATAAAAATAATAGCTACTCAGTTGCTTAAAGTTTTAGAAATCTACGAATATATTCACTCGAAATTGTGCATTACTATGCAAGACATTGTTATATTCAACATTTTTATTTTAAATCTTAAAAAAAAAATCTTTAAAGTAAAATTAATTAAATTAACTGATGTGCATCGATCGTTTTGAATATATTTATTGTATAATAATTTTTATCTAGGTTACATAGGTTAAAAACATGAAAAAATAATTTAAGATTTATCCGAAACTTTTAATAAAATTGTCACGGGAACTTTCAAAGAAGTCCCATTTCCAGCTAACTTTGTAAAGTGACATAAAAGTAGCCACGAAACTTCTCCACCATTAAGGTATCGACCAGCACTTCACCTTCAGACTAACCGAAAACTTGCCCCGACTAAAGTATAATTTTTCGGTTCGTTGAGCTGAACGGAGTCTGAGAACTTCTCGAGAATAAATCCTTGGAAATGATAACATGAGGTACAAGCTGTTGGTTTAGTTTTGTACACGGAAATAAACTGTGTAAAGAAATCGAATTTGAAATACATTAAAAATAGTAAAACAGAATTCTGTTCATTATTTCAAGAGATTACCAAAAAAAAAAAAAAAAAAAAAAAAAAAATTGCCGATAATTTTTTTTTTTTTTTTTTTTTTTCCTTACGAAACGTTATTTAACAAAAAGTGTGTATATTTTTGGATTAAAATTTTTTTTTAAAGAAAATAAAAGATAAATAAACTTGATATATTATGAGAAGGGATTATTTTCTTGGTTGCTTACTATATAACTTTTTTTTCAATATTTTTGTATATAATTTGAATTTTTTTCTCTTAGCTCTATATTATTAATTTTCTTTACATTTTTACATTTACTATTTACTATTCTTTATTTTATTTATATGTAATGTATAGTACCTTTAAAGGCCCCTTTTTTTATAAATGAGACCGAATTTTGCCCTTCACACATTTCCACTCCTTTTTACATTGGCTATAATTTTTAATGTTTCGATCCACAAACTATTTATTATCGGAGCTGTGTAGTCTCTGATTCCTTGTGTTCTTCTTTAAATCTTGTCCATGTTCGATCTTTAATCAAAAATATCGGAAAAAGAACTTCCGGTAAGATAGTAATAAGTCACAGAATTCTTATTGTAATATTCAAAACAGTTATGACCCTTGCACCAAAATGTTTTCGACATAATAAAATCAATTATTTTATAACCCTTAAAATACATTTTACGTAGCTTACTTAAGAGATTTGGTGTATTATGGAATATTCATGATCAGATATATCTATTTTGAGGCCTGAAAATCTGCTAAACTTCGAGATCTTTCCTACTTAATTCTTAGCAACCTTCACAACCACATACCCGTTTCTGTTGCTATTAAAGAAACTTATGCACTTCCTGGATATTATTTTAGAAAAACATCCATTAAATTGTGACATAAACAATTCACAACACGAAAATTGAACAGTTATTTCTCTTTTTTAAGATTTAATCTGTGGAACTTGAAAGGATTTTTTGTTTTCCATTTTTGTCTTAATTTTTTTTATTATTTAGCATCTTTTGCTTTTTTTTATTATTTAGCTTCTGGTTTTTTAATGTTTTTTATTATCTAAAGTTGCAATAGTTGAACAAGAAAATCATTTCAAAAATACTTCTATTTTGAAAAGTAGCCTGTGTTTCTCAAGTTCTCAAAATGTTTCCAGTAGATACATGACTTTCAACGTCAATAAGAAAAGAAATTTAAGATCGATTTATTGACGTTTCTCATAATCACACAGGGATCAAGGCATTTACAAATTACGCTGATTTTTTAGCCCCCGATATGCATTTTTGGTTATACTAGGTTATCCCGTCGACCAAAAAATTATCGCCAAACTATAAGATTAAATGCCCATAATGGATGATCGTGAATGTCACATTCAATGACATTAAATACGATTCACATGTTTAAAATGTCATTAAGTGATTTTCACTTCGACTTTTTATTAATATTTTTATTAATATTCTACTAATTATTTGTTTTTTTTTTGTTATTTAAAATAAAAATTATCTCAATATGTATAATTTGGCTATTAGTTTGGCGATTTGTATAATTTGGCGAAAATGGTCGACGGGATAACAGAGTAGTACCGCATTTTCTTTCAGACTAGAAATAAAGTGTCGTCATTAAAAAAATATGTTACACCTAACTGTAAGCAGTCCGTAATACAAAACAAGTGTATCGTTGTACGGTTAAATACTGATAATCTACTGCAAATATTGTAAACATCTAAACATCATTCATTTGCACTTTTTACACCCTCATATAGGGGGAAAAACTTTTAAATGCAATTTGTTTAAAAACTGCATCCTCAATTTATTTTTGTGATAGTTTTTTTAAAGCTTTTAATGCCATTTCTGTAACTGTATCAATTAATATACTATAATTCTGTAGAAAATAAAAGGAAAACAGTACATTACTGTACCTTTTTGTTGCCATATTTTTAAAACAACTGAAAAAATGTAATTAAAATGCATACTATGATAAGAATATCGTCTGTTATAAAAATGTATTAAAAAAATATATCTGTGCGACTTGTAAAATGACAGACATCACTTTTTGCTGGGTTTGTGTATTATTCCGAGGCAGTGATGTCATAGGTATACTTTTCTATACATGTTGTTAGAGGTATGATGAGTTAGGACTGTAGCGTAATTGTGAAATTCTTCACCGGATTCAAATGACATCATTTTTTATAAAATAGAGGCGTGTATTTTAAGTCTTAAAGTTGAAATACCTTTTGTAATATCTATATTTATCTATTTTTTTTCACACTAAATTCTAAAACAGCAGAATTACTTTTTTATAGTTTTTTTTTTTTATTAGGTGCCTTCGTAATTATGTAAGTACGTAGCACCTATAGTTGTCGTTCAGTCCGTCTGTCTGTCTGTCCGCATATAACAACGCAAAAACTACCCAACCAAATAGTTTGAAATTTAAAATATATAATTATTATAAAATTTTGTCGAGTCATTTCAAATTTTATAAAAATCGGATGCATAGATCAATTACAGGGACAATCAAAAGTATTCCGTTACATTACGGTCAATGGGGAAAAAGTTTCAAATGCATTTTAATCGTTTGAAATTTAAAATATATAATTATTATATAATTTTGTCGCGTTATTTCAAATTTTATGAAATTCGGATGCATAGATCAATTACAGGGACAATCAAAAGTATTCCGTTACATTATGGTCAATGGGGAAAAAACTTTCAAATGCATTTTAATGATGTTACACTCATTCGAACAGAATAAAATTGTTATGCATCTATCACATACATATTATAATATACATTTTGCACAATCCGTGGTGCAAAAAATATTTGTTATTGATTTACAAGGCCACACAAAAGTATTTCATTACATAATGGTATATAGAGAAAAAATTTTGCTGCGCATTTTAATTGTAATTGACTACTTAACATTTTATGAGATTGATATACGTTGCTGAGAAATACTACAAGTTATTTCCTGTATAAAAGAAAGCATATAGTATAGCGCATGATATACATTGCTGAGGTGTAATAAAATCCTGTATATTTACAGGAACACAAAAAAATTTCGACCATTATACTGTATCCGAAATACTATCTGGCGTAACAACAAGATCTGAATATATTTAAAACTTCGTTATCGTACAAACGCACCTTATTTGCCAAACTTCACGTGCAATTTCCAACTTGTTTTTAATCATGTGTTGTTTACCGCCTTTCACTTCACACAAGAAGCATATATGCCATCAAGAAACGTGAGCCCAAATAAATATTCAGGTTAAATGCTCTTTTTTTCTTCCTGCCGATGTCAAACTGGTAAATAATTGAGGAGATTAGCGAAAGAACAAATTATGTTACATTTTCTTAAAAAAGGTTTCATTTTAAGCGTGATTATGCTTTAAGGTATTCTATCATAGTATAAACCTAAAATACTAAGATGCTAATTAGTCTTCAAGATTCGACACATTTATTTATAAATATTCAATGTAATAATTTTATAATTTAAACAATATTAATAATTTTTAATAATTAAAAATTAAATATTAATTCGTTTTCTGAGAATGTTTAGTACATCCTTTAACATATTAAACACTTGCTACTAAAAAGTAAATAAATCTAAAAATTAAACAAAAAGCTTTCTCTTCAAATTTCTAAGATATGTGTATGCCTGAGAATTTCTAAAGAGAATGATGCCGGATTAAATATAGATTAGAGATAAAATTTTGATAAAAAATTTTCTATTTAATATTTAAATCGCATAATTTACTTAGAATTATCTTTCTACACTTCATTTCTTAAAATTGTTTATTTTATTTTCTACCTCAACTTCTTCGTATAGTCATATTTTCTGAGTTTCTCTAAGTTTTACTTGGCCCCACCAGTGGCCGAAAGGTTCTGACCTCTCAACTGGTAGACGGCAGGTACTGGGTTCAAAACCAATCGAGGCCATCGGCCTAACCGTTCGGAGTTTTCCGTGGTTTTCTTCGAACCTTGGATTTTCTTGCGTAAATACTTGTTAGCTTCCTTTAGAAAGACCCCCACGGAGGGCATCTCACCCTATTCGGGCCTATATCCCACGTGTAGATAATCGGCAGACATAAAATATACCAAATCAAACTAAGTTTTACTTGATGAGTTCATAAAAATCACAAATTATGATTATTCATTCATTATCGTAAAGAAATATGTTTATAAAAGTTTCTGTTGAGTATTTAAAAGGAAGAACTGAACTTACAATTACAATTACATTAGTTATTGTTTTTAAAATACACAACTAAACAGATATATATAGATACACTACATGGTCATTGATGAGCGTCCACTTGCAATTTTAGACATTTTGTTAAATATCTAGAAAAATACATGAGGAATTATTCCGAAATTCTTAGTGTAAAAATATTATAGTACAAGTCATACATTTCCGTGAAGATTTTTTCTCAAAACTCCATAGGGGACCGTCAAAAAATTAAAAAAAAATCCCTATCGGCTTGGCCTATAGGAGGAGGTAGATTTCGAAGAGTTCTCATTTCAACAACAAAAAATAAAGTATGATTAGAGATAAACCCTAGTTTAATAACTTCATTTGGCCGCGTATGACAAATTCTTAATTTCATTTTTCTACAAGAACTGGTTTTATCAGAATCATCTTAAGCGAAATTCAGCTCAAACGCCCATTTGGAGAACATATTTTGAAATATATTCTGAATTTATTAAAAAATCAACCAAAACAGCACATTATTTAATTCCAAAATAACAAAAAACTGTCAATTGAATGCGTTTGAGAGCAAAATTGAATTTAAAAATGAGTCATAAAATAACCGATTTGTTATTTGAATAAATCCTTCATTCTTTAATCATGATCGCTTCGGAAAATTTTGTGCGAAATGCCCACTTTGACAGCCAACATTTTAAAAAATATATTCTATCTTTATCAAAAAAACTGGCCAATGCGTCACATTATATAGTTCCTAAATAAGAGGATCTGTAAATTGGATGCGTTTGAGAGCGAAAATGGATTTAAAAACAAGTCAGAAACTAGTTGGATGTGCCAATCCCAAAACTTTCTTCTATCTCATACATGCATTTTAATATTGAAAAAAAAGTTACTCATTTTAATGCTTTAATAATATTAATTCAATACCCTACCAACTTTGATTTTCATCTTAAATTTCTGCTTCAATCAATTAATCGGAGTAAAAACGAATTTCCGCGTCTGCACGAGCCGATGGACAATAGAATGATAGGCAGATTTTTTTTCCAAATTCAGGGAGAACCTACTAGCCTTACCAAAAAATAATCATAGAGCTATTCCATCTCAATTCAGACAGGCAGTACTGATATGCGTCAATTCACCATCACAGATTTTTTTCAAAAAAATTCAGTAGTTAGAACTAAGTGATATATAAAATTTCCTAAAAGGATTTTTCCCTAAAAAATTTATTTCTCTGATTACAGCACTTTAAAGTTCATGATAAAATTGACAGTTTTCAGAAAAACTGAAAAACGCTTCATTTTAAAATGAACACAATACCTAACATATTCAACATATGTAGTCAATTTATTTTACATAAACAGTTATTAAACTGAATTTTATTTTAGTATAGTTTTAAAAAATATAATGACATTTTTACTTAATTAAAAAAATTAGTTTTTAAGTACAAAAAATATAATTATTAGTGAATTTAAGATTTTTTTTCAGAATGAAAAAAAATACTTTAAAGCTAAACATTGATGGCAATCCAAAGACCTTTAATGGGAGTTTTACAGCAAATTTTATTTTAACTCTAAGGTGCTTACAATTTTTGTAATTCAATTTTAAATTATGCAAAATTTTGTAAAATCACTACTTTCGAAATGCAATTTCTCAAAAACACCATTTTTTAAAAATCTGATAATATGCTCAATTCATACCTTATTAGTCTCTAATAAATACCTTACAAGCAAATCGTGTGTTTTTGCTTAGAAAATTTTATATGATTTTTTTAAAGTAACATGTTGTGTGTATTTTTCAACAGACCAGAAAGTCAAGCTCTTCCTTATTTAACCGAACTTGTAATGTAATTAATATTTCAAACAAAAAAATACATCACTAGTACATAATTATTACTGTTAAATTATAGCTAATCATTTGCTTAAGTTTAAAATTGCGTAAAATACAGCCAATAATAAAATTAGTATTGATCATATATCATTTCATTCCATACTCATAAATGTGTTAAATTCATCTACAGTGTGTAAAATATTTTGTTATATAGTATGGATATAATATATTAATATGCAAATACATACATAACAGAAGAATTAGGTAGTGAAGGTTTCTTAAATTAACTTCAACTTCTTATCGTTGAAGGTATGAAGTCGCTCAGACTGTCCTATTGTAACTGGTTTTTCTGTTTCTAGAGACTCGTTTTCCAATGGTAATGCACATTCATATTTTTTCTTTCCAGATTCTTTTGGCCACTGGAATGCTTTAGCTATGAACCATGTTGGGTACGGGTTTTACAGAATAATGCGGACTTGAATGTTATTTTTTAGCAGAGAAGATAGTTCAGCAACAAATGAGACAGAATCTTGGATAGCTTTTATTGGCTCTTTTTGGAGATAAAATTTTGTTGCATAGTGCTTGTCTCACTCCCCAATAGCATCACATGCACTTTTAACATGGGCAGTACCGGAAAATATCCACTACTTCAGTACAATTTTATTTTTGTGCAATTCATAAAACTGCTACTTGTTTTTAAAATGTGCTCCAGCTCCATCTGATATATACACAGGTGATTCCAGCGTTTGTAATTGGTACAACTTAAATAATTCTTTTTTTACTTTTTCTATGTCACAAACAGCATGAGCTGTATCATGAGTTAATCATAAGAAACTATGATAAAACTCTTTATTTCTTCTCTAAAATATGCTGTGCAGGTAAATAACGATATCTGAGTATTTTGCCAGTGGTAGCTTTGTACTTCATTTGGCAGTATTAGTGAGTAATTTTCAGCAAAGTCAAAATGCATCACAAGCACAGATTTTTTTTTTTTTTTTTTTGAGGGGTTTAGCTTATTTAATTTTATGAATAGGAATTTTTGAAGATTAGCTTATATTTATCGGCCATAATAATGTGCATATTATTATTTCTTCATTAAAAAATAATATTATAAATTCAGAGAAGTAAGAAAAAGCTTGATCTTCTGGTTTTCTGAGAAAAAAAAAACTGATTGGAAAAAAGCCTAAACTTGAAAAAAAAATCTAATTCAGCTGTAATGTATGTATTTGCATATTAATATACAACCCTTGGCAAAAAGTTTCCGATCACTGTTATCAAGTTTATGAGTTTTGTATTTCGAAGCATATACTTCGCGATTCAAGAGCATAGGAATGTTTTGCAATATGCCAAATAAAAGAAAGAATGTTAAAATATAAATAAAAAGTGAATTCAATATTGCAATCATATAGTTTATAATTATAATGCAGTAAAAAATGTTTCCTCGTGAGAAAAAAAATATCCGATCAAGATGGAAGTTGGAAAATAGTAATCGATCACTGAGGAAAAAAGTTTGAAATTTGCATATTGAAGATAGATTAGAGTGCCTGCGCATGCGTATGATATATGAATCCTATTTACAAGAAGAAATCTTCCAGTTGCGAGATCAAAAGCAGCTCTGAAGTGCTGGAAAATGACTCGTGTGAAAAACCTGTCTCGCGATTTAAAAATCCGCATGATTTAATTATTAGAAGAAGTAAATTCACAATGGAAAGTGGCTGATTTATGAAATTGTGCTCAAAGTACAGTATGCAATATTTGGAAAAAAATTCAGTTGACTAATAGCGTGGAAAATTTACCTCGAAGTGGACGAACACGAATGTCAATACCTAGGAAGGAAAAGAAAACTTGCGAAAATATCGAAAAGAAAGCGGCGAACAACCTCAAAACAACTTGATTCCGAATGGTCTAAGTATAACGTAAAGGCATGTGGCCGTAGTACGTAATCATCTAAATGTAGCAAGATTTAAATCTTGTAAAATTAAAACAAAATCTTACATGACAAAGAAGCATAGAAAAGAGCGCCTGCAATGATGTAAAAAACATGTGCACTAACCATTTGATACATGAAATAAAGTTATTTTTAGCAATGAATTTCGCATATCTATCGGTAAATGTGATGACTGTGGAACATTTGTTTGGAGGAGAGTTGGTGAAAAGTTCAATGATAAGTGTATCAATACGAAGACTAAATTTTCACCTGCATTTACAGTTTGGAGTTGTATTACATCACAAGGCGTCGGCAAGTTGTGTATTGTGTTACGTACAGTAAACTTTGAAATTTACATTGACATTTTAGTGGATTTTTTGATTCCCAACATCGATCAATAGTTCGGAAATCAAAATGACTTCTTATTTCAAGATGACAATTAGCTCCCCAACGCACCAAATCAATGAAGAAATTGCTACAAAATGTAGGTAATATACCAATTCAAAACATGAAGTGACCGCCCAATAGTCCGGATCTTAATCCCATCGAAAATATGTGATATATATTAAAAAGAAAAATCGATTTTCGATGAATTACAAATGCCATAGAACTTACGTAAAGCTATAAGGGAATGCGGGGGTGAAGTTGCTTCCAATGAGTGTAAAAATCTTAATGAGTCCAGTCCACTAACAATTTCGACAGTCATCCGAAATAAAGGTGGATTTACGAAATATATAATTACAGTGATCGGTTATTTTTTTCCAAATCAAAGCATGATCGGATAATTTTTTCTTTGGTGCCTAAATTTCAATCACAAGTTTTCTGTTTATAAATTGATGAATGGTGATTTTTCTTTATTGCATATTGTTGTTCATTATATGTAACACAAATGTATTATCGCTAATAGTCGTTTCATTTTTATGCAGTGAGAATAAATAATATTTTCTTACAAAAGATGGTAGGGTTGATGTAATGATCGGAAACTTTTTGCCAAGGGTTGTATTATATCCTTACTACATAACAAAATATTTAACACATTGTAGATGAATTTAACACATTTATGAGTATGGAATGAAATGACATATGATCAATACTAATTTTATTATTGGCTGTATTTTATGCAATTTTAAATTTAAGCAAATGATTAGCTATAATTTAACAGTAATAATTATGTACTAGTGATGTATTTTTTAGTTTGAAATATTAATTACATTACAAGTTCGGTTAAATAAGGAAAAGCTTAACTTTGTGGTCTGTTGAAAAATACACACAACATGTTATTTTCAAAAAATCATATAAAATTTTCTAAGCAAAAACACACGATTTGCTTGTAAGGTATTTATTAGAGACTAATAAGGTATGAATTGGGCATATTATCAGAATTTTTAAAAATGGTGTTTTTGAGAAATTGCATGTCAAAAGTAGTGATTTTACAAAATTTTTCATAATTTAAAATTGAATTACAAAAGTTGTAAGCACCTTAGAGTTAAAATAAAATTTGCTGTAAAACTACCATTAAAGGTCTTTGGATTGCCATCAATGTTTAGCTTTAAAATATTTTTTTTAATACTGAAAAAAAATCTTAAATTCACTAATAATTATATTTTTTGTACTTAAAATCTAATTTTTTTTAATTAAGTAAAAATGTCACTATATTTTTCAAAACTATGTCAAAGTAAACTTCTGTTTAATAACTGTTTATAAAAAATAAATTGACTTAATATGTTGAATATGTTTGGTATTGTGTTCATTTCAAAATGAAGCGTTTTTCAGTTTTTCTGAAAACTGCCAATTTTATCATGAATTTTAAAGTGCTGTAATCAGAGAAATAAATTTTTTAGGGAAAAATCCTTTTAGGAAATTTTATAAATCACTTAGTTCTAACTACTGAATTTTTTTGAAAAAAATCTGTGATGGTGAATTGACATGCCCTGCCTGAACTGAGATGGAATTGCTCCATATACAAAATGTTTAGGTCAGTTCTAGAATTAACTTCATACACAATATTGAAAATGGCATAAAATTCGGTATTGCAGCGCCCCCTTCCAGCGGATTTTTTTCAGATTCAGAGCGATCGAACTAGCCATAACCATACACTTACACAAAAAATTTCTTTCAATTCGATGCATAACTTCATGTACTTTTGGTCGGTGCAATATTGAAAATGGCACAAAAATCGCGATTGCAGCGTCCCCTTCCGACGGATTATTTTCAAATTCAGGGGGGACCAACTAGCCATAGTCATACACTTACACAAAAAAATTGGTTAAATCCGATGCATAACTTCATATACTTTTGGTCGGTACAATATTGAAAATGGCACATAAATCGCGATTGCAGCGTCCCCTTCCGGCGGATTATTTTCAAATTCAGGGAGCACTAACTAGCCATTGTCATACACATACATAAAAAATTTGGTTCAATTCGATGCATAAATTCATATACTTTTGGTCGATAAAATATTGAAAATGGCACAAAAATCGCGATTGCAGCACCCCCTTCCAGCGGATTATTTTCAAATTCAGGGAGGACCAACCAGTCATAGTCATACACATACACAAAAAATTTGGTTCAATTTGATGCATAACTTCATATACTTTTGGTCGGTACAATATTGAAAATGGCGCAAAAATTATGACTGCAGCGCCCCCTTCCGGCGGATATTTTTCAAATTTAGGGAGGACCAAGTAGCCATAGTCATACACATACACAAAAAATTTGGGTCAATTCGATGCATAACTCCATATACTTTTGGTCGGTACAATATTGAAAATGGCACAAAAATCGCGATTGCAGCGCCCCCTTCGGCAGAATATTTCAAAACTGAAGGAGGACCTGCTTGCCACAGCCAAAAACACTCACAAAAAATTTGGTTCAATTCTATGCATAACTTCATACACTTTTTGATGGTAGAATGGCGACATACAGACAGACACACAGACACACGGACAGACAGACATTTTGTAAAAACATGTTTTTTGAAATCTCTGACCCCTAAAACGTGTAAATCCGTCGAAAACCGGAAGTTGAAAAAAATTTTGATTACAATACTTTCTTCTATTGAAATAGAAGAAAGTAAAAACGCAATTTGTTATTTGAATACTCCCTTAAATTGAATAACTCCCTTGAATACTCCCTTTTCAGTCTCGATGACTTCGGGAAATTCTGTTCAAAATACCCTTTTTAAAATTATAGTCTGTCTTTATCAAAAAACTGACCAATGCGTCACATTATATAGCTCCTAAATAAGAGGATCTATAAATTGGATGCATTTGAAAACAAAAATGGATTTAAAAACGAGTCATTAAAAAACGCAATTTCTTATTTGAATACTTCCTTAAATTTTCAGTCTCGATGACTTCGTAAAATTCTGTTCAAAATACCCTTTTTGGTATCCTTTTTTGAAATATATTCTGTCTTTATCAAAAAACTGACTAATGCGTCACTTTATACAGTTCTAAATAAGAGGGTCTACTATTTGGATGCGTTTAAAATCAAAAATGAATTTAAAAATGAGTCAGAATATAAGCAGTTTGGATTTGAATTTTTTTCTCCAACTCCCATTTTTATTTAATTTATTTTTGCTATACGAATTGGTCCTGTCAAAAAATTATCAATATAAAAGTTGTAGATATTATTGCAAAGATGTAAAATAAATTTAATTAGATTTGACAGCTTAAAAATTGACGGAGTTATAGATTTTTTTCTTTTTTCATCCCCCTTTTTCTTTTCGTTTTTATTTTTTTCATCGGTAAAAGTTGGTCCTATCAAAAACTTGTAAATACAAAAATTTTAGATAATTTTAAGAACATTTTTAAAAAATTTAGTTGGACATAATATCTTGAGAATTGACGAAATTATAATTTTTTTTTTCTCCCATAAACCCTGTTTTTTCTCCCCTTGAGCCCATTTCTAAATTTATCAAAAATCTGTCAAGCATAAACTTTTGGCTCATTTTTAAGAAGTAATATAAAATTTAAACCGATTCGATATCTATTTTATTTAAAAAGTTATGGCGGTTTTTCGTTTTTCACAAAAACCTTACCTATTTCCACCCCCTTGGACCGATTTTGCCCATTAGCGAACTTATACGAGATTTTATACCCTTTAATTTTATGTATCAGTTTGGAAGATATTGGAGCAAAACTATAGAAATTATCGTGTCCATAAGAAAGTGATATATATATAAACTTTTTTACGGATGGTAGTTTTGGGGTCTAGGGGTCATGATCGGCGTAAATCTGCAAAAAATTTTCAGAAATTCTAACATTGGTGCGATCGCAATAGGTAGTATTTCATACGAAATCTACCTAAAAGAATGAATATCTTTTGGATAACCCTGTCAAAACTAATGTAGCAAAAGCGCTCAAACTGTAGGTTCTGATTAAGTGGCTTATTGTAATAAACTGTGTTCATTTTTATGCGAATAGCATGTGTACGCGTAGAGAAATTAAGGCTTTTGTAAAAATGGTCTCAATAATTTTGCTAAGTTTTTTGCTTGTAATTTGCAGAGTTCTTAAGTAACATTCTTTTCTGAAAATATGACAAATAATATTGCACACAATATCCTGTAATTAGAATTAAAAAATAATAAAAATTGTATGAAAAATGAGTAGGTTTACTGAATAATTTTTCACTGCGCATGCGTCAACGATATCAAAATTTCATTTGCATATTATGTTAGCCAAATGTATAGAGCAACTTTTGTGAAAGTCGTGAAATCATAGCTTGAAAATTCTGAAAATAATCGTCAATAGAATAAGTTGAAAATCCGTTATTCCCAAAATGAAGCAAAAACAAGAGGGGTTGTATCCATATATTCATTGATTAGTGTCACTATAGAATACACAATATTGGACGTACTACTACATTTGGATAAAATCCCTCTTGTTTTTACTTTATTTGACACTTCAGATTTGACACATGTGAAAAACACATAGTAAAATTTGAAATATGATCTGTAACGTATTGCTTTGTTTCTGAATTGCTATATTTATTTAATATAGTGCAACATGCGATAAGGGAGGGAGAGGGGAATGGTGAAGTGTGTGGGGGGGAATGGTGAAGTGTGACACATTGTAACAAAGGGCGTGTTAAAAATATACAAAAAAAAGTGTGACATCGTTTATGGACAGCCCCAAGCAGGTTCGTCAGAAATAGTCATTAGTCAAACACCTACGTATTCAAAGTAAGAAACAAATAAAAAAAATAAATATCATGAAAGGGGAATAGTAATAATAATAATAATAATAACTTTAGGTATCAAATATCTGTTTACATGTAAATTTGTTCAAAAATCCCATTACAATTTATATCTGAAACCGTACTTTTATTTTGAGAACTAAAATAATCTTGAAACAAAAGAGCAAAATTTATTTTCTTATTTATCCCTAAAGAAACTATGTCATATTCAGTATTAAATATGTTATACTTTTATTCCAACACCTCGTAAGAATTAAACAATTTCAATAAAAATCACTTCAGTATACCATCAATATTATAATGAAAAGCAGTCAAGGCAATTCTGAAAACTTATGGAAATATCAATTTCGACTCTTCTTTCACTTTAATTTTTTGCTCAAACAGTATGTAACTAATGTTATTATTTTCTTTTATTTAATTAAATTAAAGAACGACTGTTAATTTTTTTTAATCAGCTCATAAAAATGTATTGACTTGGTTTTGTATTTCATACTTTTTTTCCTTTTATTACATTTTTAATTTTATCCTAGGTCATTATCTACCAACAGAAGCACTGAAATAAAAATTAGCCATTACTAAAAAGCAAAACATGATATAACATCAAATTTATTTTGGTAAGAAGGCCCGAATTAAAACAAAGCTTTAATTATCGTAGTAAAAACTATACTTTTAATAAACCCATGTAATGCAAAACATAATTATGATCGGAAAACATTAAAAACGAAATGCATGCATTATTCATATTGTAATACCATAAAAAATATAATTTTAAATGCATTAACTGCTTATAATTTCATATCCATCAAAAGTTCACTTTAAGTGTCTAGATTACTTAATAATATTATTATTTTTCCCCTTTTTTCACAAAGTACTCTTTCATTAAGTATTTTATTCAGATATCTTAGGTAGGTAATGACTCGAGTGATGAATGGCCTGCATGAGATAAAAATGGAAGCATGCTAATGTTACTATTTTTCTCGAAAGATTTTTATTAAATTATTATGCATTTACAATTTTTCTGATCTCATTTACACTTCTAACGCTTTATTTAAGCACTGTTAAAGAGTTTATATATTTAAATAATAATACATATTTTAAATACTTATTATTCCTAAAATTTGTGTAATTGATCAAATTTGTTAACTTGATAATTTCAATGAAAGTTTGTCGGATTTGGTCAAATAATGAAAATTTCTGTAAATAGAGAAGTTCATCTCATTAAAGAAATTTTTTTTCTAAATAATCAAACCTATTTTCATGTTATTCAGGTAAGGAACAGCCTAAATTACTGGAATCATAGTATGTTTTATTTTCAATCAATAATTTGAGGTACATATTGCTGTTAGAGGTTTACACAGGCCGAAATTTCCAGACACTGGGCCGATCCGCCCCAGAGGAATTTCTACAGAACATTGATTTTACCTCTTGCGGACGAATCCTGAACAAAAAACTTATGTTAGTCTTTTTTTTTAAGTTTATAATTTTTATTTATGCAGAAATTTCGTAGGCTGTAATATTTATCTTTTAATGAACCCCTGTTTGTTGTATATATATTTTTCAGTTATCATTAATACTATCAATCCATATTCCATGTAATGGAGACATAATAATCTAAAAAAATGCTATGTGGCCAAAGTAAAATCTTCTAAGACGAAATAGCATTGGAAAGAAAAAATGCATTATTGAGAAGTTCCCTTCTTAGCAGGTGTGGATGTAAAATATTTTTTTTCTTGCGTATTATTGTATTACTTTGCATGGATGAACAGTTTAAAAGAAGTTTAAAAGAAATTTCCAGTTTTCAGTCTAAAAGAAGATGCCGTCTTAGGCCAGTTCTTTTTTCATGCGTTTAATTCTATTTAAATAAGCCTAGAAATCTACGACTTTTTAAAAAGAATAAATTTTAATGTTTAATTGTAGAATATAATGGCGATTTAAAAGTAAATGGTTTTTTTGCAAAAATTTTTGGAACAAGCCAACTTTACTGATTTTTGAGCAGACTTGGCCATGTCGACAAAATTATTTTCATACGGGATGATTCATCCGGGACTGAATATTTTGATTGTGAAGACAAGGCAGAATGATATAAGTCCCAGCTTCTTACAGGAAAAATAAGTTAGGTCCGGCTCGAGTCTTCAGAAAAAAGTGAAGCCCGAGCCCGGCCCAGCACAGTCCGACTGCCGTTAATGAAAATCAGCCCGAACTCGGCCCTTGCAGATCTCTAATACCTTTAACATTTTGATAGGCAGTGGCATGTTTATTAAGCCACTTAATTTTAATTCCCAAATGCCGTTTTGCCGCCAAAATTTTTGTGTGTTGTCGGGATAAACCCGACACTTTTACGCGGCCCGCTGGAGTAATAAGTACAGTAAAAAAATAAAAGAATATTATATAGGAATGCAGGATGTAAACCACACCAGATAGTTTGAGGTTCACGTGCATGCGGGAAATCGTCAAAAGGATAGAATTTCCACGATTTAACGACACTTGTTTAACCGGGATGTTTGGTAAGGGGTTAGTGAATTCTGGCTAAACAGTCAGTTAGCCAATAAATTTGTCAAGATTGTTTATAAGTTAGACTGGAAAAGATTGAATTTCCTGTAAACAAGAGTAAGAATCTTCGCGCATATGGTAGTTCAAAGTAATAAATATGTCCACTGTGGTATTTGAATGTCTGCCAATTTAGTAGTGGGATTAACATGTTAGCTAAAAAAATGTCGCATTCGGTAACACGATTCTCACATTACATCGTAAAAGGGGTTTTAGCTGTTTACTAGGATTTGTTTTCAGACCACCTGCATATGAAGTTGCGCGTTACTTGAAAAATTATAATGATATGCAAGAGAGAGAAATTTTATAGGAGGATAAGATTTTTAGCAGGGATTTTCAGGCAGGGAGAAGTTAGTAAAATGCGGTGTCTAGGAAAATAAAAGAAAAGGAGGATAGAGGAGAATGGTCTTTGAGAACTGCGGTTTTGGTGCTCTCTCTGGGACAGAGAATAAGTTGATGGTTTGGATATGAGCAGCGGTATGGGGATGTGCCTGACGCCCGACGATGACGTTCCTAGTATATCTAAGAGGTGAGCGGGTTCTTTCTTAAGTATTAGAGCAACCTTTTCGTATGCGAATTAAATTAATATCTGTAAAATTAGGCATCCTTAAAATCCTGTGTTATATTATTTATCAGTATCCCAATAAATGTATTGGAAGAATAACAGTGTATTTATCATGATTTAACTATAAATAAAGTGTCGTTATTTATCTTTATGTTAGACTCTTATGTCTTCTAAAACATCCGACTATAGAGCCTGGGAAACTTTCTAATGTAAATAAACAAAATAAAGTAAAGTAAAGCTAACAGTAGTCGGACGTATTTTTTTTTTTTTTTTTTTTTTTATGATGTATGTAAAAAATTGCTTTTTTTATTTTTAAGTAAATTTATACTTAAATTCCGGTATTATTCATTCATTTCAACATTTTAGCACTGAAAGGGCTTTGTCTCTGAATGGATTAACAGAGATATAATTATGTGTTATGGTCAAAGAGTTAGGAATTGAATTCAGTGCAAATTCACTACGAAGTTCAGCAAAGAACTGTAGTTTTGTTTATAACATTTCGGTTTCTTAAAAAGAAACTTACTAGAATAAGTTCTGTTAGGCGCAAAATTGCTTAAATGGTTAAGTTCTTTGCCTCACACCTCAAATTCCATTCTATAAGCTTTTCTTAAACTATTTGGGAAAATAGTTGTTGTTCTCGGTAGAGAATTGGGAAATCTGAAATATATCTGAATCTTTTTATTGGTTAACTTATTTTATTTTTTTAGTTTTCTGATTGGTCCATGCTTAATGTCTAGAAATGAAATACTTCTGCTCTTTATTTTATTCGTTTTCCGATTGGTCCTTGTTTAATGTCCAAAAATGAAATACTTCTGTTGCCACAATGACAAAAAAGTGTTAAAAACTATAAAAAAGATTAATAACTTAAAAACAAATTTAGATACAGGTTTCAAACGAATTGCATTTAAAAGTAATTTTTTTCCTTTATACGACAGTGTAAAAATTTAAAATGTGCGATGTTTAGAAGTTTTAAAAGTAGTACCGAAATCTGTTAAACTTTAATTTCATTTAATATTTGTTTGTGATTTTCCAGGAATATTAACGTGTCTCTAAAAGTCCAGACATATTAATATTATTCTGTTATTACGTAAGCTACGTTTTGATCATCATAAAAATGATGTTACTATTGTTTTTTATAAAAAGAAATCATATTTAGGTCTAAAATTATAGTCTTTGAAAATATTCTTTTCATAATACTTGCTGTAATTTTTTAGATTACAATTTATTATTATTATTTTATTATTATTTTTATTTATTTATTTATTTATTTATTACGTCTGGTTTGGTTGATCGATTAGAGTTTAGCGACGCAAAATACCTTCAAAAACATGTTGTTATGATGAAGATCATATATTTATAATTTAACATGCTTTAATAAAATTAATTTATTTTATAAATTATTTACCTTTATTTCAATTAGGTGGCCATAAATCTAAAATCCATTCATTTTTGTCTAATATAATTTGGTTTTCTTTTTATCCCTTTCGCATAAAAGTAAATATAACTTTTATAAACGACATTTCAGTGATAACGCTGAGCTAATCATGAAATTATATTTATTTCCTGACTGAAATTCTCCTTTAACTTTTTATTTTCGATTTAATATTTGCCTTGCATTGTCGTTAATCTTTAGTTAGTATGAATTTTCTAAGATATAAATTAACCCTTTCCGGCACACTGTGCCCAGTCTGGGATATCTAATTTTAATACCAAAACTTGCAATCGGCACCAATAATATTTTAGTAAAATTTTGCCTTTACAATAAAAGCTTAAGTTAGGGGTTTCAAAATATCTAAAAAAAATCGTTTGTGAATTCCGCTATCAGTCGATAATTTCTCATTTTACTAACAGATCTTGCCCGTGCCGGAAAGGGTTAAATGTATAAATGTTAGCGTCACAGGTGAACTATTTCCTGAATACGAGAATTGAATTTGGGTGTTTATGTGTTTTACAGCTTTTCGAGGATATTTAATAAACTAAAATATCTAACTACAACAAAATACTCAAAGTGATTAAATTAATCTTAAAATCGAAGTCGGAAGTTTTTATGATTCTAACATGATTCTACTAATTTCTTCTTGTGCATATAGGAGAAACAAATTATACGTTCAGAAGGCCTTCTCTATATTCAAATAGCAATAAACTTTAAAAATTTCAATACAAAAATCTAATTTTGGCGCCTCAAGATTAATTCCAGATTCACTTAGATTTAAATTTGTACGAAGTTTTTATTATTAATTCCAAGATTATTCAATATTTTAAAAAATGACCTAATTCGGAGGGGGAGGGGTGAAATAAAAATGCCTCGTTGCGGCCGTAATTTTTGGAAGCGTTTTGAGGCAACTTTTGTAGTGTACAGCTCTTGCAAATAATACTTATAATAAAACGATACAGCTACATTTATTCTCAGGTTTTTTTACAATTTTTACAAAACAAAAAAAGTAATTACACTCAAAATAATAACGTTTTCATTCAGAAAGGGAATACAATTTTTGAAATAAGGAACTGTTTATATATTACAACTTGGACGAAGTTTGTTTTTTCAAATAGTAATGTTTATTTTTGACACGATGTGAGTTCCTTTTAACAAAGCACTGTAGAAAAGTATTTATATATGTTTTCTTACATCCATATGTAACTATAAAAGAAAATATATTAGGGATTTAACCACAAAGTTATAAAATAAACTTAAAATCTAATATAAAAAATTTCCTAAGGAATAGAATTATTAACCAAAAGACTTGATAGGAAATAATCTATGTATAAATAAACTGATTAAAAAATAAAAGTTCAAAGAAATTTTCTGGCAGATTTTTTTATGTGTAGTTGAACGATAACAGAAAGCAAAGGCATCATTTAACAAGGAAGCAGTCTTTATTATCTAATTATACCGTTGAATAACCTCATCAGAAAACTTTATGACTTTTTATCTACTTTTAAGTTAAAGTGAGTGTAAAATTGAAAAACAGTGCTTTTTTGTACATATTTAACCCATTGTTTCTCACTAAAAAGAAAATAAAATCGGATAATATTTATACAATATATAAATTAAATTTTAGCAAGTAAATTTAACATTAGAATCCTTAAATATCACCTCTAGAAAAAAATCATAAACTATATACTTTTCTTTGATGATTTGATCAAGAAATTTCAGAAAAAGTGTCGAAACTTGGTGTGACCCTTTTCAATATATTTTTTGTAGACGATCTTTACTTCGATAATTGAATTCATATTCTGAAAAGAAAATCAGATTTTATTGAAATTTATACTGTGCCTGTATTTTTTTAAACGATTTGGGAATAAAGGCAAACACTTTTCTTTTAATAACCGATGAGACGTTAAAGTAAAATGTATATAATAATGGACTCTAAACATTCACATACTTTTGCACATATATGAAACATTTTTTAATTAAAATATTTTTTAGTTCTCCTTCTGAATCAAGACTATATTTTTGATGAAGTTTGAGCTGTTGCTTTGCATCTCTTTCACATACACATACATAAAGGTAGACATGTACATACATTATCAATCTTTCATACACGTACCATGTACGCACACACGCAGATTTCTTTAACTTTTCCAAGGAGCCATATATAAAGGGAAAAATAAAAAAATCTACGATTTTTTGTAAGTCATTTTTATTATGCATTATCTTTACTTTTTTTTTTTTTTTTTTTTTTTTGAAAAGATAAAAAAGGGGGGGGGCGAAAGATTTGAAAACTATATAATGCGAATGATTTTTTTAAATGGAATTTATTTAAATAAAGCTGAGAACTAATGCGAAATATTTACATGACATAATATTTTTATCCTATAAATAAGGAAAAAACTTCCCAGTTTGTTGATATTTAACCACAATAGAAATAATGGTAAAATAGCAAGTTAGTTTATTAATACTTCGATGATTAAAAACCTGTATAATTCGTAACAGCTGCTTTGGAACGCACAATAAATTCACCTTCTGTATTATTGATTGCCTGCTGCTGTTCTATTATGTAGAACAGAGCTACTTCGTAGCCATTCATTTACTGCAAAGATAAACGCAGATGATCCCAGGAGAATCAACATTCTTTATCCGATAAAAGCTCCAATAATAAATGCTTCTCATTTATTCTTCAATCATCAGTCCCCAGAAAAGGCGCACAGACCCGAGAAATCATTGATTTTTATCCCGGATTATCCCTAATCCGATCAAAATGAAAATATGGAAAAGGGAAGCACACTTGGGTGTTTAGGCTAATGAGAAAGGAGACGCGTCAAAATCCACTTTCACAAAAGAGATTAATTAATATGACGCGCATAAAGTAGATGGAGTTTTGTTTAATAGTTTATGTTATTTAATTAATGGCAGAGTTAATGGTTATTCTACTATTTTGCGACATGGGAACAAAGAACTTAATTTTCATTATGATTCAGAAGTGTCGCCTGTAACGATAATTTTAATACTTTTTATTGCAGTTAAAATACCGGGGGTCCCAAATCTCCATTTAAATTTCCGAAATTCATAAAATATGAACAAATTGTCGTATTGGAGTGTCTTTTACTCCATAACACCTGTTAGAGTAAGATATTTTGTGACAAAACAAAAAGAAAAAGAAAAAAACAATAGTTCAATTTTTTATCGATAGGTGACTTTATTAAGGTCTATGTAATTAAAGAACATAAAAACTATCGCGATTATACAACAATGTATTGAGATTATACAATATTATCAGTGTAGAATTCTCAAGTGTAGATAAATATTTGTTGAATAATTTCAGTACATATTTTCTTTAAATCTTAAAATGGTGCAAATTTTGATAACACCATACGTAGCATATTATATTTTGTAGTCCAAGCAAATACCTGTTGCATAATTTCAGTACTTTTTATGCAACGTTTTTATATTTTTTATGCATGGCAAACAAATAAATTATGTAAATTCTATTATATTAAGTGGAAATTTTGAACATCGAAAAAAAATAATACAATGAGCAATATATGCAAATGCATTTAGTTGTCCGTTTTGACGTTGATTTCAGCCAGACATTTTGACATCTTCAGATTTTTAATAGTATTAGCTGCCCTTGGTGACCAATTTGGTCTCTCCTAACCCCTTCACGACGGGAGCTTTTTTCGAAACTTTTAACGTTTTCACATCTGATTTTAAAAACAGAAATGCCTTTTAAAATCGAGAAAATGTTCTGATTAAATAAGGCAAATTTTACAATATAATTTTACTGGTGGGGAAAAACAAGGATTCTTAAACCTATTTGCGCCACGTATACGTGTCGCTCGTCGCCAAGTGGTTAAATGTAAGGTACCCTGGGGTAATAACGCCAGGCGGGGTAATAACGCCAAGTGCTTATATTTTGCATAATTATGAAATAATCAGGTAAATGACACCCATGTGCTCTGCACAGAAGGGTTTTGAGTCATATAAATCGCAAAAAACAGCTTCAAGTTAATTTGTTTCATTTTTAGGTCTTATTGTTTTTACAAACAACTAAAATTGACGCTTGATCTAAAATTTGCGAGATACGTTTTGTGATGTGAAGACTATCTTTTTATCCGGAAATACTTTGTTAATTACATAAATTTATAGTGAATTTCATGTACTTTTAAATTGTTGTTGAAGATTTTGGATATCTTCTCGAGATAATTTGTAATTTAAAATGTACTGCGCAATAACTATACCGGGATAATAACGCCAATCCTTGACTTTAGTACCCCGGTTGATTCCCTACAGTGGCCGAGCTACATCCTAAATACTGATTCAAATAAACACAGTTAAAACTGTCCAATGTTTCTAATATTTCTATTTAAGCGGTCCTTTTTAAGCAAAAAGAAGCTCACGGTCTGATATTCTTTTGCCTCATCCCCTCCTCCCACACCACAACCTTATTTTTCTTACACTTTCACAAAAAACTGAACATTTTCAATAGCTTAGAATGCAATTTGTCAATTTATAAGATTGTAGAGTTTGTATTTTTAGAATTGGGCTATCTACATGCAATTATTCCATCTTATTTCATAGTTTTGTTTGCATGGCGTTATTACCCATACAGGTGGGTAATAACGCCAAACAGCATTGGTCAAGAAAAATCGCCATTACATTTTATGAATACATATCTGTTAAATTATTTTATTTTATATAGATAGTCAATGAGTTGCTGTATCAGATCCTATATTTGTTTGTAAAATACAATCTAAAACTAAGCCGTGAAAATTGGTAGAACCTTAACGTGGCGTTATTACCCCAGGGTACCTTATTCTAAGCAATATTACTTTTATTCATAATTTAGTTTATTTGCTCAATATTTTGCCAAATCGGAAAATTCTGATAGAGAAATCAAGCATATATCTGAGCATCTGATATAAAAATTCTATGTTAGCGAGGCGCAGATGATAATTCGTCAAACATTTTTCCCATTACTTTTTTTTTTCTTTGTATTTGATTAATTTCATTAAAAAATTAATCCTTTCACTTATATCATTTAAAAATACAAAACTTTCATTTATTACTGAAACATTTGAAATTCACGGCTTTCACAGTTTTTTATTTTTATTTATTATTTTTATTTTTTATTTTTTATTTTTTTTACGAAAATGAAAGAAAGATGTTTAATAATGTCACAAACCATGATATTTAATCAAAATACTGTTTTAATTTACCAAGCGAAAAAAAATGGTAACTGCGAGACTTACAACCGGCTAATATAAAAGTATCAAGAATATTTTGTGATCATGGCAACTTTTATGCAGTATTATTCGAAAAATTAATTTTGATTTTTTTGAAATCAAAATGGAAAACTTTCATATAAAAGCAATGGAAGCAACTCGTAGTTGAGAATTTTGCTCTAAAACTATTGCCATTAACAAAAAATCTTGTCATTAAACAAATTCAAGATATCATCACTGATTCGCAATTAAAAAAAAGAAATAATAATAATAATAATAAGGTACTTTTCGATTAGGCCGGCGCCAATGCTATATATACGTATAGATGTCTATACGTATATATGCATTTATATGTATAGATATATATGTATATATAACTCTGGCGCCCGGCCAACCGAAAAGTGTCAAAAATAGTAACAACATAAAATACTGATAGCGTTTCAAATTGGATAGTTAAAATTCAACTGTTTTTTAATTACGTAAAAAAGAACTAATTTTAAAAGTTTTTTGGATTTAACGTTATTTGTATTTAATATTTACAGAATATAATCATCTGAAAATATTTTTGCTTTATTTTTGTTTTGGGATGGCGAGTTTTTTTTAGGAAACGTTTCAGAATTTTCTTTACATGAAATTAAAGACATAAATAATAATCTTGTTATTTTTAGACGCGATACTCGAGTGAATCTAAAAGCGTCTTCAACATTTTAAACATTTCATGGGAAAGCTGAAAGCACATCATTTATAGGAAATGAAACTTTCAACATTTTTACGTTTCGAAATAAATAAGATAAATTTTAATATTCTTTCCAACGTTATTTTAATTACAGGGTAATAAAAAAAATCTGTGATATGACATTTTTAAAGATTTTTTTTCTAGTTGAAATTTGTATTATATGTAAGAGATTTAAGGATCGGATTTTTAATCGGATGATTGAAAACTTTTGTTAAAAAAAGAAAAAAATCATGTGAACTACCATAAAATAGGGTGAATAGGAACAGCGGGATGAATAGGAACGAAACTTCGCGGTCATACAAATAAATTCATTATAAATATATGTAATGATATTTTTAATTGCCAATTTTTTATAAGAAGGTTATAATATTAAGAGTTGGGAAATTCAGTTTTGACATGTTAACCCTACTACTGGGGTTCATTAAAAAAATATCAAGAGGATCCTCAAAAACCTCATTTTTTTAACGTCTCCAAAACTTTGTATGTAAATACAGTATTTTTCGTATTTTAAACCTAAGAGAGGGAATTTTTTTTTTATTAATGATAGATCTGTAAACGATATGCTGTATTAAATTCTACTTATTTCTAAACTACATAATGAAAAAATGAAAAATGGCTTGTAACGTCAGAGGTTTAAGATTTACGGGATGAATCGGAACACGTTTTCTCTCCTGCTTTATTTTTCTATATAGTAATAGTTTCATGTAATATATGAATACATATGTATGACTATGTATTGTAGCAATATTTTGTTTGTTCTAATTACTTGAAAAGTTTAAAGGTGCCAAGAAATTACTTGGTTAAACAGAAAAGTCAACGCCTAATGCAACAACATAGAACACACAATAAAAAAAAAAAAAAAAAAAAAAAAAAAAAAAAGCAAATTAGTTAGGAAAATTACACAGAATTATTCTCTAACATCCACAACATTACACAAACATCTCAAAATGAAAAACCAATTAAAAAAGAGAGGGGTGCATATAGTACTAACGGCTGGAGATGAGGGCGTATTAGTAGATCGTATTAATACATGCAGTAATTAGGGCTACTCAATAGATTCACTTACCCAATGACTACTAGTAAAAAATAATACAAAGCAGGGCTGAATTTGTATTAAATTCTACTTGTACAATTGAAATATAATTTCTTTAAATAAATTTTATTTTTTCTTGATTTCAAAGTTGCTTTCTATTTTTTAAAAAGGCATATCTTCACTTGTATATAAAATAAAGGCTTGGTTTCACAGTAATTAAATGTTCCTATTCCTCCCTTATCATTATTACCTGTTTTTATTAATCCTATTAAAGTCTGAATCGTAATAAATAAAGATTATAGCATTTGTTCCGATTCACTCCTATCGGCGGGGTGAATCGGAACACCGTTAAAAGAAAATAAATAATGTATATATAAACAGTAAAAATGTTTCGTTTTTGCTTAAAAAGTAAAGAACAACACAAGACTGAAAATTCTGGTAGAAAAAAAAATAAAAATCATTTGTTGCTTTTTTTTTAACGTTAAAGTTGAAAAGTGTTCCGATTCACCCCATTTTACGGTAGTCTTATTTTTGGCTTGTATTTAGTTATTGTTTTTTTATCTCTAAAACTACTGCGATTAAAAAAAAAATCCGTGATATGTTCAAAATATTATTACTATCGTACAATAAAAAAGTCAGGTGAAAAATTACAAAAATAAATTAAATACTAGTAGCGTCTTAAATTAAAAAGTGAAAAATTAAAAAGTTCTTAAATTATGTGAAAAAATAATTTTAGTTAAAATTTTTTTATTAAAAAATATTTCTTTTATTAAATTATTTCAGTACCTCATTCATTAAGTAATATTTAAAAATATTTTTTTAAGGTGAAAAAATTTTGTTTTGGTTACCGAGTACTTTTAGAGAGACTATCACAAAATATGAAAATTGCAGTTTGCACAATAAAATTCCTATCAAATGTTACATATAGTAGTTATTTTTTTACATTGTAATAAAAACTACTTTTAGAAGTATTTTCAAGAGACATTATATTTCTAACAGCATAAATAAAGCTATTAAAAGACTTCAAATTTCAGATTGTCATTTTCCTCGCATGTCACACCGTGATGTGTACAAAGTAAAGGGCCTTATGCTATACTATACAAATATCTTTTTCTACCTTTTTAAAATTTTAATTAATATTTACACCGTTTTTAAAACATATACATGAGGAAAATTCCACATTTTGTGTTTTGCAATTAATTTTATACAGTTAAAATATGATTGTCATTGAAAATGAATGTCATTTTCTTGGCCAATTCATTTTTAGGTGCGTTCGTAGTTATGTAAATACGTAGCACCTATAGTTGTCGTTCAGTCCGTCCGTCAGCCCGTCTGTCTGTCCGCCTGTCTGTCAGTCCGCATATAACAACACAAAAACTACCCAACCGAATCGTTTGAAATTTAAAATATATAATTATTACATAATTTTGTCGAGTCATTTCAAATTTTATGAAAATCGGATGCATAGATCAATTACAGGGACAATCAAAAGTATTCCATTCCATTACGGTCAATGGGGAAAAAAGTTTCAAATACATTATAATAGTTTGAAATTTAAGATACATCATTATTACATAATTTTGTCGAGTTATTTCAAATTTTATCAAAATCGGATACTTAGTTCAATTACAGGAACAATCAAAAGTATTCCGTTACATTACGGTCAATGGGGAAAAATGTTTCAAATGCATAGTGTTACACTATTGAATTTGAACATAATAAAATTAATATGCAAATGTAAAGTTCTTATTATAATATATATTTTGCATAATCTGTGGTGCAAAGAACATTTGTTATTCTTTTTCAAGGCCACACAAAAGTATGCCATTACAAAATGGTATAGGGAGACCATTGTTTGGTGCGCATTTTACTTGTAATTAACTATTTACAATTTTAAGAGATTGATATACGAGAGTGATATTTTTAAAACTTCGTTATCGTACGAACGCAGCTCATTTACTACGCTTCACGTGCAATTTCCAACTTGTTGTTCTTTGTCAGGGAAAAAAATGGCAAGTCAGAGTAATTCTTATTTTTGAGATATATCAAGATAGAAATAGTAAAATAATAGCTACAAGCAAGATCTTTTAGATGTTTCTTAGAAAAAATAATGTGTTAAAAATCTCTGGAATTTGAATTGAACTAGAACTACTATATTGAAAATATGTTCCTTTAAACAAAATTAAAATGTTAGACTTAAATGTAAAAAAGAAAGAAAAAAAAAAACCCCTACACGAATGCAAACGTTTAGAATGAAATTGTCATTATGCTAGCATATACATTCCAAGAAAGGGCATATAATTATATAAAAACTAATTTATTTAAGCTCTTCAATATTTAACAATTTCGCATGAAAAATCGTTTATTCTCCAATAGGAAATGTATTTACCTCTTAAAATTTTGAATTGATTTAAATGGAAAATTTCAATATAGCAAATAATCAAAATCATCCATTTTTTTATATTCACCCTTTAAGAGCAGTTTTTCTTTACATGAGATTAAAGACATAAATAATAATTACGTTATTTTTAGTCGTGGATTTGCTGCCTAAGTTTAAAAATAACGTCCTCAGGGTTCGTACAGACTCCTTGATCTCCTTAGAAACTACTTAGAAATGAAAACGTTCCCAAGTAGTACTTAGAACTACTTGGATAAACAAAACACTCCTTAGAAACTCCTTAAATTTTATTGCAGTTTTGCATGCAAACGATATTGCTCCCCGTAAAAAAAAATTGCGATTTTAAAATGCACGGTAAGCCTTTTATGCACGTCATTCATCAGAAGCACAGCAGTGATTGGTTGAGATCATACTAATAGCCACCAAAGTGATTTATTTTTCATGGCCATAAGGGAAAGAAAAGTGAAAAGAATAATCCAGACACACCTCTAAGCTTCTAATTTCAAAAAGTGATTACACTGTTTAATTCCTTTACAGCTAGATATACAACTTTGATTTCTTCTTCATAATACTATTCATCATACTTTATTTTGCTGAAAACGGTGGATAGAGGTCTGCACGGGCCGGAATTTCCAGGCCCGGGCCCGGCCCGTTGTAAAACTCAAAAGTTCGGCCCGGCCCGTTTAAATTTTTATATTTTAGGCCCGGCCCGTACAAAAATCAGCGAAAACAGGCCCGGCCCGTTTTGGCCCGTTACAATTTCTACGATTTCTAAAAAATTCAGATTTTTATCATATAACTAAGATTACTTTAAAGAATACTGCAAACATACCTATGGAATGATTTTACAGTATATTTTACAGCAAATACACGTTAACAACATTAATGATTACTTAGATTCTTAGGCTTTCAACATTCGAATAAAGATTCATTAAAAAATTAATATGGCTTAGAATAAAAGAAAAAAGAAAGAAAGCTAAAAACATCGTTAATTTTGAAGCTGTTTAATAAAAGAAGATTTATAAATATATTTCTATATCATTTTATTATAGATTTCAAATCCAAATTCATTCTTAAATTCAAAGAAGCTCCTTTCTGATACATTTCTAAATTCATTTTTTTTTCTCAGAAACGCATAAGATTAGCAGATATCTTTATTCAGAAACTATATAATCGAATGGCGTGATCCATGTTTTGATACAAGCAATTTAAGAGTACTGCAAACAAATAAAATACTGTCATAATTAGCGTTTTGAATAGAATTTCCGGAAGCAATAGCAAGAGAAGTGAGAAAAACCTGCAATCATTTGAGAAACTATTATATCTCAACAAGGTTATACAAGTATTTTATTTACCAAAAATGAAAAACGCTATTCGATTCCAAATCCCTTCAATAGTTAGGCTTATCACTTTTATACTTTTACAATTTAAAATTAATCAGAAAATGTGTCACTTTCGCATTATTGAGAAATTAATTTAAAAATCATCAAGAAGTATATATCCGAAGACTAAGCTAACATAAGTTCTTTATCGCTGTTAATAATTTTACAAATCATGTTTTCTGCCAATAATTAAGTCTAGTACCGGCCCGGCCAGTCTATATGTAGAAAAATAATGCAAGCGTGATCTCGGACCGGCATGAGTCAGCTAAAAAAATATTAAAACGGGTTACACATAATGTAATTCTCCGATGCTGATACACTGTGCATTTTTATATTGATGCTGTCAAACTAGTATGGCCACATTTATACTTATTCTCGTTAAAACCAATTTCGTTAAAAATGGCTCATATTTTATCGTTCCTGCCTAAATCTTCAGAACGGGCCGGCAGGCCCGAAAATTTTTTTTATCAGCCCGACCCGGGCCGTCTGGCCCGTTCAGTTTTTTTGCCGGCCCATTGAAAAAACTATTCTAAATCTGCCGGCCCGGCCCGTTAGAAAATTCGAAACGATTGCGCCGGGCCGGGTATGGGCCCGTGCAGACCTCTAACGGTGGATTCAGGGGTGATTCTCGTCCGAAAATTTAAGGCATCCTCTTCCGAAAATTTGAAATTAGGTTATCAGTTCCGCATAGTTGCCAACTTGTACGGTTTTGCTCGCGGAAAAAATAATCGCAGAGAAATGCAAATTTTGGAAAGGACTGCCGAAAAAGCACACATTTCGTCTTTATTTCGTAGAAAAACGGCGATTTCGACAATGTTTTTGTCAACGAACTTTGTTAAAAGATCGCTGAAAAACGCGAATTTCCTGTGCGGATCACGGTCAAAACGGCAATTTCACCAAATATCGCAGGTAAAACGCTAATTTCATCTGAAGACCGCGGGAAAACGTCGATTTCGTCTAAAGATTCTGTATATAACGCCGATTTCGTTAAAAGATCGCGGTAAAAAACGCTGTTTTCGATAGAAGATCACTTACAAATATTTTGCCAAAAAATGATTGAAAAAAAAAAAAGGCAATTTCATCAAAAGATCACGAAAAAAAAGCCGATTTCGTGAAAAAATCGCGGGGATAAAACGTCATTTTCGAGAAAAAATCATGTAAAAATGCTAATTTTGTCTAAAAATCGTCGAAAAAATGTCAATTTCATAAAAATTAAAATAAACCCTAGGAAAAATGCCGATTTTGTCAAAAGATCACAGAAAAACTGCTGATTTCAACAAAAGATCGCCATGAATTGCCGATTTTGCTAAAATATCGCAGATAAATCGCTGATTTCATCAAAAGATCGCGGGAAAGCGCCGATTTCGTCTGAAGATCACAGATAACCCCCCCCCCCCTCTCGCGGGGGATAACTTGCGGAATCCCTGTGGAATTGGGGCTGTGCAAGTGATAAGTCCTAAAAATTTTTTGGACTCCTTGGATTTTTTCTTCCCAACTCTGTATGAACCCTGGTCCTCAACATAGTGGACATTTCAAAAAAAAAAAAAAAAAAAAAAAAAAAAACTGAAAGTACAACATTTATAGAAGACGAAACTTTCAAAAAATTTTATGTTTCGAAATACACAAGATAAATTTTAGTGTACAAAAACTCTGTTATATGAACTGTTAAAGATTTTTTTGTTATTATTTGAAGTTAATACCAAATATAAGAAATTTAAGATTTTTAATAATTCGATAACATTTGTTTAAAAAAATCATATGTACAAAAACTAGTCATTTTATCTGCCTTTTAACTTGTATTTAGTTATTATTATTATTATTGTTATTATTATTATTATTATTATTATTATTATTATTATTATTATTATTATTATTATTATTATTATTATTATTATTATTATTATTATTATTATTATTATTATTATTATTATTATTATTATTGGAAATGATACTTTAAACATTTTTACATTTCGAAAAAAAATAAGATAAATTGGTTGCCTTAGAAATAATAACTAAATTTAAGTGTTTTAAAGCAGAGAACCTAGTTTTTGTAGATATTATTTTTTTAAAACAAATATTATCAAAATATTAAAAAATCTTATCGTTAAATCTCTTATACATGATCGAATCTTCAACTTGAAAAAAATTCATACTCTTTCTTTCATATCTATTAAAGCTTAACATTTTGAAAACATGCAAAAGCGGGAAAAAGGGAAAGATAAATGAGCTTAAAGTAAGAATCAACCCAAACAGGTTTTTAAAGCAGAAACCGAAATCGAAATTTGATATTTTTCCTATTTTCGGCCGAAATCATAAATAATAATAATAATAATAATAATAATAATAATAATAATAATAATAATAATTAGTATAAACTTTAATATATATAATTATTAGTCAGTTATACGTCAGAATATAATGTAAATGATAATTTTTGAGATAAAAATCTGAATATCGAAATTAATTAATAAAAAATAAATCTAATCAGGGGTCATAAGATTAAATCAGCTGCAGGAATGTTCTTACATTTAGAAAGCCACCATTTGCTGGTCGAATTCAGCATCACCTTGTATATTAGGACCACTTTTGATAACAGTTTTATATCTTGTTAAAAGAGTAAAAAGTAGATAAAAGTGGTAAAATATGCACATTAATGCAACAAATTTCTATAAAATTTACAAATTTATGCACTCAGATTCTGAAAGATTTTATTCTCCAACGTTTTAATATAAATCTCTAGCTATTTTAAAATGTCGTATCACTAGAACCATTTTATTAATTTAAACAACTTTTATCTCTCTTCAAACTTTTATTCAGTACAAAGCATATATTTATTCTTCACCCAATTAAGAAATATTCAAATTAAACTTTAGTGAAAGATTTCTATAAATTTTCAAAGAGGAGCATTGTATATTATTAATATCTACTGTATTCAGTATTAGAAATCCCGTATATGCTCGATAAAATATTCATTTTCATCTGTATATGATACAGATCAAGTTGGGTAAGCGATTGCAACAGATTGAGAATTGGAGTCGAATTATGTTCAGAAATACGTACTATAAATCTTCAATCATCAAATAGAAAATACGAATGCGAGAAGAAAGCGACATGGATTTAGGATGAAACTCCTTTATTTAAATTATGATTTATGACATTCATGTTTATAAAAGTTCACTTCAATAAATTGATTAAGTTTTACTTTGTCGTGATGTTTTTGAACTTCAATGAAGACCCAGAAATGGCTCTGATATTTACATAAAAGTATTTAAATGCCATTTCGTCATTTGGATGTTTTCTTAGAAATCCCAGGAGAAATTTTTTTTTATTGAAATGGAAATTTTAAGAATTTTAAGTGTCATTTACGTTAAAAATGGAAAAATGTGTTTTAAGTACAATAAAACACTGAAAATTTATAAAATGCAAACTGTCAAAGCATGATCAGTTTCCATTAAACAAAAATAAGTTTTTTACTGTTTATACTGTTATTATTGTTTATACCAAATTTATTATGGTGGAAAATTTAGAAAGTTTTCTGAATTCAATTTATAGGATGCAGGATTGAATAAACTTTTAAAATTCGTAATTTTAGAGATGATAATTTCGATGTAAACGGCTAAATGCCGTTAATATACGTGCTAGCGGCTAAATGCCGCTAAATGCCGTTAATTTAATAAGATAAAGAACAAACAATTAGGACATTTATGCATTTGAAATTCCACATCTCTCACGATAACCAATCAAGAGTTAGCTGAAAACGAATTATAATAAAAGACATCCTTCTATAGAATTTTTTAAAAAGAAGTTTTGTAAAATTTAAAATTTTTTAAAATTCCTTCATGTATTTGCATAAAACGCATATTTTAGGCTATCTATTCTCTGTAAATAATTTGAATACTAATATACAATTATTTTAATTGCTTAGGATATTTAGCTCTAATACTGTAACTTATATCTTGTTATGGCCATGTTTCTTGGACTTACACAGCAAGATTTATCCATTATTATAATCGCACAAATCCATCCGAAATATCGACATACAAGTAAGTCTTTCCTATAACACGCTTCTAAAGAAACATTGTGCTCACAGAACGAGTAATATCTTTCTGATTAGTCTGTTCTGTTAGCTCTACCTTCCTTACTCCACGTTATTCTTTCAAATTTATAGCGTTTTCCTTTCTAGTTTCACGGGTGAACTCACATGTCACTGTTGACCCCTTATTCAGTGGCAATTCATCAAACCCGTTTACCTTCTACCCAGTGTTCTCGCTGACATTTCACCAACGTTAGTAATTTGGCTAATTAAAAATAAAAAACATTCGCCAAATGAAAAAAGTATTAGCCAAGTAGCACTAAAAAAATTATCTTTAATCCTTTAACGTACCCCCTTTTTTCCAATATGTTCTAGAATTGGCTTAGTTTTTATATCTGTGACAATGACTGTTATTAGTCTAAATTCAACTATTCGCTACAAATACGCTAAAAATATCTATATATTAAAAATATGTATAAATGCATATGTATTAAAACGAAAAGTAAAAGAAAAAAAAGAAAAAGAAAAAATTGAGCACTAGCAATTTGGCGAATCTAATCGCTTGTTTACTCGCCAAATGAAGAATTTAGTCGCAATTTGGCGAAATGGCGAGCGACAGCGAGAACACTGCTTCTACTTGCAAATTTTCTCTTCTACTGGTGCATGCATTCTTTTATACCACCCAGATTTCAGTTGATAATAACCCCGTTTCTGAAATTTCATTTAATTCATTTTACTCCTTTTGATCTCGGAGATAAGAAGGGATGTGAAGAAGTGATACGCAAATATTAATGTACGTAAAATTAATACACAGATAAATATAATAAAAGAAAAAATTAAAATTAATTAAAAAATAATTTACATTTACCATGCATTTCAATAACGTCAGAAATCTGACAAGCATGATATAATCGAATGTGCCATATAATCGACACATTTAAAACTTCAGGAAGTAGTTAATCTTCAAGTAAACGTTTTATATTTGTCTTCAAATCAACAGTTTACAATCCTATGACAATTTTCTTTATAGAATTAATGGCATAAAAGGATAATTATTGCAATCGATATACATGAAAAATGGTTAAAATGCTAGGTCAAATCATAATTTTTTCGGTCCGGTTGGGGAAATGGGAAAAAAATTGATATATCGATAATAAGACGCAATTATACCGAAACCATACTTTATTTTTTTAATATAATTTTTAAAAATAGTTAGTGCAGAATTTCAAGTTGGTGTTATTTATGACGTTTTGCTGTTATTTATGACGGCCAATTATCTGCACGAGGGATATAGGCCCTAGGTTGAGTGCCCTCTATTGGAGTGTTTCTAGGGGACCCCAGCCCGTATTTACGCAAAGTTTCTCAAGGTTCAAAGAAAATCACGGAAATCTTCGAACCAGAATTTCAAGGGTCCAAATCTTATGAAATATGAAATAATAATAATAATAATAATTACGTATTACAAACGTTTTGATTAACGACACGGTTTTGCAATTACGAACAAGCTACACAAATGAAAATATTTGGGGAAAAAAATAAAGGTGCCATATCAGAAGATTTAACAGAAATTAAAACTTTATTGCATTTAATTTAAAAGTATACTTCTGAAACTAAGGAATTGGGAATTTTCTATTGAATATATGGCAAGATCGAACAGCCTGTACTTTTCTTTAAAGGAAGACATAGCTGAGCCCTCATATTAAGTTTACTCTAATATTTTATTCTCATTTATCATATTTCACTAAATTTTATTCAAGTGTTTATATATACTTTAATTTCTGTGTTTTATAAAACAGTGTGAAGAACTTCAACCAAATTAGAAGTGGCTAAGTTTTCTAGCTCTCCGCAAAATTGTACTTTTCAGCTAAAAATCTTATTAATTCCTAAAATACTCGAGCAATTTCGATAAAAGAAAAAGAAAACTTTTGGTTTAAAGTATAAATATAAGATCAAGTGCGGCATACGGTTAAAAAAAATTAATTTGTCTCAGAAAAAAAAACATTTGTGAAACAATGAAAATTCCTAAAAATTTGCCTTTACTCGGAAAAAAGAAGTTTTAATCGCAGAAAAAGCTGTCTGCCATAATGCTTGAGCATAATCCAGTGAATATGGCTTAAAAATTTCATCAAAGTCGGTCGGCTAGTTTCCGAGGAAATGGGTCTTAACCCTTTGCGGGCCGCTGGTTTCATAGATATACCACTTAATTTTAATTCCCAAACGCCACATTGGCACCAGAATTTTGTTAAAGAAAATTACGGTTTATTTAATGCGTGAAACATAGCGATTTCTTATTTACAAATAAAGTTGTTTTCAAATTCCGGTGTCAGTCATTTATTTCAATACTTAAGCAATAATTTTGCCCCGCCCCGCAAAGGGTTAAAGGGCTCCCATATTTACCATCGGATTTCACTCAGTTTTGTCTTATCTTAAACATTTAAAAACACTTAGCGAAATTTTACAAAATTTGTTTTTTAAATTGATAATTTCATGTAGATGACTTTTATTTTATATGTAAATTACAGTGTTATCATTTGTTTGAGGAATTCATTTGAGGTTTTGATTTGGACATATTCCACATTTCTCTTTATTACTCTTTTGATCACCATGACACCATGGCACGATTTTGTGTTAATAAAAAAAAATGAAGAAATAGAGGCTTTAAAAAATTATGCTTCTGTAGCTTAATATTTTTCCCGTTAGACCATTATGTAATGGAATACTTTTGTGTGGTCCTGTAAATGAATAATAAATGCTATGCATCCCAGCTTCTACAAAATACGTGTTTTAATAAAATGGATATCAATATCACTGTATTTGAAATAGTGTAACATCAATAAAACATACTTTAAAAGATTTTTCCTATTAATAAGTGTTAAAAAATCGACTTTGTCGAGTTCGCGCCCCTTAATACTTGCAACTGCATTATTTAACATATGTTTTACAAACCATTACTACATGTTTTTGCAAATTTCATGCAGGATTACATTATTTTTAAGTTTAGTAATGTACGTAATTATTTGACATTTTAAAAATGAAATTTTAACACTGTCTAACATAAAATGTGTTTACGAATTCAGTTTATCTTCTTGTCTGTCCACTAGCTAACTGCTGTAGCAATAAATCTCAGCCAAATGATTTAAAAAGCATTTCTCTATAGCAATTTAGTGAAAAAAATAAAATACAGGGTGGTCATAAAAAAAATTTGCCGATATATCGAATTCTAGGGGCCGGTCTGTTCAACCGATCGAGATGAGATTTCAGATACAGTTATTCACTGGTATGAGCTCGGGATTCTGTGAACGACAACAAATTGACCCTCACGGTTACGGTTATAGCTACAAAATCTCGAAATTTTCGAATGGCAACGCCCAATTTTTTTCATCGCAAAAGGCTCAGCGCATGCGAAAATTTTAAAGAGTGTTGGAATGGTACGTGTATCGCAATACACGGACGAGTTTTGCTCGCACAAAAAAAGCTCTGTGAACAGCCGAAAAAAACACGATCATGGCGCACGATGAAATTTTGCATATGACAGAGGAAAAACACCAATCCCTGAACGCCGTTCACCTGACAGTTAGTATAGAAAATTAATAAAAACTGGGGTGGGGATGTTAGTTCTTCAGTCGGGAGCTCGCACATTCCGGCGAAATGACTCTTCCAGCGAAAGTTTGCGTGAATCGGTAAAACTCTATTATCTAACTTGGATGAATGCTGCGAAAACTTTGCGTGTTTACCATTGAAACCATCTCCAAATACATGGCCCAAGTAGCCCGCAAGCTCTTCGTGATTTAATAAAGAAATTCGAAAAAACTGGCTGCACCTGTGATAGACCGCGATCCGGGCGACCAACTGTTCCTGAGGATTGTTATGGAAGTGCATCACAAAGTGACTACAGGACACATGTAAACTGCAATTGGTGTATCTCGTGTATTAGACATATCGAAATCAACGGTCCTAAAACTACTGCGCTCTGTAATCCGCATGTTTCCTTACCGGTACCAGCGTGTCCAAATGTTGGAAGTGGGGGGGGGGGACTACCAACAACGTATAGACTTTGCTACTGAATTCATTATCGGATATGATGAAGATAACGACTGGCCTCTTCACATATTATGGACAGACGAGGCACATTTCACTTTAACTGGCAATGTCAACACCAAAAATTCCGTGCATTGGGCAGATATGAATCCGCATGCTGTGACGCCAGTACCTACCTCTACACTACGTCAAAATTACTGTGTGGTGTGGCATTTTAGGTACAATTATTCTCGGACTTGGGTGTGTCTCGGACTATTCTTTGAGGAAGCGACACGAACGGGATTAGTAACTGGCTCTGTTGCAGGCTCCCGCTATACGGCAATTCTGCAAAATTACGTTTCATACCAGAATTGTTGCAGCGAAATGCACTGAATGGCACTGTTTGGATGCAAGATGGTGCACCTCTGAATATAGCGAAGTCAGTTCGCAGGGTCCTGGAACAGTATTTTGTCGACCATGTCATCTCACGCCATTTTCCATCTCAGTGGCCACCGCGATCCCCCGACCTTACTCCTAAGGATTTCTGATTCTGGGGATATTTCAAATCTAAAGTGTACATATGCAATACGCAAACTTTGTCGGATTTGAAAGATTCTATCTAACGCGAAATTGCAAACATCGCTCATGCGATGTTACGTTCGGCTGTATTGTCCACAGTCGTCCGCATGCAATGCGTAATTGTCTGTGATGGCACCCATTTGGAAAATGTGTAATCAAAAAATAAGTTTTCTTTTCACCGATCTGTGTACTGACGCTGTGTCATATGAAAAATTCGTGTATGCGTGTTTTTTCTTTTTTGTTGGGGGGGGGGGGGGATTGCTGAGCTGTTTTTGTGCCTGCATAACAAGTCCGTTTCTTGCGATACACGTACGGTTCTAACTTTCTTTAGGGTTTTCGCATGCGCTGAGCATTTTGCGACGAAAAAAAATGGGCGTTGCTATTGGAAAATTTCGAGTTTCCGCAACTATAACTGTAAGCGTAAGCACCACTTTGTTGCCATTCACAGAATCGCGAGCTCATATTTCTGAATAACTATATCTGAAATCTCACCTCGATCGGTTGAACGGACCGGTCGCTAGAGCTCCATATATCGGCAAAGTTTTTTTTATCACCACTCTGTAGTTGGTGCACATTTTTTAACACTTTCCAATTATAGTTCTATGAATTCGGTTTCTTGTTCCATCAGTACGACTTCTCGTGCTCTAACTACCGTAAATACAGTCGGATTGCCTTGTAATTCATATATGTAGTAGACGTCTATCATGAAATGTTAGCTATTGAAAAACAAGTATGTAGCATTTGTAGTTCGTTTACAAGAGTCTCCAAAGGAATGCCTTTACATTGTGCTTTCTGTGGAAAATCATTTGCAGTGTATTTTAACGATATGGCACAATTTTAATGGCACTGAAATTGATATATGTCTCTTAGTTGCACTGTGATGACTGTTATGGAATATAATGAAATAGTATTTTTCGCTTACTTAGAAACATTGCATTTTTCGCTTATTTACACACAAAAGAATTCGATGAGTAATAACAGCTAGAAGCGCGTTTACAATTGTGGTTAGCATTTTTAAGCTCAACATTTTTTTGTATGTTACTTGGTACGTATAAATTCTACAAAACTATACTAACCTGAAAAAAAACGACTTTTTTTTATACATGGTAATTACTGAAATTTGGATTTCAAACGTATTATGCGTTTTTTAAACTGTTCGTGTAGACATTAACTTTATTAAACGATTGCGTCGGAAATCATTTCATAATTTATATTTGAAGCATGATTCTTCTTTCTTGTCTAAATTTCCAATTACTTTAAACAGTGGTATTGAATTGAAAATCAAGAACCATTTTAACAACAACCATAACATATTTACTTGGTGTGAGAATATGTGAAACTTGAATTTATAATAACTGTTGTGTTGCGATGCACAAATTTGTATTGTTTAATCAGAATGAGTATCATGTTTTCGTGTCGAATTCCTCATAGGAATTTCTATTGTCATGTTCGGTGCGGTCGCCTTTGTTATGTACATAATGTTCTATATCATTTATAGGTAGTTTCAACTGTGGAACATGAAATATTCATTTCCATCTTTGTTGCATAATGGTGTAGCATAATAAATGCATGCGTACTTATAAATAGTGATTCTAATGAGGTGAAATAAATATTGAACAAAAATTAACCTAAATATTAATGATATATTATGTATCTTAGCTATTGGAGGATTGATCAGGGTTTATTAATGGATTTTATTTATTTCATTATTGTAAATTATTTTTTATTAGTTGTTGCATTTTATCGCTACTTCCATGGTTTTAATTCAATCGTTTTAATTTTGCCTCTCGCGCCAGTGTTGCCAGATTGGGGATTTTGTCCGCATTTTGGGGGATTTTGAGCTTTCAGGGGAATTTTTTGGGGACAAGTAAATCTAGGGAACATGCCTGGGGACTATGAACATATTTGGGGAAAAACTTGGGGAATTGTTTTCAGAATTTCAATTTTTACTTTCAGACATTTTCCAATACCGGATCTGTCTCGAATTCGATTTTGGATTGGAAAAAGAAACTAAAATATAGAAATGATATAAATCATTATTCTCGTGGTCAGTGTTTAATTCAGGTAGTGGTCCCGGGGGGGGGGGACACTGTCCCCCGGAAATTTTGAGATTTTGTATTTTCAATGATCAAAAAGTTCAATCCCCCCCCCCCCCCCTCGGAAATCTATAATAACCTCCTCGGAGTCACAGAAGTCTCTGTTCCTTCCGGAAAAATGTGTCTGAATTTAACACTTCTCGTGGTCGTGCTCATTGTTTACAAGTACTACATATTCATCATGATCTGCATTGGGCTATCCCCCATCTGAATTTTCAGATAACTGATTCAGATTTTCCTGTAATCGCGGACAGAAACACAAGCACAGAAATACATTTCAACTACGGAATATATATATATATATATATATATATATTCATAAATGGGGAATTTTTTCAAAAAAATGCATGATTTGGAGAAAAATTTGAGTTTAAATTTGTTAAAGGAATTTTATAACGGAAAATTGAAAATTGAGAATTGGTCTTTTTGAGTAGAAATTGCGTTGGGGACTTTTCTGAAAAAAGCCTTGATTTGGGGAAAATTTTAGAAATGTTGGGGAAATTGTCTTTCGACAATCTGGCAACACTGCCTCGCGCAGACGATACTTTTTTGTTGTCAAATGAATTTGCTTAGAATATTTACTGAACTGAAAATGTAGCTACGAATGAAAGAACTTGTGAGAAAAAGATAAGATGTACCCAATATGTTGTGTATTTCGTTATTGTGATCGCCGATATACATATATTGTGTGTAAACAACGTGTTGCCTCAATTACTTCTTTAATAGCATGAACACTTACTTCAAAAATACTGAAGTTTTATATATATATGTTTAATCTCTCGAAAGATGACCTTAGGTAAGCATAATACATTTGTATGCTTTAATTATATGGTATTTTAATTTTGAAATAAATATTGATGGTTTAAATTATCAATATAAATAACATTGAAGATAAAACTTTATAGTGGGGGACAGATTCAATATTAGTTATTGTGGTTTTTTCTATAATCCTTAACGGGAAGAATTATTTTTAAGTTATTAAAAATTGGATTGTTAAATCTAATAAATGTTATTTTGAATCTAAATCATGAAAGTTTAATATAAAAGTGCGATTTCTATATTAATAAAATTAATTTCTAGCTGTTAAGGGCACATGGAACTTAAAATGGTTCAAACTTTTGAGTTTTTAATTATCGGCCTAAAAAACAGTGCTAAAAGATTATGGTGCTAAATCATTACGAACCTAAAAGATTATAGTGCTGGAATGTTTTAAAATAATACATTTTAAGCACTTTGGATGTGTGCAAAGTTTTTCCCCTTTTCTCGGAAATATATTTTTTATGTACAATTTACTAGAATTTTATTTTAAGTAATCAGTTGGAACTTTCCATAATTGTTTAACTATTTTGTTTCTTTAAAAATATCTAACATTATAGTTCTGATTAAAAAAATGATTAATATGTTTTTAAGATTTTCAGAATTTTAAAACCTTTTTAGTAAAATATTTTTATTTCTTTTAAGCCAAAATGAAAAACTACTTCTTATTATGCTCAAGCAGCAGTATGTTTTCTGACACCACAACGAATTTTAAGCTGACAGTTAAACAGTTTTTTAGAAAAGGGCACCGAAGAGACATCGTATTTGACAGAAAAAAACTTCTGTTTTTAAATAAAATACATGATGATTCATTTTATTTCTCGAGATGTTCCATTCACTTAACCCTCTATTCTACTTTTTAAACAATTAAAATTACAAAAAAAAAAAAAAAAAAAAAAAAAAAAAAAAAAAATTAAGCCAATAGCTTTCAATTTATTTCCCGTAGATACCACTTTCTAGGCTTTACATTTTCGAGTGCCCTTTATTTTTCTTAAACGTTCACCCTCATAGTTGAACACAAACATATTGTTTTTACTAATTAATAATGTTTTTATACAAAATTACCTTATGCAAAAAAAAAAAAAAGAAAAAAAAAATCTGCATTGAGCATAGATTATGAAACCATTTCTAACACTTCCAATACACGTCTTTACTGCATAAAATGGAAGACTTTGTCAGGATAAACAAGTTGGGAAATGCATCATGCATGAGCCCAATTTCAGCAAATACCATCCGTAGTCTTGTTAGTTTATTCTAGTACATTTCCGTCAATAAACTGAAATGTGTAAAGAATCTTTTGTGTTGCCCTGTATATGGTCTACAGAATTTACGTACACAAAGAGTTTAAGAAAAAATTTAGTTAAATTTAAAAAGGGCGTACCACAACTGAAAACGCACTCTCTGCTGGTTATTGTAATATACCATAAGTAGTATATTGTAACTGAATTCTTTTTTGGGTCCTTGTAAATTAATAATAAATGCGATGCACGACATATTCTATAATAAGAATCTTCAAATGCAGGTTAGTAATATGTATACCAAGTATTTTGAAATAATGTAACATCATTAAAATATAGAACAAATAATTTTTCATCATAAAACTGTTATGCAACAGAGTTCTTTTGAGTGTCCCTATAAACGAACTGCAAATCTACACGTTTGATTTTCAATACAGAACATACTTTAGCAAACGCCTGTAGTATATAACATTTTGTGACTATATTTGTGCAAGTTAGATCAGACAATAGCAAGACAGATGACAGACAGACACATTGACAAACTGACAGCATAAACAATTTTCAATAACATTGGTAAGTGTAAAAATTAGAATTCTTAAGAATCTGTTTTCAACTATTTATTCATTGTGAATTCCTTCCGATATAAACAGAAACTCACTAAGAAACATTCAAATACATTAATTTGTTTGAAAAAAACTTTTTTATATAGATTGCAATTGCACGCAAAGTATGAATTGTAGACAGATCATATAATGTACATTGAATTTCTAAATGGTGTAATTTTTCGAATGCAAATTCACAGGTGTGCTGTAGCTATTGTAATGTATATTTACATATGTATGCAAGTATGTATATAAACGGTATGTGAATCATTTTTTTAAAAAGACTCCGTCGAGTGTTTAAAATTTTAAATTCATATTTCATGATTAAACAGTAATCTTTTAACTCTCGATGTCAAAACAGACATCAATGCATTACTTTGTAACTAATAAAAATCCCTGCCGGCTTGGCCTAGGCGGAGATAGATTTCGAAGAGTACTCATTTCAACAACAAAAAATAAAATTTGAGGGAAAAAAATGATTACAGATAAACCATGTTTAACAACTTTATTTGGCCGCTTTTGAAAAAATATTGATTTCATTTTTCTGTAAGAACTGTTTTATCAGCTAAATTCGGCTCAAATGAACCATTTTAACAACATATTTTGAAATATATTCTAACTTTATGAAAAATCAAACAATACGGTACATTATATAGTTCCTAAATAACAAATAGCTGTCAATTGAATGCGTTTGAGATCAAAATTTAAAAATGAGTTATAAAATAACCAATTTGTTATTTTGATACAATATCAATTCTTTAATCACGATCGCTTCGGGAAATTCTGTTAAAAATACCCATTTCGGCAGCTTTTTTTGAAATATATTCTGCCTTTATCAAGAAACTGACCAATTCGTCACATTATATAGTTACTAAATAAGAGGATCTGCAAATTGTATGCGTTTGAGAACAAAAATGAATTTAAAAAATGAGTCAGAAAAAACGCAATTTGTTATAGTTCCTCAATTTTACGATCACAATCACTTCGGGAAATTCTGTTCAAGATACCCTTTTAAGCAGCCTTTTTTGAAATATATTCTGCCTTTATAAAAAAACAAACTGCCACTACGTCACATTATATAGTTCCTAAATAAGAGGATTCCATTTGGATGCGTTTGAAATCAAAAATGAATTTAAAAATTAGTCAGAATATAAGCCGTTTGGATTTGAGGCTTTTTTCTCCAACTTCTTTATTTTATTTTTATTTTTATTTTATTTATTTATTTTTTTTTTGTTATAAGAATTGGTCCTATGAAAAACTTGTTAATATAAAAGTTGTAGATATTATTGAGAAGATGTAAAATAAATTTAATTAGATTTGATTGCTTAAGAATTGACTAAGTTATGGATATTTTTCTTTTTCCACCCCTTTTTTCTTTTCTTTCTTAATTTTTTTCATCGATAAAAATTGGTTCTATCAAAAACTTGTAAGTACAAAAGTTTTAGGTCTTGCTTTCCCTTAATGACCGTTGTACATTTCATGTGCGTTCATCATGAATGTTACCATAAATATTTTGAATTAGGTTTTGATTTTGCAGTTAGCAATAAAGCTAAATAAATATGTCTTTTTTTTTTTTTTTAGTTTTAACAAAGAGCAGAAAATCACTACTGCATATTTTATTTATCGAAACACTCATGTAAACTAGTTGTATATTTTTAATTTTGATCATGAGTGTTACCTCCGTATATTAATAATCATATGTTAAACTACTTTTTTTAATTTAAAAATTACATATCTGCATTTATATTTCTAAAAACGATAATATTTTCACATGATCAAAATACTTTTATAAATCTACGAGTGTTGATCTTATGTTTGTTACTTTTTAAAAAGAACATTAATAAACATCATCCCTTGTCAATCTTTTTTCATGTTTAGTATATTATTATAGATTAATCATCATGTAAACACCATGTTTAAAAAGCTTTCCTGATGAAAAATATTTAAATACGTAATAAACAAATTTTTCATTTAGCACATTCTTTGATCTATAAGTAAACTGAAATTTCATTTTAAATATTTTAGTACTAAAAAAGACAGTTACGTGCAATCAAACAAAAATTCTAGAATTTATTTAACGCTTCTGAATTGTTCTCTTAATATGCACTGCATACTAATCATTTTTAAAAGGTAACAAATTACACTGGTTTAAAAAAATTAGTTTGAATTTAAATTTTTTTAAAAACATTATTGTGGAATTGAATAATGAATTCATCATTCAGAATACACGATTGTGCATTTAATTAAAAGAATATAGGCAGTGAAATATCTGAATATTTTAAAAATGTAAAATACTAAAGTTTTAACTTATTTAAAAAAAAATAAATCAATAGAGATATTGTTAGATTGTTCCATTCAACCAAACAAAATTAAAATTGAGTAATATTATTTAATAACATCATATTTATAAAAATCGAAATACCATTTTAACGATACAAATTAAATCTCTCTCTTTTTTTAATTCTCTCTTTAAATGGTAAATAATTATGAATTAAACAACGAATTTAATATGTGTTTATGTACTCAGGATCGTTTCCTTGCAACATTTTTTTTCCATTGCATTTTAACTGTTGTTAAATTTCATTGAGGTTTAATTGATACTGTAACACGTGCAATCAAAAGCAACATAACTGTTCTACCTTATATCGATCAGAATTTTAAAAGACAATCCTTATTCACCCTGCGTTATGAAATTCAGTTTTAAAACACTGTCAATTCTAAGCATAATAATAAATAAGTCAGAAATTCTTCTACAAATGTGGCAAATGAAGGGCGTTCGTAATATAACTAATTTTATAAATATTCAGATCTTGGTGCAAATTGTTGGACTCTTATGGAAAAATGCACGAATACAAGATTTATTATGATTATATATGTTACATTCAGTTATACGGAAATAATATGACTCCATCTTAAATTGATCGTAATCACCATGGCAACCTATTACCATTATCATTAAATATGCGGATAGATATCATTAGATATGCGGTTATATGCGGACAAATGAATAGACAGACTGACGGACCACACGAAAACAATAGGTACTACACAATTATATGATTACGAATGAACCTAAAAAAATGAATGTCTCGTGTTTTTTGCTTCTCGTAATAGTTTGTTTAAAACACTTTTCATTGTACACAAAACTTTCATATTGCTGTTAAGCGTCGTTTACACGGAGCGAGTTTACTAGCTACAAGCCGGCGAATTCGCTAGCTGCTAGTGGACTCGCCCCGTGTAAACAGGTTCACTAGCTAACTATCTGGCGGCTTAGCGAGTGCGAAAAAAGTTGAAAGCTCGGCTACTTTTCTCGCTACTCGCTGGCATGTAAGCTATCTGGCTAGCAAACTATCAGTGTGTAAACGTTGCTGCTAGTGAAATAGCTGCGAGTATTCGCTAGTTCTAGTGACACAAAATGAAAACACAAATTCACAAAATGAATATTTTAATTACTTTAGATAATTGAAAATACTAAATGTCAGGGAATAGCAAAAAGCGCGTGATGTATTTAATTTAATCACAATAATTATTTATTAAAAAGCGCGTGATATATTTAATTTAATTTCAATAATTATTTATTAAAAAGCACGTGATATATTTAATTTAATTTCAATAATTATTTATTAAAAAGCGCGTGATGAATTTAATTTAATTCAATAATTATTTATTAAAAAGCGCTAGATATACTTAATTCAGTTTCAATAATTATTTATTAAAAAGCGCGTGACATACTTAATTTGGTTTCAATAATTATTTATTAAAAAGCGCGTGATATACTTAATTTAATTTCAATAATTATTTATTAAAAAGCGCGTGATATATTTAATTTAATTTCAATAAATATTTATTAAAAATCGCGTGATATATTTAAATTAATTTCAATAATTATTTATTAAAAAGCGCGTGATATTTAATTTAATTTCAATAATTATTTATTAAAAAGAGCGTGATATATTTAATTTAATTTCAATAATTATTTATTCCAATACCACGGACAATATCCAAATTAAAAAGTGCGTGATATATTTAATTTCATTAATTATTTATTCCAGTCACGGACAATATTCAAATTAAAAAGCGCGTGTTATATTTAATTTATTTTCAATTTTTTTAAATAGCGCGTGATATATTTAATTTAATTTCAATAATTATTTATTCCAATACCACGGATAATATCCAAATTAAAAAGCGCGTTATATATTTAATTTCAATAATTATTTATTCCAGTTTTACACGTTCATTATGTTTCTAATTTTATTTTATATTTATTAGTTTCTGAAGATGAGCCGATTAAAAAGAGTTGAAACATGTAAATAAAAATTTTGAATGTATTTTAAATGTTTTTATTAATACAACAACGTCTTATAAGCAAAATATTTATTTGTAATATAAATTCTTACTTTTTTGTGGAATATATATTATTAATATTACGATATAGTTATTAATGGACGTAATCAAGACTTATTACTGTTAGTTTTAACGTAAAATTAAGTTTTAGAACGCAACTCGTGATGTAATAGCGAGTTGGCTACTGAGCGAATAAACAAGTTCGTGTGTAAACGACCACTATCTGGCTAGCTGACTCGCTCGCTACTTTTCTCGCCGGCTTGTAGCTAGTAAACTCGCTCCGTGTAAACGACGCTTTACACGTAAAAGCAGAAGCAACATAGCTTTTCATTTAACATAATTGCTCAAAGTTAAGCTATTCTGTCATTTTTGACGTTGTATTAAAATTTATAATTTTTATATAACTTTTCTCTTTTTTCGGTATTTCATTGAGTGTAAAAGTTGTAACGACAATCCTCATTCATTCTGCGTTATGAAAAACAGTTTTAAAACATTATCAATTAGAGGATAATATTTAAAAAGGTTTTGTTGAACGCATACCATAATCCAAAATAAATTGACGCAACTTAACTATAAAGTTAAAAGAAAAAAAATATACGAAATGCACTAACTTTTTGAAGAAGATTATAGAAGAAGTCTGACAAGAAAAAGAAACTTCTGATGTTTTTCCACTTACCTGGAAAAAAAAGAAAAATGCATAAACAAAAACAAAAATTTTATTTGTAATGAGAATAGCATAATTCTACTCTGACAATAAAGTTAGGTGAATAGTCCTGTAGCATTAATGTAGATGAAATATTAACGAAAGTTACCATACCATCCTCCAAAATTGTCATCTCCTATAACTATGCACCACTGAGATCTGCTATGCATGTCCTGGGAAATTCGCAAGAAGTCTTCTTTTGGGATGAAGTTCAAAAGCTTCGTCATGTTTCGTTGAATGACAGCAATATGGTTAAAATCTTTCAAAGAGAGTTTGAGTGGTGAAAATAGGAAGAAGTCTGGAGGATTGAGATCTGGCGAGTATGGTAGGTGTTAAATTTGCACCATCCCTCATGAATTTCTTTGGGTGTCTTGCAAAGCTTAAAACCAAATTTTAAACTTATCTTTTATTCGTTCATTTTCCTGTTCTCAGTTAAGAACCAACATACTGAACAAGCACTTAGTAAAGCATGTCTTACACAGAACATAAACGACGCTCAACTGAACAACGGTGGGGGAAGATGGTGAACACTTACCTCTATGCAGGTGCACCGTTTTGTTTTCCCATTGTTGCCAGATCGATCGTTCTGAATTCATTCACCGAACTTTATTGTCAGAAGTAGTATATTCTTGAAGAAAAAGATATCTGTTCGTAATTATGATGTCATAGCAACAATTTATAAAACTGTATTTCTTTTCAATTTTCTTTATTTTTTTATATCAAAGCATTACAAAATTTTTATTTTATCACTGTTGACTAGAAAAAGAAATATTTTTCTCAAAAGCAATGTGTTTGAAAACTGTTATCTTATATTTATTGATTCCAAGAAGAAACTGAGATATTATTTTTGTTGTTGTTGTTTCTACAGGAATTTAAAATGTTACCTATAGAACCCGGACATTTTGGAACAGGTAAACGCGGGTTCAGGTTTCCGACGTAATATATGACCAAATTTAACAACAAAAAATATTTTTAAATACAATTTTGCTCCCTTCCTTCAAAACAAAAAGAAAAAAAAACTCAACGAATCTCAATTTTTTTTTTTTTTTTTTTTTTTTTTTTTGTGGGGGGGGGGGGAGAACATAATAAAGAAATAAATTGAAAAATTACTAAACCAAAACAAACGACAACCAAACAACAGTAAACCAATGTGAAAAACAGTGGTTTAGTGTCTATTTCGTTATTTTTATAGGCGGAATGGCTAAATGCATAGTACTTTATTACCCAGTTCACAGTGATATTTCCTCATTACTGTCATTTTAATTGATTGTAGTAGTTACTCGTATTAGTGTTTTCTCTTACTGCTTAGGAATGTTGTATCTAATGCTGGCATAACAACTAATTTTTTTTTGTATATTTACATTTTATAACGTTTAATTAAAAAAAATTTTCATTGTTCATGCGTATCTGCATTTAGAAATTATCTCTATTCCAAATTTAATGTTTCTAAGCTAGATATTTCAGAGGAATCATAGTAAAAATAAAACGTTAACCAATCCTCCTCTCCATTCCATTTTTTTAAGTTTCATTTTTATTTTATTTTTATTTTTAACTTTTCTCTGGGTCTACCACATGCTAATAGAAATCTGCATGTCAAATAAAAAAAATTCTAGATTTGTTTATAGGTAAACCCAAAAGCAAAACATTCAAAAATTGCCATCACGATAATGCCCGAAATAGTGAACAAATTTTAACCTATTTGGAAGTGTATTCATCTAGCTAAGTAAGAGTTTTAAGAATCTTGGATAAGTTCGTTTATCGAGTATGGAGCTCTTAAATTTTATTTAAGGAAACATACAGAAGTTTATCATGACGATTCAACGATTAACTAGACCTTGAACTTTGTTTATGCGTCATGAAACATGATATTATTTTATTAGAGATTTTTTAACAAATGTATTTCTTCAGTAAATGTGTAACATTTTTGAAGTAATTATTTCACATGCTCTCAATTAAATTTAGCAAATTAAATTTAAAAAAAAATAACTTTCTTTGCTAAATAGCGAACTTACAAAAAGTGTGACCAGTTTTTAAATTGTTTTAAATCTTCGTTATCTACTAAAGTAACAGAAAAATAAAGAAATAAAAAAAGAAAGAAAGAAATTTATTCTTCGACGAATCTGGAAGAACCTGTGTCTTTTCAATATTAAAGTAACAATTTATTTGAAAATGATTAAATGTAAATATATTTATGTGCAAGTTTCGGCAATGCGAAGCATTTAAAAAAATATTAAATTTGAGGCAAAATAAATAATTTCATTATTAATCTGAGTCCCCACTCTCTAAAAAAATCCACCAAATAAAGCAGTCTCTGTACTTTTTAATAATATATTTAAACATGAAACAGAAAGCAAATTATTTTTCAAAATATCACGAAGGTATAATGCTAATTATTTTGTATATTTCTACCAAGTAATTTTTATGCAGCCTTGGTCTATTTTTAGCAGATATTTTGACAATCTTTACTTAGCCGAAGGGAATATCTTCTCTTAAATGAATATTCATAAGCTGGTTTGTGTTGCTATAGCAATCTCACAATTTATTCATCATCCGGTGTTTCATCTGCGTACAAACCCCGCAAAACTAATAAACAAAGACTGGTAATCAATGCAAATAAACTTTTTAAAAATTAATGTTTAAATTGAAAACCTACGCATTAAAATTTCTAATTTCGTAATAAAAAATAATTAGGATTTGTGTGCAATTTCAAGTTCGATTTTTTTAAAAATCTTAGAGCTTCCATATATAATTAAAAATAAGCGAGCATTGCAAAGAAAAATTCAAAAAGATTTTTAAAGTAATTTTCCAAATCATATTTTTTTTTCAGGAATGCTTAAATAATTTAATAATTAATTTATACTGTTATCAGATGTAGATATTTCTTATAAAGATGTTTTTTTAAGTAAGAGAAAACTACTTAAATTATTGAAATGTATGAACATAATAATATGTAAGTGTATGAATACAACTATGGTTAATAATTATAATAGTTGAGTGTATAAATTTATCTATTACAAAATTTTGTGATTAAATACGTTGGAAAATTTAAATGAATATAAGAAAATGTTATCAAAACACAATTTATCGATATTTTTTTAACTTTCTTTCCAGTTTTCAACGACTTTATGCGATTTAACAGATTCTTAACAGGATTTGAGAAAAAAGACTGTTTATTTGTATGTGAGAAAATTTTTGTGGATGCTCAATCTGTCTCAAAAAAATAATGAATGGAATTTAATAAAACTTTGAATTATGTTGGACCTTGATATAAATAGGTGCTGATTAGATTTGATGTGAATCGCCCAACAGATGGTGCTGCATTTTCCACGAATTCCACATTTTCTCTATCTCAAGAACTAATGCTCAGATTTTCATCAAACTTCATATTAAGTTAGATGTTACATAAGTGGTAGCTGATTAGGTTTTGGTGTAAATCACTCAATAGGTGGTGCTATAATGCTGTATTTTTCAGTATTACGTGATTTTGGTGTTAGTTATATCTCAAGAACTAACTAACAGAATTTCTTTATTACTTTACTGAGATTTTTCTTTCTTTCTTTCTTTTCCCTTTAATGTAGTCCTATAGAAATACTTAACAAGTAAGTAATATTGTGCAAAACAGATTCGTTTTAGCATGCACTATATATTTTGGATATGTTATCAATCGCATTCATGCTATCATCTTTGTATTTGTATTCGCATTTGTCTTCTTTAATTAGTAACGGGATAACATTCTAGCCATAAAACTAGCTATAGAAGTTTAATAAAGTTTATAATGAAATAAAAGACATTAATTACAAAATAGAATTTGAAATAATAATTCATTTTCAGAATTTCTGTGCACAAAAATATTACAAAAAAGAAAAAAAAAGTTCTAACATTATATGTACTAAATAAAACATAAAATCCTTAAATCTGCCGGTTGGTTTTGTGAATGATAAAAAGACATGAATTAAAACATGAGCGCCGTATTAAAAGTTTTTAAACGAATTATGTGTGCAATTAAAATGAAGTTAATAGCTTTTGATTAGTTTAATTACATTTTAATTAAATTTAAGTTATAAGTAATAAATGAATAGCGAAAACTTATGAGAAAAATTTGCGAACCACATAAAAAAGGACTAATATTTTTGTATTAAATCTTAATAGATATTTACATATTAGATAATAACATTAAATATAGAAAGTCAATTTATTCGTCTGAAAATTTAGTAAATAGAAGCTTTTTATTTAAAAAATGTAACAACATTTATGTTATGAATAATAACAAAAAACTCTTCAACATATGCGATACAAAAGATATCTCTGTATTTATTTCCAATATTAACTCACCGAATTTTATATAATAGGTCGATAAATTTCATTAAAACTTTGTTTACTCGTATAGAATTTCATGTATACATCTTAAACAACTGTAGTATTTAATACATTAATGTAATTACATGTACTCGCGAAAGCAAAATACGCAAACAAAACCTGTTTAATTAAAACAACCAGCAGAAGTGTTTTGTAAAAATGTTTACCTAATGTAATTTCGAAAATAAACAGCATTTTTACGAATTAAATAATTCAAGATTCTATAGATATGAGAAAATTAAACAAAGTACAAGGTGATAACTTTTATTTGAAGTAAGGTTTAACAAGGTTATTTTAACTCATTTCAAACATTTCTAAATATGCATATATTTCTTATGCGATAAACTTTAGGGTAATTAATTATGTATACTTATTTTTTCGATAAAAATGAACCTTGATAAATAGAAAGTGTTTTAAAATAGATTTAAAACATTTTTGTTTAAAGAAAATATACATTCAAATATGTTGAAGTGTAGAAAGTATTCGGCATCTCTCTAGTCGAAAAAAATGTAAAGTCGAAAAAAAAAATGCTTTCATTAACATTCGCAGAAATGTAGAAAATATGTATTTTGGGGGTTATTTCGCCAAATTAGGCAGCTGTCACCAAGTTGCCTTAATAAATGGAAACTTATTTCTGTCGCCAAAATTGGCGATATTTCGCAAGGTTCAACTAAGTTTGGCGATATTTCATCAAGTTCGCAAAAATTTGGTGCTATTGTGGTAACCTTGGCATTAGTACTGTACTTTTCAACAACACTCGTTATTCAAGCTGGTACTGATTTTTCCATTGGAAATAAACCTTCCCCCCCCCCCCGCCGTTTTTTACATTACTTATCGAATTTTTAAAAAATCAGTGTGCAATTCATTTATTGCTCTTGGGAATACATATAAATTCCGAATGTCGAAGCTCTAAGTGAACAAAGTAGATGAAATGAGTCACAAGATTTATCTACCACGCATAAACATAATTGTAAGTTAAAAAAAAACATGGAAAAAAGTAAATAAACGCCGTTAGCGCTGCTAAAAAATAAATTGTTTTGACCGGGGGGTCTTTCTTCATTAATATTAAGAAAAATATTATACAGAGAAATATGGAAATTGGTGATATTATGCAGAAATATTTGATAAACACTCTGATGCAATCAGTTTTTAAATCGAATAATTATTTTATGTTATTTTAATGCTGATTTGGGTCAAAATCATTTTATTAAAAAAGTTTTATAGGAGCAAAACTATACAAAGCAATGTTATCATTGTTTCTAAAGATAATAAATTAAAAGCTCCCGTTGTTCTGACTCCATTTATTAGCTCACAGGCTATCAAAGCCTGGGAGCTTATGCGTCCACCGATTCTGCATGCACGTACGTATAGGGTGTCCAGCAAATAAGATCTTGATTTCAAAATTAAATTTTTCAAAAACATAGATCAATAGAATTATTCGGTAAACGGTTTGTTTATTATGTAAGCTGTAAAAATATTATACAGAAGTTTCGAACGGTGAATCTTTTGAAAAGATTGCGCTCTGATAGCAAAGATTGCCTGGCTTGACATTTTTCTTGTTTTTGATTGCTTCCAGAGAACGAGTTTTTTGGCGTACGGTGCCATATTTTAACGCTTTTTGGAACTAATTTTTTAGAATTTAGAAATTCCATAGCATTATGGAAATAAGTTTATTTACACTGTATGACTAGTTTTATCTAACTCTATCAGATTTTTTTGAATATGAAATTTTTCTTTGTATAATGACAGACTTTCCATGAAAAAAACTAAGCTAAAAAATTTTATGAAAGTGACAAAAATACCTTTATTTAGATTAACGTAAAGTTTCAGAGCACAAACGGTGGCAATTTCAAAATCATTCTTGATACGTGTATTTTTACAGTTTTTTTTTTTTTTTTTTTTTTTTTTTTTTAAGCAAAAACTTTATAAATATTGTCATGAGACATCGGGTGTACTGAATTTATCCGTGAAGATTTTATTTACCACCCATTATTCGGGAATCAAAATATTTTTAAACAGTGAGAATATTTGCAATGATTCAGTGTCCCTTGAGTTACCTAAAATTTGAAAAGGGGTTCTATGGTAGGATTAATAGTAGAAATTAATTCATGCTCACAAAAATTCCGTTTCTTTTTATTTTACGTTTGCACTAGTTTTCTTTATGCATAAAGTCTCGTGACATTATTTACCCAGCTCTTGTTTTTAATTTTTTTTTTCGAAAATATTTCTATCAAGAATGATTTCGGAAATGTCGCCGTTGGTAAATAAAGGTATTTTTTGTCAATTTTATATCATTATTTAGCTTATTTTTTTTTCGTTATAAGCGATTATACCATAGAGATATTTAAAACTTTAAATGATTAAAATATCTTGCATTAAGCATTCTAAGTAGCCAAACACTGTGGTGATAATATATGTCAAAAGAAGAAGTAAAGTTATAGTGGTGTTTGAATTACTGTTTACAAACACAAGTAATTGTTTATAGGTATTTATAATCGTGAAATAGTGAAACAAAAACGTGTAACATTCATGAGTACTTTAGAGAAATCGGATGAATCACGTTTTTCCTTAAAATATATTTGCTAAACATGAAAATGTTTACATGATAATTGATGTCAAACTCAAAAACCACATACTATATATCCGGCATGAGTAAACTGACGAATATTTTATAAAAACTAGTCGTTAACATTTTCCAAATTAGTGGCAGTAAAAGAAACTTTGTCTTTAAAAAGTGTCTCTTTATATCTAGAAAATATATTTCCTTCTGAATGATTTGTAATATCGGTTTCTAAACACACCTTTCAAAATCGTTAGTTAACTGTACTTTTTTCTTCGTGTTTAGATTACATTTTCCAAAATTAAGTCTTTTTCACAGTGTCGTCTTAACAAACTAAAACTGGTTACTGTTACGTAAATAAGAAAAGAGGTAAATACAATAATCCCTTAACATTCTCGAGTTTTGATTATTCGTGAAATAAAATTGGCGGATTATTTCAACATTCACGAAGACTGTACTTGATTATTCGATAATTTTGCTTTAAAAGGAATATTTTTTTACAAAGTAAACTCACTTTGTTTTACCAATTCTATGAATTACGTGGTACTGGACACTTATGTACTGTATGGCTCGTTGTATTACTATATGGCTTAAGTTGCGAGAACTTCAGCCGTTATGTTGAGGTAAAATATAGATCAGTCAGTTCCTTTATTTTTATGCAGATTTTTTCCCATTTTCTATAATTTCCAATTTTTTATTGCAGGTGAAATATTTTTTGCAAAACTTATCGAGGAATATTTAAGACATCAAGAACAATTTGTTGGAAAAGCAATAAAATGAGATTCTTCGCAAGTGAAGAACCATAAATTAAAAATAGAAATCGAGACGGCAACTTTTCCTTACATGGAAATTCGTAAACGTGAGATTCGTACTGTCAAACAATTGCAAATCACTAAAGTTTCTTCACCATACGTTAGCAAATTAATTTTGTACAATATGTTTATAACTATTCAAATGTATTTTAATGCATAATGCTTGATTAATTTTTTTTTGAACTCCAATTGTACTTTTCCATTATAAAAATAAAAAATAAAATAAAAATAGAGCTTAATTTCCTTATACGCATGGGAAGATAGTCTCAACATTTACGAATTTATTTACGATTCCGACAATCAAATGTTTTCCGGAACCTAACGCTCGCTAATGTTAAGGAATTACTGTACGCTTAAATTTTTCTAACAATTGTTTTCGTCACATAATACAAAGCAAGCATATAACATTAAATTGTAGAAAATCACTAGCTCAAAAGAAAAAAAAGAGTCGCAACAAAACAGAATATTTATTTGCATGAGAATCCGAATGACTGCTAAATTTCTGACGCAAAATTTCGGTATCATTTGTAAAAGTCGGAAGTTATGTGGATGACATTGCTTTAAGGCGGGTGCGTCATCTTTAGTGACGAGTAGAAATGGGCAAGATGCCATTGAGGAAGGCCACTGTTTTGTTTAGTGAAGAAGAAAACAAAATTAAAGAACATTGTTCTTGAAGACATGTGTAGTTAAGGGATAAGTAGGAAGAGCAACATGCAGATAGTAAGGGAACAGAACGGAGGAATGTTTTCAGCCTTAGCCTGCTGCAGCTACGTAGTACATCGAAAATCCCGCTTTATTTAAATGAGTATTTTATGTATCTTCATTACTAATAGCTATAGCTTAGCGAACATTCGTAAAAAATATCTCCCTAACATTAGAGTATTTACATTTTGCCAATATTGCATCAATATTAACAGAAAAAATTTCATAATTTTATCGCTATTATTTTGAATATGAAGCTGATTCTTATTTATGCACGTAAAATGTTAGTAAAGAAAAAAATTAAGGAACATTGTTAGTTTCCAATTATACCATAGTGCAATTACGTAATTGGATAGACTGGGGAGGGTTGATCTTAAGGGAGGTTTGACCTACACTTCAGTTTTGTCTGCCTACACTGCTGTCTGTATACATACAAAGATCCGCATTAAAGGGTTGAATGCATGTTATTTCACGTAAATAACACATAATAGTTCACCAAAAAACAAGTAGAAAACGCCAAGTGGCAAAATGTCATGTAACTCTTGAGATACACCATGCATTTAAGATTTAGGATATCTCAAAAATCCGAAATTGGGCTCATTGCAAGGCTCTAATGTAGTATAATCTGAAGCTTGAATAATTTGTGCAAAGAGTCGTAGTTTTTTACTGTGTGTTGTGGCTAGCCTTATTGTGTTGAAATCTCCACTCAAGAGTCGACCAAACGGGGGCAATACTTTTTAAATTTTATTTATCGCGAAGAATGACTATAAATATTTGGCCATTGGAACCAGTCGCTTTCCACCCAAATTTCTTTATATTCATTACTGAATAATAAGTTGTAATATAGGATCTCTCATTTGTGCAAATACATGTACTTTTGAATGCAATCACTTCTAGCCTATTTTCGGTGAATTTTAAACTAATTTTGTATAACATTTTCTTCAAAACATATGTTCTTCTAGTGCCTGGTCATCATTAAATTTTGTCTTTTGACGCATTTACACCGAGATTAATTATTAATTTGCATTATGTTCAAATTAATTTTTACTCCAATTTTCCAATTTTCCGATCTGTCTGATTCATGTCTGAAAAGTTATTATCCGTTAATGTGCGCATATTGTTTTCTGTCTAAATTGCTATTATTATCAACTATGAAGTTTATACGGGAAATTCTCGCTTCAAACTATTCGAAATCGTAGAAGTTTAGATAAAAAGCTTACTTTATAATTTCAAAATTTTCTTACTAACAGATCTTTAAAATTTCCTTATTTATGAATTTTCACTCTTTTGACATTTTAAATAACGAACGAGAATCGAATATCTACTTTTATTGTACAAAGAAGAAATGTTTTTTCAACCGATCTATTTACCAATTTTTAATATTTGCAGAATGTGTTTTGCTGGTCATTCACCTTTCGAATTTTCTCAGTAATGTTAAGTCTAGGAGCATTTGATGGATTCGTAATATAAGATACAGGGTGTCCAGCAAATAACACCCTGATTTCAAATTTAAATTTCTCAAAAACAAAAATCGATAGAACTATGCGGTAAACGGTTTCTTTATTAGGTAAGCTGTAAAAATGTTATTCTAAAGTTTCGAACGGTGAATATTTTGAAAAGATTGTGTTCTGATTGCAAAGAATGCTCGACTTGACATTTTTCTTGCTTTAGATTGCTTGTATAGAACGAGTTTTTCGGGGTACTTAGCCATATTTTTAGAACTAAATTTTTGAAATTTCTGAAATTCCAAAAATTTTGTTCCAAAAAACTTTAAAATATGGCGTTGTCCGCCCAAAATCTCATTCAAACCAAGCAATTTAAAGCAAGAAAAATGTTAAGTCAAGCATTCTTTGCAATCAGAACACAATCTTTTCAAAATATTCACCGTTCGAAACTTTAGTATAACATTTTTACAGCTTACCTAATAAAGAAACCGTTTACAGCATAGTTCTATCGATTTTTGTTTCTGAGAAATTTAAAATTGAAATCAGGGTGTTATTTGCTGGACACCCTGTATATCCTCGGAAAATTAATATTTAACTATTTTTTTCTTTGCTCTTCTTAAAGGATGTCTATTTTACTTACCCATCATATGTAGTATAGGGTGATTCTTGCAATCTTTTGAAAATCTAAAAACAATTTTTGATGGATTGACACATTTCAGACGCTGAAGATTTCGAAAAACATATTTAAAAAAAAAAAAATTGCCGTCCATCTGTCTGTGTTTCTATCGTCTATCTGTAAAAGCTCTATTTCCCGAAGAAATTGGGTTAGAGACTTGAAATTTTGTATGTACGTTATATGTAGGAAGAAGACGAGGCCTATTTAATATCAATAACCTCTATTATCCGGAACTATTTTTTTCGGACACTCGAAGTATTCGTTTTGATGAAAGGTACATAAAAATTTTCGATTTTATTTTTATTTTAAGGAGTCAATATAAAAGGCAATAAAAAACATAAATTTTGCATAAAGAACGAAGTCGATCGGATAATTAGTTGTCAAGATATTTGTAATTATGTTTTCCACACTCTTAGATTTTTCATGAGCTTGTATTTCATTCAAATTTCAATTCAAAGATACATTTTAATTGTAAATGAAACGCTTAATCTAACGCAGTAAATTGTTAGCTAATATAATTATCATTTTGGGAGTTTTAAGGATGCTTCTTTTACGCAATTCACTGTTATTTGATTTTATTTTTATATTTTATGGTATGCATATCCATGATGAATAAGTATTACGGTGGCTTCCAACGAGTAGCTTTTCTTTGTTCTCAAAATATTTCTGAAATAAATGCTTTATTTTATATACAGTTTTAAAATCTTACTCACAGCTTGTGAGATTTTAAAACATAAAATATTAAATTAAGCATAGATTTTAGAAATATTTTGGGAACTAAGAAAAAAAGTGACATTCTGAAGAAGAGTCACATAAAAAAAAGTTAAAAATATTAATTTCCCTGAGGAGATATCTTAAATATATGAATGCATCAAATATCCGTAGACTTAATTTCACGGAAGAGAATTCGGAAGCTGAGTGACCAACACCCATAAGCGGTTGAGACTGTCGTTCTTAATCACGCATAGGAAAAGTGTAGTTTTAAAATAAAAGATTTTGTTGCAGCCATTTCATTGTATTTATTATACTTTATTTCAATAGTAGTTGGCGCATATTGCAATATAATTTAAAATTTTTCTTTTTCAATTTTATTGTCATATTTTAGTGTTTGCTTAAACTTTTGAAATGAACTGTATTTATTAGTTTATTGTTGTGACTATCAAATTCTATAAATGAACAGAAAATTAAGCCATGATCATGCGTTGTGTTGTTTTTATGAAAGCCGATTATCTGCATGAGGGATATAGGCCCGAAAGGGAGTGCCTTCCTCGGATATCTTTCTAAGGAAACCTAACCCGTATTTACGCAAGGATATCCAAGGAACCACGGAAATCTTCGAATGATTAGGCCGATGGGCGCAATTAGGTTCGAGTCCAGATCTTTCCGTCTACCCGCTTCGAGTGCAAAAACTTTCGCCCAATGATGGGCAGCCCTAATCAAGAATTCTTTAAATAAATTTATCATATTTTTAAAATTTTGTTTTACCATTAAAAACATTAAAATTAACATGTTTAAATCTGTACGCTTTCAGAATGTATGCTCGAAAAACACAAGTTAGAATATTTTCAGATGTTATACATCTAAGGCTACAGGTACACGCTTTTTTGCCATCTTTCTCCCAAGTACTCTAGAAAATCTTTTGTTTTTAATTATTCTGCGATTTGTTCACAATAGAATGAAGCAAAATCTATAATAGACCAGGAGATAAAGAGCTCAATCCTACTTGAGGGAAATGTTCCCGTTTTGAAGGGAATTAGTTTCCTTCCTCTAAAAGTCACTACAGATCAAAAACACCACGTCGCCACAAGAAAGGATGCCGGTACTAATAACAGTTAGTAGGTTCGTCTGTTTGCATCTTAAGGATCATCTTTATTCCGAGACTTGCGTCACGATGACGTTTTGCAGATGGATCCTTTTTACGAATACCTCACATTGAAACTGTTATAATAATTATTTTCCCGTGTATGAAGATCTATTTAAAGAAGCATGCCCTTGTCTGTCAGACAAATATAATGGTGAATTAGCCGGCCATTCTTAACAATGAATATTCCTAATATGTTCACGAGAAGTTCTGGCTTTTCTTCCGTGTTCTTGAAAATCAGATAAGAAACGAATGTTGGTCGTTTTTATCACTTTTGTTTCTCTGTAATGACAGCCGTCATTTGCTCTGTTTAACTTTCTTTTCTTGTACTCCTATTTTGAGAACTACAGCTTTTTTTAAGGAATGCATGATAGGAAAGAGTTTGGGGGGGGGGGGGGAATCAGAAAGCATCCTTCGTAAAATAATATACCCGATACTGTAAAAAACACAAACGTTTGTTAATATATCTTTTATATCTCATAATGTTTACAAAAATATAATGTAAATTGTTGGGAGTTATTTGCGATTCAAAAAACGTTCTTTTATCTTCAGAAACCACTAGTCGGTAAGGAGACATAATATGCGTCCAGGCTAGGTGGTCAGTGTAATGCGAGACCCTCGGTATTTAGTTCCCAAGCAAGCTTAATAGTCATTTTATCGGCCCCGAAGGGATAAAAGGCTGAGTGTACCGTGCCCAGTCAGGAATCGAACTCACGACCTGAGGCGCCGCAGTCAGATGTTCTGACCACTATGCCACTGGGCTTCCTATATTTATACATTATGTTAATTTAAATGTGTCCTCCGTAAAGAAACTAAAGTAACTAGACTATGGAATGAATCTAGATACAGTAGACTCTCAATTAACTAGAATTAAGTTATCCGGATTGCGGATTAACCGGGATGATAAAAGCATCACAGTTTGAGTTATGATGCAATTTATTATGATGATGATGCATGGAAATTAGTGAAAAGCACCACAGTTAAGAAATCATGAAGATAAATTTTACCACATGAAGAAAATGAGGCTCCTAAAGATGACGACGATACTACTAATATGCAGAGAAAAATCTTGGAAGATTTGAGAATGTTAAAATTGTTCTGAAAATGTGGATGAAGAAGCAGTACAACAACGGATTAACGAAGATTCGAAATTGGGATACGAAGTTTTAATTGACAATGGTATTGTTTCTCATGTCGCTCGTGGTTCAGAAGAAACAAATACTTTCGAAAAATGTTTGAAAGTAACGAAGAAAATCTTTTAAATCATCAAAAATAAATTCAAGGTGTAGCATTAGTACACAATGAGTCTTGATAACTTAATCACTTCTAACAAGAAAAGGAATGCACATCTGTTGAAAAAATGCTCTTGAGAAATTTGCGTAGTAAAATTCGACGAAGAGAAAAGAAAAAAAAAATAAAAATAAAATAGTTAAAAAAAAAACAGACTTATATGATTTCAAACTTCAGAAAAAACGTAAACTATATAATTTAATTATATAATTTATCTATTAAATAATTTTATTTCTATTAAATTAAATAATTTCACGTAAACTATATTTTTATTTTTTTTTATATTCATTCAATTGTAAATTTTAATAACTTAAAATTTATGTTCCCTTTTGTGTACTAATTAAATTATTAATGTCCTATTGTATAATGATTTGACATTTTCTATCCTTTTTCCAAAATTTAACCCTAATTGGAATTTCGTACCATTCGCTTATTTGAAACAAGGCATTTCCAGACCATCTCGGTTAAACGAGGGTCTACTGTATTCGTACTAATTTCCATTTGCTTAATGTTCCTCCACTAATAGAACGAGGAATTATTTGTTATTGTTTTGTAATTTGTTTGAGTATCAGTAGTGTCGTCACAAAAAACCGCAGAGGACATACGCTCTAAGCAGAGGGTATACGCTCAAGGCAGGGGTATACCTTAGAGTGTATACACTATAGTTTTCTTGAGAAACAGAGGATATACAGTGTTCCTTAAAAAATCCGGAAAGTATACGGCATATACCCGTGTATACCCTCCACTACATCCGTGTTGAGAATTGTATTTTTTAAGCCCTTAAAGAAAACATTTACTTATAAATAAATATGGAGAGATGATTTCAAATAAAGTTTCCGAAAGAAGTATAATATCCACTTGTCCTTTAATTAGAATTGACACTATGACAAGTAATTTCATCATTCCAGAAACGAAACAAGTAAAACAGTCATCAAAATTCTGTCTGTTTCGTGTTTTAATTAATGAAATTATACATTTTAAAGATGTACTATCTTTCAGAGCGAAGAAGAAAAGGCTCTCTCATGATTATTAATTGGAAACATCTACTTGTAAATCTGCATTGTGTAGTTTTAAAAATCAGCGATAACATTTAGTATTAGATGATAATCGACAATGTCATCGTTAAATCAATAATTGTTTTATATTGGCGTATTCAAATTACTGAAATTAGTTACTGAAAAGATATTTCGTTATTTGGTATCATTTGGCGAGAACAGAGGGATATCTCGTGATCGTTAACTGAAAACATTTATAAAAAATGTTCTTCTGAATTTAATTCTAGTCATTAAAATCAATCAGTTTGATACTTATGTATTTTTGTTTCATAAAATTTTATCATTTATTTAGAAATATTAGTCTTATAAACATGCAGTGTTTTTTTGTTGTTGTTGTTGTTGTTGTTATTATTGTGTTTGCTTTTTTAAATCAGCCATAACGCTTTGGAATTTGATGCTAATCGACAGTAATCAGTATTTTTTTTTTATTATAATTGAAAATATTTATTGAAAAGAGGTTTAATCATTTGATGTCATTTTTCCAGAAGAAAAAAACCTATCAAGATAGTCAATTTGGAAGCAAACAGAATGATAATTATAAATTTGTATTCCCAAAAAAATTATGTACGTAGCGGGGAGGGGAGAGTATCACAAAGTTTCAATTACAGGTGAATATTTTTTCACACTTTCAAGAGTAAGGCATTTCTACTCTAAAAATGTTCAAATTATTAACTCATACCGCAATTTACACTCAAAATTTATTTCAAAATAATCAAAAGCTTTTTTTCAGATATATTATGAGAACGAAATCGCACTAAAAACTACTGGTGCTATTTGGAATTTGGGGAGTAAGAATAACCATTTTCAGAAAGCAAACGACGCCCCTGAAAGGGTTAATGTTACCTCGTACCACTTTCCAAAACAGAAATCTTTTACATACACTTTGAGAATATTTTCAAGAGGGGTAGTCTACGAAATATATTAACAATAGTGATACGAATAGAATATAAAAATAATTGCCTGTAATTGAAACTTCGTGATAGTCCCATGTGTATTTGTTTATTTTTAAATCATTTTATTAATACAATGTTTAGCATTATTGTGAAAAGATACCGATAACATTCATAGAAGTGTTCTTATAATGGTTTGTTTTTAAAATCTAAGTTTATTTATTTTTTGTATTTTTTAACCTTAAATAGACAAGACTGCATGAAAGAATTCGAACACATTACTGGTTACGGACTGGAATTGCCAAAAATACATTCTTATTAAGTTATTATGTCTTTTAGAGATTTTATTTAGATATTTCATTTTATTGTATGCAAAAAGGAAATTTCTGAATAATATTCTGTTAGTGTTGAAAGGTATTTCCTAATCTATGCTTCAAGTATCATTTTCCGTTCTGGTTGATATTTAGAGTGGGGCATTAAAAACTCCTCTGGACCAATAAATAGTAAATTTATTTTAATCTAAATTTCTTCTTACTATAAAACAAATTTTAAACTTTCAACAATAAATTCTTAAAAACAACAAATGCAAATATTTGAGGTTAACATGTACGGTAATAAATATAATTTTACGTTTAAAAAAATCTTATCAATGCTTTTCAATAAAATGCCTTTAAATATAATGAATGCCTTTAGGTACATATTAAAGGAAATAAAAAAAAATATTTTTTTCAAACACATACAGAAATAAAAAAACAAATACATAAAACAATTTCCATTAAAATTTTTACATTTCTTCTTTGAAAAATGTTACGTGGCTTTGTCTGTAAAAAAGTCTTTTTTCCAACAACACATTATTTTTGTAATATTGTTATTATTTAGACAGGATACGCTCGATATAGTTATCTTCGAAAAATTCTTTTAATTTTTTTCTTAGAGTAAGATAATTGTATGGTATTTCAGAACTTTCGTGATTTAAAAATATTATACAAATACTCTTGCGAAAGAAAGTATTTAATAGTATTTTCAATCTAATCTTTATTTCGATTTTGTTTTATATTTTAATAAAGCTTTATTCTAGCATTCAAATGATAATTTTTTTACATTGATTACTTTACATTGATTTCGGCACTGATTACTTTATAATTTGCTTTCATGTCTGATAATGGACTGTTTATAATTATCATGGCTGATAATTATAAACAGTCAAGTTCACAACAATCAATAAAGAGTGTCTAATTTTCGCCGACGGAACTCATATCAATGAATCACGCTGAAACTTTTCAAAGGAATAAAACAGATTTTTTGAATCAGATAGCTTTGGTCATATCTTGATCATTTAGATCTGAGTTTCACCGAACATTTTCGGCGAAAGTGATAAAAGTAATGGTTTCATTTTCGTTACAAAATGTTAAATAAAATAATAATAAAAATAAAAATTAATCACTAAAACCTATGGAGATTTATATTGATAAAATATTATAAAAATAAATAAATAAAACAATCGTTGTTAAACCATGTAAAAGTATTTTTTTAACTGCACAATATGTAAAAAATGTAAATGATAAAGAGAATAGAAATGAGTGAATAAAATGCTATTATTTAATGTCTAAAAGTACCTCTCCAACCTTTATCTCTTTTTTATCTTTCTTAAAAATTACTTTCTTTAAAGACCTCTCAGCAGATGTTTTTTGGATTCTAAGAACTTTTAAGCTAATTTATTTAAAACCAATCTAATTTTAGTATTTTCCCTATAAAATATTATAATAAAATAACATGAAATATTTATTTAAAGCGATAGTGTATGTATTATTATTTTTTTTATCAATCTGTCTGTTTATCTGCTCACACATTTATTTTAAAGTTTCAAATTAAAAAAAAAATCAATAATTTAAAGGTATCATAAATTTAAGAACAATGTTGAAAATGCCAGAATATGACAACTTAGAGCAGACTAGTGTCGGACTTTAGCGTACCTTTTTCTATTCATATTTAAAAGTTTCCGAGACATAAAAATCTTCAAATTTTCTAGTTTTATTGCACTAAGAATTTCTGAGTTTTTTTTTTCTGCTTAAAATGACGTTTAAATCATGTTTCTATTTTAATTGGAGTAGAACGCCCCCCCCCCTCCTTTTTTCTTTTTGGTTTGTTTTTAAAATCTATCCTTCAAGCAATGGTTGCCATGATTAATTTTTTCACCAATTCTTGCATTTAAATTGTTATAACTCAAGAACTGTTAAAGATAAATGTTCCAAACTTGGAACGGGTTTTTTTCTATTGTTTTACCTTAAATTTGATTCCGCATAGTAGAAAATTATATTTACTTTTGATAATATATATATTTTTAAAGTTACACCATTTTTAATTTTTTTTTACTTTAAATATTTTTAATTTTTTATTGAAATTAATACTTTTAAAAATGTTGAATCAAAGTTAAAAATTATATATTTGTCTATTTCAATTTAAAACAATTAATTTTTACAAATAATATTTCGGGTTATACCGATTTTAAATTGCCCTACTTTTTTAATAAATTTTAAATTTTAAATAAAAAAATATGAGAAGTTTTTTCATGTGATTTTGTTTAAAAATAATATGGTTAACTATCACAATTAAAATTCGAAATTTTAGTTCAATAAAAAAAAATTATTTTAAATGTGTCCCGAACCTCCTTAATAAATCTAATCACATTAATATTTTCACACTGACTGAGGATGGTAGGCACAGTGAGATCTGTTTTAAGTTGGCATATTCTGACGTTTTTAACATTGTTTTTAAACTTACATTTTTCTGTGCCAGGTAGCATTTTAAGATATATTAATTTATGGATAATATTTAAAAGGATATGAAAAGGTAATGTAATGATATAATATCGTACCAGCATCTCTGCATACAATAAATATAAATAAGAAAAAAATAGCGCAAATTAACATGCGTCTAATTAGTTTATCATCATCTGTTTTTCGCATTTTGATAGCATTGTTATTGTTTTTATTTTTAAAAAAAATTTTTAAATGTAACCAAACAAAAAGCTAAATTAACAAGAAATATTAATAAATTGATTCGTGATTATAGTCCATATCATTTTATTCATTTATAGTCTTGCAAGATTTTCATTATAGTTATTATTTGGTAAAGTTAAAACGGATTTTTTCCTTAATTAGATTTATGTGTATAATTATATATTACTGTTATCCTTGAACAGCAATTTAAAATACAACAAAAATAAGTAAATAAATAAAAACAAAAGAAAAACCAATTTTAATACTAATAAATTAATTCATGTTTATATTCCGTATCGCTTCATTCCGTTATAGTCTTGCAAGATTTTTATTATATTTTTTAGTAAAGTGAAAACAGACTTTTTTCGAGATTATAGTTATGTGTATTATTACAGATTAGTGTTATCCGTCAGTAGCATTTTAAAATATAACAAAAACAAATAATCAAATAAAAACAAAAAAAAATCAATTTTAACTAGAAATATTAATAAATTAATTCATGATGATATTCTATATCGCTTCATTCAGTTACATTCTTGCAAAATTTTTATTATGTTTATACGGCAAAGTGAAAACAGATCTTTTTCCCAATTATATTTATATGTTTTTACACATTACTGTTATCCTTTAATTGCATTTTAAAATATAACAAAAATAAGTAAATAAATAAAAACAAAAAAATCCAATTTTAATTATAAATATTAATAAAGTAATTTGTGATTATACTCCATATCGCTTCATTCAGTTATAGTCTTTCAAGATTTTTATTATATTTATTTGGTAAAGTCAAAACAAATTTTTCTCCCAATTATATTTATGTATATTATTACACATTACTGTTATTCTTTAATTACATTTTAAAATATAATAAAAATAAATAATCAAATAAAAATAAAGAAACAATTTTAACTATAAATATTAAAAAATTAAACCTTTATTATTCTAAATATATTTATATTACTTTACCTGTTGCATTATTTTCTTCATACATGTGGTGAAGTTAAAACATAAACCATTTATAACTAAACTATTTATTACAAAATATAACAAAAATGAATAAATAAATAAAAATAAAGAACAACTTTAATCATAAATGTAATAAATTAAACTTTTATTATTCTAATATATGTATATATTATATATTATCCGGCTGCATTATTTTCTTCATATATGCGATGCAGTCTTAACAAAAACTATTTATAACTGAAAATGCAACTATAAATAAATTACAGCCACCTACCATTAATATACGATGACGGCAATGACATTTTCAATACGAGTTTCGTTTTCAATCCTTCATGTCTTTCTGAAAGCAGAGAGCTGAGAAACTAACACCATCCCTTACCAATTCACAATAACCCTGAAACACAGTTTGTGAAGGCAAACAAAAATAAAAATTCTAAATGACGAAAGCGTACACAAGCGAAGGTTTGAAGGCTAGTAGCCACAACTGCGAAAATAGCAACCAAGATGATGCTGGAGCTCTGCCACAGCAACCGCTGAGTTTGGCACATCAACAAAAAATACGATGAGAAACACGAACCCCGATTTCGCCTTTTATTTCTTTTATAACAATTAGAAAAGTTCGATGAGATATCGCCCCATTCAAAAATCAATTCATAAAATGAATAAATAACTAAAATCTACCGTAACGCAATGAACACGAAATGCATTCAACAACACCATAGGGCAATTCCACGGTAACGGAGGTATCAGTTGGTACTTAAAACACCCTACAAAGATACTAAACCTGTTAGATCCTTGTTTTATTGCAGAAAATTTATGAAGAACAAGTACTCTGCTACTGTATGATGAAATTAAATTGTGAAGATTTCCAGAAACAATAATTTATTATTTATTAATATTATTTATTATTATTTATTAATAATATTTATTTATTATAATTTATTTTTTTATTTTATTTTTATTTATTTATTTATTTATTATTTTCACGCCTTATTTATTCGTTTTCACTTTTTATAAAAATTTAAATTTTTCTGAAAATATACATGCAAGAAAATTAATTGTAATTTATTTCAATCAACAAAAGTATGATATTTACATATGACTTCATAAGATATTTTTTAATAAAAAATTTTGGGGTAAATTTTCCCATTTATATAAACACTTGTTGTAACGGACGTGTCATCAGAAGCAACGGATGTATCAGCTCTAAATTTATCAAACTTTTTATGTGTTGTAAAGAACTTAATTCTAGAGAACTTTATTCCTAAGCCTACGATAGATGGCGCTACTCGTCCTAAAAGAAAGGAAAGAACATTCCAAAAAGAACAATTTTTCAGTTTAGTCTCTGTCAGTCAGATGTTGGTGTAGTAAGATGGCGTAGCATTGTTTCTGGTATTTTGTGGAATATGTGATCTAAAAATGTTAGTCTCTTTTTTGTTAATTTTTGTCGTGCTCGTCTACGTGTGTGTTTACGTGTAAAATAAATTTTAAAAAGACGAAAATGAGTTCTCCCTTGTGTCGACGTCTGCAGTTCTTCGTCAATTCTACTTTGTGTTCTTACAGTGTATTATATATATATATAACATAATATTATACATATATATATAGCCTTTAGATGATAATCATAGCTTATTTCTAGTAAACAGAATCAGTTAAGCTTATATAAATATATTTATTAGCATCAAACAATTACAAATTATTACAAGTTATACGCTGTGAAGTTACGTTCAAATGGTAGTCTTCCTTTGTTGTTGAACGAAGGTTCTGGAAGTAATGATATTATTTCTTCTTTACTGATCGTTGAAACATCATTTGAAGACCACACAAATAATTTTTCCAAATTTTTTAAGAAACTTCACTGAAGCATTGCCATTTCGTGAATCAAAAACCTCATATTTATTAATTTATACAACTTTCATTTTTATCTGCTTTGTTTATTTCAAAATGGAACTGCCCCATAATAAAATATCGAAATTTTATCTTTCCATGCTGTAAAAGGAGATATCTAAATAAACAAGTTAGAAACATAAAGCACAGATGAAAACTTTTTCAACAATTATTGCCATAGATGGTAATTTATCTGCATTCTTTTGTACAGTCTTATATATTGCCTATAGCATTTAGGGCAGGAGGAGAAATTATAACCCCTTTATATATTTTCAACATTGTTATTTATTTATTTATTTATTTATTTACTATTTTACTTTTTCTCTAGTTGGAAAAGTGTTGTTTTTAGTACATAAGAAGTAACTTTGGAAATTTAAGAACACTTGTTAGAAGTTTTTATTCTCTTTGCCTCCCCCCTTTTTATAAGTTTAAAAGGATGTTTATAATGACACCATCAAAAATTCACAATCACAAACATTTTGGATAATTAAGAACACTAATAGGAAATTATGACCACTATATTTGTTCTTTATACTTGCCTGTAAACATTTTTGAGGGGTAATTAAGACTATTAGAACACCAAACTGACAAATCCGTTTACAAAAAAATTTGGTAGACATTGTTTCAAATTTCTATTTGGATCTCAAAAAGGTTTAAGACTAGTGACAAAGAATATCTAAAATCAAAAATAAATTATGAGGTTAATATCTATGCGTGAAAACAAAATTTTACAATACACAGTTTTCTCCGTTATGGCGGTGGTCACAATTATCCTCTGGTCATAATTAAATTATCTGACCCTATACACATTAATGGAATCAGCTGAGGCATGAATATGATTTGCTGAGCATCTTACTTTCTTTGATTAGTTTTATTTTCATTTAAAATCCCGAATTTTAGATTATCATGATAATGAAACTATTAAATGTACTTCAAAAAAAAAAAAAAAAAAAAAAAAAAAAACTTCAAAATTTATACCTTTTATAATATTTTTTTATTCATAGTTTAAAAAAAAATTCTTGTGTGTGTGTAGTTAAACAATATGATAAAATATTTCTTCCATTAAAAAAATAATCTTCAAATAAATAGTTATGTGATTTTGACATTAGGAAGCAAAATAATATGGGCACCTTATAGTAGACGTAAACTACTTTCGCACCTTTTGGTTAACTTTTTTAAAGATAGGATCTCATTTCTTTACCTTCATAAAATGTGCTATAGGTATTTGATTTAGAAACATATTTAAAAAATAAAACTATAAATAATAAAGTAAATAATAGGAGAAATATATTTCGTTTTTATTTATTTATTTCAAATTAAATTAACTAATTTGGGTATAAAAAGGAAAATATATACGAAGACCTTAAACAAAAAAGAAAAAGAAAAGGATTGACTGCAGTTCCCTGAGTTAAATGGTTTTTGAGATAAGAATTTTGAAGTTCATAAAAAATATTTTTTCATAATTACAGATTTTCGAAATTCTACTTATCAAAGACTAACTATTCAAAAAATCAATTTTTGTTATTTTTCTAATGGTAAAATAATGCAAAAAATTATTGATAGGTGGATTTTTATATACATCTGATACTACATTTAATATAGTTTTTTATTGGTATATATAGTGAAAATCGGTTAAATCTAACACATCTTAATATACTTTAATAATAATAATGATGATAAAACCCTGAAGGCTAATTTCCTGCGCAAATTTCACATATAATAAAGAAAATGTATAAAAAACTTTACATCTCTAGCTTAAATAAAAAAAAATGGTCTTAGCATTTTTAAAACAGGAAAGTGACAAAAATTAGAACATGGAGAAAAAGCGATTCAAAATTATAATTCGTATTATGATGAGTACGCTGGGTGTATTAACAAAATTACCTAGTGACATAATTACCATATGGGCGAAAACGGTGTCAAAATATTTACAATTAAACAAACTTTCTTTAATGTTAAAAAAAAAAGAAAGAAAGAAAATCACCATTTTGGCCAACTATGAGCTAAACTGCTCCCCACCCCCCATCAATAAAAAATGTATAGCAAATAAAAAACATAACATGAGCCATATGTTAAAGTATATTGAAATATTCTTAAATCTTAAAATTATACATATAGATTTAAATTAAGTGTTTTTATAAGTATTAAAACACATGGCGCCCACATTACACGAAACCACATACACGAGTAACACAAACATAAACGAGTAAACACAGTAATTTATTGTTTACATTAAAAAAAACTGATTTTAAAAATTATAAATATATGTATATTCCCACTTAAAATGTTTTAAACTTAGCAACATATATTTTTATAACGTAAAATATTTTATCTTTCAGGTACCTTTCAGTTTTGTTGATTATTATTGAAACTTTTCTATGACAAGAAAATCAAAAAGACAATGATGCCAACTTATGGCAATTTTCCAAAGCTTTAACAATTTTTCCCTCAAAAATTATTTAACTTAGAAGTATAAATAAAAATACCGATGATTATGTCTTAATAGTAAAAATAAACACACTCGCAGTTACATTGAAATCAGTATCATAAATTTCCCTAAAAATTGGACAATCGCCACAAAATTTTAATAAACTGTTGATATATACAATGCTGCATGGTGTATGTACAGGGTGTACAGCAAATAACACTGTGATTTCAAAATTAAATTTATCAAAAACAAAGATCGAGAGTAATATGCGGTAAATGGTTTTTTCATTAGGTATGCTGTAAAAATCTTATACAAAAGTTTCGAACGGTAAATATTTTGAAAAGATTGTGTTCTGATTGCAAAGAATGCTCTGATTTGACATTTTTCTTGCTTTAGATTGCTGCCAGATAATGTGTTTTTCGGCTTAAAGTGCCATATTTCATAGTTTTTTAAATTAATTTTTGAAATTTCGAAATTCTAAAAATTTACTTCGAAAAATCTTTAAAATATTGCACTGTAAGCTGAAAAATTATTTCTCTGCAGGCAATCTAAAACAAGAAAAATGTCAAATCAAAGCATTCTATGCAATCAGAACGCAGTTTTTTCAAAATATTCACTGTTTGAAATTTCTGTATAAGATTTTTACAGCTTACCTAATGAAAAAAACCGTTTACCGCATATTACTATCGATCTTTGTTTTTGAGAAATTTAATTTTGAAATCAGGGTGTTATTTGCTGGACACCCTGTATGTGTATTGTGTATGAACATATATTTACAGAGACGCGTCAAAAATTTAAAATAGCGTTATATATATTTATGACCCCATCGTAACTTCATAATGGGAGAGCTACAGAGTTTTTTTGTTATCACATATTACTATCATCAGAATAAACTAAATTCCACGCTTTCATGTTTTTGCATTTAATATTTTTTGAAATATTTGATTCCGTAAAAGGGATTTTTTTTATTACTGACTCGCTCATTCACTGGAGATCATCAAATAGCTAACAAGGAGAGGGCCAGTTTTGATAATAGCAGATTTTGATGATTTTAATGTTGTAGGGCAGAGAACCTTTAGTCTCAGGTTGAATGGATTTTATACAATGCTCCTTAGGCCTAGAGAAACAGGGGGGTTTGATATAATGACTCAAATGAAATACCTTACTTTGGTAAGATAAGGAATGCGTGGTCGTAGCTCAGTTGGATAACCAATTAACAATCTTCCAGCGGAGCCGGGTACGAATCCGGAACGCGTTCCTTTTGCTTTCCTCATTTTTTGTTTTATAAATATTCTTGTAATTATTTCAATTATATGTTTATTATATGTTATCATATAACATTTATTATTTATATTTTTATATGTTTTTGAAATATTCTATTCTTTTAACAGTAAAAGAATCATGAACTTGGTGGATGGATTGACATGCTCCCAGACATTTATATAAAACGCATCACCTACTATTTATGTTCTGTTGTAAGTGTAATTGAATTATTGTTTGAATATTTAAAAACATTCTGAAATTTTAAAAATCATGTATTTTAGAATTAACATGCGGGAAATACATTAAAATAATCAAATTTATGATTCGAATGAGTATGTCTATGATAGTTTCTATGTTATCTATTGTAACAGATCATTACATTATTGGTAACTCAATATAATAAACTGTCACTTTTTTTTATCGTTCGGGTATTTTTTGTAAGTATTAAATGTTGCATTATTTTCCTTTAAAATTGTAAAAATTTAAAAAAAAAATTGCATCAACCATTTGCGATTGCCTTTTTATGCACTAATTTATTTGAAACAATCAGTGCAGGAGCGTAATGGACCGTATGACAGTATATGCCATATTATACCTTCTGGATTTAATCTGTTTCTAAAATAAATATATAGTGTATATTCTGTAATACATTTTTTAAGTTTTTGTTATTTTTTAATTATAAAATAAATTCTTGTTAATAATCAATTCAGCATTCTTTATTTTAAATATGGGCTTTTTAAAATAAACTTAGGATTTTAATGGAATAGCAAACATACCACGATTGACATCAAAGTTATTTATCTACTGTAAAAAAATAAATAAATGAAATAAAATATAAAAAGAAAAGAAAATCTGTAAAAATATTAAATTGGGAACTAGGAAACTGGGATTCTTAGAAATTTTTATGCAACGATAATAGCAAAAATTCATGTAATAGATTCTGGTACATGAATTTTCGCTGTTACCATTACATAAAAAGTTTTAGGAAAACCATTTTCCTAGAAAATGTTTAATAACTTTATAGTTTTTTTTTTTTTTTTTTTTTTTTTTTTTTTTTTACGGTGTATAGGAAAGTAAGAGTGCTGGAATTTCTTTAGTATTCTTCTTTATTTTCGTGCCAATTGTCACCGAAAGATGACAGTACTCTTCCTCAAATGCTGAAAATAATCTCACATTTTCAAAACTCAAACCACTTTTTTTAAGTTTTAAAAAGCTAATCAGAATGAAATGCAAAAACTAAATGGAATTTGATCTAGCTTTATAGGTAGATCTTCCTATAGAATATGCCTTCTATTTTTTTACTTTTATTTTTATTCTAATTCTTTATTTTAAGACTAGAAGACAGAACCAGTGTTGTACGCAATTTTGCTTTAGTAAAAAGAAAAAAAAAAAAAAAAAGAAAAAAAAAAGAAAGAAAGAAAAGAAAGAAAGGAAGAAAAGAAAAAGTAAAGAAAAAATGTGTTAAACCTAGCAGGATACCTTAAAAAAATAAATAAATATATTTCAGTTATGTAGCAGAAATAATTAGCATAAGCACACCTGAGTTTTGCAAATTTTCTTATTCTGAAAATAATTTTGAAGAAAGTATTATCATCAAAAATTAGGGCACAAAGGTTTCGTGAAAGAATAACTCTGTAAACTTAACGTTTAACAAAGTGTTTCTACATTCAAAGACGTATCAAAACAAGCGTACTCCCTAAACTATTATGTCAATAAATAGTTTGGAAAGTTTTACGAAAAGCTTATCTTTAATTATTGTACTCAGAAAGGCTGGCTCCAGAAACTTAAGATAACTAACTATTCAGCATTTTCGGATCAATACCTCCAAGGCATTACGTTAGACAGTTGCCATTTAATGGTAAAATGTATTGGATAAGCTCAAACTTTCTTTAAAATGTCGAAAAGCACTCTCAACACACTTTAAGTAAATTTTGACTCTAAAATAAAAAAAGAAAATCAGAAAAGGGATTTTATTTTTCAGGCTACGTTTTGGTTATGTTAGATATTATTTTAGGTTAAGATCTTAAAACTAAAGTAAATGCACCAGTAGTGAGCCATTTTAAAACATTTATGTTGTCATTATTAAATTGTTAATAAATTACAAAATATATGTATAATTTTTAGCCTAGTCTTAGCCTGCATGTGTTAGAATAAATATACAAAAGTTAAAACAATATATTCTTCGAAAAAAAAAATGAAAAAAAAAAATGTTATCTTCTTCTGTGCTACAGTAGTGCGCCAAGTAAATTTCTTATGCATAGGTCTTTAAGTTTTCAGCTTATCCAACAAATTATTTTCAGTGTAATGAAATATATTGACAATAGTTTAATTTCAAATAAAATATAATATGAAAGGAACAAGGTTTTAAATCGAAATTTCTTTTAATGAAACATATAAAAATTGCCAAATATTTTTTTTTCTTTTTTTAAGGCATTTTAGAAAATAAACAAATATACCGGCAGACAAAAAAAAAAAAAAAAAAGAGAGTATGAACAGTGTATGAAAAGTTAACACTTAAGGATGTTAGTCTATCATATTATTTTCAGTCGTTTTTCAAATATGTATATCGGGATTGTTTCTGCATTTTAAAAATTGGTGGCTCAGTACTACGCAGGAAATAAATGAACTGATGTGTACGTTATTCTTATACAGGGTGTATCTAAACTACTGGGCAAAACTTTAAGGGGTGATAGTACACATCAAGACAAATAATATTCAATGGGAAACTAAGGGTCCCAAACGTCTTCCGAAGGAGATAGGCGCCATCAAAGTTTAGGGTCCAAAATTTGAAATGATTATAAAAAACGGAAAAATTGGTCGATTCATTTGCGGTTTTCAAGAAAACTACTCTTTATGTCAGTATTGTCTTGAAAATAAATTATAAAGATAAATTTCAAAAAATGCCGATAGAGGGCGCTTTAGACTTTGGAGTAACGAACAACTATTTTTTACCATTGTTTTTTGCATCTCATTAATTTTTTTAGAAGTTTAGACATAAACTCAAATTTTGAGCTCAAAATTTGTGGTTAATTAGCGCAAATTGAACTGTGTTCAATGGGAGTGGGTAGGTTCAAATTTCAAATAATTATAAAAAACAGAAAAATTGGTCAATTGATTTGAGGTTTTTACTAAAACTATTCTTTATGTCAGTATTGTCTTGAAAATAAATTATACAGATAAATTTCAAAAATGCCGATAGAGGGCGCTTTAGACTTTGGAGTAACGTACAATCATTCTTTACCGTTATTTTTTGCATCTCATTAAATATTTTTAGAAGCTTAGACATAAACTTAAATTTTGAGCTGAAAATCTGAATTGTTGAAAGTGGTTAAGTAACGCAAACTGAACTGTGTTCAATGGGGGTTGGGAGATTGGAATTTCAGATGATTATAAAAAACGGAAAAATTGGTCGATTCGTTTGCGGTTTTCTCTAAAACCATTCTTTATGCCAGTATTTCCTTGAAAATAAATCTTAAAGATAAATTTCAAAAACTCCGTTAGAGGGAGCCTTACACTTTAGAGTAACCAAGAACTATTGTTACCGTTATTTATTTATTTATTTCTTTTTTTTAACTAAATAAATGTTTTAAAATCTTAGACTGAAATTTTGAGCTCAAAATCTGAATCGTTGTGAGTAATTAAGTAGCGAAAAATTGAACTGTGCTCGTATGGTGGGCAAGGTAACATTTCAACTCCTGAACACAGTTCAGTTTGCACTTCTTCACCTCTCCCAACGATTCAGAATTTGAGCTAAAAATTTAAGTCTAAGGTTTTGCAAGCATTTAATTAGATACAAAATAGAACAGTTAAAATTGTTTTACATATACAATACATATGCAATACATAAAATACATATACAATATTAAGACCATATAACGTCGCTTTTGTAAATCGGTTAAAATTTTTAAAAAAAATGCAAATCGTTCCGATATACTAAAATAAATTAGATGAAATAATTTCGTTAATGATGCTTTCCAAAAAAGAAAATAAGTGAAATAAATGCTTTTATATTTAAGTTATTTATGATCATATATATACTAAAGTAGATTTTTGAAAAATGGTCTTTATACTGATAAAGTATAAAATGCTTTGAAATTCGGAATATTTCTGTAATTTTATTTTTAGGTAAATATAATTAAATTATAAAAAGTAAACTGCCTTAAATATATATCTCGTATCTTATAATTTAACTTGTATTTACATTATATACTTAAGACTATTCCAATTTTCGCTGATAACTTCAAAGAACGGAACTTTTGATAATCGAGAATAAATTTTCTAATTAAAGATAAATTTGCTGCAAATACTTGTTAATCTTTAAATTTAATTTAGAGATTTAAGAGAATTCTCCTTATATAAGTTTATTTTGCGAAAGGAATCAAGCTTTGAGGTTTATAAGGATTAAAGATATGGAAGTTGAATTTACTAAAAATACTTTTCTTATTCGTATATTTTCCAACGAGGTAATTTAATTTAGATTATGGTTACAATAACTTTTTTAGCTTACGGTAGGGTTTATTGAAATAATTTGGATATTTTTCTTTTGAGGGAATTTAATTTAAGAGCATTGTCAAAATATTTTTGTGAGAAAATTCCAATTAGATACCTTTTTTTTTGTTTAATTAAATAACTTTAGAAATAAATGATTCAAAGTTTAGTTATTTAAAATCAATAAATGACTTTTCCGGTATTTTAAAAATATTAATATTATGGAATCTATCAATAAATATTATAAATATTAATATTATGGACTAATATCGCATAGGAAAAAGGTTTTCATTTTCGGAGGTAATAAAGACATATATTGCTGGTTGTTTTTACCACTTTTTTTAGTGTATACTTATTAATTAACTAAATTTACTGATTAAAATATTTTTTTAATTATCATCATTTTTCTTATTTCCATTCTGATTCTCATTTATTTTTTCTCTATTGATAATAATTCATGAATAAAATAAATTCATTTTATATATTTAAGCAGAACTCCATTTGTTCGAAGCATACTTTTAAATAACATTAGTGTGAGATGAATCTCACAGTGTTTAGTTTATCGTATCTTTTTTTATTCTTTTCTTCATTTAAGCAGCGAGTTTTCCTTAAATTTAATTCTGTATTTTTAGTTTACGATCGCGCGCTACTTGTCCTCTCGCATCTGCGCCGCGATGTATTATGATGACGTCACTGTGGGCGCTGACACTCCTTCACCACACCCATATTGCGCCGACTTCGTCACGTAAGGGCGTTCTGCTAAGCGCGTAGAACGAATTAAATAATTCTTTTCAAATGCCTTTTTTTCAATTTGCTCTTTAAGATAATGACGAAATATTAATTCTCTAATCAATTTAAACTTTGTTTCTTTTTACTTTTGGATTCCCCGTAGAATGCATTTAAATAGTAAACGCGGTTAATTTTTAAATCAGAATTAAGTTTGATGATATCGTAAGGGGATGTAAATTGAAACGTTAGCCCGCTGGCTTTGCCGGCCGCGCGCCGTGTGCGAACGGCGAATCGCAAGAAGAATTCATATTATAATTCCGCCGGATATGGAATCTTTACAAGTTTTTCCCGTGTTCATTCTAAATTAATTATGCCTTGCTGCCTTTCCATGAATGTGATATTACAGTTTGATGAATTCATGCAACATTCTTGTAATACATGGTCTTCAAAGGTTCTGGTGACCAAAGTAAATTTCTATGTTGTCATCCTAACAAAAGAATAAAATAAAGAAGATGTTATTCTCTTCAACAAGTTTGTATCTTCTTTGTACATGGTCTTCTGTCTTCATTTCCACAGTCATCGTATTTTCAAGTAAGGTTATTCCAGTTTATTTTATTTTCTTACATTAAATTAAAGTTCCACTATCGATCACGCTAACGAACTTTATTAATGACACAACGCACACCCAACGAACATTTTCAACACCACAATTGGTGCCGATGACTCTAAAGAACAATTAAGTTATTGCTTTTCAATGCATAAAAATAGAATTAAAAATTGCCGTAAATTCAATATTTTTGCCCTAAAGTCAATATTTTTTTTCGTTCTTTGAAATCTCAGAAGCGTTCCTGACTGAATCCTCTTGATGGAATTTTGAAAGTATTAAAAGAGATGAGAAATGCCAATATTAATAATTAAACAAAAGTAAATTACAAGTGCTTTACAAATTATTATTTTTAATATAAAATTTCAAGAGGTTTTATATTCTGCTAGTCAAGTGAAATAATTTTTTTGTTGTTCTATCTACAAAAGATCGATGTACTTATGATTCTAAAGACTTCACAATTTTTTTTTTTCATCTTGCTGTTTCCAAATGCCAAATATAAAAAAAAAAAAAAAACAAGAAATTTATTATTCAGATTGCAGTACTATATTTAGAAAGTAATGAAGTTTTGAAGTTCTAAAAAAAATAATTTCATACTTTTAAGAACATATTTATTTAATAAGAGGTTATATTTTTAGTTATATATTGGGTTTTAAAGTCTAATTATGGCACTCACATATAAAGATGAATTTTTTTTTCCCCTTGAAATCTGCGATAAATATTGTTTATATATTATTTCTTCTAAAAATTTTTCTTATGCATTTGATATGCAAAGAGGCTGAGATTCTTCATAAATATTCGTAGTTGCTATATCCTACATAATTTTCTTTGAAGACTTCTGTCCTTCTACCATATCAAGTTGTGTTTATTTTTTTTACTTTAAGAAGAAATAAGGAATAAACTTAAATTCAATGTTTCATCCTAATTACTAAAGAATTTTTACTCTGCATATCTCATTTAAAGATGTCAATTAAGAAAACTTACTTCTTTTCATTCATTTGTTTACCTGATGAAGTGGTCCTCAAGTATGTAGTTTAATCCATTTTTCGAGCCTCTTTAATGGTATACAGGTGTTGTGAAGAAAGTGCTAAAATTATTTTCATACATACCAATTAAAATTCTTTTGTTCCTGTTTAAACAATTTAATTTAAAGATTTGTGCTCATTTTTCCACTTTGATGTCTGATGAAGAAGTTTTAGTAATGATGCAGTAAATTATCCATATATTGCTGAGCTTCTCCTGTATTTCTCGAAGTTGGTTTGTGAAGCAAGATTATTATTATTATTTTTGTTTATAATCAATAGCTTTTGCAGAATGACTGATTGTGAAGATTTATGGAACTTTACTGTTCTGTAGTAGAGAAAATTCAAAAGATCAAGAAGATTTTGCTCAAAATCTAGTACTAAAATTTTTTTTTTGTGTGCCAGTTACTGATATAGTGCCTTTTCTTTATGTCACCCAATTTCTACAAAGTTGAATATGCCTCAAATTTTTTTTCTCTCTCAAATTTCTGCAAAATTTTTTTTATTAATTGTGAAGATATTTTATTAATGAAGAAATTATTTTCTATAAGCACCATTCATGAAAGGTATGTGTAACTCAAACTTGTTTTCATCAATAACATATGGACGTTTCTGCAGCTAAAATTTGATCAACTTCAAATGATTGTGTATTAGTGGCTCATCATGCATAATTACTTTGAAGTAAATATTTTTTCGGCTTTTTCACAGATTCGTCAACATGCATGGCATTCCACATCATCGTCATTCTTGATTCTCATGTTGCTTTCTAAGAGGCAATGAAGGCAACATTATTTTATTTTTATGAATTTCGAGTCAATTTTTTTGCTTGTGTAGTAATTCAATCTCACAGTGCAAAATTTTTGCTGAAGAACATGATTGGAATTTGTTGCAGGAATCCACAATTACTCAAGATCATATTATTTATTTTCAGGTATAGTGTTTTTCATATTATTTCAAGCCCAAAGCATTTAAAATTTAATCTGTGATATGCCTCATTTTTTTAACTTTATGCAAGAAATTATTTTTTAAAATTGATTATATCAAGATATATTTTTAAGGAAGAAAATATTTTTTTCTCTTTTCATCATGTATACAAAACAAGAAGCAGAAATCTGTAGTGAATATGTTTACCAGCGCATTTTTTTATTTCAAGTATTTCAATTCACTGACAGTGAATTTCGCCAGATTTCGTCTTCAACTCTTCATGGTGTGTGGTATGTTTTAGTGAAATGTCTTCAGTGTTTTTGCTAAGTAAACATTAGTGCCTGCAATGTGTACCACATTCTTCTTCAGTGTGTTTTAATGCTCCTTAGTTATGATAAATATGTTCAGTTTGGTGAAAATACTTCCGCTAACTATTTTTTTTATAAACTATCTGACTAATTCAGCCAGTACTATTCTCTTACAACCGTTTGTTGTTTATAACAAGAGCTGCTTTACATCTGTACATTATACTATTTTTTTTTTTTTTTCTCGTTCTACCTTTGTTCATTATTTAGTTAATTTTCTTCTACAGGGATCACAGAAATCTCTTAAAGAGATTGTATTCATCTGTATTTTATGTTTTTATATTAATATGTTTGCAGGATTCCTGGATATCATGTTATGTCAAGACTAATTCTGTTTATTCTACAATATTTTTCTGATTTTGACAGTTATTTAATTTTAATTTTTGACAATTCTTTAAAATTAATTTAAAAGTAACTTTTGTTTTAACTTTTATTACAAACATAGAAATTTTAACTTTACTTTGTTAAATTATGCAAGATTCAAGCTGAATATTTTTATGGTACACTTGTTTGGTAATTTTAAACGTTTTACTCGATTATGACATTACAAAGATTTACTAGTATTAATGAAATTTAAGTCCTAGGTTGTCTGAATATACCAGATAAAATATTTTCAACTTTAGTTGCTTTCTTATTGCAGCTTAGTTTTGTAATTTTAAGTTATTGTTTTCCTAGGCAGTCAGAGTATATTGAGAAGATACTCTTGATTTATGTTGCTTTACTTTTGCAACTTTATAAATTTTGATTCATAAATGTACGATTAATCTTATTGAATTCAAAATTTTGGATGATTTTTTTGTGGCTAAAAGAATTATTTAGCTATTGGATTATTTTTGTTTTTAAAATATATGAAAATTTAGATATGATCTTTTAAGAGCATATTATGTATACAAATAGTATACAAAAGAAAGCACAACTCTAGATGAACTTTTTACCAGCGCATTTATACATATTTTTAACTCATCTAGTGAATTAATAAAGTGTTTCATGACTTAAACAACCTGATTATGACTTAAAAATATATGTGTACATATCTATTTTTTTTTCAAGTGTGTTCCATACTTCCATTTACAGCTGTCATCATGTAGAGAGAAGGGAAATGATAGTATCTCATGATTATAAATAATCATCTGTTCAAAGTTCATTTTGTTTTATCTCTTTCTTTAACAGCAGTCTGACAGTTCTGATTCTATATGTCTACAATGTTTAGTTATACCAGTGTACCATTTCAAATCATATTACCGAACAGTATACTTATTTTTTTTAATATATTCTTGTCCATAATTGCTTTGGATGGTAACTGTGTTTCTGCATACAGCCGCAGGAGCCTTAAGAGATGAAAGTCACATGAAACTGTGTGCATCTATCAGTTTATACAGCCAAAAAAAACTTTTGCATTATGTGATCGGAATTTAAAAAAAAAATATTTGAAAAATATGTAATATGTTATTTATATGTGTAAATATTTATGTATATATGTGTATCTATTTGTGTTCACAGATATGTTGATGGTTTATGGGGTAATCATTGAAATAGTTGTGAACTTTGTGTTTACATGTGTATAATTTTTTGTTTACAGCATTGTTAATGATTTCTAGTGATTGGGTGGAGACTATTAACATAATTGTAAGCCCGTTATCGAATCTCAATAGATTTATTTGTATAATACATAATTCTTCCTTTTTTTCCCATAATGATTCTACAAAACATTTTTAAGTGATTCCTGGTACATGGTATGGTAATTAAACATAAATATATATTTCTCGATTGTGTCAAATTGTTACTTTTATGTATATGAAAGTAGTTTATTTTTTTGGTGATCACCATTCCCTCATTTTGAAAGAAAACCATGGTATATGTAAAGTTTATAGTTTAAGAATTCTTATAAGTGTATAGGCCTAATAAATAAGTATGACTATTAATATGTTTTAAACCTTTGTCATGACAGATCTTTTGATTGAAGTGACGACTTTTTGCTGTGGGGTACTTTGTGTGATTGAGTAGTGCACGACTCAGTTGCTCAATTTATCTCACATGTTGTTGGTTGTTTATTTTAATTGAGTGAAATTTTAATGTGTACACAAATGATGTCATTATTTTTATGAAATTTGAATTAATATATGGCCAGTTGAATTTAATATTAGAGTTATAGAAAATACTCTATTTTATATCATATATAAATTTTTAAAGTCCTAGGCAAAAGTCAAACCCACAAGATTTTTTTGACTTTTTGTTGCTCCTGTATTTGCAATCTTTTCAGAAGTTTAATTCTGTTATTTGGTACCATAAATATTTAAATTATGACTAGTCAATGATCTCACTTTTGTCTGTTAACTTAAAATGCGTTAACATTTATTATTTGTCAAATATGATAATTTTTTGAGATCACATGAAAATTTTGCCATTACTATATTTTTGGCATTTTACTGTATACTTAATATATTGTATACTTTTTGACCTATGAATGTACTCTATGCAATGTATATTCTTTCTCTCTCTTACTTTTGGTCACCGGTCCTTCCTTTTTAGCAGCACTTCGACATTGATCTTAACTATGAAAATCGTTTAAATTGGCTTTTAATTGATTTTTTTTTCAGGCTGGCATTTCAAAATTTTGTCATCCCATTTTCTGTAAAAGGTCTTCTTCGTTTCACCTTTTACATCCCTGGTCTTACAAAATTTTGTTCGGTCTTTGGGGGTAATGTGAGATGAATCTCACAGTGTTTAGTTTATCGTATCTTTTTTTATTCTTTTCTTCATTTAAGCAGCGAGTTTTCCTTAAATTTAATTCTGTATTTTTAGTTTACGATCGCGCGCTACTTGTCCTCTCGCATCTGCGCCGCGATGTATTATGATGACGTCACTGTGGGCGCTGACACTCCTTCACCACACCCATATTGCGCCGACTTCGTCACGTAAGGGCGTTCTGCTAAGCGCGTAGAACGAATTAAATAATTCTTTTCAAATGCCTTTTTTTCAATTTGCTCTTTAAGATAATGACGAAATATTAATTCTCTAATCAATTTAAACTTTGTTTCTTTTTACTTTTGGATTCCCCGTAGAATGCATTTAAATAGTAAACGCGGTTAATTTTTAAATCAGAATTAAGTTTGATGATATCGTAAGGGGATGTAAATTGAAACGTTAGCCCGCTGGCTTTGCCGGCCGCGCGCCGTGTGCGAACGGCGAATCGCAAGAAGAATTCATATTATAATTCCGCCGGATATGGAATCTTTACAAGTTTTTCCCGTGTTCATTCTAAATTAATTATGCCTTGCTGCCTTTCCATGAATGTGATATTACAGTTTGATGAATTCATGCAACATTCTTATAATACATGGTCTTCAAAGGTTCTGGTGACCAAAGTAAATTTCTATGTTGTCATCCTAACAAAAGAATAAAATAAAGAAGATGTTATTCTCTTCAACAAGTTTGTATCTTCTTTGTACATGGTCTTCTGTCTTCATTTCCACAGTCATCGTATTTTCAAGTAAGATTATTCCAGTTTATTTTATTTTCTTACATTAAATTAAAGTTCCACTATCGATCACGCTAACGAACTTTATTAATGACACAACGCACACCCAACGAACATTTTCAACACCACAATTAGACTAATTATGTAATACTTAAGCAATAATAATTAATCTAAAATTTAACTGCGATATAAAATTATTAAAAAATATGATTATTTATATTTTACCGTAACTTGAAGAAATATTTATGTTTTAAAAGAAATTTAATTAGAATTTAGAGGTAATACCAAACAACAAAAACAGAATTTTATTAAAAATAGTAAAATTTATAGGCTGTTCAGATAGTTTTCTTTTCATAAATTAAGCTCCTCATTATTTTATTAGCAAATTGAAAAATATTGTCACTTTTAACTAAAAATTAAGATTTTTTCTCTTAATGTCTGAAATAAATTTATTAGAACGTATAGTTTAACTTTGTATTGATTGCAGAAAAAATTTCAAAACAATTTAAAGATAAAAGAAAAGAAAAATAAGAACAGAATATGCATCGTTTAGCGTAAACAAAGCATTTGTGAAACTTCCATTCCAAATTTTATTCAACAAAAGATATATTTTATCTTAAATTTTTTAATGTAATTTCTATTCAATTATGTGACAAATCACAACACTCAGAAATAACATATTTCATAAACATGCTAAAATATGTTAAAAAAGAGTTTTAAAAACAGTAAAAATGGGTTTAATAACTGTTTTAGTTACAGAAGAAATGGATACCAACATGATTCCCCCAGCCATGCCTATGTAATAATTTAAGTCACATTTTTTTATAATATAAGATTTCATAAACCCCTGCAAGATTCTAATGTCCTATAGGGTCAACTTGCTTTTTTAAGTAAATTATTTAATTTTGGTGGCGGCGTCGCAATCAATTCATTATTAAACTTCTTAAATTTTAATTTTAACTTCTCAAAACTGCTTTTCAAATCTGGAAATGAAACTCATTTAAATTTTGTAGGATCTCTCTCTTTATTGAAACCTTCAATTAACTCATGATTTTGTGGTTTAGCTTTCAATTTTCTATAATAATTAATTATTTATTGCTGCTTCTTATTTTATACCCGTTAGAGCCTGCAATCTCATGGATATTATTCAATTTCTTATTTAAAAATTCTTTAGAAAAAAAAAAACAAAACTTGAAAGTTCTATCAACCATGAAACGAAAAGTGGGGAATTTATAACAAAAGGTGAACATGCAGAATTTGGAATAATATGTCGGAATAATTTTCTTTCTATAAACTGTTCTTTTCGATGAATCCTTCTCTCTAATTAAAAAATGGTAAACTACAATTCTCTTTTAATTCATATGTAAATTTAATATTTGTATCTAATTTATTGACTTCATTACAATTAAGTTAATATATTAGATAAAAACCAGCATGCTTTAATAGTCTTTCACTAATCTAAGCACGAAAGAACGCTTATGTATATATATACATGTAGGCATCAAGCGAAAGTCGCATAGATCGGTTGATCTCGCTTTGATATCAGCCAAGGGAGGAGCACTGCCCAATGCACTCTTACAGCATCCGATGGAGCTAAGAGTCACCATTTGACTCTGGTCGGCACTTATGTATATACTTATATACAGAAATGTCGGTAACAGTGTTACTAGTAAAATGTCTTTTTTTTTTTTTTTTTCCCCCATCTCAAAAATGCTTAACGCGCCTAAAGAAGTTTTCACTTCAAAAGTTTGAAATTATCCCCCTTTCACCCTAATTTATTTGCTATCCACCTTCTGCCATGACCAGGTGATGGATGTAGGTTTCTCCCTCATGCACAACACTTTACTTTCCATAAACCAGGCTAAGATTATATCACATACTCACATCTCTTAGACGAAATTGCAGGGCGTGCTCTATAAGGGTTTTCGGTCTTCCGAATCCCCCTCACTAATGTAAAGTTTATGGGCGTTTGATGCATTCGTATGTTCAAAATAGCTCCTTGAATTTCTTTTTTTTTTCTTTTTTCTTTTTTTTTTTTTTTTTTTTGTATACGCTTAATGAAAGATGTCTCTGGTTTTCTTAGTTATTAAAATTTTTCTTAAGTACATACACTCTAAAAAATAAAAGTGTAAATTAGACAAATTTACATATATATGTGTGTAAATTCCTAAAATTACACACCTGACATGAAAATTACCCACTTTTTGCAAAATTTTACCTGTTTTTATGTGCATTTTAGCTTAACAAACTAAGTGTGTATTTTTTTATCACTTGAAAAACATAAATAAATGTGTAAATGCTGAAAAATGTCTGAATTTACACAAATTGGTACGTTATTGTAATTTACACATAATGATATACACATAGGTAAGAGTGTAAATTTCTAAAGTCACCCACTTGTCATAAAAAATACCTATTTTAATGTGTGTTTAGTTTGTGGCATTAAGTTTGTAAGTTTGTTATCAGTGCATAAACTCATAAAAATTAGTAAATGTAGATTACTCCTGAAATTACATTAATTATTGTGTTGAAAAAATTATAAATGCGTGAATTTTAAAGCCGACGTTACGAAAGGGATAGGAGGATTACATATTATTCAGAGCTACACTTTTTATTTTAGTAAACCCATTCCAAAAATAACATGGTGTCATTGCTTTGCTGTAACAGTATTTTTAAGTAATAAATTAATATATTTTTATATTTTTATAAGATACTCTGACTACCTCTCTCACTCTCCCCGTTTCAGCAACACGTGAACATTTAAAAGAAGTTAAAAAAATTTAATCTCGACACATGAAACAAATGTAACAAATATTTTGTTACATGTAACGTAAAATTCTATTCATTTAATTTCATTTTCCGAATTCCCTTTTAAAATTTGTACATCAAATATAAGAATGCTTGATTGTATAATTATAGGTTTTGATTAAATCGTAATTTCTTTCAGCCATCGCACAGACTGCTCTTTTTCACAATTTTACTTGTAATTTTTAGTAATAGTGCTAGATTTCATTCTTAAAGCGACATTAGGAAGATTTCATAACGAGGCATTATAATAGAGATATAATCCCACTTTATGCTTATTCATAAAATTAAATTATATTTTTTGTACTGTTGGTATTCTTTTTTACTCCCCCCCCCCTTTAATTAAAAGGATAGTAGTTTAACCTTCAGTAAAATCTAAAAAATATTTCGAATTCATTTAATATGTAATATAAAATATTAAGATAATTAAGATAATTCTAAATTCGTATCCTGAGTTATTTATACATTTTGCACATCAAATATAAGTATGCTTGATTTTACCCTAAATTATTTCAGCCGTCTGGTAGCTTGTAAACTTTTATCCATTTCAAAGTTTAACTTGTAATTTTAGTTTAACTTCAGTTCGCAGTGCAATTGATGGTTGTATTCAGGAACTACTTCAACCTCGAGTTAGACGCGAATATAGCATAGAAAACTAAAATCGTAATCTTCGTTGACTTGGCTTCATCATGTTTAAGTTGAAAACTAATGGTGTGTCCAGCTGATTGCAGGCGCTCTCGTTCAGAAAAATATAGTATATAATAAATTATTCTCTTATAAAATATAAGGTATGTAATGTCATACGTCCGTATTACCTCCAATTTTTTTATCTGGTTTGTTTATATTTATGTATAAATGTATATGATACATGTTGGATTGTTTTTTACGTATAAGAATGTTTTACACGTATAATTTACTTGCCTTAAAAAATGTCAACATTACATAACTCCTGATAAATGTCTATTAAAATAACAACTGTTGTATCTAAAGTCATTTATTTCTTGAAAAATTTTCATCTGAAAAAGAATTTATGAATGTATCTTAACAGTAGCAAAATAAACATTAACATCTTTTTTTTTTTTGGGGGGGGGGGGTGAGATGTTAAATTTTGGTTCGGTTGTGTGAAAGATATTATAGTTTATTTATAAATTATTATACAAATGTATACCATATCTATAAATTATATATTCTGATTTATAAGCTAAACAATTCATCTGAGTTTTATTTATTTATTAATTTTTTTTTAATTATGAAACTTATAATGTTAACTAAGTTTATCATCTATTAAAACTGTAGCGTTGCTTTTGAGTTTCTACGTTACATTTCCTAATTTTGAGAAATTAATTTTTTAAATTTTTTTATCTTAATTACATTAAATTTTCAGCTGTGTTTTAATTTGAAAATATTAGATCGGAAGAACTATGTTCCACTAAAATAGTCATAGTAAAGAACACATAATTTTTTCTTGTTAATTATAGAATTAATAAAAATACACAGAAGTAAATTGCAAAAGGGCGCAAATACGTTGATTTAAAATAACTCCAGATCAAAAATTCTGAAGAAAATTTATGTTAAAGTAATGGCTTTTTCTTCAAATATGGCTTTTTCTTCAAATTTTCCATTCCAATTTTGCATATTATTACAGAACTTATATGACATAGAACATATGATTGTATGTATATAAAAAATTATAACAGTTGTGTCATAATGAATATTCAAAATCGAACTTATCATTCTCTCCCTCCCCCTCTACATAAATATCCCCCGCCGGGTGAGTTTAATACACTTAAGACACAAATGTAATTATCAAATAAATTCTACGAGCATTAATTTCGAAAATTTATAAGAGTCAATTGATATTTGGATATAGACACAGTATTTCTCGTTTTATTTTTTACTATAGCTGATAAATAAAAATACACATTAGTTTGAAATCTAAAATTTTAATTAGAATAATCTGAAATTTTCATTTATGAAGATAAGATTAATTTCATTAATGTTAAAATATATTTGTATTTTTTTTCTTTTTTTAAGACACAAATTTCTAAATATAAATTTAATGCAAAATATATTACTTTAATGATTCAACAGCTTTTTTGATAGTCCTGATAATATTTTATATGGCAAATTCTTTGTAATGATGACTATTTATGAAAAAAAAACAATTCAACATGTAATATAGGTGATTTATGTATATATAAACAAATCAGCTAAAATATTTGCAGGTAATATGTGTGTGTGAGAGAGAGAGATGAAGTTTACATACATTTTTTCTATTTTTTATAGTATTTTAAATTTTACTTTTATAACTGTATGTAACACAGTACCTTCAATATAACTGACTTTGTATCTTGAGTCTGAAAAATAAAAAATGAAAAATTGAGTCTGAACTTTGAAAATAAAAAGTGTGGAGATTGCAAGTTTATCAACTATGATTATTCCATCTGATTAGTCTAAAATCTATCATTAATTAATTATTTATTTTTCTTTATCTTAATTTTTAATTGCATGTTCTAAATAATATATAAATGAGGGGAAAGTATAAAATTAAAAAGTAAGGAAGAATATAGAAAATAAAATAGCAGTTTTCATGTGTATATTTAGAGGAGAGTGGGGAGGAATGGGATACTTTTTACAAAAATAATAAAATCAACTTTACTTGACGAAAATACAAAAACTTTGATTTATAGAATACAAAATGAAACACTTTCTAATGTCCTTGAGCTATATAGAAACATAATTTGAAGAATCAATTTTATAATTAAAGAAATTGAAAATGTCACAATGTGTCCCATACTTCCCCACTAACAGAGAAGTAATATTTGTACTATGATGGTTGATGAGGAATATCAAAAACTAATGTCTTAAATGGCTATATGCTGAATTTTAGATCCGTAGCTGCTATAGTAGCATAGTTTTAAAGGGAGGGGTAAAGTTCTAAAAACCTATTTATAGGGAGTTTTTAAGAGGAGGGGAGTGAGTGTGATAGGCTGATTTGGAGCTTATGATGCTACACTTGTGATAGTGGATGAGAAGTGTGTACATCACTATGATCCCGAGACCAAACAACACTATTTTATCGCATCCACTGTCACAAATCTAGCCCATAATCAGACTTTCAACTACCTTCCCCCCCCCCCCCATTTTACTCCTCCATACAAAACTATATGAATATTGCAGCTACGGTTCAGAAACTAAGCATAAATATATCGATATTCTTCATCAACCCATTGCAGTACAGATATTTCATATACACTAGACACAATAGTTATTGAACCTCCATCGAATATGCGTATTTTGCATATTACGCAAAGAACTGTGTAAATTACGATAACACAATAATATGTGTTTTTTGCGTAATACATATTTATCAGTGTAATCACAGAAGATTACACAGATCAATGAGTAAGAATATAACACAGACATATGTGTATTCTTGCGCAATTTACACATTAATGTGGGTATTTCATGAGTGGTCACAATAACTTTTACACACTTAGTGTTATCATCAAATTACACACTGAAATGTGTATTTTGAAATTTACACATTAGGCGTGTATTTCGGCAATTTACGCACAAATTTACACATATAAACAAATCGTTTTTGTATCATCGATTTACACATTTTTGTGTGTAAATTTACATTTTTATTTTTAAGAGTATACTTAATTTTATATGAAGTGTTAAAATTTTACTCACAGTTCGTTTGCATATAATACATAAAATATTAAATTAAATATCGATTTTAGACATACTTTGAGAACTAAGAAAAAACAGACATCCTTTAAGAAGAGCATACAGAAAAAAACACATAAAAAATATTAATAACCTGACGAGATATTTTAGATATACGAATGCGTCAAACACGCATACACTTAACATTACGAATTTCGAATTCTGAAGCTGAGTGATCAACCCCTTTAAGGATGCTCGTCATTCGATTTTTGAATTTCCCTTAGTAATGTTATATCTATGGCCATTTGATGCATTCGTATATTTAAAATATCTCCACGAAATATTAATATTTGTTTATTTCTTTTTTTTGTGTGCTCTTCATAAAGGGTGCCTCATTTTTTTTTTTTTTTTTTGTCAAAATATGCAAAAAATCTCTGCGTTATTTAATATTTTATGCGTTAAAAGCGAACGAACTCGAAGTCAAATTTTAACGCTTCATATAAGATTTGACTTAAAATTTAGAAGTATTTTGTCAACTAAGAAAAAACAGATATCTTTTACGGAGAGTAAACAGGAAAAAGAAGTTAAGTTATTAATTCCCTGAGTATACTTTATGTAATATAATAATAATGCATCAAATGTCCATAGAGTGATGATTTGAGACCAACCGGAGGGACTGCCCGCTGAAGAAATGGTTACATAGCTGATATAAAGTATGATCGAAAAAAACACGGCTATTGCATAATTATATAAAGAAGAAATCCTCCAAATATATTTTTACAAAAATGAAGATAATTTTTTCCACCAGTCTATATTATCCATTCATTATAAGAGGAACTATTGGGATTTTATCTCATAAAATTTCTAAAACTATTTCTATAACTAAGCAGCGTCATTTAATTTAGTAAAAATTATGGGTGTATTGTATATATCCATGGTTACAAATATGGAAATAAACATTCAAGTAAAAATAAAATAAAACAATGTAAATAATCTGAAAAAGAAACACATGAAAATGGAATGATAGCGATTAATTTTCTTCAATTATAGATCGAGCAACTATAAAATATGCTTATTTTTTTATAATGGCTTCGAGAGAGTCAAAACACGTAAGCTTTCTAATAGGGATTTTTTTTACACCTTTAACAATTTAATGAAGTATAAACTTTTCAAAGAAAAAAAACTTTTAAAAAATATAAAAATTTCATTTATTTTTGGAATTCTGTATCAGAAATCAATTTAAAAAATAACATATTTCGCCAATGTATCACTTAAAAGAAAAGTGCTTCGAACGCAGGCACTCTCCTTAAATATTATTTGTTACAAATGTCATTGAAAGAGGTATGAACTGGGAGATTAAAAAAAGAAAAAAAAAAATCATTCTCCAATAGATGTAGTAAAAGTTCAATGACTTTTGATGCGTCACAAAAATATTTAGTAGCCGTTCGGGCCATAAGTTTTATCCAACTCTTCAATGGATACTTTGTAACAAAGCAGCAGCTATTGTGCCGATTTTCGGCCATTAAAGAAAATCATTTCTGTTATATTTGAAATCATTAATCAAGGAAAAGCAATAAAGTGATAAAAGGAAAAAAGTCTTTATTTTCTGTTATTAAAAAAAAAAAAAAAAAAAAAAAAAAAAAAAAAAAAAAAATCATATTATAATTTCTGATTTGTTAAAACGGAAACATTTTTTACTATAAAAACCAGAAATGGGAAAAGAGAAATATAATAATGTGAAACTTATAAAAACGGAATCTCTCAGTAAAGGACTACTGAAAATTCCATTGTCCGTCGGAATTAATCCTATAAAAAGATGTCCCAACAGTGGCCGAGAGGTCTTGCCTCCGAAACTGATAGACGGCAGGCGCTAGCAATCGCGGCCGTCGGTCTAACCGTTCGAAGTTTTCCGTGGTTTTCTTCGAATCTTGGATTTCCTTGCTTGAATACAGGTTAGGTTCCCTTAGAAGGACCCCCCATGGAGGTCATCCCACCTTAAGGGCCTATATCCCAATTGTAGATAATTGGCCGTCATAAACACAAAACAAAACCTATAAAAAGATACAGCTAAAATGGAAACCTGTCACAAATGGGGTTTTTTCCTGGTGCATAATTATTATTATTTTTTATTGAAATTGCATACTGTTTACTAAAAAATATTTACATACATTCATTTTTTTATACTATCGTTTTCTAAACTAAGATCGCAGAACAATCATTCAGGTCTTCCAAAATGTGTAACTTTATTTATTGAATAATGTAAAAAATATATATAAATAAACGAAAAATCATGCCTCCAGCAGATACTATGTAATACTTTTCAACTTATTCAGAACACTGTAACGAAGCTTCACAGTTTATTAGAATGAAATATGTTTAGATAAACAATAAAAAATAGTTCAATTTAGAAAGGCAATTGAAAACACATTTTCAGCAATTATTGTTCGTAGGATTCAACAGTCAAATTTCTTCTGCAGCCAAATTATTTTGTGTCCCCTTATAAATGAAAAATAAATTCGATACACTGCACAACCTATTTTACAGTTAACATCTCAATGATACAAAACGAAATTAATAAAAAGAATATTGCCCAGTTAAACTGATGGCATTGAGCTCACAGGCTACGCATACTAATTGTACATTACAGCCTTGTATTTTCGTTAATTCCGTTCGAAAAAAAATTAAGAAGGGGAAACAGCTTCCCCTTTCTCATTTTTATACTTAATCATTTGACCTCCTAAACTATCAAGGACATGATTTATCATATAAAAAATCTATATCCAAAATTCAGAGCAAATTGGATAATTCTTAATAAAAACCCATTTAGCATTTATATAATTTAAGAGGAGTTATTCCCCTCTTTTATATTTAACCATTAAACTTCCAAAACTATTCAGAGATTTGAACGAAAGCTGACAACTCTGCTTGAAAAATCCATTTATACAAGTTAAGGGGAGGGGCATTAGAACCCCCGTTCCCCTTGTTTATACTTATTCAATGAACACCTAATAACAGCCACGGACTCGCCTCATCAGAATGTTCCTATATCTAAATTTTGAACGAAAACTGTTAATTCTGCATGAATATCACGTTTATATCAATTAAGGGGAGGGGCATGAGCCCCCCCTTCCCCCTGTTAATACTTATTCAATGAACACCTAATAACAGTCACAGAATCGCCTCATCAGAATGATCCTATATCTAAATTCTGAACGAAAACTGCTAATTCTGCATGAAAATCCCGTTTATATCAATTAAGGTGAGGGGCGTGAGCCCCCCGTTCCCCCTCTTATACATATCGAATGAACTCCAAAAACTAATCAGGGAAGCGCCTTATACCTATATACAAAATTTCAAGTGGATCCGATATTTTTATCATGAGTTATCGCGTTACGCACGAACGTACGTACGAACGTACGAACATACATACAGAACGGACGGGCACATAAGCTCTCAGGCTATGATAGCCTGTGAGCTAAAAATAAATTACATATTAAGAAAAATATTCCTAAAATATCTTTTAGCATTTTTATGAATCATTTTAAATTTCCTACAACTACAAGTATGTAAACTTAAAACGAAACTATGTTTAAATTACTTAAAAATGACAAAAAACATTAAAAAAGTGTTAAAATATTTTAATCCTTAGTACTTTCAACTTTAAACACAGCTATCGACAAGAATATAAAAATACAAATATTGACATGTTAATTTTCAAATGTCACGTAATTGGTGTCAAAAAGGAGGGAAAGTTAAAGTCAATTTTTAGATCTGAAAAACATAATACATACTACAAGTAATACATAAAACATAATACAAATAATATTCCACTTTCCTCAATATCTACATTTTATTTTTACGACGTTTTTTGGATCTAAAAATAGACTTTCACTTTCACACGTTGACATTTGAAAAATTAAGATGTTATTATTTGTATTTTTATATTCTCTGTCGAAGGCTGTGTTTACAGTTGAAAGTACTAACGATCAAAAGTAATTTAACAACTTTTTAAGTATTTTTTGTCATTTTTAAGTAATTTACTCATAGCGTAATTTTAAGTTTACTTTTTTAAAGATGAATAAATTCTACTTATTTATATGTAAGTATGCAAATTTCTTTTAGATACTCATTCCATCAGACGATTGTGATGCAACTACAGAATATTCTTCTGATGACGAAAATTCTCACTGATATTCCATAAACAGCGTCATCGTCACCTATTCATATGTATGTCAAATTAATATATATATATTTAGATATATACATGATAAGTCAGATTAAAATAATACGAAAAAATTCGATTTAGATTTTATTACTAAGTTTAGAATTTTTTTCCAAGTATTATGATCCAAAGTTATTTTGTAGTACCATACAAAGGAATTACTTATAATTAACAAAAAATATTAAATGTTTAATTTTTAATCTTCTAATGTATCACAATTATATGAGAAAGAAAAATTTTCGAGGAAATAGTTTTTAAATTCATTGATTAGGTACATAAATAGTTAAAACAGCTTGCTATTGACCAACCTGTACCTAAACACAAATACTAATAAATCCGGGTTATCCTTTTATTTCACGTCACCACTGGACAACTAATAGCATTTAATAAATCTTCTCCCAAACATGTTTTCTCTCTTCAGAAAAGCCAGTGTTCTCACAAGACGGAACAAATATATACGTCCCGATGTTTTTGAGATAATATCGATCTCGTGTACAGTTCTGTGTTTGTCTGGAACGATGCTCCCGGAACATGGAGAGATAACAGTATAAGGTCCCCGCTCTAAAAATATACTTATCAGAATAGGCTTGAATTTTGATTGCATTGAAGAATAAATTATTCGAAAGAAATTTCAAAGAGGCCTGCCTAAAAGAGTAATAATTTTGGAATTATTTTCAGATGAGCTACAAACAACTGTTACTACCATAAAATAATTTAAATTTAAATTTATATAATACTCAGAACATTTTCGTATAGGCAGTTAACAGCTCAATGGAAATGCATAAAAATAATTTATTGTATGTTACTACAGCATGTATTATTGAAAGATATTTTTATTTATCATTTAATTACTACCTTTCTTTATTTATTTTTCTAGTCATAGCTTATGTCTAATTTTTGGCTGATTTTGGATATCTTATGATATGTTTTAAAAAAAGCTAAATTTTGTCATCTTAGGCCTAATGCCGACACAATTGGATAAAATAACCATATTTTCACTGTGCGTTAAACTTAGAAGTTCCTCTGATGATTATGTAAGTTATTCATAGCTTCTTATTATAAATTTTTGGATTGCCACTTCATAATTTTTGTTCCTCTTTAACATTTTGCTAACTTCTTTATACATTTGTGATTTCATTGTAGTTATATATATTTTTCGGTTTAAGTTTATTTTAAAATAGATTAGTAGAGAAAATTCAATTTTTAAAATTTTATATAAGGCGAGTTTTGAATCTCACGTTCTTATACATCCATAAAAAAAAAAAAAAAAAAAAAAAAAAAAAAAAGATACAAAAGGATCCAATAAAAGAGCGAATTTTTGTGTGTTTTCAATAAATTTGACGCGCTCAATTCAAATATTACAAAATAAAATAACAAATGTTAAAAAATAAAGTCAACACCGTGTACTATAATAAATAAGTTAATAGATTCATTTTTATATAATCCCATGATAGTAAAAGGCAACTATAAGTGTACATGCACACGCACATACGTAGAGTAGTAGATATGCTACAGTCGTAATATTCTATATTTCTAATGAGGAACAGCAACACATCAGAAAGTAATTTTTTCAGCAACGCATGAGCTTAGTATGTACGAAGTGTTAGATGCGCTCACGCGTCCGTATATATATATACATTAGGGTGGAGCGAAAAAAATTTTTTTTTGAAAATCAAAAACGGGTAGGTGCCAAAAGTCGCCTTTATACTAGTACATCAACTGCGTGAAATTTTACCGCTGAAAAAAAATGGCTTGAGTCTGCGCTTTTGCTCCAAAAATCGAAATTTTGGGTAAAATTTGTCATTTTTTGACATTTTTTCAAAAAAATTAAAAAATTCCTACAGAGCTGGTTAGTATTTAAAAGTGTTTCCCTTTATATTTATCTGCTTAACATACTTAAACTATAAAACAATATGTTTATTCCCTATAGCTGGAGCAAAACAGGCAACTTTTAGTAACAAAACAGCATTACCACTCTATTGGGTCATACAACGAATTTTTGTTTTTAATACAGCTCTTGTTTTCAAAACTACCTTGGACATGCGTCGTGGAGGTGGCTATATTTCCTATACCACCCGGCCCAACTATTCGATCATCTTAGTACAGTGTTTTATTTATACATTGATTTGTGATTTTCTTTATAAAAATTTGGCATGTTTTCGATGCTTCCACCTTGTTTATCTGTTGTTTGCATCCACATGCTGCTGTAACTATCTTCAGGTATATTTTCACAGTTTATACAAAAAAAAAATGACAAGCAGAGTAATGCACGGGAATCTATTAAAGGGATCTATTCGGCCATCTATTATATTTATCAAACTTACATTCAGTTGATGAATAGTGATTGGAAGTTCTGTTACCACAACATTTTTCCAGTCAATTGTATTTTTTTACGTAATGATTTGCTTCAAAGATGATTTCAGATATTTCAAATATAAGTATGCCATCATTTATTCTACTTTTGCATTTTTTATATGTTGAGAAGCGAGCTGTTTAATATGATGGTGATCGTCAGCGAGAATTGCAATGGAAATTTGTTCTACATGTGTAAAGCAACCGCTGTTGTAAATAACTTTTTTTTGCATTAGTTTTATGCCGTTTTCTAAGTGTTTTCGTATCCAGGTAATTTCCTATTAACTTTTAGATCCTCTTTTTATGAGTGGACAACATTTGATGGTGAAATGTCTTGGGCATAAACATATAATGCATAGTACTTTATGAGGGAATGTACGGATTCTAATCAACTATAAGTGCTCATTTGAAATTAGGAGAATTTTATTTGTCACTGTGAACCATTTTGCATGAAGTAAGCTTAGAATTGTGTATAATATTGAATCATTCGCTACTTCAACTCCAGTGAATTTCCTCTGCGCCAATTATTAGAGAAGTCGATATAAAACGTTTTAAGCTACTTGGATTCACTGGATCAATAAGGAAAATTTTTGTCTACGTACTCACTTCCTATTGCAATTTTTTTTAAAATATAAAATAGAGAATAATTTTGAAAAATTATTTTCTCAAATTGATAAAAAGATACTCAGAACAGACTAGAAATTTCTGTCAGAGATTGCAAAGCTAATTCATAAGGAAAGCTATTTCTCAGAAAGAATGGGGAATAGGAGTTTAGAAGACAGCTCATAAAGTTAATAAAATTTTCCGCTTTATATAAGCACAGATTGGCAATCAGCGTCTATATGTTCACTCACAAAATGTATAATCCAAGTTTATACCGCGGGATGTTTTATACCAAATGTACTACACACCTAAAAAGTAGATCTAAAATCTTATTAGAAATTACTAGACTATAGAACAACACAGGAAACGACATAAAGCATACTAAAACTTCTTTAGAAATATTGTTGTTTTACACGCAAATTTTATTTGCAATCCTCTGTGACAATCGTCATAATATTAAGCAGCCAGCTTCTTAAAATATATTCAATGTAATAAGTACAGTAAATGATGACGTACTAAAAATTGAATTCATACAATCAATTTTTAGGAAAATCATTATATATAAAATGTAATTGATTGAAAAAATGCTGTGGTAACAGTACATCCAATCATAATGTATTAATTGCATGAAAATTTAATGAAGATAGACTGCTGAATAGGTTCAATTAAGAACATACCCAATACATTACTCAGCTTCTCTTCTGTTAGACATGGTATAAAAATATATGTGCAGCAGGTCACACCAGCAATCCAAATCATCCAAAGTCAGTGAATACAAAGAAGAGATAAATTACTTTGATATATAGAAAACTTATACTCGTCTTCGGGAAAAAAGTAACAATTCAGTACATAAATAAAACACTGGGACTAGATGATTGGGTGGTTGAGACGGGTGGGATAATGCAACCACCTCTATGAGTTATATACACAGTAGTTTTGAAAGCAGCTAGGTAAGAAATGCATTCAAAAGAACATTTCGTTGTATGCTCCAATAGAGAGGTTAACGCTGATTTTTCACAAAAAGTTGTCAGATTTGCTCCAATTATACAGACTACAGATATTGTTTTATAGTTTAAATATGTTAAGCAGATAAATATAAAGGTCTAAGCAACACTTTTAAATACTAGCCAGCTCTGTAGGAATTTTTTAATTTTTTTGAAAAAATGTCAAAAAATGACAAATTTTACTCAAAATTTCGATATTTGGAGCAAAAGCGCAGACTCAAGCCATTTTTTTCAGCGGTAAAATTTCACGTAGTTAATGTACTAGTATAAAGGCAACTTTTGGCACCTACCCGTTTTTGATTTTCAAAAAAAATTTTTTTTCGCTACACCCTAATATACATGTATATGTATGTATAAGCGTATATACACTGATCATATCAGGAACAACTTGTGAGGGAGTGACCTTTGTCATAAAGGCACTTTAGTATTTCTGAGATCGTGACGTCAATAATTTAACATGTGTAAGCGTAAAAGCGACATCTATCCTCTCTTTTACTTTAACTTTCTAGAGTGTGTGTGCTCTTTCGGATTCTGCAGTTAGCTCGCGGTTATTAGTAATATGTTAATGTGAAGTATCTCAGTTTGCAGCATATAAAAGCTTGGGTTTGAGTGAATGGAGAGTGTCTCTGGCATTAGCCAGCGAGAGAGCATCTGTGGCGTTAGCCAGTGTGTGAGTATCTGTGGCGTTAGATAGCGAAGTGAGATATTGTTCAGCGAAGTGCTAGCCGATTGAAAGTAGCAGCGGGCCTCCAGTGAAGTGTAAAGGAGTTTCGATAGTTGACTTGAGAGTTGGCCGGGGTAAGAAACTTCATAGTAGTTTCATTTTGATTATTTGTGAATAAAGAATTACACACAGCCACGGGCTGTCTAATTAAGCTTTATCTAGTAGCTCAGCCAAGAGATAGGGAGAAGTGTTAGAAGGTGCCACGATTGAGCTCGTCCGGAGCCTGTGAGTATGCGTTTAGTTTTTTCATAGTATTCTCAGTTGTGTAAAATTAAGACTTGCTCCACTTCCCTTCAGCCCTCATCATTTTAATATACTTTGTTGTTTTATCTTAAGTACTGAGTATGTCTGCATTTAACCTCCACCATGACCAACTAATCGTTACAAATGACACTCAACGTGTATATAGCGTTACAAATGGCGCCCAACGAAATGTCGGACATTGTGAGATTGTGCCACGGGTGTATTTCACCGGTGAGGGTGATATTAGTGAATTTTTAGTTAAATTAGATGATTATATTTTGTTCAATAATATACCTGAGAAAAGTAGATTCGTAGTGCTTAAATGCTCATTGAAGGGCGAAGCACTTTTGTGGTTAGAGAATATAGGAAAGTTTTTGATTACTGATGAAGCGAAAAGATTTGAACAAACTGTGATTGAGTTAAAGAAGGCATTTCCTCCCATTAAAGATAAAAGTATTTTGAGAAAAGAGTTCTATTGTAATAAGCAGAATATTTATGAGTTGGCGTCAAAATTTTATCTACGTAAGCTTGAACTAAAAAATAAGTTAGATTTAGATATCACATTTGAGGAATTGTTGGACATTGTTTTTCCTCTTTTTAATCCGAATATACAGGACTTTATTGAAGTTAGAGCACCGAAGAATTTTGCAGAAATGCATCAGATATTATCGAAGTATGAGACTCGGCATAGCTCGGATCAACGGGATTTGCGTAGCCCTCGTCAGAGACCTGTCGCGGATAGTAATTTGAAAAATGAGGGGGAACGTAATTTTGTGAGAGGGGGACAGCGATTTCCGGATAATGATTTGCGTAATAGAAATGATGGATTTGGTCGTAATATGTCGAATACTGGTAATAGGAATTGTGGTGGTGCTAATAGTTTTAGAAGTGGTGAGAGAAATATGTATGGAAATAGACAGAATAGTGGTTATGATCGGAGAGGGGGAGTACGGGACAGGAATGTTTCTTCGCAAATAAGGAGATTAACTTCGGATGAGAATTTGGAAAATAGGTCAATACAAAAGAGATGTGTTCAGAGGTCGGGTCAGTTAAACTAGTAGGTGACTGTATTTCGGAAGATATGCAGTCACAGATTAAATCGGAAAAGCCTTCTGTGAGTTTGAATAAAATTACTATTAATCCGGTTGAGTTACCTGAAGTGTTAATTGTGTTAGATGGTATTGTCGTTAAAAGTGTCTTCGATACAGGGGCAGATAAGTCGTTCATTTCTTTTGATTGTTATCGGAAATATTTTTCGTATAAGAAGTTGAAGAGGTTAAGTCTGGTGGTTCAGTCGGCACAGGGAGTAGCTTGCGATATTAAAGGTTCAGTAGAATTGGAAGTTGAAATTCGTTCGGGAAAGACATGTTGGGAGTTTTGTGTGTTAAATGGATTAACAGTGTATTGTATAGTTGGTGTGGATTATATGAAGGATAGAGGAATTAGTTTGGATTTCTTTAAAAAGTCGTTAATAGTGAATAATGATGAGAATGTGAGTAAGAAAGAGCCTGTTTCAGTGTCAGTTAGTTTGGAGGAGTCGGGGTTAAGGGAAATCGAGAAGGAGGAATTTAATAAGTTTTTGAATGAATTTGGAGAGGTTTTTTCTGATAAACCGGGTTTAACGCATGTTGCGTGGCATGAGATTGATACTGGTTTGAAAGCACCTGTTGCTAGTAAACCATATCGTTATGATAAAGTTAAACAAGGTATAATTGATTATCATATTCAAAAAATGCTAGCGGACGATATTATAATGCCAATTGAATCTCCTTTTGCATCTCCAGTAGTGTTATGTCGTAAAAATAATGGGAAAAGTTTAGATAATCCAGAGGCATATAGGTTTGCAGTAGATTATAGAAAGTTAAATGCAATAACGCAATACCCTCAGTATCCTATTCCAGTTATTGATGACATTTTGGCTAATATAACGAGTACGAATTATATGTCAACGTTGGATCTTACGTCGGGTTATTTTCAGATTGCAATGAAGCCGGAGGACATACAGAAGACTGCGTTCATTACTCGAGACGGTTGTTTTGCTTTAATAAGAATGAGTTTTGGTTTATCGGGAGCGCCAGCAACGTTCCAGAAGGCCATGAATAATATCCTTAAACCTTTGCTTGGTAAGGGTGTCTTGGTCTACCTGGACGACATAATTATAATGGCAGCTACTTTTGAAGAGCATTTAAGATTATTGAGGGAAGTATTTACGTTGTTAAGAGATGCTGGGTTAACAGTTAAGTTAGAAAAATGTAAATTTTTGAGAAAAGAGATAAAGTATTTAGGAGTTAAAATTACGCGTGATGGTATTAATATAGATAATGAGAAAATTGAGGCAATTACGTCAATGAGTCCCCCCAAAAATAGTAAGGAAGTGGCGACATTTTTAGGGATGGTGGCTTGGTTTGCCAAATTCATTCCACGTTTTTCAGAGTTATGTGAACCGTTGTATAATTTAAAAAGGAAAAGGGTGAAGTTTGTATGGTCATCAGCGGCTCAGAGATCGTTTGAATTATTAAAAGAGGCAGTAGTTTCCCCTCCTGTTTTGGCTCACCCCGATTATTCGTCTCAGTTTGAAGTGTATTGCGATGCGAGTGCAGTGGGGGTTGGAGCGATGTTAGCACAGAAAGGTCGACCTATAGCGTTTGCGTCGAGAATTTTAAATGCAGCGGAAAGGAATTATTCGATTACGGAAAGGGAGTGTCTTACAGTAATTTGGGCTTTGAATAAGTTTCGTTGTTTTTTCACTAATATACCGGTTAAAGTCATTACGGATCATTCAGCTTTGACAAAGTTAACTAATGGAAAGGGTTTGTCGTCTCGTATGGTCAGATGGTGTTTGAAGTTAGCAGAGTATAATGTTGTTATAGAACATATGGCTGGCAAGGAGAATGCGGTAGCGGACGCTTTGTCACGAAACCCGCATGGTGGTTTAGAGGTCACGGAGGAAATTAAGTGTTGTGCATTATCTTCGTTGGTGTTAAGGTCACGAGAGCAGTTGATAAGGGAACAGAAGCAAGATGAAGAGTTTGGTAGTTTGTATCGTTATTTGGAAAATCCTGATGATGTCCCGAGAGCAGATGTGCCTATGTTTGAGAAATGGTCCCAATCTTTTAAGCTTATCGATGGTCTTCTTTTTTATTCTAAAATTGTAAATTCACGTGGTGAATTAAGAGTTTTTATTCCGGCTAGTCTTCGTAAGGCCATCTTGAAAGAATTTCATGATAATCCATTAGCAGGTCACTTAGGAATCAGGAAAACTTATGCTCGAATTTGTGAATCCTGCTACTTCCCTAAAATGCGGGAAGCAGTGCGGCTTATGTCTCCAGCTGTAGCACATGCCAACGTTATAATTATAAAAATGTAAGTCCAGCTGGCAAATTAATTCCTATTACAGTAAATTTTCCTAATGAATGTGTAGGTGTAGATTTAATCGGTCCTTATCCATTGTCTAATCCTAAAAGATATAGATTTGTACTAGTTATAGTTGATTATTTCAGTAAATGGGTAGAGTTAGTCCCCCTCAGGTAGGCTTCTGCACCTGCAGTTGCCGATGCATTTTTTGAGAATTATATTTCTAAATATGGTGCACCAATTAGGGTAGTTAGCGATCATGGCCCTTGTTTTATTTCTGATATATTTAAGGTCCTGTGTGAGAAGCTGGAGATCGATCATTCTTTTACTGTTCCGTATCGTCCTCAGTCTAATATGGCTGAACGTGTAAATCGTACATTAATTAAAATGATTTCTTCGTATGTTGGTTCTCATCATGCAAATTGGGACCAGTTTCTTCAGCATTTTGCGTACGCACTTCGTTCGGCAGTTCACGAGTCGACGGGGAAAACGCCCGCTGAATTGTTTTTGCGTAGAAAAGTCATTACTCCATTCCAAAGGTTAGTTATGGTGTCGGATGCGGAAAGTCAGTACATGTGCCAGGATATTGAGAGGTTGGTTAAGGAAGCTCAGGTTCAGATGGGAAAAGCGCAAGAAAAGCAAGCTCAGTATTATAATATGCGTAGAAGGGAGTTAGAAGTGAAAGTTGGAGATTTTGTGTTGGTAGAAAAGCATTAGTTAAGTTCAAGTCGTCAAAAGAGAGTAGCTAAGTTTGGTCCGAAGTTTGTAGGTCCGTTTGAAGTTTTGGAAGTTCGAAATAATAATTTGGTTGTTGATGTCAATGGTGAAAGAATGACGGTTAATCTGGATCAGGTTAGAGTTTATAAGTTTAGAGGAAATGGTAGTGAAGGTTCTCATGTGTCGAGTGGTGTTTCGCGAAATTCCCGATCCAATGAGTGTCCCGAGTCCAGCACTTCTTCATCCAATTCTTTTCATCAATATTCAAGAAGAAAATTTGGTCAAACAGCTCCAAAAACTGTTGTTGAAAGCAGAAAGCCTATCAATCCGAGAGCACAGTATGATAATAAAAATAAGAGAACTGTGTCAAATACATCAGATTCTGTGTGCCATAAAAGGCAAAAGATTATAAACTGTCCCGTTCCTCCACTTATTAGACAGCAACCTCAGAAACACAAATTATATAATAGTTCACCATCTTCGGTACTTAATCCCCGGAAAAGATTTCAGATGGACACTCGCCAAACTGTTAAAAGGACTTTAAAGTCGGAATTTTTGCCCAATAAGAAACAGCATAGGTCCGGAAAGAAACGTGGTCTAGGATCTTCAGTAACTTCGGGTACGTCTAGAAAGAGGAGACAACGCTCAGATTACCGGCATCAACAGTGTGAATCTCGCCAGGGAGTGACCCCAGCGAACCGGCCAGAGCAAAGTCGTCGAGTGGAACCTACAAGTATCCCACGGCATCCATTCAGAACCAGGCTGCAGGCACGACAGTCAACTGTGGCGTCACCGTACAGTTCTGATGACGAAAGATCCTTCGTACAAGGTTTCTGGGACAAGAGGAGAAAGCCATTCTGTAGTATGAAGCCGGCTAGCAGCGAATCATCTCTATGATTGGGTGATAATGTTCTTTATTAAATTTCTATTAGAGTGCATATATGTGGTAGCAATGTGAAGGAATAGAAAGCAGAGAGACTGTTTTGTAATTTTGGCCATTTTTGAAATTTTTTGACGGACTCACGATTAGTGCTTAATTGTGTTCAAAATTTCTTTGCAAAATTGTTAGTTTTATGTATGTTTGAGGTTTTGGTCTTAACTGCTTTTAAAAATTCTGGATCTATTGTTAAATTGTTATGTTATTTGTTAAAAATGTTACTGTATTGTTATATTGTTCATGTGTTATAAAATGTATGTTAATGTATGTTTAAATTTTCAGAAAGTACAGATAGTAATTTGGGTTATTTTGTACACGCGCCGCGGTTCAGGCGCGCACGTGTTTTGCGGTCAGGAAGTCCTTGACACGCGTTTCTATCTCTTGTACTAACATTTAATGAATTAACTTTCTTCTTACCGTTCGTGTTTTATGTGTTACGTTTGTACTTTAGTTGGGAATGGTTTCCACAAGTTGCGAAGTTTCAAGCTGCGTTTGAATTTGAAATTGTATTGTATTAAAATTCAATGTTAATGTGATTTTCTTGCAGGGAAGTATACCTGTGTTATGTATTGATTCTGCTATTTTTCTTTTAGTTAATACAGATGAAGAGCATGATGACGTCATTTTGTAAATTTTTGATATTTTTTTTTATTGTTGCATAAGCACAGCGATGTGACGCTGTACGTATGTGCCCCAATTATTGTTAAAGTGGAGTTAAGTTCTGAAGAATTTTGGGAATTAGTTCATTGGCTAATGGGTATGTAGGTATTACGTAGTAGCAGGGTTATTTTAGTATGAAGTAAATTTAATTTTAGATGAGTTCGGAATTTGGATGAGGAAATTTTTTGCGCATTGGGTTTTTTGTGGACTTGGTGCGAATTCTAGTATTAGGAAAGTTATGGAGAGATTTTTGTTAAAATTATAGTTGTATTGCAATATTGAGGAAAATTTCGGAAGTTTAGTGTTTTTGAGAAATTTTAGCACTCCCAGTGGAGTGGGCTGTTTTGAAAGAAGAAGTAATTAGTTTTGACAGTTTTACGAGTTTTTGGAAGTTTTACGGAGGCTATTTGTAAGATAGAAGAATGATTGGATTGAATATGTGAATTTTTGAGGCAAACTGAGGTTTTTTGGTTGTGATGGGTTAAAGTTAATATTTTAAAAGTTATGTTTAAGCGCTAAATTTCACCCATCACTGTGTTTTTTTTACGGTTTGAAATTTATAACAAGAAAAAGTCCTGGGCATGCATTTGGTCCAGTCCTTTTTCTCTGCGGAATCCGAGGGGGTGTTGGAGGGAGTGACCTTTGTCATAAAGGCACTTTAGTATTTCTGAGATCGTGACGTCAATAATTTAACATGTGTAAGCGTAAAAGAGACATCTATCCTTTCTTTTACTTTAACTTTCTAGAGTGTGTGTGCTCTTTCGGATTCTGCAGTTAGCTCGCGGTTATTAGTAATATGTTAATGTGAAGTATCTCAGTTTGCAGCATATAAAAGCTTGGGTTTGAGTGAATGGAGAGTGTCTCTGGCATTAGCCAGCGAGAGAGCATCTGTGGCGTTAGCCAGTGTGTGAGTATCTGTGGCGTTAGATAGCGAAGTGAGATATTGTTCAGCGAAGTGCTAGCCGATTGAAAGTAGCAGCGGGCCTCCAGTGAAGTGTAAAGGAGTTTCGATAGGTGACTTGAGAGTTGGCCGGGGTAAGAAACTTCATAGTAGTTTCATTTTGATTATTTGTGAATAAAGAATTACACACAGCCACGAGCTGTCTAATTAAGCTTTATCTAGTAGCTCAGCCAAGAGATAGGGAGAAGTGTTAGAAGGTGCCACGATTGAGCTCGTCCGGAGCCTGTGAGTATGCGTTTAGTTTTTTCATAGTATTCTCAGTTGTGTAAAATTAAGACTTGCTCCACTTCCCTTCAGCCCTCATCATTTTAATAAACTTTGTTGTTTTATCTTAAGTACTGAGTATGTCTGCATTTAACCTCCACCACGACCAACCAAACGTTATAAATGACACCCAGCATGCATATAACGTTACAAACTTACACATTTTTCTGAAAATTAAAAATCTTAGATTTACTAAATGATACCGGTTGTGATATAAACATTTTAACAAACAAATGTAATTATTGATTAACATATATGTGACATTTTAAGGAGAAACTCGAAATATCTTCACTGGTTCCCCTTTTTTAAAACGCAGAGTCGTGGAAAGCGAGGAAAAAAAATTAATAAATGTAGAAGATTCATTAAATTACTCATTGGCTGCTGCAACTTAGTTTATTAAACTGTAGTCATATAGAGAGGGAAATGCTCCCTTTACAAGCCGTCTTGAACCGAATCATCGAAAAGAATATTCCATCATTACTTCCGCAAGCCGTCTTTAATGGACTGATCGAAGATAAAGCAAAGTATATCTATCTTCATCTCTCGGCTTCCTTTTTAAATCTAAAAACAAACTTCTAGAAAATTGTCTAATCTCTAACCATGATTTTCGCATCTATACAGAATTCATGTCTATCGTCGAGATTAAACATATCATTCTCGAATCTTTCAGACGATAATTTTTTATTTTTAAAAGATTATTATTTAACTAATTTATTATCGAAATCAGAATTAATAATCTGCAGACGATATTCAATTACAGACAATTAATTTTAAAACAAAAAGAAAATAAATGAATTTATTGATACACAATAATGTCAACGCGAAGGAAAAATAAAAATAAATAAAAAGAATGATATTTTTGAAAGCTATGGTTTTGGAATAAATTTAATAAGACTTTCTTAAAAGAGGGTTGATAAAAACAGGGAAAAATGAGTTTTATTTGGAATATTAAGAAATAAAGTTTAATTAAGAATATTTTTAATTTAGAGCCATCTTTTTAAATTTACGTATATTGGAAAAAATGTTTTTTAAGGGTGTATTCGAAAAAACGCTTTTCCACCTTCAACAGCTCGAAATTTTTCATTACAATTTCAGACACATTTTTAAAAGTAGAAACATGAAACTTGCTGAGGGGATTCTTGAAGAGACGTATGAGGTGCCGTGTGATGTCTTTTTACTCTCAATTCATTAGAATTTGAGTTATAAACAATTACCTTACCAGTATGACCCTTTTTTTCGTTTCCAGATCTCGCGCTTGGGAAAAATCGGTTCGAAATGCCGTTTTTGATTACTTTTTTTGCAATATTTTCTGCATTTATCAAAGAATCGATTGTCACAGCACCTTGTGTACTTTCTAAATAAGAGATTTTGAAAGTTTGGTGCATATGAGGGCAAAAATGAATTAAAAAATAAATCGGAAAACAAGCAGTTTGAATCGAAATACACCCTTAAGGAGAATTAAGAATTTATAGTTTCCATAAAGATTAATAGATTAGATCTAGAAACACAATTTTAATTTAATAAGTTGAACTAAGTACGGAATATTGTTAAAAGAAAATTAATATAGTATAAAGGTTAATTTTGGCGAAAAAAATTTAAATTTGCAATATGTATAATAATGAATTCCATCCCTTCGAGTAAATAATTTTTGTAATATATGCATCTATTATTTGAGATTATAATGGGATGAAATATGTGGAAACTGTATTTATTAGTATGCATTAATATTCATTAACTATGTTAAAGAGTATTAATAAAATATCTTTCAGACTTTTAAAACTACTAATTTTTTAAATCTGAACAAAAGCTTTATAAATTTCGACAATAGTGCAAACTATTATTAGATATTTAAAATTTGTTACAAATCACCAATGATAATTTTTCTAGAAAAATTTTGATCAAGTATGCATGCATGAAATTTAATAAGATTTTAATTTTCTATTATGATTAGCATAAGATATTCTTAAATTGAATAACATTTCTTCGTTTAACATATATACTTTAATTTAAAACGTCTAGATTAATATAATTGCTAACTAAAATATGAATTTATAAAGCTTATGAAAGCTTACGATATTTAAAGACACACAGGCTTATCTTCCCTGATAATTACGTAATTACGATTTAAGCGCAAAAATGCCTACTATAAAGCTATGAATCAAATTTGCATCTTCCAATTCTGCTACTTCGTAATTTTCATCATTTTACAACAAATATGCCACACAAAATTTCAACATTTTCTAACGTATTTTTGTTTTCCGATACATCGAATACGACTAAGACGATCCAAAATACAAATGAGAAAAGGTAGAAAAATCTAAACTTTGCTTATTAAGGAAGGATTTTTCACTAAAATTAATAAATGCTTTTTTCGACAACGTTAAATGTACATGAATTATTCTTTGTTAAATTACTTGAAGCGTTTATAAAAGAATATTATACTATTATTACATTAGATTAAACATTACGTATTACATTTACATTATTTAACATTAAAAAGGGTATTTAATAAGAAATTGTTATGTTTTCTACACAAGTTAATATATTTGAAAAAATCGATGTACACTAAAAATATTTATAAATCTTTTCCCAACTTTTTATCTGACAAATGCCAACCCGCTAACTTTTAACTTAACTTTTATACAGAATTTGTATGCTGTTAGAATCTCGATTACATTTATTTATAAGAGTAAAGTAACTTTATATTTTTATTTATTTTAGTTTTTACTTCTAATGGTAGAAAAACAATGTTAAATTATCAGTCATATCATTTAATAAGCTTTTAATGCGCTAAATTTCCTGGATAATAAACAGGAAGCAGCAAAGAAATTTTCTCTCGAAGGAGAAACCTACTTTTGTGTACTTTCTTCACAAAAGAGATAATAGCATTTATTAATCCTCTTCTATCGTGCTTCTACTCCATTATGGCATCTATTGCTGTAATACGACAACTGAAAAGCATCTTAGGCTCCGTTCAGATTGCAATACTCCTCCCTTCAACTGAATTCTTGGAAAAAGTGGAGAAGTATTTTTATAGGATCCATTTGCGGTTTCTTCATAATAGAAACAATGGGAATTAACAAAAGAATCGGGAGATAAGCAATCCACCCTACTTAACGGAAAGATCTTTCTTTTACCGGACAACCGTCCCTTTCCTGCAAAACTCATTAGGATCAAAAACACCGTATCGCCACAACAAACGAGCAGGCACCTATTTCAAGAAGTGGTCAAATGTGTTTGAGCCTTAAATGTGAAAAGTGATAATATCGATTCTGTTCTTAACTGCATCTTATAGAATGGGAAATTATGGAAGGAATCATATAGCTACAGCATGTTTTGTGAATTTTAATTCAATCTTTTTTTTTTAAATCACGTTCCCAACAAGTCGAAGAACATCAAAATGAAAAAATATCTAGGCTGCTGGTTCGGACCCATGTCATTGGTTGCCCACCAACGCTCTGCCAACTAAACTGTCAGGATATACCTATCCTGATATTCTTCATTCTTATGTTGGTAAGGCTTTTACTGCAGCACAAAATGGAATAACTTCATGAACACAACCCCGCGACAAATACGAGTCAAAATCAGCCATAGTCGATCTTTTTTTCTCGCAGACCGCAAATATAAGTTTCCGACATTAAGGCACACTTATAAAAGGGTAAACAGTAATTAAAATAGCATAAGTGGTATAACAATGCAATATAACAAAATTAATATTATCTCTAGCGTTGAACATTTGTTGCGGAAGAAATATTACCCCCCCCTCCACCCCCTCCCCCCCCAAAAAAAACACACCAATCTTTTTTCATATAATAAATTTCGTAGTGGATTACTATTGCAAATGCTGTAAAAATATGCCGCTAGATTTGAAGATTTATAATAATGCTGTAAAAACTTTTCGGTATCAATAACCATAACCCTTTCGGGTCTGGTGTACTATTAATAGCACATGTCTTTTCATCGAATATTTTTTCGTCTTAACAACTATTTTGTTATTTTCAAAATATAGAAATGATAGTACATGTCTAGGCCTTTTCTATTATGACTTCATTTATGATTTGATATTTAGTAATAATAGCAATATTAATATATTACTTAATTCTCTTTGCACCGTCCGTGATTCCCTTATTTTATGCATACGTTTTTTTCTTTAAATTGAAAATATAAGTTATTTTCTGAATCAATCATGTACGGAAAAACGCAAAAATCATTAGAAAGTTGTAATACCCTCTCAAATCCTGTTGTAATAAGTTATTTTTCAAACGTCTCCAAAAACTCCTCTTTGGCCTATTATCATATAAATATGAATTGAATATTACATAAAATAAGTACATTCGTCGCATTTCAGACAACAAAAAAAGATTTAAATATCAATAAGTCTATTTAGATAGCTACTATTAACATTATTAAAGTAATGATAATTTTGTTCTCAAAATGGAAAAAAAATTGCACCCGAAAGTGAAAAAGCATTTAATAACTATACGAAGTATAAATATAAAGATTACAGTTAGTATAAACGTAATAATATAACAATGAAGAATTTTCAAATTCTAAAGGGGAAAAACACGGAGATTTTCTTAGCAAATCACTCTTTTGCTCAATGAAAATAACATATATGTATATATATTTTTTAACTGTAGGAATGTATAATGAAAACTTAATTTGGAATGATGTTTGGTTAAAGTTGTAGATCAAGAAATGTGTGCATCACTGTAGGGCAATTAAGACTATATTCAAAAATAATTTTTGATTAAGGAATGACTACGAACATAATCTTTAATTAACTAGAAGGACAGTTTTTACCATCCAATTAAAATATATAAAACAACACTGAAGATCATAAATATTTTTTATGCGCATATCAATTAGTAGTGTAAATATGGATTAACGTTAATGTTTGTCGGGCCACATATAAAAGGATGCCGGTTTTCAGGTTGAGTATGGCTGGTCTAAATTAATCTAGTATCGATAATTATATATAATTATTTTGTACTAGAAGATAGCCCATCAAAATGATGTGTTTGCATTTTTAAAGGATGATAAAAAATTACAACTCTGGTCAATCATAGTCACTTTAGGCTGAAACAATTTTGATAAATACAGCGATTAAACTTGGAAAGGGAAAAATCTAACAGAAAAAAAGAAAGAAAGAAAATTTCAACAGAAATCTGCATTTAAAACTATAGTGAAAGTATCTGGTAGATGGGGGTGGGGATTAAAATGAAATTTAAAACGCATCCGCGGTTTGCTTAAATAAAAAGTTTTAATTAAATAGTGTCTTTGAAATCGTGAAAAGATTTCAAAGCGAAGTAAAACGTAGTGACGTCATTTACAGCTGCTACATTACAGGTGACGTACAGCTCCCACTGTAAATCTGACCATTGAGAACGTTCCATTACGACTATGGAACGGTTTCATTGGTCAGAAAATAGATTGCCTTTAAAATCGGAGGTAACTTTTCACAATGTTTTTTGTAGATTTGAAATTCTCAAGAGTCATTCACGGCTGTAAAGAAAAAAAAATTAAAGCAACCCAAATATAAAAATTTTAACAATATTGCATCTAAAACGCACCTTCGCTTTCCTTTAATAAAAAGTTTTAATTAAATATACACTGTAAAAACTTTTTGCTAGAGCGTCACTCCATCGCTTTTATAGAAAACAGTTACTTTACTGTATTATGGAGCATTCTCATTGGTCATAAAAGAGATATTCTATAAAAGCCGTGGAGTGCCGCTGCAGCAAATGGATCAAATTTTTAGCAGTGTACTTTTTGAAATCGTGGAAAGATTTCAAATCGAAGTAAAATGTAGTGACGTCATTTCTAGCTCCCACTGTAAATCTGACCAATGAGAACGCTCCATTACGACTATGAAACGTTTTCATTGGTGAATGAATTTCTTTTTCTCGTGGATAGGTTGACCCCGGAATTGTTATACACGGAGGGGTTTTATATATATAATGTAATTATCATACTTATATATATTTATGTATTTATATTTATATATAATTATCGGATGAATAATTATATGCTGGATTAGTTTAGACTCATGTTTGCCACAGGATTGCATTCCTGAAGTTATTCTATGTGTACTGCTGTTGCAGCCTTACCAACATAAGACTGAGAAGTACGAGCCTAGGTATATTCTAGTAACTCAATTAGTAGAGGATTGGTGCGCTGATCCAGTGATATAATTTCGAGCCGATAAATAATATTTAGCTCTGTTGTCTTTACGCCTTGTTAGAAAAGTGAATTAAAAACTCAGATTTACTATTTCTAGTGCATTCTTCATCGTTTAAAAATTGTAAAATATATTTAATTCAATTGTTGTGATGAATTTAAAAAAATCTTTAAAAAATATATAAAATCAATGTAGCTCATATAGTTGTGATGACCCTTAGATACGATGATGTTATTGTACCTACAATCTTAACAAAAAAATCGTATACAAATGACATATGATGAAACATCCCAGCTTCGAGATCAAAACGTGAAACAGTTCTCTTCATTTAAAAGCTTCCTTTAAAAGTATTTCCAATTTCAATCCATATGGTTCGTTATAAAAGGATCCCATAACCCCCTAAAGCCTGTAAAAAATCTCGAAACAGGAATAGCAATTTCACATTTTTAGCTTAAAATTTGAATAACCCTTTCGACGTCAATGCCACAATTGTCTGATTCATCTTTCTATAGAGAAGAAAGTCGACACATTTTCACGTTACAGTTTTACTTTAAAATATACTATATATTTAAATGACTGAGTTTTTTGTTTTCCATAGATTTATTAGAGACGAATTCGATCTGTCAAAAGCGGGGAAGCTTTTAAAAAATTTATTGAAGTTTATACAGTATTTTCATGCATTGTATTAAAATTAGATTTAAAATAAGAATTTTTGTTACTTAAGCCTTATTAAATAAATAGATTAGGAATTTCTACGTGATAATACATTAGTGTTTTCCTGTAATTCAATATTCTTATGGATTGAAGGTCTGAAAATTCTTGTGTAGATCGAAAACATTCTAATTTAAAAAGGATTTTTAAAATCTGGCATTTTTCCTTTTAATCAGTGCGCTGTTCCAGAATTATCTCTGATACCAGCTCAGTTCAGCGATACAAAAAATTGAAAGTCTAAATTTAGTGTTTTAAATATTTCAAGACGAGGCATACCAACCGAATACTTGGATCATGAGGGATAATTTTTGCATTGTCATGTTTTAGGTAGTAAACCGATCTTTATCGATGATTTTTTTGTCAATGAATAAACTACTAATGGATCATTCCATGTAACGTGTGAAACAGATTTTTTACATTGTTATCGTATCAATCATATCCTCCGAATACGTTCTTTTATTTTTTATTTTTTTTTATCAATGCGCTATAGCTAGAGCAAAAAATACTTGTAGTTGAAATATTCAAATATATAGGGGGAACTGGGGTACATTGATACTTGGGACACATTGATACACCCCCTGCACAGCACACAGGGTCATTACAGGAAGTTTCACAACAGCTCCAAAAAGTGATACTAGTGAAATTAACTACATACAGAAAGTTTTGGATTGATTCAATAGTTTGATGAAATGGGATGGGTGATTAATTGTTTTTGTAGGTATAAAGTAAATTTGACTTGTACAATTGAAATGGTATTATACAACTGTTCCAGTATTTTCAACCGAAAAGTATACCCTCCCTGGCAATTAAAGCTACTCTTTATCAGTTCCTCATTCTTTATTGTTAGATAAATTATGAAGTACTGCATTTGCGACTCATTTTATTCAAAATGACTGTATGGGGCACATTGATACAGTCTTTGACGGGGCACATTGATACAACCTAAATCCTTTTCTAGTTCATTTTTTCATTACCTTTTGCTTTTTTTATACCACACACTCCTTAATTCAACTATTTTTTGTCAAAAATTTCTACTATTAGTTTTTATTGAAGTGAAATAGCTCTAATTTCTTTATATTAGAACATTTTATAGTATTTTTGCAAACGGAAGGCGTACAAACTTACACAATATCTAGTGCTAGTAGAATTAACAAAAGAAATGGACGGCAGCCTGGCAAATCTCAAATTTATATCGATTATCCAGAGAAAAAAGTATTGTCGACATGAGAAATGTTAAGTAAGAGAAACAAGCTGCAGAACAGTACAGGATAATTATATTCTAAACATAATTTTTAATATAATTATCCTTTATTTTCTGTTTGTAAGCCGATTTATAAACAGAAAACCTGATGATTTTTTCACCTTTCCTAAGAAAGAAGATAATTCTGGGGTTAAATTGCCAGATATCACAAAGTTACCACAGCCAACAAACAGACAAGGAACAGTTAGAACATCAGGTCATTATACATTTCATTTTGATTGCTTTAATATCGTTTACAAGTAAACTGTGTGCGATTTTAATGTCTATAAATATACATAAAATGATTTGCTAACTATTTTTCTATGAAAAATATGCATTGGTGTTATTTTGTCTCCATTTTTCCCAGACGTGTCAAAGTGTATCGATCTGCCCCGGGGATGGGGCACATTGATACAAATTACTTTTTTTGATTTTTTTAAAATTACATGCAAAAATAATACATAAAACAACGATTGTACATTTTTATAACACACTACACAGGTTTTGCTGACATCACATAGAAAAATAACTTGAAATTTCTGCGTTCTAGACACCAAAAATTTTTTTTGAAAAAGCTGTATCAATGTCCCCCAGTTCCCCCTACTTATAAACAATCTCTAACTATACATATGATTGTTGTTTTTATAGCTAACATAAACTATAAGATTGTCAAAAAATATTTAAAAAATTGAGAATAAAATTATAAAAAACGCTGTTTAGATAAATTTGTTTTGTGTATTTATTTTACTCTAACCTTTATTTCGTAATAGATTGAGAAACATTTCTCTTTGCATATTTCATACAAAATATATTTTAATAATTACATTTAAAATTACACTTCTGTATAATTATGTTTATAAGTATATGTTTTAATTTTGTCTTTTCTGCAATAATCTCTATATAGTAAAATATTCAAAAATTCTTCCTTTGTATATTTCACTCAAAATGAAAAATTAACTTTTTCTGTATTTCTTTCAAGTGGATTTTTGTTTTGTTTTTAAAACATTCCGGTGGAAAAACTTTACTTAAAAGATCAGACAAAACCTTTCATAAACTTTTGACACTTTTTTTTTTTTTCTTTTACGAATAAAAGGGGAAAATTTTTTTTCTCGCAAAACGACCAAATGATATTTTTAGCGTACTACAATAAAGAGATAATAACGTTTATTAATTCCCTTCTAATGTGCTTCTGCTCCTTTATGGTAGCTATTGCTGTGATACGACGGCGGAAAGGCATCTTAATGCTGGTGAGATAATATCGATTTCGGTCTTGTCTGCTCTTTATTGAAGAAAAGACAATTGTTTCAATCATATCCTTCGAATATGTTTGGTGAATTTTAATTTTATTTCTGAGCTGTAGATAGAATAAAAAATACTTGTAGTTGAAATATTAATGACTGTTGTTTTTATGGCTAACATAAACTATAAACGGTAAAACTATAAACATATGAAAAATATTGAGAATAAAACTAAAAACCAGACAAAGTATGCATTTTAAACCAAATTTCAAGACGTAACAGAAAAAAAACCTGTCTTCACGTGACCAAAATCACTTATAATTCGATAAGTAATGTTTATTTATCCAAAAATAGAAAGCATATTGCGATTCCAAATTGCCTGCCAATTTTGTGCCTTTAAATTTCAAAATAAGTCAGAAAATATGTTAGAAATTTTATGTTTGTTGAGCAGGAAATTTAAGAATTGTCTTAACATTATTTTAAATGATAATATTTATTATTTTAATATAATGTTTGAAAACTGTTGTCTAACTTGTTATATTTAAGGAAATAAAACAGATTCATTCCCAATGCAGACGAATATATTGTAAAATTTCGTTCTGTCACTGTATCGTATAAAATAAAATAAAATAAATAAATAGTACTTCTGATGGGAATACATAAAGAACGACTGTACTTTTAATGATTTATGTAAAATATTAAATTAGTATTCGATATGCAGAAATTCTAGATTTAATTTATTAGAAAAATTACTTGCATAAACAATTTTATATATTTATTTATTTTACTATAATCTTTAGCTAGTAAAATATTCAAAAACTCTTTCGTACATATATTCCATTCAGAATTAAAACTTAACTTTTTCCCTATTCCTTTCAAATAGAATTTGGTTGTGTTTTTTAAAGCTTACCGGTGGCACAACTGTACTAAAAAATCAGACAAAACCTTTAATAAGTTTTAGATACTTTTTTTTTCTTAGGAAATAACAGGATAAAAATTTCTCTCCCAAAATGACAAAATAATATTTTTAGCTTTCTTCAATAAACAGATAATAGCGTTTATTAATCCCCTTCTAGCATACTTCTGCTCCTTTATATGGTAGCTATTGCTGTGATACGACGATGGAAAGGCATCTTAATGCTGGTGAGATAATATCGATTTCGTTCTTGTCTGCTCTATATTGAAGAAAGGATAATTGGATCAATCATATCCCCCGAATATGATTGGTGAATTTTAATTTAATCACCGTGCTGTAGCTAGAACAAAAAAAGAACACTTATGTTTGAAATATTAATGACTGTTGTTTCAATGGCGAACATAAATTGTAAGATTGTCAAAAGGTATGAAAAATATCGAGAATAAAATAATAAAAAAACGCTATTTACATAAATTTGCTTTGCGTTTTTATTTTACTCTAACATTTATTTTGCAAGATATTGAGAAATGCTTCCATATGCATATTTTAGAGAAATATATTTTTAATAAATACATTTAAAATTACTGTTCTGTATAATTATGTTTATAAGTAATGTTAATTTTTTTTTTTTTTTGTGTGTGTGTGTGTGTGTATGCGTTTGTTAATAGTGTTAATACTGTTTGCTAAATGCGTAGCTTGAATGTCGAAGTAGTATTGTTTGATATTAAAATTGGGTAAAAGATAAATATTTAGTTGTACTATATATTTAAATACGGCACTTTGTACTATAAATTTAAATACACAAAGTTGTGTATATACATGTTGTGTAAATATATGTTTAACTATTAACATCTCTTTGATAATTTTAAAAAGCCTTTTGAGTAAAACAGTGAATGTTTTAAAGTTCATATCTTATATTTTATGTTTAAAACAAGGTGAAATTTGTGTTCCGTGATAGGATTTTATTTAAAAAAAACTTCGCATGGAAATACATAATGAACGACTGTACTTCGATGGTTTACATAAAGTATTAAAATTGCATTCGATATGAATAAATTCTATATTTAGTTTATTAGAAAAATTATTTACATAAGCTATTTTATATTTTTGTGTTTTCTGCTATAATCTGTATTTAGTAAAATATTCAAATATTCAAGCAACTTTTTCTCTTTTTCTTTCAAATGGATTTTTGTTTTGTTTTTGAAACTTTCCGGTGTCACAACTTTACTAAAAAATCAGACAAAACTTTTAATAAGTTTTGGATAATTTTTTTCTTTGGGAAACAAAAGGGGAAAAAAGTCTCTCTCATAACGACCAAATGATATTTTTAGCTTTCTTCAATAAAGAGATAATAGCGCTTATTAATCCCCTCCTAACGTGCTTCTGCTCCTTTATGGTAGCTATTGCTGTGATACGACAACGGGAAGGAATCTTAATGCTGGTGAGATAATATCGATTTTGTTTCTTGTCTGCTCTTTATTGAAGAAAAGATAATTGGATCAATCACACCCTCCGAATATGTTTGGTGAATTTTAATTTTATCATTGTGATGTAGCTAGAAGAAAAAATACTTATAGTTGAAATATTAATGACAGTTGTTTTTATGACTAACATAAACTACAAGATTTCCAAAAAGTATAAAAATATTGAGAGTAAAATTATAAAAAACACCGTTTACATAAATTTGTCTTGTGTATTTTTTTTACTGTAACCTTTTTTTCGTAAGATATTGAAAAACGCCTCCATTTGCATATTTCAATCAGAGAAAAAAAAAACATTTTTCATCATTACATTCAAAATTACACTTTTATATAATTATAGTTATAAGTATATGTTTGAATTATTTTGTGTATTTGTTAATGTACTCAGTAAATACTGAGTAACTACATGGTATACTTTTGACAATTGATTTGCAGTATAGCTGCTAAAACATTTCCAAAACGGTATTGGTAATAACAAATTGGAACATATATCAATGTATATTACTTTTAAAAACATATACTGCATTTTTTAAACAGCTATTTTCAGTTCTTCATTTAAGAAAAATAATGAAATCAATCGCAATGTTGGAGTACACTGTAAAAAAAAAAATTCAAGAGGTTACTAAAAATTCTTTAGTAAATTTGTATTCCACAGAATTTTTTAGTAACCATTACAAACTTTTTTTTTGCAAGTGAAGCAAGCATTTCTTTTGTAAACTGAACAAAAGAATTTTTTGTACAACTTACTTAAAAATTTTTAGTATGAGCCACCAAGAAAATTTTAGTAATAGCTCCAAAGTTATTTTTAATAACCTTTACGTGCGCCCGTAGGACAGCAGCTTCCTTCGAGCTGCATCCAAACTTCTGAAGCGATGGATTTTCGGCAAAACCGCAATAGATGGCAGCACCAAAAAACTGCTACCTGCTCTTACAGGATTTTCATAACCCCTTTATTAACGAGTACTTACACTACATACATTCGGGATGTATTTGGCAGTGTCCGGTATCGAACCCGGGACCTTTTAGCCTGGAGTCCGTTACTATAACCACTATGCTATCAAGGCCACACCAAGTGCGTTTTAGTAATAGCTATTAAAAAATGTAAAACTATTAACTCTATCCATTGCGAACTTTTTTCTAGTAATGCTTACAGATTTTCTAGTAATCGACTAAGATTACTAAAAATTTTTTAGTAATTACAAGGATCACTAAAGTTTTTTTAGTAGATCGACCCTTTTTTTTTACAGTGTATGTTATGCAAATTTTAAAATGTCACTTTTGTAAAAAATTTTATAAAAAATATTACATTGTAATAAGGTATAAAAACTTTGTAGATTTAACTTATTGAAAAAGATTGGTTATAAAGATAATTGTTTATCTTTTCATAATCTTTATTTGTAATAATTCGAAAGCAAAAAGTAACTTAACTTGTTTCTTTTAAATTTTTTTTCTTTTACAAATTTGCAGGGCAAAATATTTTTGAAAGGTCAAACAAGAACTATAATAAGTTTAATATAGATCCTGTATCTTCCTGTTTCTAGTATCTTAACGAACAATAAAAGCGGAAACAGAAAAGAACTATTTTATGGATGAATGATTGGGATATTTTTTAGTTTTTCTGTACTTTCTTCGCTAAAGAGCTGATAATATTTATTAATCCTGCTTCATTTTGGTGGCTATATCTAAGATAAGACAATAGAAATAGTCCAAGAGCCGACCGCACAAAACCCTAAGTCATCGAGCACAAGAAAAATTCCTTTATTTTATGGAAGAATATTCATAGGGGAATCTAATCATCCATGTCTGCCGGAAGCGAAGTGGTGCATAAGCCAAAAATTGATACCACTAGTGGTTGACTCGTAGACTGAACATTATGTTTTCCTGAACCCAATTTTCCATGTTTTCATACTTTTAACTCTACGGCAAACACAATGTTAAACGTACTGGTGAACCACAAATGGTATCAATTTTTGGCTTATGCACCACTTCGCTTCCGGCAGACATGAATGATTAGATTCCCCTATTATTACTCGTCCATAAAATAAAGGAATTTTACTTGTGCTCGATGACTTAGGGTTTTGTGCGGTCGGTTCTTGGACTAAAAGACATTTTAATGCTGGAAGATTATATCGATTCTTGTCAGCTATTTAAGCAGAAAGATAATGGAATCAATCATATCATTGGATTATGCTTTATGAATTTTTATTCAACCGTTGTGTTGAAGTTAGATATAAAAATGCTTTTAATCGAAATAAATAATTTATGGCTAATCCTTTTATTGTTTACATAAAAATTATTGTGGTCCACATTCACCATTTTATCTGTAGAACAAATCCCCAATTATGAAAAATTTCCTTAATAATTTCCGAATTAACCCTTTCCGGCACGGACAAAATCTGTTAGTAAAACGAGAAATTATCGACTGACACCGGAATTCACAAACGTATTTTTTAGATATTTTGAAACTCCTAATTTAAGTTTTTATTGTAAAAGCTAAATTTTACTAAAATATTATTGGTTCCCCTTTGCAAGTTTGGAATTAAAACTAGTTATCCCAGACCGGGCACAGTGTGCCTGAAAGGGTTAAACAGAAAAAATTCATCTCGATAAAAAAAATTACCTTGATATCTTTAAAATTCGCAGTGATATTAAAATCAAATTTCGTGACGAACACTTTTTATTCATGCCTCTGAGTGATGAATTTTTGACTCATTTTGAATACAAAATAGGGATCATCCACAAATTGCCTGTTATTAAAAGCCGATTTAAAACAGTGCCTCCTCTTTGGACATATAATAGCAGTGTATAAATTTTATGTTAAACCTACTTTGAAAATATCCTGGGGATCTGCCTCTCCTTTGGACATATAATAGCAGCGTATAGATTTTAAGTTAAACCTACTTTGAAAATATCCTGGTGTCTGCATGGGTCGAAATATATAGGTCCGGTCCCGAAACGACTCACAGGAAAACAGTGATGTCTAGCTTGAAAAAAAAAAAAAAAAAAAAGTTAAAATCGTAGCCCGGCCCGCCCTAACTGAATTTCTACATAGTTTTTTTCATCGATATGGTTAAAAATTGTTTCGCATGGAGGAGTTCTGATCAAAAATACTTATTGTAGCTTTTCTTTTTTCATATTTATAGTTTTCATTTTTAAAGAAGCGCTAAAGGCTATGATACATTTATTTTATTAACGTATCTCTATTTATAAGTAAATGTTTAACTTTTTCTTTAATATCGTTAATCCATTTTCCATATGTTGGAGACTTAGAAAAATGCAATACTGTAAAACCTTTTAAGACGGAATCACATACGTAAAAAAAAATACTTTATTGACAAGTTCCTTCTTAGGGATATAAATGTAGTCTCTGGTAATATTATATTAATTTTGTATGGATCAACAAATTTTTCCATTTAATACAGGATACCGTCATAGGCAGGTACTTTTCCACTTTTACCTTTAAATCTAACTATCCTTTAAAAAGTGAATTTTAAAGTTTTACTGTAAAATAATGGCAATTTTATTTATTTTTTCATTGATTAAGTCAGTAAGAGACAATGATTTTAATGCAGGTTGTGTCGAGACCGGGATTGAAAATTTAGCCCCGTGCAGATTTAGCAAGAAGTAAACGAGTTCTGGTTCATAATGAAAAAATACTTTAGGCAAGAATGGCCCATCCGGCTCCGGCTACCGGGAAGATAGAAAGCCTCAATTTGTGAAGACTAAAGTTTATGAAAAAATTTCTAATCGGCATGTTAGAAAAAGCATTGTTTTAAATATATGATGGTCATTTATATAGTACAATTAGGAGATGGAAACGGTAAAAGGTAAACTGAATCGATAGTTTAGTCTACAGAAAGAAGTTATTCACATGCAATTTATCAAAAAGCATTTAAATATCTTATTAGAAGCCAATCTTTGTTTAAAGCATTATGATTTAAAAAAAATAAGTTACACAATTTTTTAAATAAATATTTTCAATATTTTTAAAATTAATATTTTAAAAAATCCTGAAACAAAACTAAAATTACGATTTCTTCTTTAATTAAAGGAAAAGAATTTGAAATCCGATGAATAATGTTTCGAGCTATAATGATTCTAACTTACCCCAATTAAAAAAAAAATACTAATCATTTAATTTTTTTTTTTTTTTAACTTATGAGAAATTTTAGTATTTGATTTTATTTGCAAATTATTTAGTTAACCGTCACAAAAAAAAGCAGAAGAAAAGCGAAATTTTAACTCAAGAAATATATTTTTTGCATATTTCCTGAACATCTTAAAGTAACATTGTTTCTTGAATTTCACTCGTTTCAATTTGTGTCTAATTTTTTAAAAACCTGATGAATTATTTAAACGGCCATAACTCTGGGAATTTTGCATGCATGAAGATGAAATTTTTTGTATTTAATTCAGAAATGGATAAGGAAAATTTTCCTATTTGGAATTTTTACCCTACAATATTTTTTTTTTTTTTTCAAACAGACCTTTCATGGAGTTGCAACTCATGCATCATATTTTTTACCTTTTTTTCATGCGACTTTGCAATTGGAAGTATGAGTCTTGGGGCAGTATTTAAGTATATAGCCTATTGGTTCGATATTTATTAATCATCCTGTATATAATACCTCTTCAATCATTTACCTCTGTATCCCTTTAAACAAGAGAGTTTTTCATAGCCATGACACAAGTACGTAGATAATGATACATATATAAACAAAATGTATAAAGAAACTAAAATTAATTAACATTTTTTTTTCAGCGTACGTCTCATTAAAGCATGACATTCAGGATTCAACGCGAGCTTCGCAGATTATTGAACACTGAATATTGATTATTGATTTTTGTACATTGCTTGGTGTACAAAAAATAGGTGAAATACATTTTTAATAGCAAACTATAATAGAGTTTTTACATTCAATATATATACATATATTTTAGATTGCCACTAAAAAGATGAAAAGCCTTTTTTAATTTAAATTAATTTTTTAATTCAGTATTATTTTTATTACCCGCAAGCCGGGTTAACAGTTACAGAAATTGCCAAATATTTCAATATTAACTGCAAAATATTTGTTTTTGATCATTCCAATATTTTTAAGCGCGTAGTTTGGCTGTTTTCTTTTAACTGTTAGCTTGTTTTATTAATAAAATTGTTGACTTTTGAGAAATTTTAATTTGGTTGTGGAATATTAGCCAGAAACAAATGTCGAACTCTTTATACATTGTTTTAAGTACAAAAGAGTTAATCTTCTGTAATCGGGTTGTTCGCGGTATAGATAGATTTTTATTAAATTACACTCAAACATTATTAAAACTATGAAAGGTCAGTAAATACAGATACAGTCTTCACACAAATTGCATTTGAAAGTACATTTTCTCTACATTCGATTATATAAAAATGTAAACTGTAATAGTTAAACTGTTTAGAACTTAATATATTTTAAAAAAATGTTTGTTCAAATCGTAATAACTGCCGGTGTGACGTCAGTATTGCTCACGGACATTTTTTTAGTTTGTAATATAATTTTTTTTTTTTTTTTTTTTTTTTTTTTTTACTTTTTAAACAATTATTGCCTGTTTTTCATTCAAGGAAATGTAAAGAAATCAAGCATAATGTAGCAGTTTAGTTTTTTAAGTTTAAAATTTATTCTTGTACTAATGTTCAAGATAAAATCAAATTACTTTATTTAATTTGTAAGCATAGTCTTTTAAACACAAATTCCTAGAAAATATATTGTTACAGAATATATAAGGTACCCTGGGGTAATAACGCCACGTTAAGGTTCTACCAATTTTCACGGCTCAGTTTTAGATTGTATTTTTCAAACAAATATATGATTTGATACAGCAACTCATTGACTATCTATATAAAAAAATATTTAACAGATATGTATTCCTTAATTATAAATAGAAGTTTTCTTATACGTCCATTAAAAACATTTCAAAAATATGCATTAAAATATTTAATTGCTATAAAGGACGTCAAATACTAATAAAGATCTTTTAATGTTTTTATTAGTATTTGACTTTTTATTAGTATTCCTTTATAGCAATTAAATATTTTAATGCATATTTTTGAAAGATATGTATTCGTAAAATGTAATGGCGTGATTTCTTGACCAATGCTCTTTGGCGTTATTACCCACCTATATGGGAAATAACGCCATGCAAACAAAACTATGAAATAAGATGGAATAATTGCATGTAGATTGCCCAATTTTAAAAATACAAACTCTACAAACTTAGAAATTGACAAAATGCATTCTAAGCTATTGAAAATGTTCAATTTTTTGTGAAAGTGTAAGAAAAATAGAGGTGTGGTTTGGGGGGGGGGGGGGATGAGGCAAAAGAATATCAGACCGTGAGCTTCTTTTTTCTTAAAAAGGACCGCTTATATAGAATTATTAGAAACATTGCACAGTTTTAACTGTGTTTATTTGAATCAGTATTTAGGTTGTAGCTCGGCCACTGTAGGGAATCAACCGGGGTATTAATGCCAAGGATTGGCGTTATTACCCCCGTTATAGCTATTGCGCTGTACATTTTAAATTACAAATTATCTCGAGAAGATATCCAAAATCTTCAACAATATTTTGAAAGTCTATGAAATGTACTACAAATTTATGTAATTGACAAAGTATTTCCGGACAAAAAAAAAATAGTCTTCACATCACAAAACGTATCTCGCAAATTTTAGATCAAGCGTTAATTTTAATTGCTTGTAAAAACAATAAGACCTAAAAATGAAACAAATTAACTTGAAGCTGTTTATTGCGATTTATATGACTCAAAACCCTTCTGCGCAGAGCACATGGGTGTCATTTACCAAATTGTTTCATAATTATGCATAATATTAGCACTTGGCGTTATTACCCCGCCTGGCGTTATTACACCAGACCACGTTATTTTTTAATGTGGATTGATTTTTTTTATTAAACAATTAATTGTAAAGAAATGTATAAAATGTTTATGTTATGTTATCAATCCTTATTTATGTTAATTCGTAGGCAGACATCACCTAATTCCCATATTTATACAATTTATGTTCTCTTTAAATTAAAATAAAAATAAAAACACAATTATTGAAAATTACTAGTAATAAAACATGAAATAAATGGATCGTAACAATAAGCTTAAGGTTGTTAATTACCCAACTCCCTAAGTCCCCTGGTTAATAAACCTAACAACGTAGAATAGTTCAAATATTTAAAATATCTTCTCAGGAAATTAATATTTTTAATTTCATTTTTCTGTGTATGATTTTAGAAGATATCTGTTGTTTCTTAGTTGCCAAAATATTTCTAGAATACATATTTAATTTATTATTTTATGTGCTAAAAGCTGACGGATGACTTTAAACACTTAAAGTAAAATTAAGTACAGAGGAAGGTCAGGTATTATGGAATACCTTTTGCAATTTTAGGTGCGTTCGTAAATGCATAGGACCCGTCTCTCCGCATTCCGCAGCGCTAGAACTACTGAAAAGAATGGTTTAAAAAATTACATATATAATCGTTGAAAACTTTTCTCGAGTTATTTCAAATTTTATGAAAATTTAATCAAAACTTAAAAAGATATTAATAAAAATTTTCCTTCATTCTTTTAAATCCTATTTTACATAATTAATTCCATGATAATGTAAAAAAATGTAATTTAAGAAATTACACTAACCATTTGAAAAAGGTTTCCCTCGAACATTCATATTCAAACATGACATATTCGACCAAATTGAAGTTTTTTTTTTTAAAGTAGCCTGAATTTTCGGTAACTTATGGGGTAAGAAATGAGAGTGAAATGTTCACAATAGCTAAAACTTGAAAGTCATCAACAGCTTTTATAAAATAGTTTATGGACCAGTTACTTCGTGGTCCAGTTACTCTAGTTCACCTTGAATTATAAATTAAGTGCTAAGACAAGATGCAAACATTTTTTTTTTTTTAATTTAAATTTAGACCAACTAATTATTAAATGAAGTGCATTAACATTGATATTATTTATTTGAGTTTTATTAGAGAGTTATTGGAATGATAAACTTGAAGATTCATATGAAATGTCTTACGAAAAGGTATCAAATAACAGCATATGTAGAAATATAAATGACAATACTCTATGAAAATGTAAAATTGCAGCCATAAGTTAGCGCATTAAAATTATGAAGTTTGTTAACGTTGTAAACAAATGGCTAACCTTTATTATATATTTAAAAATGTGTATGATATCTTTAATAAGAATTAATGTTTTTTAAAATAAAATAACATTTCAACGTGAATATTTAAGCATAAACATTATTTTTATTCTGACTAGAATGCATTACAAAATGAATTCCACAATCCCGATCTTTTTACTGGGTTAAGTATAGAGATCTTTAAATATAGTATGACAATCTAATATTTTAATTGAAGCATAAAAGATACAATCCTTAATTACTTTGTTTCGATAAGAAACATAGTTTTTTTTATCTGCCCAGTGATTGAATTAAAATTCACAAAGCATATTAATAGTCGTTCGTTATGATTGATTACGTTATCTATCTTTCAGTAAAGAACGGAAAAGAATGGAATCGATATTATCTCTCCAACATTAAGATACCTTTCCTTTTTCCGCCGTCGTGTATCATGGCGATAGCTACCATAAAGGAGCAGAAGCACGCTAGGAGAGGATTAATAAACGCTATTAGAGCTCTTTATTGAAGAAAGTGCACAAAAGCTAAAAATATAAATCGGTTGTTCGTCCTCTCGCCGGAAAATCCTTTCCGCTTCTTTAAATTGCTCAGAAAAAATAAAGCATCCATAGCTTATTGTTTCTCATTTCTTATCTTTTAGAAATATTGTAACCTTGAAAATCTCCAGAATTCAAACAAAACTCAAAAACGAAATAGGAAAAAAAAATACTTTTGGTCTGTAAATAAATTAATATAAAAAAAACACTCTAATAAATAAAAAAACATTTTTTATAACTCATTTCTTCTAAAAAATTCAACTATTTTTTTATGTTATGATAATGTAATATAAGTTGTAGATGATTAAAATTAAATAATCCAAATTCCAAAAAGAATTCAAAAACCTCAAATTTTCAACTAGGATAAATCTAGCATTAATAAATAAATAAATAAATGTAGCTAAATCTAATTTTTTTTTACAAAATAAATAAATCCAAATCTAACTTAATAAATAAATCAATAAATAACTGTGGTTATATCTATTTTTTTAATTAAATGTATTCATAAAATTGTAGAATTATTAAACAGTTATTTTCTGACAAAAATAATACGTATTGCGGTATTTTTCAGTACCTCAATGAAAATAAAACAGGAAAAACACATACATAAAATGGTCAATATGTCCAACATTATCTAAAACATTCATTGTGTCTATTTTTCATGGGTTATGACAATCTAATGCTTTATGAGAACCATAAATTATTTTTTATTCGATTAAAAGCACAATTTATTTCGATCAAAAGCATTTTTTATCTCTCACTTCAGCACAGTGATTAAATTGCAATTCACAAAACACACTGCAACGACATGCTCGATTCCATTATCTCTCCTTGAATAGGAAGCGAACAAGAACGGAATCGATATTATCTCACTCGCATTAAGATGCCTTTCTGATATAGTAATATCACAGTAATAGCTACCACAAATGGAGCAGAAGCACGTTGGAAAAGATTTATAAATACTTTTTATTAGCTATTTTGTGAAAAAGGTACACAATAGCTGAATCGTTCTGTAAGTGAAAAAATAGTTTCTCCTTCCTCTTTTACAACTCAAAGAAAGATAAAGTATCATTAGTTATAAAGTTAATTTTTTTTTATTTGAACTTTAAAAAGTTGACTGTTCTACTTAAAAGATGATTAAAATAATAAAAGAGGCGTTAAAAGTTAAAAATGTGCATTTTATTTAAAACTTCTCATTAGATCAAACACAGTGTATTCCAAAAATATAGATACAATGAAATACAGTTCACAGTAAAAATAATAATGGGATTAAAACAATTATATGTGTCTAATTACAAACACTACAAGAAGCACAAGTTAGGTTTGAATTGCATTAGAAAACACAACAAATGCTGAATTTATTTAGAAAACAGAAAATAAGGTGACCACAATTATAGACAAAGTTTGTTTTATGGATTATTAATGGGGTTAAAGGACACAGTTACAAATGTTAATATTTAATCGTGTTTCCTTTAACTCTTATCACTTACGATTTTTCACCGAAAATATTAAGTTTTACATTACCCCGAGGGACAGTTCATAACATGTTTACATTACTGCTATTGTAAGTCATCCTTTGTCGAAAAACATTGGCGCGTCCATTTTCATAAAATTTTTCTGCTAGATGTCCCCACCCGTTCTCCATGAGATTTAAGTCCTGACTAAGTGATGGCCGGTCTATAACATTGATATTATTCATATTAAATTTGTTTTTGTCGAGTTAGACCCATGAATAGGCTTGTTGAAATACACAGCTTGGTCCTCCCAGAAAATCCTGTTTTGGAATATCGTGTTCATAGTAAATTTATAGTAGTGAACTTTCTACAAATAATTATATATTTGTAACAAGTTCATTTTCTTGCTAAAAATATTTTTTCATCAAATTAAAAAACACCCCAAGTCATTACGGATTTTCCACCTTGTTGTCTACTGAAAAAAACTTGATTGACTTTTTAAATCATACCATTTACCTGGTCCATGGAAATTTCACTTTTTCTTGTCACTAAATTTTGTTGAAAGCCATTTATCAACATACGACATAATTTTCTTAGCCTAATTTAAACGCATTGTTTTCTGGTGTTTTTTTTTTTTAAATATGGTTTCTCCAACATTTTCAGTATTCTTCTGTGAATGGTATTTTTTGACACTCTAAAATTGAAGGCAATTTTCCGCAATGAAATATTTTTTCTACATGCCATGCTTCGAAGGATTCGTCATTGCGCATGGATGTAATTCTTTGTCGACAAAGTCTTTTCTTACTAAACCACTTGTCATCATTACGCAAAATTCTGTAATTAACTGTTACGATCTTCTTTAAAATCTTGAGTATCGTTTTCGGGTTTGTGCCTTTATGTTTGAAACTTGGAATTTTGATGATCTCTTTTTTCGAAATATCTTTAACTCTAGGTATTTTGTCGAATTTATAAAAGGATTGATTAGTCAGTCAAAAACAAGCCAAAAAAATGATTCCAAACTAATAAAAGTCAGAACAGAAGAGGATACATACATTCAAGAAATTTAAATAAATGAATGCCTGTTGAAAAAAATATTTTACTTGTAATATTTCTAAGTAAAGTCAGACGATATCTATATATATATGGGACAGGCGATATTACATTTTTTTTAAATTTCATAGTTTTTACGTATTTTCTCATTCTTTTTATAATAAAAATGTATCAGAATATTTTATAAAAATACATGAAAGATATTTCAACTTGGAATGTCATGTTTGATATTAGTCCATATTTTTGGGACAGACTGCAATATTGATCTTATATAATAGTTCATCCCCATTCTTATATAAAATCGCAGCTTATAAGTTATATATTAAACGAGCTTTTAAAGTATGTTAAAAAAATATTCAGAAAAAGAGCTTAATACCATCAGAGATATCTCTGAGGAAAACGGTTTTTCAACAGTCCTCATTAATAAACTTATCTATGAATTCAGTTTTCTTGAAAATATCAAAAAAGTAAACCATAAAGAAATGATATACAAAATCTTAATTTCCCTGGTCTCTACGAAAAGTTGAGATAGGTTCTACTTAGGGATGCACCGGATACTTATTTTACCGGATATCGGATACTGGATATCCGATATCCGATTTGCCTGCCGGATTCGGATATCCGGTACTAAATATGTTTTTAGTTATGGTGAATGTTTGTTTATTTCTTTATCCAATGCCATCTCAATAAATTACAAATATGTTTCACACACAATTATAACATTTTAAATGCATTGAAATATATTTTTCAGAAACTGTATATCTTTGACTATCAGGGCTTGAAATTCAGGTTTTCCCAGGAGGAGAGAGTTTCCCTCATAACATTTGTATATGCAGGGGAGTTAAACTATAAAAGAGGGAAAAAAATATTTTTTTTAACCCTATTATTTTTTACCTGCCACTTAAATATTTACAATTTATACCGACATGACAAATTTCCATTGAAATATTTTAAATCAACAACTCAAGATAATTATCCAAATTGTTTATTTTAATTAAAACAAAGGAAAATAATCAAGCTTTATATATATCATATCTGTTTTTCAATTTTTACTCAGTGTTATGGACAATTAATAACTGAGTTGCTAAATGAATTTTTTAATTTAGATTTTGTTCGAATTTGTGTGGTTTAGAATCTTTTATAGGTTACACTTTTGACAAACAGAACAGAGCAACTTTTCTAATACATTAAATTATTGGAAATACTTGTTTTTGATTTTTTCTTCTTATTTTTTTTCTTAATTTTGTAAAATCTAGTGTGCATTCATTTTTAATTTGCTTGCGAGAATAATGCATGTAGGTGATTTTATCGTCAATATCCTTCTGTGATTGTACATCGCTTAGTGGAAGTTCGTCAATACCATAATCCCTGACATTTTAGCTAATTGAATTATGTTCAACTAAACATTGGAATTTTAAACCCTTAAGGAATTCCGAAAATGGCATAGTCAGTAGATTTCTTCTATTACATGAGAAATGGTTTATTTAAAAATGTCATGCCCTAATTTCTGTGAACTACGCACATCAACTATTTAAATGATTTCCTTGAAGTTCATCATTTTTTTTAATCATTTGGAAAACGGTTGTTGTTATCGCTCGAGAATGGACCTTGTGGTGTCCGCATTTTATTTTGTTTATGATTCGTCCAGGGATATCAATGTTTAATCCATGACATACATAATATTTGATTCTTATTACATAAATCATGTTTTAACTCATTGGGAAACATTTAAACATCTTGCTTTGGGCAATGGATGTCCACATTTTATTTATTTATTTTACGTACTTCTTTAAATTTAGAAGAATTTTTATTTGAATAAGAAATCAAAATTTCATTGTTAATAAAGAAGAGAGTAGGAAAGTTACAAAATGTGCAGGTGCAAATTATAAGATATGGAAAAAAAATACAAACAGAAACATTGTATGAAAGATCGTCTTTTAAATAAAAAAAGAGGTATGATTATTGAGTCCACTGATGAGGAAATGTGCGATGATTTTGAAAAATGAAGCATCTAATGTTGAACCATTGATTGTAAAAAAACATGTTTTTTTTTTTTTTCCAATCAGCAACACAAGATTTAATCTCATTTTGTTTAGTGCTAATTCCAGAAGCTCAGACTCTAGAGACCATTACTGTCCTTTTAGTTATTTCTTGCTTCGACACAGGAAAAAAATCGCAAAATATGTAAATCGGTCATAGAAAAAATATCGCTCATTTTGTCCACCATGGCAAAAGTAAATTTTTAAAAATTGTTGACCTGTCTGAAAAAATTTGAACTTAGCGGGAACTTGAACAGTGGAAAATGTAGCGGGATTCGTCATTAAATCACAATAAAATATCGTGAAGATTGTTAATCTGTCACAAGGAAATATCACGAAATTCGTCAGCCAATAACAAAGACAAAACACAAATTTTTCAGCTGAACACAGGAAAATAATTGTTAATTTCATCAGAATGTCACAAAAACAAAAAGGGAAATTTGCCAATCAGTCGCAGAGTAAATAACTAAATTTGTCAATCTGTTCAGAGAAATAAATTGTGAAATTTGCCAATTGTTCTCCCCCCCCCCCACCCAAAAAAAAAAAAAAAAAAAAAAAAAAAATGCAAATATTTGTGGAACGAGCAAACAAGAAAAATTTGTGAGAAAAATTACAGTCAGACGCAGAAAAACAATTTTGTATAATTGTCGTAAGAGCAAACTGTGAGATTTGTCAATTGATAGTGGAAAATATCACGAAAATAGTCAGTCAGTCCTGAGACTTGATGACCACTTCACAAAGAAAAAAAATTCGAAAAGTAATTTTTTTTTTTAGAAACAGGAATGTATTGCCCACAAGATTTTTTAGGACATGAATCCTGCCATTCCCTCCTGAAATTCAAACATTTAAATACTCTGCCTATTTGTCAATGAACTGCTGATAATTTCTAATAATTTGTACAATGAAATGCTGATAATTTTTAGAACAAATTTTACATGTTTATTAATATGTCTATAATTGTAAAGCATTTTCATAAAGAAATACATAGCACCTTTTTATAATGCAAACATAAAATGTCTTGCTAATATACCAATGGTTGAAGAGTTATCTCCAAACATAGGTTTAATTTTTTTCATGTTTTAATTATTTAATCTTATCTATCATTATCTGTTTACCTTAAGCTACATTTAATTTTATTTTAAGTTAAATCAGTTTAAAATTTATAAGCAAAAACCTTTTAAATATTTATAATGAAGTCACGAAAATAACTAATTGGATGCACCAATCCCAAAACTCTCTTCTATTTCGTAGATCTCAATGTTTCAAAAAATATTTCAAAATATTAATACTTCAATATTATATCAACTTTTATTTTAATCTAGAATTTTTGCTGCAGTCAATTAATTAGATTAAGAATGAGTTAATTTCGATCATGATATTTATTAAAATGTATTTTTGTTATTCTATTATACATCAGCTGTTTGCGAATAGCCAGTTTTAGCAAGATACGAAGTTCCTATTGCTGCACGAACCGTTAATTCACTGTATAAAATGATTATGAAAAAAATTACAATAAAAAGAATATTGCCCTCTTAAACTGAGACATTGAGCTCACAGGCTACGCATACTAATTGTATATTACAGACTCATATTTCAAGGGTTAATGTTGTTCGAAAAACAAATTAAGAGGGGGAATAGCTCCCGCCCATTTTTTTACTAAATCAAGGATTCTCTAAACTAATCAGAGATATGCTTTATCACATAAAAAACCCTATATCCAAATTCATAGCAAATTGAATAATTCTTCATAAAAACCCATTTATATAATTTAAGAGGAGTTATCCCCCTTTATACTTAACCATTAAACTTCCAAAACTATTCTGAGATTCGCCTCATAAGAAAGAATGTACATCCAAAATTTAAAGCAAATCGGATAATTCTGCATAAAAACTCATTTACCAAATTTAAGAGGGGTTGGGTAATCGCCTGTATCCCTTTTATGCTTAACAAGAACTTCACAGGTAATTAGGGAAGCATATTATCCCTATGAACCTGTATTCAAAAATTAAAGCAAATCTGTTAATTTTGCAAGAAAAATCATTTACCTAAATTAAGAAGGGTAGTCCCACCAATCCCCCATTTATACATATCCAATGAACTCTGAAAAAAAATCAAGGAAGTGCCTTATCACAATGAGTCTATATCGAAATTTTGAAGCAAATCTGTAAATTCTGCATGAAAAACCCATTAAACTAGATTAAGGCGGGAGGAGTCACCTCCCATTTCCCCTTTCTTAGACTTATCCAATGAACTCGCAAAACTGATCATGGAGGTGTCCTCATCAGAATGATCCTATGTCTAAAATTTGAATGAAATAAGAGAATTTTGCATGAGACACTCATTTATCTAAATTAAAGGCGGGGGATTAGCCCCCGTCCCCCCTCTTTATACTTATCCAATGAACTCCCAAAACTAATCGTGGCGTGCCCTCATCAGAATGATCCTATGTCTAAAATTTGAATGAAATCTGATAAATCTGTATGGAAAAACCCATTTATCGAAATTAAGATTGGAGAATTAGCTCCCAGTTCCGTCTCTTTATACTTATCCAGTGAACTCCCAAAACTAATCATGGTGGTGCCCTCATCAGAAAAATCCTATGTCTAAAATTTGAAGGAAATCTGATAAATCTGCATAAAAGACCCATTTATCGAAATAAGGGGTGGGGAATTAGCCCCCTGTTTCATCTCTTTATACTTATCAAATGAGTACCTAATACTAATCACAGAGGTGCCTCATCAGAATGATCCTATGCTTAAATTTTGAATGAAAATTGATAATTCTGGATGTAAAACCCATTGATATAAATTAAGGGGAAGAGTATTAGCCCCCGTTCCCCCACTTATACTTGTCGAATGAATTCCCAAAATTAATCAGGGAAACACCTTATCAGAATATAAGGTGTTATCAGAATATAACCTATATTTAAAATTTCAAGTGAATCGGATATTTTTATCATGAGTTACTGCATTACGCATTTACATACATACATACAGAACGGGCAAGCACCAGGGGTGCCCAGAGAGGGGTTTGGTGACGCAAGATGCGTCATACAATATAATTTTGGGGGGGAATTTGAAAAAAAGTACTTTTTTTTGGGGGGGGGGGGGAGATTTTTAAAAATTCTTAATATTTCCTTTTTTTTACTGTTAAAAAAAATCTTGATTTTTTAAATATCATTTTTAAATTTTTTTCAATATTTAATTTCTAGAAGTGTTTCTGTGTTTTCTTTCTTTAAATTCTAGATAAAGACAATAAGAACTCATTCTGCTATACTCAGCTCGCTATCTTTTGAATGTGCAGTAGTTTATAAGTAGAATATATTTTACAATTGATATTCTGTTTAGGGGGGGGGTGATGTTAAAATATGAAAATTTTTGGGGGGGGATTTGCGTCATTGGGTTTGAGGGGGATGGTCACCACTGGCAAGCACATAAGCTCACAGGTTTTGATAGCCTCTGAGCTAAAAATTATTACAGTACAATCTTCCGGCGAAATATTTTTGAATTGAAAGAAGACCTGACAGCCTTTCCCAGAAACGTATTCAAAGAAATTTGGTTCATTTCAATGCATAACTTCATACAGTGTTTGTTGGTAGAATAATGAAAATGGCGCAAAAATTGTGATTACAGCACCGCCTTACAGCGAAATGTTTCCATAATGAATATGGATGTGCTGGCTACAGCCAAAAACAGAATATTTGGTTCATTCTATGTATAACTTCATACACTTTTTGATGGTATGATCATATGATGGCAACACTCGGACAAACAGAGGTTTTGAATAAACATGTTTTTGGGATATTGGATCTCTAAAACATGTAAATTTGTTGTAAAAAATTGATAACATTACTTTCTTCTATCAAGGATGGAAGAAAGTAAAAATAGGTCTGTTTAGTTGTTTAACTTAAAAACCAATTAACCCATAGTTTAAATTAAAAGAAAGAAAGAAAATTAATAAAATCATAGTTTAATAAACAACTTCAAATTTTATAAAGATTAAAGACAGAAAACCAACATTTAGAAACGCATAAATAATGCATGTAAAGGTAGCAAACAGCCATTTTGAATCTATTATTCGCTCCCATAATTTGGCCTGCGCTTCTCTGTCGCTTTGCTCAACTTAGCTTTATCTAGCATGCTGAGTTTTGTCCTGATGAAGAATCTCGATAGTAGATTCAAAATGGCTGTTTGCTATCTTTTCATGCATTATTTGTGCATTTCTAAATGTTGGTTTTCTATCTTTATACATTTTTTGCAAAAAAGGTTTATTTGCTATTTTGACTTCAAATTTTGTTTTACAATCTGAAAGTAAAGATACAATTTTCTAAAAGATATAAACGTAAATTCTTGAATTTATTACAGCGTTTAAATATAAATCGTAGAAAAGCTGGCAATTCTTTAAACTTTTGAGAATTACATTTTACTCACTGATAGGGAACTTATTATAACACTTCATCTTTTGCATTGCAAACAAAAGTTTTTAGGCATTGTTTGGAATCAAAGGATTACTGTTATTCATCTACATTTGCTTTGCTGCATTCTACCGGATATCCGATCGGATATCCGATAGAGAAGTCGGATATCCGGTGATTGTGATTCGGATATCCGATGATATTTCGGATACTAAAAAATCAGCCGGATATGCCGGATATCGGATATTGGCCGGATATCCGTTGCATCCCCTCATTTGGCTATCCCTATTTCTATACGATAACATTCGCGATTTATTACTGTTAAACATATTATTGCTACATTCTACGGAAATTATTATCTTTCAAATTATGGGCAGCCAAAAATTAATTCTGAATCGAATACCTGAGCAGAAAAAGATGTTATGTAACAAAAATTAATATTCGAGAAAATTGAAGTGAAAGTTTTTGTTGTAATTTAGTTATTCATTTAATTCGTTTTTAGCAGCATACATTTGAATGTAAGTAGGTGATGCCAAACTCGTCTAAAAAAGATATTAGCATTTAATTATTAAATATTAGAAATTATTCTCATAATTTCCGTTATTACGAGGGTCGGATGAAAAGTCAAGGGCCCGGCAGAGAAATGGTTCCAATAGGACAGTTATACACTAGCACTGCATAGTATTATCTCAGACTAGTTTATAATCACAGTTTCAAATCAGCAGCTTGATTTACTGTTTGATTTAAAGCATTTAAATGAAGGTTGTTTAATATTATTTTACGAAAATAGAATATTTGAAAAAAGCGAGTGGTAATCTAAAACTTCCATCTGAATATTTAACGCCCAAAGAAATCTAGAAGGAAATGAACAGCACACTGAATGACTCTTCCCCGTCATATTCAATGGTTAAAAAGTGGGTTCCAGAGTTTAAAATGAGAAAATTCATCGAATAACCTGGAAGACCTCAGATTAAACTTGTTCGAGATAGCAGAAGCTGTAAACATATAAAAAAAGTGCATATAATATTTACATTTATATTTTGAGCTTCCACAAGATCTGTGTAAGGTGGGTGCCCGTTGTTGACACCTGAACAAATGTTGCATAAAAAAACCGTTTCAAGAAAAAAATTGGAACTCTACCGAGAAAATCCCCAAAAATTTTTGTAACTGCTTCTAATTATGGATAAAACTCTAAACTCCTGACAGAAAATTACAGTCAATCAGTGAATTACGCCGGATGAATCAGTTCCAAAGAAGGCGAAGTAAATTTTGTCAGCTAACACGGTGATGGTGGGTATATTTGAGAACGCAAAGAGAGTTTTGTTTATGGATTATTGGGAATAGAGTAAAAGTACCTCTGGTGAATAGCACGCAAGTTTACTGCAATAGTACAATTACGAGGTAAAGAAAAAACGGACTAATTTGTCTAAAAACAAAATATTTTTTCCTTGTGACAATAATTTAGCACATTGGTTAGTCATTGCAATGGGAAAAATCCACAAATTAAGGTTCGAATTGCTTGAACATCTACCTTATTCACCAGATTTAACATTTATTGACTACCACCTAGTCTCTAACCTCAAAAAATTCTTTGGTGGACGAAGATTTCAGGGCAATGAGGGATTATTGATGCCGTAAACAACTGTTTTCAAGAGTCTACGAACCGCGTTATTGAGATGGTTAAATAAAATTAGAGCACCAATATAATACGTTTATTAGTCTTCTGAAGATTATGGTATGAAATAAATACAAAAAAATTGAAAAAAAAATATTGTTTTCTTTGTCGGACCCGGGACTTTTTGGTTGACCATCGTAAATACAAAAATATTAAATATTAAAAGGTCTCATACATTCAGTACAAAAGAGAATTTTATAATTTTACTTTTATTATTAATATAATACCTTCTAACGCTTTCATTCCTTAAAAAAAACGCAATTTTTGAGAAAATGTATCATATCGTGTTTCCCAAACTCTTCAAATAACGATAGAGACAAATACTGTCCAGTTTCACTCGACAAACCTGACATTCTTAAAACATTTGATTTTCACTTCTCCTTGAGTTAAAATTCTCTCCCCCAAAAAACAAGTTAGAAATTGTACGTCAGGCGTAGCAAATGAAGTCCGTTCGTTCTATATATAACAAAGTTTCAAAAATATTCAGACGTATTCAGCACTTCGGATATTAAGCCGAAATCTTTTGTATGCCCCTGTAAATACTATTTTCTATATCTTTCTACGCCGTATTCCCTGTAAATACCGAGTTCTTTTATACAGGAACTAACTTTTAGTAAACCTCAGCAACGTATATCGAATTCAAAAAATGTGAAATAGTTTAATATAATTAAAACGCGCTCCAAACAATATTTCCCCTTATACCATTATATAATGGAATACTTTTGTGCGGACCTGTAAATTAATAACAAATATATCATTCACCATAGGTTGTGCAGAGTGCATATCTTAGCATATACTTCATAAATGCATAGCAATTTTTTTTTATGTTTGAAAGAGTGTAACATGATTAAAATACTCTTGAAACTTCTTTCTCCCATTGAAAGTAATATAATAGAATATTTTTGATTATCCCTGAAATTAAACATACATCCGAAAATATACAACAAAAACTGTACAATCAAGATTATACAACAATTATATATTTTAAATAACAACAGTAATTTTTGCTCTATTATATAAAAATCGACGGACAGGTGATTATAGATGTCATGTATTTACATAATTACGAACACAGCTAAAAACAGGGTAAAACAACTTTATTCTGCCGGTATCCATCAGATCTTCATTTCTGGTACCAAAATAAAGTTTCTCCGTGAATGGCTACCAATTTTTGCATTTTACCTGAACTATAATGAGATTTTATTAAATTAAATAAGCATAAATAAGAAAACTCAGATAAAACAGCCAGAGCTATTTTAAAATAATCTTTCCATGTGTTAAGGCAGCGTTAAATTATAACCTAATTGATATGCAGATTTTCCCCTGCTACATTTCTAATTTTATATCTGGCGAAATAACATAAATCTTCTTCACATTGTTTACTTACAGAAGATAGTTACTGCAAGGATATGATGAGAGAGAAAACACGTCTGAATAATTTCGCAGATATTGATTTCTGTCCCATATAAGCTTTTCCTTGCATCCATACCCCCCCCCCCCCAAGCGCACCGAAAAGATAATGGGAATTTCTCAGAATATATTTCGCGGATTATGATTTAATTTTCGCTGAAACGAGAAACACACGTCTACAAGATTATATCATATCCTATCAGAGTTTGTTGCACAAACATATAATGGTTTTTCTCCAGTTTTATGTAAATTAAATTAAAGGTACGGATACACAAATTTTGATTTTATTTTAGATGTTTATTATTGCGTGATAAATAAATATTATTGCAGTTATTTATTTATGTTCCCGATATATGTTTTGTGTTTTTGATGCCATAAAAGATGTAAGATGCGACTTTGGTATACTTTGTAATTTAAATCAAATCATGGCGAAAAATGTAACGGAAGGCTTTTGATTGTCCCTGTAATTAAACTATTCATCAGATTTTCATAAAATTTAAAATGACACGAGAAAATTATGCAGCATTTATGTATTTCAAATTTCAAACGATTCGGTTGGGCATTTTTTGTTCTGTTATATGCGAATAGACGTACAGACAGTCAGTATGACGAATGGACGGATGGATGAACAGACGGTTCTAGGTGCTACATATTTGCGTAATTATGAACGCATTTATAAACAGGTTAAAATAACTTTATTTTGTTGGAACTCGACGAATCTTCAATTTTTATACCGAAATAAAGTTTCTCCCATATTTCCGTCTATGGCTATCACTTTTTACATTTTACTCAATTTTTGATCTATTTACCATGTACTATAATGAGATTTTATCAAAATAAATAAGCATAAATAAGAAAGGAAAACTTGGATAAATGAGCTAGAGTTATTTTAAAATAATTTTTCCATGTGTTATAACGTAAATTATAACGTAATTTATATGCAGATTTTCCTCTGCTACATTTCTAATTTTATATCTGGCGAAATAACATAAATCTTCTTCACATTGTTTACTTACACAAGATAGTTACTGCAAGGATATGATGAGAGAGAAAACACGTCTGAATAATTTCGCAGATATTGATTTCTGTCCCACATAAGCTTTTCCTTGCAGTCATATCCCCCGAGCGCACAGAAAAGATAATGGAAATTTCTCGGACTAGATTTCGCGGATTATGATTTAATTTTCGCTAATACGAGAAACACACGTCTACAAGATTATATCATATCCTATCATAGTTTGCTGTACAAATATGCAATGGTTTTTCTCCAGTTTTATGTGAATTAAAATAAAAGTACGTCTACACAAACTTTGGCTTTAATTATTTTATAAAGGATTTCGTGATAATTCTTGCAGTTATTTACATAATGTTCGCGAGATATGTTTTGTGTTTTTGATGCTATAAAAGGTGTAAGATGCGTCTGTGATATACTTTATAATTTAAATCAAATCATGACGAAAAATGTAACGGAATGCTTTTGATTGTCTCTGTAATTAAACTAATAATCCGATTTTCAAAGAAATTTAAATGTCTTGAGTTAATAATGCAGCAATTATGTATTTCAAATTTCAAACGATTCTGTTGGGTAGTTTTTGCTCTGTTATACACGGGTGGACGTACAGGCTAGCACGCATACGGATGGACAGACGGACGAAGAGACAGTTTTAGGTACTACGTATTTAAAAAATTACGATAGCACCTAAAAACAGGGTAAAACAAATTTATTTCGCAGTGACTCGTCGAATATTTATTTCTTGTACCAAAATAAAGTTTCTCTCATATTTTTATGAATTGCTTTCAGTTGTTGTATTTTATTCAATTTTTTTACTATTTTACCTAAACTATAATGAGATTTTATTAAAATAAATTCTCATAAATAAGAAAAGAGAACTCAGATAAACCAGCTAGAGCTAATTTAAAATAATCTATTCATGTGTTGAGACAGTATTAAATTATAACGTAATTGATAGGCAGATTATGACTCCTCATTTCTAATTTTATATCTGGAGAAATAACACGAATTATCTTCATATTGTTTACTTACACAAGATAGTTGCTGCAAAAATATGATGAGAGAGAAAACACGTCTGAATAATTTCGCAGATATTGATTTCTGTGCCATATAGGATTTTCCTTGCAGCCATATCCCCCGAAGCGCACCGAAAAGATAATGGAAATTTCTCGGAATATTTTTCGCGGATTATGATTTAATTTTCGCTAATACGAGAAACACACGTCTACAAGATTATATCATATCCTATCATAGTTTGTTGTACAAACATACAATGGTTTTTCTCCAGTTTTATGTATATTACAATAAAGGTACGTCTACACAGATTTTGGCTTTATTTTTGATTTTTAGGATTGTATAATAAATAAATGTCTTATTTGTCTTATTCTTGTGCTTATTTTCATAGAGTTCGCGAGATATATTTTATGTTTTTCGATGCCATAAAAGGTGTAAGATGTGTCTTTGGTATGCTTGATAATTTAATTCAAAAAATGATGAACAATGTAAACGAATACTTTTTATCGTCCCTGTAATTAAACTATTAATCCGATTTTCATTATATTTGAAAACACTCGACAAAATTAAGCAGTAATTATGTATTTTGAATTTCAAAGGATTCGGCTGGGTGTTTTTGCTCTGTTATATGCAGATGAACAGACAGACGGATGAACTCACGATTACAGGTGCTACGTATTAACATAATTGCGAACGCACATAAAAATAGCGTAAAACTACTTTATTTTGTAGAAAATTGTCGAATCTTTATTTCTGATACCAAAATAAAGTTTCGCTCAAATTTTTGTAAATGACTCTCAGCTGCTCTATTTTACTCGAATTTTGATCTACTGTACTATAATGATATTCTATTAAAAAAAAAATAAGCAAAAATAAGAAAAGAAAACACAGATAACAAGTAAGAGCTATTTTAAAATAATCTTTTCATGTGTTGAGACTGCGTTAAATTATAACATAAATGATATGCAGATTTTGCCGCCTACATTTCTAATTTTATATCTGGTGCAATACATGAATCTTCTTCACATTGTTTACTTACTCAAGATAGTTACTGCTGGGATATGATGAGAGAGAAAACACGTCAGTATAATTTCGCAGATATTGATTTCTGTCCCATATAAGCTTTTCCTTGTAGCCATATCCCCCCAAGCGCACAGAAAAGATAATGGGAATTTCTCAGAATATATTTCGCGGATTATGATTTAATTTTCGCTCAAACGAGAAACACACGTCTGCAAGATTAAATCATAGCCTATCAAAGTTTGTTGTACAAACATGTAATGGTTTTTCTCCAGTTTTATGTAAATTAAAATAAAGGTACGTCTACACAAACTTTGGCTTTATTTTTTTATGTTTAGGATTGTGTAATAAATAAATATTCTTGTGCTTATTTGCATAGTGTTCGCGAGATGCGTTTTGTGTTTTTGATGCCATAAACGGAGTAAGATATGTCTTTGGTATGCTTAATAATTTAATTCAAATAAGAATGAACAAAGTAAAGTATAATATTTAATGATTGGATAATATTTATTAAGTTATTCCGTTTACTACTAAAATTTCTTAACTTTTAAGTTGTGAGGGGATTTTTTTACGTAATCGATGAGGTGGGGTGTATGTAATGAAAAAGTAAGATTTTTTTCTTCATTGCACATAATTTAGAAAATTAAGAAATTTTCCTGTGAATTTTGCATTATTTGCTGGTATAAAAACAATTGAAAAAGTAGTCATTAGGGTCATAAGTAAATATTCTTGTACTTATTTGCATAGTGTTCGCAAGATATGTTTTGTGTTTTAGATACCGTAAACGGTGTAAGATGTGTCTTAAGATGTCAAGATCAAAGCTATTTCCATCTTCTAAGTGCGCATGCATATGTAAATGTCAATCCATATAGTGATGTAAAATTGCAGTCTTTCACAAACACCCCACCTCATCTCTTAACTCTTTTTTTTTTTTTTTTTTTTTTTTTTTTTTTTTTTTAAGAGAGAGAGAGAGAGAATTTTTATTTCAAATACATGTATGTATGAGAAATAACAAAAAAAAAAAAAAAAAAAAAAAAAATGAAAATATGTCGATAATGCTTTTTAGTATTGCTATAGTTTATAGTTATATATAGTTATAGTAAGTATAAAAAAAAGATGGAAATTCCAACGCAAATTTATTCTGTAACATTTTGACATACTTATTTTTAAAATTTAACTGTATCTGGCATATATTTCTTCGTTTCTCTCTTATTATATATTTTTACTTTTAACACGACTTTTCAATACTAATAAATAACACACTTGATATGCAATAATATTATATCCCCCCCCCCAAAAAAAAAAAAAACATGTTCAAAAAAAAAAAAAAAAAAAAAAAAAAAACAGTGCTATTTATTTTACTTAGAATTATTTTTTATGCATAGAACTGAGAAGCCACTGAGTTAAATATTTCATATAAATATAATTATTTCAATCTTATTTTATGTAACAATAGATTAAACGATAATAAAAATTATTCTAAGTACTAATGTGAAATATTTTATTTATAATAAAACTGCTTTATCTAGTCAAATATCCAGCCAAATGTTTTAAAATTTGGTTAGAGATTACTTCACTCGAAATATTTAAAAATTATATTATTGTAACAGAAACTGTTCTAATCAAACAGAATTAATATATTACACCACAAAGCTATTTCCATCTGATAAGAGACATAAAGAACAAAAGATGTGATGAACAATGTAGTTTATCATCACATTTTAGGGCCATCGTATATTAGATCCATAACCTTTGCTTATTAACTTAAATGCGCGTGTTTCTAGTACAGATGCCAGTCCTCCAGTTTGAAATCCGGAAGCGATAAAAATCTCCAGAATGATGAGTTACGAGTTCGCCAGCTCCGATGGATAAGAGATTTTACGAGGGCGTAAAAATATTATGAGGCGCGTAAATAAAACAGGAAAGTTAACAAGATAGGTTCTGGTATTACAACTTGGATTCCAAGGTAGACGTGATCTGAACTGGTTGCACGATTTTGAAATAAAATGAAATATTATATTGTCTCATTTCTTTATTTAATGTTGATAATTATAACTTTTAAGAATGTACAACAGAATGAAAAAATATGTGGGGATGTTTTAATGAGATTCTATAAAAGAATTAGAAAAATAAAACTTTCAAAAAAAGAAAGTCATTTTTAATATTTTATAGCTTACTTCCCCTACAGCATATGAATAAGTATGTAACCATAACATGATTTATTGTATTTTTCCCCTATTGTTTTAACCATTTCGGGTTTGATGTACTATTAATAGTACATGTCTTTTAACGGAGTATTATTTTGTTTTAAGAAATATCTTTACTGCTATTTACATGTAGTAATGTTAGTATATGTCTATGCATTTACTATATGACCTCATTTATGTTTAGGCATTTAGTATAAATGATAATTATTATTATTTGCTGATTTCTCTTTGCGCTGTTTGCGATTATTTTATTTTAAACACATATTTCAATCTATAGATTTAAAATAAAAATTACGTTTCTAAAAATATCATTTGTAATAAAGTACAAAAAGTATTAGAAAGTTCTAATATAAGTTAAGTCTTATTGCAATACAATATTTTCTAAACATCCCCAAAAATTCTTCCTCAGCCTATTGTCAAATAAATATTAATTAAATTGCACGCAAAAACAACAACATTCATTATCTTTCTGACAATGTAATATTCGTTAAACACTAATTAATCAACTTGGATAGTTAGTGTTAATATTATTAAGGTAAAATTAATTTTTTCGAAAAATTGAAAAACAAATTCGGATCCAAAAGAGTTAATTATTTATTATCTGTTTATTGTAGTTTTTTTTTCTTTTATATTTTAAAATAACACTCATTTAACTGAGGTATAATACTTAGGTATAAAAATAGCTTCTCTGAAAACTTGAATAACTAATTGTTAAACTGTTGTTATTCTTATTGTTAAATTCGATACTTAATTTATTATATGTTGTTCATTTAAACCAGTTTTTCCAATCTGTGATACACGTACCCTTAGAGGTACGTACCGTGCCTGTTAAAGTTTATGTGAAAATAATGTCGGTGATGGCGGAAATCACAAAAAAGCTAGAAAAGTCACGAAAATATTAGGAATTTCGATGTAATTTGTATCGGTTTATTACAGTAGTGTGATAACAAGATTACCAGTTAAATGAGTTGGAAATTGCACGTCAAGTGTAGCAAATAAGATGCGTTTATACTATAACGAAGTATAAAAATATCCAGATCTTGGTATAATAGTATACAATACTTCGGATACAATATAGTAGCCCGAAATCATAAACTGTAAAAAAAAATCCGTTAATATACACACATTTTCCCATAAAATTTTACGGAATAGTTTCATTTTTCCGAGTACATTTTCCGTAACTGACATTTTGAGATTACAAATCCGACAAATCCAGTAAATTTTCCTTCAATTTTCCGGAATATTTCTATATTGCTTTCGAAACAATACAAAATCCGTAAATGATGTTTAGAAATAGTTTTTAAGTTAAGAAAGTGAAATAATTGTTTAAATACTTGCTTTGAGTAACATTATTTTCGATGAAACTCCTATATATGAGCTAAATATGGTTCTATATTGAATTCATTCAAATCATTCGCAAATATTTACTAAACAGTTTTGATGTTAAATTGGTAATTTAACCAATAAATGTCATGGCGCGATCTGTAACAGGAATAGAAAAATATTATAGCGAATTGTTCATAAAACAACTCATTATGATAATTTTCTCTATTTCTTTCTATTTAAATAATAAAAAGTTAACATATTTTTGCAATATTGAAAAATAATAAAAATAAATAAAATTTTATTAATCCCTATTAAGTTTTAGATAGATGAAAAGGAAAGTTACTTTATTTTTCATTATGATTTTAAAATAAAGTTTAACTTATTTATAGCATATTTTTAAAAAAGTGTGTAGGATATTTCAAGATGGAAAAAAAAAATTCTACTTTTAATTTTAATTTTTTTTTTAATCTGTTCACTTTAAAGAGTTCGCACATAAAATTTAAAACATATCTAAAATACGAAATTATTATAATATTGACGATTATTTAAGTTATAAAAAGCATGTGATGTTTTAAGACCTATTTTTAAAAGATTTTTTAGGAAGGTGCAAGGATAGTTTGGAGCTTATTGGGATAGAATTGTGACAGTGGATGATACGTAGCTACATGACTATGATCCCGAGTCAATAGAATAGTAGCCATGTCTCATCCACTCTCACAAATCTAACCCCATAAGTTCCAAACCAGCCTTCCCCCTTCTTCCAAAAATACGCTAATATAACAACTACGGTCTTGAATTGATCATATAGACATTCGGTATTCCACATCAACCATCTCAGTAAAAATATTTTACATACATTAGAGTCAATAATTGTTGACCCATGTACGTAGTATTACCATAATTTGTTTATTTGTACTTTATGAAAATATTGGAAAAAGTCTTTAACTTCGGGATTCTACGGCACAATAACACATAGCGGTACTTTTAAGAAGAATACAATGGCAAATTCATAATTATTCAGAATGTTGGTAAATTAATGATTATTTTTAATTTTTTCCTGCATGAAAAGCATTAGTAAATGGGAAACAAACAAACAAAAAAATACTGAGTTGAAAGAACTGGTGAACCTATTTTTAGAAGCTTATTAGAAGCTTTCTTTCAGATAAAATAGTCGTTTTTGCCTTAGACTGCGGCTGCATTGATGGATAGCAAATCGATTGTATGCCTGAAGTGAATATCTTGATTTTTTTTCATAGAGGGATTCAAAAAAATATTTTTAAAAAGTTTGAAATGTAGTAAAAGAAGTTAGTTAAGAAAACAATGAATTATTTGGATAAGAAACAGGGCTATTATTATGACCATGAATAGCTTTTTATCGTTTGCCTATATTCTCTGCAATAGTTAACGATTTATGTTATAACTTTTCTCCTTGAGGCATATATAAGTGATAATATAAATAGCTAAAATATAAATTTTTAAAAATTCCTCATTCATGATTGTTTTTCTCAATTACTGTTTGAATTGATATTAATTGAATGCGGTTTTCAATATCACACTCGAAATTTGCAGCTTTTCAAAAATTTATCAAGAAGAATTCAAAAGATAATTCATAATTATTAAAATGTAAGCAAAACTTATGATTATTTTTAGACAGAAATTATCAATAAATTAATAATATTTAACATTAAACTATTATTACTTACTCATCATACGTAGTGTAGGATAAGTCTTGTAGTTATTTTAAAAACCAAAAAAAAAAAAAAAAAAAAAATGGCTGATGTATACGTTTTAGACACTAGAGATTCCAAAAAACTCGTTAAAAAATTGCTATCAAATTTGGTAGGTATTTAGTTTCTAGTAATGTTAAGAAATCTATTGAACATCAGTAATTTCCATTATCCGGAATCATTTTTTTCGGACTCTCAAAATATTCGTTCGGATAAATGGAATATAAAAATTTTGAAAATTCTTTATTTAAAAAAAAAGAATATAAAAGACAATAAAAAATGAATTTTGTATAAAGGATAAAGTTAACTGAATATTTGTTAACTGAATATAGATATTTGTAATCCTATTTTCCACGACCCTATATTTTATTCAAATTTCAATCCGCATATTTCAATTGCAAATGATGCGCTTAATCCGACACAGTAAACTGTTAGTTGATATGATTAACATTTTTGGAGTTATAAAGATATTTCTTTTTCACAAATCAGTAATAGTACATTTAAAGTTTATGACGTCATCAAGCCACGATATTAAGCATTCTGTCTACAAATAAATTGAGATAGAAGCTTGAAATTTAGTATGTATTTAGAATGGAATAGTGCGACAAAGCCTATAAAATTTCAGTGATCTTAGTTATTTGGAACTATTTTTTTTCGGACTTTCGAAACATTCGTTCTGATAAAAAAGCATAAAATTTGTCGGAATTGTTTCTTTTAAAGAAGGAGTGTAATAAAAATAAATGTAACATAAAATACGTTATTATTATTATTATTATTATTATTATTATTTTGAAATTGCAATGCATTTTATAAATAATTTACACACTTTTTATTTATATACATATATATATCATCATTCAATATCACGCTGGCCTCAAACATTTTTTTTAAATAATAATACATAATATAGGATAAGTCTTGCAATCGTTTAGAAAATCGGGAAAAAATTGGACGAATTTACACGTTTCAGACAATGAAGATTCCGAAATAGTTATTTTTAGAAAAAAATTACCGTCCGTCTGTTTCTGTGTCTGTCTGTCTGCCTGTCTATCTGTCCGTCCGTTTGTCTGCCCGTCTGTCTGTCTGTAAACGCTCTATCTTTCGAACAAATTGAGATAGAGACTTAAAATTTTGTGTGTTCATAGCATGTAATAATGGACAGAAGCCTATTAAATATCAGTAACCTCGATTATCCGGAACTATTTTATGTCGGACTCTCGAAATATTCGTTTTGATGAAAAGTACTTTTTTTTAAATTTTAAGTAATGGCTGTAAAAGACAATAAAAATACCTTAAGTTTTGCAAAAAGAATGAAATCGATCGGATAACTAATTTGTCGAGATATTTATAATCCTATTTTCATCATTCTTCGATTTTTTATGACCCTGTATTTAATCAAACTTCAATTCAAAAATATATTTTAATTGGAAATGAGACGCTTAATCCGACGCTAATCCGCTATATAGTATGATTATCCTTTTTGGAGTTATAAGGATATTTCTTTGGCGTAGTTCGGTAGTACTTGATTAACTCGTTGGTACAGAAACTATCGTCAAACTATAAGATTAAATGTCAATAATAGCTTATCGTAAAAGTCATATTCACCTGACCTTAAGCATGTTTCACGTGTTTGTTACGTCATCAAGTGATTTTTAATTCGATTTTTAATTTTTATTAAACTTGTACTAATTTATTTGTTCTTTCGTTATTTAAAATAAGAATTATGCCAATTTGTATAATTTACAAGTAGTTTGGCGATTTATAGAAATTGTTAAAATGGTCGATGGGATAATCAAATAGTACCCTCAATTTTGTAATAGAGCATTACTATGTATTAGAAATATTTAAATATACTTTTAGGCTTTATTTTCCAATCTCACTGCATTTTATAAATAGTTTACAAGTGTTTTATTTTCATATTTTATAGTATGCATATCCATGATGGGTAAGTATTAAAATAACCCTCAACAAGTAGTTTTTTTTTTTTTTTTTTTTTTTTTGTGTGTGTGTGTGTGTGTGTGAATTGCGACATTTAAAAGGAAAGAAATGATTAAGATGAAAGAATCTGGCAGCCTAAATAGTGAACTTTTCTAATGCATCGGTACTTTATGAGTTTCTTCAGATGAACAACATCTGTAGTAATCAACAAGCTGTCTTTAATGATTGACAACTAATCGATTATATGTCAAAAGAAAACGACATAAGAGTTTTTACACTTGCAACAAAAATAAATTTTCCTGAAAATAACATGAAATATAGTAAAGCACTTGGTTATATAGAAGAAAACAATAAAATAGTCTTAGAAGAAAAAAATGAAAAAAATCACGAATGTTTCTAACAATGTCATGAGTATGAGTAGCATTTTGTAGATTTTTTACACTATCTGTAGTAGTTGTAATGGAACGCCAGTTCGCTAAACCGCCAGTTATGGAAAGATTTAATTCTCAAGAAACTTGAGCGAAATTTGATTCCATTCTCTAGCTAAAGTCATCCTCTATTCAGATGAAAAATACCGCAAAAATTACTTTTTTTATGTACAATGATATTTGAGTTTTTGTTGATAATTTTTTCGAGAACAATCGGCCGAAATTGACGAAAGCCGAGTAAGTTATTTTCATATGATATTATTTACATAAAATTACATTAGACAATTATTTACATATAGTAAATGCAATTAGTTCGTTCTAAACATCCCAAAATAGGTATAAAAATATTTTATAGTGAATAAATATAGCATTTAGCAGTAAAAACAATAAGAAATTAAGATTTTGTTCTTGGCATATGCTATCAAGACACTATATCTGGCATCATTTCACTTTTTGCTCTTTTGGTACTAGGACTAACTTTAAAGTCAGATTACCTATGGCGTTGGAAAAAGTTATTTGTTCCTGTCGCCTTAGTAAGGTTTGCCTGAAATGGAGCAAGATATTATTATTTAAAAAGTTTCAAACGTGATTTTCAACAGCTTTTTCTGGGTGATTTTTCACCGCAAAGCCCCGTGCCTTACTCCATATAGCGAATATGTCTTTTATCTCTGAAGAAAACACTTTCTCCCTTGTCTTTTCCTTCTCATCTGCCATCTCTTGCATTTCTAGATTAAGGTCTTGCCGTCAAGAATAAGGTCTAGATTAAGGTCTTCAGTGGCGAGTTCTTCACTATGTTCATCCACCAATTCTTTCACATCGTCATCAGTTACCTCCAAACCCATGGACTTCCCTAAATAAATAATCGTCTATGCCACATGTGCAGGGTCTGATGGATTTGGAAACATCTTTTAAATATGCGACTGACCATTCGTAAACAATAAAAAATGCCCCAAAATGCCTGAAAATAAAAATTGTTGGCCTAGACGACCGGAGTGATGCACAGACGACGAGAAAAAACGGCACGCTGAGCAGCAGAATGCTGCTCCTTTTGTTTACAGAAAATGCAGCGAGATCAATAGAGTATAGCAACAAAATCCGAGACAACTGACGAAAACCGGGACAAATTTTTCGGGAAAAAAATCAACGAAAACCAAAATCAACGATAATCGAAGACATGAGTTACGTGATCGCGACATTGAAAGAAATCTTGCATTATAAGTGTGGTATTTTATACTTTTACTTTTCAGGTTAAACGGTAGATGGCGCCCCTTGTCTATTCCATGGAATTATGTAAGGAACATAATGTATCTACGTTCCAGATAGTTGTTCTGTGTTTACAATATGTGTATATGTCGTCTGTAGTGCCGTCAGTTTTATTAAATATGTTTGTGTGTAAAAAGTCGCCCACCTCGATTATTTTAGTACTGTTCATTGCCTTACATTTAAATGCTTAAAGATAGTATAATGGCGACGAGATGTTAAAAGTTTCTACCGTAAAAATTTTAAAGGAATAACGGCGCGCCCAAGAGAAATGGCTTCTTCTTTCGTTTTTGCGTTCGACAAACATACAAGGTAACAGCAGCTTTCCAGAATATATCAGCAGCTTTAAAACAAGGGGGTGGTAAGTACATTGAATTTTAAAGTACTTTTTTTTTCCTGTGTTATTGCATAAAGAATACGATGTTTTCATTCAAGGAATATGATGATAAAGTAGAAACATTTCAGGCTTATATTAAACGCCTGGAACAGAATTTTATTCTGAATGAATTAAAAGAGGAAAAAAAAGTTGCAGCCCTTTTATCTTGCATGGGCCCTAAGCTGTATAATTTACTGAGTAATTTATGTTTCCCTAAAGATTGTGAAACATTAAAATATTCGGAGATTGTTGATATATTGATAAAGCATCTAAGCCCCGCCCCCAACAAATTTATTGAAAGAATCAAATTTCGTAAGTGTTACCAAAATGAGTCGGAATCAGTTCAAGATTTCGCTGCTAGATTAAAGAAAAATACAACTTTTTGTTGTTTTACGGGTGATACATTAAATGAAAATTTACTTGAACAATTTTTACGCGGTTTGAAAAGCGAAAGCATTCAAAATAAATTGATTACGCAAGTAGAGGATTTAACTTTTGAGAAAGCAGTGGAGAAAGCTTTATCCTTACACAATGTAGATATTGAAATTTCTGAAATTAAAAATAAAAATTTCAGTATTAATAAAATTTCCAGTTCAAAAAATGTACACCCAAAGAAATTTTCTAACGACTGTCAGAAGTCAAATGTCAACAATCATATAAATAATACAATTCCTGAAGCAAATAAAAGTAAATTAAAATGTTATAGATGCGGAAATACTTCCCATCTAGCCAATTCATGTAGATTTATTAATGCTACTTGTAAAATATGTAAGAAAAAAGGCCATATTGGAAAGGTTTGTAGAAGTAAAACTTTCCAAAAACACGTAAATTCGGTAGATACAGTAAATGTATTAACTATAAAAAATACAGGTGCAAATCCTATTAAATTATCTGTGTTAATTGAAAATAAAGCCAGAGCGGATATGGAATTGGACACCGGTTCGGGAATTTCTGCTGTTCCTTTAAAAAGATTTCGCAGAATTTTTCCTGATTATAAAATATTTCCTCCAGATGTTCAGTTAAAAACTGCAACTGGTGAAATTTTTAAACCTGTAGGTTATGTTGAAGTAAATGTTACTTATGAAAATAAAACAGAAAAGTTAAAATTATATTTGATAAAAGAAGATACTTTTCCATTATTATTTGGCCGCGATTGGGCCTCTGCATTCGATATTTTTCCACATAATTTAAGATCTGTTTATGTTAATGAGACTGTAAATTATTCTGATAAATTACAAGAATTGTTAAATGATTTTTCTGATTTATTTTCTGATAAAGTAGGGGAAATTAAAGGGTTAAAGGCAGAGCTTTACCTTGAAAAGGATGCTACACCCATATTTTGTAAAGCTAGGACTGTTACTTATGCACTACGTGCTGCAGTCAATGAGGAATTACAAAGATTAGAAGAAGCAGGTATAATTAAACCAGTTACAAATAGCAAGTGGGCAACCCCGATTGTTCCAGTGGTAAAATCTAATGGTAAAATACGCTTATGTGGAGACTTTAAAGTCACATTAAATAAATATCTGAAAGTAGAAAAATATCCCTTGCCTAAAATAGAGGATATGTTAGCTACTTTAAGTGGTGGTGTTCATTTTACAAAAATTGATTTAAATCAAGCATACCTCCAATTGCCCGTTGATGAGGAATCCCAGGAATTATTAACCATTAATACACCTAAAGGATTATTTCAGTTTCTTAAATTACCAATGGGTCTTAATAGTTCTCCTGCTATATGGCAAAGAAAAATCGAACAAATTTTAAGTGGAATTGAGGGAATTACAATTTTTATTGATGATATAGGAATAACTGGGGAAACGGACGAAATTCATTTGCAAAGGTTAAAGCAAGTATTAGAAAGGTTGAGAAATTATAATATTCGGATAAATAAGGAAAAATCATTCTTCATGGCAGATGAAATTACTTATTGTGGGTATAAAGTGGATAAACATGGTATTCATAAAACACCAGATAAAATAGAAGCAATTGTAAATGCCCCTAAGCCAGAAAATGTTTCCCAGGTAAAAGCATTTCTTGGTCTTGTAACTTATTATGCAAAATTTGTACCGAATTTATCGACAATTGCACATCCTTTGAATAATTTGCTTAAAAAGAATGTAAAGTTCAACTGGTCTTACAAATGTGATCAAGCGTTTAAAAAAATAAAAAGAGAAATTACTTCGGACAGAGTGCTGACGCATTTCAATCCTAAATTACCTTTAATCTAGGCTACGGATGCTTCTCCATATGGTATCTCTGCAGTTCTTTCGCATGTGATGCCAGACAAGACTGAAAAGCCTATTGGATTTGTATCCAGAACCTTGAATAATGCCGAAAAACGGTATAGTCAAGTAGATAAGGAGGCATTAGCAATAATATTTGGTGTTAAGAAATTTTTTCAATATTTGTACGGTAACAGATTCACTTTGTTTACTGATAGTAAACCATTAGTTTCAATTTTTTCACCTTCTAAAAGTATTCCGGTTTTATCAGCTGCTAGAATGCAAAGATATGCCATATATTTACAAGCGTTCCAGTATGACATCCGCTATAAGAAAACTACTGAACACGGTAATGTCGATGCACTCTCACGTCTTCCATTACGTAGTGAAGATTTGCCCCACGAATATAATTCAAATGAAGGACTTGATGAATCGGAAATCATTCAAATAAATCAACTTTCTGTTTTACCTTTAAATGCTAAATCTATTGCTTCAGCTACAAAAACCGATCCTCTTTTGCGACAAATTTTTCATCACCTCATTTCTGGTTCAGAAATTCCTAAGAATTTACTTTTTGGTGGTAAACAAGAAGAATTTACTCTTCAGCATGGTTGTATTTTAAAAGGTTGTAGGGTAGTTATCCCAGAAATCCATCGACAACAAATATTAAAGGAATTACATTTTGGTCATTTTGGTATAGTGAAAATGAAATCTTTAGCCCGTAGTTTTGTATGGTGGCCAGGAATAGACCATGATATAGAAGATATTGCAAGAAATTGCTCTATTTGTGTAAATTTGAAAAATAATCCTCCTAAAGTTGATACACATCATTGGGAATGGCCTACTGCTCCATGGCAGAGAATTCATATTGATTATTTTGGTCCTGTTAACGGAAAAATGCTTTTGTTAGTGGTTGATGCTTATAGTAAATGGCCAGAAGTATTTATAGTTCCTAGTACAACTTCAGAAAATACAATTATTTGTCTTTCTTCTCTCTTTGCACGATACGGTTTTCCTATTTCTTTGGTATCAGATAATGCTAGGCAGTTTACATCTGAAGAATTTGAAATGTTCTTAAAAAGTCATGGTGTAAAACATAAGTTTAGTGCACCGTACCATCCATCTACAAATGGACAGGCTGAGAGATATGTGCAAACGGTCAAACGTGGATTAAAAGCCTTAGCGTCTGAACCAGGTACTTTACAAATGAAGCTGAATAACTTTCTTATGCAGTACAGGAAGATGCCACATGTTACAACGGGGGAAAGTCCTGCATCTTTATTTCTAAAGCGTCACATAAGAACAAACATAGATTTGATCGTGCCAAATGTTGCAAATTTTGTTCATGAAAAGCAAACTGCAAGGAAATCTAAAGTTAAAGTAAAAGAATTTGAAGTCAACCAGAAAGTAGCTGTAAGAAATTATACTCCAGAAGCCAAATGGAAAATTGGTCGAATTGTAGCAAGAGAAGGAAAATTACATTACAGAGTTCAAGTTGGTTCGAATATTTGGAAAAGGCATGTGGATCAAATAACTAATGTAGGAGAAGATATTTCTTTAACCAATGATCCAAATTCAGAAGAAAATGTTACAGAAAATTTTAGAAGTGAAAATACAAGTGTGAAGCAAGATGATTTTCCACCCTTACAGTCAAGTTTCACAGATCCGCAACCAGTTGACTCTCATGTTCCAGTTGTTCCAGATCCTACTCCAACTGACTTTCATAATCCTGATTCTTCGAGTTCTAATTCAGCTAACTCTGATAATATTCACCAAAAACCGTCGGTTCCTACTAGTGCTACAGTTGATGCCCCTGAACATGTAAAAACTAATTCTTCTTCTTCTCCACAGGTACTTAGAAGGTCCAGAAGACATCGAAGAGCTCCTGACCGACTTCATTACTAAGTGGGGAAGAGCTGTGGTATTTTATACTTTTACTTTTCAGGTTAAACGGTAGATGGCGCCCCTTGTCCATTCCATGGAATTATGTAAGGAACATAATGTATCTACGTTCCAGATAGTTGTTCTGTGTTTACAATATGTGTATATGTCGTCTGTAGTGCCGTCAGTTTTATTAAATATGTTTGTGTGTAAAAAGTCGCCCACCTCGATTATTTTAGTACTGTTCATTGCCTTACATTTAAATGCTTAAAGATAGTATAATAAGGTTACTGTAAAATAACGTTGCTGAATCCAAAAATGTATTTTCCTTTCTTCTTTACTTCTTTCGTCATTTTTTTCTTTTGTTATTTTCATTGGGGCGAAGAACATATACGTGAAACATAGTGATCCTTGTTATTTAAGCCTTTTAAGGTTCTTTTTTAGCGTAATAATAAAAGACTCAATGTAGGAAAATGATTCCATCAAGAAGGTGTTCGATTTTCCAGGTAAAATTCAAAGAATTTAATTTTTTTCAAAAACATAATTAAATTTTAAACTGTATCTTTTTGTACAATTTTGAAAGTTTGGAGCTAATTTTGTTTAAACCATTTATAAAAGCGTGCTGTAGAATTTCAAGTATTGGATTTATCGTAAGTTACTTAGTTTTGGAAGAAAAAAAATAAAATGTACAAATTAAAAAAAAATTACAGTAAAAACTGAATTTATTTTGCATTTTCATGTATTTTTAAAAAAATGTTGTTGCAAATCCCATACTTAGTTTTGTCAAATAGATCATAAAGAACAATCAGAACAAAATTAAAGTCATTTGAACAATATATATATATATATATATATATATATATATATATATATATATATATATATATATATATCACTTTAAACATGCCTATTTAGTTAAAAAAAATGAGAAAAATCTACTTTTAAGTGAAGTGGATTGTGGTATTTAAGGGGACAGCAATGTAATAAAATCGCTTTGAACTGCATTTAGAGTTCTCCGATTTTTATGAAACTTCATCAGAATATACTAGTAATAATCAATTAAATTTAAGCAACAAATTAGAAAATCTATATTTTTGTCATTTTTTGCCGAATGAAGAGTACCCAGCCCCCTTAATGCAATAAAGGTATCAATTTATACAGCTTATTTTATTTTTTAAGGGAAAGATACGATTTTAAAGCAATATGTAATTGACATGATCTGAAAAGTTGAAAAAAAAAGACAAATTTTTCCTATTTTTAACAATTGTTACGACTTTTTAAAGCAATTAATAAGAATACGCTATCAAGTTCATTCTACTTCGCTAAGATTTTTTGACACATCTTGAATAAAAACTGTAGCAGAATATTCAATAATACATTAAATTTTGAAAAAAAAAAATGGACCATTACAAAATTCTTTTAATATTCTTCAATTACCAATTTAACTTTTTAGTCAGGAATTTCAAACAAAAATATCAGTAACACATTAAAAAAATTATTTTAACAAAATTTCATTACCGTTTTTTTCTGAACATAGAAATCTTTACCTATGATGACAATAATCAAAAAAGCAAAAAATACAGTATAATCAATAAGTTATATAAGTTAATCAATAAGTTAATAATCAATTTAGTTTACATACAATGATCAACAACGCTTACTTCTAATAAAACTATTCTAATGCAAAAGAAGGGATTTAAAAAGAAATTTTGCAGCTGTCAACCAACTATTTACAAAAGATGATTAATAACTCTGAAAAATAAAATGTGTCATGCAATAATAAAAGAGAAAAATCTTTTTAAATATGTAGATTGATGATCAAACATATAAAAGCGAGGCCGTTGTTAGAAGAAAAAAAAAAAACAAAGAAGAAAATAATTAAGATCGACAAAAAAAATCAGATATTGCTTTAAAATCTTCAGTTTAATAATGAAGCATTTTTCCTAAAGAAAAAAATTCTTATTTAATTAATAAGGAGCTAATAAGGGAATTATTTTTCTAAGTTTTTAAATTTAATTGAATATTTTTTTTTTTTTTATAAAAGTAAATTGCTCTGTTTAGAAAAATACCAAACTACTATTGTCAAAGCCTTCATTTTATACAGTTGTTAGTTAAAAAAACATATTTACTCCAATATAGATTAAGATTTTAAGTTTCTAAGTCTGAGATTAAGAGTCGAAAGTCTATGATTTACATTAAGGGGGTCCGGAACACAAAAATCTCCAGGTTTTTTTTTTTTTTTTTTTTTTTTTTTTTTTTTTTTTTTTTTTGAATTATTGCATTAAAAATTTCTTTTTCTTTTTTATTTAATTATTTTCTTTTTATTTATTTATTTATTTTTTTGCTTAAAATCACGTTTATATCATGTTTATATCTTCATTGGAACAGAAAATATTAATTTTATGTTTTGGTTTGTTTTCAAAATCTAGCTTTCAAACAATGGTTATTATGGAAACGATTTTTGAGAAAATGCATTTTTCTTCATAGTTTTTTCAACACTTCTCCTATTTAATATGTTACAAGTCAAAAATCGTTAAATATAAATGGTTTGAACTTGAAACATGTCTTTTTAAATTATTTTACTTTAATTTTAATTCAGAAAATTTGAAAAAAAAAATATTTACTTTAAAAAATATGATTAAGTTTCATCATTTTTTTTTCAAATTTTTACTTTAATTAGTTTTAAGTTTTATTTAAATTAGTATTTTTAAAAATGCTGAATCGAAATTAAAACTTTTATACTTCTGTTTAAGTATTGGTGTGCTAATTATATTTTGGAAATATTTTATCTATATTCACATACAAAAAATAAATAAATAAGTAAACAAATAAAGCGCCATTGCTAATATTTATAATGAAAATCCAATATACCTGCAATAATATCAGTTTGTTTTTTCACGTTTTTCCAGCATAAATCCAATATTACTGTAACAGTAAAATTCATTCCGAGAATTATAAAGTAAAGCCAATATTTAATTAATATTGACATTTCATTCAAAGTAATTTAGATGAATGCAATATTGGGAAAATATTGGATTCTAATACAACCAGTGTAATCAGTATTGGATTATTAGTATGGTTGATTAACTAGTATTTTTTAATCTTTTACAGTTTAGTTGTACAAATATGTTTATAAATGATTTTCTAAAATTGCAGGGTATATATAATTGAAATCGAAAGACAACATGATTGTATTCCATAAACTGAGTTTGTTTTCAATTTTTTAATAACAATATTTTATTTTACTATAAGTGAATTCTGCAGTAGTTAAGTTATAAGCACTTATTGAACATACTTTTGAAAATGTGGGTTAAAACACGTCAAAACATATTTTTTACCCTTAATAGAATAGAAATATCCTTTATTAAAAAAATTAGATAATATAACTAGAAATGACGATTATTGTAAAATGTTTTTAATAGCATTAGCATTTTTTTATGTTCTTAAATTTAAAAAAAATATATGTAAAGCAACAAAAATTATAATTTTAATATATGATTGCCGCACACAGTTTTTTAATCACCGATTATAGAAAGGAGTTTTTCCTCTATCTTTCATTACGGTATCTGAGTACCTTCAAAGAGTGGGGTTTTTTTATGATATTTTATTTTTCAATTTTGATATTACATAATAGTTTTTCATCTTTCTAGATAAATTTTAATTTTGTTTTTATGTTAATTATAACGGGAGTTACAGATATATAAATTTTTGCAATTTAATTGGAAAAATCTGGAGCAAAATTATACAATTAAACAACTTTTCTCTAACGTAGATATTTAATATTTTTATTTAATCTAAAATATCATATCACAAAAAGTTATACATGTAATGTTATGAAGATTTGTTGACTATTCAAAGAAGAATGTTTAATTCAGATTCAGAGATGAACTACAAAATTATAGTAATACAAATAATAAACAACTTCATTATTGTAACTCATGAATAATCGTAAATTTGAAGATATTGTCGTACTTTAAATATAGTATTGTTATAGTTAAGATACTTCTTCATTCCACGGACGTATACATTCATCCCAAAAAATTGAGAGAACAAACTTATTCATTTGAATTTTGATATTTTGCGTGTGTTTATTTTATTATTTTTTTTAAATACTTGTTTTAAGTCAAAAATTTCACAATATTTATATAGTTTTTCATCTAAAGTACGCTTATTATTGTTAAAAACGCCGTGTTAGCTCCAAAAGTCTAATCATTTTTTGAACTTTAGTTAATGGATCACTGTGGATAAATACTCGTTAGTGAATTGATTATTGTGAATGAATCCGTATTAGATATTAGCAGATATTGAAAAAGACATAAAAAGTAACATATAAACACTGATTAATTTATGTATTTCTAGTAATCAGTGTAACACTCAGTTGATTAATTTAGATATTATTCATCTGTAGCGAAACAATTTGAATTTTGACAATTCTTAGATTCACATAAATAACCTGTCAAGTTTTTTGAATCGCAATGATGTAATACACATGATGCAAAATGATAGAAATGATCACTTAATCGACTAAAAAATAAATATATTATTCCACCTATAAACGATATAAATTGATTTTATCAAAAAACTTAAGCAATATAAATGTAACGAAAACGTTATAAAATAACTGTTATCATTACAATATAATGAATTACGTTTTCTCTGTATATGCAATAAAGGCCAAACAATAAAAGTGGTATAACTGTTATCATTACAATATAATGAATTACGTTTTCTCTGTATATGCAATAAAGGCCAAACAATAAAAATGGTACAGATGTATCAAAATTTTAGAAATATTACATGTCAATTATGCTTTTTTTTGTGTGTGTGTGTGTGTTGTAGTATAAATTTTAGACGTTTTCAAACTTGTAGAGCTCACACAGCACGCCATGTTGCACAAATGTCAGATTGTAAGTCTGCTTTCAGTTAATGTATCGTTAATTTGTTGTTTTAGGTAGATATACACCACAATATCTCAAACGTTCTCCAAAAGATTTAGGTTCGGTCTATGGGCCCCTCAAACAAGCCTGGAATTTTTTTTATCATCAAACCACTTTGTTGTGTATTTTAAAGAGTGAATTGAGGCATTGTTCTGTTGAGAAATATAGTTAAGGCTAGAAATTTTTTTCATCCTGATTAAATAAATGGCATTTTAACATCTGTTTATATGTTTTGCCGTCTTTCTAGAAAAGCATTTCCAAACTTCTGTGGATAACGCAGTCTAAATAAAAAAAAATATCGAAATATATTTTACGGGCGTCTTTTAAGTGATAAATTAATAACAGTATATTTACACCAACATTTTATACAACTTTCAGTGCCATATAAACATAAATAAAAATTTGGAATTGTGCATAAAATTAACAAAAGCAGTTTCTTAAAATCTCTCATAGAACATAAAAAGTTTCCCAATATTACAAGAAAATAATTACAAAATCTTCGCTAATACATCAATTACAACCAGTACATTACTCGTAATATACAAAAATGCTTTTAAAGAGATTCTTACAACAATAGTAATCATTACAAGCCTTTTATCACTTTGTGTAATTTATAATAAAGTTTCGTTCAATTTCAGACACACGCTGGAGACACTGAAAAACATTTCAGCCAATAATAACGTATTTCAATTAGTTTATTGCAGCTTTATATGTACACAATAATTACATAAAAATCAATAAAAAAATTTTGTATATTTACCCAAACAAAAATTGAAGAATCGGACAAATCAATCATTATCATAAACAAGTACTCAGATACAACAGTTCGTATTAATCAAATTTGTTTCTATAATCCGATCTCTATAAAACCTTTTCTCGAGATCTCTGCAGAGAAATTTGACAGTTTTATTGTAACGGCAGCTTCCTTTGTATTGATATTTAGCATTACACTCAGGGAAACGGGACCCTTAATGCTTAAACATGCTAACTAATTTCGTTTATAAGGATTTACGCCACTGATTCCTTTTCTCATAGCAGTTGGGAAAGAAATAAATTTTTGTTAACGTGATGCAATAGTAAAGCATAAAAAATGCGTTGACTTGTTGATGCTTATCGTATGTTATTTAGTACAGGAATAAGGAAAATGTTACTCATTATATATTTCCTTCACTCAGAAATTTTTCGAACACATTTATTTTTAATATTATATGCAAACATAATAAAACAAATTTCAAATTTGTAACTGTGCAATTAATTATTTGTAATTTATTACTATTATTTAACATAAAATTAAAAACTAGAAGACGATTATATTAGATAACAAATATCTTCTGAGCCAAAAAAAAAAAATCACAATCATTAGCACATATTTCTTTTGATTATTTAAAAATAATTTTATTCATCAAACTACATTTAGATAAATATAACCACAAAAATTATTTTTTTATTTCATGTAATTTAACATCGAAGATAACGTGTACAAAAAATTCTATGAAACGAAAACTTTAAATGTTTTTATTAGTAGAGAAAACTCTCTGTAAGGCGTACTCTGTGTAAGACGTAAATACTTCCAAGTCGAAAAGATTTTCAAGCCCTTACTAATTCGCAGATTTACAGTGAAATTTGTCTAAGGCGGAATATTGTCTGCTACGGAAAATTTCCTCGGTCCCGATAAATTCCATCATTGACAGAGTTATACATACTTTTTCTTAATAGCATTTTATAAATTAGTAGAACTTTTACAACAACCAACTCGAACTTTTTGAAAATTATAACCGTCACATAGTTTCCTTATGAATATGCAGGAATTTTTCGAAATATTAAAATATCTCGCTTTACTGTATGAATTTTAATTTAAAAAAATGTTTGAAAGTTTATATTTCATTTTGGATTAACACCATTTCACTGAAAATGGATATTTTAAAGAACAACTGAGTATGTCTTAAGTTTTAGGGAAAATAATAATAATTGATTTTGGAATTAAAATGTTCAAAACTCGACTCTTTTTTTTTTTCCCGCTTGTCATCTGTAAAACCGCTTTTTATTATTATATGTACGCAATAAAGCAGTTTTCTACTCAAACATACGCATAGTAATTTACTGTAAATGGGTTTTTACAAACAGATCGCATTAATTGAAAAAGTAAAAGGGGAAAAAACACTTAAATTCAAAGCGTGAAAATGCTGTTCTCGCTTAAGGTATAAACATTATTTGCTATTTAAGGGGTCTTGGTATCCTTCGAACTTTTTTTAAATAGCATTTTAACGGGTTTTTTTTAATTTTTTTTGTCTAATTGTAAAGGATTTAATGAAGGAAAATGATTCTGTCAAGAAATTGCTCAATTTCCCTGGCAAAATTTGAAAAAATATTTTTTTTTGAAAATTTAATACATTTTAAAAGGTATCTTCTCGTACAGTTTTTTACATTTTAAGCTAAGTTTTAAAACTATTCCTAGAAATGTACGGTATAATTTTAATGATCGGATTTTTCATAAGTTAATTAATTCAGGAGAAAAAAATAAAATGTGCAAATACGTGTCAAATTATAAGTAAAATCTGAATTTATTTTACATTTTTGTGTGTAAAAAAAAGAACTATCTACTTTAGTGTAAATCCGATTGTTAGTTTTATCAAATAAGCCATATGGAACACTAAAAAATTTTTTCGAGTCAATTGAAAAATATACATAAAAGTTTTATAATTTTAAACATGCCTATTTTTCTAAACAATACAAACTGAGAAAAATCACTTTTGAGTGAAATGGATTGTGGCATTTAAAGGAACAGCGATAGAATAAAATCGCTTTAAACTACATTTATAGCTTTAATATCGTTTAAAAAATTTTTACTATAAAAGGAAAAAAATATTGTTTATTTTACCGAAAATTCACAATTATATTAAGTATTTATTAATTGTTTAAGAAATATTTTTGAAATGAAACTACTTTTAGATAAATACAATCAGAAAAACTTTTTTCTTAACATTTTATAAAATTCGATGCCGAATATAGGTTATGCAAAATTAATCTTGAAAGTATTGCAGCATTTTTCTAAATAAACCTAAGAAATCCTCAGAAATCAATAATTATCATTGATAAGCATTCAGTTACAAGAGTTGCAAATTACCCAATCTGTTTCTGCAATTCAATTTCCAAAATATTTCCTCCAGACATCAACAGAGAAATCTATTTATTTTAACGACAGTTTCCCCTTTTTGATGATAATATCCGGGCGAACTGTGAATACGAAAAACTTTATTTCTTTAAACACTCAGACATATTTCGTTTTTAACGATTTGCGGTGCCAACTCTTTTTCTTTTTTTGGGGGGGAGGGGGGTTAGGAATGAAATAAACTGTAGTTTAGCATGGTACAGTATAAAAGAATAAGAAATGCATTAACTGGTTGAGAATACTGTTTATTATTTTAGTCAGAAGAAAAGAATGTTTCTGTATTAATTCTGTTTTGTTCTAAACCGTTTGTCTTACAATTATTTTTAGTACTGTAGAAAAAAAGAGTAATAATTTCTTTTTGATTGTAATTATATTGAAAAATTAACAAGAGCGAACCTGTTTGCGATTTATAAAAAAAAAAAAAAAAAAAAAAAAAAAAAAAAAATATATGCGTTCCGCATTAATTATGAAACGTTTCCGAATATAGTGAGAAAAATGGTATGAAAATTTCCAATAAAGCTTACATACACAGTATGGTCATTGATTACCGGACACTCTCAATTTTAGACATTTTGTCAAATATTTAAAAATATACTCGTCGGATTCTTCTGGAACTCCAAGATTATAAAAATTGAGCTTAACCTCATACTTATCAATCTTAATTTCATAAAGAGAACAATTACAGGGCTTCCACTCGGTCCGATTTTTGAAAACAACTTTTTTTCTAAATTTCGCAGAAAGCTACACAGAAATGCTTTTTTCTTACGATTGTTGCAGAAATGTACCACGATTTTTTTTTCTGAAATAATACTAGGTTTCAAAAAACAGACCAATGTGAGCCCAGCAATTAGAGAGCCAAAAAAAGGGGGAGGGGGTGATTACATTGTTAATTTTTTTTTTAATTTTACACTAGGGGGGCCCCGCCCCCCTGCTCGCTATGCTCGCCAACCCCCCGCGTAATCGCTTCGCGATTCCAAATTATTGGCTACCCCTGCTTGCTGCGCTCGCCAATACCCCATGGTATGAATAAGCAGTTGCAGACCTTTCAAATGATGTGTCACACGACTGGTGTTGTAAAGAAATTAAAAATGTGCCCCCCTGTGGGGCAGAGTGGGAGGCGACACAAAAGACATCCATGATATGAATAAGCAGCTGCAGACCTCTCAAATGATATATCACACGACTGGTGTTGTAAAGAAATTAAAAATGTGCCCCTCTGTGGGGCAGAGTGGGGGAACACACAAGACATCCATAAAATGAATAAACAGTTGCAGACCTTTCAAATGATGTGTCACACAATTGGTGTTGTAAAGAAATTACAAAATGAGACCCCTCTGAGGGCAGAGGGGGGGTTACACACAAGATATCCATAATATGAATAAGCATTTGCAGACCTCTCAAATGATGTGTCACACAATTGGTGTTGTAAAGAAATTAAAAATGTGCCCCCAAGGGGGGCAGAGTGGGGGATGACACACAACACATCCATAATATGAATAAGCAGTTGCAGACCTTTCAAATGATGTGTCACACAACTTGTGTTGTAAAGAAATTAAAAATGTGACACCCCCTGGGGAGAGCAGAGTATGGGGGTGACACACAAGACACCCATAATATGAATAAGCAGTTGCAGACCTTTCAAATATTGTGTAACACGACTGGTGTTGTAAAGAAATTAAAAATGTGCCCCCCCCTGGGGAGCAGAATGGGGGATAACACACAAGACATCCATTATATGAATAAGCAGTTGCAAACCTCTCAAATGATGCATCAAACGACTGGTGTTGTAAAGAAATTAAAAATTTGGCGAAATATTACAGTTATCGCCAAGTTGGCGTCACTTTTGACAACTAATTTTGGTCGCCAAATTTGGCGATATATCGCCAAGTTGGCGACAAACTTGGCGATTGTTGGCGATGGTAACCTTTCCTCTCTTTATGGTAACCCATACGGCGATGCATAGACGGAGTCCTTTCCTGATTGGTCTATTCGACTAATGGAAGGAGTGGACAAACCGGATTCGTTAGTTCCGGAAATCTTCCACATCAGCATCATTCCAGGAGTCATTCCTTTTAAGGCTAGTTTTTTTTTACTATAGAAGGATTAGCTAAATACAACTTTGTATTAAAAATATAAAAATGTTTTAGATACAAGTGTATTTAGGTTCAGGGTCATTATTATAATCTGGAGTATAAGTAGGCAGAAACATTTTCATTTTGTTTGCAAAATTTATTTTGAAAATCTTCGCGTAGTCTGTTAAATCAGTTTTCTGCTCACCAAATGTCTGACAGTTTGGAGCCCCCTATAAATGTTAATTCTGTATCTTGTTGTATTTTCTGTTTTTAATACAGAAAATGAAAGAACATAATTGTATCTTTCAGCCTAATAAAAAGCATGTATTTAAACCAAACACATTTTAAGATATTAAATTTGAAAATTGTCTCTTTTCTCATTTTTTCCAATTTTAACAGTCTTGAGACCTTTTAAAAAACTAACCGACTGTAATCTATTTTTCAACAACTGAAAATGAACTTAACATTAGGGATTCCACTTTTTTTAACAATTGCCAAACTATTTGATTGGCCGCTTGATATGCTAGATTTTAACTTACCGGAGAATCCAAATAAAATGTTAAAATTAGATGTTAGTATAAAAAATTAATTCAGTTTGATAAAATTTCTAGATACCCCCTAGAAATTTTATGTGTAACATTATTTAGCAGACATTATTACTAATCGTTTTTACTACTAGACGTAGTTACAAAAGATGTTTTGCGGGGAAAAAATTAAAAAAAGAACATTTTAAAGACCAAATTTAATTTTTTTTTTTTTTTTGTGCAAAAATCTAAACAAGAATAGATCTGGTATTAGAAAATATACAGATGAAGAAATACATCATAAGAAAAATATTTATATTCAATTTTTATTTTCTTTTGAAATTTAACAATACGGTGTAATTTTGAAAATCCGACATTATCGAGATCGAAACTAGGCCAGATTTTTGAAAATTCTGAATTTCTGAAATAATATCAAAAACACTTACGATCAGGGTCCGACTTAAGGTCCTAGGGCAATCATCATTCTGGAAAGCCACCTTCTATCTATCTTATATAAGGTACCCTGGGGTAATAACGCCACGTTAAGGTTCTACCAATTTTCACGGCTTAGTTTTAGATTGTATTTTTCAAACAAAGATAGGATTTGATACAGCAACTCATTGACTATCTATGTAAAAAAATAATTTAATAGATATGTATTCATAAAAAGTAATGGCGTGATATCTTGACCAATGCTATTTGGCGTTATTACCCACCTATATGGGTAATAACGCCATGCAAACAAAACTATGAAATAAGATGGAATAATTGCATGTAGATTGCCCAATTCTAAAAATACAAACTTAGAAATTGACAAATTGCATTCTAAGCTATTGAAAATGTTCAATTTTTTGTGAAAGTGTAAGAAAAATAAAGGTGTGGTGGTGGGGGGGGGGGGGAAGGATGAGGCAAAGGAATACAGACCGTGAGATTCTTTTTGCTTAAAAAGGACCACTTAAGTAGAATTAATAGAAAAATTTCACAGTTTTAACTGTGTTTATTTGAATCAGTATTTAGGATGAAGCTCGGCCACTAGGGAATCAAACCGAGTATTAATGCCAAGGATTGGCGTTATTACCCCGTTCTAGTTATTGCGCTGTACATTTTAAATTACAAATTATCTCGAGAAGATATCCAAAATCTTCAGCAACATTCTGAAAGTCCATGAAATGTACTACAAATTTATGTAATTAACAAAGTATTTCCGGATAAAAAAAATAGTCTTCACATTACAAAACGTATCTCGCAGATTTTAGATCAAGCGTTAATTTTAGTTGCTTTAAAAAACAATAAGACCTAAAAATGAAACAAATTAACTTCAAGCTGTTTTTTGCAATTTATATGACTCAAAACCCTTCTGCGCAGAGCATATGGGTGTCATTTACCTGATTATTTCATAATTATGCAAAATATAAACACTTGGCGTTATTACCCCGCCTGGCGTTATTACCCCAGGGTACCTTATATTTTTTTGGGGGGGGGGAGGGGGAAAAATGATGAAGTGGCTAGTACTATACTCCAGTGGTTCCTTTTTGCACCTTTTTTTGGAGGAATTGCAAATTTTCGCTATCAACCTGATATAAGGGTAGATATCAGTAAGAAAATTGTTATATCATAGAGAAGCATCGTATAAGCTATCGCCTATTCTATTCCACAAATAAAAGCAAATTTTCATACGAAGGATGCACTAACAACAAAAATAGGAATTAATAATCTAGATTGTGTAAGTGGAACAATAATTAAAACAATACACAAACTACAAAGATAATTAAAAATCCGTCTAGTTATTATCAAAACATAAAGTTATGATCATTAAGGTTTCTGTCAATGGTGTTTACCGATGATGGTATCGATATAAATTTTAAAACTATATCATTTTAGCCTTAAGTCTCTACACACAATTTGTTTCTGTACGTTTTTCAAAAAGAGCAAAGTAGGAAAAGCATGGTCACACAAGTGTGTCTTCTTGAACCCCATCAACAACCTGAAGGCTTATTTAGATATTTCTTTATGTTCTTCTCGTGTAATCATGCAGAAGGAAATTAAGAATTTTCTCTTGAAATATTAATTGCTGTTGAAATTGTTTTATTTTTTTAATACATTAAATAACAGATACATTTTTGTAATAAACCGCAATTGTTCTGCACCCGCTAAAACATCGGACACGACCCGCAGAAAACCGCTGTGGGTCGTCACCCATAGGTTGAGAATATATTCTATACATACGGTATGCATGTGTAAATTTCGCACCAGATGATATTCGCATCTACTTACAGGGTATCACAAAAAGATTTTTACCGTTGGGACCATCATGTCATTTTTTTTCTACTATTATCAAACTGGTATTTTTTCGTAAAGTTAATTTTAAAGAAAAATCATTGTTGGATAGAAAAAATTATATTTCGATTGACTGCAGTATTCGATTGCAGGATTTTATTTTGCATATCTACGTACGTTATAAGATGTTTGAAAAAAATGACTCCAATCGGTCATAATTAATTATTTTCAGTAGCCCGTCAATAAAGAATTTCTTGAGAAAACAATGGAATACTTAGTTGTTATAATAAAATTTTATTGGTGTATTTTCTAATAATATCGATTTATTTGCGTGTCTGAAGGGGGTTTCAGGAGGCAGGAAGGAAAAAGGGACCGAACTTTCTTCTTAAATGTTTAAAAATATATGAATTTTGATCATTTTTGTCCAATTTTTATCATTTGGCATCTTTTAATAAAAATCCTGATTGTTCTCATGGAAGTGAAAAAAGGAGCACGAGGCAACTACACTGAATGTCCCTGCATCCGATATCCTTAGTAGTGTCTCTCCAGTGGGTCTTCTTTATTCAAAATATAATTCACTGCCATGTATAGGATAATAATAAAAAAAGTAAGTATAAAAAAACTTTCTTTAATTAAAATCGTCTGTGTTACAAGAAAAAAAATCTAATAAACAGTGAGAATTTTTCCTTCCTGAATTCTTTTCCTCTTTAACGTCTCTTTAACCTTTCAAGACGTCACTTTTTGTATAAAATTGTAGTATTTTTAACTCTAGTCATAAACTAACTGTTCGACGATTCGATTTCCATACTCAGTTTAAATTTTCACATTTCTAATTTTCATATCAAGTCCACTTTTTTTGTAGACCAATTTAAATGCTTTATTTTAGAAAAACATTGCATGATTTTGAAAAAGACTTAATACTAGCTCTAATAAACAAAATAATTGCAAAACTTCAGAAAAGTAAATTACACATGTTCATCTTGCTATTTTTAGGTGCGTTCGTAATTATATAAATACGTAGCACCTATAGTCATTGCCTGGTCCGTCTGTCCTCGTATAACATAACAAAAACACACAACCGAAGGGTTTGAAATTTAATATATACGTAATTGTTGCAGAATTTTGTTGAGTCATATTAAATTTTATAAAAATAGAATGAAAGTTTAAAAGGCTATTAATAAAAGTTTTCTTCATTCTGTTAAATCCTATCGTATGTGATTGATTCAGTGATATTTCATGATAGGTAATGATTCTAGGTTCTTATGGTGATTACGTCTTACTTAAGATGGAGGCATATTATTTCCGTATTTTTGAACTTCATATATATAATCGTAATAATATTTGCATTTATGCATTTTTGCATAAGACTACAATAGCTATTGCACCAAGATCTAAATATTTATAAAACTAGTTATAATACAAACGCTACTTGTAACTACTTAACTGACATTTGGAAAGTTCAAAGTAAAATTTCCCGCTTGTTTTTTCACCCGCAAGTTAGAAGTTATACTATATGCATATTTAATTATGAATATTTATCTGTATGTTCTTAATTTTCTAAACATACATAAAAAATGACAACAATAAACAGAACTACTACATCATTAAACATTAAACACAATTGATATAGGCTATAGCAATAAGCTATACCTGGTATCCACTCTGAACGACAGCCAATAGCTAATTCCTTAACCGTTAGTCATAGCCATATAGTTCCAGTTACAGTGTTCTCAACTGCTCCGCTCAACAAGCGCAAAACGTTTTGACACACATACAAATCATTGCGTAACAGAAAGATATAAAATTGGAAGACGTGACTATGGAAGCGATTTCGAATAGAACTTAGTTTTCCATTTTATGATAATTAACGTAACCTATCCATTCTACACTATTTCAATCACGTGATCATCCGTTTTTCTCCTACTTTTCGACCAGTTTTTCTACTTTCGTCGGAAATGTGTTCAAAAACGTCAAATTTGAAGGCTTGTTATGAAATATCTATTGCGTTTGTAAAAAAACAGAAAATTGAGTGCAATTAGACAGTTTCTGAATAACAACACCTGCTAGTTTCATACATTTCCTAACAAAAATAAATTAAAGCATATGTCACAAAATTGCCCTTTCTGATTTAAGAACACCCTAAAATGAGGTAAAGAAAATTTTAAAAGCAATTTGGGCCAAAGAAACATTTATTAAAAAATTATGAAATCTAAATTTTTAAACGGTCACCCGGTCCTATAAGTTATATTTAGTAAAACTTTCTAGTTACACTAACAAGTAAGACCAAAAAAAAGTCCCGTTATTCTACGATTAAAATTTAATGAGTAATAGCTATTTAAAGTTGGAGCATATTTTTTGCTGCAAATTAGGGGGCATTCACAAATTTAGTAGAAATTTAATTCTGAAATATATATATATGTTACAGGCCAAACTAGATTGGCCTAGGCCAAAACGGTCTATCCTAACGCCCATCGGATAAACTAGTTTTTCCTAGGCCAAACCGCTCTATCCTAACGCCCATCGGATAAACTAGTTTTTCCTAGGCCGAACCGGTTTATCCTAACGCCCATCGGATAAGCTAGTTTTTCCTAGGCCAAACTAGTCTATCCTAAGGCCCATAGGACAAACTAGTTTTTCCTAGGCCAAACTAGTTTGGCCTAACTCTTATAGGACAACTTAGTTTAGCCTGCTGGTTATTGTTCTGATCTAGTTTATTCTAGGCCGATCTAGTTTATCCTAGGCCAATTCAATTTGGCGTGATTTTATTGAAGTCAATGACCGCCTGAGCGCCAACATTCTAGTTTGTCCTAGGCTGATCTAGTTTATCCTAGGCCAATGTAATTTTACGTGTTTTTAGCACTTGGGCGTCAAAGCCTGAAAAATAATGGGCTCGGTGTTTCTGTATGTATGTACGCATGTATGTACGTATGTACGTAACGCGATAACTTATGATAGAAATATACGATTTGCTTCAAATTTTGGATGTTGGTTTATTCTGATAAGGTAATTGTCTGATTAGTTTTTGGAATTCGTTGAATAAGAATAAGAGGAGGTGAACGGGAGGCTAATCCGCCACCGTTAATTTATTAGAGAAATGGATTTTTCATGCAGAATTATCAGTTTTCATTTAAAATTTTAGATATAGGATCATTCTGAGAAGGTGCCTCGGTGATTAGTTGCAGATGTTTATTGTTTAAGTGTAAAAGAAAGGGCAATGCTGGTTACCCCCTCATAATTTAGATAAATAATTTTGACGCAGAATTTACGGATTTGCTTCAAATTTTGGATATAGGTTCTTTCTGATAAGGCGATTCCCTGAATAGTTTTAGGGGTTTAATGGTTAAGTATGAAGGGAAGATGAAATATTACCCTCTTACCAAGGAAAAACAAGTCATAAGACTTGATAAGATAATTATTGGGGTTTTACGGTAAAAGATATGTCTTTCCCTAGAATAAGTATAAATGTGTGTCAAGAGTCATTGCTTGTAACATCAGTACAGAAATTTAACATGTTCACCGTAGAGACATGATGCATTGGACATGGTGTTTGCTTTTTTTTTAATCTCCATACTCGTTCCGTGGTGGATCAGACTTGCATTTATTATTATTATTATTGCATATTCGAGACAGATCGGAGCTTAACATAATTTGGAATCGAACAGCGTTTTACATTTTAAAGTTAAAAAAAATAAAAAATAAATACCGAACATTTGATGCTATAAAATAAATGCGATTATTGTGTTTTTAACTTTTAATAGTTGATTCTTATGTATTCTGACCACTGAATCCAAAAATTGTCTTCATTTATAATCATCACGTAAATATTTTTCGAACATTGTAAGCTTCAAAGTTAGAAAGTTCAAAGTTAAAATTGAATTTATTCACCCATTTCACTGGACACCCCTCAGCTTTATAGTCCAGTTGTTTTTGGCTAGTATAAGCCAAAAAATTGAATAAATTATTGAATAAAATAAAATAAAATGAAATAAATAATTTTTTACATCTGTCTTATTGTATCAGATGTCCGCTACATTTTAACTTTGACTTTTACGATTTGAGAAAAATCCTAATATGATGGCTAAAATTTAAGGTAATTTTTGTATTCTGTGATAAAAAATACAGAGAGTGTAAAAACTATAAGGAAAGCAAAAAATATTATTTTTTTTTATATAAATTTCAAAACAAATAAAACTTTTTCATATGTATCATTAATCCGAAAAGCTAACAAAAAAGTCAACAAAATTTAACTGTGAGTATTTTATTATGAAAATAGAGTAATTGTACAAAAGAACACTATTTTTTCCTATGTAAAAACTTTAAAAACACTAAAAACTTTTTGACTTTTTTTATTAGCTTTTCAGATTCATGATACATATTATAAGGAGAAAAGTTTCATTTGTTTTGAAAATTATAAAAAAAAAAAAATTTTTTTTTGCTTTCTTTATAGTTTTTACACAAGCTGTACATATAGTTACAAAACACAACCTTCGCAGTCTTATCTCATCTTATCTAAAAGTTTGTCGGTGTAATAGGAAAAATTTACTAAATATAACTTATAAGAACAGGGGACCATATAAAAGTTTAAATTTTGTAATTTTCCTATAAATGTTCTTATTGGCCCAAATCGCTTTTAAAATATTTCTTTACCTCATTTAAACTTTTTTGTAATTGGAATAACATGTCTATGACTAACGGTTTAGGAAATAGCCATTGGCTACCGTTGAGAGTGGACACCCTGTATTAGATTTATTATCTTGTAATACAGCATGTTAGATAGAAAAGTTAAAAATAATTGTCGTTTGAGATTTATTTTTCTTTTTTTTTTTTTTTTCGCTAGAACATTTTTTGTATTTTAAATAGAGCTGAATAGAACCTAATTTAAATGTTAAAGTTATGAACCATTTTCATAAAAGAGATCATCATTGCTCAGAGAGAAAAAAAAATGTCAATAAATATTAATAACTAGGTTTAATGATACTTCACATAATAAAATTGCATGCTTAACAAAATTACAAAACTTAATTTCCTTCGGTATTACTCCTTTCAACGAAAAAAAGTGTAAGTTTTTCTGGATTTAAACAAACTATTTTTCCTAAGCTCTCTTCATGAAGTTTCTAAATTTTTACTCTTCAATGTTCTTGAAGTAAATACGGCCCTGATTAATCCGACGTAACGGAAAAAAGTTAAAGAAAAAAAAAAAATGAATCGAAGCTACGAAGCTGCTATTTTGGGAAGGAGTAACAATGGAAGGCGATTTGAAGATTTGCATGGTTGTCAGTTCGGGTTATAGTGTACTCACTATTTTTAAATTTGTCAATTACCTCTTAGTTATATTCGATTACCGTCGATTTCTTCATTTTTTTTTCTAATTGGGGTATAGGAAATTAAAACTAATGACACAAGCGTTGATGAAGCATTCATTATGCGTATTTCTAGTTTGTAGTTCTTGTAAGAAAAAAAATAAAATAAATGAACATAAAATATTTATTTTATTGCTATCGACTTTTTAACTTGGGAATTTTAATTGTAATTAAATTAATGCTAACGTCGAATAATTGAATGAAAAAAAGTTACTTGATAAAGTAAAGTCCTGCTAGTCAATTTGTAAAAAATAATTTTTTTTCCTTCATTTTTTAATTTTATTTCTATTTTACTTTATTTTTCTTGTTTCATATTTTATATATACAGTTAGCAATAATATGCTCAACAAATTAAAAATCTGCAATTGTTTTTCACAAAGTTACCAGCGTTTTAATTTTATAAACAAACACGTTTTCGGCTATTTACAATATTTTAAATCTGTTTGCCTCAAAACTGATTTTTCAACGTTTTTGGTGTTTTAAAGTGATCGATACGTCTGAATTTTTTATCAAAATTCGTGAAATTGATTAGGAAGATTCCTGATAATATTTATAAAGAAACTGTGGAAGCATTTTACAATTCGATTTCATTAAGATAAATAAATATGATTTTCAACTTATAAAAAGGCAAAATTTTGATGAAAGCCGATATAGAATTTAGAAAAACCTCTTATAAATTAACTATTGTAGGGATTAAAAAATCGATTTATAGATACTTGTAATAGAACTTTTAAGTGATGTAGATGTTTAGAATAGTTAGTAATAAATGTTTTAAATGATTAAAATTCAAAATCGATGAAGTATCCTTAAATTTAAGACGCATGGAGCATTTTAAAATTTCGTTATCAATTTTTTTATACCTAAATTTATAATAAAATTGTAAATTTTTTTTAAAGATGTTCTATGCTTATGGTGAAATTTATTATTTGCACAAAATTTCACATTTTAATGATGAAAAAAAGTCCACACTCCCTTTAACAAATGTAACTAATGGGAAAAACAACCTGGACTATAGAACATTTTGAATAACACTATTTTTTACTAAATTTTTATAAAAAATATTTCACACCAGAATTTTTATTCAAAACCACTTAACTTTTTTAATAAACCTCTTTCTGTGTCGTTTATATTTTATTTATTTTATGTAGAAATTTCTGGTTCGAACTGACATATCTTATTTTGGTGCCAGTCAAATGACCGGTTGTTGATGTGCTTAGTGATAAACACCAATTCAAAAATGTTAAGCATTTTGAATAAATTGCATATACACACTTCAATATTTTATATAATATTTTTCTAGATAATGTTTAGAGAATATCATTAATATTTCATAAATATGTAGCATTTTAAATCTAATAAAAATTCTAAAAAGCATAAACTGGGATAGATGCACTAGATCCATTGATTGTTGCAAACAGATATCCGTGAAAATAGCTTTGATAGACATATTTGTAAAAAATATCTTAGACTAAAAAGTAGTTCTGACAGAAAATGACTCTGAAATTTTGCTAAAGTGTATTTTAAAGTGTTAGTTCTGTCATGATATAAAAATATTAAAGCCGATACTTTCGTTAAACTTCGAAATTTGAGAGGTGTAGATTCTCTAAATCTACTACGTTGAAGAAGAATATATTTTTCGTTAAATTTATAATGCTTAAAATATGTAGGATGTTTTAAATTAAAAATAAATAAAAGCTGATATACTTCAAATTTTATTTGTGTATTTTTTAAAGTATTAAAATCATACTGTAAGGTTAATACGAATTTTGTTGGAAACTGGAATTCCTAGACCTTTTTATGTTATTGCAACTCGGCTTACAGATAAAATTTTTGTTAGATTATTGTAATTTTAATAGATGCTTTTGCAAAGCCACAGATTTCTGTAGCTTTACAAGAACTGATTTTGTAGATTTACATCTTTTTCAGTACCGAGTACCGATAAAATTTTATTAAGCATACAAATTTCTATAACTTTGCATCTGTAGAACTACAGACTTTTTTTACAGTGTAGAGATCAAATTTTAGTAAGGCATATTTTTATAAATTTGCATCTGTAGAACTACAGACTTTTTTTACAGCATACAGATAAATTTTTGGTAAGCATACAAAATTTTATAACTTTGCATCTGTAGAGCTACAGTCTTTTTTTTACAATACACAGATAGAATTTCAGTAAGAATTCAGATTTCTATAACTTTGCATCTGTGGAATTACAGACTTCTTTTTTACAGTGTATCTATTTATACTGTCATTTAATGGGGTGAGAAACAAGCATATTCCGTCTATTTATTCGTTCATTGTCCTTGAAATATAGAAATAGTTATTCAAAGTCTGTTACAAAATCAGATCCATTAAAGGAATTGTGTAAGTGGTTTTACAGTTAGGAGATACTATAAATATCTCTTTATTCACGCAACTATTTATAGTTTTTTTTCATATTTTCATCCTTTCAAATCCATATGCGGTTTTGTAACAGAAAACAGAACGCGTTGATTTTCATCTCTCTGTTTATCGTCAAAGAATATTTCTGACAACCTGTTTCAATGAATGTTTCTCCGTATCTTTATTTTAAGAACGAAAGAATAAGAAATGCTAAAACCTTAAAGAGATTTTTAAAAACAATATTCTCCGCTCAATAATTCGAACCATTTCTGGCACATGTTTAAATATAAAAACATGACAGTTGCACACATGATTACTAAAGCAATTTGTAATCGAGAAATTTTTTATTTTCCGATAAAAGATTTCCAAGTTGAATTATAAGCGATTATTGTCTCAAAAGTTTCATTATTAAGAAATTAACAATGCTAATAAACAAAGTGCATTTCTTTTCTTTTCTTTTTATTTAAATACATATGCAAATGATACATCTCATAGTGTAGGTTTCTAAATTGATTATACCTGAATATAACTATAATATATATGTAATAGATTGATGATTTTAAGTATACTAGTGTGCAAAAACTAAAAACAAGATGGTTTTCTGAATGTGTCATAGTGCAAAAATTTTCCACCTCAACCGAAATCATACCATTACCGTAAGATCACCAAGATGGAAAGATATGGGACAAGTGATCGAAATTATTTAAACAATCTGTTTTGTTTCCTTATTCGGATTTTAATTTATCTGCCTCGCCTTAATTTTTGTGCACCAGTGTACTTTGAATCATAATATTAACTAAACAGCTATTGAAATCTCAAATAGCATTGCAGAAGACCTCCTACTTTTGCTAAATTAACTGATACTAATAATATATAAAATTTAAAAATAATATTACGCTTCAGTTATGATTTCAGTTGCAAATTTAAGCCATTTATTTTATTAAAATATCGAATGAATTAAATTGAAATTTTTTCTCTTAAAAATTTGACACTGAAAACAATAAATAAATAACCCTAAATACTAAATAACTGTAAATTTATGTGTACATATACATACATATATTTCTTAAATCCATAATGTAATATATTGTTTTGATTAAAGTAATAACCATTTTCTTTTTTCAAAAAGTGCATCGACAGCTGATAATTTCAACTGTCACCTACTGGTGACACACAAATTTCGCGAATCAAACAAATATACAGCAAAAAAAATAATGAAACATTCGAAATTCTGCGTACATGAATTCAACATTTAGTCAATTTTAATAGTCAGGCAAAAGTAAATAAATAACTATAAGACGTATTCTTATTTTTGACATTTTTTCTTAAAAAAAGAAGGCCCACTCAAATCATTCCTTGAATGGAGGAGGTATGAAACTTCAATGAGAAAATAACACTAGTAAGTTAAACACTAGTAACACTAGTAACACTCTTGATTACGTCCATTAATAACTATATCGTAATATTAATAATAAATATTCCACAACGAAAAAGTAAGAATCTATATTATAAATAAATATTTTGCTTATAAGACGTTGTTGTATTAATAAAAACATTTAAAATACACTAATTCTTTTTAACATTTGGTTTTGGCTAATTTCTTTGGTCAATTCTTAAATTTTGGTAATATTTTTAATTTGGTTAATTTGGTGATTTTTAAATGTCATTAATTTTCGGTTGAAATATATAAATAAAATTTTTTAATGTATTTTTAATGTTTTTATTAGTACAACAACGTCTTATAAGCAAAATATTTATTTATAATATAAATTCTTACTTTTTCGTTGTGGAATATACATTAACAATATTACGGTATAAGTATGAAACTTGTACGTATCCACTATACTTATCACATAAAATCTAAGCCTAGAGTTCCGTACAAAGACCTGACAATAAGCAGGGGCGGGTTAATTCATTTTGTGATTTTTTTTAAACAATTATGTAATTAAATTATTGTAAACTTTTTCTACACAAATCAAACAGAAATTTATTTGTACGATACAGATGCATTGTAAGCTACAGTTCAATCCAAAAATTTCCTCCCTTTACCTGGAAGAAATGTTTCCGCGTTTCTATTTTGAGATAAAATAATAAGCGAAGTTCAATATTTACTTGCTTGTTTTAGGGACGAATGTCTATTTGTGTGACTATCAACAAAGATAAAAATAGATTTTGACAATTCACAAAAGTACTATAAATAGTAAGTGTACTTTTTTCTTACCGGTTTTCTCAGATTTTCGAAAGTAATGCAATGAAGTTTTCTTAATCTAATCAAAGTTTTTTTCATCAAAGCAAAAGAAATTTACTACCTGATGTATGCCTATATTATACAAGATCAGAAAAGGTTATTTCTAAGAGAGATTCGTTTTAAAAGTAGGAAATTTAAATTCGGATGCAATCTTTCTTTAAATCTTATCGGCAAGATTTTTAGACGTAACTGCAAAGATGAAAATGAATTTAAAAAAATTAAATGATTATTATCATAATAAAATGAAGAACTGAAAATGTAAGGTAGCAAGAGTGTTTCATAAATAAGTTAATACTGTTAGTGGAATAACGATTTGTAGTTTTTTTTTCTTTTCATATACCTTTCAAAGAGACAAAACAAAGCAAACATATAAAGCAAAGCTGATTCGAAAGTTGCGTAGGTTGTTAAAAATATTTTCACTGATCAGAAAAGTATGAATGAAAATACAAATTAGGTTTGGATGGCAAAACCACGCATTTTTTAACAGAATGAATAAATTGTTACTGTTATTACTTACCCATCATACGTAGTATAGGGTAAGTCTTGCAATCGTTTTGAAAATAGAAAAAAAATTTTGACGGATTTACAAGTTTTAGATAGTGGAGATTCCGAAAAACATATTTTTAGAAAATTTTTTTTGCTGTCCGTCTGTTTGTCTGTCTGTCTGTAAACGCTCTATCTCCCGAACAAACTGAGATAGAGACTTGAAATTTTGTATGTAGTTAGTATGTAAAAATGGGACGAACCCTATTTAATATCAGCAATCTCGATTATCCGGAACTATTTTTTTCGGACTCTCGAAAAATTCGTTCTGATGAAAGGTACATAAAAATTTTCGAATTTTTTTGTTCTAAGGAATGGGCGTAAAAGGCAATAAAATAACACACATTTTGCATATAGAACGAAGTCGATCGGATTATTAGTTGCCGAGATATTTGTAATCTTGTTTTCCACATTCTTCGATTTTTCATGGCCCTGTATTTCATTCAAATTTCAATTCAGAAGTATATTTTCATTGGAAATGAGACGCTTAATCCGACGCAGTTAATTGTTAGTTAATAGAATTATTATTTTTGGAGTTATAAGGATGTTTCTTTTACGCAGTTCGGTACTACTTGAGTAGTTTGGCGTTTTATATAATTTGTCGAAATTGGTACATCAACAGTTCTTTAATATAGCATTACTATGTATATTAACAATATTTAAATTTTTCTTGTGAATTGCAATGCATTGTATAAATAGTTCACATGTTTTATTTTCAAATACATATCCATGATGGGTAAGTATTACGGTGGCCCCCAACGACTAGTTTCCTTGTTATTGTTACTGTTTTTCTTCTTAATCGGTACTTGCTTACTTTTCCGTCGATTACTTTCTATTTAAACAAGAAAGAAAAAAATCATGCGTCAATCATAGGTTGTGAAACATTTTCCAACACATTTGGAACAATATAACAAATTTTCACCCTTTAAAAAATTAAAATATTAAGTCTCATTTCACCATATGGAAATGCATAATGCATTTCAAAATCGAATTTCAACTGTTCCCATCTACAATTGGAAAATTATCCGATTTTTTTAGCATACCTGTAAAATGATATAGAGATTTATATCGGAAATTCAATTAATTCAATTGGAAAATTATGAAAAGTCTATTAACAATGTGCATTCCAAAATTTAGTTCATTTAAGAGATACATATATTTCAGTTGAAAATTCCCTTTTGGCAAGTTCCTTTAATAAAGAGAATGGTACGTAAATACTTTTGTGTAGCCGAAGTATTTGTGTATGCGAAGTACAGAATTTATACATAAGGAGTACTATGTAAAAAACTAATTAAATTTAAAAGCGCATATCGAATTTTATAGCAGATTCTCCAGCAAATTATTACGCAAAGACAGTATTGTAACCAATTTCTTTTGTGTGTCTCTGTAAATTAAAAAAAAAAAATGCTATGAATGCTCTGTTTTAACGTGATCGTAGTGAAATTCAGCAATTTATATCAGTTTCAATACTTTCAAATACATAATATTATTAAAATACTCTCCAAACGATTTTTTCCATATACTATAATGTAATCGAATTCTTTTGAGTATCCCTGTAAATGAACCATTATTATAAGCAATAAGTAACATGCTTTGGTGACCCTAAATAAGCTTTATCAATTGCATGAAAATCTGAGTACATTTACGGGAGTTAGATTGTGGACAGACGGACAGACAAACCAAATGCATAAGCACTGTCCAACTTTGTTGGATGTTACTGGTCCGACAAAAAAATACCCTACCGAATCGTTTAAAATTTAAAATATATAATTTTTGCACGATTCTGCCGAGTCTTTTCAAATTTTATGAAAATCGGATGTATAGTTTAATTACAAGAACAATCAAAAATATTCCATTATATTACGGCCAATCGGAAAACATAGTATCAAGTGCATTTTAATGATGTTACACTCTTTCGAACGTAATAAAATTGATATACATCTATGAAGTACATACAAAATATACAATCTGTACAATCTGCGGAGGAAAGAATGGTTTTTTAGTAATTTACAGGGCCATACAAAAGTATTCCATTACAGAATGTTGTAGGAATAAACATTGTTTGGGACCCATTTAATTTATATCAAATTATTTCACATTTTATGAAATTGATATACCGTGCTCAGGTTTACTAAAGGTTGCTTCCTGTATAATAGAAAGCAGATGGTATTTACAGAGACACAGAAAAGACTTCGGATACTTATACAGTATCCGAAATACTACATACTATTACATCAAGATCTGAATATTTATTTAAGCTCGTTATAGTACGAGTGCACCTCATTTGCTACGTTTGACATACAATTTCGGATTTGTATTTATTATTAACAGAGTATTTTTTAAAGCTCTTTGCATTTTTATTAATATTTTGCCCATTCAAAAAGTTTAGCTTTTCAAATCATGAAAATTAAACTGTACTTTTAAATTGGATTATAAAATTACTGTGTTTTACATATAAAATTATCATGTTTGGTACACATTAGCTCAAAATATAGTAAGAGCGTTTTGATAAGCAACTTGTAGCATTTGTTCCTGTAAACCAGCATAAAATGTAATTATAAAGGAATGCTTAACAGACAACTCAGACATTAGGGAAATTAATTAAAATCGATATTTCACTTCTTAAAATCTAAATGTTTACAACTGTAATTAAAATGTAGTTTCAAGGTAAAGTAAATTAGAAATTTTCATTTCGAATCTTTCATTTTCCTAGGACAAATTACTTGATGTATGTATTTTTTTTTAAACCTGTGCGCTGATTTTACTTTATTTGTTTTTCTTCCGTTTTCGTTTTTGCCAGTGCTACCATTTAACTCTAAGTCTTTAAACTTATACGTTTTGCTTTTCAAAAGTACATCTTAAATCTAATTTACGATTTTTAAAAAAATTCTCTTTAAATGAAACATTTCGGTTCGTAGTTTGACATAATTACTTCGAAGAATGTCACAAACATTTATAATTAAATTGCACAGACTTTAAAGCACGTTAGATTTACTAAACTCTAAAATGCTTGCTGCAAAATTGTATAATTAAAGCTTACTTTGTATGTAATCACCAATGATAGAAAGAAATTAGTTGTACAGCAAAATTTTAAAGTTGCTAGCAAAAATAAAACAGAAATAAAATTATTTTGTTTATCAATATTGTTATTACGAGTTTAAAAAAAACGAAAAGATTAAGTATTTTTAAGTTTTATGCTTTATTAAGTAGGGATGGGACGAATAGTGATTTGGCTGAATAGCCGAATACCGAATATTCGGCCAAATTTTAGGCCGAATACCGAATATTCGGCCGGCCGAATAGTAAAATTTTTTTTCCAATAAAGAAAATAAATTTTTATTATACATAATTTAAAAAATAGGAGCTTATTAATAATTATTACTCTTAAATGTGCTTTTAAATGTATTTTTAAATTTGAAAAACTTATTTTAATACAAAAAAATTATGAAATTGCATTATATCTTTTATTCTAATGTACATCAAATTGATTTTCAGTAAGTCAAGATGGGAAAATATTTCCATTATTAAAATATGAAGAATGTACTTCACTTTTACTATCAATTGATACTTCTCGTATCCAAAATCAATAATATTCTTAATCTCTCTCTCTCTCAGAACTCACAAGGACATATTTTCTGAAATAACCTTTAATGAAGTAAATTTGATCATTTAGAGTTTGTCTCCCTAGTGATAAGAAATTTGTAAGAATGAGACTGTTCTGAAATCAGATGCCAAGCATTAAATTACAAATTATGTTAAAGCAAAAGATTATGCTTAAAGTAGAATGCATATGTTAACAAAATCTTTGACATCTGAATCGGCACATACAATATTCCACTTATTCAACAAGCATTAAAAGGATAAACAGAAATTGATAATAACATGAAGGAAGGAAGATTAAATTAAAAATATATACATAATAATTTTACATATTTAAAACATGAAGGAAGGAAGATTAAATTAAAAATATATACATAATAATTTTACATATTTAAGTCAGTAATTATGCAAATAATTATTTAAAAGTGAAAACTATAGAATGAAAAAATTATTTTGTTAGGTATTTAGAATTTATATTAAAATATTTATAAAACCATCTTCATAAAGATAGGTGTGTCATCTAATGTGTATTGAGTTTGACACCAGTTCTGCTTTCAGATGTACCGTTATAGTTGGAATGGTGATATATTATATTTAATTTTGAAAATGAATCTTCATTAACGCACCTAGTGAATAATTTTAGGTAGCTTTCATTACAAAAAGTAAAAAGCTACCTATTGCAGCCGTCCGGAGGAAAGCACTTCCGGAAAATTTTGGTAAATTTTCACCGATCATGACCCCCAGACCCCAAAACCACCCTCCATTCAAATGTTGACATATATATATATATATATATATATATATATATATATATCTGATTTTTGTCATGCGATAACTAACGTATTTATGAACCGATTTGAATGAAACTTGGTATGTACATAGTACATGCAAATGTCTCGACCGAGTTCGTTGGTCAGCATCATCCGCCATTTTGTTTAAAAATGGCGGCCATTTTAAATTTTTTAAAAAATTTAAAATTTAAAATTAAATGCAAAAAAATAAAAATTTGAAAAATATTTGTCTTTTACGTGTTAGAACTTAAAACAACAATTCCAGAACACTTTTTATTTTGTCTATATCTTACAAAATTATTGAGTTATAGCACTTTGAATTTTTCTTATGACTGACATTTTGAAACGATCTGATTTTTGTCACGTGATAACAGGCGTATTTATGAACCGATTTCAATGAAACTTGGTATGTACATAGTAAATACAAATGTCTCGACCGAGTTCGTTGGCCAGCATCATCCGCCATTTTGTTTCAAAATGGTAGCCATTTTAAATTTTTTAAAAAATTTAAAATTTAAAATTAAATGCAAAAAAATGAAAATTTGAAAAATATTTGTCTTTTACGTATTAGAACTTAAAACAACGATTCCAGAACACTTTTTATTTTGTCTATATCTTAAAAAATGATTGAGTTATAGTACTTTGAATTTTGCTTATGGCTGACATTTTGAAACGGTCTGATCTGAACGATCCACAATGTTGCTTTAAAATGGCATACACTTTATGATATCGTGGAATTTGGTGACTCTTTAAATCGCTTAAAATAAAACCAGGTTGAATAAAAGATGACTAATTTCTAAAAATTCCTATTAATATTCAGTCTTGACAAAAACTAGTATTCAATCTTATAAAATCACTAATTTTATAAGGTTATTTCCACTAATTTCAGCTTAGTATTTTTGAACAATGTAACTTACTTTAAAATAAATAAATAAATATTATAAGTATATGAAAGCTACCTCTTCCTCCCGGCATTGCCGGAAGGACTTTTTTTCATTTCTTACTTTATAGAAAATAAGTTATGAATTTCATAAGAGCCTTTTTTATATGTGCATGGAACTTGCGGACATTAAAAAATATTCGAGCGTTTTAGAATAAGGCAGTATTTTTATATTTTGAATTGTAATATATCATTCTCTAATGACATTTCCCGTACAATTAAATCTCCAACTTGGGCAGCGTTTTCTAGAATATCACTAACTTTCATAGGAAATACAGAAAGCCTGTATATTTTTTAGTATCTGAATAACTCTATATTTTGTAAGTAAGAGTGAGGAATGACTTCATAAATGAAGTAGCCAATTTGGATTAGAGGAAAAAAATTGCAAGAATGAAATTCTTTAAATCCGAAATGTATTTGGCAAGATATCTTTCACTATTCGGCGAGATTTTAGCAATATTCGGCAAGATATCTCTAAATATTCGGCTACAGGTATTCGGCCGAAGTATTCGGTCAACAAGCCTTCAATATTCGGCCAACCGAATATTCGGCAAAAGGGCCGAATAGGCCGAATACCGAATAGTGGCCGAATATTCGTCCCATCCCTATTATTAAGGGCACAAAGTACCTTTGAAAATATCTTTTCAATTTTGAATAATAGTGTAATATGTATAGTAACACAATCTTAAAACTAAAATTTAAATAAAATTTTAAAAAAATCTTGTAACAGTCTATTTTACCATTTTTTTTAATTAACTCTTTACAACTTAAAACTTTTTAAATTTTAACTTTTCCTACAATTTTTTTAATATGAGTATTTTTACTTCGATTTTTTCCCCATTCATTAGAATATACTGCTTAAAACTGTGCTTGGATTTCTAGATGTATGGGATTTTCCATAACTTTAATATAATTTTTTTCTCTCATATACCGGGTGATCCAAAAGTCAGGACGAACTTTAAAAATGAATAATTCGAAAACGGATCAAAATACAAAGATACGGTTTGCACCAAACGGATGCAAAATAAAGCGGGTTTTGTGTGGCAATGAAAAAAATATAGTTCTTTTGGCGACTAACGGCATCACAAGTACCACTGAAAGATGCTATCCGCCAAAATGTGTCCCCCATAATGCAAGAAATGCTGTAAATGGTGTGGTGCCTAGTCTCACAGCTGCACTTATGAATGATGGACAGCACATTGAACATTTATTGTAGTACTAATTAACTGTAATTAAGCTGACTTGTAAGTTGTCAAAATTTTTTCATTTGTAAATTATCTTTTGGTGCAATAAAACACTATGGCGCCATTTGTTTGTCGCCAACAAAATTATTTTTTTCGTTGTTACACAAAGCCCGGTTTCTTCTCCATCCCTTCGGTGCAAACCGTATCTTTGTATCTTGATTCGTTTTCGAATTATTAATTTTTAAATTTCGTCTCCCGACTTTTGGATCACCCGGTATATTAAAAAATGAAGAAAAGTCAACAAACTCTCAATTTAAATTTAAAAAAAATAACTATATTGAATGTTAAATCCATGCACATAAATATTAAATACACCATGAAGAACAAGTAAAATTTTTCAGACCATCTAAATTAGAAAAAATACCTTAGTATTTCCCGAACAAGCAAGTTTTAAAAATATGAACAGAGAAAAAAATCAGTTTCAAGTTTTCATTTGTGTGGGTAATTGAACTGGATCTATTAACAAAATTTACAGTATCTCGCGATACAGTTGTTATATAGGTTAAAATGAGGTGTCAAAGTATTCACAATTAAAAAAGGCCTTCAGTTAATATAACAAGTAAGAAAAAGCATGCGTTAAGACTAGATTATGAAACACTTTCCAACGCTTTCTGAAATCTTTAACAAAACTTTGTTATTTAGGGAAAAAAGATGCTACTGTCCATAGCCAAATATGCATTGAAATACATTTGAACAGCCTGTATTTGATCCGCCGGTTGATATATATATACAATATAAAGGGAAATTTAGTTTAGCAAGAAAATGCCTAACTGGATGAAATTTCTCTTGCAGCACTTTATTCTAATAGATGGAAAATACTTCAATACTTTTGTTCAGCCTTGTAATTTATCCAGTATCTTTACTACACGCCACTATTCTGTTAAAATTTAGTTCAAACAAACACATTCTTAAAGCTATTTAAATCACATTTCCAGAAATTATCACATATGGGTGAGCATGTAGCTAATTCTTTGTTTGACCCTGTGTATCATTTTATCTATATTCTACAAACATTTCTTAGTAAACTGAAAGCAGTTCAACGTAAAAATGAATAACTACCACTTTAAGATAATTACTCTCATATTCAGTAACCTTTATGAGATCTTTTGTGTAACCCTGTATATCAACTATAACATTTATATACACCATATAATTTGCAGACATTTTGTAAAACTTAAAAGCGCATATTATAATTGAAAATGCATTTCAACCATTCATCAGCTATCATCGATAATACACAGTATTTCGGATAAAAATATAAGGTTTGAAATATTTTGTGTTTCCCTGTAAAAGCTATGCACTTCATATTATGCGTTAAACATTAAGTCTCAGTGGCGTATATCAATTTTATGATACTTGAAACCGTTTAACATTATTAAAATACGTCGCAAACAATTCCCTCCTTTATTATTGTGTAATGGAATTCTTTTGAGTGGCCATGTAATGAATAAAAACTATTATTTTGACAGCATATTTTACAGAATGCGTATTTTAGTGCACTTTGCGAATCCATGCAAATTTGAATAAGTTTAACAGGGTGTAACACCTTTTAAAATTCATTTGAAACGATTTTTTCCCATTGGCCCTAATGTATCAGTAACTTCTGACTATCCTTGTAAATAAACTAATCATAGTAGAAACTTCATTTTCAATAGGGTTCGTGCTAGGGTGAACATCAATAACATATAAAAATTTCAGAGCAATTCGAGTATATTTACGGGAGTTAGAGCGCGGCCAAACGGACAGATGGCCATCCGGCCATACGGACAGACGGACAGACAAACCGAATGCATAAACACTCTGTCCGGTTCTGCGTCTGATTAATCTCCCTACGGGCAATTTCCTTCCAAATTGCCCATGTTTAGTCTATGGGCGTTGAATGCGTTTTATACTCAAATTATCTCCTCAGAAAATTAATATTTTTAATATTTTTTTCAGTATTCTTTTTTAAAGGGTGTGCCTTTTTTCTTAGTTTTAAAACATTTCTAAAATCTTTGCTTCATTTAATATTTTTGTTTTAAAAACTGACAAAGTGGGAGTAAAATTTTAACATTTCATATAAAATTAAACTTTGCTTTAAGAGATATTTTGAAAATTAAGGAAAATAGGGGGGGGGGGACCGTAATACTTACACATCATGTATATGCATACTATAAAATATGAAAATAAAACATGTGTGAACTATTTATAAAATGTATCGCAATTCCAAAACAAAATTTAAACGTATGTTTAATTATTTTTAAAGTAAATAGTAATGCTCTATTAATGAATTTCTGATGATCCAATTTTTACAAATTATATGAAACGCCAAACTAAACAAGCAGTACTGAATTGCGTAAAGGAAACATCCTTATAATTCCAAAATTATAATATTAATAACTTACAATTTACTGCGTCAGATTAAGTGTTTCATATACAATTAAAGTATATCTTTGAATGGAAATTTGAATAAAATACAGGGTCATGAAAAATCGAAGAGTAAGAAAAATAGGATCACAAATGGGTGATTCTCAAAATAGGGGACAATTTATGTCTTTCGACATACCAAAAAAAATGAGAGGTTTTCTGTCATGTTTTTATATTTAGGTATGTTTTTATTAATATTATTCATTATTTGCACTTAAGAATTACTCACTTTTTAGTTAAAAACACCTTAAAATAACAGAATAAAGATTCAAAATGTCATTAGCATGGATGTCCACAGCAGCTGTGCCTTGTGTATACTAGCATTTTTCAAGAGTTGATATCATGTTTATAAAATAAACAAATGTTATTCTTTCTTTATATTAATCAAGGAGAGGATTTATCCAATAAATTTCTTTTTTAAAATAAAATTATAGTATATAAAAAAAGAATTAAAGTTTGTCCTCCATATTCGATTTTCAAAACAAGGTCATACTATAACAGCTGGTTATTAATCAAAATTTCATTTTCACATATTACAATAGTTTGAAAATATAAAGTTTCTCCATGGCAAAAAGTAGCCATTTTATCCCAACCAGAAAATAGAAGTATGTATTGTATTTTAAGAATAGAAGTTGATTATTAGGGGCGTACATCAGTTGTGTGTCATTAGAATGGATAATAATTTTCATGTTTATTTTATAGTTAAAATTTTTATTTTATTTATTTGCATAGAACTTTTGTGTTTTAAAAAGCCCCAGAAAGGACTATTGCATTGTGATTATATTATGGCTCATAATCTTATTTAAATTAAAATTTGTCATTAGCATGGACAAATATCAGTGTCATTAGCATGGTTTTTCTGTCCATGCTAAAGACTCCTATGTGCATAAATGTAACCAGTGCTTATATTGTATTCTTTATAAAGTTTAATTTTACGTATAAATTTAGGTAGTACATTTATTATCTCTAAAATATGCATTAAATCAATAGGAAAATCACTAAGACAGCTTCTTACATTGTTAGTGTCAGAATGTTGCTCATGTAACAAAGTTAGCTCTTTGGTAATGTTTTTATTCTCCTTATATGTATATATGTAAAAATGGAAACCATTTGCTGAAAAGGAAGGCTAATAAATATAGAAAAAAATATTTAAACAGGAAGGAAATAAAAATTTCATAATATATTTATTCCATGCAATTTGTTTTGTCATTATCATGGCTCAAAAAATACTAATTATTTTTTTAAGTTGATTTTTAAATATTTAGCTCTGCTGACTACATGGAAAGTATACCTAATACTATATTAACAACACCTATTTTTTTCAGAAATTTTGCTAACAGTAATTTTTTTAAGATTTCATTTTTGAAATAGTCCCCTATTTTGAGAATCACCCAAATATCTTGGCAACTAATTATTCGATCGACTTCGTTCTTTATGAAAATTTTTTGTTATTTTATTGTCTTTTACATCCACTCCTTAAAATAAAAAATTTCTAAAATTTTTATCTACCTTTCATCGCTACGAATATTTCTAGAATTCGAAAAAAAAATAGTGCCGGATAATCGAGGTTATTGATGTTAAATAAGCTTCTTCCCATTATTACATACTAAGTACACGCCAAATTTCAAGTCTCTATCGCAATTTGTTCGGGAGATAGAACGTTTACAGACAGACACACAGACAGACGGATGGTATTTTTCTTTTCTAAAAATATGTTTTTCGGAATCTCCAGTGTGTAAAACGTGTAAAACCGTCAAAAAAATTTTTTTTTCGATTTTCAAAACGTTTGCAAAACTTACCCTGTACTATGTATGATGGATAATTAAAGAGAGTACACAAAATAAAAGAAGTTAAAAGTTTTAATTTCCCGAGAAGATGTTTAAAATATAAGAATATATCAAATGCTCGTAGATTTAACATTACGAAAGGGAATTCTGAAGTTGTGTGATCAGCAACCTTAACATCTGAAAATTTTATTTTAAGTGCAGAAAAACTTAAAACAATTTTTAATATACTTTCACAACATTCTTTGTCGGTATTTTTTATTGATAATTTTAGTGAAAACTATCAATTAAAAAAATTACCAAGAATAAGAATTGTTTTTTTTTCTTCTATTCCGCTCCTATTTCATATTTTCTCATAAATCGATTTAAATTAACAGGGATTTCACTCACATGTGCGCCGAAGTCATCTGTTATAATTTATGTTATGAATTTGATAAATTTAGTTAAATTTAATTAATTAAAATTTTTGAAATAAAATAAAATAAAATAATTTTTTTTTATTTTATCATTTAAATGATTATAAATTGCGTATAGACGATTTTATTAAAATAAACTCTAAGCAATTTATTTTAGCAGCTCCTTATTCGTTTTTCTTGGATTTACGAAGACTTTTATCAGTGCTTCAATGATAAAATGAGTATCCTTAAAAGCCCATTAATGCTACACCAGTGTCTGTTTTTCGTTCTTTTTAAGACGTACGAAGCTTTTTATGCTGCTTCGAGCTAATAGAATGGGTATACTTAAAGATAACCCAAAGGCTTAGTTATTATTTTTTTTCTGAACGTATGTGTTTGAACTGCACTATATTGTACATCGGCTCATTAAAGAAAAAATAATCATCACAAATCATCATAAAGAAAAAACAATAAAATCTAAATATATTAATATCTTAGTTTATTTCTATAATAAAACTTCTGCTAGCGTTTAGAGTACACTCTCAAAAAAACTTCCGTCTTTTCACAGAAAATGCACTGGCAGCACTGCTGCCAGAAATTGTCTGTATATTGACGATTTTCTGTTTATTTTTTTCTCTGTCAAAAGAGGAAAAATATCCGTCACTTGAAAAAAATCAATGCGGAAGAGGCGGGGATCGAACCAAGGACCCCAGGATTACCAGACCAACGCTAATCCACGGCGCTACGGCTGCTCATGATGATTGTGCGTTAAAATAGAACCCTTCATTTCATATGGTGTGGGTTGGTGTATTTCGTTAAAAAGCTTTTAATTATGCAGTTAATCTCGGAAAGATTTCATCTTTAATAAAACTGTGGCTGGGTTTTTTTTTACGTTTAGTATTAATATAGTATAAAAATGTGAATTTTAAATATATTACGTAGAATGTTAGAGAAAAAACATGGATGTTCTATTTGTGAGAATTTTTGAACGAATAAAGAAAGTAATTGTTATTTATTTTTAAATTCGAAAACATTTTTGTCTTTTAAAACTAAATTAGACATTTTAATCAATAGAATATTTTTGTTTTTCATTTTAAAAATAAATTCGAACTTATTACTAACAGACCCAATGCGCATGCGTGCTGGATATAAACGGAAACTTTTCCTCATTTTTCGACGCTCGGAATGAACTCACAGAACAAATACGTTTTCTGGGAGAACAGAAATTATTTGTGAGAAAATAACGATAACTTAGTGTATATTGACGAATTTTTCTGACAGTGTAAAGATGAAAAACAAAATGTAATATGCAATTCTGCTGCTGCACACTTAATGGTTTAAAAACAATTTTAATAAACACAATATAAAATTCATTCTATTTTTCAATCGAATGAATTCTTTTATCTTGCACATCTCTCTGTAATAACAAGATACGCTTTCTTTTCTATTAAGAAATATTTCGCACTTCTGTTTCTCTTTTCACTTTTCTGTTGTCTGCTCTTCACTTTTCTTTAGCTGAGTTTTCTTTAAGCATAGGAAGATATACTGGTACAGCTCCAAATATCAAACATTAAACTCTCTTTAAGAACTCTTTTGCTATAACCTTATGATTGTATTTTTTATACTTCTATCCGCAAAATAATGGATTTGAAGATCAAGGAAGCAATCATGAATCTTGATTTCTAATCGTTTATTAATTTTCAGATTCGCATAAATCAGCTGTCAATATATCAGCTAATAATTCTAATAAATCAGTCAGTCATAAACACTTAAACAAACAATGATTTTTTTTGTATTTTTGTCGCTGATCTAAAAACATGGATCAGCTTCGTTTTTTTTTTTTCAACCTAAACTCAACATAAATTCTGTAAAAATATCTATTCCAGCATCAAGAAGCCTGTTTAAGTCAGAGTTAGAGACCAAGCTTTAATCTACAGACTCAACTAGTGCCATCACGATGTAGTTGTTTCATATGTGCAGCATTATCAAGTGTGTCATTCCAAAATATTGAAAAACATCAAACTGGGTAAGATGCGTGCTTTCGTTAGGTGATATACCAGGAGGAATTATCCTGAAACTCAGTGTGTGTAAACAGTCATATATTTCCATGAAGATTTTCCCCTGAAATCCCATAGGAGATCGAATTGAAGAAAAACGAATATCTTTTAGATAATTCTGTAAATATTGATGAAGAAAAGGCGTTTAAATTGTCGAACATGATTACGCGGCTTATTGTAATAAACTGTGTCCATTTTTATGACGATATCATGTATACCCGTAGAGAAATTGAGGTTTCCATAAAAACAGTTAGCCAAGATTTTTGTTTAGAATTTGCAGAGCTTTTTAATATAAAATAAAAAAAAATATTTTTAGGAACTATGACAGGCAATATTGTACATAATACTCTGTAATCAGAGTGAAAAAAAATAATAGTAATTGGATGAAAAATGGGCAGGTTTACTAAATAATGTTTCGCTGCACATGCGCGAATGCAATCAAAATATAATGTGCGTAGTGTGTTAGCTAAATGTATAGAGCCATATTTGTAAAAGTTTCAAAAATATAACAGTAAAATTCTCAAATTGATAGAATAAATTATGAATTGTCGATAGAATAAGTTTGAAAGTCGTTGGTCTCAAAAGGAAGCAAAGAAATAAGGAATTATATCCAAATATAGCAATGTTATGCACTATTGCCAATCCACTTTCAGTAATATTCGAGTACTCGACCATGAACTGAACATTGCCAAATAAATGGTTTGGCAGATTTTGACACAAGATATATGTGAATAAGATTTGAATATGTCGAAGCCATCAGGGGAACGGTGACGTCCATATTGAGGAGCATTCCGAAAGAAGACATTAAAAGTTATTTTCGTAACTTACACAGCCAAGCAGAGAAGTACAGGTAGGATTTACTTTGAAAAAATATCAAATTGATATGTATTTCCCATAATATTTTCTAGAGTTATTAGATCAGATCTGGAAACTAATAGTCACACTTTATATGTATAAATAAAGCATTAAATTCGAGGTTCGCGTATTGCACAACTAGATAGAGAACACCACCAGTATAGAAACAATTTCTATAATAAATAATTGAATTTTGTCCCAAACTGCAGCTAAAACAGTATATATAAAAAAAATCTCACTATACAGTGCTATACAATATGGTTTCACTGTTTTAAAACATATTCTTAATTCTTTCAAAACCAATTTTTTAAACCATATACCTTGTCAACAAAGAAATTAAATTTCACCCATAGGGATTTTTTAGTCAAATATTTCCCATTGTCGTTCTGTTCTAAATTTAGCATCAGCTTCGAGCTAAATTAAATTTATACTGTAGGGAACATCGTCGTAGATTGGATGATATGAACCAAGAAAGCTGTTTTGAAAAAGAATTATTCGACATCTATTATTAATTCCCTAAGAAAAAAATGACATTTGAAAGATAAAATCCTTTTCAACATGAAATACTCGAGATGGCAGAATCGAAATTTAGAGTATGTTATATTCGAGGGTAATAAAATTTGCGTGAGTTGTTTGAATTTGGATATTCCTTTCATTTCAAGTAAAGAAGAGTTATGCTGAATTTTATTAAGACTAATACGTCAAAGTGGGTTCTGATGACGACGAAGGGAGACACGTTTGTTTGCTCGTTTTAACCTAATTCTTGCAGTAAAAATGTTCAAAATATTGAACATTTGCTCGCTTTTCTTTATAAAAATGAAAACAAAATACTTAAAAGTTCATTTAAACGTGTAGAGACAATTTAATTAATTGCATTTATAGAACTATGCATTAAGAACTGTCCGTTTCTAAATCCAAAGAGCTACGTTATGACACGTTTTAATTCATTTATGTTCCGAAACGCAGGAAATTAGCAGTTCTTATTTATGAAGTTATGTAATCCAATGGCATTTTACATGTTTTGGTAAATACAAAGGATGTTTCGAAAAATACTGTCAAAGCCGCCGTTTTGAACCGAATTTCCGAGATTCCCAAATTCCGCGGCAGCGTGAGAAAGTGGAAAAGCTTATTGTGACGTGAAGATAATCGCTTATAACTTGATAAGTAATTTATTTATTCGACGTAGAAAATCGATTCCAAATAGCCCTGCTTATTTTATGCCTTTATGTTTAAAGATCAGTTAGAAAATGCGTCATAAGATTTGTGTTTTTGAGTAGAAAATTTGAGAAACGCCTTATGGACACTCTTCACAAATGCAGGATTTTCCCTTGCCGATTCCGAAATCCCATGTTAATCTAAAATAAAGGAAAAATAAATCAAATGATTACTCACCTAATATAGTTATCGAAAATCGATTTTCACCATCAGAAAGCAACAGTACGATGCCGACATAATGCGTTTATTAACGTCATCTCCATTTGGAATATAATTTACTGAAATATTAGACTACAGAAAAAAACTTTTTAGCTCCTAAAGCTACTAATAGTCTTAATACTTCTTTAAAAATAATAAGTTTACAAGAGCGCATTTCTTGCTTTATGTTTGATAGTGACTAAATGTACTGCAAGGATATTAAGAGATTCATACATTCATACGCAATTTTGAAGTTAAAATAACTGACGTTGACTAAGGAATCGATTAATTTTAACATAATAATAATAATAATAATAATAATAATAATAATAATAATAATAATAATAATAATAATAATAATAAACTTTTTTGTTCTTCAGACATCTATTAATACGTATATAACATAGCCATGTCTAACAAAAAATAATATTTCTAAACAAACTGAAAAAAAATGCAAAATGTCATTTTTGATAATAATAACCAATATAGCTGAAAAATGTTTCTAAATTCGGTTTGTTTGTCTGTCTATCTGTCTGTACTCGGATTGACATGTAATTTTTATATGTTAATACAGTTTATTACACAATGTTGAAATGAAGTATGAATAATGTATTGAGTATTTATAGTTTGTTTACAGAGACCTTTCAAAAGAATTTCGTTTAATTATGGTCTATGAAATCCGCATAAAGCACCACAAAAATCATTTTCGGTGCGTTTTGTTTAAATTGCTTACTTAGATTTATAATTATATAGATATCTTATTCAGATATCTCGTGTAAGAAAAATGAAATTTCTCAATACAATTCCAATATGTTAGTGTTGGAAAGGGTTCATAATCTATATTTGATATTTGTTTTTTGCTCTTGTTCGCATACAGTTGTATACAGTCAGTATAAAAATGTTACACCTGCCTTTATTCGCAGGCCGTTTATAATAAAATGACACCAAAGATATCATGAGGCTCGGAAGTTTGTCAGAATATGATTGAAACTTTTTAAATTGGGGGCCGTTTATGTCATAAAATTTGCCCCAACATCGATTTTTAAAATCGTAACTCCCATCTGCAAACATTTTTTGAGGGAGTTTTTTTTTTTTGGGGGGGGGGACCAAATAATCCCGGAGAAGTAAATAGGTTATATATTTTTGTTAAATATCCATGGAATTAGAACATGCCAAAAATATCTCCCAAAATATTTCCTATTTTTTCTGTTTTCACTAAAATATATTAAATGAATACAAAAACGTTCTAGGCACTTTTTCTAACTCAAGCATAATTTTCATTATAAAAAAATTAATAAGTTATTATTAAAAATATGAATTATAACTCACATTTGTTTTTACATGAACAAAATAGGTATCGTCAAAAACATGCGTTTGTAAATTTACATTTCACCAAACCTCATTATTTTTCGAACTATTGCGAAATTTTACTTTCCAAGATATAAAAGGATTATATTCTGTTACCATTCAATCACATATACAAAAAATTGAAATGAAAAAGGAGAAAATTTAAAAGAAAAACTATTTTAAAAATATTTTTGGAAATTTTCATAGTTATAATTTATAAAAAAAGCAATGTAGTGTTAAAAATGTGTGTTACCACTTCATGAACACATATGTAATATGTAGACGATCCCTTCCCTACTTCATAATTACATTCATACTCTGAAAGAATACAATATTCCGAGTCTAACACACCTTAAATGTGATTTTATTTGAAGCTTTCAGCCAATAAGGCCATGTGTATATTTATATACACATGTATTGTAATACCTACTGTACAACTTTTTTTTTCCTGGAAAATTAATGGTTAAATTAAAAATGAAGTGCAATAATACTTTTAAATTAGTAAAAGAAGATAAATTAGTTAATACTTTTTTCTTGCATTGTTGTGAATAAGATATGTCGATATAAAGATTCAGTAATTAGTATTGTAAGTATTAGATTAATATTGTAGATACTTTAATTGATTTTCATCAAATTTATAGGTAGCAATTTCTTCCCTTCCCTTTTAGTTCTTCCTATTTAAAAGAATCTTGTATCTTCTTGTGGCTACATTGTAATAAATAAATGACCGTATCTTGTTCAAAATAAGATATGTCGGTATAAAGACTTGGTAATTGGCATTGTAAGTATTAGATTAGTATTGTAAATATTTCAATTGATTTTCATCAAATTTAGAAGTTCCAATTTCTTCCCTTCTCTTTTCTTTCTCCCTATTTAAAAAATATTGCATCTTCTTGTGGCTACATTGTAAGAAATGAATGACCAAATTTTTTAAATGAATCCTTTTTTAAAAAGCTATAAATATGTTTGCAAAAAAACTAAGACTCAAAGTTATTACACCAAGTAAAGTTCATGAACTTGAAAGTTATCATAGTCTAAAAGACAAGATCATAGTATTTTCCTTAACACCGTGTAAATACTTTTGACCTTCATGAAGTTTGCACAGCGTTCTTCTCATATCTGCGAAGTGTTACAGCGTTCTGTGCTAAGGTAAAAGAAGTTCAGAAAATAGAAACTCAACAGGCAATGGCAAATTGCCATCCAGCGTAACACGGTTATTGATATTAGTAGTATTAATCAAGATTTTTATTTTATTTCTTGAAGCTCTTCTGACAGCTGCGATCTACGCTGTGGACGGAACTTCCTATTTATTTTCCTGTCACCGCGCTTTGAGAAGAAAAAAAAAAATCCATAACCAGAAATTTAAAGGGAACATAGGAGATATTTATCATCGTAAACAGGAAGATGTTAAACCTTGAGGAAATTGGGAAATAATTTGTAAAAAATGAGTATGGACCAATTTTCTGACGGAACTGTCCCTAAAAAAAGAGAAATGATAATGAAGATCATATGTGAAGGTGTGATATTCGCTGTTTAAACTAAGGTTTTCCTCTCTGATTTACCTTGAAAATCATTAAAAGTTTTTATATAAACGAGCTTCATTGCTAAAAGAGGCTCAGACCTTCTCTGAAGTGTTAAATCTTATTACGTCCCATAGCTGTTGTGTCATAGTGAGAGTTTTTCTTTCTTTTTTTAATCATTAACACATTTCCCCCCTCCTCCCAAATTCTTTTACAAAAATTTTGCATTTAACACATATTGAACCAAAGGAAAGTAGGAAAAAAAGTACACTGTAAAAAAAGTAAACGATTTTACGGAGATTGTACTAGCAAATGAAACGCTAGTACAAACAATAGATTTTAACGTAAAAAGTTCCGAAAATTCCAGAAATTTTTCCATTTTTTTTATTTACGGGAATTTTTCCGTTAAAAACAGTAAATTGTATTGGTGTTCCGATTACTAGACCAATCTCCGTAAAATCGTTTATTTTTTTCTTTTACTGTATAGGAAATTAGCCGAGTTGAAAGTAAAAATGATAAAATAAATATATAACAAACTGAATGTTTGAAAAAAAAATTCCATTTTATATGATGGGTATAAATTCTATAAACCGTACACATGACTGCTTAAAGAAAACAAATATTATCAGCATTATTGCCTACGGTCATGAGTTATTCAAAGATAGTTTTTAATTGCATTATGCATTTCTCAGCTATTTTTATTACTAAGGCTGTTAGTCACTCAGCTTCTGTTTGATGCATTTTTATATTCAAAATATCTCCTCGGGAAATTGATATTTTTACTGTCATTATTCTGTATTCTCTTCTTAAAGTAAGTCTCTTTGTTTCTTAGTTTTCAAAGTATTTCTAAAATGTGCGCTTAATTTTATAAGAAATGTTAAATTTTTACTATCAGTTTCTCAGTTTTCAAAAAATAAAATATTAAATTAAGCATAGATTTTTAAAATATTTTGAAGTCTGAGAAAAAAAAGAACATCCTTTAAGAATAGCACTCAAAAAATAAAAATAAAACCTTTTAATATCCTGTGGAGATAGCGGGTGTCCCAAAAATGACTAATGGATTTTAAAATGCAATAACTTGCAAACGGTGACAGCTATTTAAAAAAATTTTGCAGGAAGGTTATGTATAATGTCAGGAGCTTTTTTACCGTAATTTTTTATTTTAGTTCAAATTTCAAACAATAGGTGGCATTGAAGACGATTAAAGGCCAGGTGATCAGTGCTGAGTGAAGCGTCGACGTGGCCTTCAATCGCCGTCAGCGCCACCTATTGTTTGAAATTCGAACTAAAATAAAAAATTACGGTAAAAAAACTTTTGACATTATACATAACTCTCCTGCAAAAATTTTTTAAATAGCTGTCACCGTTTGCAAGTTATTGAATTTTAAAATCCGTCAGTCATTTTTGGGACGCCCAGTAATTTAAATATAAGAATGCATCAAACACCCATAGACTTAACATTAGCGAGTGGAATTCGGAAACTGGGTATAAGAGGAGAACCTTAAGTGGAGAAGATGACCGAGGGCCCGACAAAGCACGCTTCGCGTTTAACTCAGGTTTGTTTGGCTTGTATATTATTCCGCGATAGTGACGTCCTGTGCATACTTTTCTATAAATGTTGTTTAAGACTGAATTGCTAATGTGGACTTCTTCAGCGGATACAAATAACGTCATTTTATATAAAATAAAAGTGTATATTTTAAGTCTAAAAACCGACATATGTTTTATAAAAGTGCATGATTTTCACTACAGCGACTTAGAAGTTCTTGATTAGTGGAAATGCTTCACTTTTGAAAATATCGCATTTGAAATCACACACTGATAAGAGGCAAAGTATCTTTATGAAAGACTAGTGACCTTTAAGTAAAAAATTATATTGGTCTGAGAGTTACATTAAACAATACAAGAGCATTTTTTATTGTAACTAATTTTGTAGGTTTAATACACTAATGAAACAGTTCCTCCTTAAACATTTTTCTTTCATCGAAATTCGACGGGTTCCATCTCGTAATAACAAAAATAATTTTTCTGCATCGGGGGCGACATTAAATTCTGAAAACGCAAAATCCCCGTTTCCTTCCCCCCTCCCCCTTCTTCTTAAGCGGGAAAATGTAACCCAAGTGTAGAATTAAACTTACTAAATGTAAAAAATATAAAGCATAGCTTTTCAAATTAAGTTCTAGTTTTCACGGGAGACCTTAAACCATAATGATACATTCAAGAATAAAGAGAACTGCAATTAAGGGACACAACATTTCTGTTTAAATGAGTAGCACATAAATTTTAGCATAAAAAGAATGACATATTTATGGAATCAAAACACTCTCTCGAACCATTTATCAAAGAAATGACCTTTTTCATTCAGGTTAAAAGCAGCATAAAACACGCATTAAGGAGAAACTCCCTGCCGAACTATTTTATTATTTTCAATCTATCAACGGACTGTGTTATAGTCTTTGTTATTATTTTGCGACATTTCTTGTGTTTATTAATTAATTTAAGTAGAGGTAAAGTTTTCCAAATGGAGTAACATAAACGTGCAATATTTATGTGTATTATTAGGATCTGCTGATTACGGCCTAATGCACATCATTAGTCATACAAAATTCATTACACACTGGTAACACCTATAAACAGTAATTAGATATGGGATTGTTACTATCATATTCCCATATGTTTAACTATTCGGGAATGTGATTAAGCGTGATTGTGGAATTTTACAAATAAAAAAATGGCTGAATTATTAAAATTTTAGGTAAATTTACAAAGGTTTTATTTTTCGTGTATTTCTCTTTTATAACATATAATTGAATAATTTGAAAACATTAGTTTAAAGAAAAACATTAATATATGTACCATATTTGATTAATGACTTGTATAATAAAACTGGGAATATTTTTCTAATAATCAACTTTGCATAACAGTAGAATCTCCATTAACTGAGCTTCGATTAATCGAGGTTTCTGTTAACCAAACCCTTTTTTTTTTTTTTTTTTTTTTTGTGAATGAACTTTAAGACCATACATTTTTGTTCACTGTCCGTCCAAAAGGCTGTTTTAGAGATATGCACGGGTCCGGCCTTGCAGAAATACGGCTTTTTTTATCGGACCGAGGCGGCAAAAAAGAAAAAAAAAAGGCCCACTGGTTGAGCCGATAAAAAATTAAACGGAACTAGTAAAACTACAATATAAAAATTTAAGCGAAAGCGATAAAATATGAGCCATTTTCAATGAGTATCACTTTTGTGCTTATAAGTATAAATGTGTGTCACAAGCCGGTGCTAATTTGACAACATCGATTCAGAAATGTAACACATCAGTGAACAGATTTGAAAGAAACAGTTTCGTGGTGCTTGAGCCTCCAGACTTAGTTTTTTCAGCAGACTCTTGCCGGACCAAGGACTTAGTTTTTTCAGCAGACTCTTGCCGGACCAAGATCAGCCTTGCAATTTTTTTTTTCAACATTGTACAGCCCACCTGGAACTGGATTTATTTGTTCTAAGGATGTGTAGGGCAGGCAATATGTTTTGTAAAAATATTAATGACGTAATATACTCCTGTTAGCGTAACTTTTGGAAATGGCTTTTATTTGTGGAGATGTGAAAGATAGCTTTATTTATATTTATATTTGTCATTTAAAAAACGTATTGTTTTTTATTCTAAGAGATGTTAAATTCTCGAGCATGGCGAGATACGCAGATTCTATTAATCAAGATTTTCGATATCCGAGACACTAGTGATCTCAGTTAACTCGGATAATCGAGGCTGTACTGTTTCTTATATTTTAACTGGTTAAAAGGCGTAAAGCCAACGCAGTGTAAAAGTGGTTGTACCGCCTTTTTAAGCAATTAAAATTTGAAATATTATTGCAAGGTGTTCGAAAATTTCTATAGATAAAAGTCGAAGAATTATATACATTATTACATATTATTTGAGTACATTTTTTTTAAAAACTGAGCCAATGATCAATGAAAACACGAAAAATGCATGCCATGAACATATCACGTAAAAAAATTACACAAAGGAAAAACTGAGGGGTAGAACTGATAATATGTAAAATTTCAGGATAGTTTTCAACATAATCAAAAATTTCAAATAGTATGTAAAAATAAATACATATAGGAAAACGAATTTCTCCAAAAGGAAAATCTTGCTCGTTGTGTACCTCTGTCAGTTTAACATCCTAGTCTATATTTTGTAAATACTTTTGTAAATATTTGTAAATATTTTTATTTCTCTTATACTCTTATCTGTTTTATTTATTTTGTATGGTGGCTTTCAAAGGCCTTTGTTTTTTGGGACCCCCTCCCCTTTTGTTTCTGACGTTCTGTTTGTCAGACTTTGGCATTGACTTGAATTGCTCCATGCATCATTTCTCTACTAGAGGTAAGGAGTTGATCTCTCCAGGCACTCTGACAACTATCTCGTCCAAGTCCAAGATCACTTTGCCTGCAGTACTTAATCTAGAGATTTTTAAAAAGAAAGGATGTAATGATAAAATCGTAGCTCAAATTGGAATATTTTTCCTTGATCTAAAGATTCTGGAGCTAACATGAAACTAAAAAGAATCCAGCATTTATGAAATTGAATAAATCTGTACAGTTAAAAAGTGAATAAAATAAACTAAGACAGACTTGAATGCATTTTAAAAAATTAAAATTTACATATAAAAATAAAAATATTAAACTCATTTAAAAATACAAAATTAAACGTTTCTTCAAGCTACTCGCAAGGCATTTAAATTCTAAAATTGTCCATCATTGTCTTGAAACAAAATACATCCCGCAGTCTGCGAACGCCATTATTTTAAAATCGGATTCTAACAGTTATCACGCTAAGATTACTCCTCGAAGGTTGATTCATATATTTGCGATCGCCGACTTTGAATGAGGCTCGTTCTATCCCTAGTGAGTATTATCTATTTCTAAAAAATAACTAACTGTAATTGTTCTTAATTTGTTCCACTGTTTATTATGCAATGGATATTTGTACTGCGAGTTGCGAGGTTGGATGGTACTTGCGAGTAGCTTGGCGAAACTTTTGCTTTTTGTATTTTAAAACGTTTTTTAGTAATTTTATTTTTTACATATAAATTTTAATTTTTTAACTGTATTCAAGTCCGTATTAGTTTACTTTATTCAATCTGTCAATAGTTTTTTGAATTCAGACATTAAATGTATATGTATTGCAGATCTGTATAATTCTTGGACATTTTTCTGTGGAGAATTTCTGACGCATTGTATTCAATAACATTGCATTCGTTATCACCAACAGAGTGAAAAAGCGTCCAAGCCGGTACTGGAACCAGGGTGATAGTGAGAAGTGCCAGATTGGGTATTGTTCCAAGTTGTTCAGTTGGTAGAACGTTGTCGGTTATTCGCTACACCAATGACCCAGGTTCGAATCGCGGCTTGAGCACTTTTTCACTCTGTTGGTCGACGTCTTTTAATCAATTAAAATCTGAAAGATTATTGCCTCTCGAGTTCCACTTATAAATGAGTTATTTTCGTTTATCACCAGTACATTGCATTCACTTAAAAACTACCAAAAAACCCCTCATATTTTCATGAAGTACGCTATTAAAATTTAAAATATATACTTATAAATTTTATTACGTGATCTGAAGTATTACCTGCAGTTTTTATATTATTATTATTAGTAGTAGTATTAATATTAGTATTAGTTTATTATAGCTAAGCCTTGTTGTTACTCAAGTCAATATTCACTTCTTGAAAACAAATGTGTAATTTATATGATAATTCCAACAAAAGATGTATGAATACTGAAAATTTTTATCTCATTGCGAGTAATTTTTTCATGCATTACAAATTTTCAATAGTTACACGATATTTTGTCTTTTATTGTTCAAAACCAGATTAAAGGGAAATTATTTCTTTTAATATAAACCGATGTTACTGTCCGTTATTTGTAATATTTTACTGTAGGCGCCTCAATTTTAATTATTGGTTTTTTTTTATTAACTTTATCTCCTTTTTACCTTTTATTTAAAATATGAACTTTTACTTAAAATTAAATAAAATATTTCTCAGGTATGTTAAGAAGTTATGTAAAATTATGTAAAATAAAATACAATTATATAAAACTATATAAAAATAATACAAAAGTTAGAAAACATGACAGCTACCTCATTTACTTTTTAAAAAGGGATTAAATTTTCCCGCTTTATTTGTAAATATAATACTGTGGAAAATTGTTAAAGATTATCTAAAAAATTGAACATGCTGAAATTAAAAAGTTGCTAATTTAGAAATAAACACTCTTTTATGACATTTTATTAATTTATAAGCTTTAATCACAAAAACACCTTAAAATATGCAATTTTATAAGCAGATATGCAATTGCATATAACCCGCTGTCAATTCTTCAATATTTAGTAACATTCAAAAACAAAGATCGAAAAGTACAAAGACTTGTACCATAAGTTAACGAATAAAAAATGTAAATATAAATAAAAATTATTTAACACTTCTTCCATATATTGTGTACATATATTTCAAACATTTCAATGCAACGCACTAGATTAATACAAAAAAATATGTTAATTTTGGTCCACTTTAGAATTATAATTTGTGATTGTTAATGAAATTAAACTTCTTGACATTTCAAAGTAATGAAATTGCGAGAAAAAACAGCTACCTATAAAAAAAGTAGTAGTCTGAATTCTGTTTTTTTTTTTTCTTTCATTATTTTTTAGCAAGTTTTTTAATGTAAAGTAAAATATAAAAAACTATTCTTTTCAAATGCTGAGATACATTCTTTTCATTTTATGACTGCTCTTAATTTGCAATTAATGGTAATATCCTGAATCGAAACACTTTTAATTCTTATATCATATAAAAATGTTGGAATTAATCTATTTGACCCGAGTACCTTAAGCATCAAAAAATGTAATACAGATGTATCTGATTACAATCAATTGTTATATTTTCCTGACTGTGGAGTTATCATTTATAAAGTTTGATATTAAAAAACTGTTCTTAGACCAATTTTTTTTTTTTTAAGAACAGTTTTGAAAGTAGAGATATAACATATGAATCTAAGAAATCGACATTGATGGCTGACGACTAAGTTAGAAAGATAAAATTTGTTAGGATTAAAAAAAAAAGTTTTTAAGGTTTCATTCCTCAGACGAAACCCTATTCGTCTCACTCCTCTGTCTGTCTATCCGTCACAGAGTCCGTACATAAAAACTGAATAAGTCAGAGACTTCAAATTTTGTGTACTTACAGATGGATACCTCATGCCAAACGCAAATCATAAAACTTCGAAAAATTCTATTATTTCATTTAAATTAATTTTCCCAATGTCATTCGTTCATTTTTGCGATTTAAATTTTAAAAGAGAGCCTTAATTTCAACATTTTTCATTAATACGAATTGAATATTTCCAACTGAGCGAAAAAATGACCAGGCTGGGAATCGAACCCAGATACGGCTTACAAGACCAATGCTTTACCTGTTAAGTTACCTGGGCGATAGCCAGCTGGGATTTTTCGCTCAGATAACCTTATTGGTCATAACTAGAACTCCTATAATAGAAGCCTTAGTCATAACATCTGGTCTGTCATTTAGAGAGCTCAACAGAATAGACCGCAGGACCGCAACAGGATAGACCGCAGGACCGCAACAGGATAGACCGCAGGTATACACCGAAGGTCGTATGATTACTTTACCAATCAGTTAGATTGTGTTGAAAATAATAGTATTTTTCATTAATTCGTCATATCTTAGTGGTAAAGCATCTCACAAGTTTTATTTTTTATTTATTTAGTTTTACTCGAATAATTTGGAATAAAAAGCTTTAATAATTATTTTTTAATTAAATTATGGTGCAGCCATTTATGTAACAGTTTAATAGTTATAGATTGGCAATTTTGATTTATAAATTTAAGAACAAAGGGTTGTAAAAGGGTGTTAAACGAAACCCTCTGTGCGATTTGCGATCATACTTAGCTGCTTGTTTTTATGTTATGAGTTAAGGATGGAATAGGGAGGGGGCTGTAGTAGTAGCAATCATGACAAGAGTGTTGTATTAACGCTGTGCGTTTTTTTAATTATTATTATTATTAAGCTAATAAAAAGTAATTTGCTTTTTAAGTTCTCAACCTATATAATTCTGTTATATTTTACTTTTTGACAGCTTAAAAATTGCTCAATACATATGTAGCAAGGGCGGATCTGGAGAGTCCTCAAGGGGGGGCGATTTCAAAAATTTGGAGACTCGAATCTTATGCGTGGGTCGGGGCTAATATTTTCATTGCGGGTCGGGTTTGGGTCCGGTTAACTTCTACATTTTCTGCGGGTCGGGTTTAGGTCCGGTTGACTTCTATTTTTCAAGCGGGTCGGGTTTGGGTCCAGTTGATTTCTATTTCTTGCTGCTGGTAGTGTTAACTAATGAGGGACGTGCGAACAGAAGACTGCGCCTGGGCAAAGTTTCAGTTTGCCCCCCCCCCCCCCCCAAAAAAAAAAACGACTTTTCTTGTGACAGGCCAACAATGATATTGTTAGTATAAATTTGATGTTCTTTAAATTTCCGGACCCGAGGCGGCCGCCCCCTTCGCCCCCACCCTTTCGCACCGCGCTGTAACTAATGCTTTTTCTATGGTTCGCATTTATGTCCATTTGTCTTCTACTTTTGCTACTTGTTTGAGACAGGTTGACTACTATATTTTGCTACAAGTTGAATTGACTTGTTTTTTTCTTTTGCTGCTGGTCGGGTTAACTTATATTTTTTTGCTGTGGGTTGTGTTTGGGTCCGGTTGACTTCTTTTTTGCTGCGGGTCGGGTTAACTTCTACTTATAATATAAATCATAATAGTAAAGCTCTACACTACGAGCTAAAATAAATTTTTAAACATGTATTTCTTAAGATTTCGCTAAACAAATGTACAACATAAATATATTTTTTATGAATAACAAATAAGTAAGATGCAAGCCCAAATTGGGCTCGAAGTGAAGAATTGCACGCAGTGTCCCCCCCCCCCGAGCTATCAACCCCCCCCCCGGAAATTTTGTGTTTTCAGTGGTAAAATGTGTAATTTTCCCCGGGACTCTATTGTATTCCCCCCAGAGTCACAGAAGTCCCTCCCGGAGAAAACTGTCTTAATTAGCACTGTTTGCACGAATCGCGGTCGGACCAATAATGCTTATCATATAGGCGGTCGGGCCAATGATGCTTATCATATAGGCTGGGTCGGACATGGAAGAAACGTTTAGTTTTACTCAGGGCCGAGCCCCGACCTGGAAATTTTGATCAGTACAGACAAGGCATGAGTTCGGGCTCTTTTTTCAGAATTAGGCCCCACCCGAGCTCGACGATTTTAAATCCGAGCCCGCTCGAACCCCGAAACATTTTGCTTCATCAGAGCCCAAGCCCAATAACGAAAGTATACAGTATAAGAAAAAAATGCATAATAATATTTTTTAAATGTTCCAAAAAATATGATTTTTGAAGTACATTTTACATAAAAATGTTACTCTTAAACGAAAATTTAAATTTAATATTATCAAAACAAAAGTTTGGTATAAAATAAAAATGTGCTTTATACATAAAAAAATTCTCATAAACTGTCTCCTTTAATAAAAAAAATAATATGGACATCTTAATGAAGTGTGGTTCATGAATAAATGCATGGAACCTGTAGAAATTACTGTCGATTATTTGTCGATTCAAACAACATTTATCAATTTTCTATAAAAAGTGTACATTTTTAACTATAACCATTTTATTTCTCATAACAATCTTTTGTGATAGGCGTGACCCAGACAATAACATTAAATTAAAAATTTTAAATTCAGATGCTTTTATATGAATAGAGGAAACACTGCTCAATTGCTTTCTATCGGAATAATATGAAAATTAAATTTACTTACGACCAAAAGTGACTTCGTAAATTGTGGAATTCAACTTCAGCATCAGCAGACTTCACAAAAAAAAACAACAATCACTTAATTTATTTCCATATTAAAAGCGATTACAACCTGTGTACGCTGAGTACAATAGAAATCTAAATTACGCGCCAACCGCAAACTAAAATTGAAGAAAATATCCTCTTCGCATTAAATGTGTAAATAATAATAAACAACCCTATTGCAACCTAAGCTACAGACAAAAATCAAACTAAAGACAAATTCATTATTTCCGCCTTTTCGTTGGCGCCAGTTAATGTTTTCTGTTCATTGATAAATAAAATTTATAGGTTTAAAAAAAAATGAGTCCGAGACTGAGCACCGTCTCATCTCTAATACAGACATTTAGGAATAATGACTCCAGGCCGGACCCGACATGGAAGAAAAACAAGTCTGGCTCGACCCAAATCGGCAGAAAAATAAAGATAAGGACACGGCTCGGCTCTAAAAGTCAGAAGACCTGAACCAGCCCAAACCTAGGGTGGGCGATCACCCCTTCGCCATCTCTCCCTCCTCCCCAACCTTAGATCCGCCATTGCCTGATTCATGAATAAGCGCGGCCCGACCCGGACCGAGCCGCGCCGACCTTGAGTTTCAGTCTAAGTCCTATTCCACGAAGATCAATTCATGTTGGGGATCGCCCCATCAACCCCCTCCCTCTCTTAGATCCACCATTGCTTCTAGGAAAAATGAAATCGTGACCAGGCTCGATCTGGAAGAAAAATAAGACTGTCCCCACCGAATCTCCAAAAAAAGCAAGATCAGGACACGACCCGATTCAAAATGAGAGAAAACCTTACCATGTCCAAGTCTCGTTTACTTACACCTCGCGGCACGACCCGTGCTAGGCCGTGACGGGCTCGAGCTTCGCCCCAAGTTATTTCTCGTGAGGATGCATAATGTCACTTTGTAAACCCTTTATTAGCCAAAGGGGGGGGGGGGGACTTCGTCCCCTTCCCCCGCCCCTTAGTACCGCCACAGCTTACGGGCTGTGTTGATCGCAGATCGAGCATTTAGCCTTTATACCGGACGGAGTCTGGGCTTGAAAATTTTGGCCCGTGTATACCTCTAGTAGGAAGGAAGTCTACGCCAGACCCGACCTGGGAAAAACAGTGTGGCTTGATTGAGCTCTGGAGAAAAAAATAAGACCCCACTCAACCTGGTTCTGAAAGTGTTAAGACCTGACCCAGTCTTAGTATACTACAGCGGGCGCGACCCGACCGGGTCGCGCCGGTATCGAGTTTAGGACCAACAACTTTTCCGTGCGGGCAACTAATGTCGTTCTGCAGATCCTTCATTGGGCTCAAGGGGGGGGCGATCGCCCCATCGCCCCCCCCCCCCTTAGATCCGCCATTGATATGTAGATTGCGGATTTGCCTGATTTCCTAAGCTAGGTATACATTAAACAACAGCAACTAAGAGTGAATAAGAAGATTTCCCTTATTTTATCACATTTATATTTATAGAAAAGTATAATACTTATTTTTTCGTTAAATTTTGATCTAGATTGTATTCCAATAGTTGGTTGAATTTGGTGATTGATATTGCTTTTATTTATTGCATGACAAAGTTAAAACAGAAGTGAAAGTCGTAGGTAACTTTCTGGCATTTCAACTACATTCCTAAAAGTTTCTAAGGCAATTATTTAAATATGGAATACTTATTCAATTTACGTATACATACCCCCCCCTCCCACTCACCCAAATGAATAATAAATAAAGATAAATAAATTAAATAAATAAATAAATGTCAACTGCTGAAATCATGAATTGAATAAATACAAACACCAACCAGATTAGAAAAAAAATCCGCAAAATTTTAACGAAATTCTTACATTGTTAATTAGAATTCTTAAAAGATTAAAATTTTAATTAGAATATTACTAAATAATTGCATTTGGGTAATCGCACTACTACACTAATTTAATTTCTTCACGCCATATTAAACACTAATTCTTACTGCTCACTGATCCTAATAAAATTGCTATCACAAATTAGTTAGTATTCCTTTTTTTTTACGTTATTTCCGCATTAAGAAGTCTTTCAGAGTAATAACTTTGGTTAATCCGTAACAATTAGAAAATAAATATTTACATTGTACAGTTAGGTATATGAATACATATTTATCCGTTTTTTGTGAAAAAAGACTAATACAGTCGGCTCTCGTTAATTCGAACTCGTCGGAACCACAAGAAATGTTCGAATTATCCGAAGTTCGAATTATAGAAAGTATGAAATGAAAATACGCTTAATATGGTGCTATTACAAAGAAATTAATGTTACAATGTTTTTTTAATTTATTTTGTCCGTTATCTTTAGAATATGAGTTAATATTAAATTAGAATGTATAAATACATAAACTAATTAAAAGATTAGAAACGAGCACAATGGAAGAAAATTTTATAGCCTCACTGATGGACAAACGGGGCATTAAGAAAGTGGATATCAAATGCATGAGATTGTATGATGTATACTCGTTCGGAACAATTTTCACAAAAATCAAAGAAAGAAAGTATTCAAATGATCTAATTCCCGTGAGAAAGATAAGAAAAATGAAAAATCGGAATTCTCGTCAGTTCGAATTAAACGAAGTCAAGAGAAAATGAGTTCGAATTAATGAAAAATTTTAACGTTATTCTGCCATTGAAAATTTCGGGACTTCATGTTTAGTTCGAATTAAGCCAAGATTCGAATTATCCAATTTCGAATTAACGAGAGTCGATTGTACCAATACCGAAAGGTAGTGTTTTCTTTAATTAATAAATTGAATGTACACCGTGAAAAAAGACACATGTTTATTAATGTAATAAGTAGATGCCCTCAAATCCCCAACTTCCTAAAATCCACACATAATTTACAGATGTAAACTATAAAACATTCAATTCAGATGAAGGGACAAAAATTGACTTTTTTATTTTTTATATCAATTCCAAATACATTTTAATTTGTAACATCTATTAATATTACTGAATTCATTTTTTTTTTTTTTTTTTTTTTTTTTTTTTATGAAGGAAGAATGAATTTATTTCTGAAAAAAAAATCAAGATATTGCTGATATCACTGGTAATCACAGTCTTTATACCAAGTATATTTATATAATCAATATTTTTTAGTTAATAAGTTTGGCTAAACCTGAAGTAAATTTTCCTTATTTTATGATTCTGATGTGAATTAATAATGCAACTTTATAAGGCGAATTTCATTGAATAATTTAGGAAAAATACATTTCATCTTTATAATGAAAATTTAATCATACATAATTTATATTAACTGGATCTTTGGTTTTAATATTTTAATCATTTTGAAAATTATCTAAATTTTTATTATTTTAGTGTATTACTTTATTAAATTATTTAAAGATTTTTTTGATATTGTAATCATTCATTATAGTTACAATTGCATTATTTATTACATTCAAACTACTGTTTTAAAAATTTAAACAAAGCAATCACCAGAAATCCGCAAAATTCTAAAATCAGTACAACCTCTGGTTCCAGGTTGTGCGGATTTTAGGGAGTCAAATGTATAACCGCGGATGAAAATATACAAAAACCTCCAGAGTTATCCATGATTTCAAACAAAGTCTTCTATCTTTAGAGATTTATGATTTATGAAACTAATATATGTTCGATATTTAGAGAAGAATTTATAAAAACAAAGTTTTTTTTGCTGCCACTAACTTCCGGAAATGTTTCCGAGTAGTTTTTTTCAGTACAGTATAATAGACGATGGGACGAAGTCTCAAAATATGCTTAAAAATGAGATTCCGTTTGCCATCTCGTAGGACTACGTAAATTTGTTGTTAAAATATTTTAACATCCATATTTTATCGAAAATAGCAATGTTCCCACATTGAAACTTGCACATTTATGTAAAATACAGAAATATATTCGGAACTATATCTTTTAACCACTTTGCAGCCATTTTTAGAATCGGCACTAGATGGCGCCACCAAAATCCATTAAAAAGAGACAAAAATACAACAAAATAACTTTTAAATCACAATACATGTCTTTTTATTTTATATTGTGTCTAAAAAGATATGAATTCTGAGCTAAATAAGCATATGTTTGATATTTTGTTATATTGTTGTCACATATAAATGATACTGTAACCATCCGCCATTTGTTTATTTACATTCATGTGGGTTTAAATCCTTGGAAGATTTTGAAACGAGAAATAATAAAAAATAATACAATTGCTTACAAACAGATAGGATGTCAAACGTGTGTCTGTGTTATAAAAAATGTATAAATATTAGATTTTCACAGAATATTTAAATTTCCATATAAAAAATTTTTTTCATAGCAGAAGCGCGTAATTTTTTATATTTATATTCACACATATATTAGGGATACAGCGAATAGTGATTTAGCAGAATACCGAATATTCGGTTAGCCAAATACTTTTTATACTTCAAAGTTTAACCCTTTACGACACGGGCAAAATCTGATGTAAAATGAGAAATTATCGAATAACACCGGAATTCACAAACGAATTTTTTAGATTCTTTGAAATCCTTAATTTAAGCTTCTATTGTAAAAGCAAAATTTTGGTTGCTGGTGGACTGGTTGACTGGTTTGGTTGACTGGTGCCGTTTGCAAGTTTCGAATTAAAATTAGGTATCCCAGACTGGGCACAGTGTGCCGGAAAAGGTTAAAGGTATTAAAATGTTACTTTTAAAACAATTTTCAAGAACTTTTAATAAATAAATTTTATATTTAAAAAAATATGATTTCATATATTTAAAAAGAATAATTGTAAGATTTTTTTAAATTAATAAAATTTTAAATTTCATGGTAATTATAAAACATATATATATGTATGGTGGATTAATTTTTGAACGCAAACAGTAATAGCAAGGGGAAAAAATCTTGTATGATACACGATGCTCTGACAATTATTTAAAATTAAATATATACAAATATGGTGGAATTAATTTTTGAATGCAAGCTGTAATAGCAAAAAGAAAAAATCTTATGATACACGATGCTCTAACATTTGGACGCAAACAGTAATAGCACCAAAAAAAAAAAAAAAAAAAAAAAAAAAAATGTATGGTACAAAATGCTCTGACAATTACTTAAAATCATAAATATATATGTAGATACATTTTTGAATCCAAACAGTAATAGCAAGGGAAAAAAAGCTGTATGATACACGATGCTCTGACGATTAAATAAAATATATTTATGAATAAATTTTTGAATGCAAACAGTAACAGCAAGGGGAAAAAAAAATCTTGTATGAAATACGATGCTCTGACAATTACCTAATTAAAATTAAATATACGTATGGACAAATTTTTGAATGTAAAATTAATAGCAAAAAGAATATTAAAAAAAAAAAAAAAGACATTACAAGGATATTAAATAGTCGATTAAAATTAGGAAAGTGACAAGGAAATTCAATTGTCATTTAAATTCTGAATGATGTGAATGCAGCCAGAATTCGGTTCTAGGGGGGGGGGGGGGAGTTTCTCAAGAAAAAGTGCTTGTTGGTTATTTGAATCGCCGGTTAATAGAATAGTACTAATTTGAATATTCGCTGTATAATACTTAAACTAAATGAGCATTTGTATGGCAAGAAATCATCATTCTTTTTGCATAATGCGTCTCAGAAAAGTGATTTAGTTCAAATATCCAATTTTTACATCCATGCAATATACACTTTCACTGCTTTAAGTAGAATTTTTGCCATTTAATTGAATCACTTTATTAAAAAAAATCAGATTCAATAAAGCGGCGGATTCTAAAATACGCCAAAACGTTTAAATATTAAGTTTAGTTTTGATTCATATAAGCGGCAATTATAGCGACCTTTCTTAGCTCTGGGCAGCGGTGCCCAGAGAGGGGTTTAGTCATGCAAAATGCGTCATACAATTTAGTTTTTTTTGGGGGGGGAGGGGGAGATTTTTAAATCTTTTATTTATCTTTTTTTTTTTACTGCTAAAAAAATTTTTGATAATTTTTAATATTACTTTTAAATTTTTTCAACATTTAATTTCCAGAAATGTTCCTGTATTTTCTTTTTTCAAATTCTAGACAAGGGCAATAAGAACTCATTCTGCTATACTCAACTCGCTATATTTTGTAAATCTTGATTCTTTTAATATCACTTTAAAATTTTTTCATCATTGAATTTTCAGAAATGTTCCTGTGTTTTCTTTCTTTAAATTCCAGATAAGGGCAATAAGAACTCATTCCGCTATGCTCAACTCGCTATCTTTTGAATGTGCAGTAGATTATGAGTAGAATATATTTTACAATTGATATTCAGTTTAGGGGGGGGGGGGGGGTCAATGTTAAAGTATGAAGATTTTTTTTTGGCTCTGGAAGGGGTTTTAACCCAAAAACCCCTTTCCCCTTGGCTGCGCCACTGCGAGCAGCAGTATTAGCCATATTCAGCGAGTTAGAATCAAACGAAAACGCGAACAATATGGCATACAAGCATTCAAAACGTAAACACGCGGAAGAATACAAAACACGCACAGCCGAATAAATAAATACAAAGTGCAAACATTAAGTGTATTTTACATTAATAATACTTTCAAAACATAAAATTAAATAAAAAAAAAAAGCGATAATTGCTATTTAAAAGCTGACTTTTAGATTTTAAATTGCGTTTTGCTGGCGCCATCTAGTGGTGATTGTACAAATTGCTGCAAACAAGACGATAAATATAGTTCCTAATATAATTGTTATTTTATGAATAATGTGCACGTTTAAGCGTGGGAACATTGAGATTTCAGATAAAATTAAATAATTAGAATAGTTTACTAAAAGATTTTTATAGTCCCAAAGCATGGCAAACGAACTTGAACGATATCAATGTTTGTCCCACAGTCTATAATGCCTTAAGTTCGCATACCGAAAGTTCGTAATTGTCCAAAGTTCGGACTTTTTAAAGAGAAGAAAAGAGGACAAATGAGAAAAGAGAGAAAAAACGTAATTTTTGAAATAAACACACGAGAAAAACTCTACAGTAAAGAGGCTTTGTTAGTGAATCTTAACTAATATCTATGTACAGAATAAAAGAAAATATTTTTAATGATAAACCTAAGTTAATAAAGCAGCGCCCATAACCTGAAACATAATTTACAATTTGTTCTAAAATTGTATATTTCCTTAAATGAAGGTTTTTGTTTTACTTTTTTTTAAATCTATTTATTTAATAAAAACGACTCTTTAATTTAGTATTAATAGTTATAATATGCAATTTTTTATGTATGAACATTATATTTTCCCTTTTTAAGTAGTGAATTTTTTTTTCTTTTTTATTGCAAAAGCAATATTTCTGGTGACCAAAGTTCGGAATAATTCGAATTCCCGACGATTCCGAACTTTAGACTTCATACTGTGTACTGTATACTGTATACTAATAAGTATTGGCAAACTGGAATAGATGAGGATGCTATAAATTCTCAATTAACCTCGTCAGACTCATGGTTTATTTACGTACTCTTTTTATGTTCAGTTATGAATTTATATTAAAAAGCTGATAAATAAGGAAGATTGAACACCGAAATAAATTAAATTTTATTTTATTTTCATAAAATTTGATGATACATGAGGACTTAAAAAGTTCATTTTTTGGCATTTCTAATTTAATTTTACATTTTTTTTTTTTTTTTTTTTTTTTTCACTGCAGAAACATTGAAAAACATAATATAAATAAATATTTTATATTATTTTACTAAAAATGAACTCTACAATTGAGACTTTTTAATTTAATTTAAAAACATAAATCAAATGTATATTTAATAATTCTTTATTAGTAATGGACTTTATAAATGGTATCTGAACGCACAGTAAATTATTTACTTTTTTATTTTTATACATTTTGCATATTACTACTGCAAGTCATTTTTATATAATTCGTAGCTCACTAAAAAAGCGCTATAAGAAACAAATTTCTGTTTTGTTGAGTTCTGCTATCGGTTAGGTTCCATTTATACTAATTTCTCTTTTTTTTTTTAACATTATTTATATACGTGAAAACAAATTGCAAAAATGTTTATCTTATAGGATACATCAGCTCTGAGAAGGTTAACAGTTTTACAATCTCTTTCAGTTGCGTAATGGAATTTATATATGCAATAGCAACAAAGTAATATCAGTTTTAAGGTTAAAGTTAACTCTGTGATTTATCTTGTTTGTTTCTAAAACATGTTTCTTGAACGAGAATGTGTTTACTACAGAATTAATGGCAAAAGAAAAATCCATATTCCAAGTTCAGAAAACGTATTAATACACTTTTAAAACTACTTAGAAATGTTTTCAAAAATCAGTAACTGCTCTTTAAATCTCGAAAATATGTTATTTCTGAAGTAGTAGATGATAAAAAATGCTCTTTGGAATTATGAGTCATCCGGGTGTAATATTTTCGTTTCTTGTTGTATCATATTCTCCATCCTTTCTTTAGAGATTTGCATCTAGAAAACCAAAAAAAGGGTATTTTTTAGGATTTTTTTCTAAAATAGGAGGGAACATTTTAGCTCCTGGTTTATTTATTTATTTTGCTTTGAGGTAGGCGCTACAGTTATTCGCCGGCATAACCTCCAATGACCACAAGAAACCATATAGAACATTCTATTTCAGAATATCCAGTACATACATATTCACAGGGACAACACAGATACCCATGCCGCTAGCTGGACTCGAACCAGAGACCAGCGGCGTGGTAGCAGCCTCCGCTACCACCACGCCACTGGGTCGGCAGCTCCTGGTTTTAGCAGTGTTTTTATAATCATTCGAAGAACATTTCAAAAACATTTTAATCAAAAATTGATAGCTTAGCTGGAGTTGCTTGGGTACATGCCATAGTGTAAGCATTGTGCACGTCCAATCGCAGTGGATCCGTTACATCACTAGAGTAATCTGCAATCAATTTTCGTTAAAGTTACTGGTCATTCATTTTCCGAATTCCATTCGATAATATAAGGTCTATGGGCATTTGAGGCATTTGTACATTCAAAATATCTCCTCAAGAAATTAATATTTGTAACTTCTTTTTAGAGTGTTCTCTTCTGTAAGCATGTCTAGGGTTTTTTTTTAGCTTTAATAATATCTCTCAAAAATACGCTTAATTTTATGAGACGTGCTAAAATTTTACTTCCACTTTGTCAGCTTTTAAAATATAAAATATTAAATTAAGCAAAGATTTTAGAAATATTTTGAGAAGTAAGAAAAGAAAGGACATCCTTTAAGAAGAGAACACTGAAAAAGAAGTTAAAAATATTAATTTCCTGAGGAGATATTTTGAATATAAAAATGCATCAAACACCCACAGACTTAACATTAGGGAAATGAGTGACCAGCAGCCTATTATGAAAGTAGGCAGGATTGTCTGGAGCTTTAAGCACTTTGCGGTCGAGAAATTAAAAATCTACAAAGTGATGCACATTTGAAAAAAAAAAAAAGTTAATTTTCGACCCTTTCACAGAAAAATTGAAGTACTCAAAGATAAGTAAATCTATGTACTTACATCAAATTGAATATGTTTAGATCAAAAGTGAAACTATAGTTCTCAATTTTGATATATCCCATGTTATCAAACCCAAACGAAACGGTAATTTTGTACTTCGTAGTGATTTATTTCTAGAAAGTCAAAAAAATGGTTTCATTCATGGAGGTTAAAAATGTTCTTTAATAGACAAACAATGAAATATAGTGTGGAAATCAGAGGTAAAGTATTACATTTTTATTCCTCGGAACTATGCAAAAATATATTAATATATTTAAAGTAAGCGATTAAGATTAAATAATTTGTGTATATTGATATGATGATTTACATAATGATTAATTGAATTATATGTTGAAATAGTATTCCATAACTTCCTCATATTTTTCAACTGATTAAGATGACATATAGAAAGTATATGAAAAAAGATTATAGTGATAATTTAAATATATGTCGACGTTAAGTTTTTATTTTATGACTAAGAATGTAGTTTATTACATTCTTAATAAAATGAATAGACTATGATTATTTTCGACGAGGAAACTTTTTTGGTAAATATCAAATGTTGCATTATTTGTCCTAAAAATAGTCAAAATTTAAAAAAAAATCGCATCTAAATCAGTAGCGCAGCCAAGAGGGAGGTTTTAGGGTTAAAACTCCTCCCAGAGCTAAGAAAGATTGCCATATTTGCCGCTTATATGAATAAAAACCAAATTTAATATTTAAACATTTGCGTATTTCTGAATCTGCCACTTTGTTGAATAAGATTTCGTCTAACAAAGTGATTCAATTAAATGCCAAAAATTCTACTGCGAAACTATATTACATGCAAAACTGCGAAAGTGTATATTACATGCATTAGTTAAGTGAAAATTGATTATTCAAACTAAGTCACTTTTTTGGGACGGCTTATGCTAAAAGAACGATGATTTCCTGTTCAATTCATACCCAGATATTTTTAGAGAACTTTAACATTAACAAAGATATTTTAACAAAATTTTCAACAAGTTTATATTAATTAATGCCAAATTCGATGTCATGTAATGCTATGCGGTGGAAAAAACCTGAAATACCGATTTTAGTGTTTGACACGTAGGTTCATTTTTGTCTTTTCCTGGCTTTTATGTTTTCTAACTCTAACATTGTAAATGCTGGTTAAATGAAACATGACCAATGTAGCTGCGGAAAAGATGCATTAAGATTTCATACAGTAAATATACTTATTCTATTAACCGGTGATTCAAATAACTGGCAAATACTTTATCAGAAACTCAAAACCCCCCATAGAACCGAATTCTGGCTGAGCCACTGATCTAAATAGTTTACTAACAAATGAAAGTATCTTTTAATATGCTAATATATTTAAAACAATCCGTAGATCTTACGATTACGATTAACTTAACTTACGATTTTACGAGTAACTTGATCATTAGACTACTAGAAGATCGATTGTATGGAAAATAAACATTCATTTTAATGTGTTTCTGCGAAGATTTTAAAACCTTAAACATCAAATATCAAATCTCTTTCAATGGAATTCATTCTGTAAACAATAACAAAAAACTGAAGAAAAAAAATCTGCAAGAAATCATTTTTATAAACTGTCTTGTCTTGAAAATAAGATTTCAGGAAATTTACATAATAGAGTGTGATGAAAATTTTCCCGCTAATTAGTTCCCTTTTTAACTTTTTAAAAATTATCTTTATACAATATTCTTATTTATGTGAAACAATCTCTAAGGGTATTCAAAACAGGAGAAAAGAAACTAATTTTTATGTAATATTAATAATTTTTCTCATTATTATCGAAAATGCTGATTTTATTTTATTAATAAAGAGCATATATAATACGATTTTACTTTATTGATATATATATATATATATATATATATATATATACATCAATTTCAAGCGTTCTGTGATACCTTGAGTTCGTTTATCTAAAAATAAAATTTTCCATTATATCTCCGGTTTGAAATTATTTATCTAAAATTCTTTAAAATGTAAACTCATGAAATTAGGGGCTGTGCAAATTTAACGTCGTCACTTTGGAGGGGAGAGGGGGGGCTCTGGCACATGACATTTTAAGATATCTGTAAGGGGAAGGGTTGTCTTTTGATAGGGAGAAGGGAGGGCAAATGATGGAAGGCATTATTACTGTTGAAAGCATTGTGTAAAAAAATGCATTATTAAATCTTTTTGAATAGTAACTATTCCTTTTTAATTTTTTTATATAAAATTATTTTACGTAAAACAATGACTTCTCTTCATTTGAATTAACAGAGAATACAAATAACAAATACATAACCATATCTGAATATCACTAAAAAAGAAAGTGAAAATACTAAAATCAAAAGAATTTTTACATAATGATAACGATATCATCAGAACGGAGGAACGGGGGGGGGGGGGGTGCAGGCGCATCAAGTTATTATAGTGTATTATAGTAACAAGTGCATCCCGTAAGACATGGTGACGTCACTGCAACGTCGTTGTGAAGTCACATTGTGACTTTGTGACCATCGATTATCGATGTGACGTCACGTGACGTCGATGTGAAGTCACAGTGACTAAAATGTGAAGTCGTTATGGCCGTTTTAGAGCTTTTTTGTGACGTCACATTGTGACCACTTTGCGACGTCACAATGTGACCAATTTGTGAAAAGTGTGTCATTTGTGACTACTTTGACATTAACATTGTGACGAACTGTGAAAATTTTTTTAGAAAGTCACATCTTAGTCACATTGTGACGTCACTGAGTGGTGGCATTTTCGTCACAGATGTGATGTGACCAAAGTGACTCACAGTGACGTCATTGTGACGTCACTGTGAACATGCATGCTATGAGGGTAGTTATTATAGTGTATTATATAATAAAGAGGTAGGGGAATCTAAAATTTCCAAAAAGTAGATAACGTATCTTACGTACAGAATTAAGTAATTTTATTTTAGAGATTTTTTTTTTTCAAATTTTAACATTTCAAGAAAATATTTTGAAAATATTGTAAAATAAATAAATAAATAAGTAAAAAATACTGTAAACATACTTTTAAAGAAAATTTTTAAAAATTCTTTAAGATATGTTTTCGTAACAGTGGAAAACAAATTAATATCAAGAAAACGTTTATCTACGTAGAAGTGCACCAAAATGTGTATCGATCAATCGGTTTAGCAGATGTATCAAAAATTAAGCTTAAATTTTGAATTTTTAAATAAAATAATAATAATAATAATATTTTTATACAAATGTTATACATATAAAGTAGTATTTGAAAATAAAAAAGCCATATCTGAAAATTTCCAAAATATTTATTAAAAAAATCAATTCGGAATTATCAAAAATATATTTTTTAAATAAAGTCTTTACACATTTATCCAAAAACACTTCAAAATTCTAGGTATAATAGTATTCAACTAAGAGATGTAAAAAGAATTTTTAACGCTTTTACACAAGAATTAGATAGTCTGACAAAGTCTGATTGTTTTACTTAACTTTCGATTTTCACTTGATCACCAGAAGATCGATTATACATAAAAATAAATCTTCCTTTTAAAGTTTTTTTTTTTTTTTTTTTTTTTTTTTTTTGTATTTTTAATTTATGGGGAAAAAATTCTACATGTATTCAAAACTGGAGAAAAGCGTTAAAACTTTGTATGAAATCAATTTTTATCGCGTTTTTTAATAAATTTTTACATAGCGTAAATTTCCAGTGATTTTTTTAAATAGTAATTATATTGTTATTTCAAAATGGTAATTATATTTAATGGTAAAATGTATTTATCTAACACAAACAGATTACTGTCAATTTTTTGTACTAGATCAGGAACATTTTTATGAAATATATGCACATTAAAATCAATTAATCGATAGTATTTATATTGTTAAAGAAATCTGTCTAATGCTATTTATTTATATTACCTCGTTTCATTTCTTTAGAACTCTATGAATTATATTTTTTATTTTGTGTGCATGAATTTAAAGTAACCAATAAAGTACTTAAAAAAACTGTACAAAATAGTATTCAAACAGATTTAATTTCATTTTCTATATTATTATAGCATTCAGTACTAGAAATAACTAGATATAGTAAAACCTTGTTAACATGAACCTCTAGGGGAATCAAAATTTTAATTTATTAATTCGTGTTAACAGTGATTCATGCTATCAGTATCAAATCTTTGTATTCGTTTTTATAGTGGACTATGGAAACAATTTATGTTAAAAGTAATTCATATTAAACGTGTTCATGTTAACGAGGTTCAATTGTATACCAATTCAAATTACATAAAATGAACCATATTCTGTTCTTCAATTTCATGCTTCCATTTCATCTCTGCATAATGATAACAATATTTTAATTAAATGGTGATATATCAGTATAAAGTTCAGCCAGTATATATATATATATATATATATATATATATATGCCTTTTTTATTGTATTATAAACCTATTTTATAAAATGCATTGGTTAGAAAATGTATTTAGAGGAGTCAATATCATATAATATGTAAAAACACGGTTAAATAAGAATTAATAAAAATTAAGAATAACTAATTAAGAATAATCAAATAAGAATTAATAAGAATAATTAATAAAAATCAGTAAATTTTTTAAATACGATATACCATAGATTATTTGAGTATCATTAGAAATATTGTTATCTGTGCAATTTTGCTAACTTGTTTGAAGTAAAATATCGCAAAAAAAATTATCTCAAACAGTATTTTATCTAATATTAAAAAAAAAAAAAAAAAAAAAAAAAAAAAAAAAAACATCATGTGATAGATATTTTACGTTCCTGTATTTTACGATGGTGTGCTTTTATCTTTTTTTTTTTTTTTTTTTTTTTTTTTTTTTTTTTTTTCTTTACTGCTACATTTTATCAAAGAATAACTTTTTAAAAAATGTGGACAATATTTAATCTTAAGGGATTCTTTTTATCATATTTTCAATTTTGTCTCAAGAGAGGATCTTATCTGACTCGGAGAATAATTAATTCGTTGTATATTCCTTACTTGCCAAGGATAATTTTACTTTTTTTTATTACTACTATTGAGGCGAAATTAATTAACTTGGATGTATTTATAAAAGTATTTATGTATATTTATTTCTTATTTTTATTTATAAAGATATTATATCAATATGTAACTTGTGTAATATAGTATTTTGAGTTCGCGAAGTTGATAAAATATAATATTATAAATATAATAATATTATTTTACAACACAATCTGTGTCTGAAAAAATCCCATATAAGTATGATTTAGTATTTACAGAAGTTTTTTTTATTTCAAATTTTGCTTTTTTTTTTTAGGATGTTGTATAAACTAATTTAATGTGAAATTTTTACCATTAAAACAATAAAATGTTACAAAACAATGATTACCTTGCATCAACTACTGATACTTAAATGCATCTTGAATACGTAAAATTTTATAAATCCACAGAATTTTACAATAATATCAAAAGTATAGCCATGGGGGAAAAAGGTAAACACTCCCTATTAACTCAACATAAAATTATCATAGAAGAAAGTTACTGGAACCAAACGATTGAAAATTAAATCTACTTTTAAATGATGTGCATACAATTTACTTAGGAACTATCTAGATATTAAAATGAACCTAAACACTATTTTTTTTAATAGCAGTACCCGATTCTGACAGCATAAATGAACTCTACACCCTTCAATTAGCCTAAAAACAAATTTTCATCCAATTCGTATGATAAGTTTTTGAAAAAATAAACATTTTATTACGAACATACTTTAGAGGCTGTATTCGAATTGAAGTTCTGTACTCGATTGTTGACCGAGAGAGCTCCCTTCTTGATCAAGGTATCTGGCACCACTCAAGCAGTCATTGAAGACTGCTTCATTACATGATAGTTATAAGAAGTTTTATAATATCTAGTCATTTCTATAGTAGACGGTCCCTTAAACCATGATTTTGCCGCTTTTTAAGCTTATAATCTGAAAACTACTTGGAAGAAAAATTGAAATTTTGGAGTTCCATAAAGCAATACTTAATAAATGTAAATCTATCAAAAAAAATGTAGGTTGCAATTCAAAATTTTTTCGAGTATTAATTTTATAATTCAAAATTCATATCATAAAATTATGAAAATTGCAAATTCAACGTATTTATGTTTGGATATTGTAGTGTTATTGTTGCATGAAAAATTAGCACATTATGAGTATAATTTCAAGAGATATTAATGAAAATATGAAAAAGTAATTTAACATTAGAAGTACTAAATTTTGAATGCTAATAATTCAAAAACTTATCATTCAAATTGTTTGAAATTTGGTGTCTAGGGATAGTTTGAACCAAAGATTTAAAATATTTTGTAAAAATTGTCTACTGCTATTAAAAAAAAAAAAAAAAAAAAAAAAAAAAAAAAAAATTAAGTTTGGGTTTTTTTTTAATATGTACATAGCCCCACACCATTTAAAAGTAAATACTATTTACAATCTTTCGGTATCAGTAACTTTCTTCTACGATAATTTGTTGAAAAATTAATAGGGGATGTTTACTTTTTTTTTTTTTTTTTTTTTTTTTTTTTACTGTACTTAAAATTTAATTTTACTGTCATAATATCATTCCTTTTTTTTTTTTTTTCTTGTGTATTATGTGTCATATTTAGCGTGTTAAAAAGTAAATTTATATCGATGAAAGAATTTATATGATTTTTCTGTATTACGAGGTAACATAGAAGAAATATATAATGTAGATTACTATCATTTACTTAACAGTAGATAAACAATTTTCATGGCTGTGGAAATCGCTAATGCGTACATAATTCTTAAAATTTTACTTTAAGAAGGATTATTGTGTAAATTTTATTATTATTATTTTAATGCTCTTATTATTATGTTTGTTTTGGCCATAAATGCATTTAAATTATCAAGTCAAAATTTCTACACAAAACAAGGACGTGATCTTCAAACGTTTGCTATAAAATGTGCAAGTCTTTAAAATTTTCCTAATTACAAAATCTTTTTAATGTATGCGAATTCAAAATTTTGTAAATAAATAATTAAACTTAACTTTAGTCAAGCAACAAATATTTTTAGCTATAAAAATATCTTTTACACATTTTGATGCAAATAATAATAATAATGATAATAATAATTAAATGGTGAAATATTTTCATAAATATTTTTTAAGGTGGCGTAGGATATCGTTTATATTTATAATATATATGAAAACAGATAAAATAGTAATTATTTTCAACTCTACGCTACATATCAATTTTCTATAATATTGTTTCATTTATTAAATATTATTTAATATTTTAAATAATTAGTTATTAAATATTTCAATTAATTGCTTATACATCAGTATAAAGTTAAATCAGTATACATTTGTATATGCAATCTGGAAAATTTATTGCTTTTTTAACATTATAAAGATAAGTTTTATTATAAGACCTTTTGTGAAATGCGTTGTGATGAAAACTTATTCAAATTGGTTCATTTCACGTAACAATGTGTAAAAACACACTTAAATAATAATTCAATGAAAATTAATAAAACTCACGAATAACTTGTACCATTAATTATTCCAGTATAATTAAACAAAATTATACTTATTCAAGCTATCTTGCACACATGTTTGAAATAAAATCTATGTATTTAAAATGTACTATAAAATGCGCAATTTCATTTATATATACATATATATATATTCATATTTGTAATATGTCTTACGTTTGTTCTTTCAATGATTCTCATTTATTTTATAAAAACATTTGTACAATCGTGAATTTGAGAAAGTGCTTCATACAAATTAATTTATTTAACCCTTTATCTACGGAATTATTTATCAAGGAATTTCTTCACCCCATTAATTATCTCCTTTAATATCTGAAGATATAGGGGAAAATTTAAATTAATCCTTTCTGGCGTGTGTTTGAAATAATTAACTTACACTAGAATTAATAAACGAATTTATTAGAAAATAGGAACTTGCTTATTTTCAGGAATGTTATAAAAGGAAAATTTTTATTAAATATTCTTGGTGCCAGTAAAATAAAAATTAGGTGCCCTTTTTCAAGGACACAGCGCCGGAAAGGGTTAGAGAATGCGAAATTTAGACAGGTTTTTCATTAAATTATATATCGGTAAATTACATATATATATATATATCGGTAGCTTTAGCTTTTTTTTGTTTGTAAAATATTTACAAAAATAATTAATCAAAATAATCAACAAAATTACAAAAATAATTAATCAAATTTATTAATCAGATTATTTAATCAAAAATACTGTTATGGAAGTACACCAATTCTTATAAATGCAATGTATTTAAAGGTATTAAGTACGATCATCTCTGTAAACTAGAAACTCTGTAGTTCAAAATGTTCCATATAACTTTTTTCTTAATAAGAAAATCTATAGTTTTAAAAATGTATATCTATACTTTTAAAGAAAATCTATACTTTTAAGAATAATACCACATTTTGAAAATATTTAGCTTCGACAATTTCTCTGCGTTATCTAAATTTGATCGAGGAGAGTTTACTGCATGAAAAGAAAAGTAAACATTCATTAATAAACTGAGTAAGTAAAATTTATATAAAATTTTCTTCAATGGTACATAAATGTACCATCAGCACATAAACGGTAAAATAATCAAACAAATCTTTAATTAAATAGTAAACATCTGAAACTGTATCTTTTACTCATTTTTATTCTAATAAAAAAAAGTTGGAATGTTTCCAGTAATGCCATTGCAAGTGGCGTTCAATCGTGTTTGCATAATTTCATAACACTGAAAATATTTACTCAGTAATTAGTGGAAAGTAATTTGTAAGTATTCATATTTTCTGTTAATCTGATACTCTGAAAAAGACAAAATTATAATGGGAGTAAACATAGTAAAAGTATTGCTTATTTTCTCTACTACGCTTTTACAATTGTATTTTATATCAATGAACGTAAATAAAATAATATATTTATGTTATTCCGCTTTATTTAGAAGTCTTGACTCATATAAATAAAGTTATAAAGTGTGTGATGATTTATTTTAAATGCCTCTCATTTATTTTATTATATCTATGTACTTATAAAAGAGATGATTTGAAAAGCATTGATTTTTGCCCCACACTTCCCTGTTAGGGTCAAATATTTTTCTTTTCAAGAAATTTGGATTGTTTTAATATAATTTAGGATATATATTTATTGTCTATCTGGTTGCTTTTTGGTTTAAGATTGTTTAAAAGAGCTTTAGAAATTTAGAAACATGGGTTTATTTAGAAAATTTTAAAGTATATGAATTATAGCAATTTTATTTTTTTCCAGTATGAGACACTCAGAGCATCCCCCTCTTAATTATTAAGATGTTACTTGGCGCAATACAATATAAATTTAAAAACAATGTTAAAAAATCTGAATATATAAACTTTGAGCAGTATTAAGTTACATATTCTGGTATTTTAAATATTTCTTTTAAATTTACATCTTCCTCTTTTCTGCACATGTTTAACTTCACTTTCCACAGATTAACATGCGTAAATACTACTTGCATACAGTTATGAATGCTTCATTATAAAAAAAAGTAATCAAAACTGATGTAACCATAATTATCTAATGATATTTTTTTAAAATAAATATATGTTTCTGATTTTGTAAAACGCATTTAAACAATATGTAAGATAAAAACAATTAGTTAGGTAATAAATATAAATGCCAAATTATATAAAAACAATTTTAGAAAAAAAAAAAAAAAGATTAAGAAATTGACTTTACCGAGAAGCCAAAAATCATTCCATCCCATTTTATTAATTAAGTGTACTATTTTTCCAAATTAATTTTTTCTTTGAGATTCTGTTACTGCATTTTGCATTTGCGTAATATATTTAACAAAAATGGTTTAAAATGCTTTTCATAAATAAAAAATATTAGTAAAGTCGTCTTAAACGTCAAAAAAGAAATTTTTTTATTTGCATGAAAAGCTTGTGCTGAAAATTATATTTATTTACAATATTGTAAATAAAAGTTAAAACATACGCATGCATAATTTTTTATGAAAAAAAAGTAATATTTCAAATGAAATTAATAACTTTTAACGATAAATAACAAATAAACTTCAACCTACAATTGAATAATGGGATATTAAAACATACAAAAATAAACTTTCTTGAAAGCAATTTAAAGAAAAGAAATATTATTTAAAAATATATGTGCTGCAAATTATATTTTTTGCATTATTATAAACAAAAGCAAACACCTATACATGGATAATTCTTCATAGAAAAAAAATCAAATGAAATTAATCACTTTTAACGAGAGATAACAAATAAGCTTCAACTTGCTATTGAATAATTAAGTATTAAAAAATACAAAAATAACTTTTGAAAGCAATTTAAAGCAATAAAAATGTAATTTAAAAAAAACATGTTGCTTAATTTTTCTGAACTATGTAAAACAACTCAACTGTAAAACAATTTCTTGGAAAAGGCAGGGCTCTCTTAGAAGTCATTTTATATACAAAATTACACTGCACAGAATTTAATGTGCATATAAGATATAAATTTCCTTACCTTCTTTGTATGCTTTTACTATATCTGCAAAATCTTGCTATGCGCAGAGTATCACTGTTAAATAAAAATCTTATACGCATCCTTATACTTGCAAACAATTAACCTTTTTGAAAAAAGCAATCCAGAAAACATTTTAAACTGAGTTTATTATATCCCTTTACCCCCAATGCAGTGGTGATATCCCCTTTGCTACCTGTACGTTCTATGTTCCCTAACTAATTTTATTTTCCAACGGAGGTGGGCGTTAGATGATCGAAATTTTAAGGGGGCTTACCTCTTTAGGTCCAGTTTCTTTTTTTAGCGTGGCGTTTCCATGGGAGGCACAGGTGTCCTCATGGCGCCTGGCGTGAAATTAACAAAACTATAGACAAGTGAGAGTGTGTGTGTGCGTGCAAAAAATATTTTTTGCGCACTGCTCCAGCGCTTCTGACGTTCGAGCAGAGGGATGCTGCGGGACTGGAGAAACGGTTACAAGGAGTCCGGACCGCATCCTTTGGAGTCGGGTTGTCAGAATTTTGAATAAATCGCGGATTTTGGCTGTTCAATAACTTTACGAACAGTTTATACTTCTTTTTTTATACTTAAGATTTAATCTCGAAAAAATTAATTTTATAATGTTGCAAAAATTAATACACTTAACTTTTATGCATGCATTTACAAAATGTAAAGAATTGTTAGAATGATACACAGAGATTTCACTACGCTGTTGCAAAATAATTTTGATTTACGGAGCTTCTAAATTATTTCTCATTCATAAGCTTCCAGATAATTGAATAATTTATTTTGATCCAGAAATATGCAGGCAAACGGATTGTGGTGTTTCGTATTTGATTAATTTATATTCTTTATCCATTACAATGATTCGGTGTTTTATGTTTTTTAATGTATTTCTTTTAATAAGAAACATTAATTATACATTGCATATTATAATAATAAATAGCATATAAATAATATAAAATTTAACAGCTTTTTGAAAAGATAATATTTTATTTTTATGCGTGAAAACTAAAATTTTTATAAAATGTACTTTTTAAGAATATTTTCAATAAAAATATCTTAAAATGTCAATAATAAATAAATTATTAGTAATGACGAATTAATTTCACAAGTAAAACATATTTTGGCTGTTAAATAATTTTACGAAAAATGGATGTTTTTTTTCTATATATAAAAACTCATAACCTAAAAACAGATCTTACTTTTAAAATATATTGAAAATCAATATATCTTATTCTCATATATAAACTTACGAAATGTGCAAAATCATTACAGTTATACACACTAATTTTCGAACTGGGTATATTGAGATGACAGTCATTATCATTCATAAAAATACAGTTGACTGGATATTTAATTTTGATCCAGTAATATGATATATAGCTGACTAAAATGGTCTAAAATGTTTAGAATTTGATTAATTTCTATTTTTTATCCGTTTCAAAAACTGACTATTTTATTTTATTTTATTTCCGCCATCTAAAAATAATAATAATAATAAACATTAATTAATAATCATATGTCATTGCTAATGTTAGCGCTCCATTTTTTTTTTTTTTTTTTTTTTTTTTTTTTTGTATACATGCAAAATGCCCAGCGATGAATGAGATAAAACCCAAAGTGTTTTTTTAGCACTTTCCAACAAAGTTGAAAAGTGCTTATGCATTCGGTTTGTCTGGCCGTCTGTCCGTCTGTCCGTCTGGCCGGATGGCCGTCTGTCCGTCTGTCCGTCTGTCCGCGCTCTAACTCCCGTAAATATACTCGGATTGCTATGAAATTTTTATACGTTATTGATGTTTACCCTAGCACGAACCCTATTGAAAATGAAGTATCTACCATGATTAGTTTATCTACAGGGCGAATCAAAAGTTTCCCATTACATTACGGCCTGAGGGGAAAAATCGTTAATATGCTCCGATTGCCATGAAATTTTAGGACGTTATTGACGTTTACCCTAGCACAAGTCCTATCGAAAATGAAGTTTCTACCATGATTAATTTATCTACAGGGCGAATCAAAAGTTTTCCATTACATTACGGCCTATGGGGAAAAATCGTTAATATACTCGGATTGCCATGAAATTTTAGGATGTTATTGACGTTTACTCTAGCACAAGTCCTATCGAAAATGAAGTTTCTACCATGATTAGTTTATCTACGGGGCGAATCAAAAGTTTCCCATTACATATTTTAAATATATTAAGCTTTTTCATGTATAATAATATTGATATATGTCTCTGAAGCTTAATGTAAATTATACGCTACTGTCTTGCATAATATGAAGTACATAGCATTTACAGGGCCATACAAAAGATTTCAAATAGTATATTTTTTCCGAAGTACCGTATATGTGTCCGATGATGGTTGATGGAGGGATGAAATGCATTTTAATTATGATATGCGCGTTCATTTTTCACTAAATATATGCACATTATATGGTGTGTATAAATGTTATAGATGATATACAGGGCTACCCATAAAGAGCTCACCAACGTTACTGAATATGAGCATAAATTATTTAAACGTGGTTCTTAAATAAGCTATGCATTTTTACGCTGAGCTTCATTCAATTTACTGAGAAATGTTTGCAGAATATAGATAAAAGGATATACAGGGCCACGCAAATAATTCGGTACATGGACGCGTATGAATGATGATTTATGAGAATGTGATTTCAGTTGTTTTAAAAGTGTTTTAGTTTACAATAAATTTTAGCCTAATGCTGACGTGTAATAAAGGTACAATGTAAACTACAGGACTGAACAAAAATATTCAAGTATGTTTCCATCTAATAGTATGAATTGCTGAAAAAGAAATCTCAAGCTACTGGGTATTTTCTTGCTAAGCTAAATTTTTCCATTATATGAACTGACATATGAAATACAGGGCTGTTCTAATGTACTGGAATACATATTTGGGTATATTTGGCTATACACTATTATTTCCCTAAATATCAAAATTTTGTTAAAAATTTCATTAAGTGTTGGAAAGTGCTTCATAATCTATGCTTAACGCATGATTTTTCATACTTGTTTTTTTATATTTTACACTAAATTCTGTTAAGCCAATTATTTGGTTAAAAAATGCGATGAATTAAAATTTAGTGAAAATACGTATCAAGAAATAATCTCAAAGAATGGTGTCCGAACGCACGAATACAGTGCTTATTTTAATTACATTAATAATGATCAGTGGTGCCAACTTTTGAAAAACATTGGGTTAGCTCAAAAATATTGGGTGGGTTCAAATATTTTTGTAAAATGGTACGACCGGTTTGTTTTTCCTTGAAGGGTTGATAGATGGTGAAAGAGGAGAATTTTGAATCAAGCTATCATGTCTTAATAAATTTGAAATTGTATTAAATTATAGTCTCATGCGTTTTTCCTTATAAAGACACTAATATTTATTGTAATGTCATGATATCATGAACATGACTACAAATTAAATTGGCAGAAAGTTAAACATAAAACAAAACATTTCAGTCATTTGGGATTTATGGGTGTCAGTCGGAGAATTTAAACACATGGTCGCTGCAAAAATAAAGGAGAAAAATGAATAATAAAATAATAATGAAATAAATAACTAGAACAATGAAAATTGTGTACTCTATGATTCAAAATTATTGGGTGGGCTCGGGCCCCACGGGCATATATAAGTTGGCAGCACTGATAATGATTATATATACCAGGTGTCCCAAAAATGACTGATGGATTTTAAAATTCAATAACTTGCAAACGGTGACAGCTATTTAAAAATTTTTGCAGGAGGGTTATGTATAATGTCAGGAGTTTTTTTTACCGTAATTTTTTATTTTAGTTTGCATCTCAAACAATAGGTGGCGCTGACGGCGATTGAAGGCCAGGTGATCAGTGCTGAGTGAAGCGTCGACCTGGCCTTCAATCGCCGTCAGCGAGACTATTGTTTGAGATGCAAACTAAAATAAAAAATTACGGTAAAAAAAACTCCTGGCATTATACATAACCCTCCTGCAAAAAATTTTTAAATGGCTGTCACCGTTTGCAAGTTATTGAATTTTAAAATCCATCAGTCATTTTTGGGACACCCGGTATATTCTATATATATATATATATTGATTATTTAGTGATTTTTTCAAAAAGATACTTCTTTTGTATGTATAAAACTATAATGTTTACTGTTTGAAATGTTTTGATATTAAATAAGGAAAAATGAGGTCCCTAAGGAACCTTAAGTTTCATAAATAATAGATTGTAAGAGAAATGTTTCTTATTCTAGCAAAATATAATATAATCACAAACGGTACTATACTTATATAACATTCTCAACTTTTTGGAAATATAAAACCACCTACCCTATACGATATCATACGTTATTATTCCTCGAATCCTCCCGCCTCCTATACTGATATCGTTATCAGTGTCTAAAAACTCTTTTTATTTCTTTGTTTCTTTTCATTTTTGTACTTTCGTCAAACTATACAGGTATATTTACACCTCGAATACTTTACTGATTTAAATGAAAAGAAGTTAATGAAGTATCACTAAGAAAAGTGAAATAATTTTATATCAAATAACACTATAAAGATGTACATACTCTTTAAAAGTATTTAATAGAATCTTTTTTTCCATTGATGTATAAAGAAAGTTACAAAAAAATGATTTAAAGAAAAAGGGTTGGAAAAAAAAATTTTTGGACGAAAAGAATAACGATATCAAAAAGACAACCGAATTCCTTTGAACAAGATTAGATTTAATGAAACGCTTTGGTAATCTCCTAAATTAAGAAAAGTAATTTTTATAACATTTATCCTTAAAAATCCTAAAAATAAATAAAGAAATAAATAATTGCCTGATTTAAACTATAAGATTAAAAAAAAAAAAAACAACGCTATGAGTGAAAGTAAATGTTGAAATTTCATAGATAATGTACAGGAGAAAAAATTTAAAAAAAAAATAAGAATGATGCTATATTTACAATATTTTGTCTATTCTCGTTCAAAAAATCTAAATGAGAGTATTTTTCTAATATTAACATTATTTGTTTATTATTATTTACAAAGTTGCATAAATTGTTTGCCGCATGCCAAAAAAAATGAATTTTTTATTAATTTTTGTAACCGTAGATGCATCTATGCAAGCGAAAATAATGCACACTTTTTTCCAATTCGGAGAAAGGTTCAACCCCCATTAGAAGACAATGATCCCTCCAGGGGAACATGGTATATCTTCTAAACGGTTACAGTTATAAAAAGAAATGCTCTTTTATCATAGGAGCATCTTATGTACGTAAATTTATATCTATATTATAAAGGCCAAACATATCTGTGCGTAACGCATACGTCATTTTGCCAATGGCAACACCTTCAAATTTTAAATGAAATTTCAGTATTGTAATACTTCCTACTGCAAATTTTTACACTTATAAACATAGCACATTTTAATTTTTTTCACCATTGTATAACAAAAAAATGTACTTTTAAATGCAATTTGTTGAAAACTGTACCTTAATTTGTTTTTCAAAATATATTTTTTTCTGTAGTTTTTAATACCGCTTTTCTAATCGTGGCAACAAGAGTATACCATTTCTGTTAAAAGCCATAGAGTAAAAAGCAAAGGAAAAAAGGGGGAAATTTTGAAATTTAAATACATGCTGTGAATTCCAAGAATATCATCTGTTACAAAACCCGGTGAATTTTGATTTTATTTACAAAATTTGATTTATACATAAAAGAATATTAATAGTTTAATATCTATTTCAGAAAATAGCATCGAGTCTTGAATCAAAATGATCAAATTAAGATGCCAATTTTGTGAAATGATGAATACAGAAAAAAAATATGCATTTGTAAATTTGGTGAGGGGGAAATAATTTCGAGTTTAGATTTCACAGGGAAAAATTTCTATGTTGGAGTCAAAGTTGAATAAATTTTGCTTTTTTTCATCTTGGAATACTAGCATAAGTGTTTTAATTGACAACTTTATCATAGTAACAGATCGTTAATATTTCTTACTGCTCACATGTACGAATAAAGTTTAATTTTAACAATTTCTACAACTGAGTTTTATGGAGATAGTATTTTGTTAACTTTAGGTTAAATACGATTTGTTTCAGAGTTAGAATTACCAATGTAACGTGCATTTTTTATTGTAACTAATTTTGTAGGTTTATTATAAATCGATGAAACGGTCCCTTCTTAAACATTTTCTTTCGTCAAAATTCGACGGGTTCTACCTAATATATATAAACTATATTTAATCCGTTTACTATAGCGGCGCTTAATGGTCGTTAAACATTCACTATGAAAATTACTCGGAAACGTTTTCAAAAGTCACTGATTGCAAAAGAAACTTTCTTTTTCCTTGTGCTTCTTTAAATCTCAAAGATATATTGGTTTCTGACGTTTCTAAACATAAAGAGCTCTTTTCAAAAACATGAATAAATCGGAAGTGGTTATTGTATATTTTTGTTCCTGTTGTTGGTTTTATTAAATCGTCTAAATTAAAACACTTTTTTTTTCTACAGGCGGTGATAGATGATAGCGCAGATTATTCCTGGTGTATTTTGAATCCATTGGATGGACAATTAGAATAGGTTGCAGTAACATTATTCTCTGTTTATTTTTTTTTAATAACATGAAATGTATTTTAAAAAAATCTGTCAGGTTCTAACGCTAGTGAGCATGTAACTAATCAAGATTACTGTCATCTGATATTATCTGTATCTGTTAACTGACTTATTGTATTTAATATGCATGGCTTTATGCGTACACGGGCATAAAATAATGCTTTTTCTTATCTTGAAGATAATCCGAGCTATTTTAGTCAGATGAACAAATTTTATTGTATGAGTAGATTCCAGTATTCCCTGTCCATTTAAAACGAATACCTGAGGTAAGGCATTTATGAACTATCTAGAAAGATAATGGACAATACGGGAAGGTTACCGTTTAAATAAGCTATAGGACTTGTAGGCTGTTTTTGGAGGGAAATCGAGGAGAGGAGTGAGATAGTTCTAGTGTAGACCTCAATATGTGGGATTGGTGTTTTTCTTGGTAGATAGTTAGAAAAAAATTTCTGGAGTAGACCGCAAGATAGGTGGTCTATTCTTTCCTGGATAGATTTTTCGGTCAAAGAGTGTACTGAGGTGAGGACAAGATCGTAGATTCTTTTGTATATAGCCGGCGTAACGAGGAGATTAAGGGTGATCTATAAATTTAAATAGATTAATCTATTTAGATACCCTAGTGAGAGAGGGATATAGAGTATTTTAATAAGTGAACCGAGTGTGCAGAATAAACCGAGCGTGCAGCTGTGTGTAATTTAGTATCGGGCCGGGTCGTTTATATGCGAGTGGTGATGGTGGCTCTAAGAAAATCCATCACCGTGTGGACTAAGAAAGTATGCAACAAAATCTAATCTATTTAAAATACAAACATATATCATGCTATTAAAATCTTATTTCAATCTCAATAATACTAAGCAGAGCTTGTAAAATCAGTAGATAAGACCATTGGACTGGTTGAGACACAGCCTAAAATGCTCAAAAAAAGAAACAAAAATCATTTCTTAAAAAACTATTACTGTACATTTATGAACAATTTAATATGGTAAAAAGTAACAATTTATAAAGTGTTCCATACTAAAAGCCTCTAATTGCAGAAGATCCCCAACTACCAGATCGGGATTTTGTTGAGAGTGAAGTCGTTCGAAAGCTCTTACCATGGGGATCAAGGAAATGTATACAACTACCTGCCCGAAAGCAACTGGCAAAGAGTTACATGCCTATGTATTTCTGTTATTTATTGATTTCTCCAGTTCACTAGCTATGCAGGAAAGACACAATTTTAATAAAAAATTTAAAAAGTAAGACTTATATTATTATATACAAAAGCAACCTGTCATCTAAATTTTGAAAGTTTATCAAATTTTTCACATGACAAAGTATTTTTATCAAAATTGTAGTAATTATTGCACTGCTATGAAAGAATATCATTGTCTAAAAAAATATTTCTTTAATACGACTTACATTTGTTAATACTTGCTAACGAAATATCTCTAACATTTATGCCTTATCTATTGGTAAAATTTGAAACTAATCATTTTTAGCACTTTCCAACTAAGTTAAAAAGTGCTTATGCATTCGGTTTGCCTGTCCGTCTGTCCACGCTCTAACTCCCGTAAATATACCCGGATTTTCATGCAATTGATAGAGCTTATTTAGAGTCTCCAAAGCATGTTTGGTATTTCATATGAAGTATGTACGATTAACGGTTCATTTACAAGGATACTCAAAAGAATTCGATTATATTATTGTTCATGGGGAACAATCGCTATAATGACATTACGCTATTTCGAATGTATTGAAACTGATATTAATCATTAAATTTCACTACGATCATGTTAAAACAGAGCATTCATAGCATTTTTATTGATTTACAGGGAAACATAAAAGAAATTGGTACCAATAATGTCTTTGCGTAAAAATTGCTGGAGAGTTTTTTCTTTAAACGCGGTATGTGTTTTTGAATTTTATTAGATTTTGTCATATTACTCTTTGTAGATACATTCTAGACCGCATATACAGGGCTGCGCAAAAGTATTCGCATACCATTCTCTTTATTAGAGGAAATTGCTGAAGTGGAATTTTCAATTGAAATATAAGTAGCGATTTTGCATAATATTCCGATTGTGGTTGGGAACAGATGAAATTCGGTTTTGAAATACATTATACATTCCTATATGATAAAATTAGTCGTAATATTTTAATTTTCAAAAGGTTCAGATTTGTTATAAGTGAATGCGTTAGAAAATGCTTTTCATAATCTATGCTTGACGCATTTTTTTTTTTTTTTTTTTTTTTTTTTTTTGATAAATTGTTTTTGCACAAAAAAGTATAAGACAATTTGAGTAAATTTTCATAAATAGTTCCAATTATTTTATTATAAAATACAACTGTGATAAAAATTTATCTAACCAGTTGAATACCACCGCGTTCCTTTCACGTATGGTACATTTAATTAGTAAATAAAAGAATTTTACTTGTCTATATATTAAATCGAAATGTTTATACTCTTGTGTCAGTCAGATCACAAGAGTATCAAAATTTTAGTGTAATATACAGACAAGTAAAAAGCTTTTTGTTATAAATTAGCCATATTTTATGTGAGCGGAGTACAATGGCTTTTAACTGGTTATGATAGTTTTTATCTTAATTATATTGTATCGTAAAATAATTGGAAGTATTTATGGAAATTGAAGGAATGATAAATGTTGAAATCAGGGGGTAGCTCGGGGGGGGAACATTTCCCCCAGAGCAGTGAAACATCCCCCCCCCTGAAATTTTGAGATTTTGTGTTTTCAATGGTCAAAATGGGCAATTCCTCCCCCCCCCCGGAGCCCTACAAAGTCCCCCTCGGAGCCAGAAATATTCCTCCCGGAGAAAAGTGTCTAAATTCATCACTGTGAATGATCACAAGGTTATACTGCAAATTCTGAAACACAAAAATAAAAACATTTTAGAAAACTTTTTGTCAGTAAATTAACAACACATTAATGAGTTGTGAATTAGAAAACTTCAAATACAAAACGTTTTTTGTGTTGTGATTGTGTTCTTAATATATTGCAAAAGGGTTGGTATCTGGAAATGTGTTCCAAATATAGCGTTGAAACAGTGTTGTAAATAATGTTGATGAAAATATTTTCTTACAATAGGATTGTACTGCACAATGCTTTGTCACCAAATTAATAACACAATGTAAACACCACACAATTTAAAACACAATATAGCAACACACTTTTCACACGGTGCTTTTAAAATTGCACAATTTTAAAAAAGAAATAAAAGACAGTTTGCTTTATCGGAAAAAAATTGCAGGATATTGCTGAGTGAGTTGACTAGTTTTACCAATAAATATCAATAACTGCATTTCTAGAAAAATTATATAATTTTTAACAACACCTTTTGCACAATCCTTTTCCATATGCCACATATTCGCAAGATAATGAAAAACAATAGAAGTATTAATTATTATATTCAGTTAGTGTTGCAAAAGTGTTTGACGAATTTGCAGTGGACGTTCCCAAATACTTCTAAAAATATTACAAATAGTTTATCTTATAAAAAGCGAGTCCAATTTAATTATGAACAGCTTGTACTTATTAACCCTTCGGACTCCGGGGCACAATTTTTATTCAATTAGCACCACTGTCTTAAAAGAACTTTCCCTGAAGTAGAGAATTTCAAAAACTCTCTGATTAAATAAGAAAAATTTTATTTTCCTTTATTACTGGTGCCAAAAAAAAATATTGGAAGAAAAGATGATTTCTCCGCAGCGGAGTGCCAAGGCTTAAGTTGTAACTTTTTAAGGGAAAACAAGACTTGAGATGCCCGCCCACTCACATTAATTTTACTCTAACATTTTGTACTCACTTATTATTTGCAACAAAATTTTATCCACACTGAGAAAAAAAGAAATATACCGCCTTCATCTAGAAGGAATAGTTAGTCACTTTCTGAATACCTAAACTAGAACTATAGATTTCGGAACTACGCGAATAGGGCAAACGACTAAGCTGAATAAACAAAATGATATAGAATTTCTAATATCTTGTTTTCTAAGTGACAAAACGGTACTGGATCGTCTCAGTAGCGAGAAATCATCGCTTGATTTCTGGAATGGTTTCATAAACTAGAGTTATAGTTACTAAAACAAATTTCTTGTGTTCGCATCTATTTGCGGAGATTTTTAAATAAATTTGACCACGAGAATATAGGGGAACGCTCTTCAATTCTTGTAGGGGACTCTAGAACTCTCTTTCAAAGGGTATTAGAATTTATAAGGATGACATGGAACTATTATTTTCTAGAGCTCCAACTTAGTTTTTAGATTGACCAACGAGATTTTTTTCCCACTGCAAGTGTCTGCATATACTTTGATACATGTGCTTGATAAAACTGCGCAAGAACTTTACATAAGTTAGAAGTGTCTAAGTTTTTTAACTCTCCGAAAAAATGTTCTTTTCAGCTAAAAATTCCATCAACTCTTAAGGTATTTGAGCGATTTAGATTTTTAAAAAATGGTGATTAAGCATAAATATAAGATTATATCTGGCCGTCGGTTTTATAAAATTTTGACTATTTACAGATTTTTTTTTCTGATAATTTGCCACTGCTCTAAAATAATAAAATAATAATAATAATAATCGTAAAAAAAAACTGACATGAGTTTTGAGCATAATTCAGTGAATAAGGATTCCGAATTTCATCAAAATTGGTTGAGTAGTTTCCGAGAAAACGAATCTTAAAGCTCACATACTTTCTACAGGACTGCATCCAATCTTGTCTTATTATATATATTTGTATATATGTATTCTGGCGGAGCTCGGAAGCTATAAACATTATAATTTGAAAGATCTACTCTGTCTAACTCTGACTCTTGTTAAAACTATAAACGAAATTCTGCGTTCAACTTGGAATGAAATACCCTGTATTAAGACTTTATGTACTAACTGTATTATCCCTCAAACTTTGTCCCGTGATTTTAGAATCCTCCTGTACATCTTTTATGCGCGTATTTAAAGTAAATGCACCTAATTATCACATTTCCTAATCTAGAGTAAAAAAAAAAAAAAAAAAAAAAAATTACAGCGTTTGCGAATCTTTTTTCATTCATAAACTTCTAGTTTAATTGATTTTTTTTTCCTATGCAGAAATACGCATTCAAAGCCAGATGAAACGGATTCAAATGTTTGGTATTTGATGAATTTTTATTCTTCACATATTATAAAGAGTTTTTAGGGCTGTAAAATTTAATTGATCAAAACGCTTAAACGCATTTAAACATGATATGAAATCGAAGTTATTATATATATATATATAAGTCGGTGCTGGAAAGTTATTATAAATCATAAAAAGGGAATTTAAAATATCATTGTTAAGGGATAATATTTTTTTAATTATTTACTACCATTCCAGAACAAAACATTTTCTTAAAAATTTTTTCTCAATAACAAATATAGTACGTTTTGCTCCACCCTTGTCAGATTTTGTTTCAATTAAATGAAAAATTTTATATTTAAAAAAAGTTGCAATTCATTTAATAACGTTTTAAAAATCTGTAAATATTTTAATCAATGGTGAAAAGTTATTAAAAATTATAAAAAAGAAATTCAAACTATAACTGTTAGATGATAATATATTTATTGTTTATTACCGTTCCACAGCAAAATAATTTCTTCTGTTAAGTTGGCATTTCACAATAACAAATATAGTATGATATGCTGCATCATTGTAACATTTAGTTTTGAAAGGAGTTTAGTACAGTGAAATTGTACTTAACTCCTCGAACTCGGTTAGCTTGAACAAGTCATAAACAAAAACCTTTCACTGAAACTAATGTTAAAACTAGTTAATTAATTTGAACTTACTTTATCACATCGGTTAATTCAAACTAATTTTTATTTAAAAATTTTGAACTAGTAGAAACTGTTTTTTTAATGTTTAATTCAATATGCAATTGTAGTCAGGTTCAGTTTTCATACTATGTACGTTTTTCTCATTATTTTGTGTCCTTGTCTTTCTTTTTGTGAAAGTGAGACTAGTAACACAAGGTTACTCACAACTGCAATAGAAAATATTGCCTACTCAATTGCTTTTAAGTTGGTGGTCCTTGTAGACATGGTGTCTGTTTTGCTCTTACTAGGGAACTGCAAGAAGTGTAAGTCACCGATTTTGACGAAAGTGGTATCGTTGGAAAGATCTCATCGAGAGCAGGAAAAATCTCAATGGAACTACCCGTCGCAAATGAGCCGTTTTCGAGATATCCGACAATTTATGTCACATAATTAGTGCATACTTAATGGGGGACCGCAAAAAATTTTAGGCTCGATTTTAAAGATAATGATACCGTTAAAAAGATATCATAATGAGGGAGAAAAAACTCAGTAGAACTACCCGTCGGAAATGAGCTGTTTTCGAGATCTCCGATAATTTATGTCGCGTAGCTAGTGTATACTGTACTAGTGCACACTTAATGGGGGGCCGCAAGAAATTGTTTTCTCGATTTTGATGAAATTGGTGTCGTTGCAAAGATATCATTATGAGAAGTAAAAAACTCAATGGAACTAACCATCTGAAATGAGCCGTTTTCGAGATATCCAACAATTTATGTCACTTAATGAAGTTTCCCAGCAGTGTGCATTAGCAATATGACACAAATTGTCGGATATCTCGAAAACGTCTCATTTCCGATGGATGATTCCATTGAGTTTTTTAATCCTCACGATGATATCTTTTTAACGATACGGCTTATGTTAAAATCTAGGCTAAAATTTTTTGCGGTCCCCCATTTAGTGTACACTAGCTACGTGAGATAATTTGTCGGATATCTAGAAAATGAATCATTTGCGACGGGTAGTTCCACTGAGTTTTTTACTTATCACAATGAGATCTTTCCAACGATACCACTTTCGTCAAAATCGGTGACTTACACTTCTTGTAGTTCCCTAGTTAGTGCATTCAACCGGTCATGAGTGCAGCAATCAATTGGAACTATACCAATAAGTCTGTATTTTGATTTTGGCATAATCCTTTGATCACACATAAGTGTTGAACTCTTTCTCATATAGTATTTCTAAATTTTTCATTTGATGTTGGTAATGTTTTGACGGTGATTTTTTTCTTTTTTTTGGGGGGGGGGGGGGAGGGGTATATTTTAAAATAAAACCGTTGGAAAATGCTGGGAATTGTACTTTTGAGTCTTTTTGTACGTTGTTTCAAAAGTTTGAGCCGATTATCTTATTATTAATATTAACACTGGAACGACCAAATACATATATTTGGGTTCGAATCAGAAATTTCCTTTGAAAATAAATTAAAATTATACCACGCAAAAATGTATTAAGTAACGTAGTTAATAATGTACTTTATATACATAAAATCGTAATAAAACGAATTTATGAAATGTCTGAATAATATACAAATTAATTATAGTAAATACAACTATAGTATTTGAAAATATTTTTATAATAATATTTATAATAGTTAATTTTTTTATCCTAAAAAGTAGAAGTATGGACTATCCAAGATATTTCATAATAGTTTTCATAAACATACTAAATTACATTATGAAAAACATTAGTTTTCCCTGAAAATTTCATACTGACCCCAGGAAATTTCTCTGTCTGTGCACAAGCTCCGTGTGACAACCACGTTCTGCACGTACCCGATGGGTAACATGAAAGTCTCACAAACTACGGCAAGCGCATTTCTTATTAATATACAGTAGACTCCCTCAAATCCGCAAACCTAAAATCCACAACTCTCTAAAATCTGCACATAATTTACAGATGTAAACAATGAAACTTTCAGTTCAAATATAGAGACAAAATTTGACATTTTTATTTTTATATCAATTCTTGCATATTTTAATCTCTAATTTTCGTTAATATTCTTGAATTCAGACTATTTCATGAAGGAAGAATAAATTTATTTCTGAAAAAATTAAGGATACTGCTGATATCACTAGTAATCACTATCTTTTTTCCAAATGTATTTATGCATTAATCAAGCTTTTTTTATCAAAAATCTGGCTAAACCTGAAATAAAACTTTCTTATTTTATGATTTTGATGTGAATTAGTAGTGTTCCCTTTAAGGCAAGTTACATCGAATAATTTAGGAAAATGGCATCTTATCTTTATAATGAGTATTTAATTATACATTATTGATTATTTATTCAGCTTTGTTTTTTTTTAAAAATTATTTTTAATATTTTAGTTTATTACTGATTTATTTTAATGTTTTACTATATTGAAAGCATCCATTATAATTTCAACTGCATTATTAATTGCTGTTTAAAAAATGTAAACAAAGCAGAAATCAGAAAAATTCCAAAATCTGCTCAACCTCTGGACCTATTTTGTATGAATTTGAAGGAGTCTGCAGTATTATATTTTCTTTTAACAACGTGAGTCATTTTGAGCACATCTACCTATTCGGAGGCACTGAATCATTATTATAAAAATTTTATCTGATTTTTTTAGGGACGAAAAAACTTAAAAGATCTATGATTTATAATATTTTTATGATTTAAAAAATTTCTTTTGTAATATATTACCTAATTTTAAAAAAAATTAATTTTTTTTAATCAATATGAATGAAATTTATGTTTTAAGTGATTTATTAATTGTTATTGATTAAGGTCATTAGCCTGTAAAATGCTTTCACCTTTTTCATTGCCAAATCAAAAAAAAAAAAAAATGTTTTTTGAAGTTCCGAATCATATTACAAAAGATCGATCGTGCGTAAAAATAATTACACCCACCCATTTCATGCAACTTTAACTAGATCCTAAACAAAAACTCGAAGAAAGCTCTAACCGTGTCATTTTACAAGCGCCTTCGAGAAACACAAATTTTGTTCTGATCTTACTCTTTCACTCCTCTTAAGACTTTTCAAAAAGGCCCACTTGAGTTCGTCCGTGACCTGTTTCTATAAAATCAACTACCGCCATCGCCAATAATGCCAAAACGTGCCAACTACATCCTCGGAGGGAGAGAGAAAATCCTCTTCCGCCAGAGGGCAGCAGTTGATCACATATTGTGGTTGCCATCGACCGGGAAGAAAAGATGCAAGATTGATTCATGTTTTGCCTGTACTCAGGGGAAATGGGGTGAGATAGAAAAGGATTCAGTGTAATCTTGGCGGACTTTTTAAACAGAAATGATGATAAAAGCTCTTGATGATCCTTGTATCAGCACGAAACGACGTTTTTAGAAGATAGTTCGAGCTAGAATTACATCTAAAAAAGAACACTTGTAGGAATCGGAAGATAAGTTTCCGATTTTTTATCTTGAAAACAGAACATTAAAGTCACTTGAAGTCTTTTTTAAAAGTTTAAGGCAGTGTTTAAATCTGATTGACATGGTACAGAAATTATTAATTGTTATTTTTATTTTGTCTTTTTTTAATTTATTTTAATATCTAAAATTTTAAATAGAGAAAAAAATATAAATACTATTATAGTATTTTTTTATTATTTAAATCTAATTTAAATAGTTCATTTTATTTTTATTTATGAAATTAGAATTCATATTCAAGGTTGAAATAATAATCAATAATAATAATAAAAACTTTTAACGCTTTATTTATGCATTTAAAAATGTGAAACATGATTATTTAAAAAATATTTATTAAGACAACTGATCGCCTATTTTGTATATACATAATTTCACACATCAAAATTATAGTTTACCCATCAGTAATATAATACCACAAAAAATTTGACACATAGTATAGAGTTCAGTTTAAAAAAAGTGTTTATTTAAATCAAATTGCGAAAGTCCGAAATAGGACTTCTTAATTTAGCCTATTACGCTACGCTCGACGGATCAACACTCAACATTAAAGGCAAGATTAAAAACGTGCTAATAGAAGACTGGTGAACTAAATGACAATCACTAATAGTTTTTGATCCAAGCACGACTATCATTACAAATTAGATATTAGCTAACTATACAAATCTCATTAAAACTAACAATCCATGATTGCCGATGAGCTTCGTTGAATGATAGTAAAATTTTACTCTTACAAAGCCTAGAAACTTCTACTGAACTAAACTCTATAGTTTTTGATTCCTCAAAAGACGTGGCGAGATTAACTAGGTGCGACTTTAATCCAACATTACTCAACTGTTTTCACAAGGTAGGGCACAACAACAATAACAACATCTGACTTGTGTGTTCGACATAAAGCATGCTTATAAGTCATCGTCAATTTTACAGGGACGAGATAGCACAAGGAAATTTTAAAATACAAGAGAAGTACAACCGGGAGCTCCAGTATGTGCAATTGAGCCAGATGGATTCGAGCCCACAATCTCCTACGCTCGCAAGCGATTAGCAGTGTAGTGTTCTTAACCATTCGGCCATGGAGACCCCTTCAGAAGGTAGGTCTCGACAGCCGCCGATTCGAATTTTAGACAATGTTTTATACTCAATGGATTAACCAGTGTAACATAACTTCCGTAAAATTACAGCGAAAAGCACTAACCGCAGATTCTGAGAGCCACTCACCATCTACCTCCAACCTAGAAAACCCTGGTTAAACGCTCAAATGAAATTCCCGATAACATTTGATTGGACATCATCAAGAAGACATCCAATCAGGATTAAAAGTGAACACCATTTGAGCGTTCGACCGAGATTTTCGGTATAACGTGGGGTTGAAATAGTCTAATCCATTTTCTTTATTTTTTCTTTGCTTTTTTGCTGTTTTATTAGGTAGATTTATGTTTATCGCCTCTTTGATTGTTGCTTTTTTTTATTAGAAAAGGTGTTTATATTTGTTACATAAGATCAGAAACATAAGTTGGTTTCTTTTGCAAACTCCAATGTAATTACTTTTAATTTTTTTCCTTCAAATAAAAAGGACTGTCACAGTTTTTACGTGTATATTATTTTATTATTTACATATCAACTTATAAAAAATAAATTTTAAAAAAATCAACGAAGTCATTTGGACGCTCCATATAAAAAGAGTCAAATTTATATAACTGAAATGCATTTAAATTCACAAAAACGTCTGTTGATCCTAATGCGTTATCCAAAATCAAAGCTTACACAACCACCTCCTATAAAGTTTCGATATTAGTCCTACATATCTAAATCTATTACATTACATACATAATATCGATGCTGATTATTTTCATACTTTAACAAATTTCATTATATATAATAATTTTATATTGCAAGATAACACAATTTATCTATAAAAAGTCGGTACCCCACAAAGTGGTTGAACATCTAATTATCAAACAAATATCATTATGAACGCAAATATATCTATATTATAAAGGCCAAACATATCTGTGCGTAACGCATAAGTCATTTTGCGAATGGCAACACTTTCTGATGAAATTTCGCTTTTGCAGTTTTCGCTACTGTAAATTTTTAAACTTATAGACATCGCACATTTTTAATCTTTACACCGTTGTATAGAAAAAAAATGTACTTTTAAATGCATTTTATTTGAAAATTGTATCTTGTTTTTGAGGTATTAATTTTTTTTGTAGTTTTTAATTCAATTTTTCTGGAGGTGGCAACTTTAGTACTACATTTCTATGTGAAGTAAAGAGAAAATAGCCATAAAGTAAAAAGAAAGTGTAGACAGGACTTATAAGAAGCTGGGAGTGAGGCAAAAAATTTAAACTTGAAATCCTCTACAAAAGCCCAAACGCAACCGTATGCTTTCCAAAAAAGAAGAAAACTTTTAGTACTACGATTTTTAGTTTATAATTTACGGTTATTGAAAGTTATAGTTTATAATAAAATGCAATGCTACTTTAGAATGCTTTAATATAAGCAGATCGTTTTCATTTAGTGAAAAAAAATGCACAGTTGACATTAAAGAATTCGGTATCTGTTCCATGCGATTGTTTTGTTTGGGCCGAATAACTGCATTTAAATTTAGTGATAACGCGCATCATATTGCAGACTGTTTTTACGTTATACTCCACCTCCATTTATCTCTTTCCTCCATAGAAAATAGCAGATTACCATACATTTTTGTTCCAATTTTCTCATTTCAACATAAAAAAATTTTAATTAAAATATTTATTTCAAGAGTATCGTTTGCTATAAAACCCGGTGTGTTTTAGTTTTATTTCGTTTTTATACACCAATTAAATGATTTTTAGTTTATTGCAAACATACTTTAGAAAAAAACATAAATTTCTCTTTACAAAAATGTATTTTAATGAATATTTTTGTTGATTATTTGCTCAGCATTTGTTTGATTCGCATCAAAAATCTGAAGGAATACAGTTTCATTAATTTCTGTAACTGATTAAATTTCTGTAAATAATTTCTGTAAATAACATTTTTCGAATTTTGAAAAAAAAAATAATAATTACATTTGATAATACATGAAACTATTAAAAGAAAAAAAATAAAGGCATATGAATCATTTTACTATCGATATGTCTTGCTGAGTTTTTTAAATTATGAAATCGCTTTTTTGTTGGATTTCTGACGTCAGGTGCATATTTTTCTACTTATGTTGTATAAGATTTGACCGTAAAAGTCGAATGCTTCACCGGATGCTAATGACGTCATTTTATGTTTATGTAAACATGTGTTTAAAGTCTTAAAACTAGAATATATTTTGTAGAAGTACATTATTTTCACTCCAGTGACTTTGAAATTCTTCACATGTGGAAATGCCTTATTTTTGAAAATAACATAATTGAAAGCATACACTGATTAAACGCAATATTTTAAAAAAAATTAGCCCGTGTTTATGAAAAATTTGTAACATGCAATGTGCGTCATCAGATTGGAAGTCTGTCCAAAATACAGCAATTTATATTATGGCGATAATCTCCAGGTTGCATTTTCACTGGCGAATTAGACAAGCTAACAAAGATGATCTTGGCAGTAATTAGAGGCTTAAAAAATATCAGGGTCTCTAAATTTTTGTCCAAAAGCTTCTCAACTGCAATAAAAAATATTGCTATTCTTTAAACATTCTACTGTAATTTTATAAAAATAACATAATTTGCATGATATATTTTATAATTTTCAGTTAAACTGACTAGAGCAGACAATTTTTTTAGTTCTTTTTTGTTACCTGTCATTTTACCAGAAGGAAAATACAAAACAAAATTATTTATTTATTCTTTCTTTTTTGGATTTTTTTTCATGTAATTTATTTTTTACTTTATTAGTAGAACCATTTTTATTTTTCAAATATGTTTTCAAAAAAAAAAAAAAAAAAGTGTACATTTTTTACATAGAAAATAGATCCGAAATGGAAAAAGAAAGATGTAAATTATGAAATGAGAGTTTTTAATTCACCATTATCTGAGGTTTTAATTGCAATTGAATATTTGTTTTGTCATCATATATAAAAATCAATGTACGCGTGTTGCACGGAAAATATAGCATCCGATTTGCACATTGAATTGACGTCAGGCAGAGTTTGGGTGTTTAATTTACAAAACGAATTTTAAATTTATCATACAGTTAACTTAGTAACTTTTTTTTTAGAAAAAGTGCATGTGCTGTTGTTTATTTACTTTTACATTTTACTATGCGCGTAAGATTTTTCATATACGCAACATATCTATCTGTATTATAACTAACAAACGTCCCCGTGGGTAGCATTGACGTCATTTTGGCAACATTTCACAATGAAATGATTTTTTTGCAATTTTCGTTACTGCAATTTTTTAATCTTTAAATCATCGCACATTTTCAATTTTTATTCCGTCGTATAGGAAAATAAATCTTCATTCAAATGCAATTTGATTAAAAATTGATTAAAAACTCACTTATTACGACGTTATATTTTTCAAGCATTTCATTTTAATCTTTATTCAAAGTTTTCAAAAAAGCTAAATTCAAAGCTTTATTTAGGCCCCACCAGTGGCCGAGAGGTTCTGACCTCAAACTGGTAGACGGTAGGTGCTGGGTTCGAACTCAATCGCGACCGTCGGCCTAACCGTTCGGAGTTTTCCGTGGTTTTCTTCGAACCTTGCGTAAATACGGGTTAGGTTCCCTTAGAAAGACCCCCACGGAGGGCACCCCACCCCTTAGGGCCTATATCCCACAGCGTAGATAATCGGCCCACATACATACAACCATCAAAGCTTTATTTGATACTATAATTAATATTTTCCTTTTAATTCTTTAAGTAGCCTAGCCGTGTTTCTCCATCGTGCAACGTTTCAATTCAAAAGCTTATTTAACACAAAATTGACATTAATGTTAACTTTTTTAATTGTATAAAATAAAATATACGTAAAGTTATCAAATACAATTCTTCATAACAATACTTTTCACAGTTATTATTTTATGAATTAAACATGAATAAAAATATCTGCAAGACGCTTAAAGTATTAAAAATGCTTTTTTACTGTTAATTAGTAGTCTAAAAAAGCATATTACATGTAGAAAATTTGTTAGAGTTTTCAATTTTAATTTTAAAAAGATGGTTTTTATCTTTACTATGTAACCCGAGAAGCCCGGGTTGCATTTCCAGAAAGAATCACGTTTTGAGCACCAGCCTTGGCGAGCAGGCGAAAGCGAGAACGTTCAGCTAGCTGCATCGCCAAACACAAAATAAACTAAGTTCAAATGTGTCATAAAACATATGGTTAAATAGAATTATATTTATTACAAGAGAATCTTTACTACTGTTTTTAATTAACTTCTCAATTTCTTCAATATAGCGAGTTAAGGAAATAATATTTTTGAACTAAGTAAAAAAAAAAAAAAAAAAAAAAAAAAAAAAAAAAAAAAAAAACCTATGTTTAGATGTTCTGTGAAATTTAAAGCATTTTAATCTGAAAAAGCTCTTTGTTTTAAACTATATTTTAATCGTAAACAACGGTGAATAACATTTTCTCATATTATAGTCTGTGTTTGATAATTTTTACGGAAAAAACAAACGAACAATAAGTGCGATCTCTTTGCAGAAGGAAGGGTTGCTATTCGCTAGGCGTTTGACGTCACAAACAAGAAAGGGTGAGTAGCATTGACTTCATCTCCGCGCCAATCGTTGTTCTGGCGATAAGGTGCTCAAAACGTGATTCTTTCTGAAAATGCGCCCGGGTTCGATCCACTAGTTAATAATAAAATACATTTATATCGATATATTGATGATATCTATATTATAAAGGCCAAACGTATCTGTGCGTAACGCATACGTCATTTTGCGAATGGCAACAGTTTCGCATACAATTTCGATTTTGCAATTTTTGCTACTGCAAATTTTACATTGCTAAACATCGCACATTTTAAAATTTTTACACCGTTGTATAGAGAAAAAAAAATATTTTTAAATGCAATTTTTTTGAAAGCTGTATCTCGATTTGTTTGTAATATATTAAATTTTTTTATCTAGTTTTTGGGAGTTTTTGGGGTTAAATTGGGCTCCTTATGCAGGCATAAGGTGTACACTTTGATTGTAAAAGCTTTCAAATTGATGTTGATAAATTAATTTTAAGTGTATTTAAGTTCTAACTACATTTACTCATTTATTTGACATTAGTATTATTCTATTTATTCAGAAGATATTTATGTGATAACAGTTATAAAATCTGATGATTCTACTCAAACCTATAGCATAATATATGATTTTCAGTGATTGTGAAAAATACAAATATTAAAAGTTTTTTCAAAAAAGCAAACTATTTTTATTTCCATTTCTCAATTAAGAATGATAACTTATATTCCTATTTGTTTTTATTATTAAAGTTTATAAGCCATGTGTAGATAAAACATTATTCTACATTTGGCATTTGAAAACTTATAACCAAATTTGACAATTTTGTAAAAGAGTATCAGAGAGGAATTATTGTAACGAAATACTGGTTGAGAGTCCATTTTCTAAATATTTAGATTTAATTTTATTTGGATTTTGGAATTATTATTATTTTTTTATGTATACTTTAGGGTAGCAAAAAATACTTTCTTATGCTATTAGAAGATAAGAAAATTATTTAGTTGCTATGTAATTATTTTTATCCTCAACCAATATTTTCCCTATCAATAATAAACAAATTGTGATATTTTCTTTTGATTATACTCTTGTTTTACTATTATTATTATTATTATGATTTCTATAATGAAGTTTAGTATTAATTATACTCTTATTGAAAAATATTAGGATATGGAGTCTTATTATGCTACTTATTATTATTGTTATTATTATTATTACTTAAATTTTGCTATATTTATTATTAATTTTTGAAGTGATAATATTTATTATTAGAAATTTGACATATTATTAAAAAATATTGGAATCCAACAAAAAACATAAGATTAAAACCAAAGATTAAACAAGATTTGAGGATATTTAATTAAAGAGACTGAATTCACTGGACATTGAAAAAGATTCTTTTATATATTCTTGAAAGACTTTTTTCACTGAAGGACTTTATTTAAAATAAACTACTGATTAAGTCAGTGAAATTCTATAAACTCCCATGAAGGAGATTTCTTATTGTGTTTATTATATTTTTTAAATTTCTTGCTTATTAATATTTATAACTTATTTACTTTTATTGTATGTATTATCTCATATGCACTTAGAAATAGTAAGTGATATTGTAACATTATTGTATTTCTTTCAGGGAAATGCTCCTACCTAAATTTAATTCAATTTAATTTTCTCTTAACTATTTTTTTAATCGCAAATCTATACATATAATAAAACAGTAGGACCCGGTGTGTCTGTACATTGAAGATAATTGACAAAAATGGAGTCAGGGCGATAAAAGAAAACCAATGAAACACAAAAAAAAATTTTTGAATTTTTTGTCTGTCTGTCTGTCTGTCTGTCTGTCTGTCTGTTTGTTCGAGGTTATCTTCGTAACTACTGAATGGATTTTTATGCGGTTTTCACTAATGAAGAATGCACACTCCCGGGCAGTGTATAGGCTTTGTTTCATCAAAATCGGACAACAGACAAAAAAGTAACAAAAAGAAACAAAAGAAACTATTAGGTGCGCTGCTCACGTTTTTTAGTACATAACGTTTTTTAGTACATATAAAATCCAATAGATGTCACTGTGCGATTTTAAAACGCGCTATCGTTATGTTTTCGCCAGTCTACTTAAGTATGAGAAAGTTTCAAGCTGGCTGTCGTTCCATGTGGTTTAGTCGGTAGAACGTCAGTGCGCCATACTGATGGCCCGGGTTCGATTCCCAGCATGGAATTTTTTTTCACTATGTTGGCATTAACGCCTATAAGCAATTAAAAGAATTTGAAATATTGTATTCAAGGCGAATTTTCTCTCTGGGAAAATTTCCTTGCATTAATATGTCAGTGTAATTTTTTTTTCGATTTAATTTTTTTTTTCGAAACTTTGTTTTTCTTAAAAAATTACAGTAAATATTTGATATTTCCCAACGTTTTTTGAATGATCGACTTGCTTTTTTTTTTTTATGTATGTCTGAACCTTATCTAACTACTTCTTCAAGATTTCTTTAGATAAACCGACCAGCGTAGCGGGCGAAGGCCGCTAGTATTTTTTATATTGCTTTAATTTTCTTTTCTTCCATCTCTTGGCTTCCTGAGTTTGACAGTTTTATTCCTAGATTTAACTTTTCTAAATTATTACATTTCTGTTGTCTGAACTTGTAGTTTTATTTAACTATCAATTTCATACAAATTTTTGGGGAGGGGGGATAATATTACAAATTTTAATTTTTTTTTCGCCAAAACTAACCTTTATACTATACTAATTTCCTTATAATAATAGTCCGTACTTACTTCAACTTATTAAATTAAAATCTTGTTTCTAGATCTAATCTATTAATCTTTATGGAAACGATATAAATTCTTAATTCGCCTTAAAAAACATTTATTCCAGTATGCGTAAATTAAAAAAGATGGCTCTAAATTAAAAATATTCTTAATTAAACTTTATTCCTTAATATTCCAAATAAAACTCATTTTTCTATGTTTTTATCAACCCTTTTTAAGAAAGACTTATTAAATTCATTCCAAAACCATACCTATCAAAAATATCATTATTTTATTTTATCTATTTATTTATTTTCCCTCAGTCAACTTTTGATATTGTGCATATCAATAAATTCATTTTTTTTCTTTTTCTCTTAAAATTAATCGTCTATAAATATCGTCTGCCTAAGATATTTAAAATTCTGAGTCGATTATAAATTGGTTAAACAATATTTTTTTTTAAATAAAAATGTTGTCTGTCAAATATTAATCTCGACTCTGGGTATGAGTTATGTTTACATAAAAGAATGATGGTTTGAGACTAAAGAATGTTCTAGAATTTTCTATTTAGATTTAAAAAGAGGAAGTCTCGAGAGGTGGTAAGAAGAAGAAGGATTCTTGGGTGCTCTCATCCATGAGTACGGCTGGATGTAATAAATGATGGAATATTTTTTTTTGGATGTTTCGGTAAAAGATCGTCTGCAAAAGGAGCTTTTCTCTCTATTATAGCTACAGTTTAATAAAATGAACTTGCAGCAGCCAAGGAGTGACTTATTGGATGTTCTACATTTATTTATTTTGTTTTTTTTCTCGCTGGCCATGACTTCTGTGCGGAGAAAGGGAAACCTGGCGATGATGTTTCTGTCCCCCTAAGTTTAAAATGTCACACACACACACACACACACACACACACACACACACACATATATATATATAACCTAAAACTCTACAAACTAATACTCAAATGATAATCGCTTTTTCTAATCAAATATTTAATAAAATCAATATTAATTCTATAATAAATGATAAAAACTGTAATTTTCCTATAAATAATATTCAATTATCAAAAACTTTTAAGTATCCCATAACTATAGGAAGAAATATTTTTAACTATAATTCGTTCTCAAACTATACTTATGATGCTAGTACTTTACCATGTAAATGCAATGACCCCTCCCTCAAAAATACATTAATAATGATCATGGACATATTATCACTGGTAATCTTAATATTGTGGATGATTTAACACTAAGAAAATTAATGGGTTATGGCACTAAATATAGAATACCATCCAAATTAAACATTAATTCTATAATAAAACAATTTACTTATGATATAGATATATTTATATATAAAATTGCAATATATTATAACAAACCTATTGAATATTTCAATTAATGGAAAATTTTAGTCATTGATAAATTAACTAAGTCTTTAAAATATAATATTTCACATCTAGATTATGTAAATACTAAGCTTCTTTTCAAGCAAATCACTAAATTGCAACATAACTTTGTAATAACTTATGTTGACAAATCTCCAAATAATTATGTAAATCCTATTATCATCAACTGCTTAAATCTAGTATATCTTCTAATAACATATTCCAAAAAACTAATGATAACATAATTGTAAACAATCGTAAAATAAAGGCATTTATAAATTATTAGACATTAATTCTACAAACTTTAAATATCCTTTTTTAGTCTTCATACCCAAATTTCATAAGAATCCTGTTAAATTTAGAACAGTTACAATTAGTTGCAATTAGGGATTACAATCCCGAGACTAATTTCCGATCCCGGGATTTCGGGATTGTTTAGATTCAATCCCGGGATCCCGGGATAACCCCGGGATTACGAAAATTAAAATTTCTCCATTATTACCAATTTTCACAATAGCTAAATTTCATAATATTGTAAAAAATAATTAAAGCAAAAATATAGCCTAACTTAAAAAAATATATCAAGTTCAAAATTTATTAATTAATAATAAAATAGTATAGTATAAATTACAACAAATATTCTGGTAATGTTTGACAATGTAACAACAACAAAAGTCTATGTTTTATCTTCCATATAATTTCTTTCATTTGGTGTTGAAAAAGTCTTTGAATGGGTAAATGTTTACAATATGGAAAGATAATTAGTAAATTAATAGTATTAATTAAATTTTGAATTATTCTCATTACCAAATAATTAAAGAATACAAATTAGGGATATCGGAAACACAAGATTTTCCTCTACATAATGCTTTTTTTCCTTGAAATAAAAGTACTTAACACATACTTACATATAATAATGAAAATTTAAATAAATATATTATTTAAATTTATAATTAGTGATAGATGTTAAAATTTGAAAACATTGCATAACATAAAAAATTATTCCATACCAAGATAAAGAACATTAGTTTGAATAGCTCAGTGTTTCTTAACTAATTGGTTTTTCTTTGAAACTATGATCTAAGAAATATCAAAGCATCTAAAGTATCACCTCCAAGTCGACTTCTAATTTTGTTTGCAATAAATCCTCCTGCCGAAACTGCTCAATCTGTTTCGACACTTGCGGGAGGAATAGTCAGCAAATATAGATAAACTAATTTTAAATGATGACCGCATACTCCTCCATTTTCAAAAAGAGACATCTCATTTCTAATTCGTATTGATAAATCCTTTTGTTTTGTTGTTTCAGGTTCAACAGTTCGCATGTTTTTTTTTCTATTTCTTATTGTAATTTTTCCTTAAATGTTCGGTTATACTTTTGACATTTCGCAGTGGGCTTAATATGCTTTATTTCTATATCTTCAGACTTGCTATTGTCAACACTGTTATTCACTCTACCAATTATTTCTTTTACTTGCTTCTTAATAACAGTTTTGTTAGGAATTGAAAACATACTGCTAGTTTGCACTCAGGTCATCTCATTTAGGATTATACAAATAATTTAAAACACTCGATATTTTCATATGTCAGCGTTTTCTAATGCATAGTTTTAGCACGTCTGTCATTTTATAAGCAAATTTTGATTTTTTTTCTCCGACAATTCGTTCCGATAATTCGTTCCAATTCGTTTTCGCCTTTATTCGTTAAGGTTGCGTCTGTGGCTAACAAATTAGAATCCCTGCGACAGATTGCTTCTACTATGTGATTTGTGTCGGTTTGAGGGCTTCAACAATTTCGTTTATAAGTAGAAAATCAGAATCGTCAATTCAGATCTTATGCTCTACATCGATTAAAGCTTTTTGTATGCAATTTTTCAAGAAATAAAATCGTTCAAGTATAGTTACCAGCTATTCCATCTAGTCTTGCAATCTAAAAGAAGGGAAAGTTCTTTCTTTTTTTTTCAGATTGAAGAACTTCATTCCTTGTTGCAGATCATTTAAAATAAATTACTAATTTTCGAATTTTTTTAATAAGGTCATTGATATATTTATCAGAGTATGAAAAGCCGTTTTCATCTTCAAAATTTAAAACAAACCCCGATTCTAAACTTTCGGAAGATTCAATATCTTCATCTTTATCATCATTTTCTAAGGCTAAATTTTCACTTCCGCAGCATGATTCAGCTATTGTTTTACTGGAGGAAGTTTCTGATTCTGTATTTTGTTGATTACAATATAAATCATCACAAACTGCTAAAAGAATGCCATGAGAGAAACAAAGCTGTTGATCAGCTTCAATTTTTTTTACGGCTTTCAGCATTACATTTTGTTCATCAGTTACGAGAGCAACAACATATTTTTTCATTGAAATGTCATACTGTTTTAGGCGCAGTGTTAGCATTGCGATACACTTTTTTTCAATGAAAGATCTATGTATAGGCACAAGCCCTAAATTAAAGAATTTGTTTAAATTTATATTTCTTTTATGGACATTAATATTCAAAAATAGCTTGCTTGCAGTAGATGTCCATTCGTCAAAATCAAACTATTTTTTTCCCCGAAGTTTTAAAAGTTTGTATTTCTCTTGCAATTAACATCTTTTTTTATGAAACTATAGTTCACTACACGATTTCGAGCTGATACTGCAGATTTTGGCAAATCATTAAAGCCTTTAGCTATAAGTGAATTTCTTAAATCAATTGAAGACATGAAAACATTACATGAAAAACCATCTTTAGCAGTCATTCTCGATAGAATCAAATCTAGTGATTCCTTATCACTACTAAAATTGTCCTCTATTTTTTTTAGAATGCCTTTATTTTTTTTAGAATTTATCTTCTGTGCAATCTTGACTTGTGGATGGAATAGAGTATGTAATAAATTCTGCAATCCCTTAGTCGATCCACCTAATGTTTTAAGCACTGCTTTTACATTTAGCGCTTTTTCCATCTTTTGGCGTTAAATAGTAGTACCAAATTGAAGATGTATCATTGTCTTTCTGATGAGCCACGGAATCCTTTTCATTCGACATCTTTAAAGCAAAGTAAGTCTGAATTCACGAAAAGCAAAGAAGTTAGCCCATAATGACTATCATACACAAATGCGACGCTTATCAGTAAAATCTAATTCAAAAATGATCTACGAAGTGAAGAAAATTTCGACAAACGCAGTAAAATCGAAATAAACAAATGATTTCATTTTCCCTGTCTAAAAGCTATATGTGTTACATCTGTTTGCAAGTCAAAACATTTCTACTGTAAAAGATTTACTCGCTTAGAAATATATGTAAAAAATATTTGAAGCATATATTCTTTTTCAATCATGTATAAATTTCATGAAAATTGATTTTTTACCAACCAAAAGCGAAAGTTTATAAATATCTTTTTTAAATTCAGCTGAATATTATTCCACTAAAAAATCAGACAATCCCGAAATCCCGGGATTTTTTTCTGACAAATCCCGGGATTTTCGGAATTAAAAATACATCGGGATCCCGGAATCCCGGGATGCGGGATCCCGGGATTGTAATCCCTAGTTGCAATACTTATAATAATGCTGCTAACAAACTTCTATTAACAATTCTTAATCAAATATATAAAATTACTAAAACCAGTGATAATACACATTGTATAAAGAATAGTTATGAACTGGTCAATATTATGAAAAATCTTAAAAGTATAAAAAACGTAACTACTTTTAATTTCAAAGATATTTTTAATAATATCGATTTATTAGATTTACATAATATCATAAATGAACTTTTTTAAAAATATCAACATGATTTGGATCTTTCAACGAACATTGATACTGATTATTTTCTTACTTTAACTAATTTCATTATCTATAATAATTATATCATGCAAGATAACATTATATATATTCAAAAATTTGGTATACCACAAGGTGGTAGTGCATCAAGTTTACTATCAGATTTATACTTATATCATTATGAAAATATGAACATTTATATCGATATATAGATGATATAATTTTAATTGATACTGATAATACCAGTATATCTCAATTCCTTGTTGATTATCCATCCAATCTAGAAATTACAAAAAATCTGCTTTCTAATAATACCATTAACTTTTTAGACCTTAAAATTATACTAAAAGAAAACAAATTAATAACTGATATCTATGACAAAAGGAAAGAATTTAATTTTAAAGTTAATACATTTACTAATTTTAAATCCTGTCTTCATAATTCTGTATATCGTAATATAATCCTTAATCATTTATATAGAATAAAATGTTTATGTTCTTCTCATTTAATTAATACTAATATTAAAAAAGCTTGTTTTGATGCTATAAATAATGGTTTTCCTAAAAAAAAATCATATATTCTTTAATATATAATTAGTTATTACATGATCTAATAATTAATTAACACTTTGCGTAAAAAAAGTACAAAAAAATTATTAAAACATAAAAAAATGATAAAAAATTAAAAATGTAAAAAATATATAAAAAAATGTATATAATAGGTTGGTTGGGTGGGTAGATGTTAGAGTACGGGGGAGGGAGGTGTTGTCTGGATAAAACGCAAAGGTTAATTTATATTTAAAAAAATGAGAGTGGGAAATTCATTTGTTAATTTGGTACCAAATTTCTATGGAGTTTAATTGACACCAATGTATGGTTAATTGTTTGGTTATATCTATTGTATTATAATAGTTTTATTAATTTACATTATTATTTGGCACTTCACTTTTAATAAATGTGAGTACTATATCACTCTCAAAGTATTGGGTACATTTATTAATAAGCTATTTTTTAACCTTTTATCATCCTAAATTAAGATATTGAGTTTAGCCCAGCATAGTTAAAATAAATGTTATTGATTTAAATAATAATAGGGTAAACTATGCAGTTTGGTTTAATTTTTCTGTAATTACATTATTCTACTTTTAATTAATTTATAAATTTAATATAATGATGTGTACGATTATTAATTTTATTTTTTCTCCTTTTCAATTTTATGTCCAATTCAGTAATTTGTTGTTCTTTTATATTGATGTTATTTCTCATCACATTTTTTTTTGTTTTGTTTTTGCGACTTCGAAGTCTACACGTGGATATAATTTTGTTTTTATTTTCTCCATATCCACTGTGAATTACTTGGTGTCTCTTTAATGAATTTTGGTTTTATGCGTGTTGGTAGTCCCAAATTCGTATTATTTTGCTTTTTCATGGCTAATACGAAGATGAAACCACACACTTCATTTGTAGTTCCAAAGTATTTGGGGCTTGACAATTCTGCTATGGTTCTAAAAATTTCTATTATATTCATTTTATTTATTTATTTAAATTTTTCCTTATGTTCTATATGTTTTTTTTTTCTATTAAATTCAAATGGTTAATATTGTTTACTATTAATGATATTATGTATATACACTCAAGAGCCAAAACATTATGACCACCCCTACATTTTGCAATGAACTCGCCAGGATGACGTGGAAGGCACGTGATCTGATGGAAGTCGTATTTAACTGCTGCTGGAGAATCTGAAGAATCATTCTTTCACTTACTTCTATGTGTGATGGGAAAGGCTGCGGATCCAAGCGACTTTGATAGAGGGCAGATTGTAATGGCTCGAAGGCTCGAAACAAGTATTTCCGAAACTGCACGACTCGTGGGTTGTTCGCGATCTACAGCTGTTAGTACGTATGCAAAGTGGATGAATGACGGTGAAACCAGCAGTAGACGACATGGTGTTGGACGTCCACACGCTATTAAAGAAAAATGTCGTTGGAGACTGTCTCGCATAGTGAAGCAAAACCGGAGCCAGACAGTGGTTCAGCTGACAGCTCAATACAATGCAAGGCCAAGTAGAATAGTATCGGAGCACACTGTTCAGTGCACAATGTTGGAAATGAGGCTGCGCAGCAAACGTCCCACTCGTGTGCCTTTGCTGACCAAGCGTCATCGCCAACTGCGCCTGAGCTGGGCCCGGGAACATCGAGAGTGGTCCATGGATCAGTAGCAGAGAATTGCCTGGTCAGATGAATCACGGTTTGTGATTCATCACGCCGATGGCCGTGTCAGGATACGCCGTCTTTCAGGCGAACTTTGGGAGACGTTCTCTTGGGACCCGTGGTTGTGGTAGAGCTGGTTATGAATGCTTCAGGGTATCTGAACATCATTGCGGACCAGTTGCACACTTACATGGCCTCTGTTTTTCCAGCCGGAAATGGAATGTTCCAACAGGACAACGCCCCGTGTCACACGGCTAAAATTGTGTTGGAGTGGTTCCAGGAACATAATGCTAAATTCCAGTTAAAGTCCTGGCCGCCTAACTCACCGGATCTCAATCCGATAGAACACATTTGAGATTTCATGGGACGGCAGCTCAGAGTTCATAGACCACCAATTCTCAATATCTCGGATTTGCGTGACCGTTGCTTAAATATCTGGTACAATCGGTCACCAGCCATCAACCAAGGACTTGTGGCATCCATGCCAAAGCGGGTTGAAGCTGTGTTGCGCGCCAAAGGTGGGACAACTCGTTATTGACAGATAGTCATAATGCTTTGGCTCTTGAGTGTATAATTTAATGAAATTTTGTCTGAAAATGTGAAAATTATAAAAACTGTGTAATGAGGGTACAATGAACTCAATTTTCTGAACAATAACAAAACTTAATACTCCTCGGAAGGTAGTGGGGAGAGAAACAGGTACTGTAACACCACAGTTGTTGGAACGTTGCAATGCCAAGCCGATTCCACTCATATTGTAGGGAGAACAGCCTTTGCGGCCGAAGGAATGGCGTTCAATTTTTTTTTCTTTTTCTGTTCTGGGTGAAATTTTATTTAAAATTAATGGCCGTGCAAATAAGTGCAGTTAATCGAAAACGGTATGATATAAAATTTTGTCAAAATCATTTTAACCGTTTCTTGGATAAAATTAGCTTCACCCTTAGTTACTCCCAAAATAGCTCACTAAATATAATTTTTTCGAACATGTCACCCAGATTAGTGGTTTTTGAATTCTGAAAACGATTAAATACCAAATTCAGTTAAAGATCGTTAAAACTGTATTTTATGTAAAATTAGCTTATCCCGTATTGACCCAAAAATGGCCCATTAATCGAAATTTTTCGAACATGGGATTTAGCCCTATGATTTTCTCGTGAACTATAACGACATCTAATGCAAAATTTTGACAATTTCATTTGAGCCTTATTTAATTACAATTATCTTGACCCGCACTCATAATGACCCAAATAGATCCACTATTCTAATTTTAACTAACATGCCACCTAATTCAATGGTCTTTTCGAATTCAAAAACAATAGAATACCAAATTTAATCTAATTCGTTAAAACCGTTTTCTAAATAAAATTTGATTGACCGGTAGTGCCCCAAAACTGACCCACTAATTGAAATTTCTCGATTCTGTAAAATAGCCCAGTGATTAGTGATCTTCTTGTGAACGAAAATGGTTTAACATAAAATTTTCTCAATAAAGTATGAGCCGTTTTGTAGCTACAACGAGTTTGACCCGGGCTCATAGTGACCAAAAATGACCCACTAATCGAAATTCTTCGAACATGTAACTTTGCCCAATGATCGTTTCGTGTCCTATAATAATAGTGCCTGTATAATGCAAAATTTTGCAAAATTATTTTAGACTTTTTTTACACACAATTAACTTGACTCTCACCAATTATGAATAAAATGACCCACTAATCGAATGTTCTTGAACATGCAATCTAACACATTGGTCTTTTAAAGCCCCTCCCCAAAAAATACAAAATTAAGTCAGCATCATTAGAGTCGTTTTTTAAATTAAATTAGCTTAACACGTAATGATCTCAAAATGATCCGTTAATCGAAATTTCTCGAACATACCCTATATGGCTTAAAGTGACTGGTCACTTGCGATTTTAAACGGTTTAATAAATATCTAAAAAGATACATGCGGAATTATTTTGAATTTTCACGTGTGTAAACAAAATAGTACAGGTCATATATTTTGTGAAGATTTTTTTCCCGAAATTCCGTATCGGACTGTCAACAAATTAAAAAGGAACGAATATCTTTTCCATAACCCTGTCAAAACTAACATATAGCAAAAGCGTTTAAACTGCATATTATGATTAAATGGCTTACTGCAATAAATTGTTATCATTTTTATGATGATAGCATATATATTCGTAGAAATATTAAGGTTTTTATAAAAAGTGTCCCAAATTTTGACAAGTTTTTTTTTTTTTTTTTTTTTTTTTTTTGCTTATAATTAGTTTTTAAAATATTTCTTTTTTCTTTTCGGAAAATGTGACAAACAGTATTGTACACAATATCCTATCATAAAAATTAAAAAATAATAATAATTGTATGAAAAATATAAGCAGGTATTTCGAAATACTGTTTCACTGTGCATGCGTGAGCGCAAACAAAATATGATTTCCATAATATGTTAGTTAAATGCATAGAGTAACTTTTGTGAAAGTCCCCAAAAAGATGAGGGCATTATCCATATACCCATTGAATAGTGTAAATATAGCATACACAGTATTGCACGTACTTCTATATTTAAATACAACTCCTCATCTTTTTGCTTTATTTTAGGAATAATGGAATTTGAGCTTATTCTATCGACGATTATTTTCAGAATTTTCAAGCTATGTTTTAGAGAGTTTTACAAAAGTTACTGTATACATTTAACTAACACATTATGTAAATTATATTTTGATTGCGGTCACGCATGTGCAGTGAAACTGATCAATTATGGCCCAAAATGATCCACTATTCGAATTTTCTCGAACATGTAACCCAGCCCAATATTGCACGGTGTGAAAATCAATCCTACACATTGTGACAACAAGCCCATAACCACAATAAATAGTCACAATATTCTGAAAACTGTAAAAATTGCGAAAGTAAATTCTTCTATTAAAATGCTAATCTACAAAATGAAAAATGTGCATTAAACATTAACGCTTAACACTTTAAGTGACCTAACAGGGTTTTCCCGTCACGTAACTTTTAGGAACAATGGCCGATTTAACCCAAAATCAATATTAAAATTAGTTTTTGAAGTGAATAAGATAAATAAATATGTAAGTTTGTCGAATAAAAATTTTCATACCGATGCCTTTTTAAAATACTATTTTATAAATTGTTAAACATGAATGGAATTATTTGCCAGCCACTTAAAGGGTTAAACTAGAACAAACTATTTTTAAAAAGAAATTTCCAAACAACTAACCCCGATCTCCCTTACATGAAGTTGTATTGGTATGAATTTATACGAAAATCGAATCTACTTTGAATTCCCTTTATTTGTTATTATCTTTATTCATTTTTTAATATATTAGTTTCTAACACAAAGTCATTCGCTACGAATCACTCTACTTCTCAATTATTATAGCTTCAATCACTCAATTATTAGAATGTCCTTCTTGAAAGAAATCCTTTTAAACAATTCAGCAAGGTATACTTCAGAAAGAATCATCTGAGCTTTATCAGAAATTTATACCGTTGTTGCTTGCGGATAATACCTTATTGCTATAGAGAAACAGCCGAAGAGGATGAAATGCTTTGAAATGATGTTTTAATGAGATTTATTAGCTCATGCTAATGCAATTGTAGGAGAAGCAATCTCAAGGGAAAGAGTGAACATGAAAGATATGCTTTTTGAAGATTGTCGTTGAGGAGGTATTTTGTGATTCAATTTAACCTAAGCTATACCGTATTAGTTAGGAAAGGCTCAAATGCTGCATTTTCAAAAGTCAATTGATGTCATTCGGTTATTCAGAATGATTTATGGTAATAAGAAAAGTACACTCTTAAAGATGAGAGAAGATGGATGGTAAAACTAATGTAATGAAACTCCTCTCAGTTGACAACGCTTGATGAGTAAAAATTGTGTCGATTTACCCGTCGTACTGAATTAAGAAGTTTCTCTTCAAATGAACTTTAACAAATCTATTTTAACAAAATATAGTATAGTATAATCGTTTATTACTATATATATAATTATAGTCATTATTATTTATATGTATATACAACTATGTATACAAAACGATGTATATATATATCGTTTTATTTTTAAACTAATGTTAACGTTGATAAAGAATCAAATATAATTTTTAATTACTGCACTTATTAAATACTGCGTTAAAAAGAATAAATGATTTTCTGAAAGACAGTTATATAATAATAAGGTATCTTCTACTATTAGTTTTTAACAGTGTTAGGTTTTCAGATTATTCTAATTGATCCTTCTGAATGTGAAAAAATTGGTGGGGTTAAGACTAAAAAAAAATCTCCCTTTTTATCTCCTTGTCAAAACGCTTAATCGCAGTTCCTGAAAAATAATTTACTTTGCAACCTTCAGTTATGAATACCCATATCAACGGTACATAAAATTGTTCATGAACAATGAAATTAAAATGTACAAAAAAAAACTAATTTTATAATAGTTTAAATAATGGTGTTCAAGTTGTAGTGTGGTAAAAACTTTTCCTGTTCTAAATCACTGAAAAAAAAATTTGAATATCAAAATCATAACGCAGTAATATTTCTACCTATCATTGATTCTAAATTCTTATATATATACATATGTATCAGTCTTTTATTCAGAGATAATTTATAGGCACACTTTTTTTAAGCATTTTAATTTCAAACAAAATATATTTATCCCGAAACATCCAATAAGTCTCGCATCGTAGCCTTTACAGTATGCCTGCTTAAGATAAACACTTTTAAGTAATTCAGAAATATACACTTCAGTGGCAACCATTTATTCCATTGCCTGAACATTAAATTCGCATCACCAGAAAGTTATCTTTACCTTAGGTCCTTGCGAATAAGATCCCATTACCTTATATGAAACGACCAGAAAGGAAACGAGTTGATTGAATAACTGGTAATGATATTTTAATGAGATTTGTTAGTACATATAATTCTATCGAAATTAACTTCGAGAAAACACGGAACATTTGTTTTTGAGAAAGAGTTATAATGTGAGAATTTCGCAATTTGTTTTAGCTAACGTACTCTATAAGCTATGAAGAGTAAATAAATAGAGGGACTCCAATATCACAGTCGTTTCTGAAAGTTATTATTTATCAGTTAGTCAGTGAGGTACACATTTTATGCAAATATGAATGATATACGTCTTCAAATGCTTGATAAAGTTCGTGGTAAAATGAATATCCTTTCTTCTGTTTTGTTAAACGATAAATTGTGCATTGCTTTTAATCGTAAAAATAAATAAATAAATAAATAAAAGATATAATAAAAGGATTGAAACAAGAAGTATTATTTATGACAAAAGAACACCTATGGAGGGGAAAAGAACTGAAACTGTACCAATAATTTTGTTGCGGACTGTTACAATTGAAAATTCTTAATTGCTGCTCTTATAAAAAAAAACCGCATTTCAAAGAATAAATGGTTTTTCGAAAGACAGTTATAGTAATAATTACATCTTTTCTAGTCTAAGTTTTTAAAAGTTTTAGGTTTTCAGATCATGTTAATTTTTCCTTCCGAATGTGAAAAAAATTGTGAAATTAAGAATTAAAAAAATCTCGTTTCTTATCCCTGTGCCAAAAAGCTGAATCGCAGTTAATCCAAAAACTATTTACTCAGCAACTAAAGGTTTCAGCATTCAGTTAGGGATTCCCTTTTAAACGGTTCATAAAATTGTTCATGAATACTGAAAATAAAAGTACACATAAAGCAAATTTTATACTATTTTGAATAATGATGTTCATGATGTAGTGTGCTAAAAACATTTCATAATAAATCATTCTTGAAAAAATTTTGAATAGCAAAATTATATATATATATATGTGACGATTTAAAAGTTAGGAGCCAGAGACTTCGCCCAGAGACTAACGCCGGGTTTCCCTTTCACCGCAGAGAAGTCCTGGCCACCGAGGAAAATAAATAAATAGATGTAGAGAATCCAAATAATTACTTATTGGCTGCTGTAAGTTCATTTATTTAATCCATAATCATGAGAAAGGGAAAAGCTTCTTTTGCAAACTATCTCTAACCGAAATATCCAAAAAAATATTCCATCATTTACTTAAACCATCATTCTTTTATGTAAACAGAATTCTTGTCCAGCTACGAGACTATTTTCCACAGACGATAAATAAATTTAAAAAAATATATATTATTTAACCAATTTATAATCGACTCAGGATTTCTTAGGCAGACGATTTTTATAAATGATTAATTTTAAGAGAAAAAGAAAAGAAATGAATTTATTAATATGCACACTATCAAAGGTTGACGGCGGAAAAATAAATAAATAGATAAAATAAAATAATGATATTTTTTGAAAGGTATGGTTTTGGAATAAATTTAATAAGACTTTCTTAAAAAGGGTTGATAAAAGCATAGAAAAAATTAGTTTTATTTGGAATATTAAGAAATAAAGTTTAATTAAGAATATTTTTAATTTAGAGCCATCTTTTTTAAGTTTACGCATACTGGAATAATGTTTTTTAAGGAAAATTAAGAATTTATATCGTCTGCATAAAGATTAACAGATTAGATTTAGAAACAAGATTTTAATTTAATAATTTGAAACAAGTACGGAACATTATTATAAGAAAATTAAGATAGTATAAAGGTTAGTTTTGGCGAAAAAATTTTAAATTTGTAATATATATATATATACATATATATATAGTATATACTTTTTATCCAGTAACAATTTACAGTCACTTGTTTAAGCATATAAATTTCAAACAAAATATATTTATTCCGAACCATACAATAAGTCTCGCATTATAAACTATACAGTATACCTGCTTAACCTAAACACTTTTAAGTAATTCAAACATATACATATACACTTCAATTCAAGCAATTTATTCCATTGCCTGAGCATTAAATTCGCATCATCAGAAAGTTATTTTTACCTTAGGTCCTTTCGAATAAGATCCCATTACCTTATATATGAAACGACCAAAGGGGAAACGAGTTGATTGAATAGCTGGTAATGATATTTTAATGAGATTTGTTAGTACATATAATTCTATCGAAAGCAACTTCGAGAGAACACGGAACATTTGTTTTTAAGAGACTGCTATAAAGTGAGAACTTCGCGATTTGTTTCAGCTAGTGTACTGTATAAACTGCGTAGAGTAAATAAATAGATGAACTCCAATATTGCAGTCGTTTCTAAAACTTATTATTTATCAGTTAGTCAGTCAGGTAAACGCTTTATGCAAATATGAATGAATTAAATGCTTAAGAAGATTTGTAGTGGAATTAATTTCCTTTCTTCTGTTTTGTTAATTGATAAATTGTGCATTGCTTTTAATCATAAAAAAATATGAAAATATAATAAAAGGAATGACACAAGAAGTATTATTTACGACAAGAGCAAAATTGTATCGATTTATCCGAATATTACTGAATTATGAAGTTTCTCCTCCAATCCACTTTAACAAATCTATTTTAATAAAATATATATAGTATAGTCGTTTATTATTATTTTTATAATTACAGTCATTATTATTTATCTACATATATATGGGTTGTTTTATTTATAACCCAACGTTAAGGGTGTTAAAAAATCAAATATAATTATTAATTGCTGCACTTATTAGATATTGCATTGCAAAGAATAAATGATATTTCAAAAGATTGTTATAATAATAATTAGATCTCCTCTAGTTTAAATTTTAAACAATTTTAGGCTTTCAGATTATGCTAATTTTTCCTTCCGAGAATTCAAAAAAGTTGAGGATATTAAGACTTTGAAAAAACCTCGATTCTTTCCTTTCTGCCGAAACGCTTAATCTCAGTTCACGAAAAACAATTTACTTCGCAGCTAAGGGCTTCTTAAAAGGTTTCCAGCATTTAGTTAGGGATCCCGATATCAACGGTTCATAAAACTGTCCATGAACGTTGAAACAAATTAAATGTATAACAGATTAAATAATGGTGTTCGTGTTGTAGTGTGTTAAAAACTTTTCATGCTGTAAATCATTGAAAAAAAAATCATTGAATAACAAAATTATAACGCAGTAATATTTTTTTCTTCATTAATTCTAAATTTTTTACTGAGGAAAAAAAAAATCCCAACACCAAGAAAAACTTATTGTAGAGTAATGAAATTTGGACAGTGCATTTGTCTAGTTAACATGTTTAATTGATTAGATTTTCAAGATCACAGGTTAATTTAAGCTCTATAAAAGGCATTTCAAATGTGAAATGCTGTTACATTAATAGCCGGTATAACTTCCATAATTTTGAATGCGAATCAGTGATTAACTTGATTACGCAAAATAATGTTTTCGTTTTTAACAATAAATATTACAAGCAGCAAAATGGTGCTCCTATGGGATCGCCCATTTCAGGATATCTAGCCGAATTAAAACTTAGATCCTTAGAAACAATGATTATGGAAAATTTTGAATTGAAACCATCAGTTTGGATTGGATATGTAGATGACATTTTCATAGTTTGGAATCATAATTTGGAATCTTTAAATAATTTTCTGATAAAACTTAATGAATTGGAATCAAAGATCAAGTTTACATTAGAAATTGAGAAAGAGGATAGTTTACCTTTTCTTGATATCAAACTAATAAAGAACAATTATGAAAATAAATTGGAGCGTACTGTTTATAGAAAACCAGGCAGATCTAACAATATTATTTCTTTTGATTCGAACTCACCATTTTCTTATAAAATTGCTGCCTATAGATTTTACATTAAACGTGCCTTCGAAGTCTGTGCAGATAAATACATGGAAGAAGAAACTAATATGATTAAACAGATTGCTTTGGAGAATGGTTTCCCTCCGCAACTGATTAATAGTTTAGTTAATCGAGTAAAACAATCCAGACCGAAGACAGAATTAAGTTTGAATAAGTTCAGTTATTGCAAATTTTTATATATACTACAACTTTACGAGAGACTGAGATATGCTTTGCTAAAATATAATATTAAATTAATAGCTAAACCTCCTACAAAATTAAAAGATTTAATTCACAACAAAATAGATCCAACCCCAGATTATGAAAAAGCAGGTGTTTATATGATTCCATTCACAACAGAGCATCAAAAAAGTTTATTCTATATTGGTCAGACTTCTTGAAAATTAAAAGTAAGACTGAAAGACCATTTTTCGGATATACAATACAACAAGCCAAGTACAGCCTTGTCTAGAATGCAACAAAAGGAAAATACTTTGGTACATTTTAAGAAAGCTAGAATAATCTTTTCGACATTCAACCATTACTCTTCCATAATGACGTCATTTCATGTAACATTCCTACACTCTGATACAATATCCTTGGTGTTTCGATGAATTCATCCTGATTTTGTTTATACACGCGGACTATTTTTGTTTTTGTTTGTTTTTTACGTTTTCTATTTCTAATCAATTATCTTCTTTTATATTCCTTTGAAAATGAATGCGTGGGCATTCGAAAGATCTCAGTTAAAATAATAAATAAATAATAGCTATATTTTTGCACGCCTTTTAAGTATTTATTTGTATATTTTGATTTAATAACAAGGTGTAAATTTCCATCAAAAGACACTGGTATTGGTATACAGTGGTATACAGTGGTTTGACTCATTGACCGTAACTGTAACAATAATTTTGATGTAGACTAAAATTACTGAAAATTCTTCATTAGTCACTCATTGCTGTGCCTATTACATGTATTAAACAATGATCGTATAACACTGAATAACTTATAATTTAAAGTCAGTAAAATCAGTTCAAAAAGTTAAAAAAGTTTTTTTTTTCTTTTTTCTGGGATTTTCTTAAATAAAATTAATTATTTATTTATTTAAGTAATCGGTAGTGAGTTTCATTCCTTTTTTTTTTTAAATGAAGTTTAAATTCAACAGATTCGTTTGATAAATTTTGTAATGGACAACGAAATTAACACGTTTTTCAAAAGAAGAAATTGCGTTAAACTTATTTATTTTTTCCTCCTTGTTGTGAGTTTGCATCAGGCTATTTAAAAGTAGCTCCAGAATCGTCGAGAGAAATTTTGAAGCATGCTATTGAACAACTATTATTTAGCAATACACAATGAAGTGCTATTTTAAAGTACGCTAAATACGTATTAAATAATGAATGTAAAAAATTTTTTATGTAAATTTATATTCCCCTAAAATTTCACTACATGAATCTTGAATGTAATTTAGTTATTGACTACACAAAAATATTATTATTATGCATGTATATATATAAATAAAAGTTAAAATGGTACCTTCGTTTGCTCTGTGAAAAAAAAAAAAAAAAAAAAAGATAAGATGTGAAAAAATATTGCGGAACTGTAAAAGAAACTAGTAAAACTGTAAAGCATTGTTAAATTTGCCCACGAAAAAAAAAAAAAAAAAAAAAAAAAAAGATCTGTTTATAAAGTGCAGTGATTCTTAATGTTATATATCATTAAATACACATAAAAAATACAATCATTAATTCCAAATTCTTATGTATGTATATAACTGTGTGTGTTTGTATATATTTGTATCAACTTTTTATCCAGTAGTAATTTAATCGCTATTTGCTTTAGCTAGCGTACTGTATAAATTATGTAGAGTAAATAAATAGAGGACCTCCAGTATTGCAGTTGTTTCTAAAAGTTATTATTTATCAGTTAGTCGGTCAGGTACACGCTTTATGCAAATATGAAGGATATTTCATTAAATGCTAGACGAATTTCGTAGTAAAATGAATATCAACTTCTGTTTTGTGAATCGACAAATTATGCATTGCTTTTAATCGTCAAAAAAGATAAAAGATATAATAAAAGGAATGACACTAGAAGTATTAAATAAAAGTTACTACAGTTTTTAATTTTCAGATTATACTAATTTTTCCTTCCAAATATGGAAAAGTTTGCCAGGTTAAGACTCCATAAATATCTGGCTTCTTACTTCTCTGTCCTCAATCGCAGTTTCTGAAAAACAGTTTACTTTGCAGTATTCAGTTAGGGGTTTCCATGTCGACGGTTCATAAAATTGTCCATGAATATTGAAATTAACAGTTTAAAAAATGAAAATTGTATAATATTTTAAATAATGGTGTTCATGTTGTAATGTACTAAAAACTTTTTGTTCTGTAAATCAATGAAAAAAAAACTTTCTATAGCAAAATTATAACGCACGCAGAAATTTTATAATATATATATATATATATATATATATATATATATATATTTTATAAATACTTTTACAAATTAATCCAAAGTAACTCAGATATATATTTATATACATATATAATATCGTCTAATCATAATACATTGGGATTTAATATATTATTTATGGATAATATTAGCGGAAGGAATTATGAATGTAAGTATATTTTGAGATTTGATAATATGGTATCTTATATATATTTTTTAATATATAACAAAGGTAGTTAATTTTTTTAGCAATTTTATAAATATTATGCGCTAAGATAAATGCTGCGTTGCGCATAACCTTAGTGTATTGTCATCAAGATTTCTACTATGTAATTTTCTGATACCACTTCATAGGAATTTCCATTAAAAGGGGTAATATATCGACTAATCTTAATATATTGAGATTTGATATACTATTTATAAATAATATTAATTGTCTATTCATATTTTTTTCTTCTATGTTTCCATGTGTTGTTCTATTAAATTCAATGGTTCATATATTGTAATACTATTAATGGTTATATATATATATATATACACTGCTCAAAACAATTAAAGGATATTTGAAGTTTTATATAAAATAAAGATATAAACGAAATTTTTTTTGCCGAAAATAGAAGAAGAGAATCACAAATGCAAATTTTTCTGGTTTTCAAACTGTGGAGTATGCAAATTTTGAGTTCGACGTCAAAAACGTCGCTTCAGCAGCAGCGAATGAAATTTGACTTTCAACTGGATAAAAGAGAATGAAGCCAAGGATGATCGGCATTCAGTGATTGCTTTGTTTCGGTGAGTACGATGTCTCAGCGAAGTCATTTGACAGATTCAGGAGCTTGGAGAATTGTTGGTAGGTTAGAAGGAGGCCAAACTCAAGCCGAAGTAGCGCAATCCATTGGAGTGTCACAAAGTGTCATTTCCAGGATCTGGAACCGTTTTTTGGAGAGTGGATGTGCAGGTCGAAGACCAGGGCAAGGTCGTAGACGGGCAACAACGCCCAATGAAGATCGGTATTTAGCGTTAACAGCTCGGAGACACCGAAACATGAACGCTACTCTTCCCCAACAACACCTTCGCTCGGCTACAGGCACCACGATTTCAACTCAGACTGTCCGAAACCGGCTCCATGCTGTAGGTCTGTATGCTCGCCGACCGATGGTATGTGTTAGATTAACATCAAGGTATCGTCGCGACCGCAGGGAGTGGGCAACCGAGCATGTTAACTGGAGGAGAAATGAATGGAGCAATATTCTGTTTTCTGACGAGTCCCGCTTTTCTGTGCATCCGGATAATAGGCGTATTTTCATCTGGAGGGACCGTGGCAGTAGGAATAATCCTGCGTTCTGCACGAAAGTGTCAGATTTGGCGGTGGAGGAGTGTTGGTGTATGGTGGCATCTCCATTGACGGGCGCACTGACCTCTACATCATTCGAGATGGAGCTCTGACTGGTCGCCGATATAGGGATGAGATCCTCAGACCTATTGTAGTCCCTTACGCTGCAGCAATCGGAGATAACTTCATTTTAATGGACGATAACTGCAGGCCACATCGTGCAAACCTGGTGGAGGATTTTCTTTTCAAGGAAGGAATCGTTCGAATGGAATGGCCAGCGTGTTCTCCAGACAAGAATCCAATCGAGCACGTTTGGGATGCTCTAGGAAGACGAGTTTATGGCCGCCAACAACCCCCACAAACTCTCCAAGAACTGGAAAGAGCTCTTCTAGAAGAGTGGGGCAGAATACCCCAACTCGTCATTAATAGCCTCATTGAGTCCATGCCTCAAAGGTGTTCAACGTTGGTGGCCGCCTGTCGAAACCATACCCCCTACTGAAAACGATTTTCTTTGAAGAAACACCTTTTGTTATTCTTTTTTTCTCATATGCACAAATTGTGTTTTTTTCCTTTTGTACACAAATGCGCAATAAAATGCATTTTTTTTCTGCCAAACATGTGTAATTTATTCTCATGTAACCTACCTACTATGTCTGTCGACCATGTATCAATCAGCTAAAAAGTTTCCCAGATACAAAATCCACCTAAAACTGCAATATCCTTTAATTGTTTTGAGCAGTGTATTTGTATATACCTGTATCAACTTTTTATCAAGTAATAACTTATAGGTCCCATTTTTTCAAGTATATAAATATCAAACAAAATATATATATTCCGAAACATCCAATAAGTCTCGCATTACATCCTACAATATAATTGCTTAAGATAAACACTTTTAAGTTGTTCAGAAATATACACTTCAGTGGGGGCCATTTATTCCATTGACAGGACATTAAATTCGCATCACCAGAAAGTTATCGTTACCTTAGGTCCTTTCGAATAAGATCCCATTACCTTATATTAAACGACCGAAGAGGAAACGAGTTGATTGAATAGCTGGTAATGATATTTTAATGAGATTTGTTAGTATACATATAATTCTATCGAAAGCAACTTCGAGAGAACACGGAACATTTGTTTTTAAGAGACTGCTATAAAGTGAGAACTTCGCGATTTGTTTTAGCTAGCGTACTGCATTAACTATATAGAGTAAATAAATAGAGGAACTCCAATCTTAGAATGGTTTTAAAAAGTTATTATTTATCAATTAGTCAGTCAGGTATACGCTTTATGCAAATTTCAATTATGTGACATTAAAAGCTAAACAAAGTTCGTAATAAAATAAATATCCTTTTTTTTTAAATCGATAAATTGTGCATTGCTTTTAATCCTTATATCTATATTATAAAGGCCAAACGTCTCTGTGCGTAACGCATACGTCATTTTCCGCATGGCAACACTTTCAAATTTGAAATGAACTTTCGGTATTGCAATTTTTGCTACTAAAAAATTTTAAATCTATATTATAAAGGCCAAACGTCTCTGTGAGTAACGCATACGCCATTTTCCGCATAACAACACTTTCAAATTTTAAATGAACTTTCGGTATTGCAATTTTTGCTACTAAAATATTTTAAATTTCTAAAAGCCGCACATTTTTAATTTTTACACCATCGTGTAGGGAAAAAAATGTACTTTTAAATGAAATTTCTTTGAAAGCTGTACCTTAATTTGTTTTTGAAATATTAATTTTTTTGTAGCTTTTAGTACTGCTTTTCTAAATGTGGCAACAGGTTCCACATACTCCATTTCTATTGAAAGCAAAGGAAAAAAAGGGGAAAAAATTCATTTCTGTATTTTTATGTTGCCATTTTTTACATTAAAAAGCGAAAAATTGAAATTTAAATATCTTCTGTTATAAAACCCGGTGAATTTTGATTTAATTTACAAAATTTGATTTACACATAAAACAATATCAACAGTTTAATATCTGTTTCAGCTAATTGTATTGAGACTTCAAGTTTTGAATCAAAATGATCAAATTAAAATGCCCAATTTTTTTGAAAAGGTGAATACAGATGCGAAGCATTTGTAAATTTTGATATGGTGAAAATGATGCCAGGTTTAGATTTCAGGGGAAAAAAAATTCCATGATTGAGTCAAAGTTGAATAAATTTCGCTTTCTATCATTTTGGAATACTAGCATAAGAACTTTAATTGATAACTTTATCATAATAATTTATTATTTTTTACTGCTTACATATACGCTTAAAGTTTAATTTTAACAATTTCTACAACAGCGTTTTATAGAAATAGTATTTTATTAATTTGACAATAAATATCGATTGTTTAAGAGCTAGACGTACCAATATAAAATGCATTTTTTACTATAACTAATTTTGTAGGTTTATTATGAGTCAATGAAACAGTTCCTTCTTAAACATTTTCTTTCGTCAAAATTTGACGGGTTCTACCTCGTATATTATAAATGTGAAAGTGTGTCCGAAAAATTGGAATGAACTTGGCTTGAAAACGGATGGATTAATGTCTTTGAATCTTTGCATATGGATAGATTATAGGAGTGGAATGAACATAGGCTAATTTTCATTTATTTTATTCAAATATTTTCCTTAATAATTCAAAATTTAATTATTTTTCATACAAAATCAATAGGCGTTTTTCAGATAAAATTTAACCATTTTCCTTTCTTGTTGCCAAGGAAATAAAAAAATTGGAATAATAATTTTTCAGCGGCAATGAATTTTTAATAAAAAAACTTCCACTCGAAAAACTATAATAAAATAATTTAAAGGAAAATAAATATGACGTCATGTTTGAAATAAAAATAAAAGGTGTATTTTTTATAATATATTTAACAAGGATATTTGCTTAGTTAATGGGAATTTTTGTGTAAAATATGGCGACATGAATTAAAAGTAAAAAGGATGAAAAAGAATTATATTTTTAATAAAATAGTTCTCTTATGAAAATGTGACGTCATAGTTGAAATAAAACAGGTACTTTATAGCAGTCGTTAAAAATACAACGGGTATGAATATCAGTAGCTAATGGAGCGAGATAAATAATGACGTCATATTTAAAATGAATCAGAAATATTTTTTACTTATATTAATTAATAAGTTATAAGTTACATACAAATGAATATTTTTATTCAAAACTCATAATTATCAATGGAAGAAATTTTTTGTGGGGAAAAGGCGGAAAATAAAACTACTGATTAATATCTTTTTGGCTCGATTTTTTTAACACTTTCGAACAAAGTTGAAAAGTTATTATGCTTTCGGTTTGTCTGTCTGTCTGGTCGCTTTCTAACTTTAGTAAATATACTCCGATTTCCATGAAATTTTTGGACGTTCTTAACGTTTACCTAGCACGAATACCTATTGAAAATAAAGTTTCTACCATGATTAGTTTATTTACAGTGATTGTCAAAAAATTTCCTTACATTACGGCATTATGGGGAAAATCGTTTTAATTAAATTTAACGATGTTACACCCTGTGAAACATATTCAAATTTATATTCATTTACAAAGTGCACTAAAATATGCATTTTGTAAAGTATGTAGTGAAAAGGACACTTATTATTCATTTACAGGGTTACACAGAAGAATTCCATTGCATAAGAATAAAGGGAAAAACAGTTTCCGACATATTTTAATTATGGTAAACGATTTCATGTATAATCAAATTGATATACGTTGCTGAGGCTTAATGTGAGTTATTTCATGCATAATACGAAGTGCATAGCATTTACAGGGACACACAAAAGATTTCAAATATTATATTAAAATTTTATTATATAAAATTTTAATATAATTAATTTTATTATATAAAAATATTTATATTATTCGAAGTACTGTATATGATGGATGATGACTGTTGCATGGATGAAATGCATTTTGAATTATGATATGTGCTTTTAAGTTTCGCTAAATGTATGCATATTAAATGGAGAGTATAAATGGTAATAGTATAAATAGTTAAATTAGATATAAGGGTTACACAAAAGATCTCGGAAAGGTTACAGAATATGAGCGTAATTTACTTAAAGGTGGTTTTTAAATAAAATATGCATTTTCATTTTGAACTACATTTAGTAAACTAAGAAATATTTTTAGTATATATATAAAATGATATACAGGGCCCCGCAAAGAACTGGATACAAGATTGTCTTCGGATGATAATTTCTGAAAATGTAATTTAGGTAGTAATAAGAAATATTTTTGTTTGAACTAAATTTTAGAAAGACACTTTCGTGTATTAAAGGCACTTGGAAAACTACAGGGCTGAACAAAAGAATTCAAGAATGTTTCTATCTATTAGTATTAATCGCTGAAAGGAAAATTTTAACCAGCAAACAAATTAGCAAATAGGGATTATCAGAAGTTTTTTACCATACATTCGCGATAAAAAGTTAATTACATCTGCTTTTCATCATCGAAATTTTTTGCTTGATTGATCAATTATTTCTTCTTTAAATGTTATGTGAACGAAGTCACGGGTAACTGTAGTCGTAAATAAATAAATAAATAAATAAAAGATATAATAAAAGGAATAATACAAGAAGCATTATTTGCGACAAAAGCACACCTACCGAGGGGAAAGGAGCCATAGTTGTAACAATAATTTTGATGCGGACTAGAATTATTGAAAGTTCTTTATGAGTCACTATTATTTTCATTGTTAAAAAAGAATATGTTGTGCCTATTGCATGCATTAAACAATTGTTGGATAATATTGCATAACTTATAACTTAAAGTCTATAAAATCAGTTCAAAAACTAAAAAAAAAATGTATTTCTGTCTTTCTTTCTTTATTTATTTTATTTGTTTATCAAGGAATCCCTAGTGAGCTTCGTTCTTTTTAAAAAATAAAGTTTAAATCCAACGGATTCGTTTGATCAATTTTGTATTTGACAGCGAAATTAACACATTTTTCACGGGAAGTAATTGAATTAGATTTATTTCATTTTTTTTTTTCCTTTTTGTGAATTTGCACCAGAATGTTTAAAAATAGCTCCAGAATCATTCAGAGAAATTTTGAAGGATACCATACAACAACTATTAACTAACGATACTCGATCAAAAATTATCTTAAAGTACGCTAAGTAGATAATAAACAATGAACATTAAAACTATTTAATGTAGACTTTTATTACTCTAAAATGACACGACATGTATGTAATTTACTTATGAAGAATAATATTCTTCATAATAGTTATATTTAATTATAATAAAAAAAATATTTTTTTTCCTTCCATGTAATAATCCTTGAACGCTTGCAAGCTCATTAACTGTAAGTAACATGAGTATGCAGTTTTGTGGTTTTGTACACGTTTGTAGCTTAGTAAAATTTTCTCATTTTAGTTTCCGTTTTTCATGGTCAAAAAAAAATTATGCACATATACTTTATTATATGATTAAGTTTGCATGTGGTTTTACATGACCTGGTTTATTGACTTATTTATATTTTTTGGCTACGATTAATCAGGCAAGAGCAAAAAATTATGCATTAGGACATTTCCCTGATTTGTACCTCAGAAATTATCGTATTTTTTGTGACTGCATGGGATTGTCCTTGAAAAGGATCCAGGTACCACAAATTCCAATTTTATTTGTAATTGTTCCACTATTGCTAATTCTATTTAATTGTCTAGTCAACATTATATTTGTTATATTGGTTTATTCTATATTCGCTGTAGATGTTGATTTATATACATATATATATGATACCTTCGTTTACTTTCTCTGGGAAAAATAGATAAAATAAGACAAAATGTATCGGAACTACGCTGCAAAACATTCTTTAGTTTGCCCACGAAAAAAATCTGTTTATCAATTGCAGTGAACATTAATTTTATGTATCACTAAATACACGTAAAAAATACAACATTTTTTCTGAAGAAATTTGTTTCTTTAGCATTAAAAACGTAATTTTCACAGTTATACATCTTAATCTTTCCAAAGTAGATCATAGAACAATTGTTAACTAAGAATGTGCCATCAAAAATTCTTTAAAAACCACTAAATAAATAATACATAAATGAGTACAAAAAAATTCTTTATTCCGGCATGCTGGATAATCCAAAACGACTTTTGGAAACACAACTGAATTGAGAAAAAATAAAAGAGTGGGTTCAAGCGAATTTTGATAAGTCGACAGAGGAAATTTTGACTGATGAGACTATATTAGTCAGTGAGTTATCAAGTCAGCAACCCCCAATGACGTTGGCTCTGAAGAAGATGACGAGTCAAACAATAACAAATGGAATCAAACAACTGATGCTTTGAATACATTTCTCAAGTTTTCTGAGCGCAGCAGTTCATTCAGCCATTTGAAAAGTTTTAAACTTCACATCATAAAAAAGGACTTTCTAAAAAAAGAATTGAAAAGACTACTACTAAACAAATTGACATTTGAGATTTGTTCAAGATGCCCACCTGTAGAAGTCTACGAGCAGGCGTGCAGAGTGCTACGAGTAGACGTGCACAGTGCACGTTTTCATATATATGTTGTAATTTACGTTATTGAGTATTTTTACTTTATTCTATCTTTACAAGAAGAAAGTATAGATTCGTGAAAATTTTTGACTTACGGTTTTCAATGGATTTATACTTTTTAGTAGGTTATACGATTTTATAGTTTTTAGAAAATGTCTGTCGGTGAGTCTGTGTGTCACTCTGTCACTCTGTGAATCTGTACGTGATAAAAATATTATGGGTGCTCGATCTTGAGAACTAATGAGCGGAATTTCACAAAATGTTATATTCAATTAATCTTTGATATAAACTGAAACTGATTAGTTTTTGTTGTACATCGCCCAACCGGTGGTGCTTCTGTGCTGCATTATTAACAATTTCTACAACATCTTTATTTTAAGAATTTATGCACGGTTTTTCATAAAACTTTAGATTCGATTAGTCTTTATATAATTTGATGCTGTCCACTCTGTAGTGCAAATCGCTCAAGAGGCAACGTTGCTAGGCTGCATTATTCATGATTATTGCAATAACTCTACTTCAAAAATTAACGCATGAATTTCCATCGAATTTCAGATTCTGTTAGTCCCAGATATAGATTTGTTTTGTTTAGTTTTTGGTGTAAATCGCCCTACAGGTGGCGCTATTATGCTGCATTTTGTAGGATTTCGCAATAGCTGTATCTCAAGAACTAATGCATGGATTTTTGCCAACCCTCAGATTCAGTTAATACCTGATAAAAATAAATAAATGATCCTGATTTGTTTTCGGTGTACATCACCCAACAGGTGGCGGTGTTATACAGAATTTTGTAAGATTTCCTCAATAGCTCATCACATAAACTAATACACGGATTTTCATCAAACTTTAGATTCAGTTAGAAGTTCACATAAGTTGTTGCTGACTAAATTTTGGTGTGAATCACCTAACCGGTGATGCTGCTATATTGCATTTTTCAGGAAGTATTAACATGCATGAGATAAAAGAAGGTTTTGGGATTGCCAGATCTAACTAGATTTTATTCCATTCAAGATGCTTAAAGAATAAAAAATATGCTTTACTCTCAGTTTTTATTTATTTCTAATTTCTACGTGGTATTCCAGTCTTTCATCGAGTAAGCCGGAAATTTTCGTAACCCAGTATGCTTCAAGTTCCGAACTTGCCGGATTAGAGGATTATTTACTGTATTAAAAAATACTAATTATAAACTGGTACTACATAATAATAATTTTATTAGTAGTTCAACACTATCTGGTCAAAAGTATTCGTACACTTTTCCAATTGACGTTTTATTAAAAAATTTCAGGCATACTTGACGAAATGCTTTTGAACTTCGGGGATGTAAAGAACATACATATATGATCTCATATTGTATAATGAAGAGTAAGTTAAAAAGAATATTAGGGGACTAACAATAAATTTAATAAATGATAATAATATCACCGCGTCACCCGTGACTGACATGGCTTAAACGGAAAATTCAGTGTCAGTCACCGATGACACTCAATGTGCTAAGACGCCACTCGATTCACTCAAAAAGACCCGAATGATAATGTTAAGTCTATGGGGACGTTAGCTTCAAATATCTCGCTCAAATTTTAATATTTTTACTCTTTTTTTTTTTTTTTTTTTTTTTTTTTTTTTTTGCATAAGTTAGCTGAGGACCATCTTCAACCGGGCTTGTTTTTACTTTTTTAATTTTGGTTGGTTTCAGATTTTTCTAAAAAAAACTACTTTAACATTCAGAACCGGTTCTGAAATTAAAATTATCATAATATAAAGAACATAACCAAATCGAAAAAGTAGGTCGTACTCAGATATCCTATGTCCAAAAAAAGAAAAAAAAAAGAAAAATTATGTAAAAATATTAAAATTTGAGCAAAATATTTGAAAATTACGTCCCCATAGACTTAACATTATCATCCGGGTCTTTTTGAGTGACTCGAGTAGCGTCTTAATACATTAATCTTATGGATTGATAATAAAAATGGCGTATATCAGTGGAAGATTCATATGTTGCTAAAATTACTTACTATGCAAACCAAAAAACGACCGCAAAGGCAAAACTCGTAAATAAACAACTTCTCTTATTACATTTGCGATGAATCGGGAGAAGACTTTTAACAAAGTAGATTAAAGAAAGCCATTTTAACAATACAACTCGAACGATTCCTCAGCTAATCCCATAAAATCTCTCATCAATTTGATTAACTCTTTACGACTTTGGGGACTTGAGATCATTTTGGGTTTTTGTGAGGTTGTTCAGTTAATGATTTAGACGCATAGAAAGGAACTAACCAACAACTTTCTCAGAAATAATCTGTGTTTGGATAGTTCTCTGAACTGGATCAAAGTAACGAGCAATTAAGAATTTTTCAAAACTGGGTGGTGCTGGAGTTGCTATCAGATTACGAGAAGTGTTGAAGTTTCAAAGGGTTCTGTAATTATTAACGTTTTAAAAATATAGTCTGTCTGAAAAGTTTAAGCGCTCAACAAATCTGGTTTAAAATAATTGAAGAAGAAAATACTTAATGCTAATTTACAATAAATACTCTCGACATTTAATCAAAATAAAATAAAATGAGCCATTTCGGGTAGTTAGAATAAAAAAAATATTTATTTTTATTTATTTTTTCTTTTTTCTTGAAGAAACGCTGTCTCAAAAGTTTAAGCACTTTATGCAAATTTTTTTAGAAACACGGGATTGGCATTGTGAAATGACACTGTATGACATCATATTGCACTTTTATACAAGTATAAATGGTGGAGAAATTATTTCTCTCGTTTAAAAAATGTCGAAGGGTAAAAAATTCACAAAACGTTAGATTAAAATTTTTTTTAAATTAAAATAGCAAAATAAAATTGTTTCTGAATGTGAAAATGCTTTAAATTGATCAAAGCAAGGTATATATCAAGTACTCTCTAGAAATGATAATTTTAAGCGGAAACCAAGATGTGGATGACCACGAATGACGACTGTTCAGGCTGATCGAAGTATACGGAGATCTACAATTGGAGAATAACGATGGATTTTTCTGGACAAAATATGCCCTACGGCAAATTAAGAATAATATCAGCGTACAGGGGTCCAAATACACGGTAAATAACCGTATTAAAGAGTGTGATTACATCATACTAAAGAAACTGACTCGCAAACCGTCTCTCAAATTACATCACAAACAGGCAAGAATGAACTGGGCTGAACAACACATGTCCTACGGGGATAAATAGCTTACTGTTTTATTTAGCGACGAGAAAAAGTAGAACTTAGATGGCCATGATGTTTGGAACGCGTATTTGCATGGCTTACGCAAGAAACCAATTGCATTTTTCAGCAGGCAGCAATGCGGCAAATCTGTTATGGACTGGGAGGATTTTGGATTTAATGGCCAGACCACTCTGGCTTTATTAAAAGGAATACAAGATTCAAAAAAGTCTCAAGAGACGCTAAACCATCATTCGGTGATATTTTGGGGGTCTTGGATGGACTTTTCAACAAGACAATGCCTCAATCTACGTATCACATTCTACAAAACTTTGGTTTTCTCAGAAAAATGATAAAGTTCTTGACTAGCCAGCATTAAGTCCAGACTTAAATTCGATTGAGAATGTCTGGAATAGTTTAACCCGCCAGGTTTACGGCAATGGAAAGCAGTATGACTCTATTGAAGAATTCCAAGAGGCCTATGAGAAAGCATGGTATTCTTTGCCACCAGAAACCCTCAAAAACCAATAATTTCGATGGACGCACCGCACATTTACTTCAACTAATCCGAAATTACAGAAAAATAATTTGTCAGTAAAAGCTCTGTAAAAATGATAAAACTGGCAATTTTTGACATTGTGCATAAAATTTTGAGACAGTTTTTTATAACATTTTTGTTATTATATTTTTTTAAAGTTATGTAATTTATTTTTTTCCATTTTTGATATCATTTATTTAAATAATGTTGCGAAATCTGCAAATAAAAAAAATATTCCTTCCAACTTTTTATAATCTTTAAAAATCGACATTTTATGCTTGTGCTTAAACTTTTGAGACAGACCTTATCAACAGTTTAGTATGTTTCAAATATCCCTAATCTTAATAACTAAATTCTTTTTAAAAAAGTTTAAAAAAGTGCTTAACATATTACAATTTTTTATGTCATCTATCTTTACAAATCTATCCTTACAAGAAGAAAGTATTAGATTCGCAAAAATTTTTAACATACGGTTTTTAATGGATTTATACGTTTTAGAAGGTTTTGAACATGGTTTAATGGGTTTTAGAAAATGTTTGCCGGTGAATCTGTCTGTCACTCTGTCACTCTGCGTGTCTGTACGTGACAAAAATTTTGTGGGCACTCTATCTTGAGAACTAATGCGCGGAATTTCAGAAGACTTTAGATTCAGATAGACCATGATATAAAATGAAGTTGGTTAGTTTTTGACGTATACTGCCCAACCGGGGACGTTTTATTAAAAAAAATTCGGGCATTCTTGACGAAATGCTCTTGAACTTCAAGGATGTAAAGAGTATATATGGCCCCCATGTTATTCAATGAAGAGTAAGTTAGAAAGGCCTACGGGACTAACAACAAATTCAATTAAAAATAATAATATCAGGACGTCACCGGTGACTGACCTAAAAGGTACCTAATACGAAAAGGAAAGTTCAGTTTCAGTCACCAGTGACCGACATGACACTCAATGTGTTAATGAATTAATCTTATGGATTGATAATAAAAATGTCATACATCAGTAAAAGATTCATCTGTTGATAAGATTATTTATTACGTGTACTCAAAAACGACCGCGACGTCAAAACTCATAAATAAACAACTTCTTTTATTACATTTGCGATGAATCGAGAGAGGAGATTTAACAAAGTAGATTAAAGAAAGCTATTTTAACAATACAACTCGAACGATTCCTCAGCTAATCCCATAAAATCTCTCATCAATTTGATTAACTCTTTACGACTTTGGGGAATTGAGACCATTCTGGGTTTTTGTGAGTTTGTTCAGTAAATGATTGAGACTCGTGGAAAGGAATTAACCAACAACTTTTCTCAGAAATAATGTGTACTTGGACAGCTCTCTGAATTGGATCAAAATAAAGAGAAATTAAGAATTTTTAAACGAACTTTTCAAAAGTGTGTGATGCTGGAGTAGCTATCAGATTATGGAGAAGTGTAGAAACTTCAATGAGTTCTGTAATTATTCACGTTTTAAGAATATATAAAAATATCAAACAGTTTGCTATGTTTCGAATATTCCCAAAGTTTAATTACTAGATTTTTTTTTAAGTTAAAAAAAATAATTTAATAAATTACAATAACCATTTGGAAAAGGATTTTTTCAAAGATTAAAATTTAAGACTTATAAGTAAATTCTAAGGTACCCTGGGGTAATAACGCCACGTTAAGGTTCTACCAATTTTCACGCTTAGTTTTAGATTGTATTTTTCAAACAAATATAGGATCTGATACAGCAACTCATTGACTATCTATATAAAAAAAATAATTTAACAGATATGTATTCATAAAATGTAATGGCGTGATTTCTTGACCAATGCTATTTGGCGTTATTACCCACCTATATGGGTAATAACGCCATGCAAACAAAACTATGAAATAAGATGGGATAATTGCATGTAGATTGCCCAATTCTAAAAATACAAAGTCTACAAACTTAGAAATTGACAAATTGCATTCTAAGCTTTTGAAAATGTTCAATTTTTTGTGAAAGGGTAAGAAAAAGGTTGGTGTGTGTGTGGGGGGGGGGGGAGGATGAGGCAAAAGAATATCAGACCGTGAGCTTCTTTTTGCTTAAAAAGGACCGCTTAAATAGAATTATTAGAAACATTGCACAGTTTTAACTGTGTTTATTTGAATCAGTATTTAGGATGTACCTCGGCCACTGTAGGGAATCAACCGGGGTATTAATGCCAAGGATTGGCGTTATTACCCCGGTATAGTTAATGCGCTGTACAATTTAAATTAAAAATTATCTCGAGAAGGTATCCAAAATCTTCAACAACATTTTGAAAGTCCATGAAATGTACTACAAATTTATGTAATTAACAAAGTGTTTCCATATAAAAAAGATAGTCTTCACATCACAAAACGTATCTCGCAAATTTTAGATCAAGCGTTAATTTTAGTTGTTTGCAAAAACAATAAGACCTAAAAATGAAACAAATTAACTTGAAGCTGTTTTTTGCGATTTATATGACTCAAAACCCTTCTGTGCAGAGCACATGGGTGTCATTTACCTAATTTTTTTATAATTATGCAAAATATAAGCACTTGGCGTTATTACCTCGCCTGGCGTTATTACCCCAGGGTACCTTATATTTAAAAAAATATTTTTTCCCTCACTTTTTGTAAACAAGACATGCTTAGTTAAAGTTAAATAAAGGTGAAGCATCTCGAAGAGATTATCGTTTATACAGTCATTTTCCTCCTAAAAGATTTATTAAATAATAAAAAAAGGTGACAGTGCTTTTTCCTTTCTGAATTATTTTAATTGCTTATGCTCTTATATCTACCCTATCTATGTTATATTATAAAGAACGAACATACCTGTGCGTACATACCTAACACATACATCCTTCTGCGACTGGTAACACTTTCAAATTTTAAATCAAATTTCAGTTTTACAATTTTCGGTACTGCAAATTTTTAAACTTCTAAACATTTTCATTTTTTGCACCGTTGTATAGGGAAAAATTGTACTTTTAAATGCAAATTGTTTGAAAGCTGTTTCTCAATTTGTTTTTAAGTTATTAACTTTTTTGTAGTTTTTAATACTGTTTTTGTCATCCCTTCAACAGAAGTACTTTATTTCTGTTGAAAGTAAAGGGAAAATAATAGATTAAACGTGGCTTACATAATAACATAGTTATATATTACGTATGTCATGAAATAAACATTGACCAGTCGGAAAAAGAATAAAATTTGGACATCATACAAATTCATATATGCCTAAGGTATCTCTAGACCGAGAGATACAATCATTTTCCAAATGCTTAATTAATTTGCTTAATATATTGCAATTTTTTACAGTAGATTTTAGCTGTATGATGCAATGATTTTACAATTATATATATATATGCATGCTTGATTATGTTATCCTTCATCTGTTTATTTTTTCATGTAATATCTTAAGGATAATTAAGAGTTTCTATAATTTAAAATACGTTTACAAAAATGTATTCTTAACAGTTTTATAGTTTCGAATAGTTTTATAAGAAGTAATACTACAAAAGTTCAATCAAACGAAGAGTCAGCATCATCGCCTATTATTATTTTATTCATCCCTTTTTGACATTACTAAATTTTTTAAATACAATTTCATACTATTTAATGGCAGAAACTTTTGGACTAAATATCACGATTATTTTAGCTTAAAAAAAAGTTGTGTTTATCTCTTGTTTTCATAATTAACAGCTTTTTTTTTTTTCGGGTTCATTTGGATCTTCAAATTATTGTACGCAAAAGAAAAAAAAAATCAGTTAAGTGGTTAAATTGATTTGATATGCATTAAGAATTTATGGAGTTTTTTTGTTTTCTTAAAATCCCTCCTTATTTCCATCCCCTTGGTCCGATTTCGCCTACTAGCGAACTTGACCGAGATTTTCAGTCCCTTGATTTTATGAGTCAATTCGGAAGAAATTTGTGCAGAATTATAGACGTCATCGTGCTCATAAAAAAGTGATGTACATAGATAGAGACATAGGCAGATAGATTGATAGATATAAAGTTTTGAAATGGGGATAGCTTTGGGTTCTAGGGGGTCATGAATAGCGTAAATCGGCAAAAATTTTTCAGGAACTCCAACATAGGGGAGAATGCAATGAGTAGTATTTCTTACGAAATTTACCTAAAATAAAATAAAAAATGCTAAAAATACCAAAAAAATCGATTTTTTAACGAAAAAATGTATTAAATGGCAAGCTTAACAAACAGAAAAATCCGTGAAGTATCACCCTAATAGAAATATTCCGAAAAAGTCGCTGGTTGAATACACCACAGGATTTGAATTGGAGGATGCTGAAAATGCCAATGATAAGATGCACTGATGACTATACTCGCTCATCTTATTTGCATACATGAAGCTGGCATGATGTTTAATATTGCACTAGTTATACACTCGAATTTTTCATCATGATATTGTTTTGTTAACATAAAATGAAATTATTACAACAATTTAAAGAGAAAAGTACTACCTACAGTGCGAATGTGCACTAATTTATCTTTCTGTATCAGAGAGAGAGAAAATATGAGGACCCTCCCCTTATTATTCACTTCTAGCTATGACCCTGGTGTAACTTCAGAACTTTTTTTACTTGTTATAGAGCAGACCGAAAAAAACTGCCTCTTTGGTAGTACTAATTGAAAAAGTAATTTTCTCGTGTATTTTTTATATTAATATTTGTCCAACAAACCATCTTCTCCACATAATACTGGGAAAACGCTAAAAATCTGCCTCGTCAGAAATTTCATTATTGCAAACTTTTTCATATATATTTTTTGCAATTACTTTCATTCAACAATATATCTTCTCTACGAAATGCTGGAAAAACATTCAAAATTGCTCTTATCTACAAGTTATATTCATTATTCTGATTGGCATTTTCTCGAAAAATATATCCTTTAAGAATTCATTAATCTTAGACTCTCAGTCACGTCAATGAAATATGTCGATAAAACAGTTTTCTGATATTTTTATAAGCATTCTGAAATCTGCTGCAATTTATAATACAAAAATTATACATAATCATCATCATTCAGTTCCTTTTACATCATGTTGTTTGTGAAACAAAGGGTCATTTTTCGATTAGCCAATATATGCGCACAATTTTCAATGCATGCACATAGTACATACACATTTATTAATAATGCTGTACCATCAGAACATTTTTGACTCGTTGTACAGAAGACCACAAAAAATTTACATAATTTGAAAATGATGAAATCTTTTTTTAAAAATGAAAATTTATATCTTTATTTATTTTTTCTTTTTCTTTTCTGTTTTTTAAAGATAACTATATTCACATGTTAATTTGTTGAGCATTTTCATACTACTATCGTTTGGTTAAATATCATTCCATGCTTGAAGGCATTTATTGTTAAAATCAATGAACTTGTAAGACGACATTTTATATTTAGGTTTTTGAAGGCCTAAATATTTGAATTCCATGAAAATAACAATAATTTTAAGCCCAAAGTTTGTCGGAAGAGGAAATTTCTCTCTGGTATCTGTCTGATGGGTTTTCATTTCTGTTGGTGTGAGGGAGGGGGGGGGGGGCGAATTTTTCTCCCGGCACACCGTACTCAGAATTCATTTCTCAAATAGAAATAAATCCCTATCATAAAACCCCAAGTGTTCAAGACTTCCATCAGAACAAAATAAATTTTGAATTTCGAGCAGAAGATGAAACATTCACTTATAAGTTTGCTACATTTATACTATTTTATATAATAAACTGGTTTAATTCAAAGGTATAGTTTGTCCGTGTATTTGATAGAAATAAAAAAAATTGATAAAAGCTACTGAATTCATATCTAACGTGACACATTATCTTAAATCAGAGTAATATAACTTTAGAAAAGATTTTTTGATGGTTAACGAAGACAATAAATTCTAATGAAATTTTCATCCCCTTTTGAAGACACTAGATGTCACCACAATATCAAAATGCTATTCATAAAGCAATGCTTTCTTTCAAGAATATTTTATTTAGTGAGAAAATATTTGAAGCCAAGTATAATTAATCAGTGGCGTAGATTAGATTTTGAATGCTGAGACTATCCTAAATAATGCTTCTCTTTTATGGCTTGCAGTTTTTTATGCAAGAATTTTTTGAGCTCTAAAAATATTGCACCCCGTGAAATTGTCCCATAGACTCCCCTCCTCCGCTTTTACGCTACGCCTCTGAATATAGTCTTATTATTATAATAATAAACTTTTCATGATAATAAACATTTCGAATTGAACGTAACTTAACACTAAAATGATAATAATAATAAAATTTAATAAAAAATTTAATTCTTACATTTAAATGTAATAATTATTATTAATATTTATTTTCATATGTAACGAATTTGTAACGTGTTATAATACAAATCCATTCAAGCCTTATTATAATGATATTGATAATGAAGGAGCGAGAAAAAAATATTTCACACAAGTTATAGACAAAATCAGTATAATTTCTCGCATTTACTTGTGTAAAATAAAATGTTAATATCAGTAATTCGGAAAATATTTCAAGAAGGGATCAATTTTATATTTTAGTATATTTAGCTTCAAGATATATCTTCGAATGTGTGTTTCACTGCAATTACAAAATTTATACAAACAGGCCATAATTTCTGTAAAAAGTTTTTTTTTTAATGAGGTAGTTCAAATTTTAATGAAATAAATTAATACTTATAAATTTGTAAAATTTGCAAATGGGGTTGAACTAGTCACATATCACTGTACCCTCCCCCACCCTCTCTTGGCTATGACATTTTTTGTAATAATTTTAATTAATAATTAAAACGAATTCCTTTTTGTTAATTAATCATCCGAATTGCATTTATTAAATATATTCGTATATACACATTTATTTACGTAATAAAAGTAGAAATTTAACTGAAATGCACAGAGACAACTGAAATAAGATTAAACTTTCTGAGACATGAAAATTGATGAGAAATGAATAGAAATCAACGCATGGCTATACTATCTCCTGTGGAAGTCAGTATCCCAAACTTCAATTTCGACTTTCGAGGAGGATAAGCTATTTTAACTTATTGTGTTTTTATTTTATTATTTTTTATTTATTTATTTTTTTATTTATTTCTTATTTACTACTTATTTGTTTATTTTTGATGCAAGAGTCTATATGGTTGTATTTGTAGTCATCTAATCTCTTTTTAACGGTTTTCTCGTATCAAAACGTTAATAAATTCGTTCTTTGTGCGATATAGGAGCAAAGATAATTATTTTGTAAATCATTGAACCTTAAAAACAAAAGACTATAAAATAAAATGCGCAGATAACTAGAGCAAATATCTTGCTTATAGGCGAGAAAATGGGGAAAACGAAAATGAGGGTTTTAAAGGAAACCAAAGTTAACCTTTAGCAAGAATCCGTAATGGTTGCAATATCTCTGCTACTGTGTACGGAGAGATATAATGAAGACTAAAGTGTTGTACAGTAATACCTTCCTAAAGCGACCACGTTCCGTTCCAATAAAAATCAGTTGCTCCTAGGAGGTCATGTTTAAATTTAGATTTAAACATTTATAGCAAATAATGCTACTAAAATTTATTTTTCACATAAGGAAAAAACATAAAAATGTTTAGGTATCAAAATTAAAAATAATTAATAGGTTTATTACGGCAGTGTTTAAAAAATGAATACATTGACGTTTGATTTGATTTTACGGTTTTATTTTTTATAACTTAATTTTTGAAGTCCTTTTAAAAGTAAGTATATAAATGAATTTTTTTTTTCGGATAAAAGCAAATAATGATGATATCATTACTTTATCTATTTCTTTGAGAGTTTCCTGACAGAATAGAGTAAGAAAGTTTATTAACCGTCATTTTTAATTCGTCATCAGAGTTAAATTTATTGCCTAAAAAAGGCACAAAGGTGTTTAAACGCTTAAAAATTACAGGAATTTTTTTAAAAAAATGAAATTAAACCTAACCCAAGCATTTAGGAAAAATGTAATTTTTTTCATTTCCGTCAAAGAAATCGGTCGCTCATAAAGGGAGTTCATTTGAGAGGGTTTTTTAATGGAGGTGGAATTAATATTGAGCCTATGGAAATAAATTTCGTTGCATAAAATAATGGTCGTTTACAGAGGTGGTCACTTAATGGAGGTGGTCGTACAAGGAGGTTTCCCTGTAAATAAAACTTTTCCGATTTTTCTATGCCATTTCATATTTTTATTTTCTCATAAGCCATCAATACGGAAAATTTAATGTAATGCCGATTGATTATACAATAATGAGATCTGTTATTACTAATTAATCTTTTACTAATTATTAATGCAACAGCTTGCTGGATTTCGACCTTTATTCTACAATCAATAACAACTTTAGTCTATTGTACAAATGTTACTTATTCCTAAGCATGAATAGCGAATTTTGCTGATCATGGAGTAATATTACATGCAGTAAATATTACATGTTGTTCATGTAGTAACATTTTGATAATTATCATTTCCCCATGAATTTTCTAAAGATTAAAAAAAAAATTGTTGTTGCAATTGAATGCTCCCGTTCAACTATCTAGTGCATGATTTTTTTTATCACTCATCCTCTACCACTAAACTAATTTGTAATAGTTGTTTATTGAAGAATAAAAATATTAAAACAGTCACATATCAACTTTTAACCAAAATTTAGGGGACAAATAAAGTGTGCCAAATGCTACATTATTATCTGAACAATGCATAAAGTGAAATTTAAAGTGTGGATAAAAAAGCACAACTGTTCCTGAAAATTCCAAACGTTTAAATATAATTTTCATTTAATTTTTAAAATTCTACTGCCCTTTTAAATATTCAATGTTTAACAAATATCGTATGTACATGTGTATTAGTCGATACTGCTCCTCCCCTCCTCCCCACCACCAATTATTAAGCAAAATTTGGAAGAAAAAAATTTGAATTTTCGTGTACAAGTCGAAATACATTTCTGGTAGTATGTGGAAAAATAATTTGAAATCAAAGACAAAAAAAAAATATTAATTTTCAATAAATTTGTAAATATTTTTTCTACGGATCTAACCAAATATTTTTTTTAATTCAACGTTTTAATAAAACTGTATAATTATGTAAAATCGCAGAGATTTAAACTATATTGAAATCTATTCACATCAATTTAATTATATTTTTAAAAAAAAAATTCAAAAATCTGTTCATGCTTTATTTACAAGGGTAAATAGGACTGCTAAAGTACAGTACTTCTTTGTATTCTAGGACTTTTAGAAGAGATATCTAGAAACATTCTCAATTTGAACTCGTTTTAAAAAGAGGATTAAAATGTTGAAAAAAATGCTCCTGTACTGAAAGGGAAAAAAGGATGCAGAACAATTACAGAGACATTGTTGTTGAGTCTTTTTTTTTTGTGTGTGTGTGCGTGTGAATTATAGGGAAATGACCATTGTCCTCTTTTATCTGTCTCTCTCAAACTTAAACCTATATGCGAATGCTTAAAAGACTTCTCCATTTACCGATTATCTATGATATATATATATATATATATATATATATATATATATATATTTAGTAACTCGCGTGTAAGGTGACCCCCTATTTTCAATTCCCTAATTTTGCCTAAAATTCTTAGACCTATACACAAGTATATACGGTACTTCTAAACTTATAAAATTTAATTTTATAAATTATAACAAATTCAAGGTTTTACATACTTTCTTTTCAGGTGCATTAGTAATTATGTAAATATGTAGCACCATAGACGGACTGACTGAAACATGAAGTCCGTCCGTCCGTCTGTCATATAACAGGACAAAAACTACCAACTGAATCGTTTTAAATTTCAAATATACAATTGTTGAATAATTTTGTTGAGTCAGTTTACATTTTATGAAAATCAGATGCATAGTTTAATTTCAGGGACAATCAAAAGGTATTCTGTTATGTTACGGCCAATGGTAAAAATACAGTCGAGTCTCTCTATAACGAAACTCTATGCAACGAATTTCTCTATTTAACGATTTTTTTGTAGGAACGGTCAATTTTTTCATGATTAAATTAAAAATAATCTCCATATAGCAAAATATATATCTCCATTTAACGAATTATTTTTCAAAAATTTTCTTTCATATGTTCAAAAAACGCTTTAAATAATTTGTAGAATAACTTGTTTTTGTTGTTTTCTGGTTTATATCTCATAGCTAAATTACTCTACCTTATTCCTTATGTACAAAAAAAAGCATTTAACCCCCCCCCAAAAAAAAAAAAAAAAATCCTTTTTGCATGGTCACACTTGACTTTGTTTTAGCCAAGATGAGCATGTGTTCTTGGAAAAGTTTGAAACATAAACTTGCTACTAGAGCTATTTAAAGTCTTGAAAATGCTGTTCGTTTCTTGATTTGGATAGTAAGGCAGGTATAAGGAAGAGATAAGGGGGCAATTGCAGAAAAAGTCGTTTTTTCGGCAGGTTTTCATCTACCTAAATTATCTCTCATTAATTTTAGAGTTTAGAGTGGATGTTTCTTGTCTGTGTGCCTCGGAGCATTTTTTGTTGTGAGGGATCATTTGAATGAAGAATTGTTGCTAAATGTCATCTATGCTGGTGTTATCGTCTACTGCATCTGCATAAAATTGCTTCTATGATAAGCATAACTCTCTCTGATAAAGTAATAATTTTGAAAAAAATCAATAAGACACTGGGAAAAAAAAGAAAGTGGCGAAAATGTTTGAGGTTATGGAAAAATGCCATTAAATATTTCAAAAACTTAGTTAAACTCCTCAAAAACAATTGTGTTTCAAAATTTAAACATTAAATGAAAATTTTTTTGTCGTTCTCTATTCAGCGAATTTTTCTATATAGCGAACTTTTTGATTGAAGGATGGATTTCGTTATATATTAGACTCGACTGTAGTTTCAAGTGCATTTTAATGGTGTTACACTCTTTGAAACATAATAAAAATTTAAATACATCTATGAAGTATATGCAGAAATATACATTCTGTACAATCTGTGGTGCAAAGGATATTTTTTATTGATTTACAGGACTACACAATAATATTCCATAACACAATGGTATAGGGGGAAACATTGTTTCGGGCGCGTTTTAAAAAATATTAAACTATTTCACATTTTATGAAACGGATACAAGTTACTGATGTTTACTACAAGTTACTTGCTGTGTAAGAGAAAGTAGATAATATTTACAGGGATGCACAAAATATTTCAGCTACTCTGCTGTATTCTATACTATTATACCCAGATTTGAATATTTTTAAAACTTCCTTATAGTATGAACATACCTCATTTGCAGCGCTTGACGTGCAATTTCCAAATTGTTTAATTTGTATTATAAAAGAAGAGCTTTCTTCCTTTTTTTTCTCTTTTTAATTTTATACAATTCTACACATGGAATTTATTTTTGTTACTAATGTTGTTTTTATGCAGTTTTATTTAACTCAACTTGATTTTGTATGCAAAGATGGAATTTTCCAATCGATTTTTCTCTCACATCTTTTGATATACTACAATTATTGAAAAAGTGTGTTCGCAAGTGTGTTTCCGATAACAATTCTAAATTTTAATATTGTTAGATTTTTAACAATAAATATATTAATGTTGGAGCATATTTTTGGTGGCCGGCCTTAAATGATAAATCGCCGAAAATGTTTCATCGTTACGATTGTATAAGAGTTACAGCAAACAATGGATTTAGTGATCCGCCAATATAGGCCAAATGGAAATTAAACCGCAGCAACGAAATATTTTAAACATTACGCGAATGTGTTTCCAATAACAATCGTAAATTTTAATATTCTTAGATATTAACAATAAATAAATTAATGTTAAAGCATTTTTCCGGCGGCCGGCCTTAAATGATAATTTGCCAAACATTTTTTATCGTTACGATTGTATACAAGTTCGAAGAACAAAATGATTTAATGATCCGCCAACATAGGCTATTTAACTGGAAATTAAACCACAATAATGAAATACTTTAAAATATTCCAAAATAACAAAATATAAATAAATTCGTTGGATGTGCCAATCCCAAAACTTTTTTCTATCTCACACATGTTAAAATTTCCAGAAAAATGAAGCATAATAGTGTCACCGGTTAGGTGATTTGCACCAAAATTTAATCAGCAATAACTTATGTCAAGTTCTAACTGAATCTGAAGTTCGATGAAAATCTGTGCACATGGAGACAAAATATTTTTTGAGACAAAATATTTGCAGAAATCGTAAAAATATCTATAAGTAGTGCCACCTATTGAGCGATTTACTCTAAAAGCTAAAGAATGCTAATTTATATTAGACACTAGCTGAATCTGAAGCTTGGTGAAAATTCCGTGCATTGATTCCTGAGATAAAACTATTGCATTTATCATGCAAAAGGCCGCACAGCAGACCCACCTGCAAGGCGATTTACATCAAAAATTAATCAGCATCATATTATATCAAAGATTAACGGAATTATACCAAAGATTAACGGAATCTGAAGTTTTATGAAAATCCGTCCATTGGTTCTTGAAGTATAGTTACTACGGAAATCCTGAAAAAAGGCAACACAACAGCGTCTTCTGTTGGGCGATATACAACAAAAATGTATCAGTTCCAATATATCAAGGTCTAATAGAATCTAAATTTTTGTGAGATTCCGTGCACTAGTTCTTCAAATATAGCGCCCAAAAAATTTTGTTGCATACAGAATGACAAACTCATAGACAGACACTTTGTAAAAACATGTTTTTCGTAATTATGCAAATACGTAGCACATATAGTCGTCGTTCAATACGTCTGTCCGTGTGTCCACATATAACAGAGCAAAATCTAGCCAACCGAATCATTCGAAATTTAAAATATTTAATTGTTGAATAATTTTGTCGAGCCATTTAAAATTTCATGAAAATTAGATACATAATTTAAGTACAGGGATAATGAAAAGTATCCCGTTATATAACGGTCAATGGGAAAAAATAGTTTCAAGTGCATTTTAATGGTGTTACACTCTTTCGAGCGTAATAAAATTGATATGCATCTGTGAAATATATACTAAAATATACATTCTGTATAATCAGTGATGCAAAGAATATTTGTTATTAATTTACAGGGCTACACAAAAGTATTCCTTTACATAATGGTATAGGGGAAACACTGTTTAAGGCGCGTTTTAATTATATTAAATTATTTCATAGTTTATGAAATTGATAACGTTGCTAAGGTATACTACAAGTTACTTTTGTATAACAGAAAGCAGATAGTATTTACAAGAAGGCAGAAAAGATTTCGGCCACTGTACTGTATCCGAAGTACTCATCTCATATGCTACGCTTGACGCGCAATTTCCGACTTGTTACTTTTATATTTATTTTTAGGGATAAAAAATCCCTTAGTTTATTGCCCTGTCTACCTTAAAAAATATAGCTGCAGTCTATTCTCCTTTTTTAAAATGTAAATAAATAAAGACATTCCACATGTAAATTGTTAAAACATTTTTTTAAAGATTCGAACATAATGTACTTTGTTTGAATTCATTGTTTTCCTGTTAACATTTCATGTAATTTTATTTTCTCTTAACTTCCGTATTTTCACGGAAAGCGTCTTAAGCACGTGACAGGGCACGACAATTTTTAACATGCGAAAGGTCAATGATACCACTATTATTAGAGGGCATTAGAGATATTATACTTGGGCTAGCAAAACGCTTCCGTAGCGTGCAGTAATTGTTGCAGAGATTCTTTTAACTGAAGGGAACTTTCATTTTTTCCTTTCATCTTTAATTTAATCTAAGAGTCTTAAAGAAAAAAGTTAAATTATTCTTTTATGTCCAGTAAACTGTAGCATGTTTAATGTTCTTATAAAGGCATCTAAAATATTTTCTTTAACTTTCTCTTGAAATGGAAGCAATACTTGCGTTTTATTGTGGCAATGCTGGACAAATTTGAGATTTATATAAAACTGATATTTCCGTAGTATTGAAAAATATGCATACTTGATGCGATAATTTCAGTTATTTAAGGGAGGGAGGGAAGCAGAGCCCTCGCGAAGACTTTATTTTGGTGGGGGAGGGAGCCTTAAATTACCAAGACAAAATTCAGTATTTGCCAACTCAGTGAACAGCAAACATAACTAGTTCTCGGCGTTTACCAACTAGTTTATAATTTTACCAAGTTATCACAATTAGGAAATGTAATATAGTTTTTATTTTATTTTTTTTATTTATTTATTTTTTATTTATTTTTTATTTATTTATTTATTTATTTTTTGTAAAAACGTAATACGATTTCTAATTATATTGGTAATTTTCATCAAATCAATCAAAAATAGAAAGTGTATTATAGTTTTTATTAAAATTTTGAACTTATTTGCCAGTTCAGTTTGTAAATTTGTCAACTATAACAACATGTCTGTATCCCGCACCTTAGCGAGGTCCCTGGGGAGGAGATATCCAGAAACATTTGCAGTATTTACAGTCAACATTTAATTATTAATTTTATAAATAAGATGTTAAATAGTACTAATATGACATGTCTTAACCCTTTTTCTACCGCGTTATGAAGTCATGAAAATTTTACGTTCTAAAGCATTTTACGTAAATTGTTTAAACTAAATTAAAACACTTACATAATCATTTATTAAAGTTTTGAAGGATTTTAGAAGAATTCAAGGATTTAGAAGGATTAATTAAATTTGAATTTACAGAGATTTTGTGCAATATTTATAACCCCACTCAATTTTTTTATTTTAAATTGTTTTCTTAGTATCTTGTAGAATTATAAAATGTACAAATATGATGTTTTTACAATATAAATATAGAAATATTTCCGAATTGAAAAATCCCCATGCTCCTCTCTCAGCGCCAAGAAAGCTGAAAAGATACAAAGGCAAAAAAAAAAAAAAAAAAAAAAAAAATCATCCTTTAAAAAAAATTGTGTTTTGTGTAACCAATGATGCTTTTGGAACAAAATAAAGTAATGTATCTGTAACTCATTCTAAACAATATTACAACTAATTGATGTATTAAAAGAATTTTATAATTAATTTTTATGCACTTAATTTGCTTATAAGTGTACCGTCAGTAGACAAAGGATTAATGTTTTGTTTTAACCTAGCCATGCAAGTTATCAATGAATATCGACACTCAATGATGAAATTTAAAACTTAGAAAAATCTGTTGTAACAGAACTTGACTGCAACCGAACCCTGTCTTAAACGGAAAATTGTACCGGCGTAAAAGATCCATTGCAATCATTACAGACGCGCAAAGACGAAAAGTTTTACAAACAGGATTTTCTTCGGATTTCATTGCGATTCTGTGTTAGCAAACTTTATTGTTTTATTGTATTTAACATTTAACATTGTAATATTGTATTATTCAACATCGAATATTATTATTATTACTTTATTTGTTTATTTTTTACAGGCTTTGATTTAACACTAAGTAAATTACGGAATTGTTCTTGTGTCGTTATAACTGAAGAATCGAATAGTTTCTATAAATTAGGAAACAGATGGTTTATTAGATGATCTGGTGTGCGGAGTTGTTCAGAGGTAGTACACCCATATAATGTATACATAATTAAATCTATACAAGCAAAAGACTGTCTTGGAATTTGGAAATTTGGCGGCAGATGTTTTATTGGAAAATTCAAAAAGTCTAAGATATAACATACAATTCCTGAATGATTTAGAAAAAAAGACGCTTGCTCTCCCTTTCAGAGTGCTTACACTCATTTTGCTCGCGATAAAGAAAAAAAAACGACATTCTTTCTAAATGTAGCGCAATTTTTTAATTTATGTGGTATTTTTAAAAGACTTTTTTTGTTTTGTTTTGTATTAAATTTTATGTCTAGAAGGTACAATACATAAAACTAAAACTAAAATTCAATTTTGCAAATACTAAAATCAATTGCTATATTGAATCAAATACTGCCTTGAAAAAAAACACTAAATCACTGTAAGACTGTAAAAAAATGTGTATCATTTCTCTTAATCAATGGATATACATTATTAAAAAAAAATCTGTAAAGTTTCTAAAAGTTTTCTAGGAAATTGGGATTCCTAGAATTTTGTATGTAACGGCAAGAGCAAAAATTCATGTAACAGATACAGATTTGCACTGAAAATCAAAAAATCTTTAGGGTTACTAAGAAATTTTTAAGAAACTGGGATTCCAAGAATTTTTCATGTAACTGCAACCCAGGTTACAGACAAATTTTTTGTAAGATAACAGTCACGTAAGTAGACTCGTTTGTAAAGTTACAGATTTATGTAGCTTTACAAAAATTAGTTTTGTAGATTTACATCTTTTCTTGTACAGTGTACAGATAAAATGTTAGTAATCATGCAGATTTCGGCAACTTTACATCTGTAAGATTACAGGTTTTTTTTTTTTTTTTTACAGTGAACTACATTCTGTGAAGAAAAATCACTAAATCACTGTAACTACATTCTTACGACTGTGACAAAAAATCTTCGATCCACCTCAATTTTAAATCACTAAACGTTTATGAAGGACACAAAATAAGCGTTAATTGAAACTCAAAAAGGAAATCTTAACTTATTGCATTAAGATGTTTAATTTTAATGAAAATTGTAGCTATTTTTGTTAATTTTAACTCGAATGGATGAAAGGAGCATGTTTTACAAGTTAGATACAGCATCACTGCCTTAGAACTAAATAGAAGTCTACACAGGTCAGAACTTCCAGGACCGTGCAAAAATCAAATGTGGTTGATCCGGTTCGACTGAATTTCTACAAAAAATTCAAATCTTTTTAAATGTTCTGTTAAGATTCATTTAAATAATATTGTAAGAATATTCGTGGGATGATTTTACACCATATTTTAGAATTCGATGGGACTGGTGTTCGCAGAATAGAAAATACACAATAACAACATTAATGCATAAGCTCTTAGCCTTTTCAAAATTCAAATAATTAGATTCACTAAAAACTTAATGTTGTTTAGAATAAAAGATAAAATGAAGGGTTTAAAACGTTATAACTTTTGAAGCTGTATAGTGAAAAGTAAATTTCGGAAAAAACCTCTCTGTCATTTACTAAGGATTTCTCAAATGCAAAGGAGTTCTAATTTCTGACACATTTCTGAATTGTTTATTTCGGAAACGCATAAGATTGGCATGTGCTCTTATTCGGAAATTACGTAATCAAATAGCGTTATCGATATATATATATATACATATATATACAGTATGTCTCAAACGTTTAAGCACTCTGCAAATCTTTTTTAAAAGAAATGAAGAAGAAAATATTTTATGTTAATTTACAATAAATACTCGACATTTAATCAAAATAAAATGAAATAAGCCATTTTGGGTAGTTAAAAGAAAAAATGTATTTATTTTTATTTAATTTTTGTTTTTTCTTGAAGAAATGCAATCTCAAAAGTTTAAGCACTTTATGCAAATTTTTCTAGAAACACGGGATTGACCGTATCTATTGATGTTGTATGATATCATATTGCACTTGTATGAAAGTATAACAGGTAGACAAATTATTTCCTCTCGTTTTAAAAATAAACTGAAACCGCAAAATAAAACTGTTTCTGAAGTTGCAAAAGATTTAATTCGATTAAAGCGAGATATGTATCAAGTACTCTGTAGAAATGATAATTTTAAGCAGAAACCAAGATGTGGACGACCACTCATGACGACTATTCAGACTGATCGGAGAGTAAGGAGATTGGTATCTGGACAAAAATATGGCGACACGGCAAATTAAAAATAATCTCAGTGATACTGTAGATACTGTACCAAAGATACTGTACATAGATGTATTTAAGAGTTTGATTACATCATACTAAAAAAATGACTCACAAACCGTCTCTCAAATTACATCACAAAGAAGCAAGAATAAACTGGGCTAAAAAACACATATCATGGCTTACTGCTTTATTCAGCTATGAGAAAAAGTGGAACTTGGGTGGCATTGATGTTTGGAACGCGTATTGTCGTGATTCACGTAAGGAACCAAGGGCATTTTTCAGCAGGCAGCAAGGCCGTAAATTTGTTATGATTTGGGAGAGTTTGAATTCAATGGCCAGGCCTCTCTGGCTTTTTAAAAGGATGACACGATTAAAAAAGTATCAAGAGACGCTTAACCAACATTTGCTTCCATTTGGTGACATTTTGGGGGTTCTTGAATGGACTTTTTAATAAAACAATGCCTGAATCCAGGTATCACATTCTACAAAACTTTGGCTTTCTCAGAAAAGTGCTAAAGCTGAAGACTGGCCAGCTTTAAGTCCAGACTTAATCTTGATTGAGAATGTCTGGGCTATTTTAACCCGCCAGGAAAGCAGTATGACTCTATTGAAGAACTCGAAGAGGCAGAGTTCTCTGCCTCTTCGGTGCATAGAACGAAAGAGCACTGTAGAGAAAGCATAGTACTCTTTGCTACCAGAAACGCTACAAAAACTAATGATTTCCATGAACGTACGTTTATTTGAACTAAGCCAAAGTCACGAAAATATAATTTGTAAGTAAAAATTCTGTAAAAATTATAAACCTGGTTGTTTTTGACATTGTGCATAAACTTTTGAGACAGTTTTTTTAAACATTTTTTTAAATTATATTTTTTACAATTATGTAGCTTATTTTTTTTCTATTTTTGATATCATTTATTGAAATAATGTTGCGAAATCTGGAAATAAAAAAATGTCATTAATTCTCACTTTTTATAATTCTTTGAAAATCGACATTTTATGCTTGTGCTTAAACTTTTGAGACAGACCTTGTATATTAACAACATATCTTTGAGATAAAACTGTTGAAGTTAGCGTTTTGAACCAATTTTTGGAAGCGATAGACCAAGAAAGGAGGAAATTTTTCAGTCACGCAATAAGAATCTCTAATATATCGATGAGTTATTTATATATCAAAAATGGAAAACTCTATTCAATTCCAAATCTTTTCGATAGTTAGGCCTGTCAATTTTATGCCTTTACAGTTTAAAATTATCCAGAAAATCTGTCAAAATTTCGCGTTGTTTAGCAGTGAAATCAGGGATTGAGTTAATAGAAATCCGTTATCGATATTAATATTTTTACAAAATATATTTCCGCCCTATATATACATCCTGAAGACAATAATAATTAAGTTCAGTTCCAGTCCGGCTCGACGGTGTGGAAAAGAAATGCAAGTTTGTTCTGGGCCCGGACCGAGTCTGCTGAAAATAATTAAACCCGGGGTTAGACACCATGTAACTGTTTGATGCCTATCTGGACTGCTGAACATGTTATATTTCTGTACTGATGAGGCCAAGCCCGGGCCTGTGGAGACCTCTAACACGAGGTGTACGACATACTAAGTTTTGCTTATACTATTTGCATGGAAGAGTTCCAGGCAGAAAGATTACTTTTCATTTAAGCGCAAGAATTTTTCACTACGATTTTTTCTATTTTTATGAAAAAAATTATTTGAAATCAATAAATTGGTCCAAAAAAGGAAGAAATTATCAAAAAAATTAATTTTCGAATTTTCGCGTTGGTACGGAACGCAAAACAAGTTAAAATCTGTACATTTTTAAAGAACATAGCACTAAACTAATGCATAATTAGAGGTTATTTAAACATTTGGCACATTAAATACATCTTTTAAACTAAATACCACCAAAAAAACTTAATTTAATATTTAAATATTTTTTGCTAAAAAAATTCAAAAATCAGCATTTTGGCAAAACATCAAGCCATTTGCGGCAGGGTAAGGAATTGTCCAAAAAATCTCAAATTTTTTGTGTGAACTGAGTGCCACCAGTGGCTACTTTTCCGCACCCGCCGTTATCGAAAATCGAAAAAAAGTTTTTTTCGGCCCACCCTACTGTCTAATATACTCAAAATTTGATCAGTTTAAAAAATCATACAACAGAAAAAAACGCACTTCCAGCGATTGTCTTGTAGCAGAATTCTTTTGCGCACTCTTGTAAATGAACTATAAATGCTACGCACTCTATAACCTATTGAAAACATTTTGTAATAAACCTCGGTGATTTTTTTTTTTTTTACTTCATTATGTCATTTACATCATCTATATCAAGGATGGTGAACCTAAGGCACGTGTGCGATAAGTGGCACGCTTCTAATTATTTTTGGAACGGCATAGATATAAGTTCTAACGCAGCTTATTACAGGCTAAAAAATTTTAAGAATAAGAGAGAATTAGGAGATTAATGAAAAAGAAAGATTAAAAGACCCAAGCAAAAATGTCGATGGTAAAATTATAAGCATCGGGACTTCAATTCCAGATACTAAAAGTAGATTCTCTGTAGATTCTCTCCGCTTGCTCATTTGGCAGTTTTTTTTGTTTTTTTTTTTAATTTTTGTTTTGAAAATCTTTAGTATAAAAATACAAGTAAAAATAACTTGCCAAATGAGTCCAATTAGTTAGGTTGTACACTGAGGCGACATCTGCAACTTGTTACACGATTTCGAGGAAAAAAACAGATTTGAAACGACTTTCTTCTTTGTTTCAAACTGTTTTTTTTTCCTTCTGTGTCGTACTTTATTTTAATCCTGTCGTCTCAGTGTATGACCAGCCTTAAATTTGTATTCGCTTAAAACATAACTAAGTACGAAGTCGTTATAAATTACTTGACATCTAAGGTAAAACAACAGAAATAATATTTTTAAAATATTTTTCTAGTGTATAACATTAAATATTCCCCATAGTTTTTTAGTGATAAAAACAAAATTTTAAGTAATTTTGATCATCAAAATGTTTTATTGCTGGCACGCCATGATCCTTAAAATATTTTTTAAACATTTGACATGTATATGTAAAAAAGTTTCGCTGTCGCTGATCTTATACAAATAAAAGAAAATTTTAATTTGTTTGCGCGTGTGTGTCTGTGCGATGGCTAGCAAAATGTATGACATGTAGGAAGCACAAAATTTTTGTGAAGATAGTCGAAGGCCTCTTCTGGTGCACCTGAATTCCAGAATTTTAGATTTTCGATAATTAGTTGAAAAATTAATTTAAAACCCCAAATTAAAACATTGATTTAAAATGATTAAATTTTGCTGCCTTCAGGAAGTCATATGTTAAAAAAAGGTTTAAAAAATTATCAGACCTGACTGATGTCTTTCTCGGGCTTTCTGAACCAACTTTTCGTTTTGGTGTACGGCCATATGAAAAATCGGCCTTGCCTTTTAGGACATAGATAGTTTACTCTGATTCTTATAAATCCAAGGCTTTACGACTTACGGGAACATTTTGTTCTAATAAAGTCAAAGCACGAGGTTGTTCTACAATTGTGGGCTTTTTGTTCGGTATGTGCAACAGAAGTGTGTCTTTTTGTAAAGAAAATAATTTTAAAAGCGCTCTTTTCAAATGACTATCAGAATTTTTAAAGATAGAGGTAGAATTATAAATCATGTTAAGCTGCAAGGGCAACCACTCTACTTAACCAAATCGTGATAGAAACTCTCACCCGCTTTCTCTATTTAAAACAAGAAAAAATAAAATAAAATATCCGATAACAGCAAAATTATAGTTTAACCCTTTATGGCAGGGGCAAATTCTGCTCGTAAAATGAATAATTATCGACCGACACCGGAATTTGCAAACGATTTTATTCGAAATTAGGAATTCCCGATTTTGCGCTTTCATTCTAAAATCAAAAATTTTAATAAAAAATATTATTGGTGGCATTTGCAAGTTTGTAATTAAAATAGGTATACCGAACTCTGCCCAGTGTGCCAAAAAAAAGCTACGTGTCAAGATTTTTTTTCTTTTCTTGTTGATATTGTACAGTACAATGTAGGTGTTCAGCGTCAAACAGTTTTATGAAATTCGTAAAACAAAGTGAGTTTATTTTGTAAAAAATATTCTTTATGAAACAAAATTGGATAATAACCAAGCTAAGTACTGGCGAATCTTAAAATATTCATTTTTTATTTCGCGAATACTTAAAATTCACGAAAGTTAAGGGATTATTGTATTTCAATGGAAGTGTTGGCATTATCAGCGCGATAACGTGTCATGGTGTAATCAATACTAGTTTTCTGCAAAGAATATTTTGTATCAGTGTGGAATTCATGGGGTAGCTAGGGAATGGATTCTCTCCACCCCCTGAAGCAATGAAATGTACCTCCCCGGAAGATTTGAGATTTTGTATTTTCAATAGTCAAAAAAGGCAATTTCCCCTCCCCTGAACTCTTTAATGCTCCCCCCCCCTAACGGAGCCACTGAAATCGCGTTCTCAGAGAAAAGTGTCTGAATTCAACACTGTTTTGTATATTCAAGCATCCTTCTTCTTCGACATACAGAAATATAATTCTAAAGCGAGCTAAATTCTTGTAATTTATAGTATCACAAAAATTTAACATGCAGAAATATTACATGTATTTTCACAGATACATGCATCGAATCCTTTCCTTTTATGTCAGTTGCAGCTGTATGTGGCGTCATAAATCTTGCAGAAAGGGTCTCGAAATTAGGAAATAAAGCTTGACAGAACAATAACGCACCATATTGTATAATATATGACGTTCTGCTTATCATCTTAAGGATTTCAAGAGAACGATGAAATTGCCGAAAGGATTTGTAATTTCAACCACTGGAGGTATAAGTATTAAAGGGAATCTATATTCACAACAAGAGTTTATGCATGCGTACAAATATAATGAAATAAATGAAAAATACAATTCATATTTTAGAATATATACTTAATTATTTTTTAAATTGTAATTAATAGAAATTAATGACCACTTTGTTCTCCCTTAAATGCATGCTAAGCAATGTATCATGTTACTTTTATTCATGCGCAATCTTTCTCCAAATTGGAAGAATCTGATAGAGAAATTAAGAGCTCTTCGTTTTTATGTTTCCGCGGCGCAGTTAGCACAGTAAATACATCTTTAATATTTTCACCATTATTTCATTTTCAAAAACACTAAAACTTTTATCACCTAAACTGCAGCCATAGGGATTCCAAATAGCCGCATCGATATCAGGAAAAAAAAATCACACAAAAGTGTCTTAAAGAAATTCAAACTGTATTTATTTGTCCGTAAAAATATTTTTTCTTTCAAATTTAAATTCAGACCAACGTTGATTTTTATTTTGTATTTCTAAAGTCAATATTTAGATAATTTCAACCCCCTTTGCGGCGCAGTGGTATAGCTATGAAACCACTTAATTTCAATTCCAAAACACCACATTGGCACCGGAATTTAGATAAAAAAATTTTGGTTTATTGAATACTCGAAATGTAGCTTTTTCTTATTTACAAATAAAGTTGTTTTCCCATTCCGGTGTCAGTCATTAATATCAACACTTAAGTAATGAATTTGCTCTGCGCCGCAAAGGGTTAAGTTGAAGTTCCACTACTTTAAGAGATATACACATTTTCACATTCTGATCTGGAAAATTCCAATGTAGTACATTGAGTTTCTCACTACGGCAAAGAAAGTAACTTTATTCAATCAGAGTATTTCAATTACCACCGCTAAGCTTATCAAATTCTGATTTATATATTTTATTTGTTTATAATGAAAATGTTTATTCTGTTATTATATTTATTTTCAATATACATGCATGGCTGCCAACTACTACGCTTATTTACAGTCAAATAAACACATTAGAAACAGAAAGTTTAGTAAATAATTAAGAATATGTTCTGTAATACATAACATTGAATATATTTGGTATACATTTTATTAAAATATGTTTGTGGTTCGAAACATGTTTATAAGATTTAAATAGGCGTAGAAGTTGGCAGCTCTGTACATGTTCTCTGTTTAACAATTTGGGGACGAGCAAGCGGTGTACGTATCGTTCAGAATTCTTCATTATTATCAACCATTATTTTTTACTATTAAGTTTGCTTTATTTAATTAGAGCATTTTCGCGATTCAATTACAGATTTTTTTTCTGTTTTGAAAAACTGGTAGCTAAAGTTCAAAAATTAAGTAAAGGTCTCTTGTCGTGAAGAGTTTAATAAACAAAATTAATTTTCGAAAAAAAAAAAATTATTTTGAAACTCTTCTTATAGATTTTTGTAGAATCTCATTTACTGCTCTGCGCCTAATATATATTTTCACTGTTGGATAATTGGGGTTTCAGTGTACATGATTTTTTTATTTTTAATTCAAGAATGGTTAAGACTGAATTACAAAAACAGAAATACACAATTTTAAATATCTATATAATAAAAGCCTAAATCATATGACTGTCATCGGGTTGGCTGCTTTACTTTTTATACGCCAAGCAACCATTTCGGTTCTTTAATGTTAACCAGGTGCATGTGATAAGTCACCAAATATTGTTCCATCGCCATAATTTCCCCTACATTATAATAATCCAAGTCATGAGACTGTCATAATCAACGACGAGTTGATTTCATTGTTTTTCATACGCTAAGTTTCCATTTTGATTAAAAATCGAACTTTTTTTTTTTTTTTTTTTGGATAACACTACATAAAAGTTGACATGTTCGCAAAGAATTCTTGATACTTTTAAATTAACCGGATGCAAATCTCGCTACTAGCAATTTTTTTTTGTGTGGTAAATTAAAACAATGCTTTGAAGATGGAATTAAATATCATTGTTTATGTCATTATTTAACATTTTTCTCTCCTTCCGTCAAAAAAAAAAAAAAAAAGATCGAAAGATACTAAAAACATGAATTTTAGATGTTTGAGTTTTAAATGAACTTTAAAAAAATGAAATGAGTTAAAGGATTATATTTTAATAAAATACAAATAATAATAATAATAATAATAAGAAGAAGAAGAAGAAGAAGAAAGATGGTAACAATGTTTGACGATTTATGAGTAATTATGCTGAAACTTCAGGCATATAAACAGCATACTAGACATAATATATTTCCGCGTTGTTTCGTTCCCGAAACCCTATAAAGTAACAGTTAATAAATTGAAAAAAAACTAATATCTTTTGGATAACTTTGTAAAAACCAATGGCGCAAAAGTATTAAAATTGTATCATAAGATTAAAAGGCTTCTTGTAATGAACGGTGATGATGATAGCAAGAGCACGTACACTCGTTGAGAAAATAAAGTTTTCATAAAAACAATTTGCAATTTCACCAAATGTTTTGCATATAATTTACAAAGTTCTTTATATAAACAAATGTTCTTTTTAGGAATCATGAGAAACGACATTGTACAAAATACGCAGCAATCAGAAATAAAAAATAAGAAATATTAGATGAAATATGAACTGGTCCACTAAAAAATGCTTCCCCGAGCATGCGCGAATGCAATCAAAATATAATATGCACAATATATTATCTAAATGTACAGAGAAACTTTTGTGAAATTCTCAAAAACATTCTGAAAGTGATCCTCAATAGCATAAGTTCGAAATTCGTTGTTTCCAAAATGAAGCAAAAAGATGAGAGCTGTATCCTAATATAGTAGTACATGCAATGTTGTAGGGGAGATATGATACATTTTTTTAGTGTTTTTTACAAGCTATAAGAGCCTTTTTTAAACAACTTTTTCGTGTTTTCTTATAAAATAAAATTTCATTTATTTATTAAAAATATTATAATTTTAAAAAATAGTCATTCTAAAAATATATCACAATTATTATGAATAGTTACTATTGTATCATCAGGTAACCTCCGTATTACAGGGGAGGATTGATACCCTTGCAAAGGAAGTTTGATACACTGACATGCAAAATAATAATAATAGTAATAATAAATAATAATAATGCAGACAACTCAATGTATGTGGTCATACAATTTTTATGATGAATCTTGAAACATTTTAGTAAAATTTTTAAAAATGTGACATTGGCATATTTTTATTTTAGAAATTTTTATTACAAAAAAAAGTTTAACAGATCTGTTAATACTCTTTAGAAAATAATAAGAAAGGAAATAACTCTTGTTTAAAGGAAAAACTGATGTAAACTTACTAATTTACAAATAATTTAACACAAATTTAGCACATTTAAACTACCTTTAAAACAAAAACTAATAACTATCATTTTCATAAGCCGAACTGATTTAATGTTTTTTTCTATTTCTCATTCTTAAATTGTAGAAACATTCCTTATTCCAGGTCATTTAATATTTTTCTCACTACACGATGTGGAAAACTAACTATATATCACCACACTGCTTTTTATGAAACCTGCATAATTTTGAACAGCTTTTTTTTTTTTTTTTTTTTTTTTTTTTTTTAGAAAACGCTTTGATAATCCATATATTAGCACAAATTGGATTATGTAAGTCAGTATTATCATTATCAGAAGAATATGATGAAAATCCTGCTTCTTCACTGCTTAAAAAAAAAATTTTTTTTTCAACATTTTTGATTTAGCCTTTTTTTGCTGTTAGGTTCTGTGTCTTTTTTTTCTCTAACTGTAAATTATCCAACTGTTTTTTCATTAGTGTAATTGTCAGTATTAAACATTTCCCTTTTTGTTTTTCTCTATTTGTGGTTGAATCTGTTTTCTTGGGATAAAGTCTTATATAATCTTGAGACTTGCATACTTGGTATGACGGCCATGTACTTTCATCTACAGAGTTTACATGTGTCATAGCAGTAAATAAATGATTCATATTTTGGTTTTGTTGGGTTGATCACAAGAAGACGTGCGGGCAGAAAATTTAGTATCCTTGAAACAATTAATATCAAACGGATACTTAGTCTTATTAAATCAAAATTAATATTCCTTAAATATAAATTAATACTCCTCAATAATTTCAGTACCTCTTGCTGTAAAACAATGAGTAATACTACAGTCCTACATTAATTTGCACTTTAAAAAATCTATTAATTTTCAAGCATACATGTGTATCGTTTCTCTTAATCAATGGATATATGGATACAGCCCTTCATCCTTTTGTTTCTTTTTGGGAACAACGGATTTCGAGATTATTGTATCGACGACCAGTTTCAGAATTTTCAATCCAGGTTTTTGAGACTTTTACAAAATTTTCTCTATACATTTAGCGAATACATTATGCACATTATATTTCGATTACATTTTCTCATGCGCAATGAAATATTCTTTGGTAAATCTGCTCATTTTCCGTTCAATATTTATTACTTTTTAATTCTGATAGCTGGATATTGTGTACAATGTCGTCTGTCATGATTCCTGAAAAAAGCATTCTGCATCCTTTTATATTAAGAACTCTACAAATTATAAGCAAAACACTTGGTGAAATTCGGTATTGTTTTTATAAGGAAAAAAATCTTTATTGATCTACTTGCTATCCCCATAAACACAAACGCAGTTTGTGTTTAACAAAAAGCCTCCTAATCATGTGCTACAGTTACAACGCTTTTGCAGCATTTGATTGTTGTTGTTGTTGTAGTCTTGTCCATGTAGTGCAAGAATCAAATAGCACCAAAGGTGTTCAGAACAGCCTTGGCAATGTCAATGACCTTCGACGAGTACAGCAGATGACGGTCAGTAGGATTTAGGTCTATTTAGTAGAGTTTTGTCAGTATGGAGAAACAGTTAAAAACATGAGTTGAAGTGTCTTGTGCGTAGTCTGGTTATGGTGGTTGGAACTTTACGATTGTAGTTTAGCTCCAGAATGGAATTTCTCTTAGCTGGTTGTGAGGCAAGTTTACCTCTGGTTATTGCATTAGCTTCGATAATGATTAGACTATTGGAAAGTTAGCAGGAATTGCGGGCTTCTTTGGCCAGAATATCCATCTGTTTTCATTGCCGAACATGTATACGTGGGCCGGTATCCACTGTAGAGTACAAACTCTGTGGGCTGTCCAACCTCTTTGGCTTTGGCAATTAAATTCCTTAATAGACTAATTTTGGAATCTATTAATGCTACCGTGTCCGGGGCAGCCGATGCATCGTGTACTGCAGTTCGGGATCACGTCGAAAAATCTGTTGAGCGGACAGTGAATTTTCTACAACTTAATATTAATGGTACTCGAAGCAAGATTGATGAATTGTCTTCAATCCTTTAAACACATAACATCCACATTGCCTGCTTGCGGGAAACAAAGCTAAATCCTAATTTGAATTTGAAAGTGAAGGAATATACAGTAATTAGGAAAAATAGACCTAGTGGTTCTGGAGGTGATATTGCTTTTTTGGTGAAAACCCCCAGAGATTAAACATGCTGAAATCAACTCGACCTCTTCTTTTCTAGCAGCATTTGATTAAACAGGGTTACCAAAAATATTTTCGTTTTTCTTCAATTTATCGACAGTCCTCTATGGTGTTTCGGGAAACAAAAATTTTCACAAACATATGACGTTTACTATGCTGTTTACACGACTAAGTTTCAGGTTAATTATTCATGTACTGTTCCATAGATATTTTAAAAAAGTCTAAAGTCTCAGGTAACGGGTCATCACTGTCCTTATATCATCTGATATAGGTGCAGTGAGAGTAGGATATGTTTAAAAGAGTAATGAAAAATTAAAATTATTGTTTGAATGCGTGAATATACTTTAGAAGCGAAAACAAAAATAATTTTAATTGATTTAAAGAAAACTTCTAAAGAAACAACAAATCATCACTGGAATTTTAATATAATATTTCTTAAAACCCTATTTTGAATTTATGTGAAATGTGAATGAAAAAGGATCAGTGAATCAATAATGTATATTTTTTCATGTAAAAAATGATATTTCCACATCTCAATATAAATAAAACTAGGCAGATGTGGCAATCCTAAAACTTTCTTCTATCTTATGCATGTTATTACTTTCTGAAAAATGCAAAATAGCAGTGCTACCGTTTAAGTGGTTTAAACCAAAATCTAGCCAGCAACAACTCATCCCAACTTATAACTGAATCCGAAGCTTGATGAAAATCCTTGAATTAGTTTTTGAGATTGCAAAATCTTTTAAAAAATCTGCATAAAAGCACCACTTGATGGGTGAGGTACGCCTAAAGCTAATCAGGATCAATTTTTTATCGGGTACTAACTGAATCTGGAGTTTGATGAAAATCCATGCATTAATTCTTGAGTTAGGGCTGTTGCGAAATCGGGAAAAATGTAGCATAGCAGTGCCATCTGAAGGAAGATTTACACTAAAAACTAAACAATACTGATCTGTATCAGAGACTAACTGAATCTGAAGTTTTCGAAAATTTCGTGCATTAGTTCTTGAGATAGAGCTATTGCAATAATCCCGAATAATGCACCATGGTAGCACCACCTGTTGAACGATATACACCAAAAACGAATCAGATCTAGTTTATATGAAGGTCTAACAGAATCTAACGTTTTGTGAAATTTCGTGCATTAATTCTTGAGATAGAGCACCCACAAAATTTTATTGTCACATATAGACAGACAGACTTACTGACAGACATTTTATAAAAACATGTTCTTGGTTTCTCTGACCCTTAAAACGTGTAAATCTGAAGCGGATCTCGAAAATTTTCACGATTCCGATACTTTCTACTTGTAAATGTAAAAAAAAAAAAAAAAAAAAAAAAAAAAAATGAAAAATGACGAAATTGAAAAAATATAGATTTTTTAATTAATAATATACGGTCACTCAAAATGTGATACCTTTATTCTCAGGACCCATATTGAAATTTATTAGAGGCATAAAGTAAAGTACTACGTCACAAAATTTTGATTCGTTGATAAATCATTCTCCTGGTGATCTTTACATAAGCTTTCTTCGCCTTCATTTAAGAAATAGCGCCTGTATAAAATTATTTTTACATATTGTGAAGCAACAAAACATTTCATTTTACATTAATTTTACGTAAGCAGCAAAAGTATGAAAAAACTCATGAGAAAATGTAAAAACAAACATAATTATTTTGTATGTATGTGTTATTTTTATACATATAAATTTCAAACACTTGATGGTAATACTTGAGTCGGTATTATTATTACGATACATAAATAAAGATAGAGTAACACATTTTAATATTGTCACTAAAGTTCCAGTATTTATTTAATAAATCTTTTTTTTTTCAAGGTTTTATAATTAATATAACAATAATAATGCTTTCTTTTGCTCTTCTAAAAATATGTGCAATGGTTATGAATTCACATAAACATCAAACACATTTTCGAAAACTAATCTTCAATTATATCAAGTATATATTTTATTAGTATTCATCAACAAAGTTATTGTAAACTAATGTTGTGAATAATTTACAGATTATTTATATGTACGAACATAAATTAACCCTTTCAGGCACAGCATTCCCACTCCCCCGAGCGCACCTAATTTTAATTCCAAACTTGCAAACGGCACCAATAATATTTTAATAAAATTTTGGTTTTACAATGAAAGTTTAAAATGACAAGTTTTTAATTTTCAAAAGAGCCGGTTATAAATTGCGGTGTCAGTCAAACATTGCATCATTTTACAAACAGAATCTGTCTGTGCCTGAAAGGGTTAAAAAGGTCTTGACTTTTTTAACTGTGCAATTTCTCTGATTGAAAAATACTGTCCAGTAAATCCCTGGGGATTCCTTGTTTTAACCTTAAGTGAACAGTTTACCTTTTTTGTTTATTTTGTTTATTTTTTGTTCATTTTGCAATTTCGTTTATTTTTTACATAGCGTTCAAATGGCGAACTCACTGTGTTTAACTGTTAAACTAACGGTGATTTTTAAAGGAAAAAATATCTTAACTGCATATTTATTTTTATTTATTTATTTATTTATTTTTTTTGCATTATTTAAAATCCCTATTATTTTTTTAAATACTAGGGGGGCCCCGCCCCCCTGCTCGCTATGCTCGCCAACCCCCCGCGTAATCGCTTCGCGATTCCAAATTATTGCCTACCCCTGCTTGCTGCGCTCGCCAATACCCCATGGTATGAATAAGCAGTTGCAGACCTTTCAAATGATGTGTCACACGACTGGTGTTGTAAAGAAATTAAAAATGTGCCCCCCTGGGGGGCAGAGTGGGAGGCGACACAAAAGACATCCATAATATGAATAAGCAGCTGCAGACCTCTCAAATGATATGTCACACGTCTGTGTTGTAAAGAAATTAAAAATGTGCCCCCCTAGGGGGCAGAGTGGGGGTGATACACAAGACATCCATAAAATGAATAAACAGTTGCAGACCTTTGAAATGATGTGTCACACAATTGGTGTTGTAAAGAAATTACAAAATGCGCCCCCTCTGAGGGCAGAGGGGGGGGTTACACACAAGATATCCATAATATGAATAAGCAGTTGCAGACCTCTCAAATGATGTGTCACACAATTGGTGTTGTAAAGAAATTAAAAATGTGCCCTCCTGGGGGGGCAGAGTGGGGGATGACACACAACACATCCATAATATGAATAAGCAGTTGCAGACCTTTCAAATGATGTGCCACACAACTGGTGTTGTAAAGAAATTAAAAATGTGACCCCCCCCCTGGGGAGAGCAGAGTGTGGAGGTGACACACAAGACATCCATAATATGAATAAGCAATTGCAGACCTTTCAAATCTTGTGTAACACGACTGGTGTTGTAAAGAAATTAAAAATGTGTCCCCCCTGGAGAGCAGAATGGGGGATAACACACAAGACATCCATTATATGAATAAGCAGTTGCAAACCTCTCAAATGATGTATCAAACGACTGGTGTTGTAGAGAAATTAAAAATTTGGCGAAATATTACAGTTATCGCCAAGTTGGCGTCACTTTTGACAACTAATTTTGGTCGCCAAATTTGGCGATATATCGCCAAGTTGGCTACAAACTTGGCGATTGTTGGCGATGGTAACCTTTCCTCTCTTTATGGTAACCCATACGGCGATTCATAGACGGAGCTCTTTCCTGATTGGTCTATTCGACTCATGGAAGGAGTGGACAACCCGGATTCGTTAGTTCCGGAAATCTTCCACATCAGCATCATTCCAGGAGTCATTCCTTTTAAGGCTAGTTTTTTTTTACTATAGAAGGATTAGTGTTTTTGGCCAATGTATTTATTTAAGATTCTCAAATGTGGTATTGCACAATACTACGTATGGATTTTTAGATAAATCTAATAATGCAGTTGATATAATTTTTTTACTGAAATATATGCGGTAAGAAACAATAAAATCAAACTCATCTTCACATACTTTTATTATCTAAAAAGTTTCAAAAACCTAAAGCCTAATATCATCCTCAAATTTGTCACATAGATAATAATCAGCATACAAAAAAAAAAAAAAAAAATAAATAAAAAAAAAAAAAAAAAAAAAAATAGAGCTATATTTTAAATGCAAAAAAAGGCCTTAGCACTTTTAATAAAGAAAAGTGACAAAATTATGAACTTGGAGGAAAAAACATTTAAAGTTTTAGTTTATATGGGTAATTGCGCTGAGTGAATTAGCAAAATTTACAATTCTGTTGATATAATTTCTGTACAGATAAAAATGAGCTATCAAAATATCCACAATTAAACAATTTTTCACTTGATTAAAAAAAAAAAAAAAAAAAAAAAAAAAAAATCGACCTTTTTGAACAATTTTGAGATAAACTGTCCCCTTCGACTAAAAATAAAGGATTTTGCTTATTAAACATTTATTCAGTATCACAAAATCGTTTAATTCTTGAAGAAAAAAAAAACTAAAAATATTACTTATGTCACGAAACATTAGTACTAGGTCAGTCAAGAAAAAATTTGAACATGAGTGGACATGTATTTAGAGCATGACCATTGGTCAAGTAGATTGGTCAAGTAGCAGACGGCCGGCGGTCTCCTGAAATCTGATGATGGCAATGACCCTGTTCATCGAGTCGGGGAGAAACGTGCTATTACTACAGAAAAAAGTTTTTAGTTATTCAGGTGTGTCTAGGAAGAATATGTAAGCAGATCGTTTAGTAAAAGAATTGGTCATTAATGGATTTGTATCTAAAATATTTTTTTTTATGTATTCCACAATGAACATGCAAAAGAACCGCGTGGATCTTTATTTGAGTAAAAGTTGGCCTCAAAATCGAAAATTATTAAAATAATACTTTTATAGTATTAAAGACTAAATAAAGAATATAATAGTTATAGAAGTAAAACTCTAAAGTATAAATACAAAGTATGATATGAAAGTATAAGTGACATATTAGAGAGGAAACCAGCTGTAAATACTAGAATCCAGTGTCAATTATATAACATCGAACTTTAATCCGAAAGCGTCAAATGCAATACCATGAAAATTTAATGAGTCATTTTCTTTTACTTCCTTGTGAGTGTTGTGAGAATCCAGTAACCATGGTAAAAGCATGAGGGCATTTCACTTTGCATGTGAAGTTGTTCATTTTCATAGCGATGAATTTACTTCATTCCAAATTACTCACATTACGTGCCAAGCCGAATTTCTTATATTCATCGTCTTTTATGTTTAAAAAATACTATTAACGTACTATTAGCGTACTATTCAATTCATATTCATATGAAAACAGGCTAAGAAAGAATTTTTGGAGATGTTTAAAAAATATTGAATTACAATAAGACTTAACTCACATTACAACTTTCTAATCATTTTTGCACTTCATTACACAAGATTCTTTTAGCAAAGTAACTTTTACTTTAAATTTACAGAGTAAAACATATATTTAAGATAAAACTCAAAACTTTTAACTCAAAAACTTTTAACTTGCAGGAATAAAAATTTGCTGAAATTAAATTTAATAAAATAACATTTTAAAGTTTTAGGATGAATGACTTAACCCTTTCGGGTCCGAAAATTTTCTAGTTTTTGGAAAACATTACTCTTACGCTAATAATATTTACACTAGCTATCCAAATAGATTAACTTATTTAAACATATTAACTAATTAACTATCAACATATAAACTATTTCATTGTCTGAAATATAACGAACGTTGCTGTTTTGCGTACTATTCAATTCATATTCATATGAAAACAGGCTAAGAAAGAATTTTTGGAGATGTTTAAAAAATATTGAATTACAATAAGACTTAACTCACATTACAACTTTCTAATAATTTTTGCACTTCATTACACAAGATTCTTTCAGGAAAGTAACTTTTACTTTAAATTTACAGAGTAAAACATTTTAATAAAAATTTTAATTTTACTTAAGAAAGGTGTTATAATAAAAATAAAATACATTGACATGTTTCGGAACCGTCAAATAAGTTCCATAGTCATAATATAAATAAAACAAAATTTCAAAATATTTCTCGGTCAATACAAATGACACGCAACAATGAGATAAAAATAACAAAAAACACGCGCTCTATTGCAAAAAATTAAATTAAAATATAGACCATGATCTAAAATATAAATAAAAATAAAATTTCAAAATATTTCACGGTAAAAAAAAATGACACGCGACAATGAGATATAAAAACACAAAAAAACACGCGCGCTATTGTAAAAAATTAAATTAAAAATAGACCATGATCTAAAAGAAATTCCAACATGGTTCATCCCATTCAAGCCATCACGAGGATTGAACCATGGGAATATTTATGGAAACCATATTTTTAATTTAATTTTTTATAATAGCGCGCGTGTTTTTTTGTGTTTTTATATCTCATTGTCGCGTGTCATTTGTATTGACCGTGAAATATTTTGAAATTTTATTTTTATTTTTATTTTAGATCATGGTCTATATTTTAATTTAATTTTTTGCAATAGAGCGCGTGTTTTTTGTTATTTTTATCTCATTGTTGCGTGTCATTTGTATTGACCGAGAAATATTTTGAAATTTTGTTTTATTTATATTATGACTATGGAACTTATTTGACGGTTCCGAAACATGTCAATGTATTTTACTTTTATTATAACACCTTTCTTAAGTGAAATTAAAATTTTTATTAAAATGTTTAGATAAAAGCTGAATGTTTTAAAATCTGATGATTTAAAAAATCAATTGGATTTAATTAACTTTTTATCAGAGTAAAACATATATTTAAGATAAAATAATCAATCGCAAAAGGTTCAAATAGAATTAAGTAAATAATAATTATTATTATTACTACTAAATGCCTAAATATAAACGAACTTATATTGTAAATGCATAGACATATACTAACATTACTACATGCAAGTACTAGCAAAAGTATTTCCTGAAATATAGTATTATTCCATTAAAAGACATGTACTGTTAACAGTACATCAGACCCGAAAGCGTTAAGGATTCAAAATAAAGACAATTTGGAAATTGCACGTGAGGCGTAGCAAATGAGGTGCGTTCGTACGATAACGAAGTTTTAAAATATTCAGATCTTGCTGATATAGTAGAGTGTACTTTGGATACAGTATAGTGGTCGAAATCTTTGTGTTCCTGTAAATATGCAGGGAGTAATTTTTATTATACTTCATTAACGTATATCTTATTCATAAAATGTGAAGTAGTTTAATATAATTAAAACACGCCCCAAACAATGTTTCCCCGTATAACATTATTTAGTGGAATACATTTGTGTGGCGCTGTAATTTAATAATAAATATTCTTTGCATCACAGATTGTGCAAAGTGTATTTTTACTACATATTTCATAGATTCATGTCTATTCTATTATGTTCAAATGAGTGTAACACCATTAAAATGCATTTGAAACTTTTTTTTCCATTGACCGTAATGTAACGAAATCCTTTTGATTGTCCCTGTAATTGATTTATCCATCCGATTTTCATAAAATTTGAAATGACTCGACAAAATTATGTAGAAATTATACGTTTTAAATTTCAAACGATTAAAATGCATTTGAAACTTTTTTCCCCATTGACCGTAATGTAACGGAATACTTTTGATTGTCCCTGTAACTGATCTATGCATCCGATTTTCATAACATTTGAAATGACTCGACAAAATTATGTAATAAATATACGTTTTAAATTTCAAACGATTAAAATGCATTTGAAACTTTTTTCCCCATTGACCGTAATGTAACGGAATCCTTTTGATTGTCCCTGTAATTGATCTATCCATCCGATTTTCATAAAATTTGAAATGACTCGACAAAATTATGTAATAATTATGTATTTTAAATTTCAAACGATTCGGTTGGGTAGTTTTTGCGTTGTTATATGCGGACGGACAGACGGACGGACTGAGCGACAACAATAGGTGCTACGTATTTACATAATTACGAACGCACCTAAAAAAAGGGTCTGTAGCGACGATTTTTTTATTTAACTGAAGCTAAAGTTAAACTTGCCCGTTTAATTTTCCTTACCACCCTTGGCATTTTACCTCTCTAAATTTTTATTTTCTTCTACATTTTTACTTGTAATGAATTTACATAGTACCCATAGAACATTTAAGGGTGCCCAGAAAACATTTTAAAATAAAATTTATTTATTAAGTTAAAATTTCGAAATTTTCTTATATGGTTAACATAGCATTAGTAAAGAAAATCACATGATAAAACTTATCACAATTGTTTTTTAATTTTTTTAACTTAAAATTTATTAAAAATATGGAGTAAATTAAAATCGTTACAACTTGAAATTTTATTGGGAGAATTTAATTTTTTCTGTTTATATAAGTAAATACAAATATATAAGATTTAATTTTGATTCAGCATTTTAAAAAATATTACTTTAAGTAAAAATTAAAAATAGTTAAAGTAAAAATTTGAAAAAAAATATATGCTGAATCAAAGTTCAAGTAAAACAATTGAAAAAGACACGATCGAGGTTTGAATCATTTATTTTAAATGGTTCTTGAGTTATAACAATTTAAATAAGAGACACGGTGAAAAAACTCATCATGAAGAAAAACGCATTTTCAAAAAAAGTCGTTTATATAGCAACCATTGCTTGAAAGTTAAATTTTGAAAACAAACCAAAACATAAAAAATAAAATTTCTTGTTCTAATTAAGGTAGAAACATGATTTAAACGTCATTTTAATCAGAAAGAAAAAGTTTCAATGACGTAAAAAAAAAATTCAAATATTTGAGGATTTTTGTATCTTGGGCCTCTTTAAATTAAAAAAAATAATAATAATGTAGAATTTTTAGTACAAAGTTTCGGTATAACATTGTTTTAAAAGGATGCTAAGGAAGGAGCGATAAGTAAAAAAGGGACGGCAAGGGTAAAAAAGAACAATTAGAACGGGACGGTAAGGAAATATTGCCGTTAATTTTTAGGCAAATCATGTTAAGACTAAGTGGATGCAACGATGTTCATTGATTTTTAGCAATAGTTATAAAAAAAATTACCTTCAAAAGTACAGAAATAAACCTTAGAGACGGTAATACTACCAAAAAAGCCACGAATTGAAATTGATATTTAAACGCTGATTTAAATTCTACAGTAAATTTTCCCCCAAAAAAATTTTAGTTATTCTTTCTCAAACATACTTCTGCACGAGAAAAAAATTGAAAAAAAATTCTGTGTCTACATCAAAAGTGATTTTCATTATAATTTTAGCAAGAGAAACGCCAAGGAATCTAAAATCTAGGGACAGAGTTAAAAAAAATAATAACAATTTTGAAATAAATACGTGCAGTATAATTTTTTGTTACATATTTATATCAGTAGTCCCAGTTTTGAAAAAAAAAATACATTGAAATACTTTTATTGAAACAATTTTACACAGACAATTAGAAACTTAGAAATCAACATCAGAGACACGTGTCGTTAAGGAATTTCGTGTGGTATTATTGGACCTCCAGCATAGTCCAAAACTTATTTATCTTTTAATATTGTTATACAGTCATGCACTGGAGTGTTTTCTAATATAATAAATAAATAAATCCCAAGAATATGCAATAAAAATTTAAACTATTATTCAGGGACTTAAAATGGAAAATTACATGAGAATGCCTCATATGCTAATATGCTTACTTGAATTATTTTTCCGACTTTTTATACTTTTGTCGTAGAATTGTTTAATTAAAGAAATTGCGAAAATCTGGAATGAAATTCATGCAATTCTTTTTACACAACTCATTTTTTTCTGCCAATTTTAATGATTAAAATGGTTTACGTTAAAACAACAACGTAAATCAATGAATGACGAAAAATAAAATGGTCAATGATGAACAATAAATCAAACAATAACGAAAAAACAATGAATTACGTTATAATAAAAACTGAATAGTTAAACAATTTTCGGTCAACATTGTGAATATTGTCTATATTTTGATTAAATCCTGGCATAAAATATACAGAGTGGTTATGAAAAAAGCTTTCCCGATAATTGAATCATTAGGGGCCTAACCGCTGAACTAGTGATGGGCGATTTCGATTTTTTAAATCGATTTAATCGATACTACGGCCAACTCGATTTAATCGATACTTTAAAATTTTTAATCGATTTCTCTGAAGGTAATACAATTTTCATTTTCCTTCAAAAGTCGAAGATAAAATAGTCGGATGTGCCAATTCCAAAATTTCAGTGTATTAGTTTCTAAGATAGAAGAATTAAAGAAACTTCAGAACCCCCCCCCCCCCCCCCTGCAAAATAGCGTTTTTTGTTGAGTGATGTACACCAAAAATTGATCAGGATCAATTTTTATTAAGTACCAGCTGAATCTGAATTTTGATGAAAATCCATGAAAGCGCAAGATACAGCTATTGCGAAATCATAAAAAAATGCAGCATATCAGCGCCACCTGTTGGGCAATTTACACCAAGAACTAAATAACACTAATCTATGTCAGAGATTTACTGAATCTGAATTTTGATGAAAATTCGTTCTTGAGATAGCGCTATTGCGTTAATCATGAATAATGCAGTATAGCAGCGCCATCTCTTAAGCGATTTCCACCAAAATGTAATTAGCATAAAATAATATCAAGGACTAATTGAATCTAAATTTTTATGAAAGTCCGTGCATTAGTTCTTGAGATAAAGCTAAAATGGAAACAGGGGCGTGCGAAAAGAGAACTGCGCCCGGTTCAAAGTTCCAATTTAGCCCCCCCCCCCCTATTAACTTTTTCTTGTGATAGGCTAGAAGTGATGTTAGTAGTAAAAATTTGGCGCCCCCTAAATTTCCGTGCTCGGAACGACCGCTTTCTTTCGCCCCCCCCCCCCTTTCACATGGCGCTGAGTGGAAATTGTGAAAAATTCAGTATAGCAGCGCCATCTGAGAAGCTATATACACCAAAATGCAAAAAACATCAATTCATGTCAAGGACTAACTGGATCTAAAATGTGATGAAAATCCGTTCATTCGTTATTCAGATATAGCTGTTGCGCAAATCGCAAAAAATGCAGCATAGCAGAGCCACCTGTTAGGCTATATGCACCAAAAATTAATTAGATTCAGTTTATATCAAGGTCAAACTAAATCTAAAGTTTTGTGGAATTCCGTCCATTTGTTCTTGAGATAGAACGGTCAGAAATTTTTGTCGTATACAGACTCACAGAGTGACAGACACACCCACAGACAGATATTTCTTAAAAACCATGAAATCGTGTTAAAGACCTTCTAAAATATATAAATCCATCAAAAACGGGAAGTCAAAAGAAAATTTTTCACGAATCTAATAATCTCTTCTTGTAAAGTTACAAAAGAAAGTAAAAATGTAAAATCGATTCTGCCCGTAAGATCGATCTTTAGATTCGATTTCGATCTTTAGATTCGATGTCGATCTTTAGATTCGATGTCGATCTTTAGATTCGATTTCGATCTTTAGATTCGATGTCGATCTTAGATTCGATGTCGATCTTTAGATTCGATGTCGATCTTTAGATTCGATTTCGATTTTTTTTTTCTTTTTTTCTAGACTAAATTAGCGTTGAATGCAGGTATTTTTCTGCAACTCCGGAGGAAAGCATCATGTTTTACAGCTCTGTAAGAGAGGGGGAATCGCAATTTGTGCATTAAAAAGCATAAATCTCATAACTTCTGGGGGGGGGGGTAATCCCCTGCGGGCCACTCCATTAATTCGAAACTATTTTAAATCGTTATATTTTTGTTTGGAAGTCCAGCTATTTGAAGTATTAGTTTATTATGTTTTATTTTTCACGCTCGTCTCTTCTAATCCCCCCTTCCACGTCAGTTTTAACTTACAGGGCCGTTCGAAATATGCATACAGTTTTAAAAATGTCCAATTCTCGGTCTATTTTATTTTAGATCCACATTTTAAATCCTTGACAAAAGATAAATAAAGGGTCGCCCTTCCGAACGTTTGGGGTTTGTCTGCGCCCCGCCGGGGGGCATATTTTTTTGTTTCTTCAAAAGAAACAAAAAAAAATTTTGAGGGGGGGGCTTGCACCCTCTTCCAATATACACCTTAAAATTTCGCTCACTTAATGTTCTACCATTTTTAACTTAAAAGTTTAAGCTACATGGCACCCCCAGAGCTGTGGACCCTTCTCCCCCTGTCGATCACTCACCTAATTATGCTTATTTCTTCACTTCATTTCAATCTTTAAAAGGCTATAACTTTGCTTCTATAGGAGTTACAATGATGAGAAAAATTCTAATATAGCTAAACATTTCTCGCCTTTTTTTTTTTTTTTTTTTTTTTTTTTTTTTTTTTTTTGCTTTTTAAGTTTCCCGGTTTTTTCTATAGGACCTTTTTTTTTGGGGGGGGGGGGCAGAGGGTTTTTTCCCTTCATACAATAGGTCTATTGAAACCTTATGCTTCATACATTACAAATCTAGCAAAAGAAATTTTCTCCCATCATTTCAGGTCACGTTACGAACCCATAATGTGTTAAAATTTTAATTTTTCAAACTTCTTCAAAAAAAAAAAAAAAAAAAAAAAAAAACATTGATTTATTTGTATAAGGATTAAGGTATCGATAGTATGGTCTAATTTTGGTTGATGTATTTATCGCATTTTAAAAGAAGTAGTTATAGTGAGTTAACTACAATAGCTGCACATATGGTATCGCGCGGTTTTTTTTTTTTTTTTTTTTTTTTTTTTATAGACATTAATATGTTTTTTAATATTATAGAACCGTTTTTTATTCATTTAAAAGTATTTCCTGGCGATTCAAAATTATATATCTTAACGATTCAAAAATACACACGTAATTGTTCAAGGTTTCACTTCTATCGGCACTCTCAGAGTGCCACTATTTTTTTTTTTTTTTTCATGTTCGTCCGTCCTACCGCCCCCCTCCCTCCTCACCAATCTTAACTTACAGGTTCGTTCAAATTATGACTGCGATTTTTAAAAAGTCTAATCCTCGTTCTATTTTGTTATAAATTCATATTTTGAAACCTCAACAAAAGATACATTTGGGCCGGGGTCGCCCTTTTGTCCGTTTGGGATTCACCTTGCCCCCCTTTGTGGGGGGCATATTTTTTGTTTCTTCCACACCATCTCATGTAACATATCGTTATAAAGCTTTTATCTCCTCGTTTTTTTTTTTCTGTTACTACCTCTCTCTCCACCTAGTTACATGCTCTTGGCACTCTTTATAGTTTCAAAGAGGGCATCATGTTCCCCGCGGGCCACCCCATGAATTCAACACTAAGCTAAACACTATATTTTTGTTTAGAAGCTCAGTTATTTGGGTTATTAGTTAATTATGTTTTTTTTTTTTTTCTTTTTCAAGTTCGTCCGTTCTAATCCCTCGCCCCCCCCCCTTTCCTCGTCAAGCTTTACTAAATGGGCCGTTCAAAGTATGCATGCAATTTTTAAAATGTAGAATTCTCGTTCTATTTTATTATAAATCCTCATTTTGAAACTTCGACAAAAGATACATTTGGGCTATGGTCGCCTTACCGTCAAGAGTGGGGGTTACCTGCCCCCTTGAGAATCGGACATATTTTATGTTCTTCCAAACTATCTCGTATAACATTTGGTTGGCATTAAAAAAAAAAAAAAGTTTTTTTTGTCTATACTCCTTGTTCCCCATCCTAGTTACACGCTCTTGGCACTCTTTATACTCTGTTTAATGCCAAGATACTCAGTGTTGTTATTAGTTGAGTTATAGCTCTCAAATTTGTCAAAGTTTTTGTGTAAGTGAAAACCATAAGTGACAATCATTTTAAAATTTAAAATTCTTAATATCCGACTCTAAAATCTGCAATAGCTTAATTCTATGCCTCGCTAAATGGGGATGGGGGCGGGAGGCGGTAATTACGGTCCTGCTGATTGTCTAAGTTTTGGAATTAGTAATTTGGATCTTCTCTGTGTGAACCTAAATATCGAAATATCGATTCTAGTATCGATTCTAGAACTGAGAAATCGATTCTTATTATGATCGATGTTGTTTTATACGATATCGATTTTAATCGATTCTCAAAATTTCCAGAATCGCCCATCACTACGCTGAACCAATCGAAAAGAAATTTTAGTTATATGAAGGCACGCGTTCGAAATCGTGATGATTTAAAACAATAGCGTTCTCGCGGCTACGGCTACAGTGAAAAACTTTCGAAAATTTCAAATCGCAACGTCCTTTTTATTTAAATCTGGAAATTCATCAGCATATTGAAAAACCATAAATGACGTTGGAATGATACACGTATGATGCAAATTTCCAGCGTAACACTTGCAAAAAATACTATTGCAAAGGACCAATGACAATGATTTTCAGGAGCCGATTTTTTTTCACTTGTGAACTGAGTAATGTTATGAGATTTAAATTTGTTTTTGAGTTTTGTTTGTTTTGAGTGCTCAATATTACATACATTGGAACTTATTAGCATTGAGTGCTATGATATTACACCGGCAATTTTAATCATATGTGTATCATTCCAATGCCATTTATGTTTTTTCAATATGCCGATGAATTTGCGCAAGAAAAAAAAAAGGTGTTGTCATTCAAAAATTTTGAAATTTTTTCACTGTAACTGTAATCGTGAGAGCTCTATTGCTTTAAATCCTCACGATCTCGAGCGTATACCTTCAAATAACTAAATCTGAAATTTCCATTTGATTGGTTGAGCGGTTAGTTCACTAAGGGTACATATATCGGGTGAGTTTTTAGGACTAGCCTGTACGTCCCGTTATAATACAGTCAGACCTCGCAATCTTGACACCGATTTATCACGTCAGTTTTTCAAAGTCCTGATTTTCTGTATACGATTTTAATACAAATAAACTCCGGATTTTACGTTGTTCAATAACTTTTAATTCCGGATATCCCAACGGTTTTGGAACATTGCCCATTTTTCCATTTCATTTTGCAAGAACAGAAATTAAGCGGTAAGAATTGTCTCCACCAAACCTTTCATAACAGCGTTTAAAATATCTATTGATATAAAATAGAAACTTTATTTCAATCGTTAATCTTGTAAAAAACCTACACATTATGAATGACAGAATCAGTGAAGGAGAGATTTCTACATGCGCGTTCTTTATCCTCCAATCCATGCAGGGCCGTAGCTAGAAGTGTACGATAGGGCGGGGGGGGCTCAGGGGAATATAGGGGGGGCTCAAGGGAATGTAGGGGGGGGATCATATTGTTTTGTTCTCTCTCTACTGCAGAAAGGTAAATTAGTACATATTCACATTGTATGGTGCAAAATTAAACATTCTGTTAGCTTCATATGTACCAATAGGATGAAGGAGTGTTGAAACACATATTTTAGATACAATTTCGTAACTCTGCAAAACTGTGAAAGAGTCTCAAAACTAAATTAGATTTTTGAACTGAATTTCATTTGAATTTTCGGAACATTTAGTGACCTTGGAACTTTTTCCAAGGGGGCTCAAAATATTTTAGGGGGGGGGGGCTGAGCCGCCCATAGCACCCCCTTAGCTACGGCCCTGAATCCATGATTACTTAACTACTGTGTTTCACACTAAGAGTGCAGTATGTATTTAGTTTGGGAATGTTAAGCATTTCATTTCACATTTTATACTATTTAAAGCAAACTGGCAAGAAAATCTAAGACAGTTCATATTTCAAACATGCTGGTTCAAACAACCAAGTTCATCGGATCTCGAGTGCATACAAGGGAATGAAGAAGACACCCCTTTTCCAATATTGTTTAAAGAGTTGTTAGATCGTGAAATAGATATGATAACGGAAATTTCAAGATGTACACCGATTTTGGTGTCACCACATCATCAGATGCAATGATTCCTGAAATTGTAAAAGAGAAAAAGACAGAAATTTCTTCAGATTTGCGGGATCGAAAGTATGGAGCTAGAGCAAAACAAGCATCCGACTACAACCGAAGCATTGCATCGCACTGAAACGATCAAAAATTATTTAACATTCATTTCTGAAACAACGGATATTGTTCAAAATACATTCTATAATATAGAATAAGAATTCTAGGAAGAACATCTACGAGTATGAAAACCTTAATTCATCAGTATTTCATGTAACAACAATAATAAAAATGTAAGTCATCAGAAATCTGATTTTTATTCTTTTCAACTTCGTTATGGTGTTTATTTTGTTTACTAATAATTTTTTATTGCTTAAAAAGGCAAAAACAGTTGTGAATATAAAATTGTCTTAAATTAATTAAAAATACAGCATTTTATAAACATATTTTTCTCCAACAGTTATGACAACACTTTTTTCGGATCCTGAGAGTGTCTTGATAACGAGGTTCGACTGTAGTTTGAACATAATAAATATTTATAATCAGGGCAAGACTTTTAGTTCACACTGTATATATGCAATAAATTTGAGTGTCGGACAGCATTTTCCTAAAATTTCAGTTTTTGACTGCCTAATTAATAAAAATTTTAAGCAAACGTAATTTTTTTTTATCCAAATGTATAACTACTGCTAATAAACATCCATGAGTGTCTTTAGTTCCATCCATTTTTTATAAGGCCTTATTACGGACAGGGTTAGTTTAACAAATGCTTCACTGGCTTAACACACATTTAGAGCATGACTTTTTGTGGATTGTCACGTTGCACCTGGCCGTGGCATATTCTCACAGACATGCACAAAAAAATTATTGACAGCTGCGCTGTAATCCAAGAAAGGGAGAGTTTCTTTTAAGACACTAATTCAATTCTTTGTGTATCGTTTTCTAAATCAATTGATTTATAAGTAAAAGATATTTTCTCAACATTTTAGTATTAAAATGTTCTTGATCTTGTTTCTTTAATAAAATAGTCTTTAATATATGTTTTAATAAGGCAACATTGCTGGCAGCGTGCTGTTTTTGCCGTAAATTTAACGGATTTTTTTTTTTTTTTTTTTTTTTTTTTTCAGTTAAGGTTTGGAAAAGTCTATGATGATAATATAAAGGTTTGGTTAGGTTTTGTTTACCGGCCAATTATCTACGCTTGGGATATAGGCCCTAATGGATGGGATGCCCTCCGTGGGGGGGGGGGGGTCTTTCTAAGGGAACCTAAGCCGTATTTACGCAAGGTTCGAAGAAAACCACGGAAAACTACGAACGGTTAGGCCCACAGTCGCGATTGGGTTCGAACCCAGCACCTACCGTCTACCAGTTTCGAGGTCAGAACCTCGCGGCCAGTGATAATATAAAGAAACCACGGGATTTGGATCAATCACGTCGTGAATATTGTCAGCTACATTTTAAAATATTAACCGTCGAAATTCACTGCTGCTTGGATATGAATGGTATCCATCTGCTTAGTTCTCGCAACGCTATTGCATTTTACAAAATGTAAAGCAAATGTGGTGAAAATATTTTTTCAGTAATTTCATTATCATTAAGTATTGAAAAAAAATCTCCCGATTCGAAAATTGAAATGTGTTTTCTACACTGTAAAAAAATTCCATTAAATTTACGACAAAAACTGCTGGCAGCAATGTTGCCAGCGGTTTTGCCATAAAATTGCAGTAAAATTAGATGTAATAAAAAAGCATCTAATTTTACTGCAGTTTAAGCAAAAACTGCTGGCAATGTTGCTTCCACTAGTTTTTGCAGTAAATTCAACGTTTTTTTTTTTTTTTTTTTTTTTTTTTTTACAATTTGTATTATTGACTGATTTAATAGGTCTGATTTTCTACATATTGTTTTTTTTTTTTTTTTTTTTTTCGTCAAGATGTGCATTAAAGACTGCATATATAGAACTTATTTTAATAAAGAGTATATGTGAGAACTTAAGAATTCTCTATTTAAAATAATATTTGGGTAATATGTTTACATTGTATTATTAGGCTATTATGTGATCGTAAATATGTAGATTTTCAAAGGTATGATTTGGAAAATATAAGTTAGAAGATGGAAGTTTTGAATTTAAACTTTAGAAATTCGCACATATACGACAGTTCACTAATAAATTATGTATAACCATATGTATCACAAATAAGTCATCTTACTTTTATCAGCAAACATGTATATGTTCTTTAATTATTATAATTATATGAAAGTGTTTGGAGCCAAACAACACCACTCACCCTCCTTACTTGACATTCACCTATCGCCATCCAATTTTTTCCTCACAGTTTAAATATCATACATTGTAATCTCTATAAACTGTTTAAACTTAACTGCATTTATATACTGTTTAAAGATACGATATTTTTAGTAGATTTAAATTTTTTATGCTGAAGAAGATTAAACTGCTTATTCCTTTTATCCTAAATAGAAATCAATTGATTTAATAATTAGTTTAATACTAATAAGATATTTATTAATAATAGATGTGTGTTTAACAATTAAACTCACAGAAGAATTTATATTAAAGTTAAATCTTTTTTATAAATTTGTATGAGGAAGCAATGGTTATTTTGTGTGGATATTTTCGGTTATGAGAAATGGATTGATTATTTTATTTGCAAATGAATGTTGTTCGTGCGTTTTATTTATTAACTAAATTCGTTATACTATTCGTTATTTCACTTACCAAGATTCTTACCAAGATTTAATTATTTTTTATTACTCATAAGTGATCTTAAAAATAATGTATACAAAAAGTACTTATAATTTTTTTAAGTTTTTTTTTAACATCGTTTATAAAAAATAAACAAATAAACTAAATTACATTAGTTATTCAGATATCGATAAACCTACAAATTATGTAGTTGTTAACATATCAATCAATCTCCAAATTTTATTGGATAAAATAAAAGATATGATTCTTTATACCGGGTGTCCCAAAAATGACTGATGGATTTTAAAATTCAATAACTTGCAAACGGTGACAGCTGTTTAAAAATTTTTTGCAGGAGGGTTATGTATAATTTCAGGATTTTTTTTACTGTAATTTCTTATTTTAGTTCGCATCTCAAACAATAGGTGGCGCTGACGGCGATTGAAGGCCAGGTCGACACTTCACTCAGCACTGATCACCTGGCCTTCAATCGCCGTCAGCGCCACCTATTGTTTGAGATGCGAACTAAAATAAAAATTTACGGTAAAAAAACTCCTGACATTATACATAACCCTCCTGCAAAAATTTTTTAAATAGCTGTCACCGTTTGAAAGTTAATGAATTTTAAAATCCATCAGTCATTTTTGGGACACCCGGTATATAGCCAATATATCTATTTTAAGCTTCTCAGAAAAAAGGGTAAAATCTTTATATTTCTGTAAAGATTAGTACAGGAAAACGATAGAGAGTACTATTCGATGAATTAATGCAAGTTGTCCACAACGTAGTTCGTGTAATAATTTTTTTTCCGACATTTGTCGTTTCAATATTAGTCCAGGTTAAAAAAAAACAAGGTTCCGTTTCTGGAGTAAGGTCATTGCAGTGTCAGTGATACTGGGTTTATTAAAATTCAGTCTAGTTCAATAATCTTACACGCAAATTCGTGAGCAAAGTATATAACTTAGTTTCCTACGAAACGCAACTTTCAATAAATAAATCACGAATGTGTCATATTTTTCATGTTATTTTAATTTACCAGAAGATAAATAAATATTATTATTTTGCTGCATGTTTAAAACAAAGTTATTTTAAAGAAATTTATAAGCTGAAAATCTCAGATTCATATCTATATGTATGTGTAAATGCTCTTAGATTCTTTTCATTTAAACACTTGATTTAGCTGTCTTTTTAAGAATAAAGATAAAGAATTTTCACAACAAAATTTATAAATCCACTCCCGTCCTCTCTTCTCAAATTATTTAGTTTGAGAATAAAAAGGAGGGGATAGGAAGAGAAATATTGTAACATTTTCATTCAAAGGGACTCTTCACTCACTTGAAAGCATCCACTAAATAATGTTAAACATATGAACAGGTTGTTTTCAAATTTCTCAATTAAATTAGAATTTTTTAAATGATTTTTTTTCATGGGGCAGCTAAAGTCTCTGAAAGGGCTGTACTTCTTAAATTTTGGTCACAGATTTTTTTTTAATAAAGGTACTTTTACTTTCGAAATTGATTCCTAAAATGAAAGTGTCTTCATTAAAAATACCTGTAAGCAAAATAGAAAAAGTAAAAAATAGCCATATTAGAGATAGACAGCAGCTGCCCTATGAAAAAAAAAAATCATTTAAAAATATTCAAGTTTAAACAAGAAATTCGAAAACAACCTGTCCATAAGTTTAAAATTACCTAGAACGGGTATTTTCAAGTAAGTGGAGAGCCTCCTTACCCTTTGACGGTTAAAGCACTTCTATTCATAAAATACTAAAATGATTGAATGACACCGGAATTTAAAAACAAATTTATTTCATAATATATAAATGTTTTTTTTTTTTTTTTTTTTTTTTTTTTTACGTTTTTTGTAAAATTAAAATTTTCCTTTAAAAATTCCGGTGTCAGTATGGCATTTCGCAATTCAAATTAAGTGGTATTCTGGGCGTGTATACGCGCTTATAATCACGAAAGGGTTCCAGATTTCTTATAAAAGCTTCCCTGTTATTATTTATGCATTATACAGCCGCCAATAAAGTTGGTTTTTCAAAGATATAATAAATACAGGAAATCAGGGTGACATTGCTCTACCTTTACGGATTTTGATCCATTCTGTCATGGTGGAACTTTGACAAATTATTATTTCCAATGAGCAGCCAAACTCGCATTTAGTACTTTTATCTATATTTTGAGACCAAAACTTTGCTGTTAACTCAAGTGATGTAGCAGATTTAATCTTTTTTCTCTCTTAGGCCAAAGTTATCCTGATAGATCAAAGTTACCCTGATTGACTTTATCGAAATCATAGTTCGTGATTCACTATCACGAACTATGTCCAAAAAGCATTTTATATAATTACAGAGAAGCTTTTATAAGAAATCTGGTTTAAAGAGGCTCTTCACTTACTTGAAAATACCCGTTCTAGGTAATTTTAAACTTATGGGCAGGTTGTTTTCGAATTTCTTGTTTAAACTTGAATATTTTTAAGCTTCAGCATCAAGATGTGTATATTTTTCCAATTTTTCTTATACACTGCCCAAAACAATTAAAGGATATTGCAGTTTTAGGTGGATTTTGTATCTGGGAAACTTTTTAGCTGATTGATACATGGTCGACAGACATAGTAGGTTATATGAGAATAAATTACACATGTTTGGCAGAAAAAAATGCATTTTATTGCGCATTTGTGTACAAAAGGAAAGAAACACAATTTGTGCATATGAGAAAAAAAGAATAAGAAAAGGTGTTTTCTTCAAAGAAAATCATTTTCAGTAGGGGGTATGGTTTCCACGGGCGGCCAGCAACGTTGAACACCTTTGAGGCATGGACTCAATGAGGCTATTAATGACGAGTTGGGGTATTCTGCCCCACTCTTCCAGAAGAGCTCTTTCCAGTTCTTGGAGAGTTTGTGGGGGTTGTTGGCGGTCAGAAACTCGTCTTTAGAGCGTCCCAAACGTGCTCGATTGGATTCATGTCTGGAGAACACGCTGGCCATTCCATTCGAACGATTCCTTCCTCGAAAAGGAAATCCTCCACCAGGTTTGCACGATGTGGCCTGCCGTTATCGTCCATTAAAATGAAGTGATCTCCGATTGCTGCAGCGTAAGGGACTACAATAGGTCTGAGGATCTCATCCCTATATCGGCGACCAGTCAGAGCTCCATCTCGAATGATGTAGAGGTCAGTGCGCCCGTCAATGGAGATGCCACCATACATCAACACTCCTCCACCGCCAAATCTGACACTTTCGTGCACCAACGCAGGATTATTCCTACTGCCACGGTCCCACCAGATGAAAATACGCCTATTATCCGGATGCACAGAAAAACGGGACTCGTCAGAAAACAGAATATTGCTCCATTCATTTCTCCTCCAGTTGACATGCTCGGTTGCCCACTCCCTGCGGTCGCGACGATGCCTTGATGTTAATCTAACACATACCATCGGTCGGCGAGCATACAGACCAACAGCATGGAGCCGGTTTCGGACATTCTGAGTTGAAATCGTGGTGCCTGTAGCCGAGCGAAGGTGTTGTTGGAGAAGAGTAGCGTTCATGTTTCGGTGTCTCCGAGCTGTTAATGCTAAATACCGATCTTCATTGGGCGTTGTTGCCCGTCTACGACCTTGACCTGGTTTTCGGCCTGCACATCCACTCTCCAAAAAGCGGTTCCAGATCCTGGAAATGACACTTTGTGACACTACAATGGCTTGCGCTACTTCGGCTTGAGTTTGGCCTCCTTCTAACCTACCAACAATTCTCCAAGCTTCTGAATCTGTCAAATGACTTCGCTGAGACATCGTACTCATCGAAACAAAGCAATCACTGAATGCCGATCATCCTTGTCTTCATTCTCTTTTATCCAGTTGAAAGTCAAATTTCATTCGCTGCCGCTGAAGCGACGTTTTTGACGTCGAACTCAAAATTTGCATACTCCACAGTTTGAAAACCAGAAAAATTTGCATTTGTGATTCTCTTTTTCTATATTTTCGGCAAAAAAATTTCGTTTATATCTTTATTTTATATAAAACTTCAAATATCCTTTAATTGTTTTGAGCAGTGTAATATCGTGGCCATTTCAATTAAGAAAAGCGTCCAAAAAGCATTTTTTGGTGATAATATTAGTCTTGTAATCAAAGGCATCGATTTTTTTTTTCAATTTTAGGGACGGGGGCAGCACAAATGCGATCACGGAGATTCTATAGAAGCGATGACAGGGACAGACCTCCTATTATTTATTTTATAATTATCGGAAAAGGACAGAGCATCTTCTGAAATGTTTCAGATGCGTTTAACTGCTCCTCGACCGATAGAAGAAATTAAGAAAAAAAATCATTTTTTTTCTTGATATGATGGAGAGTTTTGAAACTGCCATCTTCATACATATATATATTCTTTTAAATATGAATTTAATAATTTATAATTTTTAACCACTTAACTAATTCTTTTTTTTATATATAGAATAAATTGAAAACATAAATGAAGACCACTTTTAAAGCTAAAATATTCGTAATATTTAGTCTAAATATCGCTGCTATTAAACAGTATAAAATTGCATTAAAAAAATTACCGGTGTCAAAAACCTTTAAGTGAGGGATCAAGAAAATTCTTCTTGCCCGTACGCCGCGCCGTTCGGACAAATCAATTAAGCGGTTAAAGTTATGTAACCATTTTGATTACATTTTCGATTTCAATGTTAAAAATGCTTTATAAAACACCTATTCTTTTATCAATTCCGAAATAGACAACTGCCATAAAATATTGTGTGTTTATTATTAAAATAATAATAACCCTGTAATAAATTGTAACATTAGACATTTGATTGCTGGTTATTTAAACATGGGCTGTATTCATCAACAAACTATTACATTTTAGATGTATGGTCAGACATAAAACTGATGTTATGGTTATAACTAATTTACATGATAGTTTATTATAAGTATAACAGCCGTCGGGTTATTAGAATTTATGTGCGTACCATGGCACTTTTGCAGCGTCGCTTTGCTAAATGTTTATTATCCTTCCCATATAGCAATGTCGGATAAATTTTGCTACACATTAAATTTACATACTGTATAAAGTTGTGTAGGTTTATGGAATGAAAATGGGATTCTTAAATAGTTCAGAATAAATTAATTCTACTAGAAATATTAATTTATATTTATGAAGAATCTCTTAAGCAACAGTGATGAAACTTAAATTTAACCAGTCATTTCAAAAATGTCATCAGTCACAGATTTAGTATTTTTCAGGAATCAATAAAAACTGTGTTACACAAAAGTGCTAGATTTTCTTTCACAAAAAAAAAAAAAAAAAAAAAAAAAAAAAAGGTTACTAAGAATTTTTTAGGAAACTGGGATGCCTAGAACTTTTCATGTAACTGCAATCCTGGTTACAGATAAAATTTTAGCAAAATTTTTATAATTTCAGTAGATTCTTTTACAAAGCTGCAGACTTCTGTAGCTTTGCAAATTCTAGTTTTGTAGATTTACATTTTCTTCTCTACAGTATGCAGATAAAACTGTAGTAAGCATACAGAATTTTAATTTTACATCTGTAGAATTGCAGAATTTTTTAACAGTGTAGAATCCTTGTATTAAATGGACTTCTTAGTTCTTTAAATTTAGTGCGTTATCAATTATTTATTTTATAGGAATTAAATTTAAAAAAAAATTGGGGCTTTTATTGTTTTGGTATAAATTGCATTTAGTGCCTTACAATACAAATGATATAAAAAGAAAAAGAAAAATCATATCTCACTCGGAAATCATTAAACACTTTCCAACACCTTCAATATAATGAAACAAAATTCTCTTTAATAATTTAATTAAAGTATAGCTAAATAAACAACTTCGAGAACTCATATAGCAGTTGAACACACAATATCCGCCATTAATGCGCACAGTCCATAATATATTTCATTCCTTTTTAACAACTGTGTATATGCCTATAGATTTTTTATACTCTCCATGTGGTTTGCCAAAATTTAATTCAGTTAGTTATAAAGCGCAAAACACATTTGAATTATTTTTTCAGCATTTACTATTCACGTAAATTGACTTGAAATTTTTTCTACAACCCTGTATATGATCTACAGATTTTTATATACTCCCCCATTAAACTAAAATTTAATTCAATTAAGAAACACAACAATTAATCGCACCTGAAACGCCCTTTTAGCGATTGCCGCTTCCACACAGTTCTTTTGCCGAATTATTTTTTTGAGTCCCTGTAAATGTATAAATAAATGCTACATGCATTCTATATGCTACAGTAAGCATCCTTTTGTGCAAATTATCAATGCACATCAACTTGATTATGTTTGAAAAAGTGTGAGATTTTAAAAATGCAATGCAAAATATTTTCCCCATAAGCCATAACGTAATGTAATTTTTGTGTGTCTTTGTAAATGAATGATAAATGTCACGCAATGCGTAATCTTAATCATTCATACTTCGAAAAGTTATATTTTATTTTGAATCGATGCCATATCACTCAAACTGCATAGGTTTAAAACGGCTGGTAATTTTCAATAACTTTTTAATTAAAAAAAAAAAGTAATTTTTTTATTTCATTGTTCTAAATAAAATCTGCGGTGAATTGTCCTGTCCACCGACAGACCGCTTTTCAACTAAACGCTTTGAACTGCCAGCTGTCAAAGTGTAATTTTTTTTTTTTAATCTATAAATTAAAAATATATAGAATTTTCTGTCTTATTGTACGTATAAAAATCAGAATGAATGAATTTTTAAAAACACTTCGCGTTTCTTAAAACTTTTTTTTGAAAAGTATTACATTTTAGTGTGTCAATTGGGAAATAATCCTTAAGGGGTATCAAGAATCTTATTTTTTACCTGGTGGTGTAATTTAACAACATGTCACATTTAATATTCTTTTCTCAACGCCTAAGAAACATAAATGCATAAAATTTTTACTATAGACAACTTAATATCGCTTAAAATGGGTTTTTTTTTTTAATATTATACATTGAAAGTTGATTATTTTTTTTAATGTTTAATTTTAATAAAAAATTTAAAATTATTCTTTTATTTGCATAAACTGCGCGCAAAATTTCTGAAAAACTAATGAAGCAACTTGTGTGAAACTTGGTAAATATCATAATTTTAAGTTATAGAGTAATTTATATTTCAAATTTAGCATTAAAATAACATCAGTTATTTAAAAATGGCAATTCTTCAAATGAAAAAAAAATAAAATTTCTTGAAATTTTATCATTTAAATTCAAATTTAAAATAAATAAGTAAATAAATTGCTTTCAAATGAAGTATAAGTTCAAGATACATTAGTTTTACATCATTATTAATATTATTGAGGTCTCTTGAACCAATAGTATTTCTACAATTTTGCGTGCAATGAATGCAAGTCAAAAAACATTTTTTTTTATTTTTTTTTTTTATTTTTTTTTTTAATGAAAATTAAGCATGTAGAATATTAAAAAAAAACTTATTTTAAATAGAAGATATATTAAGTTGTCTATATTAAAATTTTATACCTTTCTTTGCTATTTGGTATTTTTTTTTTTTTTTTTTTTTTTTTTTTGTTACAGCTGCTCCTGAGTTTTATAGGGACTGGGAAAAAAAATTAAATGTTATATATTGTCAAATTGCACTACCACGTAAAAAGAAAGGCTCTTGAGACCCATAAAAGAAATTACCTTGATTTTAACTAATAAGAATTTCGAAATAATTCATGCCGTATGTCTTTAGTTACTAAATGTAACAAATGCAACTATTTTATACATTTAAATAAAGTAATTTAAATAAATAGGCTAAAGAGATAATAAATAGATCATGATATGCCTTGAGCGAATTAGAATGTAAATTACAGAAAATAATTCGTGCAGCTACTTTTTCGACACATTCCGCTGACATTTAGAGAAATCTTTATGCTTTAATTTATTGAAGTATTTTCCCGAAATTTCCTTCAGTCATATCCAAAATTCAAAGAATGCGGTTCAGGTGCAACAAAAGATGTGACCTAAATCGGAAATTTTATCTTCTGAAAAATAAAATATATAATTGATGACTCCATGCGTTTCTAAAGACAAATTCCATTATACTCGTGTCACGCAACCACATTAAATCTTTTTTAATTATTAATTTAATGAATAAAAAGTTAATTTATATCCAGGTTTACTTCTATGGATGTCAGCTTTTTCTTGTGAATATACTGGAGCGTTGATTGTATATTAATTGACTCTAGCGTTAGAATGTTAATAATAGTACAGGACATCCAAGAAAATATCATAGCAGCCAAAAGAAGTAAAACGCAATGCACCCGAGATCTTCACTTATAATAGCTTTTAATAGGGCTAAAAGATTATTTTTATGCTTTAAAACAGCAGTACTCAATCTTTTTCTCCTGCGGGTCGCAAAGATATGTTTGCAACATTAGGCGGGAAGCAACGTTCATAAAAAAAGGGCAAAAAACAGTAATAAAAAGAGTAACGTAACAATATTAACGCAAGGTAACAAAAGTAGTACAATAGAGTTAATATTGTTTGTTATGGTGTTTTTATCATTTGTCTCATAAGAAATGTCACTAAAATAATTTAACACCAATATTTCCAAACTTAAACTTTGTGGTACATTTCTACTACAGAAATATGCCACAAAGATTGTTGTCCGGAAATAGAGATGTAAAAATGTTTTGATGCCAAATTTATTTTATGGCAAACGCGTTTGATTCTGACTAGCAGTATACTAACAAGGAAGGTCTCCATACGGGCATACTCCGAAAAATCTGAAAAAATTACAGAATGAGTATATATACGTTTATAAAAAAAAAATTCGGCTGAACCTTCGTACCCTGGCCTTAAAAAAATAATGAAAAATTCATTATTTGGCGATTTATCTTCAGTTGGCGATGAAAAGCAATTTAAAAAAATGTTTTTTATATCAAATGTATTTTAAAGGAAAAAAGTTTCATGTTCAACTTGTTTACATAAATTAAATAGCTTTGGTTTTGTCATCTTATTTTAAGACTTCTTGTTTAAGTATAATTTCGTTATATTGATATTTTTATGTATTTATATTCACATTTAAACATCAAAATTCGAGATTTAAAGCGAAATTCACATTTAAATTAATTAAAATTCTTTCAAGTTCAAAGTACGATTGAGCATTGTCAATTCGATTTCGTTGCTACGGAAATATCTCGCTTTTATTTTTGAATACGCTTAAACGTATGAAAATAATTTTACTGAATAAAAGTTTTTTATATATGAAAATATTTTTTCCAGAGATAAATTAAATAACTACAGCAACAAATAGTACATATATATGCAATTTCATATATACAGGGTGTCCGAAAAGTCTGGAAACGGTCGAATAACTCGAAAAATACATATGAGATTGAAAAACGTAAATATACGTGTTAAATATTTTTAAATAAGCTACTCAGTGATACCAAATTTGACCTTCGTAACCGACCCCCTGGGGGTCAGAGGGGGTCCAACTTTGAAATCTTAAATTATAACCCCCATTTTTTATTGCAGATTCGGATTCTACGGACAAAAATACGTAACTTTTGTATTTGATGTTTATTTCGAATCCTCGTTTATCACGGTGTAATTGAGCATATTAAATCGATACATATTTCGGCTTTTCCAACGGGATTTTCCCTAATCGAAACTAATTGGGGAGAATTTATGACATCAAATTCCTCGTCTTTTGCAATAATAGCGTTTCCTGAAAATCACCCGTGCCGATTATTTCGGCAGTGCTACACAGTTAAAAATTTGATCCATTTGCTGTAGCGTCACTCCACAGCTTTTATAGAATATCTCTTTCATGACCAATGAGAATGTTCCATAACACAGTAAAGTACACTGTAAAAAAATTGACCCTTTTGCTGCATCGTCACTCCACCGCTTTTATAGAAAACGATTACTTTACTGTTACTGTGTTATGGAGCATTCTCATTGGTCACAAAAGAGATATTCTATAATAGCTGTGGAGTGACGCTGCAGCAAATGGGTCAAATTTTTAACAGTGTAGCACTATTGAAATAATCGCCACGGGTGATTTTCAGGAAACGCTATTCCTACAAAAGACGAGGAATTTGACGTCAAAAATTCCACCCAATCAGTTTCGATTAGGGAAAATCCCGTTGGAAAAGCGGGAATATGTATCGATTTAATATGCTCGATTACACCGTGATAAACGAAGATTTGAAATAAACATCAGATACAAAAGTTACGTATTTTTGTCCGTAAAATCCGAATCTGCATTAAAAATGGGGGTTATAATTTAAGATTTCAAAGTTAGACCCCCTCTGACCCCCAGGGTGTCGGTTTCGAAGGTCAAATTTGGTATGACAGAGTAGCTTATTTAAAAATATTTAACACGTATATTTACGTTTTTCAATCTCATATGTATTTCTCGAGTTATTCGGCCGTTTCCAGACTTTTCGGACACCCTGTATATGTATATAATATATTAAACTCTCTCATTTTTTATGTTTAAATTCAATACCATTTAAACGGATTCTAAAAATCCAAAAGTTTTCAGATGCATTAAAATCGTTTGCTTTTGGCGAGGAAAAGTGCTGCTCGCCAAATCGTGTGACACTTTCGGCTTTTCACGCAAATACGAAAGTATTTTTTTTTTTTTTTTACATGTTTTCTAATGCAATTCCGCCGCTAATTGTGACTGATCCTTTATTGCATACATGAATAGTTTAATTCGTATTTTTTTCAAAAAAAATCTGAGTTTGCCCAGTATGGAGACCTTCCTTGTAAGTATAAAAACGTAATAGTCTAAGAGCTAGCAACGTTTTCGTCACCTGATTTTATCAAGGCTCATTTTTTAATATGTTTTTCCATTTTATGATAGAATACGTTTGCTAGCGGTCTGGCAGTCGGGAGACGTTGCGTTTACCTGTAGCAGAAGGGGTTATGCAGGTCAAAAAGCTTCAAAATCACGTCATTTTATCAAGGCTCATTTTTTAATATGTTTTTCCTTTTTATGGTAGAATACGTTTGCAAGCGGTCTGGCAGTCGGGAGACGTTGCATTTACCTGTGGCAGAAGGGGTTGTGCAGGTCAAAAAGCTTCAAAATCACGTCATTTTATCAAGGCCCATTTTTTAATATGTTTTTCCCTTTTATGGTAGAATACGTTTGCAAGCGGTCTGGCAGTCGGGTGACGTTGCGTTTACCTGTGGCAGAAGGGGTTATGCAGGTCAAAAAACTTCAAAAATCCGCCATTTTATAAAGGCTCATTTTCCTATATATTTTTATCAAGCTTAAAAATTACAAGATATTACTCTTTGGACAGCAGACAACCTATAATTAATTTTCCAGACACAAATTCGGTTTCAAAGTTAATGCCAGATGGCTTTAAATATGGCAACGAAAATGCCTGTTCCTGGAGTAGTTTCTAATCTAAAAATTATAAGACCTCTTTCCGTCATTTTATCAAGCTTAAAAATTACAGGATATTACTCTTTGGTGGGCAGACAACCTATAATTAATTTGCCAAACACAAATTCGGTTGCAAAGTTAATGCCAGATGGCTTTAAATATGGCAACGAAAGTGCCTGTTCCTGGAGTAGTTTGTAATCTAAAAATTATAAAAACTCTTTCCGTCATTTTATCAAGATTAAGAATTACAAGTTATTACTCTTTGGATAGCAGACAACCTATAATTAATTTGCCAGACACAAATTCGGTTGCAAAGTTAATGCCAGACGGCTTTAAATATGGCAACGAAAGTGCCTGTTCCAAGAGCGGTTTAGAATTAAAAAAATTTAAGACCTCTTTACGTCATTTTATCAAGCTTAAGAACTACACGATATTAGTCTTTGGTGGGCAGACAACCTATAATTAATTTACTCGACACAAAATCTGTTGCAAAGTTAATGCCAGACGGCTTTAAGTATGGTAACGAAAGAGCCTGTTCCAAGAGTTGTTTATATTTCAAAAAATTATAAGACCTCTTTAAGTCATTTTATCCAGCTTAAAAATTGCAAGATTGCAAGACATTGGATAGCAGACAACCTATAATTAATTAGCCAGACACAAATTCGGTTGCAAAGTTAATGCCAGACGTCTTTAAATATGGCAACGAAAGTGCCTGTTCCATAAGCGGTTTATACTTTACAAATTATAAGACTTCTTTACGTCATTTTATCAAGCTTAAAAATTACAAGATATTACTCATTGGATAGCAGACAACCTATAATTAATTTGCCAGACAGAAATTCGGTTGCAAAGTTAATGTGAGACGGCTTTAAATATGGCAACAAAAATGCCTGTTCCAAGAGTTGTTTATAATTCAAAAAATTATAAGACCTCTTTACGTCATTTTATGAAGCTTAAAAATTACAATATATTACTCTTTGGATAGCAAAAAACCTATAATTAATTTGCCAGACACAAATTCGGCTGCATTCGGCAAATTCGGCTTTTTTTTTTCAATATAAAGTTTATTTAAAAAAAGCTCTTGTTTATCAAAATATAAGTTTCTTTTTTTAAATATTAGGGTGGGTGCCCCGGTTTTGGCCACACTGGAATTTATTTGTCCAATATTTAATCTGTGAGTTGATGTTAACAAATTATATGAATTCTTACACCTTAACCTTTCTAAGGGTGCACAAATTTTCATCACATGAAAAGGCTTGTCGGTAAGACTTAAAAAAAATGCAACTTTCGTAAATCAAGCACAAAGTATCACAAATTTACTCAATCAGTCTCTGAAAAAGGTGTCGTGCAAAAAATCAGGTGCAGAAAAATAGTGAATCTAATCAATAAGACTCAGAAAAATCCAGGGTTTCAAATTCGGTTGAATGACGTAAAGAGGTCTTATAATTTGTTGAATTATAAACTGCTCTTGGAACAGGCACTTTCGTTGCCATAGTTAAAGCCGTCTTGCATTAACTTTGCAACTGAGTATGTGTCTGGCAAATTAATTACAGGTTGTCTTCTATCCAAAGAGTAATATCTTGTAATTTTTAAGTTTGATAAAATGACGTAAAGAGGTCTTATAAAATTTAAATTATAAACCACTCTTGGAACAGGCATTTTCGTTGCAATATTTAAAGCCGCCTGGCAATAATTTTACAACCGAATTTGTGTCTGGCAAATTAATAATAAGTTGTCTGCTATCCCAAAAAGTAATATCTTACAATTTTTAAGCTTGATAAAATGACGTAATAAGGTCTTATAATTTTTAAATTATAAACCGCTCTTGGAACAGGCACTTTCGTTGCCATATTTAAAGACGTCTGGCATTAACTTTGCAACCGAATTTGTGTCTGGCAAATTAATAATAGGTTGCCTGCCCACCAAAGAATAATAGCTTGTAATTTTGAAGCTTGAGAAAATGACGTAAAGAGGTCTTATAATTTTTAGATTATAAACTACTCCAGGAACAGGCACTTTCGTTGCCATATTTAGAGCCATCTGGCATTAACTTTGCAACCGAATTTGTGTCTGGCAAATTAATTATAGGTTGCCTGCCCACCAAAGAATAATAGCTTGTAATTTTTAAGCTTGATAAAATGACGGAAAGAGGTCTTATAATTTTTAGATTATAAATCGCTCTTGGAACATGCACTTTCTTTGCCATATTTAAAGCCGTCTGGCATTAACTTTGCAACCGAATTTGTGTCTAGCAAATTAATTATAGGTTGTCTGCTATCCAAAGAGTAATATCCTGTAATCTTTAAGCTTGATAAAATGACGTAAAGAGGTCGTATAATTTTTTGAAACAAACAACTCTTGAACAGGCGCTTTCGTTGCCATATTTAAAGCCGCCTGGCATTAACTTTGCAACCGAATTTGTGTCTGGCAAATTAATTATAGGTTGTCTGCTATCCAAAGAGTAATATATTGTGATTTTTAAGTTTGATAAAATGACGTAAAGATGTCTTATAAAATTTAAATTATAAACCGCTCTTGGAACAGGCACTTTTGTTGCCATATTTAAAGACGGCTGGCATTAACTTTGCAACCGAATTTGTGTCTGGCAAATTAATTATAGGTTGTCTGCCCACCAAAGAGTAATATCCCTTAATTTTTAAGCTTGATAAAATGACATAAAGAGGTCGTATAATTTTTTGAAATATAAACAACTCTTGGAACAGGCACTTTCATTGCCATATTTAAAGCCGTCTGGCATTAACTTTGCAACCGAATTTCTGTCTGGCAAATTAGTTATAGGTTGTCCGTTATCCAATGTGTAATATCTTGCAATTTTTAAGCTTGGTAAAATGACGTAAAGAGGTCGTATAATTTTTTGAAACAAACAACTCTTGAACAGCCGCTTTCGTTGCCATATTTAAAGCCGTCTGGCATTAACTTTGCAACCGAATTTCTGTCTGGCAAATTAGTTATAGGTTGTCCGTTATCCAAACAGTAATATCTTGTAATTTTTAAGCTTGATAAAATGACGTAATGAGGGCTTATAAAATTTAAATTATAAACCACTCTTGGAACATGCACTTTCGTTGTCTTATTTAAAGCCGCATGGCATTAACTTTGCAACCGAATTTGTGTCTGGCAAATTAATTATAGGTTGTCTGCTATCTAATGTGTAATATCTTGCAATTTTTAAGCTTGATAAAATGACGTAAAGAGGTCGTATGATTTTTTGAAACATAAACAACTCTTGGAACAGGCGCTTTCGTTGCCATATTTAAAGCCGTCTGGCATTAACTTTGCAACCGAATTTGTGTCTGGCAAATTAATTATAGGTTGTCTGTTATCCAAAGAGTAATATCTTGTAATTTTTAAGCTTGATAAAAATATATAGGAAAATGAGCCTTTATAAAATGGCGGATTTTTGAAGTTTTTTGACCTGCATAACCCCTTCTGCCACAGGTAAACGCAACGTCACCCGACTGCCAGACCGCTTGCAAACGTATTCTACCATAAAAGGGAAAAACATATTAAAAAAATGAGCCTTGATAAAATGACGTGATTTTGAAGTTTTTTGACCTGCACAACCCCTTCTGCCACAGGTAAACGCAACGTCTCCCGACTGCCAGACCGCTTGCAAACGTATTCTACCATAAAAGGGAAAAACATATTAAAAAATGAGCCTTGATAAAATGACGTGATTTTGAAGCTTTTTGACCTGCATAACCCCTTCTGCCACAGGTAAACGCAACGTCTCCCGACTGCCAGACCGCTTGCAAACGTATTCTATTATAAAAGGGAAAAACATATAAAAAAATGAGCCTTGATAAAATGACGTGATTTTTGACGTTGCTAGCTCTTAGACTATAATAATATATGAATGCAGAGTTTCTAAATAGTTAATAAGTTTAATTAATTTCGAATAAAGTTTAAATAGTGCTGAAAATTAAGCAATGTACATACCACTGTACAAGAAATGGAACACGTAAACAGAACGTTTGACAGAAGAAAACGGTATTTAAGATATTGTAACGTAATTTTAAATTAATTATAAATACAGGAAAGGTTTATGTCTTTACACAAATAAATATAAAACGACATTGAAAGTCTGAAATAAAAATATACTTCTCAAATTTTTATGAATGGATTTTTAACACAGTAGTCTCGGGGCGCACAAAAAGCATCACCGGGACACATGTGGCCCGAGGGCCGCAGGTTGAGTATACGTTGAGTACTGCTATAAAAGGTACTGCTACATCGTTGAGTACTGCTATAAAAAGACCAAGGAAAAGATAGAATTATAAAAAAAAGATTTGTATATTCAAAAGGATTTGTATTTAGATTGCACCAGTCCCGGGCTTAATGTAGACCTTCAAAGAGACTTTTAAGGAGAAGACCAGTTATATAGCATAGCTGCTCTAAAAGGACCAAAATTATCCCAAATCAATTACTATGACAATTAAAAATTAGTCAGAAGTGGCAATCCCAAAACTTTCTTCTATCTTATTCATGTTAATATTTCTTGCATAGAAGCAGCACCGGTTAGGTAGTTTACGCCAAAATTTAAACAGCAACAACTTAAGTCCACTTATAACTGAATCTGAAGTTTGAGGAAAATCCGTGAATTAGTTTTTGAAATAGAGCTATTGCAGAGTCTTAAAAAAATCTGCATAATAGCGCCACATGTTGGGTGATGTACACCAAAACTTAATCAAAATGGGTTTTTTTTTTTTTTTTTTTTTTTTTTTTTTTTTTTTTTTTTTTTTAAATCAGGCAATAACGAATCTGAAGTTTGATGAAAATCCATCATTACATCCTAATGGATGTAATGATGGATACAACTTGAGCAAGATCAAGTTGTATCTTTCTTGAGATACAACTATTGCGATATCGAGAAATATGCAGCATAGCAGCGCCATCTGTAGAGCGATTTGCACCAAAAACTAAAAAAGACTAATTTATATCAGAGACTAATTGAATCTGAAGTTTTAGAAATTTTCGTGCATTGAGATAGAGCTATTGCAATAATCACAAATAATGCATCATGGCTGCGCCACCTATTGATCGATTTGCCCCTAAACGTAATCCACACCATGTTATATCCAGTACTAAATCTAACTAAATCTAAAGTTTTATGAAAATCCATGAACTAGTTCTTGAGATATGACTATTGTAGAATTTGTAAATAATGCAGCATAGAAGCGCTACCTGTTGACCGATATACACCAAAACTAATCAGATCTAGTTTATATCAAGGTCAAGAAATTCTGTGCATTAGTTCTTGAGATAGAACGTTCACAATTTTTTTGTCACATACAAACAGACTGATTGTCAGACAGACTCACAGATTTTATAAAAACATGTTTTTCGGGTTCTCTGACTTCTAAAACTTGTAAATCCGTTGAAAACTGGATTTCGAAAATTTTCTCGAATCCAATACTTTCTCCTTGTAAAGACAGAAGAACGTAAAAAAGCCTGTTGTCTATCCAGGGATCGCAACAAAATTTTATGCAAAATGAGAGGTCGAGAACGTTTTTAGTTTGCGTATCACAGCTCTAAAGACATTTTTAAAAATCCTAATGATGATTCTAGTATATCTATTTTATACTTTATAACATTCTTTGTTTACTTCAGATTTAATATTTACAATAGCAAAATACTGACTGTATTAAAATCAGAAGTACTCGTAAAAATTTCGAAAAAACATTAGATAAGAGCAAAATGGAAACTATATTATAATAAATTACGGTATTTCTTCGTTCTAGCTTCTGCAGATTTGCGATCATGTCAAGATTACAGTTATGATTTCGCCGAGGTCATCATCAAGCAAATCTACATAGCTTATATATATGCATATCAAATGTTTATGTATGTGCAATATATACGTCTTATATTTACGTCTTATATGTCAAATACACGGCATATACATCATATACCAATCTCATTTACATGCGTCGTATATGACTATAACTTGACAAACACATAATAAAAAGTCGTATAAGGATTTTAATTTCATATAAGTATTATTTGGTAATAAATCTTAGTCTTTGATGATTCATACTCAGGGGCAGCTGTAACAAAAAAATACCAAATGCAAAGAAATACTTCAAAAAAAAAATTAAAGAAGATTTCACAGATATTGTAGCAATCTGTCGTAATCCATTTTGAAGATAAAAACATGCAACAATAATCTTTCCCAGTAGTTTACTCAAAACTAAAATAAACATTTGCATGTGTACACATTTTGTTCTAACTTAGTCATTCGTGGTTTTGTTGAATAAATTATATTTTTAAAAAGAAGTATAATAGACATTCACATTTAAATCATACACAGTTTCGTTAAAAAATAAATAAAATATCTAAAAAAGAAAATAAATTCTTTAGAATGGGAAAAACATGAGGTGCGAAAGAAACAGATTTATTCCATTGAAAATAATTTGTAAATATTTCATTGGCGAACTTTTCATGAAAAAATACAGAATTCATGTAGAACAGGTACATGTACACATTCTTGAATACATGTTCACATTCTGAATAGGGTAACAAAATTTTCTATAAATGGCATAAAAGCATTTTCATAATATAACATTTGTTCTCCATTGTACGTAACAAGACAAATTACACATAAACACATTTATCAGATTTCAGTAAAATTCAGATGTACTATATTTATGTAATTTTAGTATACCAGACTAATCATCCTTGAGTACATTTGGTGGTTTAGTATCTATAGTCATCTCTTGTACTAAAAAGAAGAATGCTCGAGTGTAATTCATCAACCAAATTTAATATACATTTAGGAAAATATCGGGTATCTATATACAGAAATTTCATAATAAAATTATATTCATACATAAAGTTGTTTTTGGATTATATGTTAGAAGTTTGAAGAACAATTACAGGATATGAATATTTTCAGATTCTGACGTAATTTACTTGCATAAATTTATGAAAAATGCATGTACGCAATATAATAGAATAATAACTGTATTTGACTAGTACTTTTTTAGGGTGGGATTTGAATAGTTTGATTCGTGACTCATCTCTTTTGCAGAAAAGCCAAATGACGAATCCAACTCGTCAATGGTCTTTAACAAGCATTTTGAAAAACAATGGTTAGCTTTAGGTAAGAAATTTTTTTATAAAAGTATTTTTCATTCAATAAAGTTATTATACGTTAGAATATGAATTACATGCAGATATATTTTCCAGAATTTGGTGAAATTCAGGAATACAAAATCTATGCAAGAATAATACAGCAGATTAACCACTTAATAAAAATAATAGGTATAATAAATAGATTATAATAAATACAGACTTAGAAAGGTCATTTTATTATTTCTTGGAAATAAATATTTTTTTTTAAATATATATTACCTAAAATTCGTGTACTTAATTTGATAACTATTGATTAAAAACATATAATATTATTAAAAACATCGAATATTTAAAAAATATTCGAGGGAAAAAAGTTAATTCAAAAGAAATCTCTCCTTTTTTTCTTTTCTTTTCTTTTCTTTTCTTTTTTTTTTTTTTTTTTTTTTTTCGAAAGAAACTAACAAGCAGCTTTCTACAAGCAACACATATATTTTTTTTCTTTTATATTTCAAACAAGCGTAACTAATTTACTTCGTAAATAAAAAAATCTGTTTCGCCAGGTTTGCTTGACAAATTATTTATTTGCATCAAAGTAATCGAAATTAATTATATTGAGTTAAAATCCATTCCGAGTTTAAATTCAGTAATGCAACGTTGCATTTTTTTAATTTAGTGATTAATAAATGCATTTAAATTGTTAGTTTTTAAAGTTAATGAGGGAAAATGTAGTATGTTAAAGATATAAGTGGATGTTTTGGAAGTATTCGTTACAAAATAAATTTAACTTTTTCAAAAAAATGTATAACCGACTCCAAAAAAGCGCTAAAAAGAATTAAATAATTCTATAAAATTCTCTAATGACAAATCGTTATCCAATAACCACACATTGACTATCATGTACCGGTATAAAACGGTTAAATTTAATATATAGAATTTAATATCCACCAAACATAGATTTTCCAGAGAATATTTTTTACAAGAGATTAATTTACATATTTTTGATTTAATTTTTGAATATATACATATAAAAAGTAATGAATTACTTTTTGAAGTTGGTGCCAAACAATCATAATCGATAATGATTTCCCCATTTTATTTATGGTACTAGACATAATATATCCACAATTATTACTATACTTAAGATAGTTTGGCACCAACTTCAAAAAGTAATTCCTTACTTTTTATATGTATATATTCAAAAATTAAATCAAAAATATGTAAATTAATCTCTTGTAAAAAATATTCTCTGGAAAATCTATGTTTGGTAGATATTAAATTCTATATATTAAATTTAACCGTTTTATACCGGTACATGATAGTCAATGTGTGGTTATTGGATAACGATTTGTCATTAGAGAATTTTATAGAATTATTTAATTCTTTTTAGCGCTTTTTTGGAGTCGGTTATACATTTTTTTGAAAAAGTTAAATTTATTTCCTATTTTTTAGTTATTTATACCGCAATACATAATTATGTGTACTGACATATGATGGCTCTTTGCAACGCATTACTAATGAACGCACTTTGCTGAGTTCTGATGTATTCGCTTTACTTGTCACTGTTTGATTGTCAACTTTTCAAAAGACAGTTACAATATCGGTTAGTATCCTTGTGAATCTTTAGGTTTTCTGAATGCGTAACGTATTTGGCACGACGAAAAGCTACCGCATTCATGAAATCTTAAAGTCAACATCGAATCGTACGGGCATCGGAAGTGGTTATCGAAAGGTGACAATGCCTCAAGTAAAGTGTCCTTACACATAAGCGCTTCCATATATGAGTAAACAGCAAAATGACTCCATGTATCAATGAATAGTAAAATGCTTTTCTAGTGTAGTCAAAAGTACTCCCCCTTCAGTCAGAAAAAGCAAAAAGAAAGATTTTAACAAAAATCGCTCTATGATTCAATAGATAAACAACAACAATCTAATTCCTATAAATGCAGTAAAGGCATCGGAAATTAGCGGTGATGATTCGACGAGGAATCCGAAAATCATAACCTGTACTTGGCTGCATCTATAAGAGAGTGACAGCATTCGATGCCCAAATACTTTTTTCACGGACGCTTTTGTCCCAACTAAACTGTTAAAAATTTGAAACTGACTCCACCGCTTTTATGGAAAACGATTATTTCAGCCTATCATGGAGCATTCTCATGGGTCAAAAAAAACAAACAAATATTTTATAAAAGCGGGGGAGTGACGATGCAGGAAAAGGGTCAAATTTTTTACAGTGTATGTATGAGATATTCCATAAAAGGGATGGAGTGACGATGCAGCAAAAGTTAAATTTTTAACAATGTATCGCAATGCTAGTCATTTTGTATTATAAAATTTGATGATAATTTCCTGGTAGAATTCGATTGTACGCCGAATGATCCTTTATTTCTACGCAGACATAAATACATAATCCATATTATTTTACAAGTTCGTGGACATACAAGGACAAGATAGCACAAGGAAATATTACGACACAAGAAAAGTACAACCGGGAGCTACACATAAAGAGTGTGTGCAACGGAGCCAGTGGGATTCGAACCCACAATCTCCTACGCTCTCAAGAGATTAGCAGCGTGGTGTCTTAACCACTCGGCCACAAGGACCCCCCCTTGATGACTCATTTTTGTCCAGAATCTTTTCAATCAATCGTATACTGTGCTCCATGTGCCGTCATATTCACATCGAGGAATTCTACATGGCGCATTTTTTTCAACCACCTTCGTCGTTCCAAGCCCAAGCTCGCACTCTGATTGGTTGTTGCTCTTGGCACTGTTTTCATGTAACTTGGCGATAATCATACTTGGCGTAGCGATAGATGCTTCCGTCGAGGAGTTTGATTTCCTTCCGAACCGAGTACAAAGTAACTTTTCTCTTGCAGCATTGGATTGGATGGAACGTGTCTTACTGAAAGCTATACTCTTTAAAAGTTTTCACACATAACTTTTTACTTTGTACTCGGTTTACTTCGTACTCAGTTCGGAAGGAAATCAAACTCGACGGAAGCGTCTATCGCTACGCCAAGTATGATTATCGCCAAGTTACGTGAAAACAGTGCCGAGAGCAACAACCAATCAGAGTGCGAGCTTGGCCTTGGAACGACGAAGGTGGTTGGAAAAAAAATTACGCTCCTACATGAACAAAATCTGAAATCATTCTGGTGTATAATCCGGTAACCAAATCTGAATCTAAAGATAATTTTGTTACACATATCTATGCACTTTATTTTGCATTGATATGTAGAGATAATTTTTTCCTCCGGAGCAAAATATATACTAAAGGATTTTCATCTTTTCAACAACTTAAGGATGTCGATTGGTATCGATGTCTATTTCCGCTTTAGTGGATGCGAGAACTTGTCCATTTAAGCTTTAACATTTCGGAAATTTATCGCATCCAGCAAACTTTAAGGCCGCACACTAGGCATAGAAAAAGACACGGATGATAATGTGAAGTCTATGGGAGCGTTCTTTTCAAATATCTTGCTCAATTTTTAAAATTTTTACGTGATTTTTTTTTTTTTTTTTTTTTTTTTTTTTTTTTTTTTTTTTTTTTTGCATAGGATAGCTGAGGATATTTTACAACCGGCCTAGTTTTTACTTTTTCAATTTTGGTTTCAGATTTTTTTAAATAAATTATTTTAAATTTCAAAACCGGTTTAAACGATTCTGAAATTGAAACTATCATTATATAAAACATACATAAGCAAAATCGAAGAAGTAAAAACTAGGCCCGTTGTAGATCATCCTCGGCTATCCTATGCAAAAAAAAAAAAAAAAAAAAAAAAAAAATCACGTAAATATATTAAAATTTGAGCGAGATATTTGAAAAGAACGCCCCCATAGTCTTTACACTAACATCCGGGTCTTTTTCTGAAACTAGTGTAGTGCCTTAAGGTCCACATTGAAATCTACAGAATTCGTAAATGGGCATTGAAATGCTGACAATCCATCAGTACATGTTAAAATTATTGTAAAAAATTACCTTTGTTTATAAAGCTATCTATTTTCTGACTAATGAGAGTAATCTAAAAACGTCTATGGAGCGCTTTCATTGGTCAGAAAATAGATAGTCTTTAAAAACAGAGGTAATTTTTCAAGATTTTTTAAACAGGGTACACTGTTAAAAATTTGACCCTTTTGCTGCATCGTCCCTCCATCGCTAATATAGAAAACGATTACTTCAGCATATTATGGAGCATTCTCATAGATCAAAAGTGAGATATTCTATAAAAGCGGGGTAGTGACGATGCAGCAAAAGGGTCAGATTTTTTACAGTTTAAAGTACGCGTACACAATCAGAGCGCGTCATTGCTTCTATGATTCAATGCATAGCAAAGTAATTCTAAATGTTCGTATGTATTAAAATACCCTTTTCAGTCATAAAAACTAAAAAGGAAGATATTATCAAAATCACACCATGATTCAACATGCGTCTATATGAAAGTAGTAATATTTGAAGTTAAGAATGTTCTTTGATAAACGCGGTTTTCCAAAGTACAGAAAATTTAAGAATTTTTTTCCAGAACTTGGCGGTAGTCGCCTGAACGAGTTTGTTTTATGGGTGAAAGAAGTTAACTAGCTTAACTTTAATGGTAAGCTTATCAAAATTTTTCGTCATTTATATTTGTCCAAATGTAAATCTAGCACATAGCAATGAACTTTAATCACTTTGTGAATCCGGCATAACAAGCACCCTGATACACAGACACTCTTGCTTTAACGTGTAAGGCTCTTTAGAGATGAATTTTCAACTTTTCGATATCGAATTCTCATGTCTGGATCGATGTGGATCTTTCACTCTGGTGGATACGAGAATTGTTCCAGCTAAGATTTCGTACTTTGGAAAAAAACTTGCATCTCTGCAACAGTGGTTAAGATCCAGAAGGATTATTCGCTGTTAAGCAAAACAAGATTGACCAAACATAAGCCTTCATTTTTGAGAACTTTTCATTGTTCGAAGGAGAGAGTCTGGAATACATGGAGTGAAAATCCGCTATCGACACTGTAAAAAATTTGATCCTTTTGCTGCATCGTTACTCCATCGCTTTTATGGAATTTCTTTGTTTTGACCAATGAGAATGCTCCATAATAGAGCGAAGTAATCGTTTCCTATAAAAGCGATGGAGTGACGATGCAGCAAAAGGGTTCAATTTTTTACAATGTAAGCAGTGCTAAAAATTTGTATCCTTTAAATGTGCAACGATGCTACTGAATTCAAAAGTGTCGATCACAGCGACATCTGCGGCATTTTCGTGATACATTATCTAGACTAACAATAATTCTTGCATTTTTAGAAAATGTCCTGCAGATGTCGCTTCTATCTTTAAATTTCATTAGCATTGTTGCACATTTAAAGAATTGGCGATTCAAGCGCTCGAATACGCCATCTGGTGGGGAAAAGATGTAACTTCTCCATTCAAGATAACGCCCTGTAAGCTCATTGCTTTACATGCGTTTTTAATTTGTTCAGAATAATTATTCTTTTGCACAATTTCAGATTTCCTGTGACATTTGCTTTCTGTCCTATATGACAAAGTAAATATTATACGAATTTGAATATCTAAAACTTTTAAATACATTTATAATAAAGAATTGTTTCAATGGGACTTTAACATTAGTTAAAAGGAAATTAAAGGGACAGTTATCCTGTATCGAAGGCTGCGAGCAGCGCCTCTATAGGCCATTTAAGTTCCCAATAGAACATTTTAGCACTTTTTTTAAGTGTTACAGAGGGCGTGTTCAGCACAACTTACCGGTTACTTACCGACCACTTACCGATTGTAGACAAGTACAAAATGAAAATCAAAACGAAGTGTGACGTCAGCTACAATTCAACAGAATAGTTTTCATTGATGCCACAATTTGCTTCCGTACTGCCCTACAATCGGTCGGTAACATGGGTTACTTATGTAAGTAGCTCTGAACACGCCCTGAGATAGCCGATTTCCACACTATATCCCCTAGATGCTATATTTCCGGTTTCTTGCATAAGAGAACTTGTCCGGAATCCAGGTAGAATTTGCGCTGTTAGCGAAACCAGATTAACGAATCAGAAGCCTGAATTTTAGCAAATTTTTCGATGTTTTAAATAAATTTTCTTGATAATAAATCTCGTTTCGCAAACAGTGCAAAATTTATGTGAATCCTGGCCCTTGTCCAGTTAGGATTTTGCACTTTGAACACTGTTAAAAATTTGAAACTTTTCCTTTATCGTCAATCCATCGCTTTTATAGAAAATGATTACTTCATTGTATTATGGTGAATTCTCATTGGTCAAAATAGAGATATTCCATAAAAGTGGTGGAGTGACGATGCAGCAAAAACTTCAAACTTTCAACAGTGAAAAGATCGTGTGTCTATGTAAGTGTAACATAAAAGCATGCAAAATGAACACTTCTAATTGGTCGATTACTTCAAAATGAATTTGAAATTTAAAGTTTTTATTTTTAAAAAAGTTCTAATTATTAGATTTTTATGAAATTCGAATGGGACCACATGGGCCTCATACGCTTTCAAACAAAAAAAGAATTATCAAAATCGGTTCATATTTGCAAAAGTTATGCGTGAACAACAAATACATACAGGTCGAAATCATAACCTCCTCTTTGAAGTCGGTTAAAAATTAAAAATGATTTTGTTGTTGTTGTTGTTTTTACCAAAGTTTTTTATGCTTTTTTTGTGCGTTTTTAGATTTCTTAGTTTCAAATGAATTATGTTCTACTATAGAAAAAATACTCTTATATATTGAGATACCTTTATATTACTAAATATAATTCACCATTGTAAAAAATATTTATGATCCAGAAGAAAAATATTCGCTTTTACTTCGGTGTGTGACATTTTCGTCATATCATTTATAATTTCAACAATTGTCGCCAAAAAACATATTGAATTTAATTCAATATATTTCCAAAATTTTAAATTTTACATAAGTATATTATATTATTCATGCTTAGGAGGAATTTAAAACTGCATGCTTTTATGTTTTAAAAAATTAATATACTATGAACCGCATGTGTCAAATTACACGTAAAGATTAATTTTTTGGGGTTTAAAAAAAAAATTCTTCGTATAAGCATCAAATTATAGAATATTGTTAAAAACTTTGAATAGCACGTAAAATAACTAAATATTTTTTCAATACCTACGTTTGAATACTGCAAAGTTTCAATTACAGGCAAATTTTTTTATTATGCTAATTCGCACCACTTTTTCAAAACAAAAATCTTTTACATGTCGCTCACCCACAAATAAAAAAGGGGGGCACATCTCGAAAAAAGTAAATTTCAGAGGAGAAGCAAAAGAAAATTTTTATGATTTATTGTAACATGAAATTGCAGAATTTAACTCAGCACTTAGGTATGAAAACAAGCACAAAACCCGTAAAATTAAAGTCGTAGGGTGAGGTTTGGTGGATTAATTAATTTTACCTCTCAACACAATCCACCCTTCTTCTGTGGTGTGGTCACAAATGGACATAGAGCGTGATAAAAAGATTTTTTAAGTTTAACTACACTTTTGAAAATGTTTGCGTAGCAAGATACAACTATGACAAACCTTTTAATGGAATAAAGCGAAAAATAAATTTTTGCTACATGTGCCACTTATTTCTTGCAGATGAGCGATATCAGCTGTGAGAATATTTACAAGGTTAATATACTACACATTGTATTCTTTAAAAATAGCAGTATGAATGGAATATAAAAGTATTCAGCTGTAATTAAAATTTTGCAGTACCCCCACGCACGTAAAAATAACAACAAAGTGATCCTTAAACAAAACTCAAATTCAAAATAACATCAATCTCATTACAATAGCTAAAATCTCCTTTAGAAAAATGCATCACTCTCATAACTAAGCATGCATTATTTTTTAAAAGTTATGTTATGTTAAAACGGTCTCATTCACAAGCCTCTGTTCATGCGTTCACTAAGTTCTAAGTTTCACTGCAATACAAGCAATATTTAAAGTACAGTGGAACCTGTTAATGTGACCACCTTGGTATAGTGGTCACTTGGCTAAAGTGACCGCTTTTTGAAAATTTTACTTGTGCCCATATAAAATAATATGAAAATTTTCCGGTAATGTGGCCACTTGTCTAATATGTGTAGTGCACCTGTGTAAAGTGACTAGTTAGCCTGTCATTGTCAATGTTATTTGAAATTGTAAAATGTGACTATTCACTTTTCTGCATGCCGAAACTTTTCAAACTAAAAGACTTAAATGATCATTTTCTCAAATTTTATTTTGATCCATTAAAATACAATAATTTATCTCTTATAGTGACTATTTGCTTAATGTATAAAATGTATACTTTGTCCTTTATTTTTATGAAATTTGCCCATATCTAATGTGATATTTAATGAAAAGTACTACCAGTTATAAAATCGTTATCATTATGCAATTACAATGAAAATAAAAATGCGTATAAATTACAGAGTACCTTGTAGTTATGAGTTATTTAAATAAATCATTACGGAATTTCAACTGTATTCAAAAGAAATAACCTGAGTTTTAAGTAAATTATCTTCTATGTAGTATTATTTTAAATTAGTAATTCAGTTGTTATAGTTGTTAATTAATCAGTTCATTACTTAATATAGTGCATTTTTCCTTATAATATATATTTTTTTCTTAAGATCACAAAAGTTTTAATGCGCCATTTTGAAAGACACTCCATAAAGTGACCACCTCTATATAGTGACCATTTTAAACGGTCCCAAAGGTGGTCACTTTAGAAAAGTTCCACTGTATTATAATTTTATTGAATTAATGGATTTTTAATGTAATGTGCAAGGATTAATACTTTCAAGGATTACAATTCATATTCGTAATAGAGTTTTTTTTTTTAATTTAATGTTGAAAGAATAAACTTTTTTAAGCATTTAAAACAAAATGCAGAGGAAAAAACATTACAATTTTGCTCTTTTGCAAGACTGTCAGAATGTTTGACGTTGTGACACATAAAAGAAATCTTAAAATTTTATAATATAATAATTCATCGTTCGACATAGTCATTCAATTTTATAGCAATTAAAATAACAAAATAAAAACTAATGCAAATATTGCCATAGGTGAAATTCCTCCCTTAACCCTTTCGAGTCTGGTATACTATATACAGGTCTTTTAAAAAAGTGTCATTTTTTTAACAAATATTTTTGTTACTGTTTACATGTAGTAATGTTAATATGTGTCTATGCTTTTACTATATGACTTCATTAATGTTTAGGCATTTAGTAATAGCAATAATAATAATAATAAATATTTTCTTAATGCTTTTTGCATCGTTTGGGATTCTTTTATTTTAAACATACATTTAATTCTGCAAATTTAAAATAAAGATTACACTGGTGTCCAAAAGTTAAGCATAATTGGTAATTAGAAATATAAATCGATATATAGAAAGAAATATAAATCGAAATGTGGTGAAACTCCAGGTGTGTAAACAAAATAGTACGCGTCATATATTTTCGCGAAGAGTTTTCCCCGAAATCGAACAGGGGACCGTCAACAAATTGAAAAAGAACGAAGGTCTTTTGGATAACCCTGTCAAAACTAATGTAGCAAAAGCGTTCAAACTGCACGTTATGATTAAGTGGCTTATTGTAATGTACTGTGTTTATTTTTATAAGGATAGCATGTATACTCGTAGAGAAATTAAGGTTTTTATAAAAACAGTCCTAAGTTTTTTTGCTTATAATTTGCAGAGTTCTTAATATAAAATAATGTTCTTTTCTGAAAATATAACAAACATCATTGTACACAATACCCTGTCATCAGAATTTAAAAATAATAAAAATTGTATGAAAAATGAGTAGGTTTAGTAAATAATTTTTCATTGCGCATGCGTCAACGATATCAAAATTTCATTTGCATATTGTGTTAGCTAAATGTATAGAGCAACTTCTGTAAAAGTTTCAAAAACATAGCTTGAAAATTCTGAAAATTATCGTCTATAGAATCAACTCAAAATCCGTTATTCCTAAAAGGAAGCAAAATATCAGGGGTTTTATCCAAATACAGTTGTATGTGCAATATTGTCTAGGCACGAAACAATGGGATATGGATGCAGCCCCTCATCTTTTTACTACATTAGGGAATAAAATATTTTGATCTCATTCTATCAACGATAATTTTCAGAATTTTTAATCTATGTTTTTGAGACTTTCACAAAAGTTGCTCTACACATTTAACTAACATAATATGCAAATGAAATTTTAATAGCGTTCACACATGCGCAGTAAAAAATTATTTGGTAAACCTGCTCATTTGTCATACAATTTTTATTATTTTTAAATTCTGATGGCAGGGTATTGTGTACCATGATGCTTGTCATATTTTCAGAAAAGAACATTATTTTATATTAAGAACTCTGCAAATTATAAGCAAAAAACTTAGGACTGTTTTTATAAAAACTTTAATTTCTCTACGAGTATACATGCTATCCTTATAAAAATAAACACAGTACTTTACAATAAGCCACTTAATCATAATGTGCAGTTTGAACGCTTTTGCTACATTAGTTTTGACAGGGTTATCCAAAAGATCTTCGTTCTTTTTCAATTTGTTGACGGTCCCCTGTTCGATTTCGGGGAAAATCTTCGCGAAAATATATGACGCGTACTATTTTGTTTACACACCTGGAGTTTCACCACATTTCGATTTATATTTCTTTATATATATCGATTTATGTTTCTAATTACCAATTATGCTTAACTTTTGGACACCAGTGTATTTTCCTGAAAGAGCCGTGTGTAATAAAGCGCAAAAAGTATTAGAATATTGTAATATCATTTAAATCTTGTTGTGATATAATATTTTCTAAATATCTCCAACAACTCTTCCTTAGCTTCTTGTCATATGAATACGAGTAGCATAATACGTAAAACAACACCATTCATTATGTTTCAGACAATGAAATACTCATCAAACTATAATTAATCTTTTTGAATAGCTAGTGTTAATTTTATTAACGTAAAAGTAATTTGTCTCAAAAACAAAAACAAAAAAACTCGAAAGAGTTAAACAAGGTTCGTTCGGTTCAAGCACTTTATCAGGAATGTTAACAGTATTTTTTTAGTAGAAAAAAAAGTTAAACGGGCAAAATTTTGGCTTCTTTTAAGGACAGATTTTCTATGAGAAAATGCTGATACTGAAGAGGTTTCTGGTCTGCCAAATTCCGAAAGGCGTAGAAGCCCTGTTAAATAGTTCCTTTTACACTGTTATAAATCTGCAGCAAACTGTGCTGTCATTCGAGTGTCTTTAAAAATAACGGTTATTTGACCATATTATTAAAGGTAAATCACCATATTATTGACCTTATTGCGGTCATAATAAAGATAACCGTCCAAGTTTTTTTCCTATTTTTAGAAAAAATTACTTTTACGTTAATAACCTGAACACTAGCTATCCAAAAATATTAATTAATGTTTAACGAATATTTCATTGTTTGGAAGATAACGAACGTTGTTCTTTTGCGTTCTATTGAATTAATATTTATATGACAATAGGCTAAGGAAGAGTTTTTGAAGCGGTCTAGAAAATATTATATTACAACTGGATTTAACTAATATTACAACTTTCCAATACATTTTGCGTTTTATTACACATAATTATTTCAGGAAAACAACTTTTATTTTAATTTTAAAGAGTGAAATATATGTTTAAAATAAAAGAATCGTAACCGTTGCAAAGAAAGTTAAGCAAATGATGATAAATTGTTACTATTACTAAATGCCTAAACATAAATCAAATCATGCAGTAAATGCGTAGACATACACTAACATTATTAAATGTAAACAATAGCAAAAGTTTTACTTAAAACAAAATAATGCATTATTAAAAGACATGTACTATTAATAGAACATCAGAACCGAAAGAGTTAAATTACAGTTATCAGACCGCTTTCTATAAAAACGGTTGAATGACTAGACAGCTTGCTACAGATTTTTAACAATGTAAAGGACTTCAACAAAGTTTCTTTTCATTATGTACTTAAAATTTTGAACCATTGCATATTGAATTAAATCAAACAGTTAAAAATCTTATTTTGAGAAAAAAATAAAAATATAATTGAGGATGTGAGTATTAAACTCGCCTTATACAAAAAATTTAATTTTGGGAAATCGCGAAAAAGGTTTTATTATTATTATTATTATTATTATTATTATTATTATTATTATTATTATTATTATTATTATTATTATTATTATTATTATTATTATTATTATTATTATTATTATTATTGCAGAATTGCCAATAGAATAAACTGACAGAGAAAACTCCATATTTTTCTTTTTGGATAAAACGACTTTCGAAACTCAGGTCCTCAATTCATCACTATAGTCTATCTATAGACTGTTAAAATTTTGCAACAATCGTTTGACCTTTTCATACAAAATGACTACAAAACTGTAATTTAATTCTGTTCTCACAATATTATTGACTATATTATCGTTAGAATAGAGATAAATTATGGTTATGTAACTATTTTTTGATGACTGGAAAATTTGCTGCAAATTTTTAACAATGTAACATTACTAATATTGAAATATTTGTTACTCATGTTCTAAGCTTTAGAAAAAACAAACTGGCAAAATTCAAACATATGTATAAAACTAAAAAATAATACTTAAATATCAGTTCAAAAATAAAAAAACGTTTTTTTGATAAAAATTTGCATTTTAAAAATAGGTGGATTCCTTAAATCACACAAAATGCATCACAGAAAATAACTGGTTTACTAATATATGTAACATTTTAAAAATTAACTCCATTTATAATTTTTAATTATTCATATAGTTTATAATATTAATATTTTGAGAAATTCTAAAAAAAATAAATAACTTTTGGATAATTATAAAATTATCACTCAGTTAGATTTTCTCTTTTGTTTTTCATTCAACAAAATATAACTTAGAATTATAGTATCACAATTAAAATACATTAACCAATGCCCAAAATATACAATTAAAGATTTTTACTGTAAAAATTGAAGGGTTCGCAACAAAAATACCATCAAAATTCTCAATTTTTAGAAAAGGTTGAAAAGTTTTTCTGAACAATCGCTATATTTAAGTTATAACGCAACCTTCGCCGCCTGATGAAGACATGGATTGTTTTATTTAAATTATATTAAAAAAAGAAAGAAAAATGGACGATTTTGCGAAGTTTTTAAAGGCAATCGGCACGCCGCCAGTACGATTCACTGTTTTTTAGCAGAAAAATTTCCATAAATTCCAAAAATTTTACCGTTTTTTTAGAAAGTTTACTGGAATTTACGCTAAGTTTTCCGTAAAAAAAAACAGGGAATTTTACTAGTATCCCGATTGCCAATGCAATATCCGTAAAATCGTCCTTTTTTTACAATTAAACTACTTTATCAGGTTGTGAGTCCCCTGAAACCCTTCACTATAAAAAGAAATCCGTGAAGTTACTAAACATTTTCTACACTGTAAAAGAAATCTGTAATCCTACAGATGTAAAGTTGTTGAAATCTGTGTAGTTACTAACATTTTATCTGTACACTGTACAAGAACAAATGTAAATCTACAAAACTAATCTATGTAAAATTACATAAATCTGTAACTTTACAAACGAGTCTACTAAAATTACAGCTATTATACTAAAATTTAATCTGTAACCTGGATTGCAGTTACATGAAAAATTCTTGGAATCCCAGTTTCCCAAAAAATTCTTAGTAACCTTACACATTTTTTGATCTTTAGTGCAAATCTGTATTTGTTACAGGAATTTTTGCTGTTGCTGTTACATAAAAAGTTTTAGGAATTCCAGTTTCTTAGAAAACTTTTAGTAACTTTACAGATTTTTTTTACAATGTAGGAAATAGGGATTCCAAGAACTTTTCATGTAATGTTAATAGCAAAAATTCAAGTAAAAGAGTCGGTTACATGAATTTTTCCTGTTATCGTTACATAAAATGCTCTAGGAATCCCAGTTTTCCAGAAAATGTTCAGTAATTTTACATATTTTTTACAGTGCCTTTTTTCCGCGATTTTTGAATAAGTGTTGATTTTGCTGGGAGCCCTTCAATCAGTGACGGCCCCTGATTGACTTTATTGGGCCACTAAAACCTTGGCTGAAAATTTTATTCATTATATATGTGTATTTTTTAAAAAGAAATTTTTAACTTACATAATTGAGAATTTTTCTTAATAAAGAAGGAAATGATTTCTTTAAAGTAATGGAAGTAAAAAAGTATAAATTTGGCATCGAACCATTTAGTATCCAAATAAAGCCAATCACAGGCCACCATTGCCTTCAATTGATTTATAAGTATACCTAGGGAAATTCAACATTCAAGATTTTCAGATATCTTTTTATAAATATCATATAGTTGTACTTTAAGTGTCATGAAATAGATAACAAATTCTGTGGTTTAACTGAAAGAAAAAAAATAGCAAATTAAGACATGAATAGAAAATGTATTTCTAATCTGAATCTGAATCATCTCGTGATTGTAAGTAAAACAGTGTCTTGTCATCAATACCTATTTCTTTAAGGGACATTGTCAGATCTTTGAAGATTCTTTTTGGTATGTCTGTGGTAACTAAACACCAGTTCTCTACTTCGCTGTTCTGAATATTTTGCAAAGCCATCTGACACACATTTCGCAAAGTTTCTTTGACGTCAAACTGTTTCGATACACGAGAACCATCCGGTAAACGAACGGCGATCGTTAGAAAAGGTCCATGAATGTCCGGCCTTTCTTTTTCGATTGTAAAAGTTGCCGAACGTATTATTGGCCTTCTTGGCTTACTACTGGAATCGTCAATGTCCGAATCACAAACCGGAACGTTCTCAGATTCATCTTCAAAATCTGAATCTGCGTCTGAAGAATCGATAGTTAATGAAAATATAGGCTTGTTAATGTTTCTTTCTGTGTCTTCACGGAAGACATAATCATTGTCGTTCACATCAGGTGTGTCTTCATTATTGTCAATCTCAGATGGACTGAAAAAACATTGTCTCCTGATTGGAACTGGACGTTCTAAAAACAAACCGAGTTTCTGCTCTTTTGATCCTATTGCAGGGAGAGGAGCATATCGCGATAAAGAACAGCGAGGAGAACAATTATCCAAGGCATGGACGGTATTTGGACGTAAGGTAGGATCTTCATCATTGACAGGGGAGTAAGATTTTTTAGAGGGTGCTGTATGGCGTCTACCACCTCCCTTTTTCCAAAATAAAGGGGAAGAGTTACGTCTAAGTCCAAAATCTTCCAAAGAACCTTCGCCACTGTCTGTTGATAACCTGCTATAGGACGAACATTTACTTTCTTGGGTACTTGGGCGACTTAAAGAAGATGAAGATAATTCTTGAAGATCGTCATCCAAATCTCTTATAGAATCGTTTCGTCTTCTTGACCTTGATGATGATAATTTAGCACTATGCATATTCGATTTTTTTTTTCCTTAAATGTTTTGTTTATTTTTGTAGGGGAATAAATATATTTATAATAATTATTTTTTGTTTTTATTCAACCTGAAAAACTCATTCATACCTATTAACATTTTTAAAAATATGCAATGAATTTTAAGGGATAATCATGAAACTGCTATGAAATTTTAATGATTATGATTATAATGATTATATAAAAATTATTATATTTTAAAATTAAATTTACTATTTTTCCTAGTTTAAAAGTCATCTATATTTATAAAATGTAAATCACATGTATTTGATTTTTTTACCTTTGTGCTAATGCTAATAAATCAACGTAACAGTGTTTTCTAAAGAAAAATTTAAAGATAATTTCAACGTGTTTCATTGACACAGTTTTTAAAATTTTTCAACACAGACAAAATAGTTTCCAGAATAATGAAATAATCTAGCGCATTGAAAATTTGTGGATATTTGATAATCACATTTTTCTATTCTTTATAAAATACATTAACAGAAAATTTATGAAACTCAACTTTATTTGTATTTTTTGAAAATTTTGTACTTTAGAAGAAGTTATTTGATTAAAATTGTTTTTGTTTTTTTATATAAATTTGTTTGGAATTTTTTAACCGTATTTAACTAAACGATATTAAATATGGAATCAATACATCAATATTTTCTCTGCGATAAATATATAGTGATGAAAAAAATTGTAATTGCTGTATTATTTTTTTAACAGAAATTCTGTAACATTTACATAAAGTGAATTTGTATAATTCATTTAAAACTTAGAAGCATTCAGTAAAGTAATTTCGTGTTTCATGAGTTTTTTTATGATCTATATTATTAATCTCACTTATTAATTATTATTAATTAATTATTCTTACTTCATTAATACACAATGCATTTAATTTTCTCATTAAAGAATTCAATGTTTGATTATGTTCCATAATTACAATAAAAATAACTTTCAATAAACTAATTATATTTTTTTAGTATTAAAGGAATGGTGTGATTTTTTATTAACCATTGAAATAAATTGAAAGTTTTTATTTTTATATATGATAATCATTAATCAACTAGTTACAAGTACATTGAATATTATCGGATTAAAATAAGTAAGATGTCGGTAATTTAATTTCACAATAATAGGAATAGGTACTTACCTTTTCCTTCATGCTCGTTTGTATGTTTAACAATATTTAAGTCGATTGTTTTAATAAATTTTAACTCAAATTATGCATACATGCGTAATGTTATTCGTTATTATGAATTTCACGGAGAATTTTAAATTAATATAATTTTTAAGACCTATATGAATTTACATATAAAAATTTCAAATAAAAATACAAGGAAAAAGTTTTTATTTAATTTTTAAGTTAATACTTAAAAAACATATATACTCTCTATTTTTGTTTAATTACCCAGTTTACTTTGTAAAATGTTGTAGTTTTCTTTAACCAAAACTATTCCAAATTCTCCTCGAGGTTTTGAAACATTTTAACTTCGTTTGTTATTCAAAAATAGCAGTAAAACTTCAACGTTAATTTTTCGTAATAAATATTTAGCCATGCTGCTTCTTCATTACGGAAACTGTCGAATTATTTTTTATGAATGAACTTATCTGTCATGCTTATTCCATCCAAATTCTTTCAAGCTTTAGTATTCGAAACTTTCATCTTTATAAACACTCCATAAGAATGAAACATCTTGAAAATTTAACTTTGATCTTCTTCATATTGCGTACACTTATTTTTTCTTCTCGGGGTTTCATGATCATGCTGCGTTATTTCCAGATCTTATTTAATTTGTATTCACCTGAAATACATCTTTCTGAGCAACTGTGTAAAATCTTCAGCGAAAAATCTACAATCAGCTCAACACGAATTACTTTTTGCACTTCCTGGTACCCAAAGAGCACGACATAAACAACACTTCTCGCACTTCCAAACACCTGTTGGCTAAGAAAAATCTGGCTCAAGACAAGAGCTAAGACAACCGAACTCTGGACATCTATTAAAGAGCAGTGCTAGCGACAACTGTTGTCACACAACCGGTGTATATGGGCCAACGGTAAAACTAAAATTGATCGCCAGTGATAATGGAAACAGTTCGGGTTGTCTAGGTTACGTACTAGCTGACACTTTTTATTTTTGTTTCCCATGTCCTACGTCATGCGTTTTTGTTTCTTTTTTGCATGAATTTTTTTTATTCGTTTTTGATTCGAAGAGGCGGGAAGCATTTAAAAAGGTGTTTCGTAGTTAAGAGTCACCTTGGCAGAGGTATCGAAGCGTGCGAGTTCGGACATCACGTAACAGTTAATCGTTTCGGATGGTGATTTGGCGGTCAGAATTTGCCTATTTCATGAGATGGTGATAGCTCTAAAATATAAACCCAGGGCTTTCAAAATTATTGAGAGATCTTAACTTTAATTTAATTATTTCACATACACTGGTATGTATGTGTAGTATAAACGAATGTTTATATGTTACCTATGTAATATTTCTTTTTGAAATATCTTTTACTGATATCAAACTTAACCGCGTAATAAAAACAGTAATTTACAAATGAATGTGTCAGTTATAGTTCGGCAAAATGCATGAGAAAAATAATGACATAAAGTATATAATACAGTGGATTTAGAAAATAAATACAAAATAATTGAAAATTAAAAAAAAAAAATTCAAATGCAAAATACGTGGTTTTTTTTAATATATTTAAAATATAAAATGCATTTTGAATTTTTAAAAAAATATTTAACTGAACTACACTGATAATACCCACGATTCCGACAAGTATTTTTTATATTTAGAAAACACAGAAACTAATTATGTATTTGTAAAAAATAAACACGCATTTATATGAACAAAATTCTATTCCTGCCATTGATTTTTGCAAACATTACCAAGTAGAATTTATAATGTATTAAAAAGCTTTACCTAACTGGAATATAATAGATTTGAGTTTGAATTTGAGTGAACAATGCTTTGAGGTCTATAGCTACAATGGCTGTTACCTCGAATGATCCAGAATACACAGAAACAAATACAGAACACTTTATTATTACAGAAAATCCAGCACACACATTTTAATACACATCACAGGGACAACACAGACACCCATGCCGCTAGCTGGACTCGAACCAGGGACCAGTGGCGTGGGAGTAGCTGACGCTACCAACCACGCCACTGGGTCGGCAATATAATAGATTTTTAGCATACTGTCAATTGTGCAGCAGGGTTTGTGCGCTGATAAAAACTATTCCATCTTGTGCTGCGATTGCAGACTTACGGACACGTAACTCTTCACTGCACCAATTTTTCTGTTTTTATAACTTTTTTTAATCTACATATCAGCCTAATAATCGGAAAAATAATCATAATTAAAAAAATAAAGTTAAAATTTTCAGCTAAAACTATGACATTTTATGGTGTGTGCTATATGTATACATTTAGGATTTTAAAACATTGTATTGCTATATTTTGCAACAGAATGAGCTAAAGTAATTCCTTTTACCTGCTTAACACTGTGCAATTTTTTTAATTAATATTTTTAAATATTCAGTGAAAACAATGAAAGTAAACTTTAACGGCTTAATCGACCTTTTTTCTGTTTCCGTAGAACAAATTCTAATTTTTTGTTTTATGCAGCCATCTAACATGAACAAAATAAGGGTTAGTCCATTCGATGGACTGTTCTTGGTCGGTTACAGTGATCATATTAGCCTAATTCACGGCACTTAAATGAAAATTATAATGTTTTTAAGCATGTGCCTGATATGACTCGTGATGCAATGCAAGATTAAGAGTGCGCGATACCAAGTTGGATATCGTCTTCGTAGCTTAATGTTAGAGCTTTGGAGCATTATTCCAAATATCCAGGCTCGATTTCCGGCTTGGACATTTTTAATCTGTTGATTTACATTTAGTTATCATTGTAGAAATTTTCATGTATTCAAAAATCATTATTTTCGAGTGCAATTTCTCTTTCAAAAAATAATTAAAAATTATATGGGATTATATTTTTTTAGACCTTTTATGAAATACGTACATAAATCAAAGAGAAAGTTTGCAAACAAATGATATTTTGCATATAGATGTGAATAGGATACTTGATAATATATATATATATATATGCGTTACAGGCCAAACCCGATTTTAGGCCACACTAGATTGGCCTAGGCGAAACTAGTCTATCCTAACGCCCATCGGATAAACTAGTTTTTCCTAGGCCAAACCGGTCTATCCTAACGCCCATCGGATAAACTAGTTTTTCCTAGGCCAAACCGGTTTATCCTAACGCCCATCGGATAAACTAGTTTTTCCTAGGTCAAACTAGTCTATCCTAAGGCCCATAGAACAAACTAGTTCTTCCTAGGCCAAACTAGTTTGGCCTAACTCTTATAGGATAAACTAGTTTAGCCTGCTGTTTATTGGTCTGAACTAGTTTATCCTAGGCCGATCTAATTTATCCTAGGCCAATTCAATTTGCCGTGATTTTATTTGATTCAATGACCGCCTCAGCGCCAAAATTCTAGTTTGTCCTAGGCTGATCTAGTTTATCCTATGCCAGTGTAATTTTACGTATTTTTAGCTCATGGGCGTCAAAGCCAAAGAAAAAATGGGCTCACAGGTTCTGTATGTATGTACGTACATATGTATGTACGTATGTACGTAACGCGATAACTCTTGATAGAAATAATGTAATTTGACATGTTTTTATCTCGTCAGCTACCCAAGACTGAGAACTAATGTGCCCGTGGGTTCTGTATCTATGTATGTACGTAAGTACGTAACGCAATAATTTTTGACAGAAATACTCGATTTGCATCAAACTTTCAATATAGGTTTATTCTTATGAGGAGCTTTTCTGATTAATTTTGGGAGGTCATTGGAGAAGAATAAGGGGGGAAGGGATGAGAGGCTGAATCGCCCCTTCCCTTAATTCAAATAAATGGATTTCTATGGATTATTAGCATATTTTATTCTAATTTTAGATATAGGAGTATTCTGTTGAAGCGCCTTCATTAGTTGTGGGTGTCAATTGTTTAAGTATAAAGGGAGGGGAGAATAGGGGCAACGCCCCATAATTTATGTAAATGCTTTTTTCACGCAGAATTTACTGATTTACTTCAAATTTTAGAAATAGATTCATTCTGGTAAGGCGTTTTCTTAATTGGTATTGGGGATTAATTGAATAAGAACAAAGGGAAGAACGGGGGAATCCCGCTTAATTTTGTTAAATGGGTTTTTCATGCAGAATTAACCGATTTCCTGCAAATCTTAGATTTGTTCATTCTGATAAAGCGTTTCACTTATTAATTTTGGTGGTTCTTTGGTTTTTGGTCTGAACCAGCAATTTATTTTCTTTCTTAAAATATATAAATTTGTTATAATACAGAATTATCCAATTTGCTTAAAATTTTGGACATGAATTCATTTGATCAGGTGCTTCTTTAATTAGTTTGGGTCTTTTCTTATGGTTATGTATAATGGGTTAGGGGACGATTTATCGCCTTCCTTAAATTAGATAAATGGGTTTTTATGCAGTATTATCCGATTTGCCGTAAATTTTGAATATAGCTTATAGTTTTTTCTTTAAAAGGCGAATCCCTGAATTGTTTTGAGGGTTTAATGATTAAGTATAAAGGGAGGAATGTGGGATTACCCTCTCTAAATTAGATGAATGGTTTTTTGAGCAGAATTATCTGATTTGTTTCAAATTTTGGATAATTGTTTAATTTTATAAAGCGTATCTGTGATTAGTTTTGGGGGTTCAATGGTTAAATATAAGTGGGGGAAATGGGAAAAAGGAATCCAACTTACTTTATTTTTCGAGGGTGTTATTCTATAAAAAAAATAAGGCTGAAATACACAATGACTGTAAACAGCCTGTGAAAGCAAAGCCATCAGTTTAATTGGGCAATATTCTTTTTAATATCCCGACTACTGCTCCATTGCTAACCTTGTGCAAAGTGGTTTTGGCATCACCATTATAATGTATTTTATTCGATGCGTTGTAGAATACTGTTAGAGGTTTGCACGGGCCAGAATTCCGAGTTCCGGACCCCAACATTCCCGAAGGAAAGTTATTTTGCCGTGACCCTGTGTAAAAATTAAAAGTTCAGCCCGAGACCTGCCTCTACAAAAATATGTGAAAAAAGACTCAGTCCCACTCAATCTGGCCCTACTCAATTTCTGCCAAAAATTCAGATTTTACTTAACATACAATTAGGATTCCTTTAAAAAATACAACATACATACATCTTGGATAAATTTACAATGTATTTTTAAATTACGAGGTGTTCACAGAATGAAAAATACACAATATATTATTGATTATTTAATTTCATAGACCTTTCAATATTGAAATGGAGATTCATTAAATAATTAATGTAGTTTAAAACAAAAGAAAAAAAGGAGAGTTATAAACATCATAACTAAACTGTTCAGTCAAAAGTAAATTTGTGAATATGTTTCTCTGTCATTCCTTAAGACTTTTCTCAAATCCAAAAGAGCTACATCCTAACACATTTAAGAATTAATTCATTTTCGGAAAGGCATAAGATTAACAGGCATTCTCACTCAGAAAATATGTAATCGAATGGCGTTAACCATTTTTTCCATAAAAGCGATGTACCTTTGAGAAAATACTATTAAAGCTACGTTTTGAATCGAATTTTCGGTTACGACTTCGCGGAAAAGAAAAACTTGACGCCGTGACAAGAATAGCTTATATGTCGAAAAGAAATTAATTTCTAAAAAATTGAAAACGCTGTTCGATTCCAAAATATGTTCACCTCCAATCTGGCTCGAATATGCAATAATAATAATAATAATAAATGCAAGCCTGATCTCAGTTAGCACGAGTATGCAGGAAAAAAAACCATGTAAGATGCATTATGTCTTTAGGGTGGACATGTGAAATTTCTGTATTGATGTTATAAGCAATTACTCTTGACACACATTTATACTTATTCTAGTGAAACACATGTTTTTTACCAGCCAAACCTGATTTCGAGCCAAATTAGATTAGCCTAGGCCAAACTATTTTATCCTAACGCCAATTATATAAACTAGATTTCCTACGCCAAACTTGTTTATCTATATGCCCGTAGGAAAAACTAGTTTTTACTAGGTCAGAGGGAAATCCGTCATTTTCTCTTCATACTTTACCATTAAACCCTCAAAACTATTCAGGGAATTGCCTTATCAGAAAGAACCTATAAGCAAAATTTGAAGCAAATCCGTAATTTCTGCGTTAAAAACCATTTATCTAAATTATGGAGGGGGGGGGTACCTACATTGCCCTTTCTTTAACACTTAAACAATAAACATCCACAACTAATCCCGGAGGCGCCTTGTCAGAATAATTCTATATCTAACATTTTAAATGAAAACTGATAATTCTGCATGATAAATGCATTTCTCTAAATTAACGGTGAGGTATTAGACTTCCATTCGCTCTCTTTATTCTTATTCAATGATTTTCCAAAACTAATCAGAAAAGTATCTTATTAGAAGGAACCTACATCCAAAATTTGAAGCTAATCGGATATTTATATCAAGAGTTATAGCGTTCCGTACATTCGTACGTACATACGTACATACATGCGTACGTACATACATACAGAACCTGTGAGCCCTTTATTTCGCTGGCTTTGACACCTGTGAGCTAAAAACACGGATAATTACATTGGCCTAGGACAAACTAGATCAGCCTAGGACAAACTAGAATTTTGGCGCTGAGGCGGTCATTGAATCAAATAAAATCACGCCAAATTGAATTGGCCTAGGATAAACTAGTTCAGACCAATAAACAGCAGGCTGAACTAGTTTATCCTATAAGAGTTAGGCCAAACTAGTTTGGCCTAGGAAAAACTAGTTTGTCCTATGGGCCTTAGGATAGACTAGTTTGGCCTAGGAAAAACTAGTCTATCCGATGGGCGTTAGGATAGACCGGTTTGGCCTAGGAAAAACTAGTTTATCCGATGGGCGTTAGGATAGACTAGTTTGGCCTAAAATCGGGTTTGGCCTGTAACATATATATGTATATATATGTGTGTGTGTGTGTACAGTACCGGCCAAAAAAAAAAAAGAATTCGTGTTATATTTTTAAATATGTACATTCACCTATTCTTGTTCAATTTTAGATACTTTTAATAATTATATTGCCTTTTTACATTGGCATTTTGCTAAATCATCAATGCTCAATAAATAAACGCAAAAGAAGGGTCATACAGAAACTTAAACTGTTTTAATTCTTTCAGGCCTGAATTTCTTTCCAATTTTGGGGAAATTTTACTTTAACGCTGACAAAATTAAAAGTAGCTGTCAAAAGCACCGAAGTTTCGGTTTACTGAAATTTAACGAATTGTTCTTTTCAGAAACCTAGTGGATAGAGTTGTTTTGAGTGTTTTTCCTATAACAAAAGTCTAAGGAAGAATTTTTTAAGACGTTTAGAAAATGTCATACTACAACCAGATAAAATGGACATAAAAATTTAGTATTATTATTTTTTTTTATTATTATTCATCTTAAATGACATATTACTAGTTCGGAAAAGGAGATCCTAATTTAAATTTAGCCTGAAACATATGTTTTAATTTAAAGAAACGCCGACGGTTTGCTAATACGTAATAAAACTTTAGTTATTATTATTATTGCTGATTGCTGAAACATAAGAGATTATACAAATGTGATTATGATTACACATAAATATGATAATGAGGTTTTCATGTACCTACAAGGTTTTTTTATAGTTTAAAACATGTTAAAAGTAAGAAACACATTTGTGATCACCAGGCCCCAAAGGGTTAGTGAACAAAAGTAAGCTAGTATAGGCAATGTAAAACTTTCCGAAAATTCTATTTTATTGGCCAGTACTGTATATATATGTGTGTGTCTAATAGGTGTGAAGTTTAGTACTAATAATTGAAGCTGAGTGCACGATCAATTTCTAAGGATAGATAGAAGTCTCCGCCCCCCCCCCCCCACCTTTCCCCAAATTATGCTTGTCTCGATGCCCTGGGTAGAGGTCTGCACGGGCCGGAATTTTCAGGCCCGGGCCCGGCCCGTTTTGGCCCGTTATAATTTCTACGATTTCTAAAAAATTCAGATTATTATCATATAACTAAGATTCCTTTAAAGAATACTGCATACATATCTATGGAATGATTTTACAGTATATTTTACAGCAAATACACATTAACAAGATTAATGATTACTACTTAGATTCTTAGGCTTTCAACATTCGAATAAAGATTCATTAAAAAATTAATATGGCTTAGAATAAAAGAAAAAAGAAAGAAAGCTAAAAACATCGTTAATTTTGAAGCTGTTTAATAAAAGAAGATTTATAAATATATTTCTATATCATTTTATTATAGATTTCAAATCCAAATTCATTCTTAAATTCAAAGAAGCTCCTTTCTGATACATTTCTAAGTTCATTTTTTTTCTCAAAAACGCATAAGATTTGCAGATATCTTTATTCAGAAACTATATAATCGAATGGCGTTATCCATTTTTTGATACAAGCAAATTAAGAATACTGCAAACAAATAAAATACTGTCATAATTAGTTTTGAATAGAATTTCCGAAAGCAATAGCAAGGGAAGGAAGAAAAACCTGCAATCATTTGAGAAACTATTACATCTCAACAAGGTTATACAAGTATTTTATTTGCCAAAAGTGAAAAACGCTATTCGATTCCAAATCCCTTCAATAGTTAGTCTTATCCCTTTATACGTTTACAATTTAAAATTAATCAGAAAATGTGTCAAACTTTCGCATTATTGAGAAATTAATTTAAAAATCATCAAGAAGTATATATCCGAAGGCTAAGCTAACATAAGTTCTTTATCGCTGTTAATAATTTTACAAATCATGTTTTCTGCCAATAATTAAGTCTAGTACCGATCCGGCCAGTCTATATGTAGAAAAATAATGCAAGCATGATCTCGGACCGGCATGAGTCAGCTAAAAAAATATTAAAACGGGTTACACATAATGTAATTCTCCGATGCCGATACACTGTGCATTTTTATATTGATGCTGTCAAACTAGTATGGCCACATTTATACTTATTCTCGTTAAAACCATTTTCGTTGAAAAAAGCTCATATTTTATCGTTTCTGCTTAAATCTTCAGAACGGGCCGGCAGGCCCGAAAAATTTTTTTATCGGCCCGTCTGGCCCGTTCAATTTTTTTGCCGGCCCGGCCTGTTTATGTAGTTTGTCGGCCCGGCCCGTTGAAAAAACTATTATAAATCTGCCGGCCCGGCCCGTTAGAAAATTCGAAACGATTCCGCCGGGCCGGGTATGGGCCACGGGCCAAGCCTGGGCCCGTGCAGACCTCTAGCCCTGGGTAGTCTAAGTCGGGCCCAGAACAGCACCGTAATTTCTGGCGTAAAATCCGCGGATCAAACAATTCTGTTTTGAACCAGAATTTTTTTTTAGTGATTGAAGCCAAATATTTATTACGGTCTAGAAAGTTAATTTTTTTTTTTAATTCTGAGTTGAAAAATGATTATTTGATCTGCGGATTATACGTCGGAAATTACGGCAGTTGTTAAGGTCTCAATGCATTCTCCACTACGTTTGATCACAAATGTCAAAAGGAACTATATATGAAGGACTGACAACATATAGATATGGTCCATTTAAAAAAATAAAATATGTTTTATTTTGTCTCGCAATAAACCCAAATCTGTAAATAGATGCCATGTTGAGAAAGTATTTGAAAGTACAATTGGTTAACTGTGTGAGTATAGATGAAACAGATTTTATGCATCTTCTAAAGGAACTATTTTATTCTTTTTTAAAAATGGATTTGGTCTACTCTGCTTGTGAACCTCACATATACGCATAGGCGTAGGAACCGGGGGAGCTGGGGGAGCTGTGGCTCCCCCTGGAATATTTCAGACGGGCTCAGCTCCACAGAGAGAAATTCTCACACCACATCTGTTTTGTTTACAATGCATTGTTGAATTTTTTTAAAAAAGTCTACTTTTCCTAGGAAATTCACGCAATAAACAACAAAGAGAAGAGAGAGGGTGGTGTTGAACACACTTGATTGCACTGTCACCCTTTTTCTCGTCGTTTACAACCCTCTCGGTACCATAAAAAAAGAGGTCTAATAAGGTTTGCTACAAAATACTCATTTAATTGATGCTACTACGTATTTATAAAAAGGAGGCCTTGAAAATCGATATGAAAGACATTTGTAAACAAAAAAACAGAAAGAACTTTAAATTTCTGGCAAATGAGAGTATGAGAATCCTTAAATTTGAATATTGTACTCGGGATCGTCTATAAATTAAGTTTCTATGTATCAAGTATATCTAATAAAAATTATTGTATCTCTATTAAAAAGTTGCTGATCTTTTGGTATGCGTCTATGTTATATTCCTGTTTGTGAAAAATGAAACACTATGAAGGAATCCTCTGGAATGAATGAAATTATCAATGAAATTATTCTTGTTCCTAGCTTTCCACAATATGTCCCGGCTCCCCCTATTGGTACAAAGTTCCTACGCCACTGTATATATGAGTCTTTTCAATTTGCATCTATTATTTTTCTCGTCAACAAAGACGACAAAAAGAAGTTAATTTACAACTTCGAACAAATAGTTACCGAATATAACAAACGGATATTTATTTATTTTTTTAAATAAATGATTAGATATTTAAAAGGTGAGTTTTTTTAATGCATAAATGAGAGCACTGAAAAATCTGAACATTTTAGAAAGAAAGGGTTCAAGCCCCAAAGATCCACGCCTCTGATCCAAATGTTAATAATTATATAATTCAATGAAAGTTATCCGTGCTTTACTTATGATGAATCACTATCTTTTAAGCATTTAATTTGATTATTATTATTATTATTACTTTAAATATTCTAGAATATAATTTCCGCATTCTAATAAACAATTTTGAGAAAAAAGTTAATTTTAGCCAGAAAAAACACAGTTCAAGAAAATTTATAATATTTCTTAATATTTTCTTTTTCTGTACTCAGAGAGTTTTAAGGATGAGATTTTAAAAAAATAATTAGTTTAAGAATAAAATTATCAATAATTCTATATAGTTTCAATAAAAACATATTCAATAGTTTATGTATCAACAATTAATTTAAGAATCTTAAAAGAATATTTGATCTCAAATCTGATTTGTAACTTTTTTAAAAAATGAACCATAAGAAATTCTCAGAAACAGTCAATGAAAAAAAGGACACATTTCAGATAATTACTTACAGCATTTCTAAAATATTGATGTATTAAAAAAGAGAGAAATTGATTGAGCGGATCCTTTTAAACGGCATAAATATGCTTAAAAGCAGTTTTAGTATGTTTTTAATACTTTGATGATGTCCAAACTTTCTGAGAATGCATTAGAAATGGCAATATAGAAAGGTAGAAAACTAAAAGACAGAAAATCAATTTTTTCGGCATTTTTCTTCAATTAATCGATTCTGAATTCTTTATGGGAAAAAAGTCAGCAATTCACATTAGTATTTAAATTAAACAAATAAATTATTTCGTGTATGATTATTCTAAATTTTTATAAAAAGGTTTTACGACACAAATTTTTTTTAATTTCTTAATTTAAATATATATATATATATATATATATATATTACATTTTTGTTGATTTGGGAATTTTTTTGCATCTTTGCGGTTACGGAAATTTAAATGTTTAAGTGTATATATGTGAAATATAGATGCAGAAATAAACCGATTTACATATAGAAATATATCTAGATAATGTACTTTTGATGCCATTAAAATTGCTACATAAGGAAGGAATGCAAATAATAGAATGATGTATATTAACAAATACATTATAATGGAAAGAACGCCTAGATATGGAATCGAACAGAGATTGGATATCGTGCACGGATAGCAGTCCATACATCTGCAACACTATAGAACAGTTCACCGATCATGGTGACTGGCGAGTGGTGGCATCTCAATCGCTTGGCAATCATTGATCAAACATTTTCAGTTGGTGAGAAATCAGGAGAATGTGCTAGCCATGCCAGGGCAAGTCTAACATATTATGTGTCGTTGATGGTCAGAACTATACGGGCAATATGCGGTCGTGCATTTTCCTGCTGAAAAGTAAAGTTACGGAAGCATCGGAGATAGGACGGAGTTTTCGCGCCGTAACATCTGAGAAATGTAAGGAATTTCGAAAACAAGAGGTGACTGAGGACATATAGAAATAGATAAGTATAGATATAGAAATAGAACGTACATAAATTACAAGAGGTGAAAACAAAATTCTAATTTTGTACATAAAAATAAGTTGTCATATGAAACTGATGTAAACAGTGATTATATCAAATATAGCTATGTTCACAACTGCCAAAGCCTCTATGATGAACCAAAATACATTAGAGTTTATTCATCTACTGTTGAGTGACCGTTATTTGTTCAAATATTCTAACGATATCTTGCCAAAATATTGAAATCAATTTAACAGTAAATCCCTTATGGGAATAAAAAATGCAAATACCTCTCTTCATAAATTTTGACTCCTTACTATAAGTGCAAATAGTATTTTTCTAATAATTTAGAATGAAATTGGCATTTACTAGTTTCTAACTCTTATCAAGGTGTCCGAAAAGTCTGGAAACTTTCGAATAATTCGAAAAATACACATTACACTAAGAAAAAAAATACCGCCTTCACCTAGAAAGAATAGCTTAGTCATTTTCTGAATCCCTAAACTACAAAAATTGATAACCGAACTACGCGAATAGGGTAAATCTCTCAGTTGTATAGACGAAATGGTCTAGAATTTCTAGTCTCTCGTATTCTAGGTGACGAAACCATATTGATTCGTTTCAGTAGCGAGAAATTATTGCTTGATTTCGGAAATGATTTCACAAACGAGAATTTTAGTTACTAAATCAAATCTCTTGTGTTCGCATCTCTTTCCAGAGATTTTTAAATAAGTTTGACAACGAGAATATAGGAAAAAGCTCTTGAATTTTATGAAGGAGACTCTAGAACTCTCAAGGAATGGAACTAGAATTTATAAGGATGATATGGAACTATTTTTTCTAGAGCCATAATTTAGATTCTAGATGCCAGAACTATATTTTTTCCTCAGTGTAGATGATTACCTTTAGGTGAGAAGGAGTGCAACTTTGAAATCTTAAATGAAAATTGCCATTTGTTTTTAAAGATTCGGATTCAACTGCAAAAAAATAGTAACTTTTTATTTTAATGTACTCAGTCGATCAATTTCATTGCTGCGAGTAAATCGAACTTGTTTGTAAACCACTCCGCATAATAACCCATACAATACGACTTTTAAAAATCCAAAATTTCTGTTCTGACTGTTACTGTTAACTGGCATAATATGTTTGTCTGAGAAAGAAAAAATAATTATCTTTTACATCGAGAACATGGCAATAAAATAAAATCGCTTGGAGAAACTGTATGCTTGTTTCATGAAAATCTTTCAGAGCGTCCACCAGGACTGTCACAGGCGACTATTTTTTAATTCTGAGTGGCACCAGTTTCTCTAAACAGAAATCCTTAACACACACTTTGACAACATTTGTAAGAATAATGTACTTCAAAGTTTTTATTCGAATAATATTGGTGAGAACAAATTATAAAAATAGATGCCTGTGGCAGGCCTGGTCCACCCATCACCAAATCAACTGTTTATAAAACAGTTCTTCAGTATCAAGACATAGGTTCTGTCAAAGATCGACCGAGATCGGAAAGACCAAAATGTGCCACCCACGGGGACAAAAGTTTGGAAGTTTGTGCAAGCATTGTTGAAGACATATATACATCTATTAAAATGATCACTCAACAAACTTGCCTAGGCAAAACATCGGTTCATGAGACAGTTATAGGAAATAAATTCCATCGTTATAAAGAGATATTAGCGCGTCTTGGAGACGACTCCGGTTATAGATTAGAATTTTGTGAGGAAGAGATGAGACTGTATAACGGAAATAGATAATTTTCTTTTTGGACTTTTTCGGTGATGAAGCTTTATTTCACTTACAAGTAAAGAGCACAATACGCAATACTATTCCTATGAAAATCCCTATCGGATGAGAGAATCCAATATAGAATCTCGATAGAATGTTAATGTCATTAATGAAGTTAAGTCCTTTCTTTGTACAAAACTATGAAAATTTTCAATAGTATTCTGCTAGTTTTAGAAATTGTTTTACAATCAGTCCTGATTTGTGATTTTTTTTTATCTTTTTAACAATATAGTTCAAGAATGTTTATGCATTCGATTTGTCTAATTGTCTGTCTTTCTGTTCGCTCTCTAGCCTGAGTAAACATACTCGGATTTTCATGCAATCGATGTATGATAAGGGTGTTTACCATGACATGTTTGATATAGAATATGAAGTGTGCATCATCAACAGTTCGTTTACAGGAACGCTCAAAAGGATTTTGTTGCATTATGATGAGTGTGAAAAAATGATTTGCAGTTTATTTTAATGATGTTACACTATTTTTGACATATTGAAACTGATATAAATAACTGTATTTCACTACAAAATGATTACAATAGGATAGGGCATTCATAGCATTTATCGTTCATTTAAAGGGACTCATAAAAGAAATCCGTTGCAATACTATCTGTGAGCAAAAATTGCTGCAAGTGATTTTTCGATTTCAGTATGCGCTTTTAAATTTAACTAATTTTTTTGCATATTGCTCGTTCTGTATAAATTCTGTACTTCACCTGTAGGGCTGAACAAAGGAATTCACGAATTATTCTCCTTATAAGAGAAAATTGTACAAGGGGAATTTTCAACTGTGGTATGTATTTTTTTATTTAATTGAAGCAAACTTTAGTGCATGCATGTAGTTTATAGATACAATTCTATTAGACAGGTAGGTGACAGCACAGACTTTATCGAGTTCACGGCTAAAATTCTCACTTCGCATTTTAAAACGCAATCGGTCTTCCAAGTCAAATCTTGATGGGAAACATCTGAAAACCCGATTTTAGCGGTTGATTCGTAGGTTTATCATTGTGTTTTCCTGCTCCCTATCCTCCATGTTTTTATGTTTTATGTACAGAAAAATATAACAGTAAACATAAGAATCAACCGCTGAAATTGGATTTTCCACGAGAAAAATATGATTCATTGCGTTTCAATATGCGAATAGAGTTTTAACTAAATCTGACATTTCAGCCGTGAACTCGAAGGGACGATTGTCTGTTCTGCTGCCTCCCGGTCTATATATATCATATACAAGGCTACTGAAAGAATTCGGATGATTTTCTGCTTTTAGGTGGGAACTGCAGAAATTGGGTTTTCAAATGTGATATGATTTCCATATGGCTCAATCACACATCCTATTTCAATTTATTAAACAGCTATGCTTATTTTACAACACCTAATAATCTGTTGGAAAGTGATTCATAATCTAGGCTTGATGCTGGATTTTTTCTTTCTTATTTTTTAATGTGACAGTGAATATTAGAATTAAAAAGAAAATATTCGTATGATTTTTTTCATTCCATTATAGTTAATTAAAGAGAAATTTCCAGAAAGGTATGCATATTTTACAGTACCTAATAGTCTGAATAGCCTTTTTCTACATGACATGCACTTAAGTTAATGGAAAAGGAAAAAAATGTTGGCATAATTCACCCATATAAATTTTGGTTTTCATCTAATGTAGCTCGTTTTTTTCCAGCTTCTTGCGTGCGAGTCTTTTGATTTCTCGTTTTATTATTAAGTATATATTTGTCCTGGGCTGATAGTTTACAATTTACACCCTATGGTTCAAGATATGATTGTTTTGTTTTTTTTATATTTCGATAAATTTCTTTGTCTTTTAAAATTTGTAAAACAGTTGTTACTATTTTTAAATAGCTAATTACACTTCACACCTTTTAAATGCAGATAAAAATATTTAACAGTTTGCACTTACTGTGTCTCGCTTTAACCCTCACGGGTCCGAATTTCTTTTCAATTTTAATGTAAAATTACTTTTACTTTAATAACATTAAAGATAATTATCCATGTACATTAATTAGTTTTCAACAAATATACCATTGTCTGAAACATAACGAAAGTTGTTGTTTTGCGTACTATTTAATTTATATTCGTATGACAATAAGCTAAAGAAGAACTTTTGGTGAAGTTTATAAAATTTTGTATTGCAATAAGATTTATCTTATATTGCAGCTTTCTAATACTTTTTCCGCTTTATTACACATAAACTTTTCAAGAAAGTAACTTTTATTTTTAACTTAAAGAGTGAAATATATGTTTAAAATATGCACCCAAAAAAAGGAATTGATTAAAACTACAAAAAATGTTTTGTTGAGTACATCTTGGTTGTTTTAAGCGGATTTTTTAGTTGAAGTAAAAAATCGGTTTTGTTGCTCAGACAAAAAAAAAAATACTGTTAACACTCTTATAAAATTTAACAAAATTTCATCAATTTTATTAGAGTCTTACTAATGTCTTGTATTTTCAATTTGTTATTCCAACAAAATTTTGTTGTTTTTGCAAAATTTAAATTGGCGTGCTGTAGCCATAACTCTCTCACGTAATTTTGTTGAACTGACTTACATAACTATAAAGGATTAACATAATTTTTAGATAATAAAAGATTTTCAAATTGAGACGGATTAATGACGTTATTATTACGTTATTATGCAATTCGGATGAAATTTGTAAACAAAAAATTGAAAAAAAAATCAACAATATTTTGTTGTTATTGTTGTTGTTGTTTATTCAAACAAAAAATAATTTTTTTTTTTTTTTTGCAAATTTTTGTCTACAATTTCATTTGAAGTGCATAATAACGATGCATAAACTTAAGATAAGAATTGAAGTTTGTGCCCTCATAGCATGCATGGTCACAGTGACGTCACAATGACATCACTGTGAGTCACTTTGGTCACATCACATCTGTGACCAAAATGCCACCACTCAGTGACGTCACACTGTGACTGAGATGTAACTTTCTTAAAAATTTTTAGAACATTACAAATATTCTTCAAAACATGTTATTTACTTTAAAAAACATGTTTCTGGCAATTTAATATCGTCGCTTTTGTCACAGTTTCGTCACAATGTTAATGTCAAAGTAGTCACAAATGACACATTCTTCACAAATTTGTCACGCCGTGACTTCACAAAGTGGTCACAATGTGACGTCACAAACAAGCTCTAAAACGGTCATAACGACTTCACATTTTAGTCACTGTGACTTCACATCGACGTCACGTGACATCACATCGACAATCGATGGTCACAAAGTCACAATGTGACTTCAAAACGACGTCACAGTGACGTCACTATGCCTTACGGTTGTAATACTAAAGTAATAACACTGAAATATATGTACACGCGTAACATTTTTTTAATATTAACATATTTGAGAAAGAAGGCAGTTTTCAGGTTGGCACATTCAACTACTTTATTTTTAAATGATTTTATTTATCAGAAATTTATATATTCCATATTCAACAAGTCTTAAAATATTTTAGCTTAGTGAAATATAATTTTTTGTAAAAGCTAATCCAAAATTTACTTAGTCTAATAAAATATAAACAGCGTTCAAAATAGATTAAACTTTCATTTGTTAAATAAAATAATACCAACGCATGAGTTAGTTTAAAAGCGAGGTCTGCCTGAAGAAAATATGTTAATTCATAAACCAATCCATTATCATTTTAGACGGGCAGATTACGGGATACAGCATAAATGAATCAAAAGTCACTTAAGTGTGGGAAAATATACACTTACTGATCTAATATCATTTTAGCTAGATGGAATATAAATTAGATATGAGACGCTCAAATAAATAGCACAAGTCCATTGAGAAAACTATGATATGAAACTATGTCATTGGGTTCAGTAGTCTAGGTAAATTATGTCATATACTTACAAACAAATGAATCATAATATCGCTCATCCGCAAGAAAAGTGACACATCTCGACAAAAGTAAATTTCACAGAAGAGGCAAAAAAATTCGCATCATTTTACTCGAACTTGAAATTCTAGCACTTAGCTCTTCATGCAGGAGTAAAAAGTTTATAAAAGTGTAAAAACCTTAAAAATGAAGACACATGATAAGGTTTGGAAGATTAGATCAATTTATCTTCTCGCACAATCCACCCCTCCTCTCTGGTCCTCTACCATTGAGAAAGCTATGATATGAAACTATGTCATTGGATTCAGTAGTCTAGATAAATTATGTCATTTACTTACAAACAAGTGAATCATAATATCGCTTATCCACAAGAAAAGTGACACATCTCGACAAAAGCAAATTTCACAGGAGAGGCAAAAGAAAATTTGGATGATTTTACTCGAACTTGAAATTCTAGTACTTAACTCTTCATACAGGAGTAAAAACATGCGTGAAGTGTAAAAGCCTTAAGAATGAAAACATATGATAAGGTTTGGTGGATTGGATAAATTTATCTACCCACACAGTCCGCACCTCTTCTGAGGTCACGAATGGATAAATAGCGTAATAAAGTGATTTCTCGTATAACTACACTTATGAAACTTTTTGTGCAGCAAGACATATTAGTAGAATAAAACGCAAAATGAATTTTTTCGAGATATATCATTTTTTTGCGGGTGAGCGATATTATCTACATAGGTCTCAGAAAAATATGACACTATTTCAATTTTTAAACAAATTTAGGCATATTCTAAGTGTCTCACACAAGCTAATTTGAAATATAATTTGCGTGCTTATAGTTATGATTAGATTTTTCGACAATTTATTAATAATATATGATCAATAAATAAATGTATCTAATGGTGGAAGGATCTAAAATTATGTAATTTTTATGGATCTATACGATAACATAGGAAGATAAATTATATTATAACATAAATTACTTTTAAAACACCTTGGTGTTTTGCAGGATGGTCAAATGGATCCAGGGTGACTGATAAATATATATTTCTTTATTGAATTTATTGTAGATTCTTTAATTCATCTCGTTACTAAATCTTTACTGACAATTAGGAGATCAATTTTTATATTTACATAACCTTAGTTCAAAAACAATATGTGATGTGTTTCTCTAGATATTCAACAAAATGTTTATAATGCGAAATGCATCAATGCATTTGATTATGTACTGCGAATGAAAAAATCAATTTAAATTAAAAAATTAATTTGTGACAAAAATAATGTGTGTATTAAGTTTGTAAGTGTTTCTGCTTTGATACATTATATGGCCAAAGATGACTGGTCACTTGTGATTTTTTATGTTTTGTTAAATATCTGGAAAAATACATGAGGAATTATCCTGAAACTAAACGTATGTAAACAACATAGTACAGGTCATATATTTCCGCGAAGATTTTTTTTTTCCTGGAACCCCAAATGGGACCATCAACAAATTAAAAAAAAAAAAAAAAAAAAAAAAAAAAAAAAAAAAAAAAAGAGCTTTTGAATAACGCTGTCAAAACTAATATAACAAAAGCGTTCAAACTGTAGATTATGATTATCAGAATATAGTAGTACGTGCAATATTATGTATTCTATACTAGCTCCATAGCTGCCAACTTTCAACTAATCTTCCGTAATACCTGGATTAGTTTGATCCAGGTTAACGTCATTTCAAACCAGAAAATATATTTCATGAATCTTTATTTATTTAATTTCAAGATTGTTAGTGGAACATACTTAATTTCATTTCTTTGAAAATTTTCTGGTTCGAAACTCATTAAACCAGGGTCAAATACGGATAAACTATGTCAGGTTGGCACCTATGTAGCTCTTAATCAAGGGATGTATGGATACAGCCCCTCATTTTTTTTCTTTCTTTTAGAAGCACCGGACAGCTTATTCTGTCGACGATAATTTTTAGAATTTTCAAGATATGTTTTTGAGACTTTCATAAAAGGTACTCTATACATTTTGCTAACACATTCTGAATACATTTGAATATTACAGACTATTGTGTACAATATTGTTTGTCATGTTTTCTGAGAATTTTTTTTTTTTTTTTTTTTTTTTTTTTTTTTTTTTTTTTTTAAGAATTTTGTAAATTATAAGAAAAAAACGTGGCAAAATTTGGGACTGTTTTTATGAAAACCTTAATTTCTCTACGAGTATACATGCTATCCACATAAAAGTGAACACAGTTTATTTCAATAAGCCATTTAATCATAGTCTACAGTTTGAACGCTTTTACTACATCAGTTTTGACAGAGTTATCCAAAAAATATTCCTTTTTTTTTTTTTTTTTTTTTTTTTTTTTTTCAATTTGTTAACGGTCTTTTATGGTCTTTTGGGGAAAAAAAACTTCTCAGAAAAATGTTACCTGTTTACACAAATAGAGTTTCGGGATAATTTCTCATGTATTTTTCTAGATGTTTAACAAAACGCCAAAAATCGCAAGTGGCCGATCACCTTTGGCCATATAGTGTATAACTAAACAAAAAAAGGCACCTACATGTTTTTTCCATCATACATCGCGAAAAGTGAGCACGATCTGAAACTATCGTATAAGTAATCATGATTTGGTATGTATAGTTCTATAATACCTTGTAAAGTAAAAACTGCGTTTATTTGTATTTTGAAATTATGATGCATTAAGGCTGTTGGTCACTCATTTTCCGAATTCCTCCCCGTAATGTAAAATCTATAGGCATTTGATGCATTTTCATATTCAAAATATCTCCTTGGGAAATTAATATTCTTAACTTCATTTTTCAGTGTTCTCTTCTTAAAAGATGCCATTTTTCTTCTTAGTTTTCAATATATTTTTAACATCTTTGCTTAATTTAGTATTCTATGTTTTAAAAACTGACAAAGTGGGAGTAAAATTTTAACACTTCATATAAAATTAAGCATAACTTCTCGAGATATTTTAAAAAACTGTGAAAAAATTGACATGCTTAAAGAAGAGAACAGTGAAAAAAGCAGTTAAAAATATTAATTTCCTGAGGAGATATTTTGAATATGAAAATGCATCAAACGTCCATAGATATGGGCATGCATCCAACGCATACGATCAAAACCTTCAATTTTTTTCTGAAATATGGTAAAATAAATTGACGTTTTTAAAGAATAATATTCAATCTAATCATAGAATTATTTACAATAATAATAGTTTGCATGCTTACACTCAATGTCATATTTTTATGGTCTCTCTTTCCTCTAAATTTTTTGTAAAGTTTTAATTGATAAAATTCGTTAATGCCACAAAGGTAAGAATGAAACAAATGAGATTTAGATATATGAGTTCCATTATATGTTTTCAAATTGCTCGAAGCACGAATACTCTAGCCCGAACTCATTTCAATATTAACACGCAAGTAAGGGAAATATATACAAAGGACTTAATTTCGGATGCATATTAAAAGCATCCATCACTCTACACGCTTTACATTTATGTGTCTACGATATCTAATTTGAAATTAAGGTATCATTTTACGAACTATGATTTTCTTTGACATGATTAATTGTGGATGTGCAGAAGAAAGATGGATAGATATTTTAAAAAAAATAAAAATAACGCTTTTCTTCAAATTACGAGAATTTCCTGTTCTAGAATGAAACAAGAAAGAAAAAATCACGTGTCAAGCATAGATTATGAAGCCATTTCTAATACATTCAGAATAATGTAACAAAACTGCACCGTTTAAAAAATTAAAATATTCTGTCTAATTCAATCATATGGAAATCTAAAACGCATTTCAAAACCGAATTTCAGCTGTTCTTATCTACAATCGGAAAATTATCCGATTTTTTTAGCAGCCCTGTATATAATATAGAAATTCGTATCTATTTGCAACATGCACTCCAAAATTTAGTTCATTTAACAGATACCTAATATTTCAGACGAAAGTGAGAATGGTATGCGAATATTTTTATGCAACCCGGTTTATGAGGTATAAAATTTATATATAAAGAGTAATATGCAAAAAACTAATTAATTTTAAAAGCGCATACCGAATTTTAAATCGTACTCTCTAGTAACTATTTCGCAAATAACAATAAGTACTGTAACCGATTTCTTTTATGTGTCCCTGTAAATTAATAAAAAAATGGTATGAATGCTCTGTTCAACATGATCGTAGTGAAATTCAGTGAATTATATCAGTTTAAATACATTTGAAATAGCTTAATGTCATTAAAATACTCTCCAAAAGATTTTTCCCCATATACCATAATTTAATATAATTCTTATGAGTGTCTCTGTAAATGAAGCATTAATCGTGCATACGTCATATGAAATACCAAACATGCTTCGGTGACGACTATAAATAAGCTTTATCAATTATATAAGAAATATATTTACCGGAGTTAGAGCGTGGACACGCGAACAGACGGACAGACAAACAGAAAACATAAGCACTAGGGTGGAGCGAAAATTTTTTTTTTTTTTGAAAATCAAAAACGGGTAGGTGCCAAAAGTTGCCTTTATATTAGTACATCAACTGCGTGAAATTTTACCGCTGAAAAAAAATGGCTTGAGTCTGCGCTTTTGCTCCAAAAATTGAAATTTTGGGTAAAATTTGTCATTTTTTGACATGTTTTCAAAAAAATTAAAAAATTCCTACAGAGCTGGTTAGTATTTAAAAGTGTTGCTTAGACCTTTATATTTATCTGCTTAAATTATTTAAACTATAAAACAATATCTGTAGTCTGTATAATTGGAGCAAATCTGACAACTTTTTGTGAAAAATCAGCGTTAACCTCTCTATTGGAGCATACAACGAAATGTTCTTTTGAATGCATTTCTTACCTAGCTGCTTTCAAAACTACTGTGTAAATAACTCATAGAGGTGGTTGCATTATCCCACCCGTCTCAACCACCCTATCATCTAGGCCCAGTGTTTTATTTATGTATTGAATTGTTATTTTTTTCCCGAAGACGAGTATAAGTTTTCTATATATCAAAGTAATTTATCTCTTCTTAGTATTCACAGACTTTGGATGGTTTAGATCATGCTGGTGTGACCTGCTGCACGTATATTTTTATAGCATGTATAACAGAAGAGAAGCTGAGTAATGTATTGGGTATGTTCTTAATTGAACCTAGTCAGCAGTCTATTATCTTCATTAAAATTTCATGCAATTAGTACATTATGATTGGAAGCTCTGTTATCACAGCATTCTTTCAATTAATTACATTTTATATGAAATGATTTGCCTGAATATTGATTGTATGAATTCAGTTTCTAGTATGTCATCATTTATTGAACCTATTACATTGAATATATGCTGAGAAGTTAGCTGTTTAATATTATGACGATCGTCACAGAGGATTGCAAACAAAATTTGCGTGTAAAACAACAATATTTCTAAAGAAGTTTTAGTATGCTTTATGTCGTTTCCTGTGTTGTTCCGTAGTCTAGTAATTTCTAATAAGATTTTAGATCTATTATTTAGGTGTGTAGTACATTTGGTATAAAACAAAGAGTGAACATATAGACGCTGATTGCCAATCTGTGCTTATATAAAGCAGAAAATTTTATTAACTTTATGAGCTGTCTTTTCTGTGAGATGTTTTCTAAATTTCTATTTCCCATTCTTTCTGAGAAATAGCTTTTCTTATGAATTGGCTTTGCAATCTCCGACAGAAATTTCTAGTCTGTTCTGAGTATCTTTTTCTCAATTTGAGAAAATAATTTCTCTATTTTATAAAAAAAAAAATGCAATAAGAAGTGAATATTACGTAGACAAAGATTTTCCTTATTGATCCAGTGAATCCATGTAGCTTAGAACGTTTTATATCGACTTCTCTAATAATTGATGCAGAGGAAATTCACTGGAGTTGAAGTAGCTAATGATTCAATATCATAGACAATTCTAAGCTTACCCCATGCAAAATGGTTCACAGTGACAAATAAAATTCTCCTAATTTTAAATGAGCACTTATAGTCGATATCCGTCCATTCCCTCATAAAGTACAATGCATTATAAGTTTATGCCCAGGACATTTCACCATCAAATATTGTCCACTCATAAAAAGGGGATCTAAAAGTTAATAGGAAATTAACTGGAAATGAAAACACTTAGAAAACTCCATAAAACTAATGCAAAAAAAGTTATTTACAACAGCGGTTGCTTTACACATGGAGAACAAATTTTCATTGCAATTCTCGCTGACGATCCCCATCACATTAAACAGCTCGCTTCTCAACATATAAAAAATGCAAAAGTAGAATAAATGATGGCATACTTATAGTTGAAATATCTGAAATCATCTTTGAAGCAAATCATTACGTAAAAAAAAATACAACTGACTGAAAAAATGTTGTGGTAACAGAACTTCCAATCATTATTCATCAACTGAATGTAAGTTTGATAAACATAATAGATGGCCGAATAGATCCCTTTAATAATATTCCCGTGCATTACTCTGCTTGTCATTTTTTTGTATAAACTGTAAAAATATATATGAAGATAGTTACAGCAGCATGTGGATGCAAAGAACTGATGAACAAGGTGGAAGCATCGAAAGCATGCTAAATTTTTATAAAGAAAATCACAAATTAATGTATAAATAAACACTGTACTAAGATGATCGAATAGTTGGGCCGAATGGTATAGCAAATATAGCCACCTCCACGACGCATGTCCAAGGTAGTTTTGAAAACAAGAACTGTATTAAAAACAACAATTCGTTATATGACCCAATAGAGTAGTAATGCTGTTTTCTTACTAAAAGTTGCCTGTTTTGTTCCAGCTATAGGGAATAAACATATTGTTTTATAGTTTAAATATGTTAAGCAGATAAATATAAAGGTCTAAGCAACACTTTTAAATACTAACCAGCTCTGTAGAAATTTTTTTATTTTTTTTGAAAAAATGTCAAAAAATTACAAATTTTACTCAAAATTTCGATTTTTGGAGCAAAAGCGCAGACTCAAGCCATTTTTTTTCAGCGGTAAAATTTCACGCAGTTGATGTACTAGTATAAAGGCAACTTTTGGCACCTACCCGTTTTTGATTTTCAAAAAAAAAAAAAAAAAAAATTTCGCTCCACCCTAATAAGCACTTTTCAACTTTGTCGGAAAGTGCTAAAAAAGAAAAAGGAACGGAACTATTTTCAACTCTCTGATATTCAGGCTTTTTAATAAAAGGTGGGCAAAATTTTAAGAGGTGATAGCACACATCCAAACAAACAACTTTCATCAGAGAATGCATGGTCGGAAATAAAACTCTAAAATGCTGGCACATTCGGAAACTTATTCTCTGCGATTGTTAAAGCTCCGTTCCTATTGTTAGTTATTGGTAATAAAACTACACTAAAACCACAAAAATGTGACATGGTAAAGAAGAAGAATGCCTAAGCAAAAATTCGCCTTGATTAATACAAAAAAGTCGCTGATCCGCGTGTGTAACTGTCAATCGCGGGGGGGGGGGGGGGGGGGTATGTATTGGAATGTGTTGTCCTTCAGGGGAGAGACTGATATGCATTTTATTAATTTTGTTAATTCTAAAACTATCACATGCTAAAATGGAAAATAAAAGTACATTTAAGAGACATATAAATACTTTTTCATATGATCTACATCCTTTTTAATATGTAAAAAGTTGTAAAGGCAATTTAATGAAAGAGAAAAATATTTTATTTAAGAGTACAGTGGACTTTCATTTTTAGCATAATAACATTATATGACGACCTCAGAAACCAAGGGGTACAAGTGACAAAATGTCGATTTGGAGTAAATTGAGTTTAAAGATAATTGATTTTAAATTGGAACATCAATAAGAATTGACTAAATTGAATTAGGAAACATCTGCTTGTTGCATTCTAATCTTTGAACTCTCATTTCAATAACTGTTAAAAAAATAGAGTACAATTTTCTTTAAATGTATAAGTAATCAATAGTATTTGTTTTTCCAAAAAAGTGGTTTATCTCTATAACTCCCCAAATAATAAGAAAATGACCTATATTTCTTAACCTGAAATGAAAAAAGCATATTTCCAGATATCCTGTGCACTTAACTCATTTTTTTCAATTTTGTCACTTATACCCCTTGGCTTCTAAGGTCCTCATATGAACTCCATGTTAATGAACACAAAAATAATTTTTAATTTCGACTATTTTTACTGGAGTTACAAGCATTTTTGTTCAATCAGCTGATTCTGCCACGCCCCTTTGTTTACTTTTTCGCCGATTCGCAGCCGTAAAATTTAGCCTAGTTTTTTGTTCTACCTTACACAATAGTATTATTTTGCAGTGAATATTTATTAATATTGTGATTTCGCAAAACAACACTTTAATTATAAATTTTAATTGTTTCTTTTAGCGTTTGTTTACAATGTATTTAGAGGAATTGCTTTTTGTGCCCAATCTTTTTCGCGTAAAATATTAAATTTCTATTTTTCAACAACTATTTTGCATTTAACAAAATTTTGCACAAAAAGATTTATTTATACTATGACTATTTCCAGAAATTTTTTTTTTAATTCATCAGAATATAAAAAAGTTAGTTTTGAGAAGATTTTTAGGTAGCTTTCATTACAAAAAGTAATATATATATATATATATATATATATATATATATCTGATTTTTGTCATGCGATAACCAACATATTTTTGAACCGATTTGAATGAAACTTGGTATGCACATAGTACATACAAATATCTCTACCGAGTTCGTTGGCCAGCATCATCCGCCATGTTGTTCCAAAATGGCGGCCATTTAAAAAATTTAAAAAAATTTAAAATTTAAAATTAAATGCGAAAAAATTAAAAGTTGAAAAATATTTTTATTTTATGTGTTAGATCTTAAAACGCCAATTCTAGTACACTTTTTATTTTGTCTATATCTTAAAAAATGATTGAGTTATAGCACTTTGAATTTTTCTTATGGCTGACATTTTGAAACGATCTGATTTTTGTCATGCTATAATTAACGAATTTAAGAACCGATTTGAATGAAACTTGGTATGTACATAGCACATACAAATATCTCGACCGAGTCCGTTGGCCAGCATCATCCGCCACCTTGTTTCAAAATGGCAGCCATTTAAAAAATTTTAAAAATTTTAAAATTTAAAAATAAATGCGAAAAAATTAAAAGTTGAAAAATATTTTTATTTTATGTGTTAGATCTGTGTATACACCGATTCTAGAACACTTTTTACTTTGTCTATATCTTATTGAGTTATAGCACTTTGAATTTTTCTTATGGCTGACATTTTGAAACGATCTGATTTTTGTCACGTGATAACACTCGTATTTATAAATCGATTTGCATGTAACTTGGTGTGTATATAGTACTTAATTAAGCCTGACCGAGTTCGTTAACCAGGTGCATCCGCCATCTTGTTTAAAAATGGCGGCCATTTAAATTTTTTAAAAAGAAATTTAAAATTTGAAATTAGGTACAAAAAAGTGAGAAATTGAAAAAAGATTTTTCTTTTATGGATTTGACCTTGAATTAAATATTCCAAAGCACTTTTTGTTTCGTCTGTATCTTGAAAAATGTCTGAGTTATAGTACTTTTAATTTCTAGTGTTGCTCACATTTTTTTTAAATGATCTGGTTTTCATCACGTGATAAAATTGGATGAAATTTGGTGCGTAGATCGCATACCGATGCCTGGACCGATTTCGTTGGCCAGTTCCAACCGCCGTCTTGTTTCAAAATGGCGGAATATTATTTTTTTTAATTTAAATTTTAAAATTAGGTGCAAAAAAGTAAGAAATTGAAAAGAATTTTTCTTTTGTGTTTTGACCTTGATACAAAGATTCCAGAGCATTTTTTGTTTCATTTATATCTTGAAAAATGGCTCAGTTTTAGCACTTTCAATTTCCAGTGAGATTGACATTTTGAATTGGTCTGAAATTTGTCACGCGTTAATACGCATATTTATAAACTGATTTCGATATAACTCCGTGTGTTTATGGTACATACCAATGTTTTGACCAAGTTCACGGCCAACTTTATCCGCCATCTTGTTTCGAAATGGCGGCCATTTAAATTTGTCAAAAAGCTTTTAAATGTATAATGTATTACCATTATAAATGTATAAACCAAAAATTGAAATTGAAAAAAGGCTCTTTCTACACTATTTATCTTAATAATGAATCCCGAAGTATTTTTGCTTTGTCTTTACCTTGAAAAACGCCTGGGATATAGCAGTTTGAATTTTTAATGTGGGTGACATTTTTTTTTAATGTCAATTTGCCCGCGACAGCACTCGTATATATTAATTAATTTCGATGTGAGTGTGCATGTTCACATGTATTAAGATTTCGATCAAGCTCATTGGGTTTTTTCTATCCATCATGCTGCTTTAAAATGGATATCGTGGAATTTGGCGACCCTATAAACCGCTTAAAATAAAACCAGGTTGAATAAAAGATGACTAATTTCTAAAATTTCCTATTAATATTCAGTATTGACAAAAACTAGTATTCAATCTTACATAATCGTGTTCCACTATTTTGAGCTTCGTATATTTGATTTATATAATTTAATATAAAATAAATAAATAAGTATATGAAAGCTACCTCTTCCTCCCGGCATTGCCGGATGGACTTTTTAAAATTCAGATACTTCACGTCCTTTGCATGAATTACTGTCGAAGTCATACATTTTATGTGAATTCACCATAAAAACATAAAACACTTACATATAAGCTAGAAACGATATTATATCCCTTATATATAATTGACACTGTGTCAGTAGGAAAATATTAAGCAATTATAACCATTGTAGTTACTGAAACCTGCTTTTCTCAGAATGAATATTTTCGTTGTTTTTATGATTTCAAAATGTTCCATGCGCAATACTTTATGCCCATTTTTTCTGATTTTTTTAAAAGGCGCTCTGTATATGTGTTAACAGATGTTACTAAAAATAAACTCGTTTAGATGCATTTAAATTTTTTAAATTTCAGTTATATGGAATTTTTAATGATTTTTTAACGAAAAATGCAAAAAATAAGTTAAAATCATTTTTTTTATGTTTTACAAATAATATGCTAAAAATGCTTAGTAACATTTATTTGTATGTATGAAAGGGTTATTATGGAAAAATTTGAACAAGTATATGAAAACTGATTGCGCATGGAGCATTTTGAAATATGGCCATTTTTCGTTAATTGAAAATAAAAAAATCTGTATCTCAAAAACTATTGAATATATTTTTTTTAAATGTGAAATATGAGATATCTATACTATGACTATTTCCAGAATTAAAAAAAAAAATCATTGAAAATAAAAAAAAAAATAGTTTTAAGAGTCCACTGTAGCCTTAATTGCTGACATGTTTCAACTCACCACCGAGACCACTTTCGATAAATTTGTGGCAGTGGATGAGACATGACTAACGTAATTTGGTCTCGAGATCATAGTGATGTACCCATGTCCCATCCACTGCCACAAATTTGGCCCCATAAGCTGCAAACCAACTTTTCTCATTTATCCTCCCACCCTAACTCCTTTTTAAAGTCCCTCAAAAATTGGTTTTTAAAACTTCACCCCTCCCTCCAAAAAATATATTAATATAGCAAATACGGTTTTGAAATTGAGCATATAGCCATCTAAGACATTAGGTTTCAATATTCCATATCAACCCATCGCAGTACAAATATTTTACATACAGGAGGGACAGTACTTGTTGAACCACCCACGTACTTTAGGAGATGAAATTTTCATGAATTCATAATTTGATACATAAAGGATTAAACATAAGAAAACGAAACAAGAATTATAATTCTGCTCAATCTGTTATTTACAAAAATAATTAAAAAGACCATTAAAATAATTATTTACAATACACATTTTACTTCATACTGAGTACATTTTACGAATATAGCTTGGTAGAATGTTCTAGGTAGAGTCCTTTCAAAACATGTCAGATTATGCAATATTTTAAATATAACCGCTTTCCAGAGAAATTTTGGCATTAAACCAAATGTCACTCATCATCAAATAATCGTTTCAGCCTATTATTCATTCGTTATAAATTATAATTCTATTTAAGTAACTATATAATTATTCAATTTAGAATATGGAAGCGTTTTTAATGATAATAGACATCTATAGATACATAAGGACTGAAATGTGAGTGCTGGTGGAATCTTTTTGTTCTAAAATTTAAGTTCAAATAGGTCTAGAAAAAATGAAATACAAATAGAAAATTTTTAATTTCTGATCAAACCATTCACTAGAGACTAGATCAAAAGATTTTCAATGTTTTGTCCCGTACGACGCAGATGATAATTAAGGCGAAGGTGGACTCTCAAAAAAAATTTTTTTTCTTTTGAACCTATTTGCTTGAAAATGAAATATGTGATTACAATTGTAGTTATTTAGAGAAAAGCTCAATTTTTAAGGAAAAATATTAATTACTTTAATAATTATTAATTATTGAAATAATTAATTAATTGAAAATGCTCCATGCGCATTTCTTTTGCATATAAAATAATATATATATTTTTTTTATGAGATACTTTTCAGACCTAAGAGTAAATCTTAGTTGAAATATTAAACATAAACATAAAATAAAAATTAATAATAATAATAATAAGTCGAAAAACCAATTTTTATATGGAAAAACACTGTAAATCATTCTTTCGATAAATAATTTACAGCTTATGAGTTCCGAAGAACAATTATTTTAACTAACATTTCTTCTAAGTACTATAAGGTAATTGCAAAACAAATTTTGAAGAACTCAGAAAATTAGGAATGCGCATGGAACATTTTGAAAATTGACATTATCTCGAAATTTTCATTTTGAGAAAATCCACTTTTAAGTTAGAACTATTAGTATTTCTATAATAAATAACATTAAATATTATATAATAAATGAATATTACTTATAATACACTCATAATATACATATAATAAACTTATAGTAAGCGCTTCATGAGTTGAGAAAAAAAAGTATTTTTCATCATTTTGGGGGATTTTTGAAGGTCCACCTTCGCCTTAATCCCCTCACTGAAAAGCCCGTGTTAATACGTTCCCTACGCTCCAGGTTTCACTGCAATACAAGCAATACATACAAGTTATACAAATCTAATGATTTAATGGATTTTTAATTCGTTGTACAATAATTAATGTTCTCGAGGTTTACATTTACGTTCGTGATCAAGTTTTTTTTTTATATAATGATCAATAATTCAACTTATTTTAGCATTTGAAACTAAATACAGGGAAAACAATATTAAAATTTTGCCCTTTTGAAAAACTGTCAGAGGGTAGCTTCCGCTGCGCGCTTGTACCCAGGAATGAGATTTCCACTTTTTTGGACACCAGTAAAATCTTAGCGAAAATGCTATATTATTTAATCGGAACAGTTTTGAGATTTAAGAGAACAACATTTTCTCTGAGATTATACTGGTGTCCAAAAAAGCGGAAATCTCATCCCTGCTTGTACCCATAGTTAAACTAATCATAAATCATATCGCTATTACAATGATGAACTACGTGTAATATATATGTATATATATATATATATTAAATGCATCTGATTTACATGCATATTAACATAAATAAAATTTTCAACACAATCAAAAAAAAAAAAAAATATTTTTCTTCTTTTCTTTCTTTTTTTTTCTCTCCTGTGTGTGTGTAGACTGAAAATTGAGAGAAAATCAAAAAGTTTTAACATGTTTATTTAATTTCTTATATACAAATGTCTGCTATTTTTTTCTGTTTTATAACATACAGGGTGTTTCAAAAATGACTGGTATATTTGAAAAATCAATAAAAATTAAACGGGCAGTGATAGAAATACACCGTTTGATGCAATATGCTTGAGACAACAGTAAATTTTCAGGCAGACAAACTTTCGAAATTAGTTAAAATTTTCAACAACAGATGGCGCTGCAGGCGATTTGAAAGATATAGAATTAAAAACACAGTCTGTGAGTACGCCATTCTGCAAGTTGACTTTCTGCTGTAAGCGTGTGCTGTTCACTGTTTGCAAGTTTGCTGTGAAAAAATGGTTTATTACTTAGAACAGAGGATTTTTGACTTGAAAGACTAGGTGTACCGTCACAATCCAGAAATAATTGAACAACTGAAACAGTATATCTCTTCTGCATGTGAAGCCATCCCGCCTGACACGTTTACAAAGGTTTCTGGTGATTTCGTTCAGAGACTACGCCATATTATTGTTGCGCATTGTGGATATGTGGAAAATATCGTACTTTAGATATTTCCAGACTGCAGCGCCATCTGTTGTTGAAAATTGTTACTAATTTCGAACTTGTATGCCTTAAATTTACTGTTGTCTCAAGCATATTGCAACAAGCGGTGTATTTCTATCGCTGCCCGTTTAGTTTTTATTGATTTTTCAAATATATCGGTCATTTCTGAAACACCCTGTATATTTTTCTACAATGTGAAACATTGTGACGCATTTTTTAACCCCCTTTTTTTTTAAGTGATTTGTCATTGAACAGTTTTTGCAAGTTTGGATAAGTGGATTATGTCTTGAGTTATGAAAGAATATTGTCTGGTACTAGTGGTTTTTTCCCCCTAATTCAGTCCAGCCACATGTGAAAATACGGTATCAATTAAGATATGAATAAAGGCACTATTAAAAATATCGGAAGTACATTTGATATTCTTTCGAAAAATCCGGTTTTAATCTTAATCCCGATAAGGCCGGATTTTCGATATATCCATTAGATGTTATGTTTTTTTTATTATTATTACTTACCCATCATACGTAGTATAAGTCTTTCAATCGTTTTGAAAATCGAAAAAATTTTTTTGACGGATTTACACGTTTTAGACGCTGAAGATTTCGAAAAATATATTTTTAGAAAAAAAAAAATTTCCGTCCGTCCGTCTGTCTATCTGTAAACTTATCTCCCGAACAAATTGAGATAGAGACTTGAAATTTTGTATGTACTTAGTACTTAAGAATGGGAAGAAGCCTATTAAATATCAGTAACCTCGATTATCCGGATCTATTTTTTTCGGACTCTCGAAAAATTCATTCTGATGAAAGGTATATAAAAATTTTCGATTTTTTTTTTTTAAGGAGTAGTCGTTAAAGGTAATAAAATAACACAAATTTTGCATTAAGTCCGAAGTCGATCGAATAATTAGTTGCCGAGATATCTGTAATCCTGTTTTTCACATTCTTCGATTTTTCATGACCCTGTATTTCGTTCAAATTTCAATTCAAGGATATATTTTAATTGGAAATATGACGCTTAATCCGACGCAATAAACTGTTAGTTAATGAGATTATTATTTTTGGAGTTATAAGGATGTTTCTTTTTCGCAATTCAGTACTACTTGAGTAGTTTGACGTGCTGTATAATTTGTCGAAATAGATTCACCAACAACTCATTAATAAAGCATTACTATGCACAATAAAAATATTTAAATACACGTTTAAATTTTGTTTTGGAATTGCAATGCATTTTATAAATAGTTTACAAATGTTTTATTTTCATATATTATCTATGCATATATATGATGGGTAAGTATTACGGTGACCTCCAACTACTAGTTTTTCTTTGCACGATAAAACATTGAACTCAACGGCGAATGATTTATAGTCCATTTCAGTTACACGTTACTTCCCCAATTTTTTTCAATGTGTGAAATATTTCATTTTTGTATGCTTACATTTCAGAGAAATTGATTTTACACACATTTCTCATACGTCAAGGATCACCTTGATAAATGAAAGCATGGATGAGCAATGTTCTGAGCGGTGTATTAATCCTCTCTTTCAAGAAATAATATTTTTAGTAGGTTACAAATATTTCATCGATTAACCCAGCCTTCCGTTGTTACTCAAAGAGTTGAACTATGTTTTTGGCCGTTTGGAAAATACTGCACAAAATTACATAAATGTTATTTTTTTTATCACCACCAAAAGACAATTAAAATATGGAATATTACAACGAGAAATTTTCAATGAAAATAGATTGTTGTGGTGATCCAAAAATTTTAACGCTGAAATATATTTTCAGCAGTAGGAGGGAAAATACCTAATTTGGAAAACGCATCTTCTTCCTTTTTTTTCAGTTGATAAACAAATTAAGACTGCAAAAAAACGGCTTGGTTATGAATAATTTCGAATTTCAAGCACTACTTTAAACCAATTAGTACTTTTAACCAAAATCTATTTTATCTATTAAAATTTAGTTATTAAAAACATTGAGATGGCTAATATTTGGCTGGGGATCGCAAATGGACAAAATCAGTATGTGGATGAGGGGGAGGGGGTTAAAAACTTTTAATACTGCCTTAATATGACTCTGATAAAACCAGTACTTGTAGAAAAATTAAATTAAAAGCTCGATAAAATTGTTGAACTGTGTTTATTTCTAATCTTGATATAGTTATATCTGGTTAAATTAGTACTTAACTTCGAAATCTATCGCCACTTGTTGGCCAAGCTGGCAGGAATTTTTTATTTTACTAACTTTTTTAATTACATTGTGAAATACAATTACATAAAAACTATAAAGTAAAGCATTCAAGAAATAAAATTATAGCTATAAAAGCTCTTAGGTACTTAAATATTTTTAGATATGATATTTTCAAAACTTTCCTTAAATATAATATTTTCATGTATATAATATTATACATAATGTATAATATTTTCCGATATTGTGATACATGTCAAATATTATATATGTGTATATCTGATATTTTCAAACTAGTCAACTTACAACTGATTATAAACGTTTCCAAACTTAACATACATTACAAGCTTAAACTGACTGAACGTAAGATGGAAATGAAATAAAACACTATCCTCAACGTCTTTTTCTTTCTTTTTTTCACTAATGTAATAAAATTGAAGATCAATTAATGAAACAGGAACAACTTGCTTTTTTACTTTCGTAAGTTTGTTTACGGAAACGAATGGAACATAACGAGGGAAAAGAAACGATAAGATTTTTAAAAAAAAACTTTATGTTTTATGCAATACTTTTTTAAATAATAATAATAATAATAATAATAATAAAGGGTAAAATATCCTCAAAAGGAACACTAGCTTCTAAAAACGTCTTGTCAACTTACGTTTACTCTAAAAAATAAATTTGTAAGTTTGTCACTTTTATCTAAGTAATATTCGTAAATTTCTAAAATTACATTCTTGTTATAAAATTTATACCTTTTTCATAAAAAATTTCTTTATGTGTACTTATCTGCTAAGTGTGCAATTTTTTATCCCTTCCAAAACTCAGACAAGTGTATAAATGTAGAAAAATCTATGGCTATCCCAAATTGGCATGTTATTGAGTATTTACATGATTTGCATATAACACAAATATCTATGTAATTCCCATATTATACAGATACATCTGACAGAACAAAATATGACATAGAAATATGTGTTAATAATATTACACAGATATATGTGTCAGAATATAATATTATAAAGAAATGTCTCTAATCATGTGCACTCAATAAATAACGATACTTGAAATGGTAGCTTGTGTAATCGAAGCTGAATCGTTAAGGTGGGCTCTAGAAAATTATAGTTCTCTAGTTCGCATGCCGCTCCAAGTAAATATTGTTTGTTTATTGAAAACTGGATTAAATAGAGAAAGTCCCCTCTTAGCGTAAATGCATCTTTGAAAAGTATTGATTGATAAAACATTAAATACTGGCGTGATAATTTCTGTATTTTAACGATATTGTGTTGAAATATATTTAATTAGACTATACGGATTTTGTGCATAAATTGGAATTACAAAATTTTAGGACTCCAATACGACTTGTTCCAATAGCAGAAAATATGACATGCAATAAATATAATTTTAGACGATCCTGCTTCTTTGAAATTATGGGTAAACAGTTTTGTTGTCTTAAAATAAATCTGCTAAAAAGAGAACACAGGGGCTACTTTCATATCCCGGGGTAACTTTGTCACGTTGTAAGCAGACGAGTTTATTATTGTTCTGTATATATTTATTCTTGTATTTTATCTATGGGATTAATTTTCGCACTTTTTATAGGTCTTGAAGTGCAAACACACGAACATATAAGGGGCCGTCCATTAATCACGCGAGGCTCGAGAGGGGGAGGGGGGGGTCCATAGAAAAATCACGAAATATCACAAGGGGGGAGGGGGGTGTAGTAATATATCACGAGTATTTATTTTTTCGGCAGTTGCGCGATACTGAACCGAAAAGCGGCGTTTCGTGTATTTATTTTTTCGTCAAACGCGTACAAATTCGAAAGCGGCTTGTAGTGTGTCCTTGATTCACCGTTGCCAGGCAACGAACGAAGTGAAGTTCCCGCCAGCAGTGTGCATTGTACTTCTGTACAAAAACAAAAGTTAAAGCACATCTGAAATCTTGTCACAAGCAACTGAATCCGAGCAATAATAGTCTAGAGATGCACAATGTCTGTCCTTCTCGCATCCTCACGCGACGAACGAATGGTAGATCGAGAGATATTCTCTGCGTAGTGCGCGAAAATGATGACGCCGAGTGGCTTGATGAAACCGATGTTAATCTTCAACAAAGCACTGTGCCTACAACTGACTTGCAAGATGCTTATCCAGTTATTGGTGTTGAAAAAAAATCTTGCTAATCTGTTGTCTGAGGACATTGTAAATTAAATTATGTTTATGAATTACTACAAAAAAGTTTTTCGCATTTCTTTCATTATTTTTATGTCAGTCCAAAACAACTTGCAACCTTTCTGTTTACCTCTTAAGGTTGTTATTGTAATTTTTTTTAATTTTCTATAATAAAATTTGATGATACTTGAACCTGTATTTTATAATAAATATTCTAAAAAAATTAAGATTCTTTGTAGGTACTAAAAAATACACGTGATATAAGGTAGGGGGGGGGGTTAGTCATGAACCTCACCATGTATCACCAAGGGGGAGGGGGGGGTTAAAAATGCCAAAAAAAACATCACATGATTAATGGACGGCCCCTAAACTGTCGCCAATTGTTAACTTTTTTTTGTGGCGGCACAGTATTTTTTTTTTTTTTTTTTTTTTTTTTTTTGAAATCTATAATGACATTTACAGTAAGGGAACTGTTGACCGGCAAAACATGAATTTTTCCTTGAAGTAAAGTTGAGTCCTTTTATCCCGATCCATTGCTCATCTCTCTGCTTTCTATTGTGACTAAACCTCAGAAGAGAGAAATACAAAAAAATTCGTCGAATTCATGTGACTGAACCAAAATAAGCATGTGCCCTAGAATAAGTGAAAAATGAGAACCTTCGAAAAAACACCAGGGGGTTTGGCATTATCGATATTACACTGAAGAGAATATGGCAAATACATCGATCGACAACTGTCAATAATGGCATAAGTATAAAACAAGCGATATGACTAACCACTGGATATGACAAACAACCGATTATGTCAGCTACCCAACTATGTCAACTACTGGAAATGGCTATTTTTATTAAGCAGTTATTACACTTAGGTTATCAATCATCGGGATATTCATTAAAATCTTACCCCGCTCAGGTCCATAAAATAATGATACCTTTTTCATAGTCCCTAGCCAATAGAAATTAACTTTCAACTTTCCCAATAGGATATCCATAGGTATTATTGTAAATAGCTACTTAAATTCCAGTAAGAATAAATGGCGTGGCTATTCATGTTATTATGCAATTATTAACTAATTAACTAATCTGCAGTGTTAAACACATACCCTACCAATAAGTTAAGTTCAGTAAGAATATCATAGCCATGTTCATACGGGTAACGCTACTAAGCAACTAGTTATAATTATAATAAATTAGGATGGTAATTAAAATGTCTGCAATACATCTAAGAAATATTAGATAGCACCGTAATGTATCCTTAGCATAACAGTTAGCAATAGTAGTATTATCTCCAAATAGTGATATAGAACCATGTAATTAATGCTGTTCTCTTTCAGGCTTCCCTTCCCCCCTTCTTTTGCAATCGACTGAGGCTGGCAGTAAAAGAAAAGTGGGAAGAGTTTTTTTATTTATTTATTTTTATTTATTTTATTTTATTATTATTTATCATTATTATTTTTATTTGTTTATTTATCTATTTTTATTTTGACAGCTCGTCTCTTTATTAGATGTAATGGGACCCTGTCCGCACGAGCTACCGGACCCGCTCTAATGGGACAGCCCACGGAGCCAGTTTTTCTCGGTTGGATACGGTAGAAAGGCAGAATCTTGTCTCCCTCTGCAACGCTTTCGTTTGTCTTGCTTTTCGGCGCAAAAATTCCCTTCTGCGGTACGACTTAGCTTTTCGGCCATTCTCTGATCGTTTCATTTCCCTCAAAATTGCCCCTACATTCAGCTAAGTTCATTACCACCGTTTAGGTTCAAAAACACCCAGCCCCATTTCGTCTGGTATGGTGAGTACTAGGTGTGCGGTAACAGATCACACAGTTAACCTAATGTGCAATAAACCACAAAGATTACCAACAAAGCATTTAATCTAAATAGCCCACCCGGGTACTTGTCTTAGTGGCTCGCCACTTTGCTGGCTAAAATTCCGTCATGTACGCTAATGGCGCCTGATGCATGTAAAATCCGTCGTGGGTGCAAAGTCCTCCTAGTTACCTGTGAATTATACCTCTGGAGGTATCTTGCCAGGTGAAGGACTTGTCATCTGATCAAGGTTCTAAATTACGAGACTAACTTGAGTAGCCATTTGCAGCTCAAACAACAGGATTTAACGTTAAGTAACAGGCGAAACAAAGTATGCTCAAACGAAAAGCAAGTACTGCAGAAATGGTGGCATGCGAAGCGAAGAAATAAGGTTTATTGCCGCTACGCGGCAATTAGGCGGTCACCCGCCCCGATACCAGGTATCTAACCCGTTAAGCTGAGATAACTCGGCAAGTAGGGGCCTGGTCATCGATTAGAAAGAAAGAAAGTAAAAAACTAGCTGTGGCAATATTCCAAATACCGCTTAGTATTTTTTTCAGCGAGAGCCTTGTAAGACACACAAATCTGTGGGTTGTCCGACAATACTTTTTCTTGAAGAAGAACAACTGATTTCCAAGGCCTTGGAAATCGTAACTGACTGGGATTTTCCCTTGACCAAACACGATATCAAGATGATAATTTAAAAAAAATCTTAAATGGAAGAGTGTTAATATCCCTGTATTCACAACTCTCTTGGTGGTGGTATGAGGAGTCACAGAAGTCCCTCCCGGAGAAAAGTGTCCGAATTCAACACTGGTTATTACGATAAGCCTGTATTTTTTGAAACCCGAATTCGAAAAAAAAAAAATTATGTACAAAAAATATTTCTGAAACATGACAAAGTAACCACTTATAACGGTAGTTCACAATTTATATCCCAGAATATAAGGTTAAATGCACAAAAATCTGTCGTTTCTGTATGCCATACAGAAATCTGCACTGTAAAAATAAAAAGTATATCTATAAAATAAATTTATGTAAAAAAATGCAGAAATTCGTATGTTTGCTAGGATTTTATCTGTACGCTGTAAAAAAAAAAAAAAAAAAAAAAAAAAAAAAAAAAAAAAGACGCAAATATACAAAGCTAGGTTTGTAAAGATATAGAAATATGTATCCATACTAAAATTTTATCGGTAACCCGGGATAATTTTTATGTTTTTTGTTGTTTTTGCAGTTACATAAAAAATTCAAGGCATCCAAGTTTCCAAAAAAAATCTTACAAGGAAGGTCTCCATACAGGCATACTCCGAAAAATCTGAAAAAATTACAGAATTTTCTTCTCATGAGGATATATACGTTTATAAGAAAAATTTCGGCGGAACTTCCATTCAGTATCCGTAAAAAAACAATAAAATTTCGTTATTTGGCGATTTATCATCAGTTGGCGATGAAAAGCAATTTCAAAAAATGTTTTTTTTTTTTTGTCAAATGCATTTTAAAGGAAAAAAGTTTCTTGTTCAACGTGTTTAGATAAATTAAATATATTTAATTTTGTCAGCTTTAGTTTGTTTTAAGTATAATTTCGTTATATTGATACTTATATGTATTTATATTCAAATTTAACCAGCAAAATTTGAAATTTAAAACGAAATTCAAATTTAAATTAATTAAATTTGTTTCTTGTTCAAAGTCCAGTTGAGCATTGTCAATTCGATCTTGTTGCTATGGAAACATCTGGCTTTTAATTTTGAATACACTTAAATGTATGAAAATAATTTTACTGAATAAGAATTTTTTATATGTGAAAATATTTTTTCTAAGGGTAAATTAAATAACTACAGCAACAAATAATATGTATAAGCAATACATGCATATGTGTATATAATGCATTAAACTCTCTCTTTGTTTATGTTTAAATTCATTAAATACCATTTACATGGATTCTATAAGTCCAATAGTTTTCAATTCCATTAAAACCATTCGCTTTTGGCGGGGAAATGTGCTGCTCGTCAAATCGTGTCACACTTTTATCTTTTCACGCCAAATATTCGAAAGTATTTTATTTTTTTACATATTTTCTACTGCAATTCAGCCGCTAAATTTCAGTGATCATTTATCACATACATGAGCAGTTTAATTAGTATTTTTTTCAAAAAAATCTGAGCATGCCCAGTATGGAGACCTTCCTTGTTAGTAACATTATAAGTTTTTTGTTTAGCAATGCAAATGCGTATCTTTACATGAATTTCTTTTATTGTAATTACATAAAAAATTCTAGACATCCCGATTTATTCTTACTAACCGTACATTTTTTTAAACAGTGTATGTATTCATGAGCAATTTACATATTAAACTATGTATTTTAGAGCTATAAATTTTTACACAATTCAGCAGCATAACTAAAATACACAGGACAATATATATTTGTAAAAAACACTCCTGACGTGTGTTTAGAAATGTACACACAGCTTTAATTAGAAATATAGACAATTGCTTTGTACCATCAGTTTCTTCTTTTAATGTGTAATTTTACGCATTTATTTTTCAGAGTGTGTGTTACAGCCAAATTTCTTGTAAATAATTCGAAAACTAACTACTTTAAGGAATAATTTGCTATTAATTTACAGAAAAAATTAACTTAGAATCCAAATTATTAAAACATTTTAGTGTAAATTTTGTCGTTATTTCTTACATTTATCTTTAATCATCGTGAACAAAATATTGAATAGCAAAAATTTTAGAGAAATACAAAATTATATAAATTACAAAATGCATACATTTAAAAAAAGCGCGTGACTTTAAATATCTGTATGTATGACCTTAACCTATTCTTATTACAGAATATTAATCACAGGTCAGTAAAATATATCTTTTCTCATAAAAAAATAATCTTTCTTTTGTAAAATTCTTCTGATTTCTTTCAATTGATGTCTGTTATTGTAATAAGATGTATTCAATTTTTTTTTTTCGATTTAAAAAGATATATGCTTTGTCTATTCAGGTATGTATGCTGCCCGTACCGTTATGGTAAATTAGAAAAAAAAGGGGATATCTATTGTAAAATAACCTTGTAAGGAGCAAAGTACGCTCGAAAAGTCAAAAGTCTTGCAAATCGATCGAAAGTTTGCAATTGCTCGAAAAATTAACGTTTGATGTCTTAAAAGTTATTAGACCTACTTGTACAATATTTTTAAAAATATTTAATCAAAACGATATTTAAAAAAAAAATTTTTTTTTTAGAATTATACTTAATTTTTATTGAATTCATCACTAGATATTTTTCCAAAGAACAGATGTAATGCAAAATAACACACATATAACTTAATCACATAAACTTTGCATCCAGTTAAAATGATTAAATGATTTCCTTCAATAATAAAAATAAATATTTCATAAAAGACGAAAATTTGGAATTATTTTTCAAATATCATAGCAAACATATTTTAAAAATAATAAATGAAGACTCAAATTTTAGCGGAAAACTGTATAATTAGAAACCAGTTGTATACAGTTTCAATTAGATGATAGAATATTTAAATGATGAATTTGTCGTTTTTGGGGATACCGAAATACAGTCTCTCTCAAAAGCTATAATAATCTCGAAGCAGCGGCGATCGACCTACATATTAGATGCCCAACCCATCTGAATCCTGATGTTCTATCTTTTAAACATAATAACTTTTAAAATTTACAGATAACATCTTTCGTGATATGGTCCAGGCGCTACTATGTTAAAAGGGGCGTTAGACCGCATTTTACGTCCACAGGGCATCGCTATACCTTTTCACTTGCGCCGAATGGTTGAGACCGACCCGATCATGCAAAGTGTTACAAGGAAAAATTAAAAGCTAAATTCAACAAATTTAAGATATCGATCAGGGAGAGCGGGTAGGCTGGAGCTTTTAAAACTTCGGACGAGACCGGTGGCTTCGAGATCGTTATTTATATCGAAAACCTCAGACTTATCCAGTTTTAGTGTCATTCAGACAAGGCAACTAACCTGATCGGCCTGTGGATATTAATGCTCCGCTGAGAAAAAAAAATGCAACTGATAACATTTCTACTTGTCTATTAATCTATTTTGTGCCGATTAAACAACTGTTTAAAGTAAACAAAATCATTCCCGCGGCAGAAGATGATCCCTCTGAACGTCCTAAATACCTTTGACGAAGAGGCTATATTAAGGCCGGGAGAGATTTTTCGCTGTTTAGCGAAACGAGACTAAATAACCAAAACCCTGAATTTCTATTAACAGCGAATAGTTCGTCAAAATGCAGGCTTCTGATTGGTCAAACTCGTTTCGCTAAACAGCAAGAAAAATCTAAATTCCATCGTAGGCAAATACAGGACAGAACAAAGATGAGCTGTTATTCCAGAAGAATAAAAAAGCCAGAAAATAGGGCTTTAAAAACTTGCATATATTTATGTCAATACCACTAGCAAAAGCAATAATTCCAAATGGTGGCTTTATGGTGAATCTCACTCAATGTCCACTGTGCCCGCTGACAGAAATGCAACACTGCAGATACTGCCAATGGCTTGATTATCAAGCCAAGTTTTGTCGGATTCCCGTGTTATGTGAAAGCTGTAGTGATAAATATAATTCAGATGGATGTAGACAGTGTATTATCCCTCTGCATCAATTGCGTACACAACAATAAAGAATTTGGAACACAGTACAGAACAAACCAAAAAGCCTCCTCACCAGAATGTCTCTCCTACAATGCTTCCTACGGACTGGAGAAGATCAATCTTGATAAAATCTTCATTCTGCGCTAACACTCCGCAAATTCTCCCCAAGTGCGCAAAATCTTCAGAAAACACTTGGCAGAGATTTTGGTTAAGGAATGCCGATGTCATCCCTTGTCGCAGAACAACTCTATAATCCTCAGAACAACTTGCTACAATGGAACCACTCATTTGGCATTCAGCCTGGCGCAGCTGGCAGTCTGGCAGCTACAGCCGTCTGAATAATTTTTTTTCTTAGAGTTCTTACTCTCTTCGGTTTTGAAATTATCACTTACAGAGATATCGCACCAACCAAACCTACCATATTTAGGCCAAGTAAATTTCCTACAAGTCAATTTAAATCACTGAAAAGCTGCAAATGAAAATGCAAAGAAGCACACTTTATAAACTCTATTGATATCGTACATCTAAATGGTGCCTACTGTACCAAAAAGAGAAAATCTCGAAAGGTTTTAAAATTCATGTGCAATCTTTCCCTCTGAGAAAAGCAGCGTACACGTGGTCATCAGCAGTGTTGTGTTTGTGTGCTCGCACCTTTTCACAAATGATCACTCTGCCTTTTTCATCATTTACGCAAAAGAAAATGAGACCATCATAGGATAAACCTATGCGGCGCTTCAGTAGATTTCAAAATTTCATGGAAGACTAGAGCCATCTACAAACCAAGGCTACTCCGTTATAACAGCAAGGAGATCAAATCCTGGCTCCCCGGGTCTCAATATATAGATGAAAATCATTCTGTTTTATTGATAGTATAGATCAGATTATGTTAAGAGTCTGAAAGGAAAAGGGCCTCGCTAAATCCTTGCACCAAGCCTCGCTTTAAGTCGTCCTCCATGAGGACGGCTCTGTACATAAGATATAGTGATCGCGATAATAACACATTTCCTGCATTTAGAGATAAAAAACAGCGAATAAATTCAGTTTCCTAATAAACTGGAGAAAAAATGTAAATGGAATCTCCGCAGACATTCTCTCCAATTTCAAATCATCCAATTTCATTAATAAACGTTATGAGTATGTTTATTCTTAAAGTTCTAATAAAAATGTTATAAAATTGACATTTCTTTATCATGTAATGAACAATGCTGTAATATGCTATTATGTTTTGCTGTACAGTACGCTGTTAAAAAAATTCTGAAATTCACGAATATTTTCTTCCTGAATTTCACAGAAAATGTCCCTTTTCACAACAAAAGGACATTTTCCGTTAAAAATCTGAAAAATAAACCATATTTCCTGAAAATAACGAAACGGATGGAAATAGAAACAAAAAACGGAGACACTCGGTTGTGTGGGGGGCTCCATGGCCGAGTGGTCAAGGCACCACACCAATAATCACCTGCGAACGCAGATTGTGGTTTCGTATCCCACTGGCGCCATGAACTAATGAAAAAATAAAAAAAAATCCCTTTTAAATTAAATTTTTTCTGTTTATTTTTCTCTTATTTCTTATTTAAAAAAATCTTTTAATTAATTAGCCAAAAAATAAATAAATACATAGTGTACGACAATTTCAAAAATTTTTCTATAACATTATTTTTGCAAAAAATGAATGAAAAATGTTTTTCATTCATTCATTTATTCATTTAATCAATATTTCCAAAACGAAAAATTTACTAACGGAACGGTAAACGTTCGGCTACTTTGCTGCCAGTAGTTTCACCGTGAATTCACAAGTTTGCTCTTAACAGTGTACAATACAGTATATATAGCTTGAAACATATAAATATGGATAGACCGGGAGGCCGTAGCACAGACAATCCCCTCATTGAGTTCTTGGATGAAAATCTAGGATTAGTTAAAACTCGAATCGCATATTAAAACGCAATCGATCTGTCAAGTCATATCTTGATGGAAAACTCCTTAAAATCCGATTTTAGCTGTTGACTAGTAGGTTTATCATTGTGCTTTCCTGCACCCAAAAGCATGAAAACATAGTGGATTGGGAGCAGGAAAACATAATGGTAAACCTATGAGACAACCGCCAAAATCAAGTTTTTAAAGGGTTTTTTTTTTTTTTTTTTTTTTTTTTTTTTTTTTTTTTTTTTTTTTAAACCACGATATGATTTGGCTGACCGATTTCGTTTTAATATGCGAAAGACATTTAAGTAGGCCTTGATTTTTATCTGTGAAATCGCTGAGGTGATTATCTATGCTGCATCCTCCCAGTCTAAGAGAGTCACTTAAAATGTCAGAACGATTTACCTAATCATATTTTACTGTTTAATATATTAAAATTTGATTCAGATCTCGAACAATTCTTTGGAACGAGAAACGAACTGTGTTTGTAATCCGAGCGAGGTACCACTTTATTTATTAAAATGAAACTAAACACTTGTAAAAAATTTACATTCAGTCCACGATTAATATTTATCAAACATACCCGCTTTTGAAATTTTTTAAAAGCAAAGCTGAACAATATATCTGTATAAAAATTACTCATTTTTTACATACTTAAAAAAATGACTTCTCCGTATTTGGAAGTACAAAAGCGGCGATAAAGAATAGAAAATGAACGGTATGGCAACTTATCCCCCGGAGACAACAGCAATGCACTTACCTCTAATTGCCGTAGCTATTTTTCGCCGAATAAATTGATTTCTAGCTACATCTAATATTTTCGCCTCCGAACAAAATAGATCCATTTCATTATTATCATGAAAAAGACGATCTGAATTTTAATAACATCTTATTTATAGTCCTAATGGAGAAGAATATTTTTACACATACAATCATGGACATAGGCGGAAGGGAGAGACACTAACCCTTTTTTTATTTTGAAATTTGATTAATTCATTTTTTCTTTTCTCTCATGTGATTTTAAAAACATAATAAAATCTATTCTTCCAAAGGGCCTCTAAAATAAAATAACTGTAAAGATTATACTATCCACCCAGAAAAACAGTATTTATTTAGTTTTTTTTTTTCCTTATTTATTTGTTTAAAAAATATTTTAAACTTAGGTTTAGATTTCCTAATGTCCCCTGACCAAAAAGAAAAAAAAGCTAGTTTCAATTCTCCATCTTTAAAAAAATCCTGTTTATGTTTTTTGTCTGTTTGTTTGTTTGTTTGTTTTCTTATTTGTATATTTCGATTTTTACATTGATAGACTTAGGTACTTCTGTTCAAAAATATTGTATTTCTCTGGATTTCATTTTGCCCCATTCATAGTCGGTGTTTTTCGCCAAACCCAAAATTTGATTTTTTGGATAAGGAGAGATGGGAAACTCATGTTTGCGTATGTAAAATGAAAGTAAGCATTTTGTTACGGCCGATTACAACTAGAGTTCTGCAGAATGGATGCTCAAGGGATTTGCCCAGTTAGATAACTTTATAAGGAAGAATTTAGTATATTTCGGATCGTTCTACGTTGCTTATTTATGGAATTCTGGGGAAAAGTTCTATAATCAGGCGAATTGTATTATATGAAAGATTAGCATTGTAAAAAAACTCTAATAGAAGATTTCTTATCAGATTCATGTAATTGGTAGTTTGATAATTTTTTAGATATAGTTTTAGTATATTGCATAGTTCTATTATCCTTTATCAAATCCTGTTGAGTAAATGATCAACTATAAGAGCTGGTCTTAGCATAGCAGCCCAAATTTATTCGCATATATTAGAAAATATAATTGCGCAATGGCGTTCGTATCGCTTTCAGCAATACCGGATGAAATTTCGAGTAAATAATGCTTTAAAATTGCTCTCAGCTTCTCTGCTCAACAAGCGAAAACCGTTTACTAATTCTTTTTTAAAGGAAAGCTATAAAATTAAAAATTCTGACTATCGAAGCGATTTGGAATCAAACTTTATTTTCCATTTTAGGTAGATTTCGTATGAAATACTACCTATTGCATTCTCTCCCATGTTGGAATTCCTGAAAAAATTTTTCAGATCTACACCGATTATGACTCCTAGACCCCAAAACTACCACCAGTAGAAAAGTTTATCTGTCTATCTATCAGTGTATATCACTTTCTTCTAGACACGATAACTTCTATAATTATGCTCAGATCTTCTTCAAACTTTTACATAAAATCAAATGGCATAAAATCTCGGTCGAGTTCGTTAATGGGCAAAATCGGACCAAGGGGGTGGAAATAGGAAGGATTTTTGTGAAAACCGAAAAAACGCGATAACTTCTTAGTTAAAATAGATATCGAATCCGTTTAAAATTTATATTACTTCTAAAACATGGGCTAAAAGTTTATGCATGACAGATTTTTGATAAAATTAAAAATGGGCTCAAGGGGCGAAAAAAACAGGGTTTTTGGAAGAAAAAAATTCATAACTTCGTAAATTCTCAAGATATCAAATCCAACTAAATTTTTATAAATGTACTCAACATTATCTAAAACTTTTGTATTTACAAGTTTTTGATAGGACCAACTTTTTGCCGATGAAAAAGAATTAAAAACGAAAAGAAAAAGGGGGAGGAAAAAGAAAAAAAATGCATAACTTACTCAATTCTTAAGTAATCAAATCTATTTAAATTTATTTCACATCTTCTCAATAATATCTACAACTTTTATACTAACAAGTTTTTCCTTGGACCAATACTTATATCAAAAATAAATTAAACAAAAATAGGAGTTAGAGAAAAAAACCTCAAATCTAAACTGCTTATATTCTGACTCATTTTTAAATTCATTTTCGATTTTAAACGCATCCAAATGGCAGATCCTCTTATTTAGAAACTATATAATGTGCGTATTGCCCAGTGTTTTGATAAAGGCAGAATATATTTTTTAAAAGGCTGCCAAAAAGGGTATTTTGAACAAAATTTCCCGAAGTAATAGTGATTGAAAATTGAGGAAGTATAACAAATTGCGTTTTTCCTGAGTCATTTTTAAATCCACTTTTGTTCTCAAACGCATCCAATTTACAGGTCCTCTTATTTACGAACTATATAGTGAGACGGATTGGCCAGTTTTTTTGATAAAGGCAGAATACATTTCAAAAAAGGCTGCCAAAATGGGCACTTCATACAAAACTTCCCAAAGTGATCATGATGAAAGAATGCGGGATGCATTCAAATAACAAATTGTTATTTTATGACTCATTTTTAAATCTAATTTTGCTCTCAAACGCATTCAATTGACAGTTTTTTGTTATTTAGAAACTATATAATGTACGTATTCATCAATTTTTTGATAAAGGCTAAATTTATTTTTTAAAAAAGCTGACAAAATGTGCACTTTGCAAAAGAAATTTCCCAAAGCGATCATTATTAAAGAAATGAGGATGTATTCAAATAACAAATTGGTTATTTTATGACTCATTTTTAAATTCAATTTTGCTCTCAAACGCATTCAATTGACAGTTGTTTGTTATTTAGGACTGTGTAATGGCCCGTATTGGTCAGTTTTTTGATAAAGACTAAATATATTTTTTAAAAAGCTGTCAAATTGGGCACTTCGCACAAAATTTCCCAAAGCGATCTTGATTAAAGAATTGTGGATGTATTCAAATAACAAATTGGTTATTTTATGACTCATTTTTAAATTCAATTTTGCTCTCAAACGCATTCAATTGACAGTTTTTTTTTTTTTTTTTTTTTTTTTTTTTTTTTTTTTTTTTTTTGTTATTTAGGAATTATATAATGTGCGTATTGGTCGATTTTTTTTATAAAGTCAGAACATATATTCAAAAAATGTTTTCAAAATGGGCATTTGAGCCGAATTTCGTTTAAGAGGATTTTGATAAAATCAGTTCTTACAGAAAAATGCAATTTAAAAATTTTCAAAAGCGGCCAAATAAAGTAGTTAAACTGTATTTATCGTTAATAATATTTTATTTATTTATTTATTTATTTATTTATTATTTATTAGGATGAGCGAAGCGAATCCTCTACTAGTCTACTCAAATTACAATTTGTCGCACGCTTTACAAAAAAACTATTCAATATTTTAACTTCAAATTAAACACAAAAATAAATTATGATCTGTAGATTTGCAGAATATAATTTTTTTTTTACAGTAAAACGTTAAAAAAATTATTATTTTAATTAATTTATTTTACATGCATTTCCAATACGGAAGCATTTTAGCAAATAAATAAAAAATGAAACGCGTATATTTTCAGAAAAAAAAGTTTAAATCATGGAGTAAATAATTATAGATAGAATCATGATTAATTTATTAAATAAAACATGTTTTCATTATCCCGCAAAATCGTTTGTACAGATGACACTACATTTTAAAAAAATTGTATTATGGATTTTTTTTTTTTTTTTTTTTTTTTTTTTTTTTTTTTTTTGGGGGGGGGGGGGGGTAAACTAGCAACAAAATAATTGTAAACAAATAAAATTAATTCTTAAATTTGTTATATAAATGAAAAATTAAAAGATCTGCGTGAAGTTGTTGGTTCAAGCTCTTTATAAATATTTTTGCGAAGGTCGTATTGTGGCTAAATAATATCGACTCATTAATCAGAAGGATTTTATAGAAAAATAAGACTTTAATAAGTTCGCAAACACAACAATAATTATTCGTGAAAACGTCACTGCGAGAATGAGAGTGCGCTTCGTTAAAAGGTAATTCCATTAATTGAGTTGCCATTCGCAGAAAGTAAACAGTTCTCCCACGCGGAGAGAATTACAGCAATTCTCATACGCTAACATGTATAAAAATGAAGAAATTAAAATAAAATGTTTTACAGTTGAAAATTCACAGTATCAACGAAAGCAGATTTCAAATGTTTTTTCCAGAAAATAGGATTTTGAAGAAGTAACTTTCTTCAAGCTTTCTTCAAATATATTATTCTAAAATAGCTATCAAAGATTATCGGATGTTGATTACAAAGATTGGAAACATGCATATTTCAAACAATTAAAAAACACCAGTGGCTACTTGAAATTGTAAAAACATCTTTAAAAGAGCTTTTAGTTGAAAATTAAAAAAAAAATTGTAAAAGTTTGCTTCGAAAATATCTTATGCCAGTTTTACATCATAAGTAAAAAATTAAAATGCGCCAAAACATAAAATAACGTTTTTGTTTAATAAAGATGCAAAAATAATAATAAAAATATATATATATATTGTTACTTTCAAATATCTGTTTTATAAAATAATGCTTCGCGAATCCAAACAAAGCATGGCTTTTGCTAGTTTTATTTTATTTATTTATTTATTTATTTATTTACTTATAGTTGAAATGAAAACTCTTCGAAATCTACCTTCGCCTATGGGCCAAGTCGACAGGGATTTTTTTTTTTCAATATATTATCTATTGAATTATAAGCGGTTTTGATCAAATAACAAAACTTTTTTCACCCCTGTTTGTGTAGTTATTCTGATTTCGCGCAGAAATGCGGTTCAAAACGACCCATTTTGACACAGGAAAATGTATTGCGTTTGCAAAAAAAAAAAAAAAAGTGTGTGTGGGGGGGGGGGGGGGGAGTTCTATTAGCTAGTTTCTGAACAACAACACCTGCTAATTTCATGCGTTTCCGAACAAAAATTAATTAAAACATATGTTATGAAGTTGCCCTTTTGGGCTTAAGAAAAACCTTAAAACTCCGTTTAAATTCACTGATATATTTCGTTCGATTCAAGGTTCATTTGGAGAAACCGACCAAACGAGCGAAACCGGGGCTGCTGCGAAACAATTTTCTTTTCTTAGAGAAAAATGTTGTTTACCGAATGCCCAGGCGAAACACTCGAATACTAAAGCATAAATTGATGAAGCTGAAACATTTTGTAATCAATCACAATACGTGTGCTGATAGTTTCGCATCAATAAAATCACTTAGTGACGAGTTTCATTATCTAATGGTTATTAGACTTTAATCTTACAATTAGTAACCAGTGGGAATTATTATGTCACTGTTTAATTAGGTATAAACTGGTAAAACTCGGAGGGAAAATGTTTCTTAATACTTTTATAAATATCAGATAAATATTTTATCCTTTTAAATACCTTAAGGCTGATCTTAAATTCAAAAGGACAACTTTATGACATAAGTTTTAATTTATTTTCGTTCGGAAATGCATGAAATTAGCAGGTGTTGTTGTTCAAAAATTATCTAATAGCATTCTTTTTTTTTTTTTTTTTTTTTTTTTTTTTGCAAACGCATTTTTTTAGATAATAGTATCAAAGTGGACGTTTTGAACCGAATTTCTGGGCAAAAAAAGACTAACAACTCAAGGAAAAGTGAAAAAGTGTTTGTCACGTGATCAAATTCGCTAATAACTCAATAGGTAGATTATTTACCGCAAAAATAAAAACACACTTCAATTCCTAATTGTTTCCACAATTTTATATCTTTCAGTTTAAAAAAGTGAATTTGTAAATGTGTCAATACGTTTTGCGCTTGTTGAACAGAGCAGTTGAGCACAGCCCTTCCCGGTCCAATTTTTTTTTTTCCGATTTGAGAACAAAATTACTTTTATCAACGTTAATCGTAGATATCCAAATAAACTTACGGAAATTTAAAGATTATCTCATTGTCTGAAGTGTTATGAATGTGTTCATTTGGTACTACTCAATTCATATTTATATGATGATAGGCTAAGAAAGAATTTTTGAAGACGTTTGGAAAATATACCTATTACAATAAAAATTTGAGAGAGTATTACAACTTTCTATTGTTCTTTTGTGTTTTACAACACATCATTGAATCAAAAAAGTAACTCCTATCTTAAATTTAAAGAGTAAAATATCTGTATAAAATAAAGGAATCGCCAATGGTGCAAAAAGAATTAAAATATGTTTTATTATTATTATTATTATTATTATTATTATTATTATTACTAAATGTCAAAACCTAAGTCATAATAATAAAGGCATAACCATTACTATCATTTCTATGTGCTGAAAGTAACTCAGTAATTGTTAAGAGAAATAATACACGATGAAAAGGCAAGTAGTATTAGTAGTACACCAGACTCGAAAGGGTTAAGAAATAAAAGTTGTTTCCGGATGGCCCCGGCGAAGCCTACTATTAAAAAGTAAAATGATAAAGATGAAACATATCTGTAATCAATCACAATACGCTTCCACATGCCGATAGTTTTCCATCAATGAAGTTACGTAATGATGCATTTCATTATCTAATGGCTATTAGACTTACCATTAGTAACCTCTGGGGATAATTATATTTTGTTTAATCATAAACTGGTAAAATTCAGATGAAAAAAGGTTTCTTAACACTTTTATAAATATCAGACGTACATTTTATGCTTTTAAATATCTCAAGTTAAATTGAAAAGTTCTAAATCTATCCCGTTTCGAATTAGTCAGTAAAAAAATGCATTTCGTTATATTCTTTAAATATCCTTTTATACATAAACGATGTTAATAGCTCCCCAGCTGACCATTGCTTTTGACCCGGTTTCTTTTCAAGCAGAAACGAGTTAAATAGGTTATTTTTTCATTTGGGTATTGATTAAATTATAACAAGTGGTACGAAAAGGGTAATTTTTACAAATTATACCTTAAAGATATTTATTGATTATTTTTTCTTGCTTTATATGCTCTTTCTGAATGTAACTAAAGTATGTTTAAGTAAACATAAAGGGAGAAAAAAACAGTAAGTAGATTTTTAAAGTTATCGTGTTCAACACGGAATTTGAAAATCAAAAATAAGTTTTGAAAGTTGAAGCTTTTCCTCCAGTTTCATTTTTAATTGTACATATTTATATGAAATATGATCTTTATTGATTTATTCATTATTTCGTCTAATTAAACTTTAAAACATACGAAAAAAATTAGTATTTTTTATGTAATTTTATTTCTTAGTTGCAAAGTTTTTTTTTTTTTTCTTTCTTATTTGAAATTTTTTTTAGGGAAAATTAAATACAGTGAATTCTTGTTAAAACGGATAGTCAAGTGTAATCTTTTTTTTTTTTTTTTTTTTTTTGTCCGTATTAGCGATAATTTATTATAACAGGAGTTCATAAATCTGAGGTTGTACAGCTCATATTCAAAATATTAGAATAATTACCTTTTTTTTAGAAATTGAAAATATCGTTTGGTAATTTAATGTCTTTTAATGAAAATATGCAAACGATATTTTTATTAAGAACTTGTTGATTAAACTTACTTGTTATCTTAAATTTAATATCATTTTTGAAAAGATTAATTGCAAAAAAAATTATTTTGAAAAGTCAAAATATTAGAATATTTATTCAAGTGGTTCAAAATATTAGAATATTTCACATTAATTCTCCTTTAATTATTACCAATTCTTAACTGGTGGCATCATTGATTAAATTCAGACTATTTTATTTAAAATCAGTATTCTTTTTTGCAGTTTGTTTCTTTTTCGTCTTAAAATGGGCCGTGTGAGTGATATTCCTGAATCTACTAAACTTCGTATGGTTGATTTGTATCGGCACGGTAAAAATCAATGTTTTATAGCGAATTATTTACATTGTTCGCAATCGAGCGTTAGTAAAATACTAACACAATATTCAAAAATTGGAAAATTTCAAAATAATCGCCGAAATGGTGGCCGAAAACCAAAAACATCTGCTAGAGATGACAGGAAACTGAAGCGTATAGTTAAGAAAAACCGTTTTAAAAGTGTGCGATTCTTGCACCGAAAATGGAAAGAAGAAGGAGTTGAAGTTTCTACATCGACAACATTAAGACGTCTCCATAAATTTAAATTTGAATCTCGTGTACCGAAAACAAAACCTCTCATGACTGCAAGACAAAAGCGTATAAGATTGAATTGGTGTACATCAAGACGTTTATGGAGCAATGAAGATTGGAAAAATATATTATTTAGTGATGAAAGTATGTTTTGTGTTTCATATGATAATCAAGGTATTCGAGTTTGGAGAATGAAGCAAGAAGCATTTGATAAAGAATGCCTTAAACGTTCCGTAAAATTTGCTGCTAGTGTCATGGTTTGGGGTTGTATGAGTGCAGAAGGACCTGGAAAGTTATGCATCGTCTACGGAAAGGTTAACTCTCTGATATATCAAGAAATTTTAGAATATTACATGATTCCATCATCAGAAGATTTATTTGAAGATGATTTCATCTTTCAACAAGATTTAGCGTCCCCGCATACCTCGGTGTCAACTAAGAATTGGTTCCGCCAACGCAACATTAAGGTACTTCCTTGGCCACCAAATTCACCAGATCTTAATCCCATCGAAAACTTATGGTGTATAATGAAGAAAAAACTTCAAGAAAATCCTCCTTCAAGTAAAACTGAGTTAGTGGCACGTATAAAGTCTATTTGGGCTAATATTGATAGAAATGTTTGTAAACACCTTGTATATAGTAAGCAAGATCGATTGTACGCTGTTATGAAAGCTAAAGGGGATGCTACAAAATATTAACTACCATTTACTTCATATTCATAAGGTAATATTGTTGCGTAAAATAAAATATTCTAATATTTTGAACCAATCTAAATTTTATTCTAATATTCTGGTGTGTTTAAGGAAGCTGTATACCTAATTTATTGTGCTGTATTTTATATTTTATAAATGTTAAAATCTTATCTAAACATTCCAGATTTAATTTATAAGAAATTTAATTGCATTTACTTAGTATAAAAAAATAAATAAATGACAAATAATTTTTTCTTATTACTTTTTCTCAATTATTCTAATATTTTGAATATGAGCTGTACATTACAGTAAAAAATATTTATTATGAGCATATATAATGTAATACGGCTAAAAAAAATAATAAAATAAAATAAATAAATAAACCATTTTGTACTAATTTACTAAAAAAAAAAAAAAAAACATGTACCAAAACAATTTTACATGAAAGAAAAAAATTACATTTGAAACTTTAGTTTACATTGAAGCTTACTAGATAGTGAACCGTGAAGTCATAGCTGCCCCCCGTGATTTCAAAGCTGAGATTTCTACTCTTTTCATCTTAAAAGTATAATAGAAAATATTTAGGAATTTCGTTGTCCAGATGAATATTTGTCCGTATTAACGAATGAATTCTTAATCTGAACATATTAAACTATGTCTGTTACATGCACTTCCAATAGATCTTAACTGGGGATTTTGTTTTTGTACCTAATAACGAGAAGTTTGTCCTAAACGGGACCGTCTTAGTGGAAGTTCACTGTAATTTGAAAACCTACCCCCATTTTAACGACCGGCTATTACAGACAAAAAATAAGCTTATTACTTTTTGAAATAATGTCATTTTTCATGATAAAAACTGTCTATATATTAACTACAGCCGAGTCTCTCTATAACGAAACTCCATACATCGAATTTCTCTATATAACGAATTTTTAGTAGGAACGGTCCCCTTTTCGCATGATTACATTAAAAACAGTCTCTATATAGCGAAATATCTATCTCCATATAACGAATTTTTTCATAAATTGGTCTTAATTTATTCAGTTTTAAAAAAGCTTCGAAATAATATGGAATCAATTTTCCATCACTTATTTTTGATTTATCGTTCAGTGCTGAGTTTTTATTTATATTACTTTTCTCCTTGTTCTTTAAATCCAACGAATTCATCCCACCTCCCACACACCTTTCCACATCCTTCTCAAAACAGAGTCATTTGGATTGTTACACATATAAGAGAGGAATCAATGAGAGGCACATAAGAGAGGCCTTCAAATGGAGGAAAATGTTAACTACAATTTTTCATTCCTTGCTAAAATTTGAGCTTTTTTAAGAGCGTAACAATTTTAAAATCAAAACAACAAAAAATTACAGATATCTTCGTCTGAAATTAATGCAAGTCTTCCTTATTTAATTTTCACTAAGCTTATTTAAATAAATGTCTATTCCCTTTTTTGAAACAGCTTAAATAATTAAGAAATAAAATGTTAGGTTAATATTTACTTTTAAACATTTCAAATTCTTAATTAAAAAGATCAAAAATAATATTTTTTCAAAATTTACATATTAAATACGATTTTTAACATCATTCTCTATACATCGAATTTCTCTATATAACGAATTTTTTACTGGAACGATGGATTTCGTTATATAGAGACTCGACTGTATTTGGAAAATAGTTTTTGTTCTCGTCAGAGAATTGAGAAATCTGAATCTTTCTATTGTTTGAAATCCGCAACTTTATTGTATATTGTATTTTATTTGTTTTCTGATTGGTCTAAGTTTAATGTCCAAAAATGGAATATTTCTGTTGCCATAATGTAAAAAAGAATAATAAAAATTTAAAAACAAAATATATGGAGGTTTCAAGCAAATTTCATCACAAAGGGATTTTTTTTTCTCTGCGCAACATTGTAAAAATTTAAAATGTGCGATGTTTAGAAGTTTAAAAATTTGCAGTTCCGAAAATTGTAAAATTGAAACTCCATTTAAAATTTATTCATCGTGGGTCCAGGAATATTAATGGTTAATCCATGTTGTACGTAATATGAGGCATTCAGAAATCAGTCTGATTAACTCCATCCAATAAAAATGCACATTTTAAACAGTTAAATTGTATATCTATGAACTACTGTTTTTTTTTTTTTTTTTTTTTTTTTTTTTTTTTTTCATTGGTCTAGGAATATTAATGCTTAATGCGTGGCATACGAATATAGGACTTGTTATGATCATCCTAAAAATGATGTTTATTATTATTATCATTATTATTTTGAATCATAGAATTTATTAATAAGTGTTTAAAATTTTAGTCTTCGAAAATATCATTTTCCAAATAGTCGTTGTAATTTGTTAAATTACAATTTTGGCATACGAATATAGGACTCGTTATGATCATCCTAAACAGTGGCGTAGCGAGGATGAATGACACCCGGGTCGGATGTAAATGGTGTCAATCCCCCACTCCTCCTTCCAATTCCGCCATGTTTTTTCATTCACAATTCTATGTTATTAAAAATAAAATTTCAACGTTTTTTGCATGTCTGGTGTGATTTTATAGATAATTCAAAGATATGGATACAAATTGTAATTTAAATATAAAATACTAAAAAAAGCCCATGCATTTATGGGAATGCCTATTTTGATTTTAATTTTTTAACAAAACTTCTGTAAACTTATACTGTATTTCTTTATCGTAATAAATTTATGTTATGATTCTATATCCTTATTTTTTCCCGTTATATTGCTTCATTTTTGAACTGTTATTTCGAAAAATCACCTCCTCTCATATAAGAAATCACTGTTGCGAATTATAACTCATCCCATAGTTCGCATAAGTCAATGCGGTTCCTATGAATTGATTTTTTTTTATTATTTATTTTTTTTTTAGTTTGTTTTTGCTATTTACTCGTTGGAAAGGTAGGTTTCTATTTCTGGTGCATATCTTATTTAGATATCCCATTCTGTGTTAAGTTTCAGATTCTCCAAGAAAAGAAAATTAACTCTGTTCACTGATGCGCAAGAAATTTCATTTTATTTTAGAATTCTTTTCCAAAATTTTACAAGATTATAAATATATTTGTAAATAAAGATTGGGTGTCAACCCTTACGAGGTGAAATCCGAGGCGGACCGCCCCTCCGGCCCTCGCTAATTACGCCACTGATCCTAAAAATGATGTTTGTTATTATTATTATTTTGAACTATAGAATTTATTTACTAGCAAAAGCCATGCTTTGTTTGGATTCGCGAAGCATTATTTTATAAAACAGATATTTGAAAGTAACAATATATTTTTTTTTATTATTATTATTTTTGCATCTTTATTAAACAAAAACGTTATTTTATGTTTTGGCGCATTTTAATTTTTTACTTATGATGTAAAACTGGCATAAGATATTTTCGAAGCAAACTTTACAAATTTTTTTTTTAATTTTCAACTAAAAGCTCTTTTAAAGATGTTTTTACAATTTCAAGTAGCCACTGGTGTTTTTTAATTGTTTGAAATATGCATGTTTCCAATCTTTGTAATCAACATCCGATAATCTTTGATAGCTATTTTAGAATAATATATTTGAAGAAAGCTTGAAGAAAGTTACTTCTTCAAAATCCTATTTTCTGGAAAAAACATTTGAAATCTGCTTTCGTTGATACTGTGAATTTTCAACTGTAAAACATTTTATTTTAATTTCTTCATTTTTATACATGTTAGCGTATGAGAATTGCTGTAATTCTCTCCGCGTGGGAGAACTGTTTACTTTCTGCGAATGGCAACTCAATTAATGGAATTACCTTTTAACGAAGCGCACTCTCATTCTCGCAGTGACGTTTTCACGAATAATTATTGTTGTGTTTGCGAACTTATTAAAGTCTTATTTTGTCTATAAAATCCTTCTGATTAATGAGTCGATATTATTTAGCCACAATACGACCTTCGCAAAAATATTTATAAAGAGCTTGAACCAACAACTTCACGCAGATCTTTTAATTTTTCATTTATGGGTGAATTTCACATGAACTGCCAGTTTGATGTCCTGACGTTTAAATCTAAATTTCATATTAATAAATTTATTTTTTGATATTCTAAAATCAGGTATTAGCACATCTTTTATGCTTAATTCAATGCATTCATTAGATTTTTTCAGAGTTGTGAAATAGTGATATTTTTTTTGTACTTTAGTAAGCAAGTAATGGGAATTTACTTGTCCTGAATAAAAAAATCGCAAAATTTCAATCTTTTTTTATGCTTCCAAACATTTTAGAATTTTTATATATGGATTAAAAGTAAAATATCCTGTGTTAATTAAATAAATAGATAGTTTATATATTTAAAATTAGTATCTAAGAGTTAAAAATTTAAATGTATTTTGTGTCCGCATATGCAGAACATGAGTGTTACTTTAGGGAAGTTAATATTATTTGTTTTCAAAATATTTGTATATTGCAGTTGGCAACGGTAATGTGAAAACGATGTTATTTCTTCTTTACAGTGCACTTATTTAGAACGCGATAATTTTGTTTTATAATTGCCATTTATCAGAATGTTCATTTCAACATGGTGAGTATTTTTATTTTCTTACAGGAGTGTTACCCATTTATTTATTATTATTTTTTAACGTATAAAAATGTTAAGTTAGGGAATGCTGTATTTTTTGTTCAGGAATCAATAGGCCCAACTAAAATTTCAATAAAACAATTAGAATTTATTTTAGTGAAGAATTCCTTAATAAATGTCATGAGTGTTACCTTACATGAGTGTTACCTTACATGAGTGTTACTTGGAAAAAGTAACACTCATGAGAAAAGAAGTTAAGTAATTCTAAAACTATAAATTATGTAAAAGATTTAAGTTATTATTATAACAGATTCATGATTCAAGGATATATTTTGTCATATTATATATATTTATAATTATTTAAAAATTGTAACAGGATTTTCATGTCTGCACACGTGTTTTGTAAGTGCTATTTAAGATTCAAATTTTTAATTCTTAATAAATAATTTTCGAAGGACTATCTATTTTACACAAATCATAGTTTAAACTTTTAAAAATCTTTTTTTATATATATTGTTACAAAAAAGCTGTTTGCTGCAAGATGAGTCTTATCGCTTGTCATGAGTGTTACCACTTTTCATGAACGTTACTGTAACTAAGAATCAGAATTTTATTAATGCATTTGTTACCTCACTTAAATTAATTGTTTTGTCTGTTAGAACTTTCTAATTCTTTATTATAACTGCAATGAAAATAATTAATTTTTAATTAAATTTGTTTTTAATCAGAAGTTATACCCTTTATTTAAGAAGCAAAGTAACACTCATGGCATAAACAACAATTAAAATGCTTTAAAAATTTATGAAATAAATAAATACTAATATATTTTTGATTTATTAATACGTATGTAAGAGTCTTAAGCAATTTTTTAATTAATTATTGATACAAAAAAAATCAGAATGTTTTATAGAGGTCACACTTATGAGAAAATAGTGACTGGGGAAGACATTTCTTGAAATTTCTGAAATATAAATAAAAAAACTCGCAAATAATCTACTGCTTAGAATGTTGTAAACTATAAGCAACTCATACCTGAGTAAATTTTTATATTTAAACCAAATTATTTTTTCAAATTTTGTTTCACCTAATACGGCAATACATTTGAAAACCACCCTTATATAACAAATTTAAGAATTAATTTTATTTGTTTACAATTATTTTGTTGCCAGTTTACAAAAAAAAAAAAAAAAAAAAAAAAAAAAAAAAAAAAATCCATAATACAATTTTTTTTAAATGTTTAAGTGTCATCTGTGCAAACGATTTTGCGGGATAATGAAAACATGTTTTATTTAATAAATGAATCATGATTCTATCTATAATTATTTACTCCATGATTTAAACTTTTTTTTCTGAAAATATACGCGTTTCATTTTTTATTTATTTGCTAAAATGCTTCCGTATTGGAAATGCATGTAAAATAAATTAATTAAAATAATAATTTTTTTAACGTTTTACTGTAAAAAAAATTATATTCTGCAAATCTACAGATCATAATTTATTTTTGTGTTTAATTTGAAGTTAAAATATTGAATAGTTTTTTTGTAAAGCGTACGACAAATTGTAATTTGAGTGGACTAGTAGAGGATTCGCTTCGCTCATCCTAATAAGTCTTTAAAATCATAGTCTTTGAAAATACCATTTTCCAAATAGTCGTTGTAATTCGTTAAATTACAATTTTGTTTAATTCATTTTATTTATTTATTTTTCATATTTAGGTAGTTTACTCAACTAACATCGGGTATCAAACAGTAATAGACAGAATAAGATATTTTAATGTTTTGTTCGCTATCGGATGTACATGGTAAGAAAAGAAAATCATGGATAGCTTATACAAAAATTTTTAAAACTACCAAAAATATTGAAACAAAGCTTTATTTACTTTTCATACGAGAAAAAGAAAAATCTGAATAAATAAACAATGCCATAAATACAACCCAAATTTTGATACTGAGTTTTTCTCATTCCTTTTTTTTTTTTTTTTTTTTTTTCCCAGAAGTCTTTTTTTTTTATTATTATTAGCACTTTCCAACAAAGTTGAAAAGTGCTTATGCATTCGGTTTGTCTAACCGTCTGGCCGCGCTCTAACTCACGTGCTATGAAATTTTAGGACGTTATTGACGTTTACCCTAGCACGAACCCTATTAAAAATGAAGTTTCTACCATGATTACTTTATCTACAGGGAGAATCAAAAGTTTCCCATTACATTACGGTCTATGGGGAAAAATCGTTTCAAAGGAGTTTTAAAGATGCTATAACCAGTCAAACATATTAAAATTTATATGCTTTTACGAGGTGCATTAAAATATGCATTCTATAAAATATAAGGTGAAAATGTAGCTATTATTCATTTACAGTGCCACACAAAAGAATTCCATTGTAAAAGGAGGAATTGTGTGTGACCTATTTTAAATATATTAAACTGTTTCATGTATAATAAAATTGATGTATGTCAATGAGGCTTAGTATAAATTGTACGATACTGCCTTCCCTAATATAAAGTACATAGTATTTACAGGCACACGCAAAAGATTTCAAATAGTACATTCTTTCCGAAGTACTGTGTATATGTATCCGATGACAGCTGATGGATGGATGAAATGAATTTTAATTATGATATGAGCATATAAGTTTCAAAAAATTTATGCATATTACATGGTGTGTTTGAATTCTATAGTTAACATACAGGGCTACCCAGAAGAGTTCGCCAACGTTACTGAATATGAGCATAAATTACTAAATGGTGATTCTTAAATAAATTATGCATTTTTACGCTGAAATGCGTTAAATTTACTAAGAAATGTTTGCAGAATATAGATAAAATGATATACAGGACCACGCAAAGAATAGGGTACATGAAGCCTATGAATGATAATTCATGAGAAAAACATTTCAGTTGTTTTAAGAGTGTTTTTTAGTTTAAAATAAATTTTATTTTAACACTGATGTGTAATAAAGGTACCAGGGAAACTACAAGGCTGAAAAAAGTATTCAAGTATGTTTCCATCTATTAGTACAAATTGCTGAAAGAGAAATGTCAAGCTACTAGGCATTTTTTTAAACTAAATTTTCCCATTATATAGTATGTATATTAGTTGATAGATCAAATACAGGGCTGTTCAATAGTACTGGAATACAAATTTGACTATATTTGGCTTTATATCATTATTTATCTAAATAACGAAGTTTTGTTAAAAATTTCATGAAGCGTTGGGAAGTGCTTTATAATCTATGCTTAACACATGATTTTTCTTACTTGTAATGTAAATGCCTAAGTCTTGTTTTTTTTAAACACTTTCCAGCAAAGTTGAAAATTGTTTATGCTTTCGGTTTTTCTGTCCGCGCTCTAACTCTCGTAAATATACTCGGACTGTCATGAAATTTTGGAATGTTATTGAGGGTTATCTTAGCCCGAACCCTATTGAAAATGAAGTTTCTACCGTGATTAGTTTACTTACAGGGACAGTCAAAAATTTTCCATTACATTATGGCCTATTGGGAAAAAATCGTTTCAAATGAATTTTAAAGATGTTATACCGTGCCAAATATATTCAAATTTATATGCATGCAGTAAAATATGCATTTTGTAAAGTATGCAGTGAAAAGAATTGTTATTATTAATTTACAGGGCCACACAAAAGAGTACCACTGCATAATAATAAACGGGGTATTGTTTGCGACATATTTTAATTATGGTAAGCGATTTCATATAATAATCAAATTGATATACGTCGCTGAGGCTTAACATGAGTTATATCATGCATAATACGAAGGCATAGCATTTACAGGGACACACAAAAGAATTCAAATAGTATATTCTATCCCAAGTACTGTATAACATGGATGATTGCTGTTGGATGGATGAAATGGATTTTTAATTCCGATATGTGCTTTTAAGTTTTACTAAATGTATGCATATTATATAATGTATATAAACTCTAATAGTAACACAATTTATATACACAAGGTTACATAAAAGATCTTGGAAAAGTTACTAAATATGAGCGTAATTTACTTAAAGATGGTTTTTAAATGAGTTATGATTTTTATTTTGAACTGCATTAAATCTACTAAGAAATTTTTGTAAAATATAGATAAAATGATTTACAGGGTCACGCAAGGAACAAGATACATGGTAATCTTTGGATGATAATTTCTGGAAATGTGATTTAAGTAATTTAAAGAGTATTTTTGCTTGAACTAAATTTTAGAAAAAAAAAAAATTCTTGTATTGAAGGTACTAGGTAAACTACAGGGCTGATCAAAAGTATTCAAGTATGATTCCATCTATTAGTGCCCCACCAGTGGCCGAGAGGTTCGGACCTCTCAACTGGTAGACGGCAGGTGCTGGGTTCGAACCCAATCGCGGCTGTCGGCCTAACCGTTCGGAGTTTTCCGTGGTTTTCTTCGAACCTTGCGTAAATACGGGTTAGGTTCCCTTAGAAAGACCCCCACGGAGGGCACTCCCCCTGGTCCTATATCCCACTAGCGTAGATAATCGGACGACAAAAATCAACCAACCATCTATTAGTATAAATTGCGGAAAGAAAAATTTCAACCAGTTAAGCGTTTTTTTTTTTTTGGGGGGGGGGGGGAGGGCTAAACTAAATTTCCCCATTATATAGTCTATATATCAACCGACAGATCAAATAAGGGCTGATCAAAAGTATTGGAATACGGATTTGGCTAGGACAGTAGTACTTTATTTCCCTGGATAACAAAGTTTTGTTAAAGGTACAGGAAATGTTGGAAAAATTTTCATAATCTATGCTTAACGCATGATTTTTCTTACTTGTTATTGTTTGTTGTTGCGTAAATCGTACAAAGTGTAGTATAGCAGCGCCACCTGTTGAGCCATCTACACCAAAAATGTAAGCAGAACGAGTTCATATCACGGATTTGCTGAATCTGAAGTTTGATAGAAATCCGTGCATTAGTTATTAAAATATAGCTGTTGCGTGAATCGTAAAAAATGCGCATAGCAGCGCCATCTGTTGAGCGATTTACACCAAAAACTAAACAGCATCAATTCATCTTAGGGATTATCTGAATATAAATTTTTAACAAATTCCGCGCATAAGTTCTTGAGATAGAGCGCCCACAAAATGTGTGTCACATAGAGACAGACAGACAGAGTCACAGACTAGAGTCACAGACTCACAATACACATTTTGTAAAAAGATGCTTTTTGGAATATCTGACCTCTAAAAATGTAAATCTGTGAAAAAAAAACGGAATTCAAAAATTTTCAGTAATCTAATACTTTATTCTTGTAAAGATAGAAGAAAGTAATAATTAAAATTATTTACAATAAAGGGAAAAACTTCAATAATCTATAGAAATTTAAGAAGACTAAAATAAATAAACAAGAATTTAAAGTACAAAGAAATAATAATTTTCTCACTTTTTTACTCTTTTTTTTTAAGGAGAGTGAAAAATAATTTAAAATCAGTATACATAGCTTTATGAGAGAGGGAGGGAGGGAGAAAGGCTTTATATTAGAGTTACGAAAAGGAATTGAAATTAAATTGTGTTAAAAATTGCTTTAGATCAATACTATGCCCATATATTATTTGGCAGTTATTTTGGCAAACGAATCAATAATCTTGCATTAATCATGTGCTTTGACGTCATATGAAATACAATTTATACTGATTATTATAGTTCAAGGGCTTAAAATTTAGCTTTCAAATAAAGTACTTTGTTAAATTAAAGGAAACTGAAGTTTAGAAACACATTATTTTCTAATGATAAAGACGCATCAAGAAAATGAGAAAAATCCTATTTTTATACGTTAATTTTAATTATTATAGTAACCAAATCATTATCAATATTATTATTATAACTGCACCTTATTCTTGGCGTAACTTGTGTTTGATGGATGAGGCGTTCAGAAGTCCCGACTAACTCCATCAAATGAAAATGTTCAGTATAAGCAGTTGAAGTTATATATCAACAAAAAACTGTTATTTTTTTCAGCTTTTTTTAATTAAACTTAACCTCTTCAGACATGATGTATCTAATAAGGTATACATCTTTGCAATTTTTTTACGCATATAAAAAACGTTAAAAAAAGAAACAGAAATTGGTGTGACACTGATATGAAATTGTAAAAAAAAAAAAAATTGTACTGCTTGAATCCTCGTATATTATCAAATTTTATATATATATAGGGTAACATCCCCAGTAATTGGCACATTAAGGATTTGTCTTTAAACTTACTTCTATTTTCATTACCAAGAAATAAAATATTTACTTGCAAATATTTTTAAATCAAAGAGTGCATATCTGTGCATCTATTTTGCCTACTAAAAGCAAAAATATTTGAAAACTTATTTTTATAAAAATATATTTATAAAAATTTGCTGTAATCACCAGTAATTGGCACCTAGACATTTAGACAATTAAAGTAACCCTGTTCAACTAAACAAAACTGTTGTCAGTTAAAATTTAAAATATACTATAAATCAGATAATAATAAATTGAAATGCATGCCTTTCTTAAGGCAGAGAAGAAGCATTTGCAACAAAAATGGCTAATTTGATACAAGCCATAATTGTTTCTCTTTCCTAGGCACTATTGTCATCTAGTAGCATAAATCAAAGTTATAATCTTTAAAGCAAATGAGCATATAACTGGTATTTGGTCTTGCATATTTAAAAGACTGGATATAAATCTTATTTTAGGACATTTTTGTAAGATGTGCCAATCACTGGTGCATGCCAATTACTGGGGATATTACCCTATATACAGTAGCGGCTCGTCAGGGAGTGCTGCATCCGATTTTTCACACCACTAAGATTTAACAGAATCATTCATATTATTTATTCGACGAATTTTGTTGATAAAATAAACCTGAAATAACCATACAATTTTAGAGGTGTGAATAAATTGATCGATATATAAAATCTTTTTTTTTTTTTTTTTCGATATTCAATTTTTTTTTTTTTTTTTAGTTACCACTTTGTTAATGTAAATCCTGAGCTGAAAATCCAAAACTTAAATTTTAAAAAAATACATAAATAAACCCCGAGGTCTGAAGAGGTTGATTTTCTAAAAATCAAAGATAATTTTTCATCATTGTAAAAATATGCAGAAATTTTTCAATATATCTTAGGTTTTTTTTTTTTTTTTTTTACACTTTGTATAAAGTTAAGCACATTTTTAACTGAAAGTATTGAAAAAAAATCTGAATGGTTTGTATAAAGATAATTTTATTAACAAATATGCTCAGAACAAAATTTATTTCATAAAAAAATAACCAGTATTAATCCAAGTAATGAAATTGATGTTCTGAGTTTTGAAAAAAATCTAAAAATTACGTGAAAAAAAAAATGCAAATTTCGGTATTCTGCGTAAATGATACAGTCGCCATGGTCCATCATATCCTTCTCTTTAGGGTTTCGTTCATCTGACGAAACTCTATTCGTTTCACTCCAAAGCTGTAGTAAAGCGTGCTATGGTGAATGGGAGAGGTGTCCCCAAGATTAAAGATGGGGACACATCAATCAAGGTCATACTCCACCTATCGGGAGGGGTGAACAACAAGAGGATTATTAAGTAGATTGCAGTTTCTTTTGTGTGAATGGCAACGAAACTTTTTTGTTTCTATAAAATGTTACTTTAAAATGTATAATATATACATCTTTAATATAGAATAATATAATATCTTTTATATAATATCTTTAATATATATCTTTACTATAGAATAAATTAGTGTAATATGATTAAATAGTAACTTAAAATATACTGAGATGAAATATTTTTTAATTATGCAATACTGATTTAAATATGTTCGATTTTATTTATGTTTTTTAATGTAATGAAAGATTACTCATAAAAACTAGTAAGTAGTTAACATGTAAAGGCAAAATGTTGTAGTTATCTCATATTTTACTAAATTCTTGATGAGCTAAACTATACAAAATGGTATACACTTTTGTATTTCCCATGAGAATACAACATTTATTAATTTTTAGAATATGTATAGAATTTAATACTAAATAAAGTATTCAATTTTAACTCTTTTTTTTCCCACTTGTCTATTGCAGACAATAAATATCCAATGTTTTCTTGGTCGTATCGCACTTTTATTATTTAACTTGCATTTCATTCTTTTAATTTAAAACTCATTTCATTATATATTCGGAATAACTTTAATTTTTTAATGCATGTATTAGATGTTGTTTTATTAAACAAATAAATATTGTTTATTTATTAAAATTCAGAAAATATGCGCAAGAGATACGCAAATAATAGATATCTGCGCATGTATGACGTTATACTAAAAACCTGCGTATTCATTATCACCCCGGCCACCAGCTGGCACAACTATGTTAATTTATGATAGATTCCAGCATTGTCTTTGAACGCTTGATATGTATGCAGTTTTGCTTCATCCCTCTGTCTGTCTATCCGACTGTCAGAGTGTCCGTTCTTAGAATGGAACTTAGAAAGAAACCAAGCTCCTTTCTAAATTACTCGCTCCTCTATCTTCCACTAACTTTCACACTGTTAAAAACTCTATTGACTTTATTGATAAAATTAAATGCCTTTCTCTTTGTAATTACAAATGGTTTCCTTAGATGTTAAATCACTTTTCACTAACGTTCCAGTTCAAGGGGCAATTGACTGTTTGGAAAGAAGGCTACACGAATTCCATTAGTCTTCCATCGAGATTGACGAGATCCTGCAGTTAGTTAGTATTTGTGTTAGGCAAACCGCTTTTCAATTTAATAATTCCTTCTATTTTCAAACGGATGGTTTGGCCATGGGCAATTCATTGTCTCTTCTTTTATGTGACATTTATATTCATTTTGTGGAAGAAAGACTCTTTAGTTTATATAAATTTCCCTTCTGGTGTAGGTATGTTGATGATGCTTTTATCTTAATTCCCTCTGAGCTGGATCTCCAAAATCTCCTTTCTCTTGTCAATTCTGTTGATCCTTGCATTCAGTTTACTTTGGAAGTTGAAGAGAACAATTCTCTTCCTTTCCTTGATGTCTTGGTTAATAAACAACCTGATCGGTTCTCTACCTCTATTTATTAAAAACCTTTCGTTGTATCTCCTCCTCCGCATGTTTTTTCTAATCACCCAGCACAGCATAAAGTGGTGTCCTTTTATACTTTTGTTTACAGAGTACTTCGTATTTGTTCCGACTCTTCTGCTCAGAATAATGAAATTAATTACCTCAAATCTCTTGCTCGTGGTTATATTCCCTCTTTGATTGATAAATTTAATAAGCATGTATAAATTTAATAAGCCTAAACGTCTGCTTACTGATTCTAATAATTCTCTTAAAATTAACTCTATAGTTCTACCTTTTTATTCTTCTCTCTGTTTCAAAATTGCTAAAATCATTTCTTCATTTCAATTTTAAAGTTATCTTCAAATCTATGAAAAAAATCAAATTCTCGTCTTTGAAAGATACTATTCTTTTTGAGAACCGGTGGGGTATTTATTTTATTCCTTGTTCTTGCAATTTGGGTTACATTAGTCAGACCAGAAGAGCGCTGAAGAAAAGACAGGCATCAGAGGCATATTGAAAATCAGGAATTATCAATGTCTTCGATTGCTTCTCACTGTTGTTCTTCCGGTCATTATTTCAATTTTTCCATGGCCAGAATTATTTCTAATCCTGCCTCTCCTTCTCACTTAAATGTTCACGAAGTTTATTTTATTTTTAAAAATTCTAATACTCTTGTCAATGATCTCTCATCATTCCCCTCCCTTTCTCCTGCGTGGAAATTACTCTTGTAGGTTATATATATATATATTATGCTATTTTAATATTTTTATTAATTTTTCTTTTATTTATTCATTAATTTTTATTTATTTATTTATTGTTGTTATTGTTTTTTCCACATTTTTTTCTCTCTTTTATTTTTGTGGCATCACTTTTCCCTTCCACCAGTGCTATTTCGATTCAGCAACGCTGGGCACGGGCATTGTTCTTAAACAATAAGAAAACCATTCGTCAGATTTCCCCCACCACGTAGGAAGAGGATTAGAGGAAGAAAGATTAATCGTTCTTTTAAATAGTAAGTTTGCCTAGAGAGGACCTATTTCAACAGCCATTTTGATGCCTGGATGGTTTTTAAAACTTTCCTGCAAAGTTTAAAATGTTTATGCTTTCGCTTTGTCTGGCCGTCTGTCCGCGCTCTAACTCCATTAAATATACTCGGATTGCCATGAAATTTTAGGAAATTATTTATGTCTAACCTAAAACGATTCCTTTTGAAAATGAAGTTTCTAGCATGATTACTTTATTTACAGGGACAGTCCAAAAGTTAAAACACACTATTTAAAATAAAGAATACTGCCCAGTAAAACTGATGGCATTGAGCTCACAGGCTACAAATACTAATTGTACATTAAAGCCTTATATTTTCAAGGGTTAATTCCGTTCGAAAAAAAAATTAAGAAGGGGAAACAGCTCTCCCCTTTCCTCTTTTTTTATACTTAATCATTGAACCTCCTATACTATCAAAGACATGCTTTATCATATAAAAAATCTATATCCAAAATTCAGAGCAAATTAGATAATTCTTAATAAAAACCCATTTAGCATTTATATAATTTAAAAGGAGTTATCCCCTTCTTTTATACTTAACCATTAAACTTCCAAAACTATTCAGAGATTTGAACGAAATCTGAAAATTCTGCTTGAAAAACCTATTTATATAAATTAAGAGGGGGGGGAGGCATTAGAACCCCTGTTGCCCCTATTTATACTTATTCAATGAACACCTAATAGCAGTCACGGAATCGCCTCATCAGAATGATCCTAATCTAAATTTTGAACGAAAACTTAATTCTGCATGAAAATCCCATTTATATCAACTAACGGGGGGGGGGATTAGAACCCCTGTTCCCCCTATTTATACTTATTCAATGAACACCTAATAACAGCCACGGAATCGCCTCATCAGAATGATCCTAATCTAAATTTTGAACGAAAACTTAATTCTGCATGAAAATCCCATTTATATCAACTAACGGGGGGGGGGATTAGAACCCCTGTTCCCCCTATTTATACTTATTTAATGAACACCTAATAACAGTCACGGAATCGCCTCATCAGAATGATCCTAATCTAAATTTTGAACGAAAACTTAATTCTGCATGAAAATCCCATTTATATCAACTAACGGGGGGGGGCATTAGAACCCCTGTTCCCCCTATTTATACTTATTCAATGAACACCTAATAACAGTCACGGAATCGCCTCATCAGAATGATCCTAATCTAAATTTTGAACGAAAACTTAATTCTGCATGAAAATCCCATTTATATCAACTAACGGGTGGGGGGGGGGGATTAGAACCCCTGTTCCCCCTATTTATACTTATTCAATGAACACCTAATAACAGTCACGGAATCGCCTCATCAGAATGATCCTAATCTAAATTTTGAAAACTTAATTCTACATGAAAATCCCATTTATATCAACTAACGGGGGACATGAGCCCCCCGTTCTCCCTCTTATACATATCGAATGAACTTCAAAAACTAATCAGGGAAGCGCCTTGTCAGGATATACCTACATACAAAATTTTAAGAGGATCGGATATTTTTATCATGAGTTATCGCGTTACGCACATACGCACATACATACAGAACGGGCGGGCACATAAGCTCTCAGGCTATGATAGCCTGTGAGCTAAAAACATATATTTTTAGCTTATAAGGCAGCTAAGCTTTTTCTGTAACTGCCATAATTTTTCATTGAAACTTATTAACTTTTATTCCTGTAACATCTCATAGATTTTTGAGATAAGAGTTTCTCACCATAAGTTTATTTTTCACTATTATTTTCCTAAGGGTTTACGCATCATGTTAATTCTAAAAGATAGTGACGTTCATTCAGTAGGAGAAAATAGGGGTATTTTTCTATAATCAAAGTGAAAGATATTATAGTATTGGAAGCATTGCAACTTAAGCTGTCAAGAATTTTTTCGACATTAAGAATTTTTTACAATGAAATATGAAAATAGCCAATTGCTGGATATTTATTTAATTTAGTCTTCTGCAAATACCCCCTTTTTGACTATAACAGTATCAATCCAACAGGCCAAAAAGGTTAATTTTTTCTTCTCTGAAAAATTTCCTTGAAATCAATAATTTATAGTGTTTATTTAAAAAGTTCTTGGGGGAAAAAATCCAATTAAAAAAAAAAAAGCGTATGTAGTGGGGTTTTTTTTTTTTTAATATTTTTAACTTTTTTTTTTTTTTTTTTTTTTTGCTGCAATTAAACACTTTTGGAAAGTTTTTACGGAAATTACTATACGCGAAATTTTTCTAAGTGTCTTTTAAGATAAGAAATTTATCAAATATATTTAATTAAATTATTAAGTATTATAATATGTAATAAATGTAATAATTATATTATTATATAATAATTATTAATATATTGCTTTAATTAAAATATCATTAATATATTTCTTTATTTCATTGTAATGGACTTGTCCTTGTTTCAATAAAACAAATAGCTCCGTCCTGAATCATATTTCCCTTCTAAATTTACTACAGGAAAGAAAAATTTTTAGGCACAAATTGAAAAGTGTGTTATTCAAGATGTTACTTTAAACAGTTCCAGGAAATCTTTAAAAAATATATTCATTGAGTTAGAATTTTAAATTCTTTCCCTCGTCTGTGGTGATTAAAAATATAATTTGCAATCAAAATCACATCCTAAAATTTCTCATAAATTTTTTATAAAAATTTAAATGATTATTATTATTATTTTAAGTGGGGTAGTTTAAAATTGAACTCTAAACAATATTTGTCGAATTTCAAAACTTTTTCATTTATTTAATGAAAAATATAGTTTACAGGACTTTTTTAATATTAATTTTTAAAATATAAATTTTAAAAGGAAGTAACTTATTTCAAAAAATCACATATTCAAAATATTTTTTTTATTTCCCGAAACATAACTATTGTAAATTAGTCAAAAATACATGTTCTAAGATCGTGCTCTTTTATTATTATTATTATTTCTAACTTATACTAATTTGATGCTGACAGCCGACCGGTTTCGGTAGCATACAGCGTACCGTCGTCAATTGACACTGACCGCACAGTCAGCACTGACGAGGGTACGTTATATGCGTACCGTCCGATAAAGGTCTGCACGGGCCGGAATTTCCAGGCCCGGGCCCGGCCCATTTACATTTTTCCTTTCTAGGTCCGGCCTGTTCTGACCCGTCACAATTTTTACTATTTCTAAAAAATTCAGATTTTTTTCATGTAGTTACGATTTTTTTAAGAATACTGCGTACATATCTATGGAATGATGTTATCGTATATTTTGCATGAAATATACATTAGAAACATTAATGATTACTTAGATTCTTAGACTTTCAACGTTCAATTAAAGATTAATTAAGAAATTAATATGGTTTAGAATGAAAGAAAAAAAGAAAGTTAAAAACATTGCAATTTTTGTAGATGTACAATAAAAGTAGATTTATGAAAATATTTCTAGATCATTTTATTATAGATTCCAAATCTTAAGGCTCTACTTCCTGATACATTTTTTTTTTTTTTTAAACTCATAAGATTAGCAAGTATTTTTATTGAGAAACTATGTAATCGAATGGCGTTATCCATTTTTTGATAGTGGGGATAAAGTATAGGTGGGGAAAAATATATTTTTTTAAACCTCCTTAAAGAAAAATTATAGTGATAATAATATACTTATAAAAAATATTACAGAAAATTACTGAATTATTATTGAATTTATTTTTCAAGTATGAATTTTTAATACTAATAGAGCGAAGTGTTATATATGCGCATATATATACATAGATAGATAGATATAGATATATATGTATATTATTTATTTTATTTTTGGCAAATTAAACAAATTTATATTATTGCAGCATTTATTAAGTTAGAATTATTCTCTTCTGATATATCGATATCAAAACACCAAATATTTACATATTTATAATTACACGTAGGTATGCATTTTGACATATATATACATATGAAACACGCATGCTTAAACTAGAGTTCTGTACGGGCCGAAATTTCCAAGTCTCGGCTTTGCTCGGTGTAAAACTCAAAAGTTTGGCCGGAGCTCCGTCCAGCCGACAAATTTTCCACTTTTTAGAAAAAATTCAAATTTTTATCATACAAATAAGATTTTTTAAAGAATACTGTATACATACTTATAGTATGATTTTACAGTATATTTTACACAAAATACACAATAGCAACATTAATGATTACTTAGATTCTTGGACTTTCCACATTCAAGTAAAGATTTATTGAAAATTAATATGGTTAAGAATAAAAAAAAAAGAAAAAAAAAGTTAAAAACATAGCATTTGAAGCTATATAATAAAGAGTAGATTTATAATAATATTTCTATATCATTTTATTAAAGATCATTTATCATATATCATTTTATCAAATCTAAAGAGCTACTTTCTGACGCATTTCTGAATTCATTTCTTTTCTGAAATGAATAAGATTAGCTGGTGTTTTTATTCAGAAACTATGTAATCGAACGGCGTTATCCTTTTTTGATACAAGCAATTTAAATATTGTCAAAGTTAGCATTTTGATTCGATATTTCGGAATCGTCAGCGTGGGAAGGGAGATGCAATCACGTGCAGGAATTTCTTATATCTCAACAAGTAAATACAAGTATCAGATTTACCTATTATATCTTCAATAGCCAGGTTTTCGATTTTATATCTTTACAGATGAAAATTAGTCAGAAAATGTGTCAGACTTTCCCTTTGTTGAAAAGTGAATTTAAGAACCATGAAAAATATATTTCCAAAGGTTGCGTTAACATAAGTTCCTGCACACCTTGGGAGCAATTTAGTCTGGTTCCAGCACAGCTCGACAATATGTAAAAAAACAATGCAAGTCTCATCTCGGCCCAGCACGAGTAATCTTAAAAAATATTCAGCTCGAGTCAGACAAAGTAACTGACTTATGCCGATCTCTACAATGTACAAGTTATATTTCTGTATTGATGTTGTCAAACTAATATCGGCTCATGACGTACATTTATATTTATTCTCGTTAAAGCCATATTCAATGAAAATAGCTGATATTTTATCGTTAGTCCTTATAACGGGCCGGTAGGCCCGTTAAATTTTTTTATCGGCCCGGCCCGTAAGAAATTTTAGAATTATTACGCCGGCCCGGGCCCGTGCAGACCTCTACAGTACGATACATTTAATAACGAATAATTTATGGATGATCCTACACTTGCTTTCAAAATGAATTAAAAACTATTCGTTTTCAGGCATGAAAACGAATTCACGATTTTTTTAGAATTTTGGATTTTAATATCTCTGTGAAATTTTTAGATATGGAGATTTTTTTTTAAATTTAGAAATGGATAAGGAATAATTTCCTAATTGGGAATTTTGTCATACGGGGACCGTATAAAAAATTAATTTTCATATTTTTTCAAATAGACCCCCCCATGGAGTTGCAACTTATCAAAAAATTCACCTTTTTTGATAATTTTTTGCAGCTGGAAGCATGAGTCTAGGGGCAATATTTAAGGAGATAGCCTATTGTTTCGATATTTATGACTCACCCTGTATATACTGTAATTAGATATTTAAAATTTCCTTAATTTTTTAAATGTTGAACAGAAAACTTATTTTTATTTTCCTGTTTTCTTTCTGGAAAAAATAAATTAAAATTAAATGATTATGTGAAAACGAAAATTATTAAGAAGGTTAATTAAGAAGGTAGATTTTGTATAGAATACTACCTATTGCGATCGTTCTTATGTTACAAATTCTGCATTTTTTTTTTTTTTTTTTTTTTTTTGGAAATCTACACCGATTATGACCCCTAGACCCCAAAACTTCAATCAGTAGAAAACTTCATTAATCTATCTATCTATATGTATGTATGCATATAAATATAGAGAGAGGGTGAGTCGCAATCAGCAAAACAGGCTAGCTCCTTTAATATCGCCTCTAGGCACTTACTTCCAGTAACAAAGTTTCATAAAAAAGGCGGCAAAATGTGATGACATTAATTGCAGCTCCATTTGGGGGGGGGGGGGGTGTCTATTTGAATTTAAATTATTATGCGGCCCCGTAAGACAAAATTCCCGTGTTATAGGAAATTATTCCTTATACGTTCCTGAATTGATCAAAAAATTTTTTATCTTTATAGCTAAATGTCTGACAGAGATATTCAAATCCAAAGTTGCTGTGACTTACAAGAACTGAAGAATATTTCAAAATATGCTGCCAAAGTGGGCGTTTTGAATCATAATTTCTGGAACGATCATGATTGAAGAATATAGAATGTATTCAAATAACAAATTGCCTAGTTTCTAACTCATTTTTATTTCGAATTTGTTCTCAAATGCGTATTGGTCGATGGTTGGACAAATCCAGAATATATTTCAAAATATGCTGTCAAACTGAGGATTTTGAGCCGAATTACGCATAAGATGATTCTAATAAAACCATCTCTGACAATAAATAAATAAATAAAAATAAAATAAAACAAAAGAAAAATTCTTTAAAATTGGCCAAATAAACTTGTTAAAACTCGGTTTACCTCTATCATATTTTATTTTTTATTGTTGAAATGAGCACTTAACTTCAAAATCAATCTGCGCCTGTAGGCCAAGCTGGCAGGAATTTTTAAAAATTTGGTATGCTAGTTTCTTTTAAGGACGAAATCTTTTAGTCACAAATCCAAACAGATTCGTTTACTAATGCTAAATGAGAAAAATGTGCGAAAGTATCTCGGTTACATTTCAATATTTTTATATGATTTTGCAATGGATAGCAAAAATTGGCCTGTACAAGACATTTTTTTACTTCTTCAATTTCGATTGGTGGTTTTTTTTTTTTTTTTTTTTTTTTTTTTTTTGAATGCTTTAATATTTGAAACTGGTTTCGAAAATCAAAGTATGCTCATTCAAATAAAATATCATTTAAGTAAATTAAAGTATACTCATTAAAAACATCTGTAAACAAAAACAAAAAAGGAAAAACGTCCTTTGTACAGATCGATTTCATCTATCCAGTGAAAAAAAAAATAAATAAACATCGAAATGTAACCCAGATATCCTTATAAATTTATTTTATAGGATTAGCATTAGCGAATGGGTCTTTCCGCTTGACTGAAGTAGCCTCTTAATGGCTTGGAAGGCGTAAAATCATTTGGTAATCTTCGACAGAGGAATAAAATGAAAATAATTCTTTGAAAATGCAATAAAAGATGACTGTATAACAATACTTGTGAATTAACTCGCAGGGACTGGTTTATGGTTTTAATCATTTTTACCTTCTACCCATATATCCCATTTTTTCAATATGTCTGTTAAATTGTATTCCTAGAATCTTTTCAAATTATCGTCACCTTATATTTATGATATATTAAAATATGGAGCATTTAGTTAACAGATACCCACATCCTCTCTCTGCCATATATATATGTGTGTGTGTGTTACTTGTGATTTGCAATGGCTCCATTATATTTAGTATGTTTTAAAATTTACGGAGTTTTAATTAAAAAGAAACACAATGCATTTATTAACGCTAAAAAGAGAGAAACACTACAGTCACATTTTGTTTTCTTGAAGAGCTGTTTAAAATTCTATAATTCTACCAGGCTACAAAATGGATGCCCGTTACATACTCCTTACAAATTCACGCCAATGCGCTAATCCGGTTTAATCCAAAGGTGACAGCTACTTCGCACCCCGTCTGACAGTCCGGCACTCCCCTATTGACACTCCCCCCGTGCAGTATGATGCGTCCCCGCTATTTCAGTTAGCGCTACTTGTCGCACTCTTTGTAATTTCCTCTCTCTTTCTTTCACTTTATCTCGACTCTGTGCCTTTACGAACACGTGTTGCTGTTATTGTTGTAGCTCGAAACGCGTCTACTTTATTTTTCATTTTATGGTGTTTTTACAAAGTGTTTTACTTTATTTATAGAAATGTTAGCATTATGAAATTACTATAAAAATAAAAATGCGTACAAATTACAGTGTACCTTGTAGTTATATGTTATTTAAATTAATCACTTCAGAATTTCAACTATATTCAAAAGAAATAAAGTGAGTTTTAAATAAATAATCTTCTATATAGCATATTTTAAATTAGTAATTCAGTTATTATAGTCGTTAATTAATCAGTTCATGATTTAATATAGTGCATTTAATATAGTTCTCTTTACTTATATTACGTTTTATTTTTTAAGATCACAAAAATTTTAATGTATCATTTTCAAAGACACTTCATAAAGTGATCATCTCTATATAGTGACCATTATAGCCGGCCCCAAAGGTGGTCACTTTAGACAGGTTCCACTTGTGGCCGCACAGGACCACGCGTTTAGAATGGCCTCCCATCTAAAAAAAATTATACAAAATAGCTAAATATATTTAATTCATTTTATTCTTAGTTATTTATTTCATAATAGAATTTATGTATGTAAGCATGGTTATTTATCTAAATTAAAAAGGTTTATCAATAAAATTCTTGGTTGTGAATACTAAGAAAAGAATAAATTGTTTGCAACTCATATTTAATCTACTAACAAAACCGCAAGGCGTTAATTGGGCCCGCTATTATAACGTTAAACAAATTTCAAATTTATATGATTTTATATCTTCAAATAATCTTGGTTTTGGTGGCAACACTGTCTTTAGCAGCATAGAAGGATTCAAGTGAACTTACTTTCCGGGGTCCCAATATCTTCATCAGCTTCTAGGAGTGTTCACAACAAACCTCTTTTTCCATTTGTGACGTGCGTACGTACCCGTTATATAAGACAGCGTATATCAGCAAGGTTTCACTCTCCTTAGACAATCGAAAATCAAACTGAATTAGCAAATCTCATAGTAATCGGTCCAATGGAACCCGAGGTAAATATGCGCCAAACGTGCTACAAGGTGTACCCCTTTTTAATTTAACAGATTACGTTTAACATTAACGCGATAGTTAATTAACCCATGAAGCTCCCCCCTTTCCCCCTAAATGTAAACGCTTACCTAGAACAGTAACGTGATTTTTAATTTACGGCTCTAGTGAGTAAACGTATGTTGATGACGAAAAAAAAAGACAAATATCAGAAAAAGGTGGTAGTTGGGGCATGAAGAAATTTTTTAGTCGTTTATAAAGTAGTCTGAGGACCAATGAACTACGTTAAATAAAATTGCTAGCGAATCGGATCATTTTAAAGAAACTATACCAAGAGCATCTGAAGTAAACGATTAATACTCAACGGGCGCCTCGATGCCTCTAATTAGCAAAGGTCTTAACAAGGCCAAGGTCGAGATATTTGAAAATAACGTCCCGATAGACTTAACTTTATCAGTGGCGCAGCCAAGGGGGTGGTTTTGGGGTTAAAACCCCTCCCAGAGCTAAGAGAGATCACTATAATTGCCGCTTATATGAATCCAAACCAAACTTAATATTTAAACGTTTTGGTGTACTTCGGATTCAGCCACTTTATTGAATCAGCAGGGTTCGTACAGACTCCTTAGAAACTACTTAGAAATGAAAACGTTCCCAAGTAGTACTTAGAACTACATAGATAAACAAAATACTCCTTAGAAACTCCTTAAATTGTATTGCGGTTTTGCATGCAAACAATATTGTTCCCCGCCCCCTCCCCCCCCCCCAAAAAAAAAAAATTGCGATTGTAAAACGCACAGTAAACCCTTTATGCACGTCATTCATCAGAAGCACAGCAGTGATTGGTTGGGATCATACTAATAGCCAGACACACCTCTAAGCTTCTAATTTCAAAAAGTGATTACACTGTTTAATTCCTTCACAGCTAGATATACAACTTTGATTTCTTCTTCATAATACTATTCATCATCCTCAATTTTGCTGATCACGGTGGATTCAGGGGGTGATTGTCGTCCGAAATTTCCGAAAATTTAAGGCATCCTCTTCAGAAGATTTGAAATTGGGTTATCAGTTCCGCATAGTTGCCAACTTGTATGGTTTGGTACGCAGAAAAAACAATCGCAGAAAACGGAAATTTCATGAAAGGATCGCCGAAAAAGCATACATTTCGTCAATATTTCTCGGGAAAATGACGATTTTGTCAATGTTTTTGTCAACGAACTTTGTGAAAAGATCGCTGAAAAATGCAAATTTCCTGTGCGGATTGCGGTTAAAACGACAATTTCACCAAATATTGAAAATAAAATGCCAAAAAATGCCATTTTCGATAAAAGATCGCTTACAAATATTTTGTCAAAAGATCATTGAAAAAAAAACGCCGATTTCATCAAAAGATCACGGAAAAAATGCCGATTGTCAAAAGATCGCGGCGATAAAACGCTGTTTTCAAGAAAAGTAAAAATGCAAATTTTGTCTAAAAATCGGCAAAAAAACATCAATTGAAAAAAAAAAAAAAAAAAAAAAAAAAAAAAAAACACGGGAAGACGCAGATTTTGTCAAAAGATCGCAGAAAAACTGACGATTTCGACAAAAGATTGCAATTAATCGCCGATTTTGCTAAAGTATTGCAGATAAATCGCTGATTTTGTCTGAAGATCGCAGAAACCCCCCCCCCCCCCTCTCGCGAGGGGTAACTCGCGGAATCCCTGCGGAATTGGGGCTGTGCAAATGCATGACACATAAATAACAAAAGTGGCAAGTCCTTAAAAAATTTTTTGACTCCTTGGATTTTTTCTTCCCAACTCTGTATGAACCTTGATCAGTTTTTATTTGATAAAGGGATTCAATTAAAAAATTTTACTTAAAACTGTCAAAGCGCATATTACATGGATTAGTTAAATAAAATTTGGTTATTTGAACTAAATCACTTTTCTGAGACGTATTATGTTGAAAGAATGATGATTTCCTGCCACACAGATGCTCTTTCAGTTTAAGTATTATATAGTGAATATTCTAATTAACACTGATTCTATTAAACGGCGATTCAAATAACCGGCAAACACCTTTATCAGTAACTCAAAACACACCCAGAACCGAATTCTGAGTACGCCACTGAACTTTATCATCCGAGTCATTTTGAGTGACTCGAGTAGCATCGTAAGAGTAGGTACTCATTTTATTTAGAATTTTAAGCTCTAAAACATTTGTACTGACAATTATTTTGAAAGAGTTAGTGATTTCAAGATGGTGTTATGATATAAAAAAAACACATGTTTATTGACTATAAATTCCTAACGCACACCTAATAGGAGGGGGGGGGGGGGGGAGAGATGGCATATTCATTCTAGACCTAAACTGAAGGAATTAAAGCAATTTCCAGCTTTTCCCGAATTCAACCCCCTAACCACTGGGCTATAAGCTATAAGTCTAACATAGTTTTGTGTTATTTCATTGGTGCATTTTATGCTTTGTAGCTGTAATATTGTGAATGCCATTTAAATGAATCATAACCAACTTAACTTCTAAAAAAAAAAAAAAACTCAAGATTTTATTCATTAAATAGATTGATTCTATTAACCAGTGATTCAAATAACTGGTGACCACATTTATCAACGACTCAACCCTTCTCCCTCTGACAGCCGAATTCTGGTTGCGCCACTGGGTAATAGTAATGTAGGAAATCTAAAAAGATTTTTTAAGGATGCTGCTGTGGCCGAAAATTAATTTTGTTCCCAAAATGAAGCAAAAAGAGAAAAGACTGTATCTATATATACATTGATTAGTGTTAATATAGCATACACAATATTGCATAATACTATTGCGAACTAAAATGGCCTATAGAGGCGCTGCTCGCAGCCTTCGATACAGGATAACTGTCCCTTTAATTTCCCTTTATCTAATGTTAAAGTCCTATTGAAACAATTCTTTATTATAAATATTTTTAAAAGTTTTAGATATTCAAATTCGTATAATATTTACTTCGTCATATAAGACAGAACACAAATGTCACAGGAAATTTAAAACTGAGCAAAAGAATAATTATTCTGAACAAATTTAAAATGCATGTAATGCAATAAGCTTACACGGCGTTATCCTGAATGGAGAAGTTACATCTTTTCTCCACCAGATGGCATATTCGAGCGCTTGAATCGCCAATATTTGGATACAGTCCCTCACATTTTAGTTTTATATTGGGAACAACAGATTTTGCACTTATTTTATCGACGATAATTTTCAGGCTATGTTTTTGAGACTTTCACAAAAGTTGCTCTATACATTTAGCTAACAAAGAATGAACATTATATTTTGATTGCATTCATGCATGTGCAGTGAAACAGTTTTTAGTAAATCTGCTCATTTTTTATATAATTATAATTATTGTTTTTTTAATTTTGATTACAAAGCATTGTGTACAATGTTGCTTGTTATAGTTTCTGAGAAGGACATTTTTTTATATTATGAGCTTTGCAAATTATAAGCAAAAAACTTGGCGAAATTTGGGACAGTTTTCATAAAAACTTTAATTTTTCTACGAGTATACATGTTATCCTCATAAAAATGAACACAGTTTATTACAATAAGCCACTTAATCATAATCTACAATTTAAACGATTTTGCTAAATTAGTTTTGCTACAGTTATCTAAAAAATATTCAGGGTTTTTTTTCAATTTGTTGATGGTCCCGTATAGGGTTTTGGGGAAAACCTTCGCAGAAATATATGATCTATACTATTCTGTTAACGCACCTGGAGTTTCAAGATTATTCCCCATATATTTTTCTAGATATTTAATTTAAAACATATAACGTCTGAAATGACAAGTGACTGGTTTAGCTATATGATGTATACTCAGACTGCCATAAAATTGTTATATGCTATTGAAGTTTACTATAACATGCTCAGTGTTCAAAATAAAAGTGTGTAATAATTTGTTCGCAGGATTACTGAAAAGAATTCAGTAATTCAGTTACATTATGGTGTATGGAGGACAAATCATTTGCAGTACATTTTAATAATGTTAAATTATATCAAATATAATGAAATTGTTCACTGAAGTGCGCTATAAGATGCTTACTATAGAATATGGTATACACAGCATTTGCAGGAACACAAAAAAGAATTCAGTTGCAATACTGTTTATGAACAATAATTGTTAGAAATGCATTTTAAGTTGTGGTATGCATTTTTATATTTAACTAATTTATTACAAATTACTTATTGTATATACAATCTATATACATGGCTGAACAAAAAACTCAAGTACAATCTTGTTTAGTAACGGAAAATGCTCAAGGGATATTTTCAACTGAGCTGCATTTCTTCATTGAATTAAATTTTAGTATACTGAAATCAATAAACATGTACAGAATGACACATAAGAATTTAGTTATTTTTCACTTTTGAAAGTCTGAAATTGGGTTTTAAATGTATTATGCATTTTCCACATTACCCTAATTTTGTGCATATTCACCACACCTCAGATATGTCGATTTCCTCCCAGAATTTATTTTAAATAAAATGTGACTTACTTTTGCTTAGCATTTATCTGACTTCTTTTTTACAATAAAATTTCCGGTCTGAAAAAGATTTAACTGAGCCACGGCATATACACGCAAAATTATGGCATACTTTAAAGACCGGGAGGTGGCAGCACAGACAATCACCCCATCAAGTTCATGACTGAAATTCCAGAATTACTTAACCCATTGGCAGTCAAGCTCTCTGCATTCAAAACCTTTCAGAAAGGTTTACTGAAAATATATTTTGTGTTTCTGTAAATGTTCATTCTTTGAGAAAGCTAAGTCATTATATGTGTTTCTCAAAAAACTGCTTTTCCCCCTGCAATATTTGCGGGTAATCAATAATCTATTCAAGACCATTGTGTGTGTGTCTAGCAAGGACACTCAATTTCTACTTCCCCTGACAACCGGTCTCCCACCCTTGGACACCTGAAGAAACTAATCCCTGTATAATCTCCTCTAGAAGAAATTGGGGAATCTTTTTGTAATAGGGAACATGTGTTGATTGCAAGCATTCTTGAAAACAGGTAAATCGCATTGAAGTAAAGAAAAAAAAAAAAAAAAAAAAAAAAAGACAAATAGAAAACGTGATATTTTCGCACTGATTTTAAGAGTTATAGCTTATGAACTATTTTGTAAAAAACTCTCTTGATATAAATTAGTTGTAGCTAATATACATGTCTTAATATAGTTTTATTTATTTTTACTGCAGTAAAAAAAGATATAATTAAACATTGCTATGCTTTTTACAAGTATAAGTAAATTTAATTTAATTAGCTAAAAACATCACTTTTAATAACCTAACCAAGCAGATTTTTTTAATTTGATATAACATGCAGTTAAATTCAGATATAACTTATTAATATTTTTAATTACACAAAATTATTAGGAATTATTCTTCATACAAGATACCTTAGATTAAAGACTTTCTGCAAAGTATAATTTTAGAAGGTTAAAAAATATATAATTAATTAAAAAGGAAAAGCAGGATTTCAAGAATATTTTATCAAAACCCAAGAATGTAGCAAAATTAATTTAAGATTTTTAAATATTGATTCAGATCTATTATAAACGTATAAGATAAAATGAATTTTTAACTTCATATTTAAATTCATATATGGTTTCACTTCTTTACTAAATCAAGCCTCTAAAGAATAGATTTTTGAACTTGATGAGGCGCCATAGATAAATTTATCAAAGAAACTCATGCTTTAAAAAATTCTATGAAAAATAGAAAATAACAAAACAACGAAAGAAAACCCTATACTGTTTTGTCGATTAAAATATCAGACAAAGAATGTAACAATATTAGATAATAATTAAATATGATTTTAGAATGTATTTTTAGATTTCAAAATTTATAAAATGAAAAATGTTTGAACTAATAACCAACTAAAAATCATTAACTAATGTTTTTAATTACAATTTACAACATAATATCGGATTTAGTTAAGATTACAAAAGGATGTAATGTTATTCTCTTGCAGAAGTTTGGAAATCGATACTAAAATGATGATAAATTTGTTTTTTTAAATTTTTTTATCGCAAAATATAGGAATAATTTTTTCAAATGTGATTTGAAAAAACATTTTAGAACAAAGTATTTTTTTTTTTTTTTTTTTTGTCGGGATAAAAATTATCTTTAGCGGTACCAATGTACACAAAACTTCATTAAATATAAACCTTAAGATCTTATAAACTATGTAAAAGAACTTCGTGATACTTCAGAAAAAAATAAAATATATATACATGTATGTAGTTTCCAGGATAGTTAAAACAGCTCCTTTCATCAGGTGAAAAAATCGGGGTTGTGTTCACCGAAACAAAAAATAAAGGAATATAAGCGAATGCAAACTATCTGATGCAGAAGAATATTTTAACTGCTATTAAAATGATATTCAGGATTTTTTACTAGCCATTTCCTTTAAAGTAACAAGGTGTGATATTTTTACACAAATATTTGCTTGAAATGTTCTATAAGAAAGCTTGGATTATAGGAATACTTCGAATGTAGAATATTTCTCTTATTGCAATACGTTACAAATAATTACATTTATAAAAAAAATGCCTTAATAAAGGAATTCTCAAATTTAAAATAGTTTTAAGTTAACGGTTATTTTATTTTCTACTATGATTTTTTTTTTCGTTTAAATTTACTAATATTAAATCTAATTAATCATACTAATATTTCTATTAAGTATTTAATAAATGACAAAGACAGAATTTATATTTCTGTATTTATAGAAAAGGAAACTCAACTGGGAGTGTTCTTTGAACTAATTTTAACAGTTTTTTTTTTATTATTATTACTGAATTTTGCATACAGCAGCACAGACATGATTTTGTTTTAAGAAGGGGTGGGGCGATGGTGTCAAATTCGAGACATAATGAACACACTTTCTCATGCATTTCCCTGGAGTAAAATTTAAAAATTTGAATTCATACAAAGCTTTGAAATTAAATAATTCTGATATAAAGTAAAACACACACAAAAAACCCCATAAGTTTGAAATTATATCTTGAATTTTAAATTTCAAGAATGGAAATTTTACAATAAAATGAGTGATCTAAAACTTTATTTTTTTTCCATCACATCAAGATAATATGTACACATGAGTATATTAGAGATCTGCACGGGCCGGAATTTCCGGGCCCGGCCCGTTTAAATGTTTATATTTTAGGCCCGGTCCGGTCCGTTTTGGCCTGTTACAATTTCTACGATTTCTAAAAAATTGATATTTTTATCATAAAATTAAGATTCCTTTAAGGATTACTGCATACATATCTATGGAAGGATTTTACAGTATATTTTACAGGAAATACACATTAACAACATTAATGATTACTTAGATTCTTAGGTTTTCAACATTCGAATGAAGATTCATTAAAAAATTAATAAGGCTTACAATAAAAGAAAAAGGAAATAAATCTAAAAACATCGTTACGTTTGAAGCTCTTTAATAAAAGAAAATTTATAAAAATATTTCTATGTAATTTTATTAAAGATTTTAAATCCAAATCCATTCTTAAATTCAAAGAAGCTCCTTTCTGACACATTTATGAATTCATTTTTTCTCAGAAACGCATAAGATTAGCAGGTATCTATATTGAGAAACGATATAATCAAATGGTGTTATCCATTTTTTGATACAAGCATTTTAAAAATACTGTAAGCAAATAAAATACTGTCATAATTAGCGTTTTGAATAGAGTTTCTGGAAGCGATAGCATGGAAAGGGAGAAAAACCTGCAATCATTGAGTAACTATTATATCTCAACAAGGTTATACAAGTATTTTATTTACTTTAAAAATGAAAAACGCTATTCGATTCCAAATCCCTTCAATAGTTAGGCTTATCACTTTCATACTTTTACAATTTAAAATTAATCAGAAAATGTGTCAAACTTTCACATTATTGAGAAATTAATTTAGAAACCATCAAGAGGTATATATCCAAAGATTAAGCTAACATAAGTTCTTTATCACTGTTAATAATTTTACAAATCATGTTTTCTGCCCTACAGATCTTGAGGACAATTAAGTGTAGTTCCGGTCCGACCAGTCTATGTGTAGAAAAGTAATACAAGCTTGATCTCGGCCCGGCATGAGTCAGCTAAAAAAATATTAAAACGGGTTACACACAATGTAACTCTCTGATACCGATGTCTACACTCTACATTTTTATATTGATGTAGTCGAACTAGTATAGCTCGTGACGCACATTTACACTTATTCTCGTTAAAACCATTTTCGTTGAAAATACCTCATATTTTATTGTTTTTGCTGAAATCTTCAGAACGGACCAGCAGGCCCGAATTTTTTTTTTTTTTTTATCAGCCCGGCCGGCCCGCGGGCCAAGTCCGGGCCTGTGCAGACCTCTAGAGTATATAATTCTCAATTCTAAATAAATTGGACAGGGGGGGGGGGAGAACACACATCTGAAAAGTGTATCTGAAAAAAACGTGTTATTTAAAGGGAAAAAAGACAGAAAAAAAGAAGGGCGGAGAAAAATAGAAAGAAAAAATGTGACCGAAAAAGAGGGGACAAGGAAAAAACAGGACACGAAAGAAAAAAAATGCTATGCTTATATTTAATTCAGCATTATAACACATATTAAAGGCATTATAACACAGTTATGTGAATAGAAATGTTTAACATAAAATGAATAATGCTTACTTAAAAGGCGATTAAATAAACAATAATAGGTGTTAAAATTTTATTTTATTTATTTTATTTTATTTAAAAATCGTCTATAACTATACAAGATTAATACTATAATTATTAACATCTATAATTGTTTATTTAATCGCCTTTTAAGTAAGCATTATTCATTTTATATTAAAAGCAAGGCGAAATTTTATTCCGTCATATATTTTATATGTATTTTATATGTAGAAATGTTTATTTTAAGTCAATGTCTACTAATGCAAAAACTGGAAAATGTGCGAATGTTTGCATACAAGAATGCTCTTTACATAACTACTTCATTTTAAGCTTGTGCGTGTATAAATTCACTTATTTATTTATTTTCTGTTTATTTTTTATTTATTTACATATATAATTTTAAAGAAATTAATTAAAATAAAAATGAGGGTTTTTAAAAACTTAAATTATTTGAAATGCTTGTTTATTAGCTTAAAATTGTATTTTTAAAAATAATAAAATTTTTTGATCAATAGCATTAGTATTTTTAATTGCTAATTGAACAAACAGACAAAAAAAAAAAAAAATGATAATAAGCTAGGGACAAGATTAGAGGCCGTAATTAGAAGGGAATAATAGGGGGGGGGGGACGGCTCATATTTTCTTTTTCTCTCTCTCTCCGAAGCAGAAAGATAAATTAATGCATATTCATTCTCTAGATACTATGTTTCCTATTCAACTGTTGTAATAACTTAATTTCATGCAAAGAAAATAATAGGATGATTAAAAAATAGAGTGTATAACTAGTGCAATATTAAACATCATATTAGTGCAATAGGATGAGCTAGTTTTGAAACGCGTATTTTAGTTACAATTTAGTATTTCTGCAAAATTGTGAAAGGGCCTCAAAACTAAGTTGGTTTTTGAACAGAATTTCATTTGGATTTTCGGAACAGAAATTTATTGGGTAACTTTGGAATTTTTTCCAGGAAAGGCTCAAAATATCAGTGATGCTAGGGCGGGGGGGCGGGGGGGATGAGTCACCTTCAGAATCGCCTTATGTATGGTCTTGAACAAGGCCTTTGTTGAGATTACACCTAAAATAAGGAAATTTGCAAAGTTTGTTATCCCCCCCCCCCTTTTTTTGACGCGTTATAAAAGCAATTTATTATTATTATTATTATTTTTTTTTTTGGTTATAGATTATGAAATTTCCAGATATATTATTCTAAATATTAAAATATGAAATAAAATAAACGCTCCTATAAGATACTAGAATAATGGATAAAAGCGAGCACCCCCCCCCCCTCTTACACACACACACACATATACTCCCAAAAAAGAGAAATATCGCATTTATTTAATAGTATACATAACAGAAAAGATAAAGTTTTGCTTGTGGAATTTAGAATATGTAACAGGGATAGTAAAGTTTTATCCTATTTTTTAATGACATAAAGATCATACTTAAAAATTAATTTATTTATTTCTGACATGGTACAAAAAATGATGCCTAAGAATTAATTTATTAATGCCAGAAATTGAGTATTGATAAAAACGAGCGTTCTCGTATGTGATTATTCAAGCGATTTTAAAGAAATATTCATCTACGAAAATTATACAAACCAAATATTTGGTGTTTCGTCACTTCTTAGTACTTAAATACAAAAAAAAAAAAAAAAAAAAAAAAAAAAAAAAAAAATCAATTCCTTGCCACCTTTTTTCTCTTTTTTTTTTCACTTTTTTCCGGTCACAGATAAATAGATCAGAAGATATTATATTCAGTCATTATCTTGTTTGTGTTTAAATGAGTAAAATCCAGGACGAAAAAGAGCAACTGATGGAAAGTGCGTAGATGCTTTTAATAAAAATGAAGTCGAACATTTTTTTTCATTTTTTAGGTGTAAGTAGAATATTTTTTCAGTGAACTCTGTCGAAGTTAATCCTTTGAAACAGGACTAAAAAAGAAAAAAATATCCACCTTGAGAAAACAATCGTTTATTATTAAAGATGCAATTCATCTATCAATAAGTTAACCAAAAAAAAAAAAAAAAAAAAAAACAGCAGTTATATTTCCAAGTACCGTGGTTTTATGTCGTTACGTTTGTCCCGAAAATTTCATGTTGTATTGCAAGCTTTTTTTTTTTTTTTGACGGGGGGGGGGGGGGATGTTATTTTATAAACAGTCACGAAAAAGCTATATCAAAGTTGTAATTTGCTTTAACTCCAAGTCTCAAAGGAAAATTAGTGCTTGTGGTCACTTCAACTATTAAGACATAAGTTTTAATTTATTTTTTATTCGGAAATGCCTGAAACTAGCTATTGTTCAGAAACTATGTAATCGAATTGTTTTATTTATTATTATTTTTTAAGGAGGGAGGGCAAACGCAATAGATCATGCAGAAAATATTGTCAAAGTGGACGTTTTAAACCGAATTTCTACTTGAAAGTAGAATAACTACTCATAAGTGTAAAAAACCTATTTGTCACATGATCAAAATCACTTGTAATTCAATTGGTAATTTATTTACTAAATAAGTGAAAACACAGCTCGATTCCAAATTGTTTCCACAATCAAGCATTCCAGTTATATACCTTTCTGTTAAAAAATGAATTTTTAAATGTGTCAAAATATTTATATATGCTAGCTAGCCAATATGCTAGCTGAGCACAGTAGTTGAATACTTTTTCGTAAATGCTGCTAATAATGAAGAACTAATATTTATAAGTATGGTAAATGAACACTTGAAAGGTTTGAACGAAAAATTGAAATTTGCAAAACGATTACTTTTGATGAATTACTTAAACAAATTTTTAAATGTTTTAATATTTTTTGCATATATATTTGCATATAAATTAAAAAACAATAATTGTACAAATAATTTAAAGATTTAGTAATCAATTGAAAATTTTAATTTCTGTTCCTTTTGTGCCTCCAATTCTATTCTCTATTCCTTGTGTGTCTTATTAACGTAATTTACACATTTAAGCTTCACCTTTAATGACTTGTTATTTTTATATCCTTCTGAACGATTAATTATAAACAACAACCAAAACTCTGAATAAGAGACATCTCTATTTAAGAGACAAAAGCTCCGGTCCCATGGGTGTCCCTTATTCAGAAGTTTCACTGTATATATTTTGTTGTCGAAATTTGATTTTTTTTACTTTTATTGAAAAATTCTGTTATAGGCAAGTTTCGTTTACACAAGTTTTACAGTAATACAGTGCTATACTACAAAGTGAACGGTTTAACAACATCTGAAGATACCTGTAAAAATGGAAATTGCCTAAAAAAGGAATTTTTTTTTAATATTCAATATGTTAAATTTCACGTGCTAAGACGGAATCCTGTTTAAAATGAAATATTTTAACGGTTCTTCTGTTTCTTGTATTTGTTTCTTGTAGTTTTGACTTTTTTTTTGTAAATATGATTCAGTAAACGTTTTCTGTTCAGAAGGGGAGAGGGAGTTATACCCCAGAACCTATCCTTATAAAATCTCCCCCCCCCCCCTTCGCCCCAAAGAAAGTTCTGAAATGGCACTCCTGATACTAACAAAAGTGATACAGCAAAAGTGATGTAAGAAAAAAAGTTTTAAGTATTTAGTAATATAATTAAGTGAAAAACACTGAAAAATTTTAAGAAAAAAAATTAAAAGAAAATAAATATTTATTCTTTGAAACAATATAGTAAAGAAATGAAACGTGCAAATGTCTTAAAATAATGATACTTATTATAATGAAATATAATGTTCTGGAAAAGAATGATAAAATAAAATAAGCAAACATTAAAATAATATTTCATGAATTTGCTTAGAACGAATTTATAACACCTCATCTACATATAATCTTTAGATTCACCTTAATATTTGTTTTGAGGTACAATGCCATTTTTAACCATACACAGAAAACATCATACTCTAAGCATTTTTTAACAAAATTTCCAAAGCACAAATTCTTTCAACTACAATAAACTACTTGACAGGTAATTTACCTAAGAACAGCTATTGTGCAGTGAAAAGAAGGAGGAGCAGCTACACGCCTACTCTACTCCCCGGCAGGAACAATGGGGCAATGGGGGGAAAAGCACAACCGCGCTCACGCGCTCTTAACCTTTTCCAGGTAGAAAAACTCAACCGTCTACAAGCGCTTATAACCATTTAGGAGCATATGAGTCTGGGCGTTCACAGACGCTCTTAACCATTTACAACTACAATACTTCGGGCGCGTGTGCGCGCTCATAACCACCAAAGGGTTAAAACTTGATTCACATACTGAAATGCAAACAGTCTGCCAAGTCACATCTTGGTGAAAAGTACCTGAAAATGGGATTTTTATCAGTTGACTTGTAGGTTCACCACTGTGTTTTCCTGCTCCCAGTTCTCCATGTTTTCATACTTTTGGGTACAGAAAAGCACAGTGATAAATATAAATCTACAAGTCAACTGTTAAAATCAAGTTTTCAGATGTTTCTCACCAAGATAGGACTTGGCAGACCGATTGCATTTTAACTAATTCAGGAATTTCAGCCCTGACCTCGATGAAATGGTTGTCTATGCTACCACCTTCCAGCCTATTATATAGACATTATCTTTCATTTTATTAAACTATGAAGTTTTGTAAAATGTTCCAGATGTGTCAGAGAGTGTTTCAGAATCTATGCTAGAGTATGATTTTTTGTTCTTCGCAGATTTTTTTAAAAAGAAGAATAGAAATAAGAAAAAAAAGTTAAAATACATATTTATTTTACATTGCTCTGCGTTTGTACATTTGTTTGGCGAAATCTTTAGAAATTTAATTAGGTTTAATAAATTAAAGAAATATATATTTTAAAATTTACCTTTTTTTCTTTGTGGTATGTAAAATGTATTCTTAAATTTAAAGCACACAAACTTTGAAATTTGAAATTTTATCATCTTTTTGAGTATATTTTAAATTTAAGACCTAGTATTTCACACACAAGATTGGCACCTATCAACTTTTTGATATTGAAAACAGTATCTTAATAATAATTAGGTAATGAATATCCATCAACCAATTTCACCAATTTTTATTAATTGCCAAACTATTTACCAAAATATACAAATGACATAATTTAAAGCATATGCGACAGTTATGATTAACTATTATTGACATTTAACCCTTTTGTTTAGGATAATTCTTTTGGTCGACAGGATAATCAAGTAATACAGAATAATTACCTAATAAAAACAAAAGATTTTGCAATCAGAGGGGACTGATGAAGTGGTCTTTTATAACTTTTATGATCAACTGTATGCAAATTAGACACAAATCTAGCATAATTATCAGAATAATACTATTTTTATGTACCTGGGTGTTCAAAAGGACAAATTAAACTGATGTGATGTTAATGAATATTGGCAAATAAATAACTTTCACATTTTTTTTATTTGTTAATTTATTTACATAGGCACATCACAGAATGTTACAGTTATAAATTTTTACTCTCCGTGTCAGGCCTTCCATTATCCTATAAACAATGTCTTTCTGAGCTTCCAAAAATAGAAATATGGAATTTTTTTTTTCTACACTACAAACTAAATATATACAAAGGGCTGGATGGGGCCAAAATTCTCCCCACAAAGTAACGACAATAAGAACATTTGAGCAGAAAGAGGTTTTCCTAAACAAAAGTAGGAAGAAAGCAAATAATACAAATGACAGTTTTTACATTAATTAATTATGTTTTACATTTTACACCGAACAGTATTTTCTAATATTTAATTACCCAATGAGCTGCTGAATTCGTAATACAACCCAATGAGCTGCTGAATTCATCATACACTGAATGAAAATATCCAAAATGGAATCCAAAAGAGTAAAATTCAGTAACATACAGCTGTGAATAATACGTCATTAAAATTAAGAATTATTTTGTAATCAAATAGATTTTGCATAAATGAAATTGCATACATGGAGATTAAAAAATATGTATATGATAAATGAAATGAAAATCTTAAGCAGTTCATATGGTTTGAGTAATGTCATGAAATGATAAATATAAAATGAATTTAAATTATATACGGATGTATAAAGCATAAAAATGGAAGATTGTAGAAAAAGTGATTGTCTTTGTTTGCTTCATTATTACGAAATAGTCTTTAATTTTACTTTGCATTTTAGCCCTTGAAGAATACTTATTATAGAGAAAGAAAAAGTGTTTGATATTATTATTATTTTAACATAAGGTACATCTGCAAACTAAGCAAGTACTGGTGCATTTAATAAAGTATATGTTAATGTTTCTATAAAAGCTCTATGTTTTATTTTAATAGAAAATCTTAAGTACAAGAATCTTCAAAAATATTTCCAATACTAAGAGGTAATGAAAAATAATTGCCTAGTTATCTAAACTTTAATCCTTTAAATTTTAATCTAACAGGCATATGCTGATGTACAAATAAATAATTTAAAGCAACTAATTTGTGTATTAAATTTCACTAACTTAAATACTAATTTGTATAGTAATCACATTTCGTACATTTATACAGTCATTCTATGAAATGTATGTAACGATGATTGAAACAAATACAAATATACAAATGGAAATGCACAGCTCATTGGGATTACAATCATAATTAATTTCTACAGAAGCTCCAATTTCATAATTATCAGAACCATATTTTTTCTGTGCCTTTTCACATGAATCATTTAAGATTTATTTTTACTACACAAGAATATCTGCACTGAAGGAGGTAGAACCAGAAAGACCTTACACTGAGGCCAAGCATTAACTATCAAATCTCGAAATAAAAAATTCATCTGTAAAAACTTAACATGCAAGCTATTAATCATTAATTATAACTGCAATTAACAATTAATTATATAACTTAATAAACAATTAATTATAAATGATTCATTTTAAATGTATACTGCACAACTGAGGGACCTTACAAAGATAGATACTTTCTAAATGCAGCCAATTGTAGAATTTTTAGGATGTAATTTTACATTATTTTTATCAGGTATTTATTTCTTGGAGATTTCAGAAACATTTAAAATCCAATAATAATATGAATATTTTAATAGTGCTTTAACTGAAAACCCTAAAAAATAAAATTTTATTTCAAATTAAACTTTAGTTAATAATAAAAAATATTTTTAGCTAATGAAAATTGAAAGTATAAGCAAGTAAACAGTCTTTTCTAGTGTTCAACAAACTGATCATAAACTTTTTTACATTAAGAATACTGAAATTTACATTGAAACTACAAAAATTTATATATGCAAAATATTCCTTAATCCTCGCATTTATGTTCACACAAATATGGAAAAAATTAAGGACAACCCCCATCAATATCTAAATTATTGTTTAACTGTTTTTATTCATAAAAAAATTTAGATTATAATTTAACAAACTGCAGTAAAATGCTTAAAATATCTACAACTGCCAAATTAAATTTTACAATACGTAGATAAACATTTTACTTTATTTTTTTTAAATAATAAATGTTATACCTTTTCATAATAAAATGCATAATTTCTTAACTGTGCAAAAACTTCCAGAAGAATGTTTTTAAATATTACTTTTGTTACAATTATAATTTTAATAAAATTATAAATGATATAAGAAACATGTGTCTCAATACTTTTCCAATTATAATGTTGAACATATATAGGAAAATATGTAACAATGCAGAAGCAATTATACTGTGCCTTAGTTTTCAAAAATATCCCAGAGGAGAAGATTCAATGTATTCTAAATAAATATATATTTGGGTAATTAGAAATATACTCAACCAATCACTAATTAGTGCTGAATGTAAAAACCTTCAAGCAATTCAAGGTGCTTAAACAAATTATAATGCAGTGTAGATTCCCAACGCAAAATCTTGGCTGGACACTGAACGAAAACTTGGAAAGAAGAAATCAAAATATTTTTTTTAAAAACATCTTTAATAATTTTTATTAAAAACTAAAGACAAAAACAGATTTATTATTAAGATTATAAAGATGTATTATCTGGAAAAAAATTAGAGGGTCACAAAGAAAAAAAAAATGCTATTCTTTACTTGGCCTCAGATAAATCTAACTTACAGTTTAAACTTTTAAAGCACATTCGATTATACCTTATTCCCAAATATCATTAATAAATGCATTTTAGGTCAGGAAATTGTGGAATAAACACAATTACATTATATTTGAAATGTTATTTATAATCTCTAATTACAAAAAAATATATGTTGTTTACAGTCCAAATTATAACTATAAAGAGTTTTCTAGAATAAATTACGAAAATGCTTCATGAATAGAAGCAAATCTCTACAATCTTCATAAAATTATTATTTGATGAAATATGTAAAAATATTATGCTCTTCTAAATTACTTCTAATATGTATAACTTTTTTCAATGGAAAACAAAATTTCTAATATTTTTTTTTTTAGGATTAAGATAATTGCACATCATTAATAATTCTCACTTTTCAGAATAAATACCTCTCAAACAATATTTTAATTAAAGAATAAGTTAACAAAACTAAAGAAAAATCAAGTGAAACTGACCAAACAGGAACGTACTTTATCATGTATTTCTTTCACGTCCTTAGAAACAATGCAGTTGATCTTTAATTATTCAGCTATAAATTTAATAGTAGAAAGAAAATTACTTGTCAAAAACAAAAATACCTAAAAAAAGGGTGGGATGGGGGGGGGGGGAGATGAGAGACAAATGAGAACTCAACTGTTTATAATTGGAAAATTAAAGTTGTCTTTTGAAAGTTTAATATAAATTATTTTATTGTTATCCCACTAGAAAGGAAAGGAAAGCAGATAAATTTAAAGGCTTTTTTTTTTTTTTTTGGCAAGTATTTATAATAAAATGTACTTTTTTTATTTATGTGTGAAGTGTGAAATTTTATGCTCTATATAATCTTTTCAATAAACAAAATAAAAGAACTGGCATTTATTTATTTATTTATTTTTGCCTCAAAATGAATACCTTTTTGATGATGTCATGAAAAACAAAGAAGGAAAGAAAAACACTTGCAAGCAAGAGAAGAAAAAAACCTGCAAGAAAGAGAAAAGTAACACACATGCAAGAAAGTAAAAGAAAAACAGTTGCAATGCAAAGATTTTCAATGTTCCAGAATCACCTTTAAAGCAAATTAAAAAAGCTTTTTTTAGTTTTGAGGGCAATGAAAATATATATATATGTATTTAAACGAGCAAAAGCATGTACCCAAAGGTTTGCAAACTTGTATTCCTACCATTAATAGCATATATGAAGAGAGAAAATATTGAATTTTTTCTGAAGCAATTTAGACTAATAAGAAATCTTATACTGTGGAAAGAATCGAAATCCACATAAATCAAAATTTTAAAGGACAGTGAAGAAATTCATGATAGCACATTTCACAAATGATTATTTAAAAGAAATTTATGTATAAAAAATTAACAGGGAAAAATGAAACAAAATATACAAACAAAGATACTTTGTTCATAGAAAAATTTTAAATTATCCAATATACATTTTAAACATTTGGTAAAAAAATAAATCAAATATAAAGAAATTTAAATACAATGCATTTTGAAAAAAAGAAAATTTCATGTAATAAATAATAATATTTGAGCATTTTTGATTAAATGAAAATGGCTTTTAAAATTCTGAGCATACACTAAATAAATCTGTAGCAGATACCCTGAATAGCACTTTATAAAAATTCTACCAAATGTCAACTCTTTATACATATATTTTAATCTGATATGACAATTAAAAAATTATAAAACAATCTGACAATAAAAAAGCATGCATAATTAAAAACTTTTTTTTAATATTTTACTATCTACAGTTAACCAGTACATTAAACCAGTTATTAAATTTACTGTTGAAATTTTCTTTTTACATTTGTATAGAAAACTATACTAAAAAAAAAAAAAAAAAAAAAAAAAAAAAAACAAAGAGACTGTAAAACCTTTAAGAGTCCCATATTTCATAACAATGAAAAGCATTTTTCAAATTTAAAATAGAATAGGCATTTTTATTTCTATTTTATTTAATGGAAGGACAGACTCAGCTTTTCAGATCATATTTTTTATTCAAAAAATACTAATAAATAACTAAACTAAAAGAAAAGGAAAACTACATTCAAACAATGTATCTAATTTATAAAGTCTTTTCATTTATTTAATTAAAATGTAATAACAATAAAATTTAGAATATGAAAAAGGAAATACTAAAAAGAAAGGCAAATAACATTTACTACTATATTTATTCGAATCTTAGAGACACACTTCAATTTTTAACCATAAAAATACCGATTTTTCTTTCAAATTTGTATATAATATGCAAAAAAAACTTAGAAAAAAGAAAAGATTAGGAAACTTTGATGAATTTTAATTTTTCTTATATTTTAGATTATTCTAAACTAGTAAATCTGCAGATCAGGAACCTCAAAATCAGCTCTGCAAGTTAATGTCTTTTAATCTCAGTTTGCATAATATCTGACATCTTACAAACTGCAATTTAGATTTGAAAATTACTTAAATATTTATAAGTATATAAAATTCTTAGAAGGTTTTGAAAAATAGAAGCTTTAAAATAAACATAGTATTGTGAAATGATATTCTGATAAACTGTATATTCTAGTAATTTTTTTAGATAAGAAATAAATTCCTTTAGGGGGAGTTGGGATAACGGCCTATACCCTGAATCCTTATTAAAATTATACTATTAATTCCCTGGATTCCACAGAAAACTATTATGATGCAAAAGAAAATGTTTGATATTTTATGAACAAATCAACTAAATATAACCAAAAAGTATGCAGCTAAATCCACGTACTTCATAAATACACTTGTTTAATTATAAGCTAACTAAATGTTTTTGGTGACAGGTATCACAAAACAGACAGACAGACTAACAGAGAGATGTAAAAAAACAAAAACTGCATCCCCACATTAAGCATTCACTGAAATTTCGGTAACCAGACTCCATTCTTTAAATATCTTTACATCTACATCAATATTTCACAGAAAAAAGCTAAATTGATGTTTATGAATGTTGCTTCATTGATGGATTGTTTAAAGATCTTTATTATATGGTTTTATTTCTGAGTTGTACTGTGCATTGCTAGATGTAATTAATCAAATTAATAGAATTTTAGAGAGAAAAAAAGCATGTCTCACATTCGAATAAATATGAACAAACTAATATTAAAGTTTCCCTTTTTAAGTTAGTTAATATTTTTTAAAGATTTTATACCGGTTAACTGCTATTTTCAGACCAACATAAATTTTGATTGATACATTTTAAGATTTTCTACAGATAACCTGGACAAGCTAACTTTGTAGTAAGAAATCTTAAAGATGAAATAAAAAACAATCTACTTAAGAAATTTTCTTCATATATCATTATGAATAAAAAAATATACAACATGACAATCTAATAGTTTGTTTTCACTTGATATACATATTTAACAAATAATTTGGAATGGAATTTGCTCAACTTCCAAAATTTAATTTTAAAAAGCACATAATGAGTGAAAGATGTTGAAAATGAAAGAAAGAATATTTCATTCCTAAATATTACTATGGCAATGCTTGTGCAATTGGGAATAATTAGAGTGTAGAACAAAATTAAAGTTAGAGAAATAGGATATGCTAGCAAATGATTTTAAAGGAATATGTTAATAAATACAAAGAAAAAAAGGTGTTTATATACAATAGGAAATTGAAGTTATACACAGCGAAAAGGAACTATTTTACATTGATACCATTTTTTAGAGATGATACTGATATCAAGATTAAACACATGTGTAAAATAGAACACAGGTATAAATTATGTCTAACTACACAGACACGCTTTTCATTAGATAAGAAAACAGCAAAAAATGAAATGAAAAATGCACTCGAAAAACACAGAGTTTTTTTTACTATTACAGTAGATACCATGACAAGTTTGCTAAACAATATGAAGGATACAACATTTAATAGTTTGAGCATGCCACATGATAAACAGGTGAAAAGTAGACGAAACACAGACTAACAGAAGAATTCTAATAATATGAGACTTTGAGAATTCTGACAGTGGGTTGAAAATGCAACAGAGATTCATTAGCAAAACTTTGAAAAATCTGTAAAAGTAATTTGAGCCGAAGATTCAATATTAACAACAAATATTTTTTAAAAATTGTATTTTTTACAACTAATGTAACAAATTGATGAATGAATTAATTTGACAGTATTAAAGAGAGATGAATATAAATTAATAATAAAGATAACATTTGGCAGATTAGCCCAGTTGTAAGCTTTTCCTTTTTTTTTTTTTAAAGTTTGAAATGTCGATCAATAAATAATGATGAGTCAATAACTTACTAATTATATTTCAGTTTTAAAAAATTACTTATAAACTAACATAACATTTTGCACAAGCCACTTCTGCACGCCTTTTTCACTATTGTATGATTAAGTGTTAATAAATGACTTATTGAATTATTACAAAATAATAAGAATAAAAGTTCTGCTTCAATACATATTTGCTTTTCAAAATCGGCCTGCTTTTTTAGAGACTCCAACTTTAATTCTTTTATTCAAAAATAAGCCCAACTCTGCAGCTTAATAAAGACCAAATTAGTGGAAAATAAAATAAATATTTCAATTTCAAAGTCTTAAAAAATTAAAAATATTTATTTGATTAAACTTAGGACAAATAAGTAATAACTACAATAACAATTTCTAATAACAATTTAACCACTTAAATGATAAATATAAAAAAAAAAAAAAAAAAAAAAAGAACTTTCAAATAATGTCTTTTACAGAATTTTTAATATTTTATCACCGGTTTTTCAAAACAGATATTCCTGCCTAATTGAATCAGGAAAATGCTCAGATTAAATAAAACAAAATTTACGATAAAAATTTACTGGTGAGAATAATAAATCATGACTGGAATATGAATACCCGTATCACATACAGGCAAATTATGATTGGCAAAAACAAGTTGTCCGTATGACTTGCAACAGGCAAATCAAGGAAGTGGTTAAGATGAAGGAATTGCTTACAAATGGGTAAAGTAAAGAGGGTGTTTGGGAGGTGATGAAATTAAAAAAAAATATATATATATTTCCATTTGATAAAACTTAAATATGAGATATTTGGAAAGATGTGCAAATGTAATTATGAATAAATGCAAGTATACGGGGAAGATTTCAAGATCTCAAATTTTCATATGCAAACAGAGCAGCCTAAGCAATTTTTAATCATATGAAAATGAAATTTTAATAGGGCAGCAGGTGTATCAATAAAAATAAATAAATTATTATTATTTTCTTTCAATCCAAACTGCCTTATTTTATACTATCTCAAATAGTCATAAATTGAACCAATAGTTCACAAATATGTGTGCTTAGGCTGATCGCAGGCACTATATCTATACAGTAATATGATAAATTTTTAGCATTGTAATAATCTACCTAACATGGGATTTATTATCCAGTTTTAATAGCTGACTCATTAATTTTACAGATTTCAAAGCTTCCCTAAAAAACCTCATTCAGTAATGAAATGTAATATCTATATAATATATATATATGTATATATATTATGCATGAATGAGTGAGTGTATGTATATATATATACTACATTTTCAAAAATCGACCTTTACAATGAAAGATGAAGCACCTAAAATCTTTCTCTTACACTATGGCAGAGTAGTAGTATTGATTACAGCAAAAAGAGAATAAACCTCTTAGAAATGATCAACAGCTATATACAAGAACAGGAATTGGCAAGAAGAATAAAAAAGTTAGAATTCACCATCCTTCCTTTTTTCTTAAGTCAATAACCCAGAAATTTTCATATAATTAAAAAAAAAAGCCAGAAAAGGTGAAATGGTGATATTCCCCTTTATTCACTGACAGGGAGACTCTGCTTTCAACAGCAGATCACCTCTGCTTAGGCACATTTCTTTCTAGCAGAGCAAAAGAAGCTGCCACCGGAATACATATGCAAACTTGATAAATGGCCAAACAGCCACTAACCACAACCAGTTATTTAGCAGTTTAAAGTGGCAACTCCATATTCAGCAGTCAAATCTTATCATGGACATTATAAAAATTTACAGCTATAAATACTTGGTAGAAATAAAAATAATTTATTTTTCAGTTAAATAACCATGCACATATGGAGCAGATAAATAATACATTTAAGTACTCACACATCAAAAGGCAATTATCTTATCAAACATATAATCTCATTAAGGGATATATCAATAATTTTATATTATGAGTGCACAAATTTTAAAATCCTATTTATAATTCAACTTTCTTTAAAGTATCAAAACTTAACAAAGTAAGTAATTAAAGTTTCACTGCTTAGTTTTATATATATATATATGAAACATCTACTACAGTCTACCACTGGATGGAATAATGTGTAATGTGTAATGAATTACAAGGTTCCAGAATTTGACTCACAAAACACAGACATATGTTACAAATGTTTTGAAAAAAGATGGTAATTAATAATAATAAAATATAAATAATTTACCCAATTTCAATTTTTTAACTGCAAAAATTTATGCTAACTTGCTTATCACAACATTTTTTTACTTGATATTTTTCATTGAAAAGTTAAGCAAAGCAGATATGAAATTAGATAACGCCATTAATAGTATGTCTTAATTAATAATCTTTCTAAGTAAATATATTTTCAAAAGCATTATAAACAAAATGTAAACTAATTACAAACTAGGAACCTTATAGCTATAAACTGACTAATGCAGCAAAAGATGATTTAAATATTTTCATGATTTGATTTAAAAATTCTAAATACTATTTACTACAGAAATACATCATTTATGTAGTAAATACTTTGAATTAATTTGCAATAAATACGTGATTATGTAATGAATTATTATATTAAATAACAGTTATTACAGTAAATGTTAAAAACTTTAATGCCACTTTTGATGTGCGAGTACTGATATTTGATTACACAACAACATTACAGCCATTAGAGACCTCTGAAAGAATTTGATCAGTTATGGCTGCAAGTTCCGAGTTAATTTGATACTTTAATGATCAGTTATGTCTGACGGACTACTGCATACTTCTAAAAATAGTCTGCCCCAATTCTATGCTAATAAAATTCCCTTTATTCACAGAAGAAAAAAATGGCTATAAACTTTTTGATTGAGTAGCGTAAGTGACTACAAAAGATTCTCAGAATAAAAGTTTTGTACTCTATACACTTCATTGAAACATGAACATCTTTTTTGGAACAATGTCTTCAAAACAGTCTCTTTACAGGTGATGCAAAATATGACTAAAAGGGATCCAGAGATCTATGCAACCACACAAAGATGTTGGAAAAGCAAGCAAGTACAGTATTCGCAATATGTGAATGTCATCACCCGTTATTTAAAATATTTAGCTCATCAGACAGAATGTGAAGTTATGATATTTTATCTCTTTTAGAAACACTTATAAAACCTGGGAAACAACACAAACACAGGGAGCAAAATTTCCACCCACAATACACCAAATATATTTCACATCGTGAACCGGCAAGATCAAAATAATTTATATCAATAAAATAAATATAAAATGTAATAACCAAGTTGAATGAAAATGATACATTCCCTAATATATATATCTATAATAATTACAACATTTATAAATTTATTCATCTACTTTTATATTCCCAGACAGTGTAAATGCATCATTATCGAATCTAGAAATTTTTCAAATTCTGTTTTAAATTCATCACATTAATCAACAGCTCAAAATTTTAAATCTATAAAAATATAACATACAAATATTTAAACATTTTAGTAAATTTGATTTACTTAGAAGCTAATATTCAGTGAGTTTTAGTGTAATTAAAATATAAAACATCAAAAGAAAACAAACAAAAAAGAAATTTAATTAAAAAATTTGCACATAAATAATTTGCTGCTTTATAATATAGTTGAAAAAATACAATTGCTTTAAACTGGGAAATTTTTTTAAACTTCAAAATTACCATCAGATGGAACTATATGCACAATTAAAATAGAAAATAGTATTAAGGACCAAAATCATAAGCAGCAGGAATAATTATGCTGACAATATATAAAACAATAATTATTAGATTTTTTAAAGTTTCTGCGGTTTTATTAAAAGTTATGCAGTAAGTTATAAATAAATTAAATGCAAACTACTTTTTCAACAACTAATTAATTTCTTATTTGGCATTTACAACAAACACTATTAGATGCAGGTAAATAAATATTAAACACATCCTTTAAAGGGTTAATAAAACGAATAACAAATTGGTTTTCCTTAATTAAAAAATTTTCACTCAACAACCCAAGAGAAAATTTTTATATTTAAGTAAAAGTATTTATATTTGAGCAAAAAAAAAAAAAAAAAAAAAGTCTAAAAAAACTTTAGCTATAAATTAACATGCTAAAATACCTGTCATGCTTTTTACAGTATATTAATCAACTCAAGTACTATTTTTTCCCCTCATAAATTTATATTTCCTATTGCAACGTTTATGAAATAGTAAAAACATTTTAAAGAATCATAATAAAAAGAATATATATATATAAATTTTATTATTAAAATATTTTAAAAAGAAAAATATTATTATTATTATTTACATTTAATCATAGTAAATGATTTTGGTATTTTCTGATTAATGCATATAACTTGGAACAAAACATAACAGTAGGAATTATATTTTATTAGGATCAAATCACATAAGTTTTTTTTTTTTAAGAAAAAAAAAATTGGAGCAAATTTTAAGGAAGTTAGGTTTTTCCTGAAATATTTTCATTATATGCAATTTCTTTTCTATTCTTAAATCATTAGTTAGATCTTTTCTGAAATATCTGCATTATAAGCTAAGTTTTTAGTCTTTAATCAGCAACTATATAGAAAAAAATTTGCTATTTAGCTAATTTTTATTTTTATTTTATTTTATTTTATTTATTTTTTGCAAGATCATACTTAAAAGGTTTTGTCTGGTTTTATATTTTACATGGTAATTTTCTTTTTTTTTTTTTGGCCAAATAGAAATTACAAAAATAAATAAAATTTTCTGGAAAGGGAATCATGCTAATTATAGAGTCAATTTCTTATCATAGATAAAATGCAGGAAACAAAGAACAAAGACATGCTAAAACTTTTTAAAAAATAAATTCTTGCCAATGCTCACTTTCTCTAAGCCCAGCAAGTGAGTGGAAATATTGCACCCCAATACGCATGTCTAAGCTCTTCCGTACCCTTATTTTATATATACATACATATATATATATATATATATATATATGTGTGTGTGTATTTTTTTTTCTTTGTAAAATGTTCTAATTTAATATGATATAAATAGATAAAAAATATTCCTTGGAACAACATATCATTTTCATTCTACTATGGTCATTTTCATATAAGCACAAATGTAACTAGAAGGGCACATCTTAAAAAATAAAAAAATACAGAATATGCCTTCAATTAAATACAGTCTACTTAGACTGAACTTACCTTCATTCTAGCAAAATATAAACTGTCAACAATCAACAACTATGTACAGGAGATAAGTTAAAACTCTTCTCATCATAAAATGGAACAATGTACAATTAAAAGAAAAATCTATTCAAAATTTCAAATCAAGTACATTTTTGGAGTTAATTTACACTTATAATTAAAAATTTGCATTTCTTTGTAATGCAAATGGTTTTTTTCAGTAAAGGAGCACAAAACAAAATGCATCAAGTGTAAATTGACCCAATAAAATATTAAAGTACCAAGCACAAGTCATGCACATTTAATATTGCACATATAAAGTATTCGGAACATGAGATTCAACGTGATCATTCTCAATGCTAATTTTTTTATTTCATTTTTTTTAAATATGTATACAGAGGGTACAAATTATGAGAAGCGCAAGTTCTGAATACACATATATCACAGCCACAAAGAAAAAAAAATCTAGAATATATGTTTAAATATATGTATATATCTCTCTCTATATATATGATACAATGATGCTTGGTGTAACATCAATGAATGAATAAGGAAAAATACAAGAGTTAATGCTCATAAAAATACACAAGATAGCGAGAAAAGTAATAAGTAGTTCAAAGAATTGTAAATGTGAAACAAGCAGCTTTAACTTCTGACAACCACAAAGGTACAGTCATAGAATTATTCCCCATTTTTCACTGGAAAGAGCAAACATGAATGAAACAACATACAATTTATTTAAATTCAACTGCAACTTAATATTTAAAAAAAGATAAATATACATATATCTTTATATATATATATGCATATTATAAATTACAAAACCCGAGACACCAACTCTCCATATCTTATACTCACAAATAAAAAAGAATAACAAAAGATCAAGCTATTTACATTGGCACCATGCAAATAACTAGAAATATAATATGAAAAATGTAATATTTTATGAGTAAAAAATTAGTATATATGACTTTAATTATAATATCACATTATCAAATGATTAATAATTTTTCTTTATCTTGAATTATCCTTTTTTTTCTTTTTTAAATATCTGTTATTTTTAGATAACATGCATTTTCTTATCTAATAAATAGATGTCATTAAAATTCTAAGGTTACAAATGATACATTTAATATACAGTTATATTTCTTCTAAAGAATAAGCAAAATTTCACTTAAATTCATAAAAAATGATATTACTTTTATCTATGCTAAAAAGTTTTACATTACTTCAATTTAAAAAAAATTAACAATGGAAAAATATAAGTTGAAAATAAATTTTAAAAATATAATATATTTTTTAAATGCAATGTACTTGTCAACTATTCCTTAAACTGTAAGTACACAGTCAAAATGCATTCCGTAATTTATCAAACTGTCTAAAAAATAATGTAATTCTATTTAATAACATAATATGGTTGTTTTAGACAGTTTGATTCAGTTGTTCTTTATAGTTGTAAGAGCTGGCATCTCTGTCAATATAAATACATAGTAAAGAAAAGTGATCAACAAAAGATCTAACAAAAAACAGTCATAAATATATATATCAACAAAAGAATATCACACTTTATTCCAATAGCATAACAGTTCTTAACAAAATAAATTGATTTGAGGTCAAAAAAGAAGCAAAAGATATAAAATTTGAATTATCAACATAAAACAAGCAATACACGGATGATGATTTCACAGATTTCTTTTCACAAAATTTGCACAATCATGCATTTCAACAATTGGAACTCACTGCAAGGATGACTAGTGGCAGTGTTGGAAATAAACTTCCGACATGCTAGAGGAATAATTTCACTTCCTCCCCCTCCTCCTCACGAGCATGCTATAATATAAAACACTTTTCTCAGACTCTTCAAGTATTATCTTTATCACACTTGGGATTCCTGCAAACAAAAGAAAAATGTCACATTTAAAGACAAAGCAATTCATTTCGCTAAAATAACAACAATATGCACAGAAAATATAAAAGAGTAGCTTACTTAATTGGAAAATTTTATTATAGCTCACAGGATATCAAAACCTGAGAGCTAATGTGCCTGCAGGTTATGTACACAATGTGATAACTCTTGATAGAAATATCAGATTTGCTTCAAATTTTATAAAATTCTGATAAGACGCTTCACTGATTGGTTTTGAAAATTCACTGGTTAAATAAAAGAGGGGGATGACAGCTTATCCCTGACCCCTTAATTTAGATAAATGGGTTTTTCATGCAGAAATATCCAATTAACTTCAAATTTGGTATACCAGTTTATTTTTCATAAAATGCTTCTGTGATTAGATTTGGAGATTCATTGATTAAATACAAAGGAGGGAATGGGGGGGGGAACTTCTTTTAATTTAGTTAAATGGGCTTTCTATACAGAATTATCTGAATTGTTTCACATTTGGTATACCAGTTTATTCTGATAATGTGCTTCCCTGATTACATTTAGAGGTTCATTGAAAAGTATAGGGAGAACTGACCCCATTCTTAATTTAACTAAATGTTTTTTTATTTTTTCCTCTAAGGGACATGATTTTTTAAAATAGTGGTATAATATACAACTAGTGTGAATAGCCTGTGAGATTCAATGCCATCAGTTTAACTGGACACTTTTCTTTTTATTATTTTTTCTTAATTTGAAAAAAAAAATTGTACATTTTGTTGTTTTTTTTAACTTAATTTCTTGAGCACATTTGACATATCAGAATGTCCATATATATGTTTGAATTATTTTATAATATTCTTACCTAAATTTATTTCAATATTATATAGGAGCATATATAATGAATAATATGAAATAAATGTATTGTTAAATAAGTTTACTGCTCTTATGTGTCCAAAAAATTAAAAGTACCTTAAAAAAATAATAAATAAATAAATAACAAATTTACGCCCAAAAAGTTAATTATTATTTTTTAATAAACAATATAAAAAAAATGATTAAAAAATTTTTGAGAATATAATAAAAGTACTAATATAAAGAAAGCTAAGGAAAAAAAAAAAAAAGAACTCTTAAACTGCCACATAGCTATGGAATTGATTAATATCTCTTACTCACCTTCACTATTTAATATTTGATAAGTGTAATTATTTGCTCTAGTTGTATTATTAATCACCATTTGGAGGAAACAGACCTACATCTCTCTCTTTGTCATCACTAGTTATTTTATTCAGTAAATATCAATAATATATTTAAAAAAAAAAAAAAAAAAAAAAAAAAAAGTTAAATGCAACTTACACTGATTCAGAAGCAGGCCTTTTGTCAGAAGGCTGTTCCTGGTATTTTAGGGGCGGAGGCTGCTGATTCTGTGCTTCCTCCTGTTGCTTCTCTTTTTCGGCAGCTAATGCACGTTCTCTCTGCAATCTATATAAAAAATAATTATAAGTAAATTTATGATATACAAAAATAATATTCTTAACTACTGTATTTTTTATGTTATGTGTTGTTTTTTTATCTTAAAACTATATTTTAAAATTTGGATATGTGTCATTTAAATGTTTATACCAATCTATCCAAACTTTTTTTAAATATATTTGTATAAAATCTATTAATAACTTTGTAAAATTGAAATTATGTTTATGTTTCTGTTTTTCTATTTTCCACAATGTTTTGTTTTGTTAATTTATGTATAAAATAAACTAGATAATACACCAATATAAAAAAATTAAGAGGCAGTGATTGGACGCTTTTGATTTTATACAGTTTGTTGAATTTCTACTGAAAATTTAGACGAATGTTTTGAGATGTGAAAACTGACCTGATATTTTTAAATGAAGATTTAATTGCAGGGACAATTAGAGGACCAGCAATAAATTTAATAATAAAATAAACTTTGTGAACACCCATTAATAGAAAATGATCTGTCACTGTAGCAAAAGACCATGTGGGTTTTGTTTAGTGTTTATGGCTGTGTTTGTGCAATCATAGAAAACAAATACCTATATGATACCAGCATATATGTTACTCGTTTTTTTTAAATTACAATAAATAATTTCCAAATAATTGTGGCATATTTTTTTCTGCTGATGTCATGTTCATGAGAAATGCCTTAAAAATATTGGTATGCAAGTGAAAAGGTTCATCATCTCTGCTGTAATGTTACTCTCTAGCATGTAGTATATACAGCCCCTTTTATTAAAAAATACTACAGCACTGTTTGTCACTACTTCTTTTAAAAGGTTAGGTGTATAAAATATTATTAATATAGAAAAGTATATTCCATGATATTTCACAAGAATGAGAAAATCAAATTTTGCTTGAATGAATGTAATTCAAAAAGGATATTGTTGCATCACAAAAATATATATTAGTACATAATACAGATTATCTAAAACTAATAATTAACTGATTTCATATAAAATGTTTTTGGAGGAAAATTTCTTAATAAAAAAATAATAAAAGTAATATTTTTTGTAACATAAAAAACTGTTGCTTATAAAAAAAAGCAATGCTGCATTATTGCTTTTAATTGTTTTAAAAGAGTAAATTTTAGTAACAGACAATATTGAATAGCATACACTTTTATTTAAAGAACACTATTTCAGTATCCAACTCCTACATTTTTTGTATATTTTTACTTTTGAACAGTAAACAAATTCTGCACTTCCAAGGTGTCCATTATAAATATTTTTTGCTAAATTTGTTTAATAATTTCAAAATACAATCTTAGTAAGTTTTAAAACATATTTTCTAGTGGTTTCAGGAATATTTACAAATATATCTTATTTTAAAATTCCCAGATATTTCCAGGTTAGCTTTAAAATAATGGAGTTTTCACAGATGATTCTTTTACAACATTACTCTAATACATGTAGTCATTACTTAGTAAAAATTTATATATAAAAAAATCATACAATTTATTATTTGATTTGAATTTAGACCCAAGCCACTTTCATCAAAAAACAATTTATTGATTTTTCATGGAAAAAATGATGATATAAGCAAAGAGAGAAACAAATACTAGTGAAAACTAATGTAATTTTAAGTAATATACAGCTACTTGAATTAACTCACCGATTTTCCTTGAAAGTAATCCCACATGCTGGTTAGCAAGAAAAAGAAAAATTAAAGGACTTAGGAAAGATTCCAAGGTTATAGAGCAGTTATTCTATTGAGCTATAGTGTAATTCTCATCATACATTTAACAGTGCATTCACTTACTTATTTTTTGACTGCCTGAGAAACTGCTGTATTTTTCTAGCTGCTTGGTGTTGCCTCCTTTGTGAATATGTTCTCCTAAGTTTTTTGATAGATAAAAACAATTTTATTATTAAGTATGATCAATCTTTATTAAAGCCATTTATACTAACTAAGAAAATAAGTTTTATTTAAAAAGACAAGAAATACAAAAAGTGTTTTTCCACTGTATCTTTATTCCGATCTCTTGAATACTGTCTATAGGCTAATGTGAAAATATAATGTTTAATATGAAAACGGTTATTATACGATAAATTTTCAGCCCTTTGAGGAAAAAAATTGACGCTTAAGATGTGAATTCATTGATTAAGATGCAGATTCCCTCCCTGTTCTCAAATTTGCCAATTTAGCATTTTATTTATTTATTTATTATTTTTGATAAAACAAACTGTTTCCAAATTGTATTATTTACTTTATACAATAACAGATAAAGCAAAAATTATCAAGCAAAATAACTGCAGCTATTTGAATAAAACAAAAGGTCTACTAAATTAGCAAAATGGCAAATTTCCTGGCTCCTAAAATTATTTGTCTCTTGCTTTGTGAATGTTTCTGTCCCAGTAGAGAAATATACACAATCTGATGCCATAAAAATTATTATAATTAGAAATATTACACATATAATAGTGAGGTTTTAAATGTATGTTAAATCACTACTATATTCTATAATGCATATTACAGGAACAAAAAATGGAATTCGTAAAGATTAAACGAATACGGCTGCCAGCTGTATAATTTTTTTTTTTTTTTTTTAAGCATTAAAATGGACAGATTTTAATAGTATTTCATTACAACAACAACTAAATATGATTGGAAAAAATGAGTTACAATTCAAAGATTTAATCCCCCCCCCCCCCCACAGTTTAAAAAAAGTTAGTCCAGTTGGAAAATTATTTTATTTTATTTTTGGTTGCCATGTATTAATAAATGCTAAACTTATATTGGAATCCATATTTATATTTCAATCAGTCAAAAAAAAAAAAAAAAAAAAAAAAAAAAAAAAAAAAAGAGTAAAAGTTGAATACAATTAAATTTTAATTTAAATATATGTGAAAGGCACAATTTTTGACTGTAAACATGTAAAAGTCATATAAAATTCATTTAGATGATTAAATATGTGAAAATGTTAAGTTCCTGTAACATTATCAAACCATCTTTGATACGCAATCCTGCTTAATATGAGACTTTTGTCCACTTCCTTAAAACACCACTTAACTGGGTTTGATAGTATTTATGTGTGATATGGAGAAAAAAGAAGATCTACATATTTTTCATCTCTAGATTATATCATTTCTAAAACATCTAACTTTTGTAATATCATTAATAATTTTGACTCAACATTTGTACAGATATTCTTAACAAAAGAAACATATACAAAGTTGACAGAACTGTTAAGAAAACAAAAGATATTGTGTGCTGTATGAGTATCTAACATTTCAAACAATTTATTGTTTTTAGTTTTGCTTATTTTAAACTCTATGCAATTAAGGCTGCATAATAATAACCAGGGTATTTACAGAGAAAAATAGATGTATTTATAAACTTCAATATTTTGCAAATAGTTTTGGAATTCCAGTTAAATCAGTTTTAAAGGTATTGTGGATATGAATGTCATTCATTAAATTTTTATGTATAATTTGTTGAGAATAAAGATTTTTTGTATTGCTGACTTCTTTATTTCTAAATAATTGAATTTTAATTTTTAAAATAGAACATGGTACTGAAATTTTCTTGCATAATGAATAATTGTTTGAGTACAGATGGAAATATGCATGCAGTTTGTAACTCAGACATCTGGTGTTTGTTATTTGAAAAAATATTGTTTCAGACTAAAAATAAAAATAATACTTGTAAAATTTTAGAGTAAAACATTTTTTTTTTCCGTTTAAAAAAAGTTTCCCTTTTCAAAAGTGAATCTAAACCAGAATAATTACATAAATAATCTTTAAATAATAAAATATACATTATGACTATTTCTTGAGTCAAACTGAGAATACTCCCAAACATTAAAAAATAGCTTGACAATAAGAATATATATTTTGTAAACTGAATTACTTGAGGGTCGAAGATGTTGGTGTGCCTTCCCTACTGGAATTGAGTCTTCTCTCCGATTCTGCTAATGTCCAGTAGAGGGACTGTAAACTTGCAGCAGATGGTCCAGCTGCAGAGCTAGGAGAGCTACCAAGTGCTGGAGAAATACAGTCAGCATCACTTTCCTTCCATTTCTTAAAGCGTTTGTGCTCGCAGTAGTTGCGGTATTGACTCTGGATAAGCTGGGCAGCTTTAGTCATTTGTTTGTAATACATGTACTGAAAGAAAAACATTTAAGCGCTATACATTTAATCAAACAACAAAATTAACAAATAAATTCCACTTGAAAAAAATAAAACAAATAAAAAAAATCAAAAAGTTTATAAAGTTTATTTATAAATAACAAATTTTTTTAGATGGTTTTATTTGGCTAAAGATCGATAAATTTTGCCAGATTTTTCCTTGATGGTTTTTACAAAGTTCTTTTCTAATCAAAGAAATTTGTGTGTACCGACTGACAAATTGATTCTGCAAAATTTGCCAATTAAACAAATAATAATTCGAAAAATTCTGCTAATTAGTAGAAGAACTGCATGTCAATATCTAGTGTCTACCTGTAAAACCATATCTGTGTAGTCTCAGTGCTAAAAAAATTAATGAGTGGGGTCCAAATGTATTCTTTTCTTTGTTTGAATTTTTCTGCATCGCAGGCTAACTGTGGTATACTACTGCTGTTAAATTAATTCAGGGTGAATATCAAACATAATATTTTTCTCGGTCCCATGGAAATTGCAGTTTTTAGCAGAAAACAATAGATTTAAGATTCCGTCTTAAGTCCGGATGGAATCTTATGGTTACTTCTTTCCGTGGAAAAGAAGTAACCAGAAATGCAGTAAATATCATGGTATTATGAAGGAGATATAATCCTGTGATTGATAAGGGAAAAAAATATATAATCAGAAAATTTTTCGATGAAAAAGAGGCATCTCTATAACAAGTATAGCAACTTAGATGCCGAAAATTAGTCGCCAAAGCAAAAGATTTAGTTGCTATGTGGCGACTGACAACTGTAAATTAGCACCTATAGTGTTAAAGATATACGAAATGAAGTCCTTTAGATGATCTGCAACCACACTTACCCACTTGTTTTATATTTAATTATCTCAGTTGCTGCAATTCATCTTGGTGCTTTTTGTGTTTGCCTTAATTGTGTTGTCGGTGTTTAGTCTCAGTTTCCTCATGTGATTTGTGTTCATGAAATCAATATCATTAGTGTACTTTTTGTCTAACTTGTAATTTTTAATTATTTTGATTTGAATTTAACATAGAAAATGATCACTGGTTAGAAAATTTATATGTACATTTCTTATATAGGATTCTTGGTTATGTATTTAGTTACTTTTTTATTCACAAACTGAAATTAAAATTTCTTCAATCGGATGAGCCATTAAATTGCTACAGCAGTCTTAAACCTAATAAACTGCTCAAAATCAGAGGTTTGTTGAGTGACTCTTAATTCCAACACTATAATAACAGAGCAATAGGTTTCTTTATAAAGTATGAAGCAAAGGGACCTATTATAGTCTAAGATCCGGCTGCAGAATCAGTGTACTCATCGAATGTTTGCTGAAAACCAAATTTTTACACATATTTATGATTAGGAGAATTTATATCTACCAGGTTGCCTATCAAAATGTGGCCACTAGTATTTTTAATTAAATTATTAATAATTCATAATCCGTAAGAAATTTCACTGACTTGTTTTTTCAATAAAATGTCGTCTACTTTACGGCAACATCTATAAAGACTCTGAAAAATCATGGTTGCCGTTGCGCACCTGGCCGCACCTCTTCGCAGTCAGGTATACACAGGTATGATTTTGTAGCATTTATACACCCACAACGTACATTCATAATTTATATATCAAATTAAAGCTAATTTTTTTCTGTTTATTATTATATACGGTTGCCTAATTAAATCTGGCCACAAATAAGGGTTGCTAACTGTTAAATATAGTAAATAAAAGCGGTGGAGTGACGCTGCAGAATCGTTTGTTTCATACACTGTTAAAAATCTGCTGCATTTTGTTGCAATGCACTCCATTGTTTGTATATAATATCTCTATTCCAACCAATGAGAAAGCTCCATTTCATGGCCAAGTAACCGTTTTCTATACAAGCAAGGGAGTGCGTTGCAACAAAATGCAGCAGATTTTTAACAGTGTATTTTTCAATTTGGAACAATGGCGAAAAAACGAAATTTTGAAAATATGCTTTTATGCTTCGAATTAGCATTGCAAAGGTTAGAAAAAAGCCAGTTTAAACCCGGGAATAAACCTAGTCTATTGGAAATAAACCCAGGAATAAACCGACTTTTTGCAACTCTACTTCGAATACTTTTTAAAGAAAAAACTTTCTATGTTCAATTTATTTAAATAAGTTTAGTTTAAGTAATTTTAGTTTTGCATTTTTACTTTACTTTAAGTGTAATTTTGTGATATATGTTTGTATGTACTTATAACAAAATGAAACTAATACATTTTATCATTTAAAACACAATTTAAATTGATTAAAATTGTTCCAAATTGAAAAATACACTGTTAAAAATCTGCTGCATTTTGTTGCAACGCACTCCCTTGCTTGTATAGAAAACGGTTACTTGGCTGTGAAATGGAGCTTTCTCATTGGTTGGAATAGAGATACAGTAGAACCCCGATAATCCGGATCGGGTTTTTCGCTTTTTTTTCAAGTTTGAGAAGCAATTGGCTAATTTCTTTAACATTAACTTGTTGCAGCGTCGTATTCTGAATAATAAAACAAAAACTTTTTCGCCAATCGCTTCTCAAAGTTGAAAAAAAAGCAAAAAACCCGATCCGGATTATCGGGGTTCTACTGTATTATATATACAAGCGATGGAGTGCGTTGCAACAAAATGCAGCAGATTTTTAACAGTGTATGAAACAAACGATTCTGCAGCGTCACTCCACTGCTTTTATTTACTATATTTAACAGCCAGCAACCCTTATTTGCGGCCAGATTTAATTAGGCAACCGTATATAATAATAAACAGAAAAAAATTAGCTTTAATTTGATATATAAATTATGAATGTACGTTGTGGGTGTATAAATGTAAGAAAATCATACCTGTGTATACCTGGCTGCGAAGAGGTGCGGCCAGGTGCGCAACGGCAACCATGATTTTTCAGAGTCTTTATAGATGTTGCCGTAAAGTAGACGACATTTTATTGAAAAAACAAGTCAGTGAAATTTCTTACGGATTATGAATTATTAATAATTTAATTAAAAATACTAGCGGCCACATTTTGACAGGCAACCTGGTAGATATAAATTCTCCTAATCATAAATATGCGTAAAAATTTGGTTTTCAGCAAACACTCGATGAGTACACTGATTCTGCAGCCGGATCTCGTACTAATAATACTATCATATATTTACATTTAATGAACTACTTTCTCTTAGTCGGTAATTTTTATGGACAAGAAAACACAATTTTGCAGTGTTCACTTCAGAAGATTTAGATCAGTGGCGTAGGAACTTGGAAAAAATAGGAGGAGCCGGAGCATCAGCGCTGTGTGAAAGATGGGGGGGGGGGGGGGGGGGCTGAGGGAGCAGTCACCCCAGGCATGTAATTTGAAGGGGTGCCAAATTTATACTACCAATGCCATTTTTTGGCTTTTCAGAAGAAAAAGTTAGGGAAGGGTCCGTCAAATTGATACTTTGCCACGGGCAAAATTTTTTTCTTTGCACACCATTGCGGAGCATATTATCAAAAGCTAGAGGCGAGGATAATTTCATAAAATTAATTTCGAAGGATTTCTCTTGTTGTCTTTTTCACAAATAAGAGTATAAAATAGATACATATAAAAAGATTGCCTACTTTTTAATCCTGTTTAAATAATTTTTATACAATATACTCGATAACACTTAATTTATGAACAATCCCGTATACATTATTCAAATTACAGGCTTCTCCCACTCCCATTTACCAAAAGTTAAAGTTTTTTTTTCTGTTGTTTTGCTTACAATTCTTTAAAAATCTCTTCCAAATCAGTTTTAAAAGCTTCCTCTTTATAGATATGCAATAGCATCAAGTGATTGAGTGTATGTTGACCCATTGTTTGATGGCAGTTTGTCTGTTTGAAGAAGAGCATTGAAAGATCTCTGAGCTATCACTAATGATACCGGAATAACCATTATAAATTCTGCCAAAAGGTAAACTTCAGATTTTTTTTTTCTCCAATTCCTGCAATGAAATCACTTTAATTATGTTCTACAATGCATTTCTGTCAGTTCCTTCCAGGACTAGTGTTGGCAGAAATGTCAATTTTGCAGAATGGTTTGTCAAATCAAAATCATCAGCATGTATTTTAAGCTTTTGTTTCATATCTTCTGACGTGGTTGAAGCTGTATCCGTGAATATGATGCATTGAATCTTTATGAGAAAGTCAAAAGTTTTTTTTGCTTAAATTGTTTTATTAATTCATTGGTAGTAAGGTACAGTGCTTCTCTGAAAATTCTCAATTTTTCTTATTGTTCGAATTATGTTGGAACAAAGGGATGACTTGTCTGCTCATATCTTATTAAAATTTGGAGATTTTTATCTTTAGTTTTTATTTTTTAATTTCTTCCGGGGAAGCTGAGCCTGTGTCTGAAATATCCCAGGGGGAGCCACAGCTCCCCCAGCATCCCCAGTTAATACGCCCATGATTTAGATTGTGGGGCAGTGTAATATCAAAATAGAGTAATATGTGCAATTCTTTCCTTTGTAAAAATGTATAGAGTTCTGCATAATAACCAAGCACTAACCAAAGATAAATAAAGCAAACAACATACGTCAATATAAAAATCAATACAATTACAACACTAATCAAATTTAAGCAATAAATTTATATCAATCATAGTATCGTAAAAACAAAGATTAACATTTTTTTTCCTACCTAATTTTTTTTAGGTTGAGTATTAACATACATAACTATCATAAAATTTACAACTGCTTTTTTAAAAAGCTAGGAAACTGAGATGGAAATAAGTAATTTTTTATTTACCTGTTTGTATCGCCTGTAATATGTCTGGATGAGAGTTGCAGCAGCTTTTTCTTTTTCTTGCTCTTCTTGACGTTTTCGCCCTTTATATGACCTATAGGCTTTTTGAATAATTTTGGCAGCTTCATAGAGCTCACGCTGTTCTTTATCTAAAATAACATAGACATATATTTTGTTTAAAGCAATTTTTAAATAAAACATGCTTCTTAGAAAAATTTTAAACTCTAATACTGAGTAAGAACTAATAGATTATAAATTCATGAAATTATATTGCAATATAATAACATTTGCAATGATGTAAAACACTTCTCAAACTGTGAGCTATAAACTATTAGGGATTTTTTAAGACTGCACTCATGGTTCTCAAAGATTTCCAAAAAAGACAGAATAAAATTTTAATGAATTTTACTTCAGACACTGTGCCTGAAACCCTAAGAGTAATAAATAGGCATAAAAATAATATAAAAATGATCAATAGAGTATACAAAATATAAAACTGGACCATGAAAAAAGTTTCAGAAGTGCTGATGCAAAACATATTAATAAAAACATAATTATGATGAAAAAAAAATAAAACAGAGAGAGAAAAAGTACAATATATACTACAAGTTTCTTTGTGCACCACAATTACTAAACAAAGCAAAGGGCTTCTAAAAAAACAATTTAATTTTCCAGCAAACACAGGCAAGCACTTTAAAAAAATTATAACATAGGAACTTTTCTATCATACGATAAATGATTTTCAAATTTTTGTTAAATTTAAATTTTTGTCCAAGTTAAATATATATATATTATTGCTTGTCACTTGTTGCATAAGCAGGCTTATATTATAAGCAGAACTTATAACACAGACATAAGTTCATCAGATATAAATAAATATGAAAACTGTTAATTAAAAAATAAATTGCTAAAAATTTAGTTAATTATTGAATTAAGAATTAGAATTAAGAGCCAATATCGCTAATATTTATTCAATAAAAGCAAAGAGGAAAAAACAAGCAACAACTAAAATCTAACAAAAAATCCAATAACAACTCAAAGCCACCTTTGCAAAATATTTTAAATATCTCCACAACTTTAGACTATATCAAAATATTCCATATTTAGTAACTAAAGGTTTCATATGTAACAAACAAGGGCAGATACAGCCCCCCTTTAAATGGGGGGGGCTGTATCTGCCCTTGTTTGGAGGGAGGAAGGGTTACATCGTTTAATAATTAGAGACTATTCTTATATCCAAAGTGGCAAATTTTCTGTTATGTTTGGGGAGTCGTTTTCATAAATGTACACATTTTCTTAGATATGAAGCAATTGAAGAATTTCCCATTTTCTTATCAAAACAAAAAATCTTTCAGAAATTCAGCATTTTAAACCAATTTTTAGGACTTGACGATTACAAAAAAGCAGTCATGAGGGTGCAATTAGCTGTCACGGCTGAAATTTAATTTAAAACCCCACATTTTATATAGATTTTTGAAGGATTCTTTGCCTCTATCGTGAAATTGAAAATAATAATTAATCAAATATGTTTTGTCTAAGTGCACTTACTAATCTCAGATGATTGAAAATGACTTCTGGATGAATCAGAAATTATCTACTTTAGATTTAAGTAGAACTTAAAAAAAAAAGTCACAATGATTCTCATTGTTGAACAAGGGATAAATTTAAAGGAATTTAACATATACAGTGGACTCTCTCTATTCTGATCACTCATGGGATAGTCAAAAAATGTTCAGATTATGGGAGTGTTCATTGGAGATTGGAAATGCATTACTACTACTATGCACGGTGACCGAGCCGGTAGTTGATCAAATAAGTCAGTGCTATGGGGTTATTATTATATTTCCTTCCTTTTAAGTTTTAAAAGTAAACTAACATGATTTCTACATTCATTAATGAATATTCTATCATTAGAAAAAATTAAATCTGCTGAAATTAAATAGCAACAAAATTACAAGCAAATAGTTTTTTTAATTGTCATTTTCTCAGTAGTTGATCAATTGAAGAAATCAGTTTAAAATTCCAAAATTAATCTTTATTATGTTTAAGCTGTGATTAACAAAAATTCATATAGAACTATTATTTGAAATATGACCGGTGGAAATTAATTATTTTAACTTACAGGAGTCTTCTCGAACTAATCAAAAGCTAAATTTTTACATTTTCTAATAAAAAAAGTTTTAAAATGGCTTCTCTTACAGTAGGCAGCTGACAAGAATGTGGCTACAGATGCTCCAACATTTAACTGAAGATTAAATCAAGCAAACTGAAGTATTCAAACAAATTACAACTTCAAATAACAACTTAAAAGCTCGACTTTAGTTCAACTTAAAAGCTAGCAACGATTTTGTCTGTTTATTTTTAAATCGAGAACATTGAACCTTTTTTTTTCTTCTGTAACAGTTTCTCTGAATTGCCAAGGATCGCAAATACGTGTTCAGTTTACAGAGAGATGGAATAGAAATAGCGACCAAAAGTAGCATTCATAATAGTGAGGGGTTCAGATTAGAGGGTGTTCAGAATACAGAGATTTCATCTTTTGTTGAGTCTATGGAGTTTTGCAGGTACCATCGAAATGTGTTCATAATACCAGGGTGTTCACATTAGAGTATTCAGATAGAGAGATATTTTATTTTTTAAATTAAAATGTGCTTCAGAATTTTCTTCATCCAGAGGGGATCATGACTTGTGACCTCTTGCTTGGATCTACCGTTAATCATAAATATATATAGGTATTGTAGAGCAAAATATTTAAGAATGTTGTTGTTTGCCTAAGAAGTAATATGAAAATGAAAATTCTTAGTATTTTAATTATAAATTTGTGGAAGTTTCACACACAAATAAATTTAATTTTGTTCTAACTTTTTCATGTAAGGACGTCCATTAATTACTTGACTATGTCATCGATAAAATCAACTTTAGTTTCAATGGTTTATACTACATAAGCATTATACGTGGATGTAGTCAAGATGTTAAAAGAGAATTTTAAAAAATAATTAAGTCTGATATATAAATATCAAATTACACACTTATATTAACTATCAATCTTTAAATTGTTATGTATGCAGCATTTAAAAAATATATTGACATTAATTACTTTGAATGCAAGTTTCATATAATTAAAAAAAAAAAAAAAAAAAGAAAAGAGTACAACTTTTTTTTTTTTTTTTAAGTCAATTTTGGCTAATAGTTTAGGAAATTACAAAATTTGTCAACCAAAAGCCCAAATTTTTTGGTATGATGATCACATACACAATTCATGACTATTACGAAGACCAATATTGCAACTTCAATGCAGTTTGGAGTAATTATATACCTTTTCTAACAGAATTTTTAAAAACTGATTTTGAAGAAAACAGATCAAATATAAGTTACATTTATTTATTTTTAATGTGTCAGTTATGTTATTATTTATTCATTAGAAGTTCTAAAATTTTAAGAACAAGATAAAAAATAATATTTTTTCTTAAATTATTGAAACTATTGGGGATTGGATAACTGAGCAGCTAAAAAAAATAAGAGTTTAGTTGATTATGTTCTAATATAGTGACTGTAAAATTTCTAAAACATCTTATATTTTACAAAATGTAAATTACATCATTAATTAATTGTAAAATCTAATTATAACTCAACATTTTAAGACAGATTTAGAAGTAAATGTTAAATATGAAAAATAGTTCACAGAAATTATAAGTAAACAAAGGTATAAGTGAAATAAGCTCTTCATACATTTTAAACAAATAAATGCATCAAAAGATTATTATTTCAGACATCTTTATGAGTAGAAATCATGGACATTGAATATTAAAGGTAAAAAAGGATTTTAAATTTATCAAGTCACTCTACTAAACAATTTAAGAAATCAATGATAAATGCCCCTGCTGATAAAAAAGAAAAAAAAGTCTTGTTCCATTTTATCTTTGCAAAAAGCAAAAGAGATTTCCTTTATGGAGCATGGATATTTTACATTTATTTTATCTTCTATTTCTACAGGTATGGTGTTTTTTATGTAATATAATCACAATAGATAATTTTGTGTAATATAATCACAATAGATAATTTTGTGTAATATAATCACAATAGATTTGTACATATGGACAAAATTATTACTATACATATAGAAAAGAACTAACCTGTTTATTTCAAAACTTTAATGAATTACATGTTGGATCATTAGTAGGGATGCACCAAATATTCACTATTTATTATGTATTGGGCCAAATTATCAAATTTACATTAGGCCGATATCAAATTATTTGGTAAATAGAATATTTAGCCTGACTGAATATCAAAGTATTTGTCATACCAAATATTGAAATATTTGACCAGATGGAGTACTTAAAAAACCTTTTTAAAAAACTGTTCTAAGCCATTAAACTTCTTCTTTTTTTAATTGTCAATTGATAAAAATATTTAGCATGATAAAAAATATAATTAGATTTAAATAAAAGAATGCTTTTTCATATTTTTTTGCTAAATATTACATGAGAAAATTAACCAATAATGACGCTTTCAATTTCTTCCTGAAAAATAAACAGCATATGACTGTAAAACTTTTCTTCCAATTCCTTCAAAATTGCATGTTGATTTTAAAATATTTGCTTTAGAATATACTAAAAAAAATTTATTTATTTGTTTTAATTCAAAGACTCCATGAAATTTAAAATTTTATCAATTAAAGAAGCTTTAAATTATCCTCTTTTTAAATAATAGTTGAAAGTACAGTTTTTTTTTTCTTTTTTTTTTTTTCTTTTTTTTCTGTGTGTGTGTGTGTGTGTGTATCTATGTAAGATTTACTTGAAAATAGATTTTCTTTATGGAAGTATGGATTTTAAATATCATCTAAAATTGTTTTAAAATTTAACTTTTTAATACTTTCAAACTCTGAAAGTTAAAAGTATTCGACAAGTCAAATATTTGGTATTTTGGTTTCATGGTCACTATACTGTTAACCGAACATTCAACCAAAATCCTTATTCAGTGCATCCCTAATCCTTAGATAAACAGGAGTAGAATATTATAGAAATGGAATTTTAGCTAAAATTATTAAATAATAATAAAAGAAAACACTTAATTTAAATATTCATAACTGAATTTCTAGAAAAAAAATTTAACTCACCAGAAAGAGTAAGTTTAGAAAAATCTTTTTCCATAATTTTACCAGATGCTTGAAAAAATTCACAAAAATCTGCTGTTGTAGGGGGAGGTGAAGGGGAATCAAGAGTAAAACTTCCTGGACTTTGCAGGCATGATGATGATGCAGGGCTTAAAGAAGATACAGGAGTGCTTGCTTCACAGTACCTAAAATTAGACATATAAAAGTGGTTATTTACACAGAAAATAAAAAGAAAACCACTGAACAAATTTTGCAAAATATCACTTTGTTATTTATAAAATTATTTTGACTGTAGTTATTAAAACTTTTGGAAGCAAATACCATTTTAAAGATAGTCAAAAAACAATCATATTATGATAAAGATTACACAATAATATCTATCTATATATCTATCTATATTATATTTATAAAACCATACCTATAGGCTTTAGTTTATTTTTGTAGACCATTTTTTCTTTAGTTGAAATAAAGATATAACTAATTTGTAAATTTAATGCTATTCATTTTATTTTTAAACTAGAAGACTCTTTCATTTTTTAAATTACTTATTTATTTTTTAAGTAACTATTCAAACCTTAAATCCCACTTGTATCATATTAATCACTTTGGAAATTAAACTATGTTTTAAAATTACTTTGATTTTCATCAATTCATTTTATAAAACAATAAGGCTTAGTTAGACAGCTTTAAAAACTCATTTTATGAAAATATGTCTGCATTTATGTATCACAAAAAACTCTTAAATTCATAATTTAAGGTGTAAAAGGTGGTTTTTTTTTTTTTAATTTTTTTTTTTACCTTATTAACTCGTGTATAATTGCAAAATTTATGTGGTATAACTTTTATTTTTATAATAAAGGCTCATTTTTGAATTGAGTTAATAAAGCATTTTTAATTAAAAAATATTTTTTGTTAAAATCTAACACCCATGAAAGCAAAACGAATTTGTTGAACTATATTTTTTCCTTGTTTTAAAGGGTGGATTCATATATATTTACCAGAAAACATTTTTTAATAGTTAAAGCCATTATTTTAAAGTTATCTAAAATCCATAAAGTTCTAAAATGTGTAAAATATTTTATCCCAAAACAGAGAGATTTGTGAGAATACAATAGTAGTATTATTTTCATACACTTTTTCAATTACTTCTAAGAAAGGTCTTCATTTTAATCAGATGATATATATATACACATATATAAATTTTTTATATGAAGTGAAAACATATTAAAAGTATATAAAGATAATTTGCCATGTTTATGCATGCATGTTGCCCACTGAAAAAATGAAAAAAGCTTTTAAAAATGCTTATAAATTTGTTTCCCAAAGCTTGATAATTTTTTTTTTAGACAAAAGAATGATTTTACTTAAAATTGATATCTAATTAAACCAATAAAATTTTGTAAACAAAAGAAGTAGCTGTGGTGCTCTTATTGTTATAATTCTGCTTTTACTAATAAATATATCACAACAAATTGATGGTAAATGAGAATGAAAGAATGATATCTCCTATACAGAAATTGTGAAAGAATGCATAACTGAAGAAAAGAAATTACTATAATGTCAAAATTTTAACATAGTAAGAGCATCAGCTATGGTTGAGAAAATGTTCTCTAATTTTAGACACACAACCAATTAAAAATAATAAAAATAAATCAGTGGGAAAAATAAATAAATAAATAAAAAGCAGATTTTTCCCTTTAAGAACCCCCCCCCCCCATCCTAACCTATGGTCTCTGTAATGACCACTGAGAAATAACAATATTGATATTTAATATTTTAAAAAGATTGCATATAAAAGAAAAAATAATATTTAATAATTTGACCATACTGATAACTGATAAAAAACTGGATTATCTACACTCTGAGGTTAATGAATCAAGAAATATTTAAATTACACCAGATTCAAACATAATTTTTTTTAAATAAATATAAAATAAATATTTAATAAAATGTCATTTTCAGAAGGGGACATAAGAGGAAATAAATTTGTGGCACAAATTACCAAAGTACAGCATTCTTTAAGAGTTTCTTATTTAAATCCTAATTTGTAATAAAATAGCACAAGAACAAACAGTGAAGAAAGATCATTCTTTTAAAATTAAAATAATTGACAAGTGAAAAAAAAAATTAAAATTCAGAGCTTGAATCATGTAAGTTGCAGTTGTTAATTTTGCTGTACAATGGTAAAAAAAATAAAATAAAATAAAATAAATAAAAAAATAAAACAAAAATTTTCATCTATGAATAAATTATCATCCAAGATTCAACTGCTAAGCTGGAGAAATATCAGGAGATTCAAAGTGTAGCTAAATATTAATATATCACAGTGGGGATTATTTTTTTATTTTGCATTTTGTTATTACATAGTTTAAATTTTAAACAAATACATATCATTAAAAAAAATATTTTTATCCAAGTTTATTTTCAGTACCATACTGAACAGTATTTTTTCCAATCAGTACTGTAACTGTAGCTCCATAGATTCTTTCTGAAGCCATGATTCAAATTCAACCTATCATATCTATAATAACTTGTGGGGGAAAAAATGCATATAGCTCATTAAACACTTTTTTATAAACAGAATAATCTTTAATTCTGAATGTCTACCTGTATGAATGATCAAAATTAAATTCTTCATTCATGAGAGGAGGGGGTGAATCATCAATGGGACACATTTCCAAATCTGGAGGATTTTGACCAATGGACAAATTTCGATCTCCATCACTGAAGTCTTCTCCACTGCGGAAAGACATCTCTTCAGAGTCAGTATTGGCTGTAGCTTTGATGCGATCTGGCATAGCAGCAATGATGTGTTCAGCTAAAGTTAGAACTCTGTTATCAGCTTCACTATTCAAAGGCAGATTAAGATCACAACTACTGCAGCTATCTCGACGGCTTGATAAAGTACTACCTTCTATATAAACAGTAAAAAATCACAAAATAAAAAAAAAACGCAAAAACTTAGAAAGTCATAATAAAATTTTACAAAAATATCAACTTTGCATGCAAAATTATTAAGAAAGATTTTATTACTTTTTTTTTTTTTTTTTTTTTTTTTTTTCGGTCATAAAATATATATGTTCATTTTATAAAGCAGCATCAATTCCAACATCTTCAGATATTTTTAAACATGGAAAGGCAGAAAAATAAAATAAAAACAAGAGAAAATTTTCTAACTGCTGAATTCTTTTGCAGGAAAACAGGTTTGTATTATGTGTAATTGATAATTCATGAAAACACATTTAACATTAACTATGATCCAAAAATGTCATAATAATTTTTACTGCTTACATTCCAACATGTGTTTCATGTAATAGACATTAGAAGATTATACATTGGCAGATTTTACAGAATTGATTGTATTAGCAGTTTGTGAAAACTTTCAATGTATTCCAAGAACCACATAACTTTTTTTTTTTTTTTTAAGAAAAAGTTCTACCTTGAATTTTCAAAAAGTTACACAGTTAAAGTTTTTCACCTTCGATACAAAACAGGCCAAGCAAAAAAAGTTTCCCTTTGCTGAAACAAGATCACAGCAAAAAAATTACACATTTGTATCAGAATCCTGCACTGGGTCAAATAAGCAAATTTTATTAACCTTGCTCTTGTTTCGTGTATTTAATTATCTATATATATTACGATAACGTATGTGGCACAAAAATCACAATTATTTGTTCATTGTTTGATGGCAACATCCAAATGAAACACATCTTATGGGTTACTATGAAAAAGTCATTTGGTAAGATTTATGCTGTTGTAAATTGGATTTATGTTTTCTTTCCTCGTTGCATTTATGAAGATTCAAAATATCATTATTTTTATTTTTTTCTGTTCTTTTTACTTAAATAATAATAATAATAATAAAAGTCGTGAATTTTAAACTTTTCAGTTTTAAATTAAAGTTATGTATTATAAATGAAATGAGTGAAAGGATTATATTGTTATATTTTAAAAAATTAATGAAATACGAAAAAATGCCATGGGTACAATGTTTGACAGTTTATTATCTGCGCCGGGCCAACATAAAAATACTGAGTTCTTGATTTAGCCGCACAGATGTCATATATACACCACATTGGCATGTTATTTTTCTGACGCCAATTTGGCGAAAATTTCATTTTCAAATACCAGTTACATGCATATTTTTAAACTAATTTCTATTATTTTAAAAGGGAAATAATTAAAAAAAGAAGTTTAGTAAATAATTATAAAATAAAACAATTTATATCATTTTAAAAATGAAAATAAAAGCAAACAAACAGTTTATGAATAAATAAATAATAATCGATAATAATTATGAATTATAATAATTAGGAATAAATAAATAAATAATAATAAATAATACCATGTGAGGCACATGTAATTGCTATTTTGTTGCAATCACGCCAATGTGGTGCACATATGGCATCTGTGTCTATTTCTCTAGCAAAATCTTCTCATTTGGCCCAAAAAAGAGCAATTAAAATAAATTATAAATAAAAGCAGTATGGTTTAATGCTTAGTATACATTTAAGGGAGACCAAACTAGGTCGCCAAGGGTGGGTAATTATTATTATTTTATTTATTTATGTATTAATTTTGAAGAGAGACGAGGGGATGTTATATGATTATCAGATCTTCAGGTACAAATACATAGGCGTAATCAGCCTTTTGAACGGGGGGGTGCCCAAATCTTTTAACCTGAACATGTTGGGTACAAACAATATCTTATGTAATAAAACCTAATAAAACAGAACCCCATAAAACCTATCAAATTTCCGTTTTAGACAGGTTTTTTGCAGAAGGTATAATTATGTGGAACTTCTTTTAAAAAGGACCCAAACACAATTTTTCATTGCGTGAAGAAGGATGAGAAGTTGCTTAAAACTAAATCTAATGGACAGGGACGTGTGAAAAGAAAACAGTGCCCGGGGCAAAGTTACAATTTGGCACCCCCTCCACCCAACTTTTTCTTGTAACAGGCCAAAAATGATGTTGGTAGTATAAATTTGGCACCCCCTAAAATTCCACGCCGGAGCAGCTGCCCCCTATGCTCCTCCTTTCGCACGACGCTGCTAATGGATAAGAAAAAGATATATAAACATAGATAAAACATGATAGATATAAAATAAAGATATCCGTAAATAATTTTCTTAAAAAGAAAGAAAGAATTAAGGTCTCTTCTTTTATCACATTTCAAAACATAGACTGTTAGTTTTGATTAACTAATTGAACTAACTTTGCTTACATTTTTCTTTTTTTTCTTTTATAAATTTTGATTTTTTAAAATAATCAATCTTGGATCTGCGCAAGCAGGGGGAGGGGGGTTGCCCGGGCACCCCCCCCCCTGGCTACGTGCATGAAATAAAAAAACACTTCTAATTTTGCAAGAAAACACATTTAAAGATTACACCAGGAATGTAGTTAGTTTACATCCTTGAAGATGTACATAAAATTGTGAAAATAAATTTACATTTTAAAGAAAATTAAATAGAAATGTTTTCTTAATCGAAAGTTTGAATTATACTTTGTATTAAACATTAAAAATTATCGTATTTGAATAAATTGCAATCCAAATGTGCAAAATTAAATTCTTTCCCCAGAAAGAATGAAAATTCTAAAACTTAATGTTAAATGTATGTAAAAAGAATTTAAAACTGATTAGTGGATAGAATGAAAGAAAAATAATTAAATTACCAGTAGCTGCAGTAGAGAACTGTGCCTCAGGTTCATCATCTGATGGCACAATTTCATCCAGTGGACTTTTACATTTTTCCACTAAAATAGAAAAAAAGAAAATGACGAATTTACTCAAATGTGTAATTCCAAAATCACAATGGAAAGATAAAACAATGATCAAGTTAATAAATATCCTTCAATTCAAAATCATGTTTATATAAGTAAACTTGAAATAAAAACAGCCTCACTAGATCTTAAAAGTTTTAACTAATTTTCACCTGGCTTAGTAAAAAATTAATCTCATGATAGATTAAAAAAAATAATAACACTTATTAATATATATTGAAGCAGAAATTTTACACTAATTCTGTAAGGATATAAAAATAAAAGTTCAGAAATATGTCTTTTTTTATGTGCCTGTTTCTCTATTTATGCATGTTTGTACATATGAACCCATATGTACAGTTAGCCCAAGTGATCAAAATGGTAAAAACCTTTTTAGATATTATACTTTTTTCAAGTTTTGCAACACATATCATTAAAACTGACACATGGATGCGACTATTGTGTATTAAAAAAACAGCTTAACTTGCATTTCATACGTATTTCAGCCTTCTAGTACAGAGCTTGACAAAAAGTATTTTACACAGTCACTTTGTCAGTGATAATACAAAATGTTTATTTATTTGCTATTTGTTGCAATGCATTCACTTTTGTGTATCCATTTGTACCTATTGCTTAATCATTATTTATTTATTTATTTATTTATTTATTTATTGTAATCAGATCTTTTACCAAATGGCATATTTAAGCAAGTGTGATTTGCACAACAGAAACGTTTTTGTGACAGTTTTTTTTTTTTAAATAGTATCCACATTCATTTTAAATTATGCTTTTAATAGTATCTACATTCCTTTTAAACTATACTATTGCCAGCATCAATCCTGTTTAATGTTAAGTTTGTTGATTGATTTGATATTGGAAGATTAGCTATTTTATATTGTATTCCAAATCTTTCATAATCAAGAAAGTAACAATCAATGCATTATTTTAATACCCTTTTTGAGACACATTATGAAATAAAGTTGATAGGCTACTGATAGATTAAAAGGGATAAAATAATTACTTTTGATTAAAAAAATATAAAATTGGAAAAGAATATGCTTCATATTTTTTAACTGATGGACACAATTCCATTAAAAATATAAATGATATAGAATATTTGACATTTGTTTATAAATAAAATTTCAAAATAGTCAGAATAACTTAAGACAAATTCCCCAGGAGTATTTTAAACATCCATAATTTTTATATTTAAATCAGCTGTTGAAATGTATCATTTCCATTTCATTTTCATCCTCAAAATTTGAAAATCATCTGAAAGAAAAGGATTTTGGTGTAAAATAAAATGTTTTATTTTTTCCAACAAATTAAACGAAAACCACCATAGCTATTTCCAGGTACCTCATCAAAATACTTGCCAAATTATAGACTAATTGAATGCTTTTTGTAGCAATTATCACAAGACATACACGCCAAACACACAGACACCAAAAACATATTGGGTCTCCACATTAAGCTTCAACTAGCAATTCGGCAATAAAACTAGTATTATCCCTGTTCTCTGCACAAGTAAAAAACAAAACAAAATAAAAACTTATTTTAGTAAGGTTTTTACCAATGAAAACCATGTTGAGCCTAGAGGTATATGAGTGTTTTTTAATATGAACATTTTGATCTAATTATTAAAATAATGTGTTTTTTAATTTTATTTCTTGAACCAATATTAAGGCATATTATTTAAAAAATGAAAATAAATCATTTTAATTTATGTGGATAAAACAAGCTGTCAAAAAAAAGTGTTCAATGTTAAAAATTTATTAATAAAAATTACAAGATGAAAAAATAGTTTTTTTTTTTTTTTTTTTTTTAATAATATAAAAGCAAAATTTTTATAGACTTTTAATTCTGGCAATTATGGGAATAAATCTTCATTATCATATCTCTCTCCTCCTCGTCTTTTCCTGAGGAGCTAATGATAGCTCTAACTGTTCTTCACAAGAAAAAAAAAAAAAAAAAAAAAAAAAAAAAAAAAAAAAATTCACACTTTTAATGAATTTTTAAAAATTTTCAAATATGATTGCGTGGTGGTTCCACTCATTGAAAAAATTGGTAAAAGCACTTCCTCAATCAAACATTTTGAATAAGCCTAATTCTCACATTATACAAATGATTAAATTCTATTACATGATGATAGATATGCTTTATAAAGTAAAGAAAGAATTTCATTTTTAACTTTTTGTTGTGGAATCAGGAGATCCCATTAAATATTTTTGAACATTTGGTCAAAAAATTTGACATAATTGCAATTATTTTGTATTTTGCTATAAAATTTATTGTTTATTTTAATGCTAATGAAGCAATTTAAAAAAAGAAGTTTTTAGAAACACACTGCATATTAAGCATTTTTGTTGCAGTATTTCTAGTGCCCCATTGCCAGTTGAAAGAAAATGCCAAGTTCTGAATGTGTAAAAATCATTTATAAGCATAGTGGATGAGATGACATGCTAGTGTTGCCTGGTCCCTAGATAACTAGAAGATAAAGAAAGACACTATGTTAAAATTGTCACCAAATGTCTCCATTTAAACATTTTACTCTTTCAGTACCAAATTATGAGGGAGATTGTAGAGTGGATAAACCAGAAGAACTAACAATTTGCTTAATTATCTATAACACCTATTTTATTTGCTAACTGTTATTATTATTTATAACTTAGATCCCGAGTTCTAAGAATCAAATCAGGCAAAAAAGACTGAAAATCATTTTTGTGACAGAAAAGCTGTATAAGATACAAGTTTTTGATTATATGATGCACTGATGCACATAATGACATTTTTATCAATGGAGGAATTTTACCTGTCATGGTGTAATATTCAAATCGTAAAATTAGTTTGATAGTTTCTGAAATTACTTCCTAGAAATTAAAAAAAGCTTCTTCTTTATAATATTAATCTAGATAAAAGCACAATAATCCAAATATAGTTAAATAATAAACTGCAAAATATCAGTTTAGAACCATACTTTTCACAGCTATAAGCAAAGTTATACAGTTTACTTATTTTTATTTCTTTCAGCTTCTTAACAATCATTTTCTTCATTCCTTCTATTTTAATTATAACAGATGTTCCTACTTAGTCTACTCGATCTAAATAAGTGCAATTTTCTATCTAGTGCACAAAATGTAAATGAAAATTATTTTGATTGAAAACTATAATAGATTCCTATATTTAATATATTTTCATAGACTGCCCGCTGATTATACCAAAAAATTTTTTTTATACTTTAGTATTAGCAGGATGCCAGTGGGCAATTATGTTAAAACTCTTTATAGTAACGCTTGCAATACTGATTATTTTAGTCTTTAAATTAAAAATTTGATTATATAACTATTAAATTCATGTTTGTTTGGAAAGTTTTAATTGTGTTTGACAATTTAATCATGAAATATTACACAGGTTAAACAAAAGTTGAATTATTTATATTGTTTTAAACTTTTGTTCGTTATTTACTTTATTTTCATTCATTTAAATTTTGATTTTTTTTTTTTTTTTTTTAGAAACAATTCTTAAACATTTATGTATTTAAAGTATCTGCCATGTCAAATTTCAAGTTTCTAGCTTTAATAATTTCAAATAAATCATAATTTAAGATTTTTCAGAAGTATTATCCACATATTTCAATTTTTTTAAATTCATACTTTTTTAGAAACCATTCTTAGTGAGCATTTACATCTTATAAGTATTCACTATACCAAATTTTATGTTTCTATCCTGAACAATGCCACAGAAATTACAATTTTAGACTTTTTTTTTCCTCTTGTCTTTAACTGTTCTCTGTGAGCATTTATGTCTTAAAAGTAACAACCTTGTAAAATGTCAAGTTTCTGTTCCTAACAATTCTATTGAAATCCTAATTTAGAACATTTTCCATACATTTCATCTTTTTAAATTTCAAATTTTTTAGAAACCCACCAAAGAAAGGATTCCAATCTTATAAGTAATTACTGTATCAAATTAAGTGTCAAGTGCTTCAAAAAAGTCTAAATCAAGCAGAGTAGTGCACTTTTTGATAATCATGGCTGAATTAAATTTGAAATTATGTTTCTCCCCCCAGCAATGAGAAGCAAACTACTCTGCTTGATTTATACTTCTTTGAAGCACACTCCATATCAATAAATTTAAAAGCTCCTTGGTTAATGATTTATCTAGCGTGCCGTACATCTCAACTTTCTGAGTAGATAAGCTGTGTCACAACACTTCATTTCTGGTTTGATTCTATTGGTTGCTGGACTTGGTCTTTGATTAATATCATTTGGGATTTTGCCTTGTTTGCTTTTTTTTTTTTTTTTTGAAGGGGGGGGGGGGGATTTCATACACTTTTCCATTTTAACATTGAGGATGCAAGTCCTTGAACTTGTGAAATGTATACATATGTTTAGAAATTTTAATGATTATGTATTTTAAAAGTTGTATTTTATTGATTTAGGTAGTGTAAATTCATTCTTTACATGTTTTAAAGCTTCAAATAGTGTGTATTTAACTAAGTGACTCATCATCATAAGAATTAAATTTAGATTTCACCATTAATGTTCTAAATGTATAATTTCAACAAATCTAATAGTTTCTGATGAAACTTCAGTTTAAAGTTTCACATATTCTTAAAATGAGTTTAATATAGTGTTTATTTAAATAAAAAGTTAATTTTAAGATATATTACAGTCGGCTCTTGCTAATTCAAACCCATCGGATCACAAGAAATGTTCAAATTATCCAGATTTCGAATTATGGAAATTATGAGAGAACATGTTTCAAGGAGTGTTATTACAAAGGAATCAATGTTATGGTATTTTTTTTTATTTATTTCGGCTATTATTAGAATATGACTTAATATTAAGTTAAAAGATATAACTACATAAACTAATTAAAGAATTAGGAACAAGCATAATGGAAGAATTGATGAAGGTGTCATTGATGAACAGACGAACACTAAAAAAGCAGATATCAAATGCATGATATTGTATGTATACTAGTTCAGAACAGTTCTAACAAAAATGAAAGAAAGAAAGTTTTCAAGAATCTAAAATCCATGAGAAAGTAAAAAAAAAAAGAAAAATCGGAATTCTGGTTAGCTGGAATTAAATGAAGTCAAGAGAAAATGAGTTTGAATAAATGAAAATTTTTAACATTATTCTGCCATTGGAAATTTTGGGACTTCATGTTTTGTTCGAATTAAGTGAAGATTTGATTAAACGAAGATACGATTTCGAATTAACGAGAACTGACTATATTTGGAAAAATTTTTTGGCTAGCTTTAACAGGTAAATATCCTACTGTTGACAGATTAAGAAAGTTTTTAGAATAAAATGAAAGGGATTAGGTATGAAAGTAATACTAATAGAGAAACAGACAAAAGAAAGTTAACTCTTTCATTCATATGGGCTTCAAAAGGGGGACAAATAAGTATCACCATGCAAACCAAAAAAAAAATTTCAGCATTCATTTATGCAGATCTGATTTGAGGACAGATGATAGCTAGCATGCAGGACAATAATAAAATAAGTTATCATCTCTCACAAAAACATTGTGAATAATGAAAAATAATGTATGCATGAAAGAGTAAATTTATATCTAAAAAACTGTCTAGATTTCAATGTATAGCATATGCTAGTTCAGTATTATTTAAATCAGATTCTAAACTATTATGGTTATGCAAACAAAATAATCAATTACCATTTTCAATGAGGACAGGAGGAGAAGTTGATACATCCTTCTTAGTTTTTGATGAGACTACATTATATCTATCCCTGTTAGACTGATGAACATTTAAGAAAGACAATAAACTACTTTCATTTAAATGCAAACTGTATGATTGGCTTTCAAGACTAGGAGGATCAAGTACATCAGTACTTGAAAATGATGATGATGATGATGATATTCTCTGAGTTGATGTAGACTGAGATTCTTTAGAAGTTGAAATCCTTAATTTGGAAGTCACTGGAGAGCTTGATATATTATTTAATAATTGATCTATGTGTTTCATTGAAATGTTTGAATCGGAATCTTCACGCTTGATTCTGGAAGTCAGATCTGTATCCGATCTAAGTAATAAAAGAAACATTTTTATATATTAGGAAAAAATATTGCATTTGTAATAAGAGAACATCTTTTAATAATATCACATTCCAAAAGGAGAGGAAAGAACAAATAAACATGACAGGAATAAGAGTTGGGGATTAGCATATGGAGTTTCATCAGAAATATGAAAATAATAATAATAATAAAGTATGCATTGTTTATAAGCAGCATTAAGGTGTATTCAAATACAAACTGCTTATTTTCTGACTGATTTTTAAATTAATTTTTGTTCTCAAATACATTCAATTGGTAGATTCTCTTATTCAGAAACTATATAATGTGCAGTATTGATTAATTTTTTGATAAAGTCAGAATCATCTCAAAAAAAGCTATCAAAGTGGGTATTTTGAGCAAAATGTCTCAATCATGGCAAGTTTAGTGTTTTTATTTTTAAAAATGTGTCAAAAATTTTGAGTTGTGGAGAGTGGAAAATATTTCTTTTTAATACTGCCGTAAGTTTGCAAAAAATATCTATTTTTGTTACATGGTATATCCAGATATATTATAATAATTTAACTTGGTTCACATATGTAAAGATGGAACTTAGTAATTGATTTTTCACTCACTTTTTGATATGCTAGAATTAAAAAAAAAATTGTACACAGGTGTGTTTCTGATGACAATAAAGCATTTTTAGAATTTAAACTACAGAAAGTTTTGCTATACCTGTGTGTATGTGCATCTCTCGATGGTAGTTAGTAAAATTTATTATACATACATATATCTGAAAAATAGGATGAAACTAATCCAAAGCAGGTCCTAAGGTTTCTGAGAGTCAGATTTTTAATTTTTTGAAAAATAGCAAACATTAACTTAAAACTTGTCAAAAACCCTTATTTTTCTGAGAATCGAGAAATGCATCTGTATTTGGCCAGTCTCTGATTTCTGGAATGAATAGAAAGGAACAACAAGATTTATTTATTTTTTATTATTATTTATTTTTTAGCGGGGGTGGTAGGGAGAGGAGGGATATTTTAATGGCCATCGACTAAACTATTAGGTATAAGAAAAAAAAAGCAATTTTTTTTTTAATATTTCAAACTTTTGTATTTTAAATGCCACAGCCATTTTTAAAGGATATTGAGGTTAACTCTTTGAAAAATGTTTTGCAGCTAGGTTCATTTTTACAGTTTAATTTTTCTATCTTTTGACAGCACTTCCATAGAATTTGATTTTAGAGATACCAATCCACAAAAAATACATATTTAAAGCTGAGGGGTTCTTCTTTTCAGTAATGTAATCAGTTTTGAAAAATATAAATTTCAACCCTTTTGAAAAAATAATGAGACTGCAAGTCTTTTTGTGCCTCCCGCAGACAATCTTTTTTCTATGCTAAAGATAAGTAAATGTTGGTATTTAAACACAACCTTCTTAGAGCATCTTGGCAATTTGTATTTACATCAGCTATAAAAATTTCTAAATGTTTGTACCAGGTGAAGTATTTTTAGGAAAAAAAAAATCTCAGAAACTTTTAATGAATACCTAAAACACAGCCAGTACTACATGACTTTGATTGTGCAGGTTAGACATTCCTTTAAATTTGTGCCTCTCAGTTGTAAGTAATAAAAATCTGAATTGAATGACTGTTCTGTTTTGCAGAAAGAGTAAAGTATCATTTATTATCAACAGATAGTATTTGCAGTACATGTTTTACTTTCAGCAGGCATGACAAGTGCAAGGGACACATCTCATCAGGTCTTAAAGGGTTATGTTTAAAAGACAAAATATGCATATTTTCATAAAATTTCATAGAGGACACTGACACAGTTACATTTACAACTGATTCAAATTTTGGACAGTTTAGAGAAGAACTACCTTTATTATGCTAAAGGAACAGATGAAAATAAAACAAACAAACAAACAAAAAAAAAGTGAGAAGAAAACATATTTCTTTTACAACTAGATATTAATATTTTTTCCCGGAATTTTTACACAGACTGCTTAATTATTATGACCAATGGAAATCTTAAAGAATTTGAACAACAAAAAATATAATAGAGTTTTTTATACTATAAAATAATCTACATAAACAAAACAAGAAAATGTCTTCTTATGAGCACTTTTATCCTTAAATATCAATATTTTTTAAATTTAAAAATTAAATTCATACAAAATCAAATCAAAGACATAAAGTCATAAAAAATTAAAGATTATTTAAAGTAAGTATCAAGGGCCCTAACAGGGATGAACAAGTCAACTAGCAAATTATAAATTAATTTTAAAATTCTTTTAATTAACTATTCATAGGTAATAAATTGCAAAATTTTTTTCAAATAAATAACATGCTTACAACTGTGCACGAGTTACAAGTCCTAAACATTGCATGCTAAAATATACCAACTAATTGTGAAAGTACAGAAGTGATATATTTTAACTACTAAATAGCAGAAAAAAGAATATAATAAAATAATAAAGAGTAATATTTATAAACTACATACAAATGCTTTTATGTTTACTCTGAATTTTTACAGCTTAAAATAAATGCACACAAGATCTTGAACTTTTTACAGTATTAATTTCAATAGATAATAGATAGTAATAAAAAGAATAATCATAATTACAATGTTTTTTTAATCAAAATTAACTCAAAAAGATAATTATAACCATTTGTGATGTCACAATATGGGAGAGAGTATCATGTATGACAGAAAAGAGAAAAAATCATAGAAAAAATTAAAATCTGCCACATTTAAAAATGTATATCAAACTGTTTTTTTTTTTTTTTTAAGCTTATGTAAAATATAAATGTAAAATAATTTTGAAATTTTATTACCACAACAAATCTTATTTTAATTTTGCTTACATTTTACAGAAACAAAATTTTTCTTTTGAACAAAATACTAAAATAAACAAAATCAATAGAATTTTAATCTGGGAATAATAATAATTTTCTTTTCTCTCTTTCTTATTTCCTACAAAAGAAAAATGAAAATACTCTCTAAGAAGCTGCTCAAAAAACACATGAATAATAAAAAAATTCAAATATATTTTAAGTTAGTTTACCTTCTGTTAGATGCAAGCAGCTGGTCATCAGACCTCTCAAGCTTTTCAATCTGTTCACACAAATCATGATAACCTCTTTCAGCAGCTATTGATATAGGGGTAAGACCTCGATTATTATGAACTTTGATTGCAGCTCTGTTCCACTGATATAAGAGTAATGCAACTTCAGTGAAACCTAGAGCACAGGCCCACATCTGAAATAAAAGATACCGTGCTTTTAAATATTAAATAATCCTATGTATAACAAGTCTCAGTTTATTTATTACAGCTCTGTTGCTTTTAAAACAGATTACTGCCTTTTCTGAAAGTGAAAATATCTTCATATAAAAAAACTGTAACTAAAATTGAAAAAGTACAAACATAAAATAAAAAATATGGACTTCAGCTAATGTATGCATTCACAGACACACACACAAAATTATAAATAAATAAAATAAAATAAAATAAAATAAATACAAATTTTTAAATACAGTAAATTTCTTATAATCCGGCATCCTATGCTGCAGCACACTGGATAACCCAACACAACATTCAGGAAGAAAAAAAATATATATATATATATATATATATATATATATATATATGTTTAATCACTTCTAATGTCTATAATAATCTGATGGAATTTAAGAATGAAAAATTACATAACAACTCATTACAAAAGTAGTTTTATTCCCTATTTCTGTCATTATAAAATCTTGGTTTACAACCCAGGGACAGTTGGAAAACCTAGGGACAGTTAGAGGATTTTGATGATTTTCCAAAACTTGATTTCTTGGATATGGTGAGCTCTAAAACTTATATCCTCATATGTTGTATTTTACATTGTTGAGTATTATTTTTATTATTATTATAGTCAATTTGGTTAAAAAAAAAAAAAAAAAAAAGTTTTACTGTCATTTTTTGCTTAATTGTCATTTTAACCCACATTCATCCTGTAATTAAGAAAATTTCATAATCCAGCATGAGTCAGGTCCCGAACATGCTGGATTAGAGATATCTGTAAATACTTCTTCCACTGGTTTAACAATAGTCTTTGAGTTTCTCCTTGTGACTAATATAGGTTAATAACCTGGTTCATGTATTTGAAGATGGAATTTATGTAGTTTACTTTTCACTGCTGAGTTACTGTGTGCTAGAATGATAAAAAACCTATACACAAGTGTATTTCAGATGACAATCAATAGAACATTTAAATGTTTTTCTTAAAAACTGAATTATAAATAAATTTAAGGATATTTTTCAATAGTAACGTGTAGGCGATAAATCACCAAATATTCTTTCAACTGTGCCTCATTTCATTAAAAACAAGAATCTTTCATTCATTTTGTTTAAAATATATTTTGCATTTGTTTTTCTACTTTAATGGCAATTCATTTCAAAAAATTATAGTTATTTTAATTTTTTTGGTCAATATCATATGTTTCAATGGTTTTATTTATTCAAAAAGTTTATACAATTCATATAAAATATTTATAGTTAATATAGTTAAAATACATATCTTTCACTCATTTAATTAAAATTAATTAGACTGCAATGATGAAATATTTTAAATACTAAAATAGATTGAAATGTATTTAAAGTTTGCCAAAAAGTGCTACTGAAAAATTTTCTTTTCTCATCTATTTAAACATGACATTAGATCATGATCTAAATAAAATAATTATCACTAAATCAAATGTGTAAACAATTTGTTTATATTTACACATATATTGAAAAACAATTTGTTTTATCAATAGATTTAAATATGTACTAAGGCTTGTACATCAACTAAAGAAAAATAAAAAACATTTTCCTCTTCTTCTGAGATTGAAAGCCAAGCCAGCATCAGAAAATTGTGTGGATCCAATCTTGATGTAACCTGACATCAGAATTTTTTTTACAATATTTTTTTCCCCATCATATATTATCCTATTAATTAGTGTTAAAAACTAAAACTTTTAATTTCTACCAAAACTTTTTAGGAATTAAAGGAATATGTAAGCCATATAATAATGTTATACAAAAAATAAATAACATAAATAAGTCTTACTAGACATAGATAAGACCACCAAAGTTTGACGGTAAATGAGTTTCACAGGAAAAATGTTCCAGTTTTTAATTAATTGCTTTTAAATTAATTATTGGAAACTTGGCGGATTGTTATATTGCATAAATGATTCATATGCATGTAACACAATATAGGACTGAGTTAGGCTGTAAGTCTAATCTACTAATACTACAAAATTAATTAGTGAAAAAAGTATTTTTAAATTTATAATTTATAACCTATTTGTTGTGTTTGGTTTGTGGGTGAGAAGAAGAGATGGGAGGAGAAACACTTTTTATTTGTTTCTACCCACAACTAGGCCAAAAAAAAATGATCGTGATAGTGACTGGTACATTACGAAGAATGGAGGCCAGCAAACGACCCAAAAGTGACCATCCTTACTTCACTTAAAATAATAAAAATATTCTTTTAATCTTGAAGATGATAAACTAAATACAAAATTATAAAATATAAATTTGAAGAAAAGGTAAAGTTACCTGTGAAGTCCTTGGCAGATGATGAGTAGTAAATCCAGACACATATACAGGAATTAATACACAAATTGGTTGAAGATTAATATTTATTTATTTATGAAATACTTGTATTTCTTTCATGAAAAATCGACTATCTTCTTTATAGAAACACTTTTGTTTCTCATAGAAATTAAACATTTGTTTTATAGTAAAAACTTTACAAATGAAGATATGTTTTTAAATTGATATATTCCAAACACAACCAACATTCTTCATCATAACACATTTTTTTTTTGATATATCTTGACAGTATGAACTTGAAAAATTTCTCATAACACACAAAAGGAAAATAACATCATTTTCTTCAAAAAGAAACATCATTTAAATATATGTATGTTTTAAATATGTATATATTATCAGACGAGAATTTTATATAGATATGCACCAATATTTTCGATGGAACGCCCCGTGAATATTAAAATTTATTTGTATGAAGATGGGCCAAATAGCAAATTAAAATGATGAAAGAAATTATAAAGTCAATACGTTATGTAAATACCAGGTTGTTCAATAAGTTTTGTCGTTCGATAAGAAAAACACAATGTTATGGTTCAAAATACACTTTATTTTTCAGTATAATCTCCCTGAACATTAATGCACTTGCTCCAACGATCCTCCAATCTGTGGATCCCATCCTTGAAGTGAGATTCCGGAAGGTCTGCAAAATACGCTTCAACAGCCGTTATGAGCTCTTCATTTGACGAAAAATGCTTGCCACGCATAAAATTTTTGAGTTCTGAAAACAAATGGAAGTCGCTGGGGGCCAAATCTGGTGAATACGGCGGATGCTCCAACTATTCGAACTTTAATTTATGGATTTTAGCCAGTGTCTAAATGCTCTTGTGACACGGTGCGTTGTCCTGATGAAAAAGGATTTTTTTCTTCTGCAAACCGGGTCTTTATCACGAATTCTTTCCTTCAACTAATCCAAAAGGTTGCAATAATATTTAGAATTAATTGTTTTACCAGTTTGCAAGTAATTCACAAATAAAATTCCTTTCGCATCCCAAAAAACTGATGCCAGAACCTTCTTGGCCGATTTCTGGGCACGAACTCGTTTCGAAGCCGAACAACCAGGTTCACACTACTCTTTAGCCTCTTGTTTTGATTCAGGATCATGGTGATAGACCCAAGTCTCATCCATAGTGATGAATCGATGCACAAAATCCACTTTATCCTTTTTAAAACGCTCCAAATGTTGTTGAAAAAGTCGCATTCGAATGTGTTTTTGTTCCATTGTTAGCGAATGCGGCACCCATTGTGCACACAGCTTTTTAAAACTCAAAATTTCATTTAAAATATGACTCACACTGCCTAATGAGATGTGTAGAGCCTCTACTAAATCCCTCTCAGTCAATCGACGATCTTCCAAAACCATATCCTGTACTTTGGCTACGATTTCTGGTGTTGATGCGGTTTTTGGACGTCCTTCACGTGGATCGTCTTCAAGGCTTGTACGACCACGTTTAAATTCAGCAACCCATCTTTCTACTATTCTAATTGAAGGTGAACGTTCCTTATACATTATTAACATTCGTTCGTGAATTTCTTTTGGTGCTACACCTTCCAAAAATAAGAATTTTATCACTGCACGATATTCAATTTTTTCCATTGTCGAAAATATTGTGACACGGCGACACTAAATGGCTTGTAAACAAAGAATGAATAGACTGATTGAAATGAACCTTCACATACGTTGATAAGAGTGAACCAACAAAACAAAAACAAATTTGGACTAGTAGTAACGCCCTCTCTTATCGACCGATAAAACTTATTGAACAGCCTGGTATGTAAGATCACTTCTTGAAAGAACATTCTTCAACTCACGAAAGAAAATCTTCACCTCTGCATGCTTTTCAGAGTACGGAGATCACATGAAAAGATTATTGAAGAAACTTGAGCACAAAAAGCAGTTGAAGAAAATTATTAATGATGAGATGATAAAAATAAAATAAATATTTAGAAGACACATGACGACATTCTTCTTTAGTTATAAAGCTAACACGAGGTCAACGAACAGAAGATCCATGGTGTGCCCTTATTCACACAATAATTTCGGGATGCCTTTGAAGGGGCCTTGCTCCTGGCGGCCTTAAAAAAACAACCTTTCCTGAAACCATGGCGTGATCATAGCAGCCTGAAATGTTGCCCGTATACAACGGTCTGGAGGGGCGCACGCACACATGCCCCGAAAAATTCCACCCAAAACTTCCAATCATCCGACCGCATCCATTACGGCAGGTGTCTAGCAGCGCAACTCACGCAGGTGGCCGAGAGCCCAGGGGAAAAAGAGAAAAGGTTACTGGAATACCAAAATACGCCAATTTGGCAGCGAGCGAAAGAGGGGGAGGTGACAAAATAAGCCAAGTTACGATGCAAAGTATGGAGAAATATGAATTTATTAAAAAGAGAATTGATAAACACCTAAAGAGGGGAGGCCAAAGCAGGTGGCCCTGTGCTGAATGACTTAAAATACGTCACCTGTGGAAACGAATTTGATAGGCTAGGGGTGTGTCCGAATAAACGGAAGTTCCACCCAAAGAACAAGCGAGAATGTTCTCGAACGATCTCCAAAACCGGAAGGAATGATTTCGAACAGGATTTTACCGGCTTGGAACATTCGAAAGCTAAGTAAGAAAAAAAACATTACAGGCGACGAAATGAAAATACACGAAACCGAAATAAAATTTAAATTGAGAACATTAATAAAAAGGAAGGTGATATGAAATAAAATGGCTAATAAAATTGAATTATACTAAACATATGGGGGGTTATCGAGTAACCACCACATATTACCCAGGGTCCCCCAAAAGAAAATATTGGTGAGATGACAAAAATGACAATTTTCATCGAGACAATATTTTCTAACACATGTACAAATATACTAAATAATTACACAAAATAAATGTATCAGAAATAGTTATAGGAATATAAATAACTGTTTTACATGATGTTCAAATACTAAAAGAAAAATACTTATTGTTATGATAGTAATCCTTATATGTTAAAGTGGAAGGTATACAAAATTTCTTCCAGAAGTATCTATCATATATTAAAAAAAAATTTAAAGTCTATGTGCAAAACAACAGTCCTTAACTTTGACGAGTCTCTTGTTAGGCTGTGCAAAATGCACTATAACAGTAGAATGCTTTAGCATATGTCAAAATATTTGATTATACAATAATATGTATATCTATATTCTTAGTTGTCAACAAAATGAAACATATTGTAACTGTATATGAATCATACAATAACTATATATAAAATATATGGTTTCAAATAACACATGATAACTTGAATGAATTTGTAAGTTGAAAATTGAACAATAAAAAATATATATATAAATGGTGCAGAGAGATTAGTTAGGCTCTCATAAAAAAATATTTACTTATATCACCACATAGCCTTTTAAGCTTTCAATAAATCTTAAATGAATAACTTTAGTATTATTCAATAACACATTTTCGCAAAAAAATAAAATAATAAGTTGCAAAAAGAATGGCAACAAAAGCATGATATTATTTTTCAATAAAAATATCTTCAAAATGAATATAATAACTTTCAAAGAGAGAATCTTTACACTCTCATAAAGGAATATTCTTGAACATTTTCAATATAAATTGACAATAATTGCATAAATACCTTTAATACTATACTTCATTCAAAATAAACATAAAACATAAGATGTTTAATATTCTGAAAAAGGAAGGAACTTATATGAACATGTCAATCTTATATATGACTTGATAATGTCAACTTACAAAGAAAAATCAATTATGTCAAAATTTTATATAGAAGATATCTAGAACATATTTACTTGTAATTTTCAAACATTTTTTTAAAAAAAAATTAAGTAAGTGATCACTTTTGCATTTGTCATAAATCAAGAATTTGCTTTATATAAATATATATAATGACTCATTCAACATCTTTGGATCCAAAGTATAAACACACAAAAGTATACAAAAAAAAAAAATATATATACTACTTATGGTGAGTCATACACTTTCTATACTTCAACAAGAAGAGAAGAAATATTAGTATGAATAAGTTTATCATGCATTTTCTTTTCTTTTTTTTTTATCAAACGAGGTTAAATGTTAAAGCATGCATGCATTGTAAAGAGAAGTCACAATAGAGAAAATAATTTGATGAGTACTCATCTTTATGTTTACCTTATATCAATTACAATTTCACCTTTCTTATTAGAATAAAACATTTGTCAAAAATCACTTTAAATGATGACATAATATTATAACAAGAATATAAAAAGACAAATTCTTTCTCCATTTTTTGCATCAACTATTGTAATTAAAGACTTTATAAGATTTAACAGTAGTAGAGTATAGCATACATGAGATTATATGTATGTATTGTAATAATTATGACTTATAGATAGATACAGTAAATAATAAAACTATTGAAAATCATACATACATCAAGAGGATGACAGCTGAATTGTATCAGGGAGAAGAAGACTTAAATAATGAAGAAAAAAAATAACAACAGCTGCCTGCAGCTTGGAGAAAAGAAAAAAAAAATTACATAGTGATTCTTCTTACTGGAGTATCAGTCTGGCTAGCTTAGACTGATTATACTACAAAGCAATAGTCATCCTGAAAAAGGAAAAAGAAAGTTAGTCTATTTCTTATACAGTTTATGATTGCGAGGGCGAAGATCATAATTTTTATATTGAGTGGACTTGTTTTTAACACCAGTATGAGTGCTATCAGGAGGAGCTTGTGACGGTACTGATTTACTTGAACAAGAAGATGTTTGTTGACACTTAGAAGAAGAAAGAATTGTAGGAGATGTGCTACATGCAGCATCATGATTTGAAACTTGAATAGAAGAGTGTTGTCTGACAGGAGTGGAGGATGCATTATCAACAGCTGATTGATCATGTGATGCATTTTCAGAAGAAACTGAAGGATGTTGCAGTGCTTCATTTCTCTTTTGAAGCTTCAAGATTCGATTAGTGTGAATCAACATAGGGGAAGCATGACTATTATTGGAATCTTGAATTTGAATGAGCACAGGAGAAATTATTTTCTTCACCACATATGGGCCTTGTATTTTCTTGTTAAACACATTGGGAAATTTTACGTAAACAATGTCATTAACATTGATGTTGGAAAACTTTAATTTTTCTCTGGATTTTTGGTACACCTTTTGTCTAGATGATTCGTTATTCTTGTAAGCTTGATAGTATATTTTTTCAATAACATCCATCAATTTATGAATTTCATATGCAGTATTGAGAATTTTCCATGAAACTTGAGTTTTATAATTGGAATAAATGTCGTTTATCTCTCTTCCAAAATGAAGAAGATTTGGAGAGAATTTTGTAGCTGGATGAGGTGTAGCATTATATATGGATTGGTGAATTTTTAGAGCAGTTGGTATATCACATCCTTGTGAAGCCATTGTGTTCACAGACGATTTTATTTGAGAATTGACTCGTTCACTTAAACCGTTAGCTTGGGGATGGGCTACAGAACTATGCTCCAATTTAATGCCAAGCTTTTTGTTAAAATATGAAAACATATCACTCGTAAATTGAGAGCCATGATCAGTGAGAGTTAATTCGGGTTTTCCATGAGTGGAAATATAATGCAATAAGGCTTTCGTAACTGACTCAGCACTGATATTATTCAAGGCATATAATTCTAAATGACGAGAGAAATGGTCTATCATGGTCAACACATATTGACGATTTCTCAATGGGCCGAGTAAATCCATAGAGACCTTTTGATTGGGAGCAGTTGGGAGTGGTGCAGGTAGGTATGGAGCAGTGTTTTTTTTATGATTCTTATTTACTAAACAAATTTCACAAGAGTTGACATAATTAATGGTATCAGAAACAAGGGTTTTCCAGGTAAATCTTTTCTTTAAATTAACAATGGTTTTATGAATTCCAGTATGAGTAATATGAGCAATTCTTAAGGCTTTTGCTCTAAGTGACACAGGTAAAACAGCTTTGTGCAGCTCGATATCTTCTGAAGAGAAATGACCATTATAGCAAAGTAACTCATTACTTGGATTAATATAGTAGCCATTTAAACTTTTAGATTTTTTGTTATTTTTAAGATCTTCATAAATTTGTTTAATTTTTGGGTCCTTTTGTTGTTCAGAGAAGATGGTGTGATCAAGAATTTCTAATAATGGATCTTGATTATTATCATTATTAGGAGGTGAAGAATCACTCAGAAGATGACATGTGTGGTGTATTTTGTCAACTAAACCACATGGAAAGTGAGGAATGTCATTAAGTAAATCATTTTGATTATCAACAATAGGTAAAGGTTCTTGTGAAGTAATAAGATCTGGATTATTATTGAGATCTTCAGTAGGAATGTGAGGTGTTCTACTCAGAAAATCTGCTAACACATTCTCTTTGCCTGGTACATGCTGGAATGTGTACGAATATTCTGACAGTTCTAACATCCAACGAGTAGTAATATCAGCAGGTGATGTAGCTTTTTTATAATTATTAAGTGGCTTTGCATCAGACAATAGAATAAAGGGTCGACCAAAAATATAGTATTTAAAAGCAGTTATGCCTTTGTAAATGGCATAGAGTTCCAGTTTGATGGCAGGGTAGTGCCTTTCTGATTGAGATAGAGTTTTGGAATAATAGGAGATGGGTTTAAGTTCACCATCAAATTTTTGCATAAGAACAGCTGAAATTGCTGTCTTTGATGCATCTGTATTAACATAGAACGTTTCATTCCAGTTTGGGAGATTGAGCATAGGTTTATGGAAGAAAATGTCTTGTAATTTTTTAAATGCATTTTCTTGTTCAGATTTCCAAGAAAACTTATTTTTAGGTTTGGTGACTTCAATGAGAGGAGTAATCAATTTAGAAAAATTAGGTATAATTGATCTATAAAATGAACACAAACCGATAAAACTCTTTGTTTGCCTCTTGGTTTTAGGCGTTGGAAAAGAAGTGATTTTTAAAATATTACTTGTAATAGGAAGAATTTTATGATCTGTGAGTTGGAAACCCAAAAAGTTAATGCTTGTTTGCATGAATGCACATTTTTCAGGAGACAGAGTAATGTTATTAGCAATGAGAGTGTCTAATAGTTTTGTGAGTTTCATGGACATTTCTTCAAATGAATTAGCACCCACTACAATATCGTCTTGATATGCATAACAGGAATCAATTTGAGATAATTGAATAACAGAGTCGATTAATTGTTGGAAAGTGCTGGCGGCCGTCTTCAGGCCAAATACTAGACGTAAATAGGTAAAAATTCCCCATGGAGTAGTAAAACTAAGTTTATCTTGCATATCTTTAGGTACAGCAATTTGCCAATATGCAGAGGGTAAGTCAAGAGTGGTATAATATTTAAATTTTGACAACTGCACCAATAGATTTTGAATTCTAGGAAGAGGATATGATGATGGGATTATAATCGAATTTAACAATCTTAAATCAAGAGCCAAACGATACTTTTGAGGCTTAGACATATCAGTTCTCTTCTTTTTAACAAGAAGCATGGGACACGCCCAAGATGAATTTGATCTCTCAATAATACCAGCGTTCAACATTTGATTAATTTGGTCAAGAGCTTCTTGCTCGAGTGCTTGTGGTACAGGAAAAGGTAATGTTTTTACTGGATGAGAATTTAACATGGTAAACTGAGGATTGACCAGGTCAGTATGACCTAAAGTGTCAAGAGATTTCGAAAAGGCAAGCGCTTTACTACATAATAATTTTGTTAAAGCTTCCCTTTCATGAGGAGGTAAATGTTTAAGATCAAAGTCATTTGGAGATAATTCCTGAATACGTTTTCTTTTAATCTCTTCAGATGGCAAAATTAAATTACAATATTCGTTTTCAAATTCTAAATCAAAAGAGTATTCTTCAATATCTTTTTCATCTACATTGATACATTCACCAATAATTGAATTTTTATTTAAATGAATATCGAGCTTTGATATATTCTGACATACAACCAAAAATAAATCATTTTGAATTGAAGATTTTGAGTGCAATGATTGATGTAACACAAGACCTTTATTTTTTAAATTGGGTTTGAAAACAAAATATTCAGATGGAGGATTGAGATACTTAACATGTAAATAAACAAACGAATTAGGAGGTATTAATTCTCTATGAAGTAATTGTACCATGTTGGAATTCACCAAGACCTTATTACCATAATTTAAATGAGTTTGCTTTTCACCAACATAGCTATCATCATTAGTATTCTCAGATGAGAAATTCTTGCTAGGAATATTATTATCATTATTAGACACATAATTCACCATATTACCATAATCAGTTGGAAAATAATTAGGAAAATAAGTAAAATTACCATCAATATAAGGATTATGAAAATTCATAGCAGAATGAGCCATATTATTTGTACACAAACCATTATTTTGAACATTATAATTATAAGGATAGGTTGTATAATTGTTGGACAACTGTAAATTTGAATTATCATACCTTACACAAGTATTATCAATGTAAGTATCACTCGTTAGATTATTTGACATAGATTCTTCATAATAAGGCATTTTGTGTGCATCGAGAGAATATGGTACATTTGAATTCACATAATTATATTCAGAATTCATAAAATAGCAAGTAGGAGATTCATTATAACTTTGAAAAGGAATGTGTTTGTCCTTAATTAGGATAGACTTAAAACTTGGAGAAATAGTAATAGAATGCTTGTTAATAAACTCAAAGCCAAGTATGGCTTGAAAGTGAACATTTTGAATTTTTGTAAGGTAAAATACATGATGAAAAAAATATTTATCAATTTTAAATGCTATCTCTATGCATCCTTTGAAGAAAACCTTAGAATTTATGGTTGACACGGATACATTCCTGGATAAAAATTTGTAATGAAGCCTGGATTTAATGCTATTAAAGCATTCTTCATCCAAGAGAGATAAACTTGATCCAGTATCTATTAATGTGGAGATTTCATTATGTTGAACATTTATTAGGATGCATGGAAGAACATAAGAGTTGTCAAAAGAACTGCATATGACATGATTTTCTTGTATGTCATCGTTGATTTCAAAATTTTGTTTGGAAGGCAAAGAATTATATGAACAAGAAGATTTGTTAAATTTAGATGTCATAGGAGAAGTTTGGACAGCTGTGGATGACACTAAAGTGACTGACGAGCGTTTGTCCAATTGTTGATGTTTGTTGTTGTTGTCAAAGTGTACTGACCCTGAATGAGAATTACGGGAGAGAAGGCGGTCAGTAGAACCAGTCTCCCTTATTTGTTTAAATGATAAACATTGTTGTTATTTTCAGAAGAAGAAGAGGTGTGGCCTTTCTTTCTGTAAGGGTGAGACGAAATTTGAGTTGAAGAGTTTTGATTAGAATTACTAATAATGTTTTTGAATTTGTAGCATGAGTCCATACGATGATTAAATTTCCCACAGAACGCACACTGCACAACATCTCGTCTGTGATAAAAGGATGTAGAATTTTTTTTGTGAGAAAACTTATCAAAGGTGGGTTGATAAGGACGATTCCGGTAAAAATTACGTTGATGAAAATTATTGTTACGTTTATTTGTAGCCTCTTGTCTCGGTGGAGAAGGCGAAAATGTCCTAGGTCTTCTTTGAAAATTACGAGAAGTATGAGAACTGTCCTTTTGAGTTTGTAAAGGAGAGTAGTTGGTTTGAGAATTGTGATAAATTTTATCCTTCGTATGCTTTATAGGAGTTTTATGAAGAGTATTACTAGAATTATCGTGGACATTTTCAGAATCGATACAATAGGCTTGATTAAAATTCTCATAAGATTTTTTAGGGGGAGAGTCATATATATTTTGAAGAAAAGTTGCTCGTTCAAGAGCTAATTCGAAGGACGTAATATTTTCTTCTAAGATTTTACGTTTGATTTGTTTAGGCAAAGCCTCAAGAAAATGAGTAAACTTTAATGAATTAAGAGCAGAAAGATCCAATTTTGGATAAGCAAGTCGAAGTTGTTTATCCAACCGAAAAGCAAAATTTTTAACTGATTCATTTGAATCTAAGGTCAAGTTCTGTAAAGATTTTAGAGAAACAGATTTTTTTGTGGGTAAGAAATAGTCTATAAATGCCTTTCGAATTTCACTAAAATTAGAGTTCTTGAGCTGTGACTGAGTTTCAAGAAAGAAGAGTAAGGCGGTGCCCTCAAGTTTTGATTTAAAGAGAACAAAAAGTTCCTTGTCTGTAAAGTTATTTAGTTCCTGTAAGTCAGATAATTGATCGAAGAAAAATTCTACAGTTTGAGGGTTACCGTCGAAAGGTTGGATTGCAATATTTAGTTTGGCTTTTGGAGGCATGATGAAAAATTTAATATAAGAGCTCAATATATGACATGATAAATTTGGTTATTGACTGGTCTTGTGATGAATAATATATATATAAATTGACCCGTTATTTAAAATATTGATGACTTTCATATACGTCATAAACCATTTTTATATATTAAAAAAAAAGAAGAGAAATATATACTAACATATTAGTATCATATGAAGAATATAAGACCTAAATATTTTATGTAAATATTTATATATAATATGGCTCAAAACATAAATTATTATATGTATGACAAGAAGAATAATTTATCTTAGCATGAACAATAATTTTTACCAGTACCTCCGTTAAATAATGCATATATATATTAGTTGCAAAATATAGCAAGACAAGAAAAAATATATATGGAAAAATTATGCTATATATATATCATGCACTGCTCCAGAAAAATATTATTTCAGTATAGAATCAATATGTTGCAATTAATTACTGCACCACTCTCAATAAAATATAATTAATAATATTAATGTATGAAGAAAATAACTTGAAAAATAATGAAGAATTAACTGAAGATAATGACGACAATATGTATAAATATAACAAAAATACGATGGTGGCAAAGGAAAAATGGATGGTCATGGAATGTTGGACACGCTTTGGTCAGTGCACCAAAGAAAATAAGAAATGTTGTGTTTGGTTTGTGGGTGAGAAGAAGAGATGGGAGGAGAAACACTTTTTATTTGTTTCTACCCACAACTAGGCCAAAAAAAAATGATCGTGATAGTGACTGGTACATTACGAAGAATGGAGGCCAGCAAACGACCCAAAAGTGACCATCCTTACTTCACTTAAAATAATAAAAATATTCTTTTAATCTTGAAGATGATAAACTAAATACAAAATTATAAAATATAAATTTGAAGAAAAGGTAAAGTTACCTGTGAAGTCCTTGGCAGATGATGAGTAGTAAATCCAGACACATATACAGGAATTAATACACAAATTGGTTGAAGATTAATATTTATTTATTTATGAAATACTTGTATTTCTTTCATGAAAAATCGACTATCTTCTTTATAGAAACACTTTTGTTTCTCATAGAAATTAAACATTTGTTTTATAGTAAAAACTTTACAAATGAAGATATGTTTTTAAATTGATATATTCCAAACACAACCAACATTCTTCATCATAACACATTTTTTTTTGATATATCTTGACAGTATGAACTTGAAAAATTTCTCATAACACACAAAAGGAAAATAACATCATTTTCTTCAAAAAGAAACATCATTTAAATATATGTATGTTTTAAATATGTATATATTATCAGACGAGAATTTTATATAGATATGCACCAATATTTTCGATGGAACGCCCCGTGAATATTAAAATTTATTTGTATGAAGATGGGCCAAATAGCAAATTAAAATGACGAAAGAAATTATAAAGTCAATACGTTATGTAAATATGTAAGATCACTTCTTGAAAGAACATTCTTCAACTCACGAAAGAAAATCTTCACCTCTGCATGCTTTTCAGAGTACGGAGATCACATGAAAAGATTATTGAAGAAACTTGAGCACAAAAAGCAGTTGAAGAAAATTATTAATGATGAGATGATAAAAATAAAATAAATATTTAGAAGACACATGACGACATTCTTCTTTAGTTATAAAGCTAACACGAGGTCAACGAACAGAAGATCCATGGTGTGCCCTTATTTACACAATAATTTCGGGATGCCTTTGAAGGGGCCTTGCTCCTGGCGGCCTTAAAAAAACAACCTTTCCTGAAACCATGGCGTGATCATAGCAGCCTGAAATGTTGCCCGTATACAACGGTCTGGAGGGGCGCACGCACACATGCCCCGAAAAATTCCACCCAAAACTTCCAATCATCCGACCGCATCCATTACGGCAGGTGTCTAGCAGCGCAACTCACGCAGGTGGCCGAGAGCCCAGGGGAAAAAGAGAAAAGGTTACTGGAATCCCAAAATACGCCAATTTGGCAGCGAGCGAAAGAGGGGGAGGTGACAAAATAAGCCAAGTTACGATGCAAAGTATGGAGAAATATGAATTTATTAAAAAGAGAATTGATAAACACCTAAAGAGGGGAGGCCAAAGCAGGTGGCCCTGTGCTGAATGACTTAAAATACGTCACCTGTGGAAACGAATTTGATAGGCTAGGGGTGTGTCCGAATAAACGGAAGTTCCACCCAAAGAACAAGCGAGAATGTTCTCGAACGATCTCCAAAACCGGAAAGAATGATTTCGAACAGGATTTTACCGGCTTGGAACATTCGAAAGCTAAGTAAGAAAGAAAACATTACAGGCGACGAAATGAAAATACACGAAACCGAAATAAAATTTAAATTGAGAACATTAATAAAAAGGAAGGTGATATGAAATAAAATGGCTAATAAAATTGAATTATACTAAACATATGGGGGGTTATCGAGTAACCACCACACTATTATACTTATTTTACGACATAAGTTCAACTATAAACATTAATTGAATAGATAGGGAATTTTTTTTTACTCACTACAGTCTCACTTTTTTAGAAAAATAACAATATTTAGTACTTTCTAATTTTTTTTAATTATTCAACTTTTAAATTTTTTCATTAATTTAATTTTTATCAGTTTGATTCAAAAACACTGAACTTAAAATTTGCCATTTGGAGCTAATGATTTGCACTTTAAAAAAGATTTTTAATATTTCTGTTAGTACAAAATATTTTTATGAAAGCATTACCCAGCATGCAATCTGGCAGATACATTTTTTAAAGATAAATTTTGATCTTTTTAAGTGTACATAAGTGAACTATCTTACCAAAGGAGTACAACCTCTTTTATCTTGACTCATTGCATCAACTTCTCTTTCCAGCATCAGAGATGAATTCTCAGTCCTCCAGTGCAGCAGGGTACAGACAAGACGAGAAAATCCTAAAGCTGCCGCCAAATGAAGCAATGTTAGATCAGAACATGTGGTGGTAAGAATAGGAGAAACATCATCATGTCTAGTCCAACTGCCTGTCATGAACTTTTGACAAAGTGTGACCAATCGATCTTCAAAAGATTTCTGCTCATCATTGGCATTCTAAAGAGTTAGAAAAAAAGATGCAAATATTTTGACAAATTTAATCTTATAATATGTTGGAAATTTTTTAAAAAACATTGAATATATGATACATCTGATATTTCAAAATATTGACACATTGGTTAAAAATAAATAAATTAATTAATTAAAAACTGTCCATACAAAGATGTTTACTAACCTAATTTTATAGTTACGATTCAAATTTAAGATATTAATCCAGTATTTATAATAAATGTTCAAATTAATGACTGTCACCATCCATTTCTGACTATGAACCATTACTGATTCAGTAATGATTGGCAAAGTTCACAGTGTGATTTCTGTAGAGGCATTCTTTATCTCATCCCACAGTATATACAGTGCGTATTCTACACTTCAGGGTTAATATTTTTGTTGTTGTTTTGTTTCTATCAGCTAGCTCTTCTGAATAGTCGTTACTTACTTCTAATATGTGTTTGGTTATTTTGGCAGTTATCCTTTTAAGTGTTAAGTATAGATATTTTTACATAACTAACAGTGGTAATGTTGTTAGTTGTCATCACATAAAAATTTATTATCTTTAAGTTTTTTAGCATTTTTTAATCATATTAAGTACTTATTCATTCTCCAATATATTTAATTCATTACTGCATAAAATATAAGTCATATCATGGAAAATTTTAAAAGTTTTTTAACTTAGAGAAAACCTGCATGCTTGTTTGTTTTTACAAGCATATGGTTGAGTGGTTGGCGGTTAACTTGTTTTGAGTCTTTTAAGTTAGCTATTTTTCCATTAGTTAACTTTTATGATACAACTTGATATAATGAGATGTCATACTTTGTAGTAAGTGTGTCTTACATATGTTGAATTTCTTGTTTTAGTTTTCAACATTATAATGTCATTATTCTGCACCTAATTGTTTATATAAGATAAAAGTTCAGTGAGTCAGCATGTAGGCAGCAATGTGGCACTGGTGTATGAATATAATTTAGAAACAACGGACAAGATAAATGTACTTACTTGAACAACACTGTTAGTCGTTAGACCAGCAGCAGAACCATCTAAACTAAAAGTCAATTTAGTTTCCATGATTTCTAACCTTTCTAACAGAGATAGTTTTAAGGTACTATCTGCAAAAATAGAATAGTAATCATGAATATTGACAGATGATTTTACATAATATATCTAATAGTTAAGTTCAGATATTGATACAATAAAACTTCATTAACATGAAATCGCTTAAAGCCAAATTTCGCTGAACACGATATAATACTGAAGTTCCACCAGATAAGTCTAAAAATGAATATTAAACAATTTGTTTACCACAAAATTGAATTTTGCAAAATCCTGTTTAAGATGAAAGAAATTTTTATTCTAAAATCAAAACAATTCCTAATTCCTTAACAATTCCTATTATCCCTTTTCAATAATTCAAAGATACATGTTACATCTTATTAAAAATGGAAATTTTTTTCATAGTTTGAAAATGACCTAATATGGAAAAGTTTTTTAGAAAGTGGTGAGATAGCGAATTCCTAATTAATCCCTGCTTTTCTTTGTCTTCTAAAAAATTGAAATTTTCTCATAATAACCATATAGTGCTATATATCTGTCACAATGAAAATTTAGATGAAATACATTCCTTAAAAGAAGTAATTGACAAAAAATGAAGGAAAAGTAACTAACCGATTTAAGAAAAAAATATGATTAGAAGGTAAAAGAATTTATTATCTTATAAAATGATGATTCATTTTTTAAAATCTAAAATACATTTTCTATTTCTTAATAATAAATTATGATTTCATGAGCAGAGATATTTTTTTTAGATTGATTTAATTAGTTTTTACATCTAACACAGATGGCATGACTATTTTGATCATTAACACAAAAAGCCTCATAAATCAAAATTTTTTTTTAATTTTATGTTAATGAAGCTCTAATGTATTATAATGCATGTAAAATAATTTTATATTATGTCAGAAGTATTACACTTTTTTGGTTACTAGGATACCAATCACAATTTTGTCGCAAATGTAGCAAATTGCTTCGTTCATACCAACAAGTGTAATAAATTATTTATTGACATCAAATGACAGTGCAATAATATCACAGTTTAAAGGGGCAATAACAATTTAAAAAATACAATGGGAAATAGGTGATATTCACAATTCCTATATAATCTTTTACTGGGGGATTATTAGAGTAATTTTAATATATATAGATGCATGCATTGTTTCAATATGTATATCTATAGATAAAGATAATATAATTAATTTGATTTTTCTAAAAAAATCAATAAGAATTTTTTTTTTTTTGGGGGGGGGGGGGGGATTATGTAACTATTGGATTTTTAATTTTTGTTTCTTGGACAATGATAAATTTATAATTTAGCTACTACCAAAACTATTTAAAAAATATATTGTAATTGCTCGATAGTTTCTTAGAAAGGGGTAAGAGAAAGCAAAATAGTGCTGTGAAGTATAAACTAAAACTATTTTGTCAAATTACAAAAGAAATTTTTTTCACCAATTTGTTGCATATAAATCAAAGAAAAACATAATCACATAATTTATCATTATGAATACTCATATATAATACATAAATCAGATATAAAATAACAAAATCACCAAAAGTTATTTCTTTCATGAAAGGTATGATATTTGTTACACTATCTTGAGGAGATTATTTAATAAATTTTGATTCATTTATAAACTATATCAATATATTTTAATATAAAAATGTAATTTCTTACAGTATAAAAGTAGTGCTTTCATAGCAAAAAGAATAACATATCACAGACAAAAGAAAACATGTAATTCAATAAAGTAAATAAATAATAGATTAGATACATTATTAAATATCAATAATCCAATACATTAATCCAACTTAGTAAAAATTAAATCCTTGAACAATTCAACACTTTGCAAAAAAATTAAATATTCAAAGCAAAATGATTTTAAAAGCATTCTTAAAGCGTTTTTACCTTCAACTGAAAACCAATCTTCTGATTTAATATTTGTGGCAGATTGTCTTTGTCGATATTCAAAAAATACTGAGTTAGATATGACAAATCCTTCACAGGCAACCTGTAGAGTTACTAATCCTGTTTCATGGGCTATAAAGAAGATACCAACAAATATAATCATTATAATATTAACTGCAAATCAGTAAAATTAGTATCTCTTTAAGTAACGTGTAGAATAATTTAACAATTAAAACAAGTATATAATAAATACCTATAAACATTAAAATTATTTATTAATATTTTTGTTACATCTGTGAAATAAATACAAAGGTTTGTTTAACAGAACAGAATATATAGAAGTTTCTGCTGATTCTATTTAAAAAAATAATAATATAGAAGAGTAAGAAGAAAAAAATAGCAGAATTTTATTTTAAATACATTAAATTTATAATAAACTTGAATTTTCTTAATTAGGATTTCAAATTAGCACGAATATTAATTTACTAAGTCTAAAAATCTACCTTTTTTCAAAAAGCAAAAGGACAACTGAATTCTATATTCTATTATAAACTACTGTTTATATTCCACGAACTTTATTAATACTGCTAAATACAATTTTAATAACAAACCAATAAATCATAAAAGAAAATTCCCAAAACCATTAATTTGAAAGATTAACATTGAGGATATGTATATTAATGTGTGGAAATTTTTTCCCAGAGAGAAAATTCGCCTTGGATATAGCATATCAAATGAAAATCAAATTTTGAATTGCTTAAAAGGCGCAAATGCCAACCTAGTGAAAAAGATTCCATGCCGGGAATCGAACCCGAGCCATCAGTATCAGTAATACTGATGGCCCGGGTTCGATTCCCGGCATGAAATCTTTCTTCGATTCGTTGGAATGTTCGAAGCTGGATGAAAAATCTCGGGTAGCGGAGATTTTTTTGGAATTGCGGAAAAAAGTTGGGGAACATTGCTGTTTGCTATCAGATTGGGTGTTGAGATGATATTTCGTGAAAAGCTGGAGTAAATCAATGGTTGACTCAAAAATTGCTCAAAATGTTGGCGAATCTGATAGCGGCTTTAAGGGTAATAAGGTAATACATTTTTTATTAACTAATTTTTGAAAATTGATTACTCATATTACTTTTCTATTTTTTTTTTTTTTTTTTTTTTTTTTTTTTACATAGATTTGCAAATTAGGACGTAAATAAATCATTTTAATTGAAATTACTCTTTAAATTTAGGCATTTTTTAAAAAATAACAACATTAACGAAAGTTTAAAATTATAAAAGTTTATAAACAAAGTAATTTTGCCCCAATTTATATGTTTTGAAGTATACATTTTAAACAGATAAAAATATTTAAACAAAATCTTGCTAATTAGAAGACAATAATTCAAATATTTGATGAATTGTATTGAAAAACATAATGAAACAAAATTAAGTAATTAACTATTTGAATCCATTTTTTATTCATGTAAAACAAAAAAGAATATTAATTATTTTAATTTTTCAAAATTGACTTTCAACACGGTGATAAAATATCGTTAAAATCATCACAAATTAAAAAAAATATATATATCTTAATAAATTATTAACATTTATTATTCTTTAAATCTCCTATTAATTATATATACTTGTATAATTTTGATTATTACTATTTTTTTAAATGTCATCCTCATAGCTTAATGGTAAAGCACTTGAAGTGCTATTCCAGGGTTCTGGGTTCAATTCCTAATTTGCACATTTTTTTCTCTAAGCTCAGTTAGCAAAATGAAAATTTTCACACATTTAATATTCAATTGTACATATTTAGTATAAAAACAAACAATATCTCCCTCTCTCCCTAAAACCTTAAAAACCCTGAATAACTCACTGGGTTTTTTTTCCTGAAAGGAAATGAGAAAATAAAATTAGTGTTTTTTGCAAATTCTGCTGGTGAGGTAATAACTAACGATAATGCTTCATTTAACTCATAGTCAGTGTTGGAAAATTCAAAGACAAAATTTTGTGGGACAATTTTATGTTAAGTTCATGTTTATTACAATAAATGAAAATATTTTACTCTCGATATTCATTTTCCTCTCATTGATTTAACTATTTTAAGCCATTTAATAAATATAAATTTTATTATTTTTCTTAAAATCATAAAAAGATAAAGAAAATTCAGTGAAAAAGCGATGAACTTTCTATAATAACTAAAAAAAAAAAAACTACGATTAATGACACTTACTGGTTACGAAATATTATAAAATTTTTAAGTTTAGCAAGTATATAAAGAAAATACCTATATAATTAATAAACATGCTACTAACAATTTTTATCACTTTTTGATCTATGCAATAAAAAATAAATGACAAATTGTTGCAAAATTCCCAAAACCTTTTTCTTAGATTTAGGGGAAAAAAGTTTATGCAATGATAAAAGATCAAGAAATATTTATGGCATCAGATGTATGTTAGAATTCTATATTTACCTGGACTATAACATCTAAGCACTCCACTTTGAACTAAGGTGGTTGGCACACTAACTCCATCAAACAAAATAGTATAAGGTGATGAGGATGAATACCAAGGTCCGGTTACAAGAACCTTAACACCACCCTAGAAAAGGAAAAGTCTGTAAGTGTACAGAAAATAACATAAAATTGCATCTGGAATAGGATTTAACCCCTTTAGGATTAACATCATTTAATGACATTTAAATTTGTAATAATTAATTCAATGCAGTCCTCTTTTTTTTTGGCCTTATTTCATTCCAGAGTCAGAGTTCTTCAAGTAGTCAAGGCAAACACTGATTATGACTAAATATTTTGGTACTAAAAAACTAAAACTATACTTATCCTATATGGAGCCCATATACAATAACCATCCTGAAGAAGTTAATAAAATATTAGGTATTTGTCTTGATTTGATGGTTTACGGCTCTTGTCCACTCAAGCAAAGACAGTCACAAGTTAACGCTAAACCTATGGGGAGGTTTATTGTTAATATCTCGTTTACTTTTTTTTTTTTTTTTTTGGGGGGGGGGGGGGATATGACATATTTTAGGTCGATGGAAAGCCGTCTTTCTTTGACTTTTTCAATTTTGGTAGCATTTTTTTATGATAACAGTTAATATTTTCATAACCAGTTTTGGAAGTGAAAGTAACTTTATAAAAAATATTGGCTCTCGAGTGTCTTCGCCCGAAACACACATGTCTTAAGGCATATCGCACACTGAGCAGACAAGGCGACAAAAGCATAAGACAGAAGACAAATTCTAGTTTTCAGTTTCTTAACCATCACTTTTTTGTCACTTGTCTGCTCAGTGGGCAATCCGCCTAATTGTAAATAAATACAGTAGTGAAACAACAGGGTCTAACTCGATTTTGCAATGACTATTAAAAATTCGCTATAAAACAGAGAAAAATATACAATTCTATCTCCTTTACCTAGGCATATTACTCTTCACCTCATAAATATAATCAAATCAAAATTGACAAAGTAAGAGCATATCTATAAGTGTAGCTATATTTCTCAACAAAGTTTCAATTCTTGTATGAAGCCTCCAAAATAGGGATCAGTCCAGGTTTTACTCCCATTAGATCCTGATTTTGTGAAATTGTTAGGAATTTTCACATTTGAGAAAAATCGACATAATTTTGTGAATTTCAATTTATCGTTACATTCAGATTCCTATTTATCTATTTTTAACATTTTAACTAGTATTTGGAAAATAGTTGTTGTCCTCGGTAGAGAACTGGGAAATAATATCTGAATCTAACAGGAAATAATATCTTATCTAGGAATATTAATGTTTAATTCATGGCGTGCATAATATATGACTCGTTATGATCATCATAAAAATGATGTTTTTTATTATTGTTAATTTAAATATAGAATTTATTTATAAGTCTTTAAAATTTTAATCTTTGAAAATATCATATTCCAAATAGTCGTTATTTGTTAAATTACAATGTTGTTATTTATATATATATATATATTTCACATTTTCTGTGAACAATTTATATTTTAAGTTAAATATTGGTTGGAAAATAGTTGTTGTTCTCGGTAGAGAACTGGGAAATCCGAAGTATATCTGAATCTTTTTATTGGTTGTTCTGCAACTTATTTTATTCATTTTCTGATTGGTCCACGTTTGATGTCCAAAAATGGAATACTTCTGTTGCCACAATGACAAAAAAGTAATAAAAACTTAATAGTAATAATAATAATTGGAAAACAAGCTGTGATAAAGATTTCAAACTAACTTTATTTAAAAGTGCAATTTTTTTTTTTCTATGCAACGGTGCAAAATTTAAAATGTGCGATGTTTAGAAGTTTAAAAATTTGCAGTTCCGAAAAATTTAAAACTGAAATTTCATTTAAAATTTGCTTATGATGGGTCGAGGAATATTAATGTTTAATCCATGTCGTACGTAATATGAGGAGGTCAGAAGTCAGTCGGATTAACTCCATCCAATAAAAATGCACATTTTAAACAGCTAAAGTTATACATCTATAAACTACTGTTTTTTTAATTATAGGTCTAGGAATATTCATGTTTAATGCATGGCATATGTAATATATGACTCGTTATGATCATCATAAAAATGATGTTTATTATTATTATTAATTTAAATATAGAATTTATTTATAAGTCTTTATCTTTGAAAGTATCATTTTCCAAATAGTCGTTGTAATTTGTTAAATTACAATTTCATTATTATTATTTTGAAATTGTATAAAGTTTATTATTATTATTATTTTTTTTTTTTTTATGGAAAAATAGCAAGGTAATAGGTTATTTGGCAATTTCTGTTGTCTTGAGGTAGATGAGATTTTATTTTTTAAAAGAATCAATTTGTGAAAGATTAAGTTTAGGATTATTTTTAATATAAAGAATTTTGTGAAAGGTCTTGTTTTAAGATGACAAAAATTGTGAAGGGAGATTTGAAAGGCTTAAATTTTTTCTAAACATAGAATAGCCTTAGGAGAAAACTGTCAATTATGACGCTAGTGGAATACCGTTTAATTTACAAAAAATATCTGTAGTCTTTCGTTAAAACAGATTTTTTCTGTAAAAAATACATTTTTTTTTTTTTGTAAAAATTACAAAATTCAGTTTTTTTTTTTTTTTTTTTTTTTTTTTTTTTTTTTTTTACAGAAAAAACTCTTTTTGCAAAAAATACAAATTTTCCCCGTAAAAATTACAGATTTTTTTTACAATGTAGAAGGTTGCATTCTTTTCTACTGCCCATGCCCATGTAGCGATGCCCATGGCTACTTTACTATACCTAAATCTCACTTTTATGACTATAGCTTTTGTCGTTAAAAATTTTTTGGAGGGATCACGGACTTTAGTGAGCACACTGTACATTGAAAATGATTTTCCCTCACACACTAAAATATATCAAAATTGTTTTGAATGCCTATGTAAAACAAACTACAAAGGCTTACCACTTTTTTTTTTTTTCTAATACTAAAGAGCACCAGTAAATCTCAATTTCTCAATCCACATATCAATGAAATAGCAGTCCGAGTACAGATACGCGAGTTGGAGTGCGGACCACATGACTAGACAAATCGAATTCATAAACAATTTTCATCTATGAATGAATGTGTTAAAAAAAGGGCAACGTAAAAAGATGAAAAACTATAAAAATAGCACAAAAAATTTGCAAAAAACCAAGAAAAAAATTTACTAAAGTGAGATAAAAGATTGATACTGGACTTTTTTAGACTTTATGCGGAAAAATCGGTGCTAAACGTGAAAAGTTAAAAATTGATTTAAAAAATTCTGAAAGATAATAAATAAATAAGCACTGTACAGTAGGGATGCACAACCTGTGGCCCGCGAAGGGTTAACGCGTGGCTCGCGAGTATCGTCAATTTACAATTGGAAAAAATTGCAATTCTTGTGCATAAGTCGCAGGAAAAAATCGTAAATTTCGTCAATTTATCGCGGGAAAATGTAAATTTTCGTCACTTAAGAATCGCAAATTTCGTTGATCAAGTGCAGAAAAAAAGGGAATTTTGTCAATGAGGCTCAGAAAAATCGCAAGTTTCGCGAGTCTTTTCGATCATGAACAGAAAAATTGTAAATTTTATCGATCGGAGGCGAAAAAACACACATTTCATTGACCGGGCAAAAAAAAAAAATATCAGTTTTGTTGATGATGCCCGAAAAAAATTTAAAACAAATTCACCGGTTGTCAAAAAAAAAAAAAAAAAAAAAAAAAAAAAAAAGGACAGCATGTTTTCTTGGTTTATCTCGTGAAAAAAACGCGAATTTCATGATCGGGCAAGAAAAAACGCAAATTTTGTTGATAAGGCAAGAACAAATTGCGGATTTAGCGATGACGCGCGGAAAAACTGAAAATTTCGTTGATCGGATGCGAAACAATCGTGAATTTCGTCAGTTTATCAAGAGAAAAAAAATCGCGAGTTTCATCTCGCCGCGTTAAGAACTGCAGATTTCGTCTGATTTAGTAAAAAGTTGCGAATTTCATTGATTGGGCGCGGGAAAATGCGTATTTCATCAATTAAGGGTGAAAAAGACGCATATTTCATAGATTTATTTCTTCGATTCTTTTTTGGCTAATTCCATGGGTTCTGTAGTGTAAGTCACATAACTTATTAATTGCTATACTTGTTAGCCACCGTTATTTTCGAAAAGTCTGCTTGGCCTTATTCAATTAATGAGAATGTGCCAATAAAATTAATCACATTTTTTTTCGTTCTATAATACTGGTAGTCAAAAATCGTAGCCTGTGACTTACACTACAAGTACTCATGGAAATAGCCTTTTATTTATAATGCTGATTTTGTTCATCCCACACGGAAAATTTGCTAAGTACGTGGATCAGGCTCTAATAAAATCGCATATTTCGTCGATCGGGTGCGGAAAAATCGCAAACTTTGTCGATCTTGCGAAGAAAAATTGAAAGATTTCGTCGATTGGTTTCGTAAGAATCGCGAATTTCGTTGATAGGCTTTGTAAAAATCGCAAATGTCGTCGATTATGCGAAGAAAAATAGAGTTTAATCGATCAGTTTTTTAAAAATCGCGAATTTCATCAATCTGCTTCATAAAAATCGTAATTTTATCGGTCAAGTTTGGAAACATCGCGAATTTTGTCGATCGACTGCCTAAAAATTGCGAATTTTGATGACAGGCGCGAAAAAAAATTTAAATTTTGTCGATCAGGCGCGGAAAAATCGCAAGTTTCGTTGATCGGCTTTGTAAAAATCATGAAATTTGTCGATAGTCTTTGTAAGTATCGCGAATTTCATCAATCGGCTTCTTAAAAATCGCACATTTAGTCGATCGGCTTCTTAAAAAAAACGCAAACTTCGTCGATCGGTTTCGTAAAAAGCACGAATTTCACCGATCGGCCTCGTAAAAATCGTGAATTTTGTTGTTCAATCACAGAGAGATCGTAAATTTTCTCGATTGGTTTAATAAAAATCGCGAATTTCGTCAATCAGGTGCAGAAAAATCGTGAATTTCATCGATCAGGCGAGGAAAAATCGCGAATCTCGTCGATCAGGAGCAGAAAAATCGCGAATTTCGTTGATCTTGTGAAGAAAAATCGCGATTTTCTTCGATTTTGGGTGGTAAAATTGCAATTTTCGTCGACCACGTTCATAAAAATCGTGAATTTTGTCGATCATTCGAAGAAAAATTTCAAATTTTGTCGATCATGCGAAGAAAAATCACAAATTTTGTCGTTTAGATGCCGAAAAATCGAAAGTATTGCCGACTAGGAGAAAAAAAATCAAGAATTTTGTCGATCGTATGAGGAAAAATCACAAATTTTCTCAATCGGTTTTTAAAAATGAGGAATATTGTCAATCTGTTTCGTAAAAATTGTGAACTTTCTCGATCAATTTCGTAAGAATTGCGAATTTTGTTGATCAAATTTATTAAAAGATGTACTTTCGTATGAATTAATAGTCAAACAAATCCCTAAAATTTCGTTGCTTACAACAGTCCTTTTATATAACGCCGATCATTTGAATTGTTTAACCCCTTGGGGACGAATGACCGGTATACGTGCCGCATAAAGTGTTCAAAATCCTGATTATTTTCACCAGTAAAATTTTACTGCAAAATTTGCCTTTTTTAATAAGTAATCATTTTCCGGATTCAATTATGAAAAAATATTCTGCTTTAAAAAAAAGGGTGATAAAAGATTAATTCCGCAAAATAATCTCTTCCCGATGGGGTTAAGAGCGTAATTTGATTACACGTTTTTAAATTTTCGTTTAATTTATATTCCTTTATTTTTTTATTTTATTGGTGAAATCTTAACTTTGTTTTGGAATATCAGCCGGACACAAATGCTGAATTATTTATTTATATTAATTAAAGTGCAAACGGGTTTATCTTTCATAATCGTCTATATGCAGTAAAGATTGACTTTTAAAGAAAATTCATGCTTCAAAATTATTTTTAAAGCAGCAAAAAAGAGTAAATTGCGAAAGGGAAGGTAGGGTAGTTTGATACATATGGAAGTTGATACATTGATAATTTTCTCAACAGATAGAACTAATAGCCATACAAACACATATAAAAACATCTTTTATTTGCAGAAACCATCATTAGATGAAAAAATTAAAAAAAACTGCGAAAAAAATTTTTTTTCCTCATTTTGACGATTTTTGGAATATCATTGTAATTTTTTTCAAATACCGATTTTTTTTCATAACTCTAATCATTATGAAGATAGTATCTTCTACTTTTTATGATTCATAAAACATATTGTGAGGGTTAATTTTGCTGCCATTTTGCAACTGCATTTATTCAATGTGATTGAAAATCAATAAGGCACGATAGGTTGAAATCATACATTAGTACTGGGGAGGAATTATACATTTGAATATTTGAAAATTAATAGATTTTTAAGTTGTAAACTTACATAGGATTCTAATATTCATTATTGTTTTACTGCAATAAGTTTTGAATTGGCAAGGAGGATTAAGAGTTAAAGCTTTCCCAAAATCATCTGCCTAAACAAATATTTTATTTAAATTTAAAAAGACTGCAATTTATTCTTTTGATCTTAATTGTTTTGATGATCCCGAATTTTTTATCCACAACATCTTTTAGTGATCATTTCGGAGAAACCAACAAGTTAAATATGCTTGCTTGCTTGCTTGATTTTTGTCGTCCGATTATCTACGCTAATGGGATATAGGACCAGGGGGAGTGCCCTCCGTGGGGGTCTTTCTAAGGGAACCTAACCCGTATTTGCGCAAGGTTCGAAGAAAACCACGGAAAACTCCGAACGGTTAGGCCGACAGCCGCGATTGGGTTCGAACCCAGCACCTGCCATCTACCAGTTGAGAGGTCTGAACCTCTCGGCCACTGGTGGGGCAGTTAAATATGAATCAGTTATCCATTGACATGGGACCTGAAAAATATATAGATCAGGTATGAAAGTGCACTATAACGTCATTTTGAAGCAGCAAATTTTGGATTTTGGAGCAGTCAAATCCAATTTTTCGCGATCTTAGGACGAAATTTGCGTATTGTTAGCGATCTTTCGACGAAATTTGCATTTTTTCGCGATCTTGTGACAAAATTTGTCCTTTATTGCGAGCTTTCGGCTAAATTTACAGATTTTTTTGCGATCTTTTGATCACGTTTAGTTAATTTTTTCACGAAACTAGCAATCCTTTGACAAAATTGGCGTTTTTCTCGTAATCTTTTGAAGAATTCTCCTGTTTTTTGCGATCTTTTAGCAAAACTTGCTGTTTTTCACGTTACTTTGAAGAAATTAGTGGGGTTTTTTTGCGATGTTTTTGCGAAATTTACATATTTTTTTCGCGATTCTTAGACGAACATGGCGTGTTTTTCGCGATCTTTTGACGAAATCAGAGTGTTTTCTGCGATCTTTTGTCGAAATATGCGTCTTTTTCTCGATCTTTTAACCTCGATTTTTTTTATTTTTGACGAAATTAGCGATGTGGAAAAAATTAAAAATGGAATTTTTTTCAGTTTCTCGGATCAATGAAATCGTGTTACATTTATATGTGGTAAAAACCAGCGTCAACTATCATGGAAATTCAGAAAGATATCGGCGATAGGAATAAGCTGATTTTTAGTTCTCTACAAACGCAGCTGAATAATAAAGAATTTTCCACAAATTGACAATTTTTTTTTTTTTTTTTTTTTGTTTTTTGTATGTTTTAGTTTTTGGATAACTACCAAAACGAATCTATTCCATGATTCCTTCCAAATCTTCTCATTGTTACAGATATAAATTTTCCAAATGGGTGAAAAAAGTTGGAAGATTATTGGCTGAAGCGCCAATACTCTTCCAACTGAGCCATCGAGGATGAATGTTGGAGGACTAATTCACCCAAATAACCTTAACGATCACGCAATCTGCTCTCCCGCATTTGGAAAATTATTATCTGTTATAATTCATTTACCGATTGAACAATCGTGTTATAAATTATTCTAATAGAATTTCGTATGCAACGTTTTTCTGCATATCTATACATTAATATTCGATTTATTCTGTTGAACTGATCCAAAGTATCACACCAGATTGCGTGATCCTTAAGATCATTTGGGTGAATTAGTTTTCCGGGATGGCTCAGCTGGAAGAACACTGGCACTTTTAGCCAATACATCCCTGGTTCGAATCCTATCCCGAACTCTTTTTACCAATTTGAAAAATTTATACCTGTTATAATTCATTTATTGGTTGATCAATCGTGTTATAAATTATTCTAATACTTCTCATTGCTATTCATTAAATAGCAAAGAGTAACTTTCTCATAAAACTCAATAAAAAGCCAATTTGTTGAAATTCTTTATAATTCAACAGCTGTTAGAGAACAATCAAAAATCAGTTTATTCTATCGAGGATATCTTTTTTTACGATATCTGACCTTTTGTTTCATAGAGTTATATAAAAAAATAGTTGTCATCGTTCATGCATGTGCAGATAAAAATTGTTTCATACAACTACTCATATTTCATAAAGTATTTAATGTATTTATATTCCAATTGCACTATATTATTTTTACTACATTTTGTCAATTTTTCTTTAACTGGTGTTAAATTTGGTTCAAAACCCATCATGATATAAACTAAAAACAAGCAAGAACTTTTTGAACTTAAAAAGAAATCGCTATTTCTCCATGAATATACGTGCTATTCTTACAAAAATAAGTGGACATGGTGTACAGCCTGCAGCGATAAATCATTTCGTGCATTTTAATGTTACAGAGTGATTCCAAATATTATTATTTTGTCGCACCCTTATTTGTCCTCCTTATAAAACGAACGTTGATAAATACGAAATGAAACATCTTTATAATCTTGAAGTTCCAGCAGAACCCGACAAATATATTTTTAAATAATCGACAAACTGTCTAAAATAGAAAGTAACCGGTCAATGGCCGTATAGTGTATATTAGAGTGTATATATCTTCCATTATTACAAACCTGTCTCGAAAGCACAACTCTCTTAAAACGCGAAATAATAGCTGAGAAGGCACAGAAAAAAAAAGAAAAAAAAGCCTCTGGCGATTTTCAAGAAAAGATTTCCAGAATATATATTTTTTAAAAGCGAAGATATCCTCAGAACTGTATAAAGGTACATATAATAAATGGGTATTATTTTTTTCTTTTTTCAAGTTTCATCTGAGGGAACGGGAGGGCATTTTAAAAATGTAGGAAAAAAAGAGAAGATAAACAAGAACGCGAATAGGTAAACACGAAAACCATAAAAAAACGAATTTCAGAAGTATTTCTCATCTCCCAGCAGGAAACATTTATATTATTTTTTTAAATACAAGTTAGAAACCTGTAACTGAGCTTTGGATCAAATTAATCATTGATACTATGTAGAATATATACAAATATATACATCATATACAAGGCTGCGATAAAAAATTGGAGTACCTATCTGGCTATGGGCTGTAATAGTTCAATTCTGGCTTTCAAATGTTTCATGCGTTTTCCAAAACGCTTACTATATATATATATATATATATATTTATTTATTTATTTATTTATTTTTTTTTTAAAACGGTGCATTAGGATTTGGCTTGGACTACTTTCATCCAAATTTTCAGACCTCTACTTATGATACATATAGGTATCCTAATTCTTCCTTTTAATGTATTCTTTTTAAAGAACTTTAAAGACAGCATTTTTTAGTAACCACGCTGTAATAAATCAATCATAGGATATTAGTTTTATTTTGTCTAAAATCGATTGACAATATTTAAAGGCACATGAAATAATTAGCTTTCATAAAACCGTAATATTTCCGAAATCTTTAGTCTCCCTGAAAAATTAACATAAACAACTAGACGGATGTGCCAATCCCAAAATCTTCTTCTATCTCATACCATCATACTTCACAAAGTATAATTTCTTTAATTATGCATTAGAAACAAAATATGAATAGATATGTTATTTATTTTTTTCACTACACTTCAAGTTTTTAATCAATATATATTTTTTAACTGTGCGGTGTGTGTGTGTGAAGTGGACATTCGTAATAAAGTCTAATCAACGGTTAAGTAACATGAAAAATTCTGCTGATTACAAATATGCAAATTGAATCTAGATTGGTCAATGAAGTGATATAATACAATTATTTCTTTAACAACCACCGCATCTGCCCAGCCCAGCAGCAGAATTTTTTTCTGCTGTCTGCAACACAAGTGAAAACTTAAAAAAAAAAGTCTTCAGACCAATCCCTCGCATTACATTATATGCACTCAAACCTCCCAAGTACTTGTGATACACATAAAAGAAAAATATACTTTAAAAAAGAAATTGCCTTTGTTCTCAGAATTTTTAACACCATACCAAAAGATGAGGGGGGGGGAAGGCTCCCCTTTGACAAAATTTGTGGGTTTTTCGCGACCTTTTGAATAAATGTGCCTTTTTTGCGATCTTTTGAAGAAATTTGCAGAGTTAACGTGATCTTTTGACAAAAGCTGCCGTTTTTTCGCGATCTTTACAGGAAACCTGCCGTTTTTCGCGACATTTTGAAGAAATTTGCCGTTTTTTCGCGATTTTTTGAAGAAATTTGCTGTTTTTTCGTGATTTTTTGACGAAAACTGCCGTTTTTCGTGATCTTTTGAAGAAATTTACAGTTTTTTGCGATGAAGAAATTTGCCTTTTTCGCGATCTTTTGAAGAAATTTGCTGTTTTTTTGTGATTTTTTGACGAAATTTGCGTTTTTTCGTGATTTCTGGACGAAATTTGTCGTTTTTTCGGGATCATTGGACGAAATTTGCGTGTTTTTTGCGATCTTTGGACGAAATTCGTGTGTTTTTCGCGATCTATGACGAAATTGATTTATTTTCAAAGACTGTTGATTCGGAAAAGTCACGACACATTTTATGTCCGAATTTTTGGATTTAGGACCGAAATTTTTTAATTCTTGATAAATTTTTTAACAGTTGAAAAATAGTCTGCAGACCTTCCCAAGAATCTGCGACGTGCGTCGCAGCGTTGCGCTGATTCTGCTCCCGGGCTGCCCAGAAAATCGAACAAAATTCGTTATCAAACGGTTCCGGCTGATTTTCGTCAAATTTTAAAACAAAACTCGGTCTATTTACATTCCATCTAAATATATAAATTTCATCGAAAAAAATCTCTTTTATCTAAATTGCAATTTAAAAAAAAAAAAAAAAAAAATCAATATCACAGCGCTTCTTTTCGGGGAATATAACCATTTTTAACTGGGATCTAACGTCCATACATTTGGAAAATAATAATAATAATAATAATAATAATAATAATAATAATAATAAATAAAAATAAAAAACGATTTTACGGAATTTGTACTGGTAATCGGGACGCCAGTACAATGTACTGCATTTTGACGGGAAATTTTCCGTAAATTCCAGATTGTTTTTTTTTTTTTGGAGGGAGGGAGGGGTTGTAATTTACGGAAATTTTTCCTTTAAAAACAGTTAATTGCATTGGCGTCCCTATTGCCAATACAAATACCGTAAAATCAAAACATACACATGAAGTTTGGTTTAATTCTATGTATAACTTCGTACACTTTTTGATGATACGGTAAGAAAAATGCCACAAAAACCACAATCGGATCGTTTTCTTCCGCCGGAATATCCTGTAAGAAAAATGCCACAAAAATCGCAATCAGAGCGCTCCCTTCCTTTGAACTTAAAATAAATAATTGCAAACAACGAAAAATTAAAGCTTTGAAAAAAATCTACTTTTTGATGACCAAATGTGTTATACTTACAATTTTCTGTAACATTTGCTGACTATGCTGAAGAGAGCAACAGCTAAAAGACATCTAGTAGCATATCTCAAAATTACATTGATTAGTTTTATGCAAATCCAATAGATAGAGCTAACAAGTTGGAAACTGTACATCAAAAATCGCATATGAAATACGTTCATATTATAACTAGTTTTATCCAGACCTTGGTGCAACAGATATTGCACTCTTATGAAAAAATGCATGAATACAGAATTTATTACGATTATATGCATTAAATTCAGTAGTAAGGAAATAATAAGGTCCCACCTGAAATAGGACATAATCAACATGACAATCTAGAATTATTACCTATTATGGGATATCTTTGAATTAACTACATTCGTCGGTACCACGTCAAACTATCCAATGTGAAAATAGCCACTTTTCAGAAGAGCAAAAAACAGTTTTAATTGGGGATTCAAAATCAGCGCTAAGCAGCAGTGAACAATTATTACATTTTTCGGGTGCTGTTTCATATCCTATTTAAGCATGCTATCGAGATAAATCATTTTAATATTCTTTCTCGTCTAAAAATCACATTGGATAGTTTGAAACGGTACCATTATTTGTACGTTTTTAGTTTCTCTGTACTTTTTCAGCTGCAAACTATCCAATACGCACATTGGATAATTTGACATGGTAAAAATTTTGTGCTTTTCCCAGATTCGTTGTTTCAAAGTACAGTCGGCTCTCGTTAATTCGAACTCGTCGGGACCACAAGAAATGTTCGAATTATCCGAAGTTCGAATTAAGGAAAATGTGAAATAAAAGCATGCTTAATATGGTACTATTACAAAGGAATTAATGCTATAGTGTTTTTTTAAATATATTTCGTCTATTATCATTAGAATATGACTTCATGATAAATTAGAATGTATAAATACATAAACTAATTAAGGGATTAGAGAAACAAGCACGATAGAAGAAAATTTAAAGCCTCACTGATGGACAGACGGGACTCTAAGAAAGTGGATATCAAATGCATTGTATTATATGTATACTCGTTCGGAACAATTTTCACAAAAATCAAAGAAAGAAAGTTTCTGAAAGAAAGTTTCCAAATGATCTGAAATCCATGAGAAAGAAAATAAAAATGAAAAATCGGAATTCTCGTTAGTTCAAATTAAACGAAGTCAATTGAAAATGAGTTCGAATTAATAATAATTTTTAACGTTATTCTGCCATTTAAAATTTCGGGACTCCATGTTTAGTTCGAATTAAGCGAAGATTCGAATTATCCGATTTCGAATTAACGAGAGTCGACTGTATCGAATATGCGCATTGGATAGTTTGACTTTGTAAATTTCTCAGGTTCACTGCGTCATGGTGTTACGAATGTACCACATGCGATAGTTTGTCTTAAAAAATTTTGTTATAGAATATTAAATTTTAAGAATTTCGGAATTTTTCTAATTCTATTAATAAATATACAGGAAATTAATAAAGAAAAAGTTTTTTTTTAGACGCTACGTAATTGCTACAAATTGTAAGAAAAGACGGAAACAATTTTCAAACAAAGACGCAGGCAAGTACGAGAAGTTTCCCAGCCCTGTTTTTAACACTTTCCAACAAAGTTGAAAAGTGTTTATGCATTCGGTTTGTCTGTCCGTCTGTCCGCGCTCTAATTGATGTTTATCATAGCACGAACCCTATTGAAAATGAAGTTTCTACTGTGATAAGTTCATTTACAGGAATAGTCAAAAGTTTTCTGATACATTACGGCCTATGGGAAAAAATCGTTCCAAATGAATTTTTGGTACTTCTAGGTATCCCGTCGACCAATTTCGCCAAATTATACAAATCGCCAAATTATACATATTGACATAATTTTTGTTTTCAATAGCAAAAAAAATAAAAATAAAAATAAATAAATAATTATTAGAATATTAATAAAAATACAAATAAAAAGTCGAAATAAAAATCACTTAATGACGTTTTAAATACCTGTATCATATTTAATGTCATTGAATGTGAATTCACAATCATCCATACTTGGTAATTAATCATGTAATTTGGCGATATAATTTTGGTCGACGGGATAACCTAGAAGTACCGAATTTTTAAGGTGTTACACCCTGTCAAACGAATTCAAATTTATTAAAACTTTCCAACAAAGTTGAAGAGTGTTTATGTTTTTGGTCTGGCTGTCTGTCCGCGCTCTAACTCCCGTAAATATACTCGTATTGCTATGAAATTTTTATATGTTATTGATGTTTACCCTAGCATGAACCCCATTGAAAATGAAGTTTCTACTATGATTAGTTTATTTACAGGAATAGTCAAAAGTTTTCCGATACATAGTCTATGGGAAAAATAGTTTCATATGAATTTTAAAGGTGTTACCATGTCAAACATATTCAAATTTATTAATACTTCCCAACAAAGTTGAAAAGTGTTTATGCATTCGGTTTGTCTGTCCGTTTGCCCGCGCTCTAAATCCCATAAATATATTCAGATTGTTTACGAAGCTTTTGCATTTATTGATGTTTACCCTAGCACGATCCCTATTGAAAATAAAGTTTCTACTATGATTAGTTTATTTACAGGGATAGTGAAAAGTTTTCTGATACATTATGGCCAATTTGAAAAAATCGTTTCAAACATATTCAAATTTACATGGATTCGCAAAGTGCATTAAAATATGCACTCTGTAAAATATGCAGTCAAAATAACAGTTATTCATTTACAGGACAACTCAAAAGAATTCCATTACACAATAAAAAAAGGGGGGATTTGTTTGCGACATATTTTAATTATGTTAAACGATTTCAAGTATTGTAAAATTGATATACGTCGCTGAGACTTAATATTTAACGCATAATATGAAGTGCATGGCATTTACAGGGATACACAAAATATTTCAAATTTTATATTCTTATCTGAAGTACTGTACATTATCGATGATAGCTGATGGATGAATGAAATACATTTTCAATTATAATATGCGTTCTAAAGTTTTACTAAATGTATGCAAATTATATGGTGTGTATGAATGTTTTAGTTGATATACAGGGTGCACAAAAGAGCTCATAAATGTTACTGAATGTGAGAGTAATTAACTTAAAAGCGGTTTTTAAATAAGTTATGCATTTTTACGTTGAACTTTTTTCAGTTTACTAAGAAATGTTTGTAGAATATAGATAAAATGAAATACAGGGTCGCGCAAAGAACTAGCTACATAGTCACCCATAAATGATAATTTCTTGAAATGTGGTTTAAGTAGTTTTAAGAGTGTTTTTGTTTGAACTTTATTTAAAAAAAATACTGGCATGTAATAAAGGTACTAGGTAAATTACTGTCTGTTCGTTTGTTCATCTGCCTATACGCCCGTCTGTTTGTTTTTTGTATGTCTGTCTGTTTGTTTGTCTGTCAGTTTGTCTGTCTGTCTGTTTGTTTGTTTGTCGGTTTGTCTGTTTGTTTGAGTGTCGGTTTGTTTACTTGCTTGTTTATTTTATTTTCGTTCTTATGCAGTAATTCTTCGACTTCTATTGTATAGCCCTGTATATGATCTGGAGAGCATTTGTACATACAACGAAATATTTTAAACTTAAAAACGCATATAAAAAATAAAAATAAATTCATAGTCATTGGCCCACCTACTTCATTGATTAAATAAGACAAAGATTACTATTCAAAAATGAAGATAAAAAATCTACCTTTGTTCTCCAACAGTCTATTTTTGGGTTATTTATTTGTTTTCTCATCTCATTTTTTATAAATTTAAAAAACGTTTAAAAATATGTTTTTATTTATCAATTTTACTGTACATTCGTTTTTTGAGTTATTAAAAGAAATTAAGTACTTAATATTGAATACGTAAATACCAAATTTTATACAATCCAAACTATTGAATGCGGCATATTTACTAATTTGAAGCAATGATCATCAGATAAGTACAAGTAAAGAATTCAAACTAATTAAAGTTATTTTTATTTTATTTTTGCTAGTAAGAACAATAAAGTGACATCATGCTTAAATGGAATAAAAAACAGCAAATTTCATATTTCTGATTGGAGCTGATTTTAAATCAGCAATATCAAAAATTTTTCGCTACCCCAAAAAGTGACTGTTTTCATATTGGATAGTTTGACATGGTACAAATGATCAGAAAAAGAAAAATATTACAATTTTCGTGGCAGACAATCGAATACGCACATTGGATAATTTGACATGGTAAGTTTTAGAAAAAAATGCACATTGGATACTTTGACACAGACATTATCCAAGTTTCTAAGCGAGTTAGGGACGTGCGTATTTTGCATAATACGTATCTTGCATAATAAAACAAAATGACACAAAATATGAAAAATGCATTTTTGCACATTGGATAGTTTGACATGGTACCGACGATATGACAGGATTTAATAGAACGAAGAAAACTTTTAATAATATCTTTTTGAGTTTTGATTTAATTTTCATTAAATTTGAAATAACTCAAGAAATAAAGAATGTTTACTAATGTAAATGTTAAATTATGCACAGTATTTTAAAACAATTTAAAAGCGCTTATGTCATAAAAATATTCAATATGACATTATATATTCTTGCTTTTGACGACTATGGTCTAATTTTGCTATTTTTCTTAACAAATAATCAATTGAGCGTTTCTTATTGTTAACAATTTTGAACAGGAAATAAATGTCAGTACATTTTAATTTAATTTGTAGGTTCAGGGGGCAGTACATAAGAATTCATATTTGAAAACAACCATGTAATCAAAAATGAGTATATGTGTTTCTCAATTCTGAGCAAATTTGGATCGAAGCTATTTTGAGAATGAAATGTATTTTAAAATTCAGTATTTTTTACTCAATTTTGAATATTTATTTTATTTAGTGTATGTGAAATAGTTTAACATAATTAAAAAACACAGAAAACAATATTTCTTCCCTATACCAAATACGTAACGGAATTCTCTTGTGCGGCCCTGTAAATGAGTAATGAATAATTTTTGAATTGTATATTCTACAGAATGCATATTTTAGTGCACTTCATTAACGCATATCAATTTCCATAGTTGAAATGCCCTTGAAACAATTTTTTTCCTATCGGTCGTAATATAACGGAATATTTTAGACTGTCCCTGTAATTGATCTGTATATCTGATTTTCATAAAATCGAAATGATTTCAGAAATTCTGCAACAATTATATATTTAAAATTTAAAACCATTCGGCTGGGTAGTATTTGCTATGTTACATGCGGACAGGGCAAACAGACAGACAGACCAGACGACGAATATTAGTTGCTATGTATTTATATATTGGGTGTCCCAAAAATGACTGATGGATTTTAAAATTCAATAACTTGCAAAACGGTGACAGCTATTTAAAAAATTTTTGCAGGAGGGTTTTGTAAAATGTCAGGAGTTTTTTTACTGTAATTTTTTATTTTAGTTCGAATTTCAAACAATAGGTGTTGCTGACGGAGATCGAAGGCCAGATGATCAGTACTGAATGAGGCGTCGACTTGATCTTCAATAGCCGTCAGCGCCACCTATTGTTTGAAATTCGAACTAAAATAAAAAGTTACGGTAAAAAACTCCTGACATTATACATAACTCTCCTGGAAAAATTCTTTAAATAGCTGTTACCGTTTGCAAGTTATTGAATTTTAAAATCCATCAGTCATTTTTGCGACACCCGGTAATTACGAACGCACGTAAAAACTGCGTTGATCCAAGATGCGACACAACTGCAAAAAATTGCACAATAAACGCTATTACAACGCTTTTTTTCAGGGGTAATTTCAAATAGAATTGCTGGGCATAGCCAAAAACGTATCTATGAAGTTTGGTTCAATTATACGCATAACTTCATACACTTTTCGATGATACAAAGAAAATGCACGCCGGGCAGACAGACGTTTTTCTAAAAAGGTGTTTTTCGGAATCTCTAACCATTATAAAACATTTAAAACCGGCGAATACCGGAAGTTCAAAAACTGTCAATTATAATAGTTTCTTCTGTTATAGATAGAAAAAATGTAATAAATAATAAAATATAAATATATAGCTATGCATGCCACAGGGTTCATGCTCTATTTGATTATGAAATTATCTGACTTTTCCAGGTCATATTTCCTACAATTCCTTGATCAACAATTCACGACATATTTAGAAATTCGAATTCCAATTCTATATCTTGAATGATTAAACTTATACAGCGAAAGATAATACATTGATAGATTAATAACAATAAAATGTAAATTTATCTCTGAAAATGAAAATAATTTACACATTTGAAACTAAAAATCTATATAAATTAATATTTAAAATATATAACATATATAATAATAAAGAAAAATAATTAAATAAAAAAACTTCACTAAAATATAATTCATACAATGGATTCAGAGTCAAATTTTTAGTCAAATAACTATATTTTTATACATATTAAACGTTCAATTTTTTTTAGAGAGTTATATTCATCATATCATTTTATTTGTGTTATTTTAGAAGCAGTTTGTTGTGAAAGTTTAGATTTTATGTCTTTTAACATTTTAAATACAGTACAACTTTTCTTTTTCCGTTTCTTTTTTGCTTACTTCATAATTTTCTTATTTAAATATTCGACAAATTTTTATTGCTAAAAGTATATAGTTTAAAATGTCAATTTATCAAAATTTCTGTTTGTAAGTGAAAAATCTGAATTTTTTTGCAGACGGACTTCGGAACTCAAGAGAATTCTATTACATGACATACACACACACGAAAGAAATTCCCTGATTTTTCCAGATTTTAGAAAAAAAATTGTAATTTTTCCTGACTTTTCCATGACTTTTTGAGCACTTGTCATTTTCCCTGACATTTTCTTGCTTTCCAGGTTTACCAGTTGCATAGGAACTGATGTTATTTTCGCTAGGAAACACGCTATAATGTCCGTTATTAACATATTTAAATTTCATACCATTCAAAGCATATTTACGAAAGTTAAGGTGAGAACAATTATAAAACAGAATATTTTTTAAGGGGAGAGTTTACCTCAAAATTAGTCAAAATGTCTGTTTTATGTTTAATTATACGAAAGCTTGTTTAATTGTGAATATTTTGAAAGCTCATTTTTATCCATACGACAATATATCGTGAGATATTGTAAATTTTGTTAGTATAGGGGAGTGTGTTGTACTTTGGGATACTTGTACTTCGGGACATTGACAATTTCCAATAAACTATTGGCAACAATGATCTTTTGTTTACATCTAATAGTGACCTATAATCAACTGATCTCATCATAGTAATAAACAACATCAGAAGCAATAATAATAATAAAAAAAAAGACTTGTAGAAAAAAAGAACATTTCACTAGTCAAAAGTAAATATTTTCCTCCATTCAAATTTCATTTTTTAACTAGGTACAAGTACTTTGACAAGAAGTCAATTGCAACTTATTTTTTTATATATAAAAGAGAAGATTTTTAAATGTTTTGGCTATGAGAAAATAATGACAGTGCTTCTAGATTTACCATCATTTTCATTTTATTTAAACCATATGATGATTGTTCCTTGGCACTTTGTAACAAATGTGTGGTTTGTAATAATTTACATAAACATATTTTTATTACTTTTTTTTTTACACAAAATTCCACAAAGCATGCGACATACAGAAAAGAAAACAGTTCAGCTTTATTTTGGATATATTTTTGTAATGACTGAACTTTGCAAATATGAATCTGGTAACTCCCAATAAACCTTTTTCTTTCCATATGATGCAATGTTCTAAAGAGCACATGTTCTGATGTATTTTTCTGGGTTTTGAATCGATTTTAAACGTATATTTATGTAGTATACTATGTAGTTAATCATGGATAGCATAACAGCCATTGTTCCATTTTTACAAAAGAGAAATGCCGGGAAGTTGAGATTATTCTCATCTTTTCTTCCCCTAAACTACAGCCACTTGATTGTACTGTCTTTAAGGCGCAGAAAACATACTGCAAGTAATGAATAGATATCACATCACATTCTGGACAGCTAATCACAATAAATGTTGTAGTAGAAGTTGTTGGAAATGCATTTTAAAAACTTTTTCAACTGAAATGCTGAATGGAACAGGTGAATTAACATCAGTAAATTTGTTATCAGATGTATGCATAACAAGTTTATCTTCACATTCTCAAAATATCAAACCCCCAATAATGATATTGTCATTTTTCATAGCTGCGGCTTATAAAAGCAATGTGTATTCAAGAAAAGGAAAATCTCGGATTGTAAGAGTTTCTTTAGTAAAAGTTGAAATTGCCAAGCAAAAAACTGCTACAGCAAAAAAAGACTACCTAAAGAACAAAATAGTAGTTTTAAGTAATAAGCTTGTTTTATCTAGTAGGGGAGAGTGGGGATACTTGAGCATAGGGGATACTTGAGCCACCCCTATTATCTCTACAGTTGGTTAATTTTTCTTTCTAAAACTGCCAATATGTTAACACATTTATAGTTCTGAACATGTAAAAAAGAAATCACACATCTTGGTACCATTTTGAAAGTATAGTGATCAATAGTTGTCTTTTCCCTATCTGAAGTAAATTTTTGGGTACATGGTTTTTTTGTTTTTTTGTAATCAAAGTTTTGTTTAAAGTTGCAACTACATACATAAATTTAATAAGCATAATTTCAATTGTATTTTGAATCTAAAATAGTTCTAATAGCTGCATGCTTTATTTAGTAAAACTCTGGGAAACAAAACTAGTGGTAGTGGGGATACTTGAGCCAGTGAGAGTGGGGATACTTGAGCCATGTCTCAACCCTCCCCACTAGGAATTAAACATAGGAGAAACAAACAAAAAATAAAATTCCTTCCTTATATTCACTAATAGATTTTTTTCTGGATAAAAGAGAGAATACTTTTTCATTTTATTTTATTTTTCTTAAAAAAATAACGACTTAAAAATGTTTAAAAATGTATATTTTTTTAAATGAAAATATCCATTTTAATTTTCATTTTGACTAGCAAAATAGCCTGTCTAGATAAATGTAAACATAGTTTTCAATTTAACTTTTATTAAATTAAAATAACTTTTTAAAACTGTTTTACAGGCTATAATCTCTAATACTTTAATTAGTTAGGTCCAACATATTAAAATATTTATTTTTTAATATAACATATTAAGATTAATATCTTATATTGAAATCGTAACCTCTGTTGCTGTAATTTTTTTTAACTAAGAAAATTGAAGAAAAATTGGTAAAAAGAGCGCACAAAAAACAAGAAAAGCAACAAAAATCCCAGTTCAAACTTACCTGCATGGAGCCAAAGAATAAGACAAAATCTTTTCCTGTGAAATCAAAAAAGTGTTTGAAATAGTAGAATGATACATCTGGCTTAAATTCCGACAGCTACTAAATTAAAAGCATGAGTTCGACATTATCATTAGAGGAAAATTCTGCCAATGATGGTGATGATGTGAAAAGAAAACCTTCTATTGATGGTTGGTTATTAATAAAATATGCCAGAAAGAAAACTAAAAATATTTGTTGGATAAGCACTTAATATTTTGAAAATGAAATTTGCCCGAAGAATAGCAGATTCCAAATTTAAATGGCTCTGAACTGAGGTAGTTTCTACCGTCGTTATAACTCAAGTTGAAATTATCATTTGACAACCAGTTCTAACGACGAAAAGTGATCGTATTACTAACTTTGTTTTCTCAATTGGTTTGGAAGGACTTTATGTTTCATAATTTATCATTCTGTAAAATGTTTGTGCAAAAATAAAGCGAAAAAAAAATACGTTTGTAGGTATTTTTCCGTAGTGGCTCAAGTATCCCTTCACCATGGGGATACTTGAGCCACCATGTAAAACAAAAAATAAACATTTTTTATACATAGAAAAATAGTTCAAAATTCATTGAAAGTGGTTTTCAGTTGAAGAAAAAACATCAAATTTTCATTTTCAATATTTTATTTTATTATAAGAAATTATAAAAAATTTAAAAAAAATAAAATTCAAAAAATGGCTCAAGTATCCCCATCTTCCCCTACTAAAGATGGTGACAATATTGATTATGATCATACCACAGATGTGTTAAAAATAAGAAATCAAGAAAATAGATATACTTTCTTGCAGTAGATCAGGGAAAGTTTTTTCTCTTCCATGGTTCTATGTATCTAAAGTTAGTTGACATTCTAGCCATTGATGGAAACTTGAGTTTTATTTTCTAATTCCTTAAAAAAAGTTTCGTTGGTATAAAATTGTTATTGTTATTCTACAAAATATTGTATTATTATACAAGAATGTTAATTAGTTACAAATCTATTGCCTGAATTATGCAGTATGCCCCTAGGTACAACTCCCTGTTGTACCTTGGGACAGTTTGCCTTCCCTACTTTAAATGAGTGGCAATTTTTTATTTTCAAACTGCGTGAATTTCTAAAAATATATTATAGAGAAATTTACTGGTGTACTGAAATGTTCCCTTTAAATTTTAAATCGGACTATAATCATTGGAGAAAAAATTAAAATGTGAAAACTGTCCCAAGGTACAACACTCTCCCCTATACAGGGTGAGTCATAAATATCGAAACAATAGGCTATCTCCTTAAATATTGCCCGTAGACCCATACTTCCAATTGCAAAGTTTCATAAAAAAAAGTAAATTTTTTGGTAACATAAGTTGCAACTCCATGGGGGGTCTATTTTAAAAATTACGAAAATTAAATTTTTATACGGCCCCCAGAGGATAAAACTTCCAATTAGAAAATTTTTCCTTATCCATTCCTGGATGGAACAAAAAAAAATTCATCTTGATATCTTAAAAACTCAGAGAGTTATGACAAATTTAATAAATCGTGAGGTTTCAAGGGATCAGACACAAATTGAAATGCGTGTAATTGAAGAAAGAATGTTACTGTAAGGTGTCCAGGAAGCATTTATTTATTTATAGAGTTAGAATTTTGAATGTTTCGTGACGGTTAACCATATAATTTATAAGTATTATAACATCATAAGACTTAATAAAATATTTTTTTCCAAAAATTTAGAGTAAATTAAAATTGTTATAACTCAAAACATTATTTGTCGCGTTGAATTTTTTCTTTTAATTAAATGAAATTGTCTAATTTCAATTTTGATTCAGCATTTTAAATAATATTTTTTTAAAATAAAAGTATTTAAAATAGCAATATAAAAAAAGATGCAATTTTTTGTAAAAAAATCATATTTTTAAAAGTAAATTTTCTGAGGTGAAAACTTTTTTCGGCGCGTTGGACAGTTTGAGATGCTAAAAAACTATCGAACTAGCGGGACTGTTACCGTAACTGACGTTTATTGACTTATGTAAGTTTTAAAATGAGAAATACTGAAATAAAAACATCTGATGCAAAAAAGTGCATTTAGTTTTAAACAAACATGGGCTCCTAACGTTTTAATGCTTTTTAAAAGTTCCTAGGTGATTAAGTCCGTCTTGTATAGTTTCGATTTCAGATTTTGTTTAAGTTTTGCCATTCTCGCCTTCTTGAACTACTATTTAAATGCGTCAATTCATTAAAACCCCATTTTTTTATCACGTCGATTTCAAATTTTTTCTTTGTTTTGGCCCTGTCAACTTCATAGTTTTCTTGTTAAAATTTCTATTACACGGTGCGTAAAAGTTGCCTCTAATTACGGGCCTTCAAACTGGTAGACGGTAGGTGTTGGGTTCGAACCCAATCGCGACCGTCGGCCTAACCGTTTGAACTTTTCCGTGATTTTCTTCGAACCTTGCGATTCCTTGCATAAATACGGGTTAGGTTCCCTTAGAAAGACCCTCGCGGAGGACACCCCTCTTCTTAGGACCTATATTCCTATTGTAGATAATTGGTAGGCATAAAAAAACCTAATTACAGGCGATACACTGTTAAACGTTTAAGTTGAAATTATTCAATTGAATTTCTTAAAAGATGTTTTGTTCGAACGCATTAAATCTTGATCAATTAAATACACTTATAACGGAATATTCGTGGGAGCTTAGCATAAAAATTACGCAGCAGAAACGTTATACTCTTAGACTTTAACATTCGAATAAATATATTTGTTTTTTAAATGCCGTTTGGAATAAATAAACTACTCGGATATAGCAATCTGAGGACTCTTTAAAGATACGAAATTCCATGCATTAGTACTGGATGTCACTGAAATCCTGTAAATTATACAAAATTCAGTATAACAGCGCCACCCGACAGACGATTGATACAAAAACGTAAACAAAACTAATTCATGTCAAGAAGTAACTGAATCTGACTTTTTATGAAAATTCTTGCATTAGTTCGAAAGATAGAGTTATTGCAGAAATCGTAACAACTGCAGTGTTGCAGCGCCACGCGTGGGGCTACATACAACAAAATATAAAAAACATCAATTCATGTCAAGGACTAACTGAATCTGAAATTTGATGATATTCCTTACATTAATTCTCGAGATACAGCTATTACGGAAATCGCACAAAAGCCTGTACAGTAGGGCCACCTGTTAAGCGATTCACACCAAAAACTAATCAGCTCCAATTTATATTAAGGACTAAGTAAATATAATTTTTTATTAAATTCCGTGGATTAGTTCTTGAGATAGAACGCTCAAAAAATATATGCCATATACAGACATACAGGAGCAGTCACACACACAGACATTTTGTAAAAACATGCTTTTCGGTGTCTCTGAGCCCTAAAACGTGTGAATCCGTCGAAAACCGGAATTCAAAATTTTCATGAATCCAATACTTTTCTCTTGTAAAGATAGAAAAAAGTAAAAATGGGTTTAAAACCACATAAATTTTGAAGTTGAGTAGTAAAAAATAAAATTTTGAAAATATTTCTGTGTAATTTATTAAAATATGTTTTCAACAATACCGTTGATAGAAGTGTCATTATCGCTATTACTATTTTTACTAAATTTATTGTCTGCGGCAATAAGTTTTAAAGACACATTTAATGAGAGTTTAATTAATATCATTTAATTTAATAACACTTTTAATAAGTGTTTAATAAGACGGTCCAGCCAATGGGTCGCGCCAGTTACGAGCCTGGCGCCAATCTCGAGATATTGCAGACATCTAGCATATTTCAAAGAAGTTTAAATCAAAAACCTGTATGCTTTTATTTTATATCTAAAAGTTAAAGTATTGTCTTGGATCGACATTTAATAATGCGTAAATTTATGGTCGATCCCTAAATTGTACTTCAAATGAACTGATATCGCTGCGCTCAGAGGTATGCTTAAGTGGTGTAAGTCACGAATTTTGGAAAATTTTGGATTTTAATATCTTTTAGGGATTTAGAGATATCGAGATGAATTTTTTTTCGTTCAATTCAGGAATAGATAAGGAAATTTTTTCTAATTGGAAGTTTTATCCTTTAAGGGCCGTATAAAAATTTAATTTTCGTAATTATACCCCCCATGGAATTGCAACTTATCTTATCAAAAAATTTACTTTTTTTTATGAAACTTTGCAATTGGAAGTATGGGTCTAGGGGCAATATTTAAGGAGATAGCGTATTGTTTCGATATTTATGACTCACCTTGTATAGCGCAATTCCATAAAAATTTTAATTTTAAATGGCTTTTATTCATGTAAATATTTTCGTCGCTTTCCTGCTTTAAAAATGCCAAGTTTATTTATTTATTTATTTATTACTTTCTTCTAGCTTCACTAGAAGAAAGTATTGTAATCGAAATTTTTTAGGACTTTCGGTTTTTGACGGATTTACACGTTTTAGGGATCAGAGATTCCAAAAAACATGTTTTTACAAAATGTCTGTCTATCCGTGTGTCCGTATGTCGCCATTCTACCATCAAAAAGTGTATGAAGATATGCATAGAATTGAACCAAGTTTTTTGTGTGTTTGGCTATGGCTAGTTTTGTCCTCCCTGAATTTGAAAAAAATCCACCGGTAGGGGGCGCTGTAATAGCGATTTTTGTGCCATTTTCATTATTGTACCGATCAAAAGTATATGAAGTTATGCATCGAATTGAATCAATTTTTTGTGAAAGTGTTTGGCTGACCAGTTTGTCCTCCCTGAATTTGAAAAAAATCCGCCGGAAGGGGCGCTGCAATAGCGATTTTTGAGTCATTCTCAATATTTTACCACAGAAAAGTGTATGAAGTTATGCATAGAATTGAATGAAATTTTTTGTATAAGTGTTTGACTATCGTCAGCAGACCCTCTCTAATTTTGAAAAAAAAAAAAAAAAAAAAAAAAAAAAAAAAAAAAAAAAAAAAAAATCCGCCGAAAGGAGGCGCTATAATTGCGATGTCTGTGATATTTTTATTATTTTACCATTAAAAAGTGTTTGATGTTATGCATAGAAATGAGCTAAATTTTTTGTGTATGATTTTTTTTTTTTTTTTTTTTTTTTTCTTTTGGAGTATGGCGAGTAGATCCATTCTGAACTTGAAAAAAATCTGACTATCGTTCTACTGTTCGTCAGCTCGTGCAGATACGGAAACTCGTTTTTATTCTGATTAATTGACAGGAGCAGAAATTTAAGATGCAAATCATAATTGATATAGTATTGTATTAATAATATTAACGCATCAACATGTGTAATTAAATTTTGAAATATTAAAATGTACGTATGGTTTGTGATTGACACATCCAACTAGTTTTTATATTTGAGATAGACATTTATACTTTTTTTTTGTATACGTTCTTTACATGTGGTAAATCAGCGTATGGAATTAGCCTTCAGGTTTTTTATTTTTTATAAACAAAAATATATGAAGATGCGTCAGATTTTATCGTTCTTCACTGTATATGTCAGTACAAAAAATTACATTAAACATAATATTAGATGTATTTAAAAATCCATACGCACACGCAGTATGTGTGATATACATTTAAAAATCTTAAAAAAACATTGAGCAAAAATATCAATATTTAAAAATGCAGTACGGATTTTTTTTAAAAATGTTTTATAAAAATTAATTAAACATGCAATTTTTTTTTTTTCTTTCAAAATTCACTGTTAGTTGAAAATTGAAAAGCAATGAGTTCATCATTTTAAACCATATTTTAAAAACGAAATAAAACTGTTGAAAAGGCAAACTGCCCCCTTAAAAATAAATAAAACAGTCTAATAGTGTTAGTTGTAATTAATAACATTATCCAGAATGTAGTTGTAGTTAATTACATTCTGGATAAAATATTCGTTATTGTAGTTACCTACATAAACGATAAAGTAATTGTAGCTCGCTACAAAATATAAGCACAGTTTTTTTTTTTTTTTTTTTTTTTTTTTTTTTTTTTTTTTTATCATTGTTTAAGGGTGCATAATTGATGGCCTAAGGGGCATTATTTTTATTCAGAATGCAATAGAGTGACGATTATCCGAACAATTCGCGACCGACCCTAGTTCAGATAAGTAGAAGTTCTGATAAATAGCCAGACAATTTAAGGAATATTCCCAACTATATTAAAACATTCACAGTTCATCCAGGTTCAGAACTGGCAGTGCTAATTAGTGCTAGCATGTTTAAAAATTGTTTTTATTTTTTATTTTGTATTTTCAAATGTTTTTGTTTTCTTTTTTTATCATTTGAAATTTCCTTTTTCGCTTTTTTATAATCTTCTGAATAGTAGAGATTATAATTTAAGGAAAAAGCTTTCGATTGTTGCTTGTTTGAAAGAAGACATTCTTTTCAACGCTACCATATCTCGAATTATTTTTAAATGCGTTAGTTGATTAGGATCAGCGTTCTTCTGCTCTTCGAGCCATTTCATATCTGCTTCCAAAAATTCAAAGGCTATATGATGAACCTGAGACATTTCCAGAGTATCCGTTTTCATTTTCTTTAAATTTCTTTTTCATAATTTTTGCTTCCAATGATACGAAATCAAATCCATCCTCGTACACTAATCGAGGATAGATTTGATTTCGTATGCTGTATATCACAAGTAAAAAAAAAAAAAAAAAAAAAAAGAGAGAGAGAGAGAGAGAGAGAGAAACAGGGTGTTTAGATAATTGAAAGTTTGGTTAATGAAAAAAGAGAGAAATCGTTTGGATAATCAGAAGTTCGATTAAATTTTTTTTCAAGAAAAAGGTTGTTCGGGTAGTTGGAAGTTTGGTTAATTAGATTTCCGAAAATGTGCGCTCTATTGCAATTTGATTTATTTAATGACAGAACCTTTGCTATTATTTAATAAGTTGAAAGATTATGTTTCAAATATTGTGCTGGCAAACGCCTTTAGCCTTCCGTCTACCAGACGGGTCCATTGGATCCGACAGCAATATTTCTGGTGTCAATGGTAAAATGAGAAATTGCCGATTGACACCGGAATTTATAAAGGACTTGTTTAGATATTACGAATTCCTTAATTTAAGCTTTCATTGTAAAAGCAAAATTATATTAAAATATTACTGGTGCCATTTGCAAGTTTGGAATTAAAATTAGGTGTTGCCGTAGATAAATGGGTGTTTTGTCTGGTAGACGGAAGGTTAAGGCAAAAAGTAGACATCTATCTCCCGTTATTTTATTATCACTGATTAAAGAATGACACTTCTTCCAGGACTATTAAAAAAAAAAAATCCCAGAACCAAAAAATACAAAAAATAATGCACTAATATGTTACTAGAGACATCTGCAGGACAGATTTTCTTTTATAGTTATAAACAGACGCATAAATTTAAATTACGAAATACTAAGATAGCAACTCTACAGAGAAACACAATTAAAGATTCATAAAATAAAACAGCGGAAGAGCTTTACATTTAATAGAATATAAAAAGTAACTGACCTCTGTGTAACACCAGTCGGGGGAATAATCAGTGATGTTTGCAGTTCCTTCTCTGTAATCCATCGCTGAATGGTTAGTCTTGGCAGCAAAGGAACCGTTACTTACTGGTGTTGACGAACTGCTGCTGGACAAGCCACTGCTAGGTGCAAGGTCCGGGTTCAGGTCGTCAAGATTGGGGAGATCACTCAGTATGTCAAAAGTATCCATATTGAACACTTCTTCGTCAGGTGTTGATATATCATTATCTATGAAGTCCATTGGATTTAAATCCACAATCACATTGTCTGAAGAGTGTGGAGATTCGAGTTTCACAGAAATTTGAGGATTAGAATCCTGAACAACATACTTGGGCGGAGGCATGTTGGCTAACAGAGTGCGCTGGATATCGTCATGTGACATGGCTAAAGTGTCTTCAAAAAGGCCTAAAGGTATATCCTTGGTTTCCGAGGACAACTCCTCCATGACACTACATAAATCAGGATCTTTGCTCGTCGGCACATTAGAAAAATTAACATCTCTTTTAAGAGCGGATTCTAAACCTTCCTCGATTTCAGATTTGACACTTTGTGTTTGTTTTTTGATGGGCTTTGTATCTGGACTGTCTGATGTGTCCATTGCACTGTGCAATGTATGAGTTGTGATGTTTCTGACAGCGGTAGCAGCTGTCGTATCCTGTCCACAAAGGAAAGTCACCGGAGTTACGGACGCTGATGTAAGTCCGACACCAGAAGCGGCAGCCGCACTATTCAGAATAAGTAATCCGCCACCACCTTGAAGCTGTGATAGGTTCAAGATGAGTGAAGTGGCTGCTGTGGCAGAACCACCCCCGGATCCATGATTGCCAGTCGTTAGAGCAACTTCATGTTTCCCATCCTGAAGGATTGGCCGACACGGCGCTAATATCACACTACCAGGACGTGGAGTAACTCCTGAAACAGCTACAGTAGCAGACACCGTAGCTCTTTTTGTTGTAGCTTCCTCTGATTTCACCGAAGAGGTCTGAGTAGTTAAAACAGTTGTAGCAGTTGACGATGCTTGCGTAGTTGTAGACGATAAGGTAGTAGAGTTTGCAGCAGCTGTGCTCACTACAGCTAACACGCCTCGGGAATGGGTTTTAGGAGATATGATTCTATGAAAAGTATGAGTACATTTTTTATCAGTTGCTGAAGAATTTCCTTTAGAAGTATTGTCACAAGCACACTCGTGTGTTCGTGCATTTGTCTTGGCACGTTGTTTCTCCATCAACTGCTGCACTATAGCTTCTACAGTTTCAGCCGTCTAAAAATACAGTAGTATGTAAGTGAAAAACGTAAAACCATGTAAACAAAGAAACAGGTAATACAAAGAACAGGAATTTTAGCATAAAGTAATTTGTTTAAAACTTACTGAGATTTCTAACTCATTATTGAGATCAGGCTCATTCTCACTATAAACTAAAGAAAGAACAAAAATAAATGTTATAAAAATTAGTACATTATTTTTAGGTGTATCATTTGCAAACAAATAGTAATATTGGAAAACAACAATAATACCCGTTAAGAAATTTATAGTGCAATATACTAGATTAAGTAAGCATTTACATCCAGAAATATATATATATATATATTTAGTTATTTATTATTTGAATGCATTATTAATGAGACGGAAATAACTGACTGTGCACCTTACTGTCCCACTAATATTAAAATCAGTAAAGAATCTGTCTTAAGTAGAAATTTACACCTTGATATTAAATCAAATTATACAAAATAACTACTTAAAAAGGTGTTGCAAAACTATAGATATTATTTATTTAATTTACCTGAGATCTTTCGAATGTCCACGCATTCATTATCAAAGGAACATAAAAGAAGATAATTGATTAGAAAAACATCAAAACAAAAACAAAAAACAGTCCGCGTGTATAAACAAAGTCACGATGAATTCATCGAAACACCAAGGATATTGTACCAGAGTGTGGGAATATTATATGAAATGACGTCATTGCAAACAGTATCTTTGTTAAGCAAAATTTCGAGGGATTCACGGATAATGGAGGAGTAATGGTTGGATGTTGAAAAGATTATTTTAGCTTTGTTAAAATTTATCAAAATATTTTCTTTTTGTTGCATTCTAGATAAGGCTGTATTATTTGGCTTGTTGTATTGGATTTCCGAAAAATGCTCTTTCAGTCTTAACTTTTAATTTTCGAGAAGTCTGACCAATATAGGATAAACTTTTTTGATGCTCTGTTGTGAATGGAATCATATAAACACCTGCTTTTTCTAGTTCTGGGATTGGATCTATTTTGTTATGAATCAAATCTTTTAATTTTGTCGGAGGTTTAGTTATTAATTTAATATTATATTTTAGCAAGGCATATCTCAGTCTCCGACAAAATATGCTTTAATATTAATTTTGTCGGAGGTTTAGCTATTAATCTAATATTATATTTTAGCAAAGCATATCTCAAAAATTAAAAAGATTTTATTCGTAACAAAATAGATACAATCCCAGAACTAGAAAAAGCAGGTGTTTATATGATTCCATTCCCAACAGAGCATCAAAAAAGTTTATCCTATATTGGTCAGACTTCTCGAAAATTAAAAGTAAGACTGAAAGAGCATTTTTCGGATATCCAATACAACAAGCCAAGTACAACCTTATCTAGAATGCAACAAAAAGAAAATATTTTGATAAATTTTAACAAAGCTAAAATAATCTTTTCAACATCCATCCATTACTCCTCCATTATCCATGAATCCCTCGAAATTTTGCTTAACAAAGATACTGTTTGCAATGACGTCATTTCATATAATATTCCCACACTCTGGTACAATTTCCTTGGTGTTTCGATGAATTCATCGTGACTTTGTTTATACACGCGGACTGTTTTTTGTTTTTGTTTTGGTTTTGTTTTGATGTTTTTCTATTTCTAATCAATTATCTTCTTTTATGTTCCTTTGATAATGAATGCGTGGACATTCGAAATATCTCAGGTAAATTAAATAAATAATATCTATACTTTTGCAACACCTTTTAAGTAGTTATTTTGTATAATTTGACCAGTAAAGAATACGCATTAACGCCTTGGGGAAGAAAGTCACATATGCGTGCGCAGAAGATGCTCAGAATCCATCTTGAATCCATGTTGTCCACCAGTTATATTTTATTGTAAAATTTGCCTTATTTAATCAGGGAAATTTCCCGATTCAATTAGCAGAGATTTCTGTTTTGAAAAATGAATGGTAAACAGTTAAAAATTCTGTGTAAAAGACGCTCGCAGCGTCAAATCAAAAACATACGTTATATATTAATTGCTTGAAAACATTTAAACATAATAATTACTATGCTATATTGGATACGGAGGAATATAATGACAGTAAATTTAATAAGTGATTACAAAGACGTTGCTGTTGCATCAGAAGCGCAAGAAAAATGAATGAAAATCAGGTTCTTTAAAAATTAATTTCAGAATGTAATAGGTATACAGGATTAAAAAAAGAAATCAATTCCAGAATTTAATATTAATTCTGCAGTAGTTTTTTTTTTTACCATTTTGATAAAATACAGTAAATAATTGAATACAATGAAACCTGCCAAGACGGATTCGCAAGGGGTTTAGAAAAAAAAAAAAATAGTTCAGAAATGCTACGGTATATCGTCTGTTAAAATTGTACTGTATTCTTTCATATATAGTATACTACATATTTTAAAAATATTATTTCGTTTTATTTTGCTTAAGGCAGGACTATGTAAAATACAAGTTCCGTTTTTGGAGGGTTTACTGCAACCTGATTTTACCTTTTTACAATTGGAAAAAGTGAATCTCATTTTCGTGTAAAATAAATTACTTAAAAAAGTTACTTTTTTTACCGATGAAAATTAATTTAAACGAAATTATATTATATATATATTAAGGTTAGGATTTTAGAATTTAATGAAACTCTACTTACACATTGGCTTTAGCTGAGACACTAACTCCTCCTTTGTCCATTCCTTTTTGTCAGCACAGTAACTGAGACTCGGCGTCACCAGTAATTTGTTATCATCACTATAAGGTACATTCAGATAATGGACTAGAACTATATCGGGATTCTAAACGCAAAAGTAACATAAAAGGAAACGGATAAATATCTACAACAACAAATTCTGCACTGGAAAAAATACAATACATAGTTAAAATGAATTATCTGAATACTATATGTAACCAATATCATTTAGAAATGATAAATCATTTCTACAAATGTTTCATTAATATTAAATTTTTTTTCACCCGTAAAATATTTGGAAAAATTATATAAAACTTTTTATATAATCATATTTTCGATAAGTCTTTTTGTAATAAATCACAATTACAGGACGTAATAGACTACATGCACTGGTCGAAGCTTCTAATGCTTGTGACAAAATAACGTTTATAACTGGTTCTTTTTAATGTTTGATTTTAACCCCTTGGGGGCGGACTACCGGTGTAAGTGTCATGTAAGATTCTTGGAGTCTGATTATTCTCGCCAGTAAATTTATTTGGTAAATTTTGCCTTATTTAATCCGAGCATTTTCCCGATTCAACTGGACAAAAAATTTTGCTTTAGCGGTGACAAAAGATTAAAAATTTTGTGAAAGGCTCTTATCCCGAAGAGGCTAAATGTCTTTTTAACGTTTATGCTGACTAACTATTAGTAAAAAAAAAAAAAAAAAAATCATTGCGATGGCGAATGAGGTCAAATGCTTAATTCAAGATCTCCAAGTTAGTTAATTTTTAAACATATAAATGTAAAAATAAATATGTAACATAGAAATTGCTTGTTTTAAATTTTTTTCAGCAAGGGTGTTCAGCCCTCCTGAACCCTTTTTTCCTATTTTTTTTATGTTTTTCTTTTTAACATAAGGAAAAAAAAAATCCAAAAGAAGGTTTTTTCCACAGAGTTACCACAAGGGTTTCGCTAAGACAAATATGGGCTCCTCTGAAATTAAAAAAATCTATTTTCTTCTTTTAGTTTAATTATTTTATGACACTTCGAAAGGATATAGTTTACTAATTCTTTCATTCAAAACCCCTAGAAAAAGAATCATTAGAAAAAAAAAGCAGCTAATTATTTCAAAATTCAATACAGGCAGTGATCTTACTATCTTCCACGAGTTAGCCGGCGCCCATATATGTGATTATAAATATATTGATAAAATAATTGAAAATATCTAACTAATAATAATAAATGAAAGAAACAGATATCGATATAAAAAATAAACTTTGGATTCAGAGGGCTTGATAATTGGATTGCTCTGCCGTTCTAAATGATGTTCCTGAACTTTGATTAACCAAGTGATTTATAATTTTATTTTTTCTATTACAATTGTTGAATAAAATTTAATTCAACAAGACTGTGAATTCTAAAAAAAAAAAAAAAAAAAAAAAAAAAAAAAAAGGCAAAAATATCAATACTGATTTCAGTTTAGAAAGATTGGACTGGTAAAAATGATTCATTTGATTACGTAGATACAAGCAGAAATTAATGTATTTCTTTCAAGCTGTGTGAAAGTACTAATCCCCTTCCCACCAACTAAAAAAAACATTTTCATGAGCTAATGATAAAGATACCTGCATTAAAAAGCTATAGATCAGACGGTTTTGTAACAATGTACATATAAGCTGATGTTTCTGCAAACAAACTTTCAAGGAAATACACGAAAAATTAAATATATCTAAAATGTAACGTTAGGTTTTATAAAATAAAAATGTCCCACATACTAAAATTTCTCCACTGTACCAAAATTACATCGACAGGGAAAAGTTATTTTAAACTATTACTTTTATTTGCCCTTAAGGTTAGTGAAATGCTTAATTAAGACATTTCATTAAGAAAACCTTTTTTCTAAACTAATGACTTTGATAAAGTTAGCAAATTTAAATTTAGCATCGTATACTATAAAGTATACCGTATATTTCCGAATATAAGTCGATCCGTGTATAAGCCGAGTGTACGACTGTTAATTAAAAAATAATCCAAAAACTGATTAATATTATTTATTTATTTATTTATATTTTTAGTTGAGGGAAGGGTGCTTGAATTACAATAAGATATTTCTGAAAATGTACATCAGTAATGCGATGGATGGAGATGATGAAGAATTAGATATTGTTGCTATTCATACAACAGTGTACCAATGTTGTATGAATGTATGAATGTTGTAACACTGTACCAATGAAAGAAAGCGATTTTACTGAGTTGCTTGAAAATTCTGATAGAGACTTAGGCAATAAATTATGATTACTTTTTCCATTGTTACAAAATGGAATAGTAAGCTATTTGTGGCAGAAAGTTGAGAGTATTTTTTTGCGTTTTTTATACTTACCATACTTTTTAAAAAATTAAAATATCAATTTTGAAAATTTCTTTAGACTCGTTCTACCCTTACTTTGGAATAAAAAATATGGCAAAAAATTCTCGACTCATAGGCGGAAATATACGGTAATTAAAGTTTATGTTGCTGAAGTCAAGTGAAACTCAAATGATGGCTAAATGATTTTTGAAATTCAGCACTGATTATTTACCACTGCGTAAAAGTTGAGAGCTAATAATATTACTTAAATAATTACAATATAAAGTAAATTAAAAAGGTATTAACTTACTTGTAATAACCAGTAACAACGACGATGAAATGTAGGAAGAATGGCAGAGTGCACGTAACAGCCATAAATGCACTATAAAAGAAGAAAACATAACATTTAAAAATATCACGAGTTTTAAAATTTACATTATTCATTATTATATTACTCATGATTACGAAAACAAATACTTTTGTATTCCTTAGAATATCTATTCAGTTTTCCATAACTTTAAATATAAACTTTACTATATTTCACAAATAAGTAACAAAATTTAATTAGAATATAGTTTTGAATAAAAATTACTAAATCGAAATTACAACGAACCGCCCAATCAACCAATTGACCAATCAGATGTAAATTTCCGCCTCGATTGTTAAACAAACGAATTTTTTTTAAGCAGAAAATTTATGTTTTTAACTTCATTTTTCTGCATATTTTTCTTCAATATTCATTCTTTCTTTTTTGTAGTTGATAAAATATTGCTGCAATATTTATTTGAAACTTAAATACCCGCCCGGCAAAGTCTGAAGTTAATTTTTATGTCTAAAACTACCTTAAATGTAATACATGACAATTTTTACAAACGAACCTAGTATCGGAGATCCACTGCCTCCTACAGCGTGCTTCCGATCAGTTTTTTTCAGCCAGACTTTGCATTTTTATAAATTTATATTTTTAAACCAAAATCTTTCGAAATGAAGGCTTAACACCTTACCCCCCACCCTTCACTACCTTCGGAAGCGTAGACTAGGCGGAGATTATGTAACTTATTTCATTTGTTTCTATGCTTTAAATAAAATAAAATTTAAAATAAAAACTTTCATCGCAATCAACCAATGAGTTCTTGAATTTCGATATTTTCAATTTAAAAATCATTAAAATTTTCATCTTTAAAAAATCGTAAAATGAGCTTTATTTCAGATATCTCAGTCGTCTCCTCCCTTTAAATTGAAACGAAAACCTGTGAAGAACAGCATTTAAATCTATCAATTAGTTTTCGAAATATTTAAATTTGAAAATGCGCGAACCGGAAATCATTTTATTTATATTATCAACTATTGTCATTTTACTTCGTCCGAGCGAGCGACGAAAATTAAAAGATGCTGCTAGGTCACATGGCGAAATCAAGTATGTACAAGTACATTTAAGTAACATGAAATAAACCCTCTTTTTAGTATCTAACGTTCGATCCAAGTAATACATTCATTAAAAAGAAATATCGTATTCACACTATAAAGAAAAAAAATATATTCTTATTATTTTGAAATAGTAAATATTAATATTTTGTGAATGAAAGATGCCATTAAAACCAATAAGGTACTGTCTATTCGCAAGTGTTCACATTTTATGTTCATCGGTTGGGGTCTGACCAAACTTTTCTCCCAGGGTCTTTTAGTGAAATTGTGAATAGTATTTTCTATTCGTGAAAAACCAAATCATTGGACCAAATTTAATATGTACGCTGTCAGAAAAAATAGTTAATTTACATTAAATTATTCTTCACTTTTTCACAATTAATTTCCGTACTCCTAGAAGACATATTTTATCCACGAATTCTTGCCAAAAATTTGAAAAAGAGAGTGAAATTCATTCCAAGCACGCATGCGCTCTATTAATAAACCAAAATCCGAATCTTTTTAAAAAATGGAAAAATACAAAACATCTAGACATTAAGATTTTTAATTTAATTAAAAACGAAAAACGTTTTCGAAATTAAAAATGAATAACAATTACTTTTCTCATTCGTTCAAAAATAAGTTCAAATCGCATTTAAGTTGAATTTATAAAATTGTTTTTAAAAAACATTCGCATCAAAAAATATTTTTATTGAACATTAGACAGATTTAAAAGATATTTTAATTTAAATATTAAATTGAAAAAAAAATCGATTTTACTGAAAAAAAATTCTTATTATATAAAATTATAATATTTATATTTTAAATGTAGCAGCCTATCCAAAGTTATTTATAATTCATATTTTTATCATATACTAATACTAAAGTATTAAAAACCTCAAACACAATTTTATTAAGACGAAACTTTCCCTAAATTAACTTCAAAATAAAAGCTTTTTAAAGAAATTAATCGAGCCGTACTCATCTGAAGAAAACATTATTTACATCAAGGTGTTTTACTACTATGCAATGTAGCCCAATAGTTAATGTATTCGTCTCATAACACTAAAACAACTGGTTCGATTCCAGATTAGCAGCTTATTTATTCCCGCAATTCATGTATATTATACTCCTGTAACGGAGAAAAAATAAACTGATATCCGTCAAAAATCAGCACTGCTACCAGGTGAATTTTCATGAACTGAAGAAAGTATTTCAGAGAATATAATAAGAATTTTCGAAAAAGTATACTAATTCACTTTTGACTTAGAGCTTTCAATAACAACGCTGCGATCTTCTGCCTGGGAAAAGTTTCATAATTGAGTCCATAGACAATTAACATACCACAAAAAAGCTTGGTCTAGCACATAATTAAAACTATTGTTGTAAGTCCCATGCACTGCACCAGCATACCATTCTTGCCAAAATCACACTAAACATGGTTGTGGTATGAGCTCGCTGGCGGAATATTATTATTCCTATGATTTATCTGACGGACATTATCAACCTTCTTGTGTAATGTATATATATATATATATGTACACTTAAGGTTATTAATTAAAATATTTATGTTGATTGAGTTTTCAATTTGAATATTCAAAAGAAGGCGCTGTTGTGCTGTGCTTTTTCTTATTCATTGATTACGGTAACACTATGTTAAATTCAAAGAAATGCTTTACAAACCCATAGCTATAGTATGTAACTGCGCTATTTAAATTAATATTTATGTTAGAATGATAAAGAATAAAGTTTTATAATGGTCAAAACGTACTAGTTTTTTATAATACAAATACATTATCTTTAAAGAAATAAAAAAATAGATGCAAAGAAATAAAAATAGTGTTTTTCAGTAAAAATTACAATATAATACTGCACTAAATTACGTCTAAGAAAAGCTTATTTCGGAATTATACTTTTACCCCATTTTTTTAATTAATTTATTATTTATGCATATTTTTTAAGTGTGCAAAAATACACGTTCATAGACAAGGAGCCAGCCGTCGATTTTCCTATGTATCGGACCGGACATACATCAAAATGTAGGTTTCAACGTGAACATTAAGAATATCACTGGCTGCGTGGTCCTAACCAGCCGGAACCTGGTGACAGCTGCACTTTTATGACGTCAATTTTGAGTGTTTACCTATGTATCGAGTACAAGGACCGGACATACATCAAAATGTAGGTATCAAAATGCACATTAAGAATATCACTCTCTGCCAGGTCCGATACATAGGTAAACACTCAAAATTGACGTCATAAAAGTGCGGCTGCCACCGGGTTCCGGCAGGATAGGACCTGGCAGCTAGTGATATTCTTAATCTGCACATTGAAACCTACATTTTGATGTATGTCCGGTCCTTGTACTCGATATATAGGAAAATCAACGGCCGGCTCCTGGTCTATCACAAACAGAGCGAATACGGTCTAAAACCGGTCCTTTGTATAACTTAAATGTGAAATTGTGAGATTATTTATTGAACATTACAGCTATACTGTAAGTCCTATTGTGTAAAAATATTATACATAAAAGTTATTAATTAAAATATGTATCTTGATTGAGTTTTGGGTTTGAATATTTAACGGAAGGTGCTGCTGTGCCATGCTTTCTCTAATTCGTTGATTATATTACAGCTTCATGTAAAATTCAAATAAATTTTTTACATATTCCCAACTATTGATAAAAATATCATTTTTCTGGAACAATTACAATATAATATTACGTTAAACTACCTCAAAAAACTTATTTCACATTTATATTTTTGTCTCATTTATCATTATTTATTTTTTTAGTGTGCAAAGATACACGTTCACAAATAAAGAGAACCCGATTTAAAAACCGGCCTTTTGTAAAACTTAGATGTGAAAATGTGCGATTTTTATTACGTTAATTCAATAACATAGCATTTCATTTTACAGCATGAAATCTTGTTATAACTACAGCTTTTTAATGAGACATTTTGAAGAGGCCGTTTTTAACGATGGATGTCGTTCCACATTAAGATTTCCCCGCTTTCAACTAAATTTTATAACATTTGTTCAGCATAATAAGGGAAAGGACCCAGAATTTTTAAAGGAGGCTTTATTATCTCAAATAATCACGTTTAGCTTGTTAAATAATACATTAACCGAAAGCAAAGATTAGGTGAGATGCGTGCTTATGAGTAATAAATATTAAAAATGCAGATCAAAGAGTTTATCGTTCATTTACATATTGTAATTTACTACTTTGTTTAACTAATGAATCTACCGAATTTGATAAATAAACAGAGGCAACGAATAGTTTACACGCAAGAAGTTTTTTAAATGCATGTTTAAACTTTGATATTTCAGTGGCCTTTTAAGTTATGCTCTTTAAGAGGTTTTAAACTTTTTTACCAAGTTTATAATCATGTCAAATATAATTATTATTTTAGATAATATTTTGTATAGAATTTAATATTTTTATCAATATATAAGAGCTTGAATAATTTTATGAATTAATAACATTCTTTAGTGCTTTTGTTCATTCTGATACTGCCATATGCAAATTAGCATCTAACTAATAGTGTGAACCACATTTATAAATCAAGGTATCATCATAAATAAATATCTCTAAAAACGAGAATTTTAATTGTGTAATTAATTAATGATTTTGTAATTATTTCCACTTTACTCACTAGAAAATCTGTAAGCAATCAAATGATGTCAGTTTAAATAATATGTAATAAAGACAATCGTCATGCCCCCCCCCCCCCCCAAAAAAAAAAAAAAAAAAAAAAGTGATCTTTAGGGAGCGATTTTAATCACCAAGAGGCACATTTTATTGTGAATAAAATAATGATATTTGAGATACATTATCAGAAATAATATTTTTTGTCCCACTTGAAAACGGGACAAAAACACAAATAAACGCTAGCATCCATACTCTAAATTTCAACAATTCAAAATGCATTATTTTGAAATGAAGTTTTCCTAAGTAAGTATACTACATACCGCAAAAAACTATTCAATTCTGACATTTATTATTTCTTTTGCTATAAAATGAATATATACATAACATCTAATGTCGAAAGGTGTATAAAAAAATGCACGCTTTCTTAAAATCTGAAATAAAAGAAGAAAACAGAAATTTTTAATCGATTTTATTATATTCTTTTTAAAAATAAGTTTTTAATCACTTTTATTTAAAATTTTATTATATTCCTTTTAAAAAATAAGTTTAATTAATTGACTCAGTTACTATCGGTTTGATATGAAAGTTTCTGATGAATTCAGTTTAATATTTTATTAAATGAAGAATGCATTTTCATGGCAGAAAAACTCCACACAAAAACTATTTTCATGAAACAGCCTGTTTAAAAACATACGCTACTGTCACAAAACCATTTCCTCACACTGGGATTATTTCTTCTTGTTTTTGTTGATAGTATATGTTTCGTACGTTATTTAAAATTTTCCTTTTTCGTAGATAAGAGGGTCGATAGCTTAAACAGGTAATACAACAAGTTCCATACAGATTTACACTTTTAAATGTATTATGTGGGTCTCGAAAACTTTTTTAACTTAAAGGTGGTGGGTCGCATACCAATAAAGTTTGGGAACCACTGGTTTAGATATCTGAATCTGATGAATCTATCAGAAGTGCTCTGGATCTGAACCAAGTAGGTACTGTGAACATGCGTGCCGCAAACGGGCTTCGCCAGCCCAGGGGTGATTCTGGATGGAATTTTTTTTCGGAAATTCGCATAGCATTTTCGGAAATCGGCGGAGGGGGGGGGGGGTCTCCAGCGATCCTTGGACAAAATCGGCGTTTTCCCGCTATCCTCTGACGATATCAGCAATATTTTAGCAAAATCGGTGATTTATTGCGTTCTTTTGCCAAAATCGACGGTTTTTCCGCGATCTTTTGACGAAATCGGCGTTTTCCCATGTTTTTTTAAAGTGAAATCGGCGTTTTTTCGACGATCTTCAGCCAAAATTTGCTTTTTTCATGCGATTTTTTTTCTTGAAAACGGCGTTTTATTCCCGTGATCTTTTGACGAAATCGGCGTTTTTTCCGTGATCTTTTGATAAAATCGGCGTATTTTTTCAAATATTCTTTTGACAAAATATTTTTAAGCGATCTTTTATCGAAAACGACGTTTTTTCCCGCGATCTTTTAACGAAATCGGCGTTTTCAGAAAAAATCAGCGTTTTATCTGCGATATTTGGTGAAATTGCCGTTTTTTCCGCGATCCGCACAGGAAATTCGCGTTTTTCATCGATTTTTTGACAAAGTTCGTTTACAAAAACATTGACGAAATCGTCGTTTTTCCACGAAATATTGGCGAAATGTATGCTATTTCGGCGATCCTATCACGAAATTTGCATTTCTACGCAATTGTTTTTTCCGCGCGCAAAACCGTACAAGTTGGCAACTATGCGGAACTGATAACCCAATTTCAAATTTTCGGAAGAGGATGCCTTAAATTTTCGGAATTTTCGGACGAGAATTACCCCTGCGCCAGCCCTTACTCACGTCATAGACCCTGGTATCAAGCAAAACCTCTTTAACCCTTTAATTCCCATGCCAGAACACGTTCTAGAAATTATGTAGTTCATTTCACACCAGAAAAATTCAATGGCTAATTTCGTTTTATTTAAATATGGAATGTTCTGTTATTGATTAAAGCAAATATTGTTGTTTTAATTTTCTGGTGGGAACTGAAATATACGAATTAAAGATCGGTGGTTTAAGACCTAAACCACTGGGGAGCAAAGGGTTAACACATTAATCCCTTCGAGACGAGCGTCTTTTACTAAACTTTTAATCTTTTATCACCGTTTTCTTAAAGCAGAAATTTTTTTTTAGTTGAATCGCGAAAATGCTCGGATTGAATAAGGTAAAATTCACAATATAAAAACATTGGTGAAAATAATCAACGATTCTGAGCACCTTTTTGCGGCACGTATACCAGTCGCTCGTCCCTAAGGGGTTAATTAGAATTTCCTCCCATTTTTACGCCAACTTCCCCTGCTAATATACATTATAACTCTTGATCAAAAACCAATAAGATTCGCGAATATGATAGGTTTAGTAATTTTGAGTCAACTTAGCTGACTTCAGGAAGATAAAGGAATTTAAATAGTCCTAAGGTGCTGCCGAATTCGACCGACAAATTCAGAGGTTGACAATAGGCATCAAGAGAATGAAAAATTGTCATAGAACATGAGGTCGCAATAAACACTTATTTGGAGATAAATGCAAGACTTTCATCCTACTTAAACTTGGGTTGACGGTAATAATTTAGAGAAAAATAAAATCACTGCAAGGAAAATGCAGCGAGAGGTACTCTCTTTTGAGTGAAATGTTAAATATCACGAAAAGTTCTGGAAAAGTAGAATGCTGAAGCAATCCGCGATGACTTATGAACTGGTAATCGCAGTCCAAAATGTGGAACGTAAAATGCCGAGTGGAAAATTCTACAACTTTTTTTTAATAATATTTGAATGGGTCACAGGCTCGAGAAAATTCGATTTGTGGGCAGTGTTCTCGCTGACATTTGACCAACGTTAGTAATTTGGCTAATTAAAAATAAAAAACATTCGCCAAATGAAAAAAGTATTTGCAAAATAGATTCGCCGTGTAGCACAGTAAAAAAAATTATCTTTAATCCTTTAGTGTACCCCTTTTTTTCAATATGTTCTAAAAAACCTAAGTTTTTATAACTGTGACAGCGACTGTTATTATTCTAATTTCAAATATCCACTAAAAATATAATAAATGTATATTTATTATATTTACATATAATTATTATATCATATATCATATAATTATTATATATACATATAATAAATGTATATTTTAAATATGTATGTATGCATATGCATGAAAAACGATAAAGAAAAAAAGAAAAAGCAAAAATTGAGCACTAGCAATTTGGCGAATCTAATCTCTTGTTTACTCGCCAAATGAAGAATTTAGTCGCAATTTGGCGCATTGGCGAGCGACAGTGAGAACACTGTTTGTGGGTCATTTTGAGTCATTATGGATCAAGTTCAAATTAATTATAGCTAAAAAAATGACTCAATCGATTTGGTCTAAATTTTGTTCTTAACCATTTTTGGGTACGTGAATACTATTGAGCTAGGTCAAATGTTCGAGAAATTTCTATTAGTGGTAATTTTTGAGTCTTCGTGGGGTAAACCAGTTTTATCTAAAAAACGGCTCTAACGATTTTCACTAAATTCTATATTCTGTCGTTTTGGATTATGAGAAGACCATTGCGCCAGGTCGCATGTTCGATTAATTGGTCATTTTTGGCTCACTAAGGTCACACTAATTTTATCTAGAAAATTGCTCTAACGATTTTGATTAAATTTTGTATAATACCGCTTTCTTGCATAATAATACTATTGGGCTAGGTCGCATGTTCAAGAATTTTCAATTAAAGGATCCTTTTGGGTCACAAAGCGTCAGGTCTAAGCTATTTCTATTAAAACGGCATAAACGATTTTGACAAAATTTCGTATTATACTTTTTCAGGTACCACAAGATCGTTTTGCTAGAACAAATGTTTGAGAAAGTTTGATTAGTGGGTCATTATGGGATCATTATGATTCAAGCTAATTTCTAGAAAACAACTCGAATGATTTTTGTTAAATTTTGTATTCTATCAATTTTAGGATCCAGAAGACCATTGGATTACGTCGCATGTTCGACCAAATTTGATTAGTGGGTCCATATGGGTTAGAGTCAAGATAATTATATCTTAAAAATGGCTCAAACGATTTTGGCAAGAATTTGTATTTTTTCATTTTCGAGCTCAAGAAGACCAATGGACTACTTTGCGTGTTCATGAATATTTGATTAATGGGTCATTTTGGATCACAATGGGTCAGAGTAAAGTTAATTTTATCTAAAAAAAAAAAGTCTCAAACGATTTTCGAAATATTGTGCATTATGTCATTTGAATACACAAGATATCATATCAAAAAATCATTGGGCTGGGTTACATGTTCGAAGAATTTCGATTAGTGAGTCATTTTTGGTCACTATGGGTCCGGGTCAAGTTAATTGTATCTAAAGAAGGCTCAAACGATGTTGAGAAAATTGTATATTATATCGTTTTCCATTATGAGAGGATCACTGGGTAGATTACATGTTCATGGAATATAGAATAGTTAGTCAGACTTGAATACTACGAATCACACAAGCTTTTAATAGAAAACGGCTTTAACGAATTTGATTACATTTTTCTATTCTGTCGTTTTCGAAATTCGGAATAGCATTGGGTAAGTTCGTATGTTCTAAAAAATTCGATTAGTGGGTCTATTTGGATCACTAAGGATCCGGGTCAAGAAAAAAAAAAAAAAAAAAAAAAAAAAAAAAAAAAAAAAAAAAAACCAGCTCTAACGATTTAATTTTTTTTTTTTTTTTTTTTTTTTTTATATTTTATCGTTTTTGAGCTCAAGAAGACCATTGGGCGAGATCGCATGTTCGAAAACATTCGATTAGTGAGTCATTTAGCGTCACAATGAATCGGGGTCAAGCTAATTTTATCTAAAAAACGACTAACGATTTTGACTAAATTTTATATTCCATCGTTTTCAGACTCAAGAAGAACACAAGGATTAGGTTGTATGCTCGAAAAAATTTGATTGGTGGGTCATTTTAGGTCACCATGACTCAGGCTCAACCAAATGGAATCTAAAACAACAAGAATGAACAGTGAGAATAATATATCGATTTGAACATAAGGCTAATTTTGACCGAGTTTAACTGAGTCGTTCCCGCAAGGGGCAAGTTTCTTCCGCAGTGGAAAAAACCATGGAAACCGGCCGGAAGAAATAGGTTTCTTTCTTGTGGAAGAAATGGAAGAAACTGTTTTTCTTCTAGAATTTATCATATACTTTCAATTTTGTAAGCTATAATAAATATCTTCTTCCTATAATCTTATATGAATTAATTCTATTGGACCAAAACAGATTTAATTAAATATATATGCTAAATTAATAATTGCATCAGTTTTTTAGCCAAGATCACACACAACACTTGTCTAAAGATCTTCAAGCATTGGCTAAATGAAAAGAAATTTTATCCAAAATTAAAATACACAAAATTAATTAAATGTTATTTATTTCAATTTAACTTATACATTTTTTAAATTATTTAAATTTCTGAAACAGTTGTAAATAGTAGGGATTCTTTATCAATGGTAGAATGCAACCCATTTAAATAAAAGCTTTTAATTTACATCAATTTTATTAATGTAAGTAATATACAATAATTACTGTAATATTGAAAGCTTAATATCAAATTTTTAATATTACTGTATTAAACAGAAATTGATCAAAAATATGGTTTTATTTTCGGCCGAAAATCAGTTTTGCCAAAAACATGGCTGAAAATTCAGCTTGACTGAAACTCTTAGTATTCCAAAATTCTTGTTCCTTCCTTCAGAAATTTTCAACATTAGTCATTGATTTGAACTGTATCAGCTCTAATGAGTGTATTGCAATGAACTTTGTTGATTATAATTATCAGTCATGAATTAGCAATCATCTTATAGAAAATTTTTAGTTTAAACTGCATAAGTGTTTCAAATATTCTTTGAGAAAGTTCTAGAATGATAAATGATCATTTACAAAAATCATAATAGAAGAAAAATCAAGATGTGTATACTTAAAACTAAATTTTTTTTAATTAAATGAAATTCGTATAATTAGAAAATTTTTGTGTCATTGATGAATTAATTATGTTTTATTATATATGAAAATAAAGTTTTTGGATAATTAACAATTGTGCATAATCAATAAATACTATACACATAATTAATTTACATTTATGTATATGTATGTATTAATTACTTTAAAACAAACAATTTAATTACTTAATTTTTTTTTTCATGTTTTTATTTTTAATTGAAACTTTGAATTGTCTGAAAATTGGTTTTGGCCTTAGAAACCTGTATCGGTCGATCCTAGTATTAAAAAAAAAAAAAAAAAAAAAAAAAATCATTAAAATTCTAATTTTTCTTAGTAGTAGCATAGTATAGCAAAAAAGTTTTTTAGCAGTGGGATGCTGCAATCAGTTTCTCAACTTAAATTTGATGAATGCAAAAATTGAAGATTTTTTTTCAAGTCCTACACTTCAAGATTGTTTAAAAGCATTTTGACATACCCACAGATATTTAGAACACTACAGCATTGAGATAATCATGCTAGATATTAGTATAAATAATTCCAAATTTATTTATTTACTGTGTTGCACAATTAAATATAAGACATTTTTATATGAAAAATAAACAATTTGTAGGTGGGGTTTTTTTCTCTCTTTTTACATAAATAGCGCAATTAACCATTAAAAAAAATCCCTTTACCTCTAGAGCAGTAAAAATCCATCACCTGAAAATGTCTGCTGAACCTGAAGTTTGTTGTTAAAAAATAACTTATCTTTGCAAAAAAAATTTTAATAATTAAATTTTCTAATTCAGATTTCATGTAATTATACTTTAATTCTTTTATATAGTTAATGTATTTAACTTTGAGCATTTGTTTTGGTTTCTGATAGTTTCTTCTATTTCTTCCAGTTTTTTTTTCATTTCTTCCAGTTTCTTCCGGTTTTTTCCAGTTTCTTCCGGAAGAAACCGAACCCTGCCGCAAGTATTTCATTATATTCAGCCTTTCAATTTACTACAATGCTACAATAAGTAGATATTCCACAGATGCATTCAGAAATATAAGTCCTTATTTTATAATTTAAAACAATATTTAGCTTATGAGGATATCTACACATTAACTCGAAAAAAGCAATAACGATCCTACAGTTAATGAATTAATGGTAATAATCATTAGGAAACATACCTCAGTGCCTTGTACTTTCAGTTTCATGTGATCTTCTCTGGTGGTCTTGCCATCCTTCCTTTTTTTCCAGCAATAGCCATCTCGTCGATACCGAACCCTTTTCCGACTGTACAGCAGCATGGAACCACTTTTAGGTCTGTTTGAGGGATAAATAAAAAATAAAGAAAAATTAGAAAATGGTTCCTACAAATCTGCAGATAACATACACAAAACGGAGTGAATGTTCTTACCTGATCTTAACTTCTTTGGATAGCCAGTCTTCATGACGCTCGAAACTGATGAGAAGGGATGCGATTTCCTATATAAAAGAAAGTATTTCAGAAGTCAGTTTAAAACATACAACTATTAGTGCAGATTTCCAAAAGAAAATGTAGCTCCTTTGGGTTTAAAAACAGCTTTTAAGACAATTTCTCTTACGCGGATTATACTCGGATTGCTAAGAAATTTTTACATGTTATGATGTTTACCCTAGCACGATCCCTATTGAAAATGAACTTTCTACTATGATTAGTTTATTTACAGGGATATTTAAAAGTTCTACGATACATTACGGCCTATGTGAAAAAATCGTTTCAAATGAATTTTAAAGGTGTTACACCCTGTCAAACACATCCAAAATTACATGGATTCGCAAAGTGCACTAAAATATGCATTCTGTAAAATATGCAGTAAAAATAATAGTTACTATTTATTTACAGGGCCACCCAAAATAATTCCATTACACAATAATAAAGGGGGGAATTGTTTGCAACATATTTTAATTATGTTAAACGATTTCAAGTATCATAAAATTGATATACGCCGCTGAGACTTAATATTTAACGCAGGACATGACGCCCTGTACGCATAGCATTTACATGGACACACAAAATATTTCAAATCTTATATTCTTATCCGAAGTATTGTACATTATCGATGATAGCTGATGGATGGATGAAATACATTTTCAATAATGATATGCGTTTTTAAGTTTTACTAAATATCTGCAAATTATATGGTGCGTATAAATATTATAGTTGATATACAAGGTTACACAAAAGAGCTCATGGACCATTTTCAACATTCGCTTACATTTCATGGTAACGGACTTGACAAGTAACGGATTTGACATTTCAAATAAAACTAAAAAAAATATATATATATATTAAAATGAACTAGCTTGTATATTTTCTAACTTAGATAATAATTTACATACCTTCTAAAACTATTCAATAAACTTACTAGGCAGCTTACATTTCATGGTAACGGATTTGACAAATAACGGACTTGACATTTCAAATAAAACTATTAGAAATGAACTAGCTTGTATAATTTCTAATTTTGATAATAATACACATACTTTCTGAAATTATTTAATAAACAATATTTAATTACAAAAGTTCAAAAATTATTATTTTAATATTAAAATTTACGGTAACAGACTTGATAGTGAAAAAAAAATACCAACCTTGATAAAAACTTATTCTTGCCACTATTACATTGCTTCACAATTGAAGAGTAAAAAATGGCAAGTAGTAGTTGCGTGAATAGTTTAACTATATCGCTGAATATTTGCTGCAAACTTCAGGCAGCATTCGAAACCTATTTTGACTAAAATAATCACAAGGTAACGGACTTGACAGAAAGTGAGGGACAAAAGATTTCTGGTAATTTCTTAAAGAAAATATATTTTGTAATAATCTTTTTCATTAATATAGAACACTAACAGTTCATATTTAAAATAATTAAACCTTTTTATTAAAAAAAATTAGCTTAAATAATAATAAAAAAAAAACAGTTAAAAACATAAAACTTGGAATGGGACAGGCATTTTTGTTTAGAATCAAAATTTTAAAGATTTATATATCAAAAATTTTTAATGATTTTTTTAAAATTTTTCATGTTAGAAATGTTCAATATAATCTTCTTTAGTTATTGCATAGCTCAAATAAAACTTTAAATATTAATTTATGTTTGCATTTTCTTCTTTTTACTCTGGGACAGCATATGTAATCGAAATTTGAAAATGGCCCTCATAAAGGTTACTGAATATAAAAGTAATTAACTTAAAGGTGGTTTTTAAATAAGTTATGCATTTTCACGTTGAACTGCTTTCAATTTACTAAGAAATGCTTGTAGAATATCGATAAAATGATATACAGGGTTACGCAAAGATTTAGCTACATGGTCACCCATAAATGATAATATCTGGAAAAGTGATTTAAGTAGTTTTAAGTGTGTTTTTATTTGAACTAAATTTTAAGAAAATACTGGCGTCTAATAAAGGTACTAGGTAATTTACAGAGCTGAACAAAAGTATTCAAGTTTTTTCCATCTATTAGAATAAAGAGCTGAAAGAGAAATTTCAATCAGTTAGGCATTTTCTTGCTAAACTAAATTTTCCTAATATATATATCAACCGAGGGATCAAATACAGGGCTGTTCAAAAGTATTGGAATACATATTTGGCTATGAACAGTAGCATCTTATTTCCTTAAATAACAAAGTTTTGTTAAAGATTTCGGGAAATGTTGGAAAGTTTTTCACAATCTATGATTAACGCATGATTTTCTTTACTTGTTAAATTTACATTTGAAAATCACAATTTCAATCTATCAATAAATAAATAAATAAAAGAAGAAACAAGGGAGAGAAAATAACGCCTCCCCCCCCCCCCCAAAAAAAAAGCACCACGATTGAATATTGACCACTACCTGACACTATATTCTGAACGAGATTATGTTATATGACACTGACTAATTTTAAAAAAGTAGGTAGTACAGGGAAACACACCAAAATGCAGAAATATAAAGCCCAAAATGTTTTATCCCTCTCATCTCGTCCACTAATTATAATAAAGTTGCAATTTTACGTTATATAGCAAAACATTAGACTGCTAAATTCTAATAAAACTTAGAATGAACAATTTATATAATACGCTGATGTAACGATTCCCAGTTTATTTTCATTTTCGAAAAAAGCAACTTACGGCTGCCATGTTAAGCATAAGTAATAAGGTATCGTATGCCAACTGTTCAACATACGGAAATATACACATAATCTGCATTGTATCACACTATTCGTCTTCATTTTTCTTCAAAAATTTCAAAAGCTAAACAATTATAATGTTTTAAATCCTAAATTAAAAATAACGGATAACAAACTATTATGAGCAACGGATATCCAGATGTAAATAAACTAGCGCTTTTTTGTGGTGCCATCTATTGACATTCGATATAAATAAAAGACTTGACGTAATGTTATAATTCAATATGTATTCTCTAAACTTCGGTTACATAATTTTATAATTTTGTTCAACGAAAATAAAATTAATATTATTTAACTATTAACTATTAAGAGCTTAACATTCACTCGCTTAATTTTTAAATTTTTTGTTTGCATTATAAGTAAAAAGAGGTGTTTTTTCCACCGCCAAATGTAATCGAATTATGAGATTGCATTTGTATGACTGAAAATTATTTAATCACATTACATTCTCTTATTAAATTATAATTTTATTTTCCCTTCAAAGTTATGTTCGAATGTTACGATGCGAAAAATAGGAATTTTATCCGTGTTGATATAATTAATATATGTAGTACATGGTATTATATATTCCTTACATTTTAATAACATTTTCTAAGAAATATAAATTTTATTACCATGCTATCAAATTTCAAGTGGACGTAAGCTAATATCTTTGTTGAACCACTTCAGAAATTGAACAATGATTTAAAAAATGATCCTCATCATTTGTATTTATAGAATTTATTTGTCAGTTTAAAAATTAACTTTTCTACAATACAAACTCTTCAATAACAAAATCTTCATTTGTATGAAGTCCTGACAAATTGAACATTTTAACCTTAACATCACAGTCGTTTGAATAACAATTTTTGTTTAAACTAGCTATAAACTATGGGTGTCTTTCAAATCGTATTAAATCCTTATTAGACATTTAGTTTTACTGTTTCGACTATAGAGTTAATCACTGAACACAGGTCAGTCTTCCTGGTTCAAACCAGATGTAACTATACACATTAGCCGTATAAAACTATTATTTATAGAGACACTTCGAATAAATGGATATTATATCTCCACTTATTCTACAATCCACATAGCAATTTAGAAAATTCAATATCTCAGTCTTTACGACACAGACAAATTCTTTCCGTAAAATGAGAAACTATTGACCGACACCAAAATTTACAAAAGACTTTTTTAGAAATTAAGACTCCTGCTTTCATTGTGAAAATAAATTTTATTAAAATATTATTGGTGCCGCTTGAAAGTTTGGAATTAAAATTAGGTGTGCCCAGCCCAGAGTGAGACTACTATGCCGGAAAGGCTTAATAGTATGTCTCAGGGGAAAAGAAATGACATTCTTTGGAAATTATAAGTACTAGTTTCATTAAAACATTACTTAGCATTTAGTTTACGGACAATCAGTTACCAAAACAAAAACAAGATAACTCCCAATCAGCAAAGAAGAGCTTATAAAGGACAATTGACTAAATTAGAAAAGCTTCTACATGCAGAAGAAAAAGATAGAGTTACGATTAAGAAAATTGTTACTCTCTAATAATAAGAATGAAATTGCATTTAATGTTAATAACTCTAAATTAAATAATTCAAGTATAAATATCAAATTGCTTGTTGTATCATTACCAACATTTTTTTGGAAATTGACACAGTCGCGGAAAAATAAAACTAACATCCCCTACTAACTCTGCAAAAAATTATCTTAGAAAAAAGTTACTGGCACCAAACGATTGGAAATAAAGTCTACTTTTAAATGGTGTATACAAAATTTGCTTAGGGGACCACCTATATATTAAAACAAACCCTAACTTTTTTTTTTCAATAGCAGTACCCATTTTTGACAGCATAAATGAACTCTACACCCTTCAAATAGCCTAAACACAAATTTTCATACAATTCCTACAATAAGTTTACGAAAAAATATTTTAAAACGAGCATATTTTAGGGACTGTATCTAAATTGAAGTTCGGTATTCTACTGTTGACCAAGAGAGTTTCCTTCTTGATCAAGGTATATTAGGCGTTACTCAAGGCATTGGAATATAATATATCATAATATATCCCACTTTCCGTTACGTGGTTACAGATTTTTTTCTTTTGCAATTATAGGCCTAATAGTTTCATTTTATGTGTTAATCAATTAGATATTAATTGGGAAAAATTTACTAAGTCATGTACCAACCCCTCCCATTACAGATTTGTTAGTCTCCCTCACGCTTTTCAGTACGAGTACAGGCCGATTGACTTGAGTGATCCAGTTGATTGATATACCGCTTATCGATCTCAGCTTAGTCTGATGTAGCTAAAAAAAAGTAGCACTGACTCTTACAAAAGAAAAGAATTAACATTTCTTTTCTTTTTTGCAGGCTTAAAATTTGTCACCGGCCTGTTAAGGCGGCGCGTCACTTTTTCTTGGAATTATAACTTTTCTTTTTCACTTGCTATTCTGTTTCGGGCTAGTTCATTTTGCTTCTGAGAGGTGTCATACACCCACAGCAAATAGAAAGTTTATTGTATTCTGCTAGATGAATGACAGTGTCCGACAAGTGTATCATAAAAATTCGAGAACCTATAGTAAGAAGGGTAAACGGAAAAAAAGTGACCGGAAAAAAAGTTATCGGAAAAAAAGTGACCTAAACTACAAAAGCGGAAAAAAGTGACACGGAAAAAAGTGACAAGGAAAAAAAGTGACAAGGAAAAAAAGTGACACGGAAAAAAAATGACAAGGATTGGTTTTGGGGATTTATTATTGATTTTGGGGATTCATTGGTTAAGTATGAAAGGGGGATCGGGGGGGGGGGGGGGGAGCTCATAATTTAGGTAAATAGGTTTTCATGCTGAATTAACTATTTTGGTTCAATTTTTGGATATACGTTCATACTGAAAAGACGCTTGCCTGATTAGTTTTGGGAAGGGACGATTACCCCCCCCCCCATCCGTCCTCAATTAGATGAATGGGTTTTTATGCAGAATTATCCAACTTGTGTCAAATTTGCATATAGATTCTTTTCGATAAGACTTATCTATAGTATAAAGTGCCTGAAGAGTTTTAGGAGTTTAATGGTTAAGTATAGAAGGGGAACGGGGGATAACCTTTCTTAAATTAATGGCTTTTTACGGATAATTATCCGATTTGCTTCGAATTTTGGACATGGGTTAATTATGATAAGACGTATTTCTGATTATTTATGGGGTTCTTTTGCTAATTAAAAAGGGGGCGGGTGATTACTACCCCCGGCCTTAAATTAGATTTTAAAAAAATTATGCACTTTTATCAGATTTTTTTCAAATTTTGGATGTAGGATCTTTCTCATAAAGTAAATTCCTGAATAGTTTTAAGGGTTTAATGGTTATGTATAGAGGGAGAACGGGGGATAAACCCCCTTAAGGGTGTATTAAAAAAACGCTTTTCCACCTTCAACAGCTTGAAATTACTTGAAATACAATTTCAGACACATTTTCAAAAGTAGAAACATGAAACTTGCTGAGGATATTTTTGAAGAGATGTACAAGGTGCCATGTGCTGTATTTTTACGCTCAATTCATTAGAATTTTATTTATAAACAATTATCTTCTCAGTATGACCCTTTTTTTTTCGTTCACAGATCTCCCGCCAGGGGAAAATCTGTTCAAAATGCCGTTTTTGATTGCTTTTTTCGCAATATTTTCTGCATTTATCAAAGAATTGACAATTACGGCACCTTGTGTACTTTCTAAATAAGACAATTTGCCAGTTTGATGCATATGAGAGTAAAAATGAAGTTAAAAATAAATCGGAAAATAGGCAGTTTGAATCGAAATACACCCTTAAATTAAATAAATGGCTTTTTGCGCAGAATTATCCGATTTGCTTCAAATTTTCGATGTATATTCATTATAAGAAGGCGTATCTCTGATTAATTATGGGGTTCTTTTGCTAATTAAATAAGGGAAAGCGGGCGATTAATTCCCCACTCTTTAAATAAGATTTTTTTTTTTTCACAATTATCCAACGTATTTCAACTTTTGGATATAGGTTTTACCTGATAAAGTGAATCCCTGAATAGTTTTAAGGGTTTAATGGCAAAGTATAGAGTGATGAACGGGGGATAACCCACAAATAATCAGGAGTTCGCCTTATCATAATGAACGCACATTCAAAGTTTGAATCAAATAAGATAATTCTGCGTAAAAAGCCATTTATTAATTTAAGGGGGGGTTATCCTCCGTTCCCCCACTATATAGGTCGGACGTTCCTCTCAGCCCGCACAACTTTGAAGAAAGTCCGTGGTAGTTATAGTTGCCACCACCGATATTACTAGGTGATATCGGTCACCCACTGTGAGGATTGTGTAAATGAACACTGACGCTGTCAATTAACTGAATTAACAGTTTATTTAGAATATATGTACACACTAAATACGCTATTTACCATTATATACAATTACAACTCGGATATCCTCTTCAGACCTGGTGTATCCTATAGGATACACATCTTCAATTTTTTTTTTCATGTTTATAAACAATATTAAAAAAAGAGAAATTGGTGTGGATGGAGCATTAGAGATGGAAGAACAAAACAAAATAGCAATTTGTTTCTCGTAGAGCGTTTTCAGTGAGCTATATGTTATACAAAAATGGCTTGCAGCAGAAATGCACGAAATGTATAAAAAAGAAAAAGTAAATAATTTTTACTTTGTGATAACATTCCATTTGTAGACTCCATTAGCAATAGAAATTATTAAATATATGTTTTTTGATCTTTTTCAATGTTTTTACAATGCGGAAAAGTAAAATTTAATTTAAAATAACCTAAAAAATTGTTAAAATGTGTGTTTTACAAGTCCCCATACATCAATAAATTTTAAGTACAAAAAATAAATTTTAATTATTTCGTTGTTCAATCTTTCTTAGTTATCAATTTATTAATGTAAATCCATAGCTGAAATTAAAAAAAGTGCATTAATAAACCCTTGGGTCTGAAGAGGATATAGGTGATCCGGTTCAACATTAAATTAAATACAGTAAAGGTTGGCAGTGTACCATTCGAATTACACCTTCCACCTCACACTCAATGCACGTTAGATTAACTTTATCGGAGATCACTTTCGAATCTCCCAACACATGGATACTCGGCCTGCCCTTCTCGGCCCAGAGCACTAAACACCAGGACGTCTGTGTCCCTTGCTCTCCAGATACGCACTGCCTCCGCTCTACAACGCAGAGCACACCCTATCAGGACCTCTGTCCTACACTACTCTCTAGGTATGAACCCAGATACGAACTGAACTAATCTGAGATAAGACTTGCTCTTCTCAAATCACGGTGTTTCCCCAATGTCAACTCCCTTTGGGGCTTATCCATTGGACACATTCCACATTCCTTTCTTGATTAGTGACATGTTGCTTGTCAGCTTATCATCCACATACCTCACTGACGGATGAACACGCCTCTCCGCAATCTCCTCTTTCTCACTCACCACCTGTAGAGGATTACCTGTCAATTCTCCCTTCAACAAAGAAAGAATGTCACCTTGAAAATTCTAGTACACAGTCGGTATAATATAAAAGAGATTAAGATAGAGAAATAACGGAAATTCCAATCTTTAGCAGAGGTGGTCTCAGAACCTGACAGTATACTTAGCCATTAAACCCTTAAAATTATTCTGGGACTAACTTTATGAGAAAAAACATATATCCAAAATATGAAATATATCGGATAAGTGAACATAAAAAAAACAATTTATATAATTTAAGGGGATCGGAAAATCACCCGCCTTAATTTTTAATTAGAAAAATAACCCCATATGTAATCAGGGATACGCCTTATCATAATGAATCTATAATCCAAAATTTGTAGCAAATCCTATAATTCTGCGTAAAAAGTAATTTAATTTAAGGTAGGTTATATTCTATTCCCCTTCAATACTTAGATATCAAATCCTTAAAACTATTCAGAGATCCACCTTATCAGTAAGAACCTATATTTAAAATTTGAAATACATGGGGTAATTCTGCATAAAAACCTATTTATCTAGTTTAAGGGGGAGATAATTGCTCGCCCCCCACCCTTTATAATAAGCAGAAGAACCCCATAACTAATCAGAGATACGTCTTATCATAATGAATCTATGTCCAAAATTCTAAGCAAATCGGATAATTATGCGTAAAAAGTTATTAATTTAATTTAAGAAAGGTTATCCCCCCGTTCTCCCTCTATATATAACCATTAAAACTCTTCATGCATTATATACTATATATAAGCCTTATCGAAAAGAGCCTATATTCACAGGGTCCGACTTAGACAGTGGGGGGCCCTGGGGCAAACATTATTAGAGTGGCCCCCTTCTATCTTAAAAATGTTTGTGAATTATACTCAAGTGACTAAAATTAAAATTCAAACCTATTGTATGTATGCATAAATTTTGTACAAAGTACTGATTTCAGGATTTATATTTCACATCTTTATACATAATAACAGATGATAAATAATTTTAACTATTAATTTTCTTATGATGTAACTATTACTTTAAGGGAACGTGGGGCAGGGAAGCAAAGGGGGTAGGAGAAAAAAGACCCCTTAAAATTGAAAAAAAAGAATTTTGGTAATATTTTGCTAGTTTATATCATTTGGCCCTCTTTTAACAATAAACTTTTCTCTCCTTGGGGGCCCCCCTCAAACGGGGGGGCCCGGGGCAATTGCCCCGCATGCCCCTGCCTTAGTCAGGCCCTGTATATTCAAATTTGACACACGTTGGATAATTCTGCATAAAAACTCATTCATCTAACTGAGGACGGATGGGGGGGGGGGGTAATCGTCCCTTCCCAAAACTAATCAGGCAAGCGTCTTTTCAGTATGAACGTATATCCAAAAATTGAACCAAAACAGTTAATTCAGCATGAAAAACCCATTTACCTAAATTATGAACCCCCCCCCCCCCCTATCCCCCTTTCATACTTAACCAATGAATCCCCAAAATCAATAATAATTCCCCAAAATCAATCCTTGTCACTTTTTTTCCGTGTCCCTTTTTTTCCGTGTCCCTGTATTTCCGTGTCACTTTTTTTCCTTGTCACTTTTTTTCCGCTTTTGTAATTTAGGTCACTTTTTTCCGATAACTTTTTTTCCTAGATTCAGTAAGAAGATAAGTTTTTGAGGAGAATAAACGGAAAAAGGAAGCATATGTCTGTTTCGTTACATGTTAAAAGGAGAACTTCAAAACGGTTAAATTCAGGAGAAAGGGAAGTTGCAATCAGCTAATGACCTTCTCATCTGCCGATCAAAACTGTTAGGTTGACCTCCAGCCCTACAATCCTTTCAGCTACAGAGGTATGAAAATTATTAGAATAATTGCGAATTTTACAGTAAAATCTTGTTATGTCAAAGAAAAAATACATTATTCAAAAATATTGATACATTTAGGATTCAGTGTACATTCCCTTGCTTTTTATTAAAGACTCGATACATTTTGGCATACTTTGTATGAATTTTTGACAATTAATTTGTATTTCGTTTTTATATTGCAAATTCGGATGAAACTTTCTATCAGATCATTCTTGTTTGTGATGCCGCATTTCTTTATTTTTTTTTAAATTTATTTATAACATTCATATATTCTACATAAAATACATATATGGACTGTTTACAGGCCATGGATGTGTTTTTATATTTTTTTCACCGAAAAATTTGGTCACAAATGAAGCTTTATGGCACGGAGCTCCATCATGCGTGAATATGAAGTTTCCATTTGGAAACCAGTCTTTTAAGTGGGGAATTAGTTTTTGTTCAAGCATTTTTTATACTGATATTGGTTCAATATACCTTCTACAATGTATAAACGTCCAGTACTTTGAGAAGACATAACGAACCAAACCATTATTTAAGAAGGATGTTTAACCATTTGCGCTATGCAATTAGGAGAAAATTCTTCACTGGTACTTACTTCTCTTGATATATTGACTGCTTTCTTCTATTATCGTAAACATTGATTCATCAATGAAATATACCTAAATTATAAAAGATTCCTTAGGGTATGTAATTTGTTGAGAAGCATTCTTAAAATTTATTTTTTTAAAATTAAGTTTATAAACAGTTCTGTATCTTTAGTCAGTATGTCAAAAACATGATTTCAATAAAAGAAATGAACAATCTAAGTTCAACTGCTTAATTAAGGGGAAATTAATATTTAAAACTTGCTCCAGTTATTTCCGAAATATTCTTGCTTTTAGCCTTTTTTTTTTTTTTTTTTTTTTTTTTTTTTAAAGTATGATGAGCACTGATTCCAGCTGAGATAAGCTTTCTACTAATAGAAAAATTCCATACATTAACTCCATACACTTGCAAAGTGATTTTTAGTTCATGATTAGTTGCTCATCAGATAGCTTCAGCAATATGAATTAATTACCTTTTTGTTCATGAAGTAAATTTACATTTCCTTCCGCTTTTTCCACTCTAGAATTTTCATATACACGTTTGGAGTTCAAAGATCTTTTCATTCTACACACAGATACTTAGGAAATTTTTGCTTTTTTTAGTGGTTTTGTGCTGTGTAGTGTATAGCTGTTTTCTTGGATAAAACACTTTACCACAACTAGTTTTCTAAGAAAAATATCATTTGATTACCCATAATCACACAACAATCCTTTGGCAAATAAAAAGGTGCCGATTAGTATAAATTAATAAAAACAGCAAAAATAGTTATTTTAAGAATAAAATAATACTGAGGCCAACTCAAGAAAAGATGGAAAATATTAGCACAGCAAGCAAACAATTTTAAAATTTTATTTTAAATTAGTTTGTTAATCAAACGAATTCTTAATGCAATACAAAGAATTTGATTACTAGAGTGAAGTATTTTTGTTTTTAAAAAATGGCAATATTTAAAAAAATTCTAGCCTCAAAATTATTTTGAAGGAGCGAAAAATTGACTAGATCAACAAATCAAATTAACTTTCATGAAAAATTGCAAATATATAAAACATTAATCAATAAAAACTAAAAAATTCACAATTATTCTAATAATTTTCACAGCTCTGTAC